>JAOEGL010000006.1:23332799-24730299 GCA_034509955.1 Urosaurus nigricauda | reverse complement strand
GGAACTGGGCAAACTACCTCTGGGTATTCCTTGCTTAAGAAAATCCTATTCTGGGGGTTGCCATAAGTTGACATTTAGGGACACGCAGCACACACTCTCACTCAGTGTGCTGCAGTGGTTTGAATGCTGGCTTAGGACTTGGTTCCTGCTGACCATGAAGGTCAATGGTTGACTGTGGTGTTTTAAAATGATTTTATAGCAATAGCAAATACATTTCTATACAGCTTATCAGTGACTTAAGCACTCCCTAAGCAGTTTACAATGTATAAGTTAATTGCCTCCAACAAGCTGGGTACTCATTTTAGCAACCTACGGAAGGACGCCAGGCTGAGTGAACCGTGGAGCCCTGCCTGGGATCAAACTTACAAACTTGAGGCTACAAATGACTGCAGTACCGGCATTTAACCACTGTGCCACCTTGTAATTGTACTAATAACATACCAGTCCTTTTAACTGGTATGTTATTAGTACAGTTGGGTTAATTTGTATTTTAATATGCATAACCTTTTTTTTTTAAAAAAAAATTAAGCCTTTACTTTCAGTTCCTTTTAGCCACATCCCAACCATGAGAGGTAAGTGGGATTATTAAATTGTTGTGGCTGTGTGCCTTCAAATCATGTCCAATTTAAGTTATGTCCAATCCAGTCACAGCATTTTCTTTGCAGAATTTGTTCAGAGGAGGTTTGCCATTGCCTTGATCTGAGGCTGAGAGTCTATGATTTGTCTGAGGTCACCCAGTGGATTCCTATGGCAAAGTGGAGATTTGAACCTTGACCTTCCAGACCCTAGTCCATCACTCAAACCAGTGTACCATGTTGGCCCATTCTTGGGATATTAAATACATACATAAATAAAATTGATTTGTTGGAGGAAAGGCAGATTATAAGTGTAACAGCTAACTAACTAACTAGATAGCTGTTATTTCTGCTAACGTTCTGCCTTTTAACACAGGGTACCAAAGGCAGGCAGCAATGGTGATAATGGCAACAACAACAGCAATGGGAAGTCTGCAATTTTATACCCACTTCTCTGGTACAAGATTTCACTGCAAAGTGATTTTGGATAGAAACCAAGTTCCCACTTAACTACCAGCTCACTAGGTGACCATATCCTACTTGTTTTCTCTCAACCTGATCCATTCCATCAGGGTTGTTGTAAGGGTGAAATGTGGACAGCCATGTATGTCACGTTGAGTTCATCAGAGGAAAGTCTAAATATGGGATTGTTTTTAGCTGCATTGTGATCATTTGATCGCAGGTAGATTGGTATCCATCTCTGTATATGATAAATCTCATGTTATTCAGGGAGCAGAAGGAATCACACATCAGTAGTTGAAGACACTGAAGCAGCAGCTTTGTTTGGGAGGAAAAAAGTCCCCTGTATAATTAAATCCACTTTTAGCCTCCTCCACAGTTCCCTCCTACTGACTGTCACAGGGGGAAGGAGGAAACACACTTTATCACAGCTAGAGATGTGACAGCATCCAAGGGAAAGGCAAGGAAGAAGTGGAGGACCAAAGAGAAAGTGAGAAAAAGAGAAAAAGAAAGAGGGGGGCACTGCTATGAAGCAGTGGTGGGGAATATCTGACTATATGTTACTGAACTTTATCAGCCCTAGAGAAGAGTAATGGGACTTGCAGTTGAACAACATCTGGAGGACCACCCGATGCTCCACACATGCGGCAGGATATCAAAGCTTAGTTGGATACCAGATTATGGAAAAGGGAAGATATGAAGGTCTCCAAAATACTTTGAAAGGAATTGTTATTGGGTGTCCATTTTCTCCTTCAAATGGTTCATGGGTGGAATCTTCTCTGCCATATACAATCCTCAGTTAGACTAAGATGGTGTTGGTGGTGGTGGTGGAATAAAGAAACAATGAGTTTGCAGATGTATTTACATATATCATATTCTACCATTTTAAAAAAACCCATAAAGGAATCCAGTGGCAACTTTGACACTTACTGGAGAGGAGAAACTGCTAGCATAAACTTTCATGGACATAGTCCACTTCATTAAATCCTAGTACTGGCTGGTATAACTTTCAATCTAAGTCTGTTTCCTTGCATCATTGATCAAATGACATGTGTCCCTTTATCTCCACTGGGTGTCCAAAATCCTCGGACTGGGTTTCCAAATGGACACACAACTGTTAATTTAAAAATATTTTGCAAGGTGTTTAAAGTCTTGTTTTATTCCAGACTAAAGACACTGTCCAAAGTATTGACCACTATCATCCAAATAGTTTCAACACCTTTAAAGTCTGGAATAAAATCTAGAATGGATTCACTGTATTCCTTACATGGAAGCCTTGAGCAGATCCTACACTTAGGCCTGTGTCTGCTTCCCAACATCATTTTAATGTTCTCTGGGCCTCTGCTCATGGTCAGAAGAGCTTGGGAAAGTTACCTTTTGGATGATAACCCAAAGAATCCCCAGGCAGTGGTTACAAAAGAACAATGGAATAGAATGAAGAGCTAGCAATACCATCACTACTATGGAGTCTTTCATGACTACAGTGCTAGCCACCAAAGAACAAGCTCACTGATAATGCTCTGTAATAGGATGGCAGACTTTTGGAGGATCGGGTCCAAATTTTGCCTTCCAGGATCCACTAGAGGGCACACCAATTCCAGAATCCTCTTTTTAAAAACCCTGGCTGCGGGGGGGGGGGGGGGGACCCGAAATCAAACAAGAAATGGCTAGTTTTGGAAAACCCACATTGGTTCTATTGACCAAATGTGAAACTGGATAAGGAGCTTGGGGAGGCAAGTGTACTTTCCTTAAAAGCAACATTGCCAGTCCTGGAGGGATCCAGTAACAGAACTATCAAATTTTCACCATTTGTTTTTCCGGCAAGGAAGTTTTAGTGGGAGGAATCCAGGAGGACCCTGGGGGAGCAAAAAAGTTCCCAGGATGCACAAACAACCCTGTCTTCAGGACTCCCACCTTTGATCTATGATCACAGTTCAGGAACAGAGTACATGTGTTATGTGTGGAAGCTTTGATCCTTGGCATCTTTATTTTTGAAAGTGTCAACTAGCAAGCAATGTGGAAAACCTCTGGTTCAGACTTTAGAAAAATGAATGCTAGTTAAGAGTAGATCAGAGACTGGAAACACATGGTCTGTGGCCCCCTACTGCCACCCAATGGCCTGATGCAAATAGAAGTATGCCACCAGAATTTAGCTGCAAAAGGGAAGTCGTTCCAAACACAATCATGGGTTTTACGTTATTGCGAATTAAAGCATCTCACGCAATTTCGGACAATGGCCAGTAATTTTTGGGTAATGGGAAGTCATTCTGAATGCATTCAGAACACAATAGGAATTCACGTGAATTCGCTAAACTAGAAGGAGAGGCCTCAGGGTTTTAATTTTTCTTCTCTTTTTAAAAATATTAAAAACATCACCTCCTATCAATTTTTTCACTTTAATCACATGAAACTATGTAAATGTAAATACATTTAGGCTCTGCTTATGAAATTGTAGTTTAAAGGTATAATTTTAATTTTATTAGTTGTTTATGTCTCAGCTACTGCCATGTAAACCCAGGTCACCTTCTCTCAGCCTCAGAGGATGGCAATGGCAAACCCCCCTCTGAAGAAATTGGCAAAGAAAACCCCATGATAGGGTTACCATTAGTCAGAAATGACTTGAAGGTACACAACCGGAACAGCAACAGCAGCAACAACTGCTGTACTAGAATCATAGAATTTTAGGACTTTATCACACTGGACAAATCCTGGGCAAAAACAAGATTTAAAAGTAGAAAAAAACCTGGGATGTTTTTTCAGACAACGTTTGCTCGAAAGAGATATAAAATGGAAATAATCCAAACGGAAAGTCAACAAAAATGACTCCTTCTTACTTTCAGGAAATTCTGAAATTTTGTCAACTTTCCATTTGGGTTATTTTCACGTTATTTCTCTTTCAATCAAGCACATCTGAAAACATCCACATTTGTGGGTGTTTTCCAAATTTTAACTTCCTGTTTCTGCATGGGATTTAAGCAATTTGCCTCCGTGTGATAAAGTCCTTAGAGTGGAAGAGACCTGAAAGGCCATCCAGTCCAACCTCCTGCCATGCAGGAACTCACAATCAAAGTACCCGACCCCACACCCCACCCCAACAGATGGCCATCCAGCATCTATTTAAAAATGTCCAAAGAAGGCAACTCCACCACACTCTGAGGGAATGTGTTCCACTGTAGAACAGCTCTTACTGTCAGGAAGTTCCTCCTAATGTTTAGCCGGAATCTCTTTTCCTGTAGCTTGCATCCATTGTTCCAGGTCCTGTTCTCTGGAGCAGCAGAAAACAAGCTTGCTCCCTCCTCAATATGACATTCCTTCACATATTTAAACAGGGCTATCATAATACCTCTTAACCTTCTTAACCTTCTAGCCTTAACAGCAGCAACATCTGCATTCCTTCTCTCCTTCTCCTAATGCTCTTTTATAGATCTTGCTAACAGTGCCTGAATATGTTTTTGGTATCACTGTTAGCAGTTTTTGCCAGTAGGTGGCAATAGACATCCACCATTGGATCTCCCTTTGGTTAAGAAGGAAGGCTTCAGTCTGCTACCTTTAAACATTTAATATCTGGGGTGGTGGGGGTGGGGTGGGTACAGAGAGCTGAATTTCCAGTCATTCATATAAATTTTATTGAATATGAATAAATGTAGGATACACACGCATGCATGTACACATGTATTATGTGAAACCCACCAGGGAGTACTTTGAACAGGAACCCCTCAGACATACAGCTGAGTCCACTGTCTACCCAGACACTATATTTCCTCTCAAGGTTTACCAGATATAAATAGGAACCACTCTAAGGAATTTATCACATGGGAGGCAAAGTGCCCAAATCCCATAAATTAACTGGAATTAAATCTAGGAATATCCCACAAAAACGGGATTGTTTTCAGATGATGTCCCTCGATATCGCCATTATCCCGGTAACCCATGATTAAAGTGGCCAAAACACACCTTTTTTTACTTTCCTGAAAATAAAAAGTGGACAAAATGTGTACTCTAAATTATGGATTAAGTCCGCGATAATGGTGACATTGGAGGACGTCATCTGAAAACAACCCCACTTTTGCGGGATATTACTGGATTTAACTCCTGTTTATCCATGGCATTTGGGCACATCCTTCCCATGTGATAAACTCCTAAAGCTTTTTGGTGAGCTGGCTTTCAGAAGGCAGGGTTAAATAGGCATCACAGGGTATTCTGGGATTTGTGATCCATCAACAAAAGTAACTTCTCCAAATCTCTAGATGTGAAAGAGAAAAACAGTAACCTTGGGATGCTGTCAACTTCTCTCTTGTGGAACACAGGGACAGGAAAACAACTAATCCAGAGTAAAGATAATTTATTTTGGGGAAAAATGTCTCCAAAATGATGTCTGATTATAGATGATGACAATGATATAGACAGACATTGATACAGATGCACACAGATCTTAACACTCAAAATACTTATCCTTCTGTAGCCAAAATGGCACCATTCATATACAGAGTAGAAGTATGTGCAGGTTAGGGGAAATCCAAGGGTTACAGAAATATGACAAATTTAGGAGAGAGAAAAAGATTCTATGGTTTGGGGGAACCTCAAAAACAGCACAAAGAAGACTAAACATCAGTAGCTACAAAATGAAGATTGACTAAGGCTGCATGCGCACTGCAGAAATAATCCGTTTTGACACCACTTTAACTGCCATGGCTAAATGGAATGCTGGGGACCGTAGTTTTGGGAGACATTTAGCCTTCTCTGTCAGAGAGTTCTAGTGCCACAACAAACTACAATTCCCACACTTCCATAGCATTGAGCCACTGCAGTTAAAGTGGTGTCAAACTGGATTATTTCTGCAGTGCCGATGCAACATAGGAGGGGTATTTGGAATCTTGAGCAAAAGCACTGCATACTGCAACATTTTCCCCCGCAGATCCTTCTTGTGTTTTGTTTTTGCTTTTAGCTGATTGTACATTGCTCCATCGCTGTGCATGGCTTTCTGCCACACATAAGAGGTCCCTGTCCTACGAAGCTTTCTGTTTAAAATTCAAAGTAGAGGAATCAGTAGAAGAAGAGGCAGGTGAAGAAGGGGAATCAAAGGCAAACAGGGGAAGAATACATAACTTTCCCATTATATGTACTTAGGGTGGGAAACATAGTTGAGCCAGAGGCTTCAGTGAAAAAGTAGGTTTTGAGGATGGATGTGTAGGAACGGGAAGAGCCAGCATGATGGAGTGGTTTGAACGTTGGACAATGACTCTGGAAATCAGGGTTCAATTTCTTCTGGGCCCTGGAAGCCCACTGTGTGACCTTGGGTGAGTCACACACTCTCAGCCCCAGAAAACCCCATGATGGGTTCACCTTAGGGTCACCATAAGTCAGAAACGACTTGAAGGCACCCAACAACAACATGAATGAGATTTCTCACCTCATCACTCTGCCAGACCCTCAGGGTGGCACATAGCATTATAAATACAATAAAATAAAGGAGATAAAAATCATAACCTTCAGCCCTTAGAGCACTATGAACTAGCAGATTAACAATAGATAAAATAGCTTGCCTATAAAATCCAAACTTTACTTGCCTTCCCACTGCCCCAAACCACCATTTGGCATAAGAAGGATTTTGGGTGTGTGTGTGTGTAATTTATTTTATTAATTTAATACTAACAGTTTAATTTACAATCAAAACCAAGATAATATACATTCAAATAATACATTCAGAAAGTAAAAACAGGGGAAAAAACCAGACAAGGAGACAGAGAAGGGAACAATCACACAAAAGGTCTGCCCCTGCTCCTCAATTCTAACTGTAATGAAAAAATAATTTTTAAGAGGAACATATTATTCTACCATTACAACTCCACATTAAATAATCCTGTTAGAATAACACAAATTATTATGTTGTTAGATTTATTATCGCTAAAAACAACAACAAAAAACCAAAACCATAAATGGTTTCCAAACTTTCAAGAAATCTTCAATGGCATAAGAATTTTTTTACTAATTTTGTAGATAGATAAAGACAGACATCACTGTCTTGTTGAACTTTTCTGGAAAGAGAATTCCATCCAAAGAGTTTGGGCATGTTACTTTTGTAAATGACAAGTCTCACGATCACTTTGCAGGGAAAAGGAGGAAAGGGTTAAACTTTTCTGCATATAGCAGTTCCAGTGAAAATTAGAGCACTCCCTGCTTGCTATTGATTTTGTAAGAGTGCATCTGCATTGTAGAAATAATGCAGTTTGATATTTCTGTAACTGCCATTCTGCCACCCTACAGAATCCTGGGATTTGCAGTTTTGTGAGGCACCAGCATTCATTGTCACAGATGGCTAAAGACCTTGTAAAACTTCAGATCCCAGGATTTCATAGGATGAAGCTACAGCACTTAGGACCTTATCAGATGTCAGAAATTGGAAGTATAATCCAATGGCCATCTGAACGCAATCATGGAGTTTCACGTTATTGCGAATTAAAGTATCTCATGCAATTTCGGGCAAAAGGGAAGTCATTCCAAACGCAATCATGGGCTTTACCTTATTGCGAATTAAAGCATCTCATGCAATTTTGGGCAATGGGGGGGGGTGTCATTTTCAGGTAATGGGAAGTCATTCTGAACACATTCTGAACATAATAGGAATTCACGTGAATTCGCTAAACTAGCGAATTCACGTGAATTTGAATTGGCTCCATTCGCAATAAAGAGAAATTCCTCCTGTCTGTTAAGGTCCATAGAGTGGTGTCAACCTGCATTATTTCTACAGTGTAGATGCACCCTATATTTTTAGCTTAGTTTGGTCCTGACATTCAATAAAAGAGAGCTTTGCAGACAATTTTCATTTCAAAATCTGGAGGTTTAAGTGGAGGATTTCTTGTGCCAAGAAAATACAGTCAGCCGTCCATATCCTCAGATTTTTTTATTGATGGATTCAAGCACCCACGGTCTGAAAATATTTTTAAAATATATAAATTCCCAAAAGCAAACCCTGATTTCATCACTTTACATAAGGGACACTATTGTACTATGGTTTTCAATTCAATGGGACTTGAGCATCAACGGATTTTGGTATCTGTGGAGGATCCTGGAACCAAAACCAGTGGATACCAAAGGCCCACTGTATGAGTAACTTTGTAACAAATAATGGTTCACATTTCAACTTATGCCTTAATAGCACCCCCTCAATGCAGGTCTGGATGACGTTTGTGACCTTCCAGATGTTGTGGGACTGCAGTGCCTATCATCCCTAGCTAGCATAGTAGAAAGCAAAATTGATCATGATGTCAAAAGACTTCTTCCAGACAAGGATCTAGATTTCTGAATAAATGTGAACTGGGGTTCAAAATCACACCAAAATGCTATTTTTGAAGTGGAGTCTTCATAATCTCTCAAACAGATGTGATAGCATCGCCCGCTCCCCCTAGAACATTACATTAGTTGATGGGCAGCTAGGTTGCCGTCTCCCCCCCCCCCCACCCACTAATCAACAAATCCGGTATAATCCCTGCAGTTTGGTTAAAGTCTTTTGTTATTGCTGTCTACAAGAAGGGTCATAAAGATGATCCTTATAATTACTGATCCCACCTGTTAGTTTGTTATCCATCATCCGAATGGATGCCAGTTAGCTAGAGCTGTCTTGAAGGAATCCAGTCTCTTTTTCCTAGGTTAATATCTGGTGTCCTCAGGTGTGTTGCTGGTCCTGCTCTTTACGGAGTCTGGTTTGAATTCCCTAAAACGGGTGGCATGGACCTGTTAACCGCCCTTGAGTTATCCCCAACTCATGGTGACCCTGTGGATGAGACTTCTCCAAGAGCCCCTGTCCTCCACTGCCCTGCTTCAGTCCGGTAAATTCATACCCATGACCTCCCTAATTGAGTCTATCCATCTAGCATGTGGTCTTCCTCTCTTTTGCTGCCCTCCACTGTACCCAGCATCCTTGTCTTTTCTAATGCATCATACCTTCTCATGATGTGGCCAAAACAAATGTGACCAAAGCCTCAGTTCGATCATCTTAAAACACAGTATCCCAAAACAGAGAAAAGTTTTTGCTGTGGCAAGGTTTAATGCCCTTCCCTCTAACCTATTAATTGGCAGATTTAACAAAACACCACTGAATAAGTGATGCTGCCCCATGACGATAAGATTGAAACCATATTGCATGTATTTTTCCACGGTAGTTTTTAACAGGGGGCCAGGGAAGATCTATTATATCTCATCACGCAACGTTTCTCTGGGCACTTCCCTGAGGTCTCTTGTAGCCATCTTGCTCCAGAGCTTTGGAAATTCACTCACTCAGCAAGTGGCAAAATTTTTAAATTTGGCTATTTCGACCAGATTATCCTTGTGTCTGTAATTTTAATAGATTTAACACATTATATTTATATTATTATAACTACCAATTTGATTTAAGTGCATTTATGTTGTTGATCTGAATGTCCACTGGTGCTGTTTTAAAATGTATTTAACACTTTCTTCAAATGGTCAGTTGGCTGCAATAAAGTACATCTCTCAAACTCCCAATACACGGGGGCGTTTTAGGCTATTCTGTGATACCGTGCATGCTGAAAGGGACTAGTGTTTCTTATTGCTTCTTAGGTTTTAAGGGTTAAGCCTCCCAAAGCCAAATTCTGGGGCTGAACCTAAGTGAGCTCTGGTCATGTTGGGAGGGGATACTGGGAGCTATAGTTGGAAAAACAACTTCCCCATCTTCTTCTCTGTCTCATCTGAAAATCTTGCTGTCGAAGGGTCTCACCGCAACAGGCGCCTGCCTTGCAGGAACCTTCTTCCCGGGAGGAAGTGTGGTTTTGCTGTTGCTGTGTGTCCGTGGGATCTATTTGGAGATGTGGCCCCACCCTCAAAGGCCATGATGGATGACCAGCCTGGAGGATAAAAGGCTTTCCTCTGAAATCAGCTCAGCTAAATATAAACCACTGCTGGCTTTCATGTGTCTCACAACCTAACTGAAACCAGCTGCCAGGGCAAGTGCAGTCTTTCCTGTCACCGCCTCTTGCCTGTGGATCTGGATTGCCGCAAACCTGGCATGGGGGAAATGAAAGCCATCAAAATCCTCTGATGGGCAAACAGCAGATCTGGATCAGGCTTTCTTTATTAGCTGTATATGTGTCCTGCTTTTTTTCCAGTGAGCTCATGGCAGTGTTCATGGATCTTTTCCATCTTCTCACTTGGTCCTCATAACAATCCTGTGGGATAGATGACACACAGAGAAAGAGAGAACCTGGTCCAAAGTCATCCAATGGTCTTCATGGGTCAAATACACTGGGGTGTAGCTATTAGGTGTGTGTGTGCAAAGTGAAGGCAGTGCCCCCCCCCCCCCCACAAATAAGAATTGCGCCACCGAAAATGAACATTTCCTACATCTCAAATGCCTAGCACTGCAATAACTTAAAATGTTAGTTGAGTAGATGGATACTTTAGACATCCAAAGAAAAGGAGTTAGAGAAAGTTACACCACAAGCAAGAGTTCTAGCCTTTATTTTGGCACAATGTCATGTGCCAAAATGTCATGTCTCCTCAGCTGTCCAGCTCATACAACAGGGACATCCACCTCAGCCTTATTTCAACTTTGTTGCATAAATACCAAGGACACATTGGTCAATTTTACACTTCTCTCTTGCCTTCAGACATCAACGCAGTTACAACATATAATATTGCCAGAATCTGTGCAGCTGCTGTTAAAATTATCCAGGTGATGACCTCTGTAGTAGTCTAGGACCAATCTTTGTCTTTCTATACTGTAGCTGTGTAATCTGAAAGGATATTTTAAATACATGTGTTTAACCTGTGTTCTTACCTTCTTTTATTCTGTATCTCCTTTTTATATGTGATGGTCTATGACCATAATAAAGATTCTATTCTGTTCTAGATGTGAATGATTTTCAATGTCTCACTCCCTGCAATGCTAGAAATTTAGGAAGTGAAGGAAAATTTCATTTTGGGGAGACAGCATTATCTGCTTCTTGTCCCTGCCATCCGCGGTAGCTGTAGCCCTGGTCAGTTGCGATGTTAACCTGGATCCCTGCACACCTGTCCAACTACTGCACCACATTCACTGTTAGTGAGTAAGTCTAACACAGGGATTGCTAACCTCTGCTCCAAAGAGCCCTTAGGGCTCTGCGTGCACTTCCCAGGTGCTCCGCAGCTGTTAAATGGAAGAAATAAAAGTGGAATGAAATTTAAACAATAAGAATATATCCTTATATATACTCCTAAACACCATTAACTTGTAAGACATAGGGTAGGCCTCTTAGGGGCTCCACCATAGACATAAAGACTCAGTGAGTCAAAAAGGTTGGGAACCCTGATCTAACACAAGAATATGTCAGCCCTCCTGGATCAGACTAAAGGCTTGGCCTAGAACTTAGAAAATTCACTTATTTTTAGACCACTACTTCCAGAGTTTCTCAGCCAAGGTAGTCATGGTCATGCTGACTGGAGGATTCTGGGAGCTGTAGTACAAAAGGTAACCTTTCCAGGCTTCCAAGCACTACATTCTTTTGTTATACCAGTCATAATGTCTTTGGGAGCCTTTCCCTCCTCCGTACACAAAATTGCAGTGCCGTGTGGAATATAAGCATCTGGGCCACAGAGGAGGCATACCACTGGACAGTAAAACTTGTAGGCCAAAGCCTTGCCCTTGCAACCCTTCTGCCAGATCAGATGAAAAGCAGGGGAAGAAGATTTTGCCCTGGAGTCTTCGTCGCTTGCTAACCAGGCAGCACCCCCCCCCCCCATCTTTGAACTCCAGTCACTTTTTTCCTCTGTAATTAAGTTTTATTTTTAGGCACCCTCTTCCTTTAGCTATTTAAAGCCCAGCAGCCACCACCTCCTCCTCCTCCTCAGCATAAACCAGGGAAGTACTACCCCCACTGAACTTGTGGTGAGCAGGAGAGGCAAGGCAAAACAGTACAAATGCAGCCCCCTAAATGTGGAGTGGGAGGCCTCAGCCACCACATTGGCCGGGGGCCCTCGGCCACAGCTCGCCCTTGATCGAACTGCCAGGAGAGGTTTCCAAAGTGGGTCCATGGAGGGGGTGGGAGGAAGTTGCTCTGAGCATTTTTCATCCAGCACGTGGGCACTAGCTGGAGACATCATTTCTGTTATCTCTCGGCACAATCTAGACAATGATAGGGTTGGCATCTCTTTCGCTCCTTTGGATGTTTTTGCTCTCTGGCCCATTCATTCCTCCCCCCACCTTTTAAAAATGCAACTTGGCCCACTGAAATGGAGCCAGTCATGATGCTTTTCCCAATGCAATGGTAAAAGCATGGCCATGGTAGCTCTTCAAGCTAACAGATCACTGTGTTAGGGGTGCCCCTGTGCTGCATAATAATGCAGTTTGGCACCACTTTGAGTGCTGTAGGTCCACCCTATGGAACTGTGCAATTTGTAGTTTTAAAACATCTTTAGCGTTCTCTGCCAAAGAGTGCTCGTGCCTCACAAAACTACAAATCCCAGGATTCTGAAGGATGGAGCTATGGCAGTTATAGCAGTATCAAACTGCATTATTTCTACAGTGTACTGTAAATGTGTCCTGGATTCCTGTTAAAAGCATTGTGAGAAGAAGAAAGTCAGTGGTGGGTGGGATTCCAGTGTCCAATGTGAGGAACCTCTGACTTACTAGATCTTTGGGCCACACATTTCCCATAAATCCCTTGCCAGGGGGCATGTTGACTAAAACTTCTAAAAGCTGAATTCCCAAACAGCTAGGGGTCCAAAGCTTCCCCACATTTGTACTAAAGTTATGCAGGCTTCATAAAATTGATTTAAAATAATAAACTTCTTGATTGTCCTCTTTCTGTCCAAGAAACATCTCCAAGTGTGACAATTACATGTTTAAATTGTTTTTGCCCCCCCCCCCCACACTATTTAATATTTTGTTAAAAGCCTCTTTTACAAAACCAAAATTAGAGTTCAGTCTATTTCTGCTTTTGTATTTTGGTAGGGGGGATTTCTGGTCTAGGCAGGATTTATGGTGTAGGCAGCCCCCAAAGGAGTCCAAGAGTCAGAAGGTTGCTTTGCCAAATTGCTCACTCCACCAAATAGGCTTACTCTGAAGAAAGTCCCAGTGTCTACTCTACTGAGTACCACTGGACCAAGTAAGTCTGCTTAGGGCTGCAGCCTTAGAATCTGTCCCACAAGTTCAGGTACTTTTCTTTTTGAATTGTAATTCAGAGAAGGAGAAGGAGAAGGAGAAGAAGAAAATGAAGACAATGGTTGTATTCACACTGCAGCCACTGGCACCCGTTTAACTATCATGGCTCAATGCTATGGAATTCTGGGATCTGTAGTTTTTGTGAGACATTTAGCTTTCTCTATCAGAGACCTGTGATGCCATAACAAACTACAAATGTCAGAATTCTATAGCATTGAGCCATAGCAGTTAAAGTGGTATCAAACCGGATTGTTTCTGCAGTGCAGATGCAGCCAATGACAAGGATGACAGCAGAAGAAATGTCGCTCCATTCCAATAGTCTATTAAATCTTTTGTGCTGAATGCTTCTATGTGTCTTATGTGCTGTTTCTGTACGACTTTCAGCTCATTCATAATCTTATCTGCTTCTACCTTACTACATTGTCCCCATTTTACAGATGGCTCTGGCCATATCAACTTGCTGAAGTTGATAGGAAATTTATACAGGAGATCAGCACTTAGGCCTAACTATCTGTGGGTCTTACTGGCCTTAAGCATATGTATTTATTCTGTTGATTCCTTTTCCTTCATAAACATTCCCATTTTGACATGTTTGAGGTATAATCTATGTTGGTCTGAAGACCACCCAGAGGAATGGCCCCGAGGCTCTGGCGACAGACACTGAAGGAGGGGTGGCAGTGGAAATATCTCCCCTGGTCTCCAAAACTTGATCCCCACAAATTGCAGGTTCCAGCATGTCTTTTATGAGGTGTGTGTGTGGGGTATGATGTGTGTATGTGTGCAGGGTGCATTATGAGAGATCAGTCTTCCCCCCACAACCAAACGTCCATCTCAGCCTCTTCTAAGCACATAACCCTCTGTTATCTCGCACTGCGAGGTAGTATCTTGTGGTTTGAAGAGATTTAGCAAAACCCAGAGAAAAGCGGCAGTGATGTATGCATGGAGCCAGTGGGTGGGCGGACGGCAACGCACCCGGCTCACCACAGTCTCCCCTTCTTCTCCTCTTCTCTTTCAAGGCTTTTCAGGCACAGACATGTAGTGGCGTCTTCACCACCTGGCAACAGGTAAATTTGAGATAAAGCGTCTGAGGCAAAATGGAGGAGGGGGAGAAATGTGCCTGTACAGAGCCACCTGATCGACACTTCCTTTACGTTTGCTGTGCATCCTTAGTGTTGACTAGGGCCTTAAATGACCTGTGGTGTTCTTGGCTTGGGCCAGTCTACACAGGTCTTCTCCAGCAGACTTAGGCTGCATCTGCACTGAAGAAATAATCCAGTTTTGACATCACTTTAACTGCCATGGATTGATGCTATAGAATAGCATTTAGCATTTACATTTCTGTACCACCTATCAGTGAACATGGCACTCTCTAAGCAGTTTACAATCTGTATGTCAATTGCCCCCAATAAGCTGGATACTCATTTTACCAACCTATGAAAGGATGGAAGGCTGAGTCAACCTTGGAGCCCTGGGATCAAACTCACAACCTTGTGGCTGGCAGTACCGGCATTTAACCACTGTGCCAACAGGGCTCCTAATTCTGTGGTTTGTAGTTTTGTGAGACATTTAGACTTCTCTGTCAGAGAGGTCTGGTGCCACAACAAACTATTTTCCATAGAATTCCATAGCACTGAGCCATGGTAGCTAAAGTGGTGTCAAACTGGATTATTTATGCAGCCCAAAGTTACTGGGCAAACTGTCTAGCTCAAAACTTGAAAAAAAGTATAACTCCTAAGCTCTGATTCAAGATATCACAAGAGTCCCCCATCAGTGACAAAAATCTCATAATAATTAATGAGCATTTGTTTTATTTTACTATCTGCCTTTCTGTCTATTGCTAGTTCCCCTTTCTATGACTAAAGATTAAAACCCAAGGCCTTTTGGTTGTGTGTATATAGATCGATGTGATTGTTTGTTGGTTTGTCTGTTTTAATAATAAAATATTAATTAAAAAACAAACAAACAAAAAGATTAAAACCCAAGGCAATTAACAAATAACAATACAGATCCACCCAAATTGAGAGCAATGCTGAAAACAGGACAAAATAAATAACTGGCAAAATAACCTGCATGGTCAAATGAGATCTTAAAAACTGTCTAAGGCCCTATACAGACCAGAAGTTTGTGCCAGCCTGGAGGTGGAGTCAGGGTGTTGTGTCCAGATGATGCACACCCTTGACGATGCCACCAGGGCACCATGATGCTATGTGCCACTCCAGATAGCACACAGCACTGAAGGGGTGCCATGTAGCTACACCACCTTGGCTATGGCGCTCTTGAGAGGCTTGATCAGGGGCAAGGTGTGAGGTTGCTCTTGCTCCAATCTGGCAGAAGAAGGGGCGGCTGCATGCTGCCCCTTCAGGGCCATCTGTCAAGCCCCTAAGTTACTGGGGGGGGGGGGGGCTTTGTCAACTCCCATCCTTGTCTTTTGTCCTGACCACAACAGGAGCCTATGAGGCACAAAAACTGGCCAAGCAAGCTTGGCCAAGTGGTGACAGGCTGAAGCCACGAGAGCTTGGATAGCACTACACAGGAACTTGTTCTAATGCAGTGGTTCCCAAACTTTGTTCCTCCAGATGTTTTGGATTTCAGCTCTGAAAATTCCTTACTGTTGACCAAGCCAGATGGGACTACTGCGACCTGGAGTCCAAAACACCTGGAGGACCAAAGTTTGGGAACCACTGCTCCTGTGTGAACCTTTGCTGGAGTCTTTTATCCCAGAAGACATGACTCATTAGAAAAGACCATAATGCTAGGGAGGGTAGAGGGAAGGAGAAAGAGAAGAAGACCATACACTAGATCACTATTTCCCAAACCTTGGTCCTCCAGGTTTTTTGGACTTCAACTCCCAGAAGTCCTAGCCAGTTGGGTCAACAATCAGGAATTCTGAACTCCAAAACATCTGGAGGACCAAAGTTTAGGACACACTGCACTAGATGGATGGACTCCATTGAGGTCATGGGTGTGAATTTGCAAGAAGTGGAAAATAGTCCTGGAGATATCTCATCTACAAGGTTGCCATGATTCGAGATTGACTCGAGGGTGGTTAATAACCACAACTACAATAAAGCCCTCCTAGGATGCTCTACACGCTTCTTGAAGAGCCTTAAAAGAACAGCCTCCCATTCAGAGCCTACTGCTACGTCTCTTTTTTTATCAGTACCTTCATACTGCTGGCCCCTCTCATGGGGTTTTCTTGACAAGATCTGTTCAGAGGACGTTTGCCATTGCCTTCTCCTGCAGCCGAGAGCATGTGACTTGCCCAAGGTCAACCAGTGGGTTTCATGGCTGAGCAGGGAATCAAGCCCTGATCTCCAGAGTCTTTTTTCAACACTCAAACTACTAAGCCATGCTGGCTCACACTGCCAAAAGTGCATTTGTTTTGGTGCCAGCTGAAAACTTTTCTCTTTACCTAGGCATTTAAATTTCCTTCTATTTCATTGTAACTGTTTTTGTTGTTATTGATGCTGCATTATAATGATGCTCTCTTTGGGTTTTCAATGTTTAAATTCTATTTGTGTACCATGCTAGCATCTGTAAAAATGAAGGACAGTTGTAAAGTATTTTGAAAATTAGTTAGTTTGTTTGTTTGTTTTAAAAAAAAAATCTACATTGCTTCTACTTTGTTTCTAGGCCAGTTTGTGTTATGGTATGTATGTTTTCGGCACACTGAAAAAATTGTGATTCCCCACGTCAGATAGTCTGAACATCATTATCCTAAATTACTTGGAATCGGAGTTTTCTTATGGGCTTCTTCCTTTTATATGGTCCTCTTCTCCCAATATGATTCATTCGTCATATGAGACCGAGCTCCAGAGTCCTAGGCAATAGGAGGCCTTTTATATAGCAAAAAAATTTAGGAAATTTTTCAAGATTGCACCCAAGTTTTGAAAGCCTTGATTCACATTCACAAAGTCCTGACAGTTTATGATTTTAAGCATTTAGCCCACACTTAATCGTTTGGAAAGAGTTCCCATTGGGAAAAAATGTTTTCTCCCTGTTATAAATATATTGCTATTATTTTCTTTCTCTGTGTCTTCACATTTGTTTTCTTGGATACTTGTGGGTTGCTGTTGTAGGTGAATTTAGGTATTTAGATCTGAATTTTTTTTTAATTTTAGATCTGAATGTTATGATGATGGTCTGTGTTTTTGCATTTTGTGGATTTTGGTTTTATTATATGGTTGCTTTTTTAAGGAGAGGTGTAATAGGTGTTTTTAATGAATAAGGGTCCAAGATTGCATCCCTGTTTTGAGCCTTATGTGTGCAAATCTATTTCAAATGGAGCATTTGGATAGGGAGAGAACCAGTTCAAAAAGTAACTTTTGAAGCTCTGGCTAAAATCCTTCCTTCCTTCCTTCCTTCCTTCCTTCCTTCCTTCCTTCCTTCCTTTAATCTCCTCTGACCCTGTACATATGTATTCATGCTGTTTTCTCCCCACTTTCCTCCTAAAAATCTGTTTTATTTGTTTTTTGGTATTGTTTAACAATTTATGCATTCTCCTCATCAGTTGCTTGCATTTATGGTTGACACAGTCTACTCTTTCATACGAGGCTAAATTGGAAGTATAATTTAAGGTCAATTCGAATGCAAACATGGGTTTTATGTTATTGCAAATTAACTCTTCGCATGCAAATTCGGGCAAGAGGGAAGCCAATTCGAATGCAATCATGGGTTTTACTTTATTGCGAATTAAAGCTTCGCATGCAAATTTGGGCAGGAGGGGGTTATTTTCGGGTAATGGGAAGTAATTCCGAACGGAGCAGAGGTTCTTCCGAATGGAGCAGGGGTTCATGTAAATTCGCTAAACAAGCGAATTTACATGAATCCGCATTGGCTCCATTCGGAGTTGGGAGAAATTCCTCCCGTTTGAAAGAGTCCAGTAACCTTTCCCTCTGAAGCTGCTGCTAACCAAGTGCAGCTCTTCCGCCTGGCTGCCTGCCTGCTTGCTCTGCTGGATCCTTCCCACTGGAGTGAGTGATAACTTGGGTTTTTACTGACTCATGTTTGTGGGTGAAATGTGTACCCCTTACTTTATTTAGCAACCAGCCTGACTCACTTCTCAGTAGGACAACCATGAAGCAAGAGGAGAAGGATATGCATCTTTCAGATGACTGATCATCTGCATCACTCAGCACTCCCAAAGGCTGTTTCACTTACCAGACTGAAACTGGATCTTTCCATGTGATGCCTAATGTATGTGTGTGGACGGTTGAGGGTAGTAGTGTTTGGGCAATTCTGTTGAACCATCCATTTTGTTCCAGAGCACCTCCTCTGAAGAAACGTGCCAAGAAAACCCCATTATAGGTTCAAAAAGGACTTGAAGGTACATAACAACAACAAAGGGAAAAGGAATAGCTGGGTAGCACATTGGTAGATTAGAACAGGACAGGCAAATTTCAAGTTTGTTAAATGGGTTTTGTTTCTTATTACAGCACCAGGATCTACACATCCGGTCCAGGTGGAAAAGACAGATACTTAAAATGGCAGGATGTAGTCCCTCTGAGCTAGGTCCCAAAATCGGTCAGCCACTATGGGCACTGGCTGTTTTCCAGAATGCATGTTGTTCCATGCTTTGCTCTGAGCACATTCTGAGTATACCTTGGAATGTTTGTGCTGTACCAGAAATGAATGGAGTTCACAGTCTTTTCATGAAAATGTCTACCAGTAATAGCAGAAGCCCAAAGTCTTCTGCTGGCTGAGTGGGAGGAAAAACAACAATGGTGTCCATCTCTCACTTCCATTGTCTTTCTTCTGTTTCAGAGCAATATGGAATGGAAGTGAGCTCTGTGCATAGCAACGTTGGCTACACAAAGCATTTGGTAAGAACATAACTTAAGTCCAAAAGTTTGGCTCTAAGGGTTCTGTAGAGTGTGACCTGGGAAGTTGCTTGTGCCACTATGGCACCCAAGGCACCTCATCCAGAAAACCTGGCTTTGAGGACCACTTAGAACAAGTCATTTGGGACCAGGTCAACTATGTAAACCCAGATTTTGGCTGTATCTTTTGTGCAGCATTGCCAAAGCAAGAAAGTAGCTACAGCAATGGCTATTAGCCTTTGGTTCTCCAGGTGTTTTGGATTTCAGCTCCCAGAACCCCAAGACAACATAGGTAATGGGCAGGGATTCTGGAAGATCAAGTCCAAAACAGCTGGAGGATCAAAGACTGTGAACCACTAGAGTGACTCTTCAGAACCCTGCATGGCCATACTCTTGTAGAGCTAGCCATTTGCTTCCCAGCCATCAAGGCTCTCTAGAGCAGTAGTACGAACGTTCCTAGAGTTAGTACATTTACTCTGAGGCCCAAAGTATGTCAATCTGCCTAGCAGGTATCCTAGCCATGATACTCATGCCTGGATACCATAAAATTTCTTCATTTTCTGCATTCTAATTTAGGTGGAGAGAATCATTTTGTTGTTGCTGTACTTAAACAACTGAGGACTCTTTCATACAAGGCTCAATTGGAAGTATAATTTAAGGTCAATTTGAATGCAATCATGGGTTTTATGTTATTGCAAATTAACTCTTCACATGCAAATTCGGGCAAGAGGGAAGCCAATTCGAATGCAATCATGGGTTTTACGTTATTGCGAATTAAAGCTTCGCATGCAAATTCAGGCAGGAGGGGGTTATTTTCGGGTAATGGGAAGTAATTCCGAACGGAGCAGGGGTTCATGTAAATTCGCTAAACAAGCGAATTTACATAAATCCGCATTGGCTCCATTCGGAGTTGGGAGAAATTCCTCCCCGTCTGAAAGAGTCCTGAGAGTCAGGTATCTTTGCCAGCTCACCTCAATACACCCACAGATTTACCAGCAGATCCATATCTATCTTTTGCACACCTGTTTAGAGTAGAGCTCATCAGTGTAACATGTCCTATAAAAACTCAGAGCTACAGAGGGCAAGGGTGCAGCCTTTGCCTGAAGGAGAAAATATGGCATTTGGTCCTGCTTCATTTGGTCTTGCTTCATTTTCTCTTTTTCAACCAGGCTGAGAGCAGTCAGGATTTGCACCCAAGGAAATCCCCTCTTTTCTGAGTGTAGCCAGGCTAGATCAGATGCTCCTGCTTTCTTAAGGTGCAAACATATCAATGGCCAGAGAACGAGGCTTGGAGAAAGGCTTGGATGGAAAGGGAGGGAACCCTTCCTTGGAACTATCATCCAAGAACTTTGGTTGGGAGCAGATGCCAGATGCTTCCATGAGGGTAGTTTGATCTGCTTGATCCAGCATGCTTGTGGTTTCTTGATCTAGCACACTTGTGGTTTTAAGCCATTTATATTCTGCTGAGAACTTATACACAGTTGCATGATACTGTGGAAGGGTTTTCATTTTCCTATTGTGAAGAATGGGCTACCCATTTTCTAGCCTCCTAGTAATAAAGGAGTGGAAATTAAGCAGCTCTCTAGCTGTTTGGAGGGACACTGAGAATTTCAGCACATCCATTACTGTCTGTATATGTATAAAGTATATGAACTCTAATAATATAAGATCTATGAGAGCCAGTGTGGTCAATGGTTGGTCTATAACTCTGGAGACCAGGGTTTGAATCCCAGCTTTGTCATGGAAACCTGCTGAGAGACCTTGAGAAGGTCACACTCTCTCAGCCTCAGGGGAAGGCAATGGCAAACCTCTTCTGAACAACTCTTGCCATGAAAACCCTGTGATAGGTTTACCTTAGGGTTGCCATAAATTGGAAACAACTTGAAGGCAGACAGCAACACCATAAGATCAATGATTGATGTATTTGCACACTCACAAATATTCTGAGTCCTTTTGTCTTTCTCCAGTGCAAAAGAAACAGAAAAGCAAAAATGAAATCAGTATAAAAGTCACACACAAATGCTTGTTTCCAGGAGCTTGTGGCTTGCATGACAGTAGAACAATGAATCCACTCTGGGTTTTCACCCAAATTTGAAAGGAGCTATTCAAGGTGCTGAAGCAATTTTGAGAATGTGGTTTAGTACCTTGGATTACATCCTTGAAGTCTGGACTGAAAGGCTGGGTGGAATTTGCTGCCCCAGTAACATGGACACCCCCAGTTGCCAGGACTTATTCCTATGGTACAAATCATCAGTAAACCTCCTTAAAGGTCTTTAATCTCTTTAAGATTATTCAAACATGGGACTACTACACTGGCCCAGTTGGTTATGGCATACAGATGTCCATTAGCACAGATGATGCTGACCATTTAGAGATGCTGCATGTTTGTGGAGCCCATCCATCCATCTTGATTGTAGGCCACCCTGGATGTTTGTGTTAAAGGACAGCCTTGAAATCATATGGAATAGTGGAGGAATAAATGCCTGAATACATTTAAGAATTCCATAATAATTCCTTCACCCCCCGCCTTTCCCCCACCTCACCTTTTATTCTATTGCAGGAATAATAATGGGAGCTCTCACCTACCATGTATATTTTATAGGCAACTGCAGTGGACAGGGCCCAATATTCATCCTGACATCCTGGTTCTCTGGGTGTGACTGGAAATGGCAGCATGTCACTTCCAGTTTTGTTTCTGGTCCATTTTCACTCTTTTTAGCATGCATGTTAGTGTTTTTGGTAAAGTAAGGGGCTTTGGAGGGCCAAGGGAGCAATACTGGCTGTATTTGGTGGACGATCTGAGCCATTTCTGGCACCCAGATACACAGACACAGACACAAACACACACACACACACACAATCACATTTTTTAACATTTGGGAAGGTCTGGGGGCCTAGGGAGACTACAAGGGTCAAATAATTGGGACCCCACTGACCTCAAGCAGTCCAGAAGATGCACCTTTTTCACCCCTATTTTAAAGGAAAGAAGGTAGGCAAAACTTAAAATAAAATAAAATAACCATAGATCTCCCACATGATATTAATTGGGCCTCTCAGTTGTGAGCTACTGTCATTAAACAGAGTCAGTGGGCCTCAAGTAGCAGATGCTATGGGCTGGCAGTTATATAAGGAAGAGAGTGTTTTATGTCATATGGCTTGCCCTATACCTCTTAAGGAATCCATTTGCCTTTAGGTGTGAAGTAGACTGTTTTTCTGTTGCCACCATCAATAAAGAACTGCGTGTCCAGTCCACCTGGATTTTGTTCATGACATATGAAAGGGGAAGGTAGGCAGTGGTTATTCTTTTCCCCAGGCAACAAATTGCATTGGGCCATCCTCGAAGTCTCCTTCCCATCACTCACCTCCCAGATTTTTCTGGTGTTTCTTACCATGGACAATAAGTCTGTCAGAGGTTAATAGCCATATTCACCATATCCTGCATTCAGATACCAAAAGACAGGTTGCCTCTCAATACCAATGCTGGGGAACATGAAAAGGAGGGTGCTATTGTACTCATACCCAACTTGTGGGCTTCCTTAAAGCATGTGATTGGCTAATCTGAGAAACAATGCCTGACTACATAGATCTTGAGTATGATCCTGCCTCTTCTTAGGTTCTTATCAGGGTTCTTATCAGGTGGAAATGAGTTCCTTACCATTTCTCTTGAGGGATCTTGATGGACGAGATTCATCCATCATATTCAGCTCATACTCAGAATCTAAAATGGCCATTTGTTTTTGAGTGATGTAAAAAGAGGTTTTCCCTGATGGAGAGCAATATCAGGAGACTCTAAGACAATATCTCTTGGTGTACGTGACCTGGTGTGATTGGCAGACCATGGACACTACATCATTATAGTGCTATACAGGTATACCTGAGAAAGGGACAAAGAAAGGGCCAGCCACACATCTCCTGCTGCTGCTGCATTTCCACCATTCCCCCTCCTCCCTGCAAGAGGAAGACTCCATCCTGAGAAAGGGACAAAGAAAGGGCCAGCCACACATCTCCTGCCGCCTCTGAAACACCCTTCTCCTGCCTCCAGTGGAACTTTCCTCAGAAGTCACTTCTCCTTCCATCATCCTCAGCAACTGGGACATTGGGCAAAGGTTTCCAAAGCCACCCCTTCCTTATCCACTAGATCCTTCTTGTTTTGTGGTTTTCAGGCAATGTTATTTAGCACTGTTGGCTATTTTTTTTTTTCTTTTCTCACTGTCACTTTTCTCCTGTTGCTTATTGGGCACTGCATCCATCCCTTCCCATGGCTCCCTGCATCTCTCCCAACCTGATCCCTATCCGACCTCTCCCTATCTCCCAGCTTCCATTCTTCTGCTCACTCTGGAACTGTCGCTCTGCCGCTCCAAAAGCAGCGGCAATTAACGATCTTTTCCTTTCTAGCTCACTCAGTCTCCTTGCTCTAACTGAAACTTGGCTCCCAGCCCACGATACTGCTACCTCTGCTGCCCTCTCTTTTGGTGGTCTTTCTTTCACCCACACAAGCCGCCCTGAGGGTCGAGGAGGTGGGGTTGGTATCTTGCTGTCCAATTCTTGCCAGTTTCAACCCCTTTCTCTTCCCACTAATTATAGTTTCTCTTCATTTGAGTCTCATTCTATTCGACTCTTTTCTCCTTTGCAGCTTCGGGTTGCTGTCATTTATCGCCCTCCTGGTTCTGCTAACCAATTCCTTTCGGACTTTGAGTCATGGCTCACCTTTTTTCTCTCAGACTCAGTTCCCTTTCTAATTCTAGGTGACTTTAATATCCACCTTGATGATCCTAAGAATCTTTCAACATCTCGCTTTAGCTCCCTCTTAGCTTCTTTCGATCTTCAACCTCATTCCACCTCTCCTACCCATTCTTCTGGTCACTGCCTTGACCTAGTTCTCGCTTCTAGGTGTGTCATCTCTGACTACTTGGCATCTGACTATCCATTGTCAGATCATCATCTAATTTCTTTTACTCTTACTTACATCCCCCCTCCTCGTAATGTTGTTCAACGCACTTTTCGTAATCTTCAATCTGTTAATTCTGATCATCTCAGTCAGACCCTGGGTTCTTCTCTCTCTTCTCTAAATCTTGGGGACTCCGCTGACTCAGCAATGTCTTTATTCAACTCCACTCTCTCTTCCACCCTTGACAGCTTTGCCCCTGTATCTGTTCGCACGTCCTCCTCTGTGTCTAGGCCTCAGCCCTGGCTCTCTCCTGTTGTTAGGTTTCTCCGGTCCTGCTCTCGAGCAGCCGAACGCCTTTGGAAAAAGTCCAGGGACTGGGCCGATTTTATTCATTATAAATTTGTTCTTTCATCCTTCTCATGTGCCTTGTCTATGGCAAAACAGAATTACTATAAATCATTGATCTCTGCCAACGAGAGGCGCCCGCAGCGCTTGTTCTCCTGCTTCAATTCACTGCTAAAACCTTCTTCTCCCCCTGTCTTTTCATCATTTTCCCCCACTGACTTTGCCAACTACTTCCTCACAAAAGTCAGTACTATTCGATCTGAAATTGTTCCTCCTGACTTGCCCCCTACCACTACTTTCCTGGTACCTTCTACTAATAAACTCTCTGTGTTTCCACCTGTATCTCTGGATGAACTATCTACACTGCTAAATTCTTCCAAACCTACAACTTGTTCTCTTGATCCTATCCCCTCCCATCTTCTAATCTCTATAACCCCTTCTTTTCTGCCCTCGCTCCTCTATATCTTTAATCTCTCTCTCTCTTCGGGATCCTTCCCTTCGGATTTCAAACATGCTCTCGTTTCCCCAATTCTGAAGAAACCCTCTCTCGACCCCTCTTCTCTGTCTAGCTACCGCCCGATCTCTCTTCTTCCTTTTCTCTCTAAGGTTCTGGAACGGATAGTTTATTCTCGCTGTCTTGAGTTTCTTGAAGCCAATTCCACCCTGGACCCGTTTCAGTCTGGTTTCCGCCCACGGCACTCTACAGAAACAGCCCTCACCAAAATCTCAACTGATCTCTTGCAGGCCAAGGCAAATGGCCTCTACTCTATTCTCATTCTTCTAGATCTGTCTGCGGCCTTTGACACCGTGGACCACTGTCTCTTGCTTGACTTACTTTCTGACCTCGGGTTCTCCGACTCTGTTCTCAACTGGTTCAAATCTTACTTGTCAGACCAATCCTTTGCTGTGGTCACAGGTGGTCAGACTTCCTCCTCTGTCCCCTTATCTGTTGGAGTTCCTCAGGGCTCTGTCTTAGGTCCCCTTCTGTTCTCTCTTTACACACTGTCCCTTGGTAATCTCATCAGTTCTTTTGGCTTCTCCTATCATCTGTATGCCGATGACACTCAGCTGTATCTTTCAACCCCTGACCTTTCGCCGGGGCTCGAACAGCAAGTCTCCTCTTGTCTGGCTGCCATCTCTCAGTGGATGCGGCATCGGCGCTTGAAGCTCAACATGTCTAAGACAGAGCTTCTCATCTTCCCACCTAAGCCCACCCTTCAATACTCCTTTTCTGTTTCTGTTGACGGCATTTCTATTCAGCCGGCTCAGCAAGCCCGCAGTCTTGGCTTCATTTTTGATTCCTCGCTGTCATTTACTCCCCAGATTCAGGCCACCGCCAAGACCTGTAGATTCTTTCTTTACAACATTGCTAAAATCCGTCCTTTCCTCTCGGCCTCCACCGCCAAGACTCTGGTCCATGCCCTAGTGGTATCACGACTAGATTATTGTAACCTCCTTCTGACAGGGCTTCCTCTCTCTCATCTCCATCCTTTAATCTCTGTCCAGAACTCAGCTGCACGTATTATCACATCTGCTCGCCGCTTTGACCATGTTTCTCCTCTTTTATCCTCCCTTTCCCCTTCCGCATCCAGTACAAGCTTTTGTTGTTGACTTTCAAAGCCCTCCACGGACTGGCCCCTCCTTACTTGTCTGAACTTCTTTCTCCTCACACTCCTTCTCGTACCCTCCGTTCTGGTAGTCTAGGTCTCCTGTCCCAGCCGAGGATTTCCACTGCCCCATCCCGGATTCGTCCCTTCTCACTTGCTGCCCCTCACTCCTGGAACCTTCTTCCCCCACATGCACGCCTCATCACTTCCCTAACCAGGTTCAAAACTGAGTTAAAGACTATATTATTTAGGGAAGCTTTCCCAGGACTGTGCCATCCGCCCCAGGATGCCTCCTTTTAACTTTGTATTAAGAAGCCATGCCCTCCCTCCTGTCCATCTGCCTTGGTCCTGGCCCCAGAGGGAGAGAAGAACCACTGGACCTCACCCCCTTTCCCATCACCTTCCCCTCTTCCTTTTGTGTTGTCTCTTTTAGACTGTAAGCCTGAGGGCAGGGATCCGTCTAATTTAAGATTGTATGTACAGCACTGTGTAAATTTACAGCGCTATATAAATAAAGGTTAATAATAATAATAATAATAATAATAATAATACCTCGGTTAATGACATAGATGTATTCCTGGGCATTACTTTTTTAATAGAAACATGTGTACCAGAGGCAGAAATAACATGAAACAAACAGGGATAGTTTCCTACACCACAAAAACAGAAGAGCAGCTTGAACATGTTTAAGCAGACTTTTTATTCAGAACTAAAGACATGCACAGATGGCATGAAAAAAAAAACAGCTCAGGTAAGCATTGCATGACTAAACAAAAAACATTTGGAATCTTCTAGAATCTTCTAGGCTTCTTCCAAAATGCATCCAGGAATCATCATTATTTTTTCTTTTACCAACCTTCACTTTTTAAACAATTTCCATGCTAGTGGCAACTGCTAGTGCTCTCTCCTTGTCCTTATATTTTGCTGTTCATGCATGTTCAATAAGGGATTCCAAAGGTGGCTGCTGTTTACATTGCCTGTTGTAAGGAGGCATACATGGCTACAGTTGAATTGGCTACAGCAGAATCTTATTCTTTTCCTGCTCAAGCTTTATTGCACTGTTGGCTACAGGCATGCTTCTGCAACACGACCCTGAAAGTTTATGTTTATCCAACCACCTTTCACCATCTTCCCAATAGTATGCTGTAAAACTTCTAGTTAGACAGATGACTGGGGAGAAAGCAGAGGGTGGAGGTGCTGGGCAGAAAGACTTTGTAAAAACAAGTCTCTTTTTCAGTGGCTTTATTCACCGAGGTATGTCTACATTTCATTTTAACTGCCATTGCAACATCCTGTGGAGTTCTGGGATTTGCAGTTTAGGACATGGCATTTTGAATTCTCAGCCTGGGAGCTCTGGTGCGTCACCAGGCTATAAACCCAAGGATGGTGCCATGGCAGTTAATTTGGAATATAGTGTTATAGTTGCAGGGGTGAATGAGCCCTGGGTTTTGTTTTAAATACATTATTTATATAGTGTACTATATAACTATAGTTATAGTTTTTCATCCTTAAAGTCTAGGCTGCTGTTCAGGACCAGATGAAGCTAAAAACATATCAACCCCCCCCCCTTAAAATATAAGCATAAAAATCTAAATGTGAGAGATAGAGAGAACGTGTGTTCAAAAGAAACACATAAATGATGTAAGCCAACTGCCCAAAATGCCTCTGGAATAAAAACAGCATTGTCACATTCCCTAGAAAGCAAGAGATCAAGCCCAGCAAACTGGTAGATTCCAGAGCAGAGGTCCCACCACTGAAAAGGTTCTGCTCTTCGTACCTCTCCCTAGCATTTCTTTCAAAGCTGGAAGTCATTCAGTGATTTGTTTTGTTCTGTGTTCCCTTGCCCCATCACACATACTCTTTCTGTTTTGGCCTACAATCTGGATTACGTTGTTGTAGGATGGCTCTTCTAATCTGCAGATGAGGGCTAGACTAGAAGTCCTTTTAAACCCCCCTTTTGGTCTGCACTTCTCTGGTCCCAAGTGGAATGTCCTCCACAGCAGGTGCAAATCCTGAATCAATTCGTTCCACCAGGATGTTCCCGGTTTTCTGTCTCCTGCTGCTCCCCCCGGACTCTTTGATGCCTCTGTGCACTCTGAGATTCTTCAAACATCTGCAAAAAAAACGAGTACAACCCAGGCTTTTTAATTACACCCTTTTCAACTCGCTGGTACTCCCCAGTTCTTTTGATGTTCTCTTACCACCCAACACTGTCGCCAGCAGCCACACACATACCATAGAGTACAGTCTGCCCCAGGGGTGAACGATGGAAAGGTGGGAGTGAAGGAAGGTAAAGAAGCAGGATAAATAAAGTGGGTCATCTTAACACACACACACACCCCCGACCGGAACTCACATACCATCTGGTGAATATTTCATTTACCTATGTGGTTTAGGTCCTCTGTACATCAAAGACCATCCCTTCCCATTTGGTTTGCACCCTTTCAGATCAGCCAGGACCAAACAGCAATTTTTTTTTTTAAAAAATGCACGTCAAAACCTTCAGTCCTAACAGCCATTGTGCAGAGGAGTTTTTTTCAGAGCTTGGAAAAGTTACTTGTTAATAACGTACAGGGCCCTTCAACCTTTTTAGAGCCCTTTTGCACTACTCGATTATTGTGCTATGTTTCTATTTTAACTGTCAAAGTTTCATCTAGTGGTATCCTGGAATCTGTATTTAACAGAGAATATTTAGAATTTCCAGCTAGAGATTTCTAATGCATCAGCAAACTACAAACTACAAGATTCCAAAGGATGCAGCCATGGCAGTTTAAGTAGACTTTTAGTGCTATAGTTGAATGGTCTGAAAGGGCCCTTGAAGACTGAATTGCTCCTGGGGTGGTGGTGGTTCCAGGAAAAAACAATTCATGATGGGACAGAAGAGTTTCATTCCAGGAAATCTGGAAGGGTTGAGGGCCATAAAACCCCCTCTGGGGAAAGCATGTTGTCTACAGCTACACTTTCCATGTTCATCTGTGGTTAAAGCCTTGGCTGCCTCGGTAGTCTGATGGTGTATCCACACTGCAGAAATAAAGCAGTTTAACACCACTTTAACTGCCATGACTCAATGCTAGGGAATTCTGGGCTTTGTAGTGTTGTAAACTATTTAGCATTCAATGTCAGAGAGCTCTGGTGACTGCCACCAGACTACAAATCCCAGAATCCCATAGCATTGAGCCATGGAAGTTAAAGCAGCATTAAACCACTTATTTATGCAGTGTGGCACCAGCCTGGGTGAACAATTATTTCAGGTTCAGCAGTTCCTTGCTAGAAAAAGGTTGTGATTTGATAAACCTTGTGATTTTTAAGAAATTATTATAGAATGTAGCTGAAAGAAATGGATAGCTTACCATCTCCATCTCACTGTTCTTCAAGATATCTGGCTTCGAATTTGGTCAGGGCTAGCTCTGTTATTAGGCAGAAAGAAACGGTCACTTCAGATGGCTCAGCTGGGAGGTGGCAATAAGACATTGGAGGAGAGGGCTGTATGCCACACAGCTTGCCTTATGCTCCCTAAATAAACCTCGAATCATAGAATGATAGAGTTGGAAGAGACCCCAAAGGCCATCCAGTCAACCCCCTGCCATGCAGAAATACACAATCAAAGCACTGCCAACAGATGGCTATCCAGCCTCTGTTTAAAAACTTCTAAAGGAGACTCCACCACACTCCACGCCTGTTACTTTTGGGCACAGTGAAGACAGTGCCAACATTAAAAACAAGATACAGCCCCTAGTGTAGTCAGTTTTAGGATATGGAATGAGGGAAACTGATGTCTTTTTCTTCTGCTCAAGTAACTGCTTTTTATTAGCCCCGATTCTGCTAATTTCCTGCAGCAATTCTTGCTTTTAGGCATATTTATTTATTGCTAATTGCTATTGTTACTGTTAATTGCTTTTATATGTTGACTTCCTGTGATGAGCTCTGGGATCTGTGGTCCTTCTCTGAATTTCATGGCTCAGTGGAGATTCAATGTCCCAGTAGTGCTCTAACTGCTAAACCATACTGCAAATGCTGCTTGGCACCATTGTCCTAGTCTAGGAATGGCTCACACTGGAAATAATTAAATTCTGGAAAATGGGAAGGAGTGCTACTCTTAACTTTACCACAGAGTTGGAGGCAACTGCCTGTCATATTTCTACTGCTTACCATGTGGCTGATGGTTGTCTAAATTCACATCCATACCTACCTATTGTGCTGACCCAACAAAGAACCTTCATCAGCATGTTCCATTATGTTTCATTGTGATTCCTTGTTTCATACTAATGCATATCTAGTCAGAAATAAGTTCCATCAAAGGACAAAGACCTTCACTGGAGATAACAAAGCACGAGCTACCAGTGTTCAGGTGTGCTGTGTTTGTTTCCTGTCTTCCAGATTCTGCGCTGAGAATGGGGTTGGATTAGATGACCTGAAGATCCCTTCTGACTCTATAATTCTGTGACATTACTATGCAGTAGGATTTAGTTCCAGATAAATGTATACCTGACTACTGTCTCATAAAGGTAAAGGTAAAGGTAGTCTCTTGACATGAATATCTAGTTGTAACTGACTACTGCCTTATAACATGTATATATACATGAGAGTGCATTACATGTTTTGTAAAATTATGATGAAAGTTGGAAATCCTGTGCAGGTGTACTTAGAAATAAATTTCTGTTCACCTAATCAATAATAATAATAATAATAATAATAATAATAATTCATCTATGGGTAGGCATTGAAAGCCAATGCGGTGCAGTAGTTTGAGTGCTGGAGTAGGACTCTGGAGACCAGGGTTTGAATCCCCACTTGGCCATGCAAACCTGCTGAGTGATCTTGGGCAAGTCACACTCTCTCAGCCTCAGAGGAAGGCTATGGCAACCCCCTCTGAACAAATCTTACCAAGAAAACCCCATGACAGGGTTGCCTTAGGGTCTCCATAGGTCAGAATGACTTGAAGGAACACAACAACCACAACATGGGTAATCATAGTTAGGACTGTAGCCTTTGAACACAGGCAGAGCGTATTAGAGCAAAAAACCATCCAGATTGCAAATGTGGAGTGTGTGTAAAAACTTAAACCAGAATGTAGAAGTACCAAATCACAAGTGACATTGTTATCTGTTACTTGCCATGATGGAGACGTAACAATTGTGCATTTCAGAAGTAAGATACAGTAATAAGTGGGAATCATTTTATCTTTCTCTTGGGTGTGAGTGCAATGAGTAACATTTCTAGTTACTGTCAGATGCCATTTTAAGGCATTTTTAGGTATCTTAGAGGTGTTTTTAACAGATTTTGTGAAATTTTTATGCCATTGTCTTATTAGTCCTGTGGCCTTTTCTCTCCACCAAAAAAATAATGCAAAAAAAAAAAATAATAATGCACCAACTTTCACTCACACAGAGGCACACACATATTAACAGCAATAAATTTGGGATAAATTTTATTACAGATTTTTTAAAAGTAACTTTGCAGCCTCTGTCTGAACCATTGTATCACTCATTTGAGAAATGGAAATAGTGGCCAAAGAATGCAAAGCAATGTGTTATATTTGGTAAATTGTTCTGCTTTTTAGTCGTCAGGGTCTGCTCAATATGTGTGGCTTCCCCCTTTCTTCCCTGCAGCATTCTGAGGACTCTTTCAAATGGGAGGAATTTCTCCCAAATCCGAATGGAGCCCATTCGGATTCATGTAAATTCGCTAGTTTAGCGAATTTACATGAATCCTCATTGCGTTCGGAAGGCGTTCGGAATGTCTTCCTATTACCCAGAAATAACCCCCCCTTGCCCGAAATTGCGTGAGAACCTTTAATGCGCAATAACGCAAAACCCATGATTGCATTCGGAGTGACTTCCCTTTTGCCCGAATTTGCGTGAGAAGAGTTAATTCGCAATAACGTGAAACCCCAGGATTGCGTTTGGATTGCCCTTGCATTATACTTCCAATTTCCCATGTCTGAAAGAGTCCTGAGAAACAGTTGTACAATTTTAGCAAAAGACTTTGGTGTGAGGAATGAGGAAGGAGTTAGACCATGCCTCTTTATTTTCCTCTTAGAGGCTTTTTAAAATGTACAATAGCAGCATGCCTGGCAGAAATCCAACAGCACGAGCTTTCCATGGGACAAAGAGGCAGGAAAGGAGAGGAATACCTGTTGAATCCCTGTCTGCTCTAAATCACAGGTGTTCTCATGGATACCTTGAAGGTGGGGAGGGAGAGAGAATTTTAGGAGGGGTGGCGGCTGTGTGTGTGTGTGTACAAAATCAAGCTTTGGCCTGCCTGTCTGAGCTTTCCAGCTTTGAAGCACATGCCTAAGAGCTGAATAGCATGGCTCCTAAGAGGGCAGGACCAAACAGCCCGCCAGCCAGCCAGCCTGCCTGCCTCTTCCCTTCCTTGCAGGCCTGCTGGGATTCTGCTCTCATCCCTTCCATGTCCTGGCACCAGAACGCTCCATCAGCAGCTTGGCAGCTCTGTGGCGGGTTGCCGAGAGCCTGAGGAACGGAGGAGGGGGGTTGTTACGTGGGGGTGGGATGTGCTGGAGGCACCCTGGTTAGTTCGTTGTTTATTTGGTTACCGTTTTGTGGTTTCCAAAAGGTGCCTGCAGGTCTGTGAGGAGGAGCAGCTTCGAGATGGGTCTCGCCCTGTTCTCTTCTCATGCTAAGGCTCAGACAGGCCCACATGGCTATAATCCAGGCATTTGTGTGTGTGTGAGAGAGAGACAGAGAGAGAGAAAACCATTGAGAGAATAAACCTAGAAAGGGAGTAACTGAAAAAGAAAAAATTGCAAGCAAAGGATAGAAACAATTTTGATTGATCCTACAACATGTGGATTTAAAATAAATGTCAAGTTTAAGGTTGCCAGGCCCTGAGATACCAGTGTCAAAACTTGAACCTAGGAACAATCCCTTGTGATGTCAGAGGATGTTAGTTATGTCCCAGTGGTAAGGTCCACACAGGGCCGCCCCTGATGTTAGCCACAGGACAACAATCCAGCAATGCATGTGTGCGTGACAGAGTGGAGCGGGGGGAGGGAATGAATCAAGAAAAGGAATAACTGGGAAAGAAAAATTGCAAGCGGGAATAATATCGATTGATCCCGCAACATGTGGATTTTAAAAAAGTCTCAGGTTTATGGCTGCCAGGTCAGGATTCTGCCAGGCCCTGACATACCAGGGCCAAAACCAGAAACCTAGCGAAGACAGTTTGTGATGTCACAAGATGCTAGTGATGTCCCCAATGGTGAGGCAGCTCTTGATGATGTGATCAACTATGATTCCTTTAGCATCGCGCACAGCTGTACAGAGTATGCCATTCAGATAAAAAGCACCAAGCATAATAAATGCATCCCTGAGAGCTGGCAGCCCTAGTACTGGTTTGATGCATACAACATGTCAAACAGTACATTGTGGGTGCTATTAAGTTTGGCACAACATTGCGGTGCAGTAAGAAGCCAGTGGATCTGACATATTCATGGGCACAATCTGTTGGGAGTGTTTCCTATGCCAGCCCCACTGGGAAAAATAGCTTACTTGTTTCAACAGTGCTTCTGCAGAAAAGCCTCCATGGATTGTGCCCCGTGTTAATTCATATGGGGGTAGAAAAGGACCTGGATTTTATGTCTCAAAAAGCCTTGAGACAGAATACTTATCTTTTCCCAAGAGTTTAAAAAGTGTTAGTATTTTTGGACTACAATTCCTGGAATCTCGCAGACAGCACAGCTATTGGCTATGCTTGCTAAGGGATTCTGGGGGTTGGAGTTTTAAAAAAAAATCCAAGTTCTGTTTTTAAATATATCATACCCTCCAACATTTCACAGATGAAAGCTTAGACATGTGTCCAAACAACCTCAGACTATGTTTGAGTTATCGTAAAAGTTATTAATGAGGAAGAACACACAAGCTTGGAGAAGCTGCATCAGTTTGCTTTTGCATGGCCTACCAGAAAGGGCAAGATGTCATTCCTCCTTTCCTCTCCCCTTTCTGAGTCAATTGGGTGCAAACTACTTTGGCCCTCAGAACTCAGTTTGCAGCAACTGAAGTAAGTTGAAGAAAAGGTAGAAGTGGGAGGAGGAGAGAGAAACTGGGACATTTTAAAAATCAGCTGATAAAGTGGGGTGACAGAGGATTGATTGGGACTATCTCTGACAAATTGGGATAGTTGGAGGGTATGGTTAGGAGGGCCACATTTGGGGTGGCATTTAATGTTAGTATGCAATTAATGTTCATCATTTAAAATAAGACAGCCATGATCAGACTCCCTGAGGAGGAATGGGATAATGGTACAAGAAGGGAGAGCTTAATTCTCCCTCCTTTCAAGATGATGCTGATAAAAATCATGGCATTCCAACCAATTTTATTAGGGATCATCATTGCTACTTCTATTGCCCGCTTTACTCTTCAACTAAAACACAGTCCAGTGAAAATAAATGTTAACATTCAGACCTTTGCCATTATAATCTAATCTGCAAATGAACCATTTGGATTCCACAATCTAATTTTTTCATCAGAAATGTGAAATGTGCATGTTTTGAGTTGATGAAGGGGAAAACAAAATGAATGTGACATTTACAAATTTTTTCTTGCAAGTCGCTTTTCTAATACGGGTGGCAGAATCATGTCTCTTAGATTTCACAGGTTTTATCAAATATTGGCCTCAGTCCTCTTTTAGTTCTGGTCAGGGTAGACCCATTCAATCCCTTACATTTATCTACATGTTTTATTACTATTCAACAATGGATTGAATGGGGAGAATTCAACTGAGGAGAATTAGAATGGTATAGTCATTTGAGTTTTGGAGACCAGGGTTTGAATATCTGCTCAGCCATGGAAACCTACTGAGTCACCTTGGGTAGGTCACACTGTTTCAGCTTCAGAGGAAGGCAAAGGCAAACTCCCTCTGATTGAATCTTGTCAAAAAACCAACAATAAGCTGTGGTTGGTACTAACAAAATAGGATGCCAGCCATTAATGGTTACATGCTGCATCTTGTTTCATAGAACTGTAGAATCAGAGTTGGAAGGGTCCAAACCTCTAGCAGGATTTCCAGTTAGAACATCCTCAGCAGGTAGCTGTCCAGCCTCTTTTTTGAAGACATACAGAGAAGGAGACCCCACCATCCTTCCAGGCAATTGCTTCCATTACCCAGCTGCTCTCATCTTAAGAAACAAACAAGCAATCCTGATATACATAGCTATATAGTAAAAACCACAGATAAATATTCTGTATCTAGGTGCAGTTTTTTTGGGGGGGGGGGGGGGCTACATCAGATGCTTTGAACTAAAACAGCCATAATCCCTTACCCTTGACTATGATGATTTGGCTTAAGTCCAGAATATCTCTGCAGAGCCAAAATCACCTACTTGAGGGTGGAGAGGAACAACATAAAGGAAAATGGGTGGTCAATGAGCGAGCAAATAGAATCCACAAACTCAATAGAGTAGCAACTAATAAGACCAGTTGGACAATTCTCCCCCTAGCTTTGTAATTTAAATAGTTCTTGACCAATCTCTAAGGTCAAAAGAGAGCAGTCCTATAGACAAACTGCAAAGTAAGAGACATCCATAATGTCATTGGGTATCACCACTGAAAAGGCTGCTCTCCTCATGATCTATTCCCTTTCATTTGATGTTCAGAAACCTTGAAACATGATCACAGGCGATGACTTGAAAATAGGTGAAGAAAATTATCCAGAGCATGGGAAAAAGTTACATTTGGGGACCTCGGCTTTCAGAATCACCCAACAGTTCTCTTCTGAAGGACTGAGGCTCCTTGAGGCTTTACAAGATGAAAAGAGAACTCAGAATTAACTTGGTTTGTGGCTATGGATGATCATAAGATGATCCCAAATGGAGATGCCAAGACTGTTTTTGCTTTTCATTTTTTGTAAGCACCACTTTCTGTGTCAGTGTTCCCAGTGCAATGACTTGGAGGCTCAGCAGCATCACGCATGGGACCTGAAAGAAAACCAGCTTGACAGGCTTGGGCTGGCCCAGTACCTGAGCGTGGGGGGTGGGTGGAGTGAGGTAGGGGGAATGGAAAGGAACACCCAAGTGCTGCAGGAAGTGGCACAGATGATTCAGAAGCTGGAGCTCTTTGCCTTGGCTCCAGGCTTAGTGACAATGAGCCAGGTGGCACTAGGGTTGGTCTCTAGAGGGTGCTTCCCCAACCAAGGGAAGATAGGTGAACATCATCCATGGAATGTATTCCCCATCATCATATATGGATGTGAGAGCTGCACAGAAAGGAAAGCAGATAAAAAGAAAATCAACTCTTTTGAGATGTGGTGCTGGAGAAGAGTGCTGAGAATACCATGGATGGTCAAGAAGACAAACAAATCGGTTCTTGAACAGATCAAGCCCGAATCCTACCTGGAAGCCAAGATGATTAAATCAAGGCTGTAATACTTTGGCCACATCATGAGATGGCAAGACTCATTGGAAAAGATAATAATGCTAGGAAAGGTAGAGGGTAGTGGAAAGAGAGGAAGACCAAACACCAAATGTCTAGACTCAGTTAGGGAAGCCATGGGCCTGAATCACCAAGACTTAAAGCAGCGGAGGATACAGGCGGTTGGAGATGCCTTGTCCACAGGATCCCCATTAGTCTAGGCATGACTCGAGGGCAGTTAAAAACAACAACAATGCTGTGCTCACTATATCACCTGGACTGGCCTTTCAGATGAAATCAGTTCATTGGAACCATTGTACATCCACCTTTTCTTCTTTCCTCACAGTACCTATGACCTCACCCCATGCATCTCCCCACCCTTGAGTATTTACAGCTGCCTGTAGCTCCTTTAGCTACTGCACCTACAGTTCCAGTTCAGGGTTGTCCCAGTCCCTGAAGTTTCAGAGTCAAAGCTTGAAGCCTAGGGATGGATCTTGGTGATTTTATTAAGTTTTGGGCATTTATTACCAAGCACAGCTGCTCGCAGATTGAACTGATTGAATCAATCCACTGATAGTGTGCTCACCCTCTTTTCTAATGGCTTTTCAAAGAGTTTTCTTGGGTAAGGAATACTCAGAGGTGATTTTACCAGTTCCTTCCTCTGAAATATAACTTACAGGACCTGGTATTTGTTGGCAGATTTCCCATCCAAATACTAACCAGAGCTGACTCTGCTCAGCTTCCATGATTAGATGGGATCTGGTGCCTTTAGAATATTTATGTCATCTTTTCACTTTACCAAGCATTATTTTTTTTAGTGAATCATGTTGTCTCATGATGTGTCCAAAGTATAATAGCCTCAGATTAGTGATTTGGCTCCCAGTGAGAGCTCAGGTTTGATTTGCTCTAGGACCGAGGTCCAATACAGACTGGCACTTCGTACTGGCCTGTGAGTGGAGCCACAGTGCAGTGTCCGCACACTGGATGCCACCCCATCACACCATGATGCCACACACCCTTCTAGACAGTGTGCAGCAGCATGGCGCAACTCCAGCGCAGTGTCCAAACAGTGCATCATGAAAGGGGCAGCCTCATGCCATCCCTTTGTGGCTATGATGCCCCTTCCAGGGAGCTAAAAAGAAGCCCTTTTTTGCAGCTTCTTTTTGCTCTATGCGGAGGCCATGGCATGCAGTTGCCGCCTCTCAACCCATTGTGAAAAGGGGCAGTGTCCCACTGCCTGTCTGTACAGGCCCCTGGTTATTTGAATTTTGGCAGTCCACTGGTATCTGTAGAACTCTCTTCAAGTACTAATTTTTAAATGAATTTATTCTCTTCCTGTTGGCTTTCTTCATTTTCCAGCTTTCACAACATCTATAGGAACTGGAACGAGTGCTCTTGACTTTGGCATTTAATAATATATCTTTATATTTGAGGATCCTACCTAGTTCCTTTATAGCTGACCTTCCAAGTCTTAACCTTCTTCAGAGTTCTTCAAGATAGTATCCCTTATAAGTAAGGATCGTGCCGAGGGAGATTATTTGTCTTCAGCACCCACTTTAAAATTTTTCAAAAAGGTTAAGTGGCTTTTTTGTAAACCTCTGGGTATTTTCCTTTTGAATCCTCATGCCATATCCCTACTGTTCCCCCTTCCCTCCATACTTCTTCATTGGTTTTAAAGGTCTTAAGTGCAGTGGTGTCTGGCATTTCAGGGTCAACCAAAACTCTGCTTGGTCAGATATGGTCAGGAGGGGCTGATCGAGAGGCGGCTTGTGAAGTCACGTCTGAGCCGCCCTCTGCTCTACCCAAGGGAAGTAAATGACAGGCTGCCCTCACCTTGAAAGCTACAATTTACTCTTGCTGCTATGATATCCCCCAGCAGTTAATAGGCACCCTGTCTTCATCTGAGGAGGCCATGGTGGTTTGGGAATATGTAAACCTGGGGAGACTTGAGCTTTTGAGAACTCTGCGGAAGGAGATGGCAGCAAAGAACTCTTGGGAAGGAACGGCTCCAATGGTGGGATCCAAATTACTTCTTTTTTTCCCCTTTTCTTCATCTTCCTCCTACCCCCCATTCACTGAATTCCTGTGCTTGGCAGCTCAGCCTCCCCATGGGGCCAGATTGAATACAGAAAGTTGACTTGAACATGTATAATGAACAGCCAGGCATATTTTGTAGAATGCAAGACAACCTTCACAAGAAGACCCTGGAATGGGGCTTTTGTATCCCCTATCATATGAGTGAAGCTCTGACATCTATTATTCATACTAGATGCAGTTTGAACTTGACATATGAAATCCAGTGGGTGTCCTTGGGCAAGTCACATGCACTTCACCTCAGGGGAAGGCAATGGCAAACCACCTCTGAACAAATCTTGCCAAGAAAATCCCACAATAGGGTTGCCATAAATCGAAAATGACTTGAAGGCACACAACAACTACAAATTGATATGTAGAGGTATTTTGTAACCCCTTTGAGTCTAACTGTGTGAAAGAGGTTGTAGCATGAGCTTTCATAGACTTGGTCTACTTCCTTAGATGCATGAAGAAAGCACCTGAGGAAGTAGACCACATCTACGTAAGCTTATGCTGCAACATCTTTTGCACAGTCTCAAAAGTGCTACAAGATCCCTCTGCATATTGATATTCCAGTCTAACACAGCTGTGTCTCTGAATTCTACCTTGAGGTATTTATGGTATTAAAAATCTTCCCCTCCTCTACCCCTATAGATTTTACATGCCATGTGTATGTGCTACTCTAAGTGGTGGTCCATAACCTATTGCCTGCCAGCTCGCTGAAATTTCCATGAAAGAAAGAAAGAGTCATAGTTAATAGGCATAACTTTGGTGCTGAGTCCTAGATATTGTGGAAAGTCCCTGCTGGTCCCCCACATCAGACAGTTTAAGAAACACTGGTGTATAACGTGAAAAATTCCCACTCCATCATGAAAACCTACTGAGTGACCTTGAACAAGTTGTACTCTCACTCAGCCTAAGGAAAGGCAATGGCCAATGGCCTCTGAAGAATTCTGTATTCAGAATTCTATGGTCACCATAAGTTGAAAGTGACTTGAAGGCACATAACCACCACAGCTATGGTTCAATGAAACCTGGTTTGAACCACCGTAGCTCCTTTAATAATCACAGAACTGAAGGAGCTGAAGAAAACCTTAGAACTCATGTAGTACAAACCTATGCTGACATAGACAATCCAGTGCAATGGTAATCTGCATGAGATTGAAGGCTAAGGTTGAATGGAGTTGCACCTCACCATCTGTAGGACCAAAGTTGCCCATCCCAGATCTAAATAATTTTTCTTGTAACTTGAACACATTAATTCAGATACCATCTTCTGGAGTAACAGAAAACAAAACCAACAGTTAAATAGCAGCTAAGACAGCCAGTCTTTTGGATGTTGGACGATAACTCTGGAGACCAGGGTGTGAATCCCTGCTCAGTCATGAAAACACACTGGGTGACCTTGGGCAAGTTACACTCTCTCCTCCTCAGAGGAAGGCAATGACAACCCTTTTAGGACAAATCTTGCTGAGAGAACCTTGTGATAGGTTCACCTTAAGCTCACCATAAGTAAGAAATGACTTGAAAGCATAAAACAGCAACATAACAGTTGAATTTCACACACTGCAGCAGCAGCTAGGTTTTTGTCTTCTGCAATTCACAGAAATCAGGGTAACCAGTCAAATGAGTAACATTGCAAATTTACTAGAGAAGAAAACAAACAAGGAATAAAAATAAGTAAAAAAAGAGAGACAACTCAAAAGCTTTGACTCCAGAAAAAAGATGCAAAAAATTCTTGTGCAGGAGGGCTGACCTCAAGGACAGATCACAGGATGTGGTATGAATTGTTCTCCCCTCCAAATAAAAGGAACAGGTTGTACAAAGAAGTACTGTAGGTGGGATGTAGCCTAGAGGTATTTCTACACTAGCTGGCTTTATTACTTGCTAACTCTTATATTGTCCCCAGATGTTCTCATGGTCTTCCTTATCTTTGGGATTGCTAGGATAGCTCCCCCCAATGAATACTAAATGTATATAGAAAAAAGTGCACACTTTACATAGCAGCCTTCCTGTCTCCAAATCCAAATCAAAAAAAGGAAATGAGTTGGTAAATAGGTGGATATGTGTCGGAATATGTTATTGAACCGTTGTGTATATGCAAAATAATTGGGTGAGTGGGTGATGTGCAAAATCGATGAAGCTGTGCAAGAATGTATTGGTGAAGTGGTGATTTTATTGAGGCTGATAGGAAAGTAGAGCCAGTATAGTGGTTGCAGTGTTGGACTTTGGCTCTGAGAATCACTTCCAACTCGGCCATGAAACCCACTGGGTGACCTTGGATAAATCACATGCCTTCAACCTTCAGCCTTCAGCCAAACCTCCTCTGAACAAGTACTGCCAAGAAACCACCATGATAGAGTCACCTTAGGGTTGCCATAAGTCAGAAACAGTTTGAAGGCACACAACAACAACAGCAGCAGCAACAACAACAAGGAAAGTAGAAGAGGAGTGGAACAATGGTTGGGATGTGGGAGGCAGTGAGGAATTGGGCCAAGTGACAGAAGGTGTAACACCGTGGCTAAACAATGGAGTTATGAATCAGCTACTCCTTCAGTTGTAGTTCTTCTCTGTGATGTGCAAAGTAGGATGCCTTAGACAACTGCTGCAACTGCAATCTGGAGAAAACAGTACAGGCTTGCCTTGTAAAGTTATATGAATTACTGAGATGAGCATGTTGTGCTTTTTGAGCACTCAGAAATGTGTTATAAATGCTAAATGTTGACATTATTCTTGGACAAACATTAGGTGTATTAAGGAAAGGATAAGAGAAGTTATTTCTTGGGGTATATTTAAATATGGAGTTCATTAATGGACTCTTAATTTAGACAGAATATTGATTGATGTGGCACTAGTTTGAGCTCCTTCCAGAATTTCAAGATAAAATAAACTGCCTAAACTGGTGCAGACAGGAGACTGGGAAAATGTTAACATCAGGACAATGCAAATCAGTGTGATGTCATTGGCAGGCAAGCAGCAAAGTAGCAAAGCTATTGAGGCATGGTTTTGAAAAGCTCCAGGAGAGGCACTGTAGACTGATTTGGCTTGAGATCCAAGGGTTCTTCAAGAGTTCATAATCCCCTCGCTTTGCAAGTTGTCTTTGCGGTTGGCACTTCAGTGCCGCACTTGTTAGGTGGTGAGCTAGGCAGACTTGGCAAGGATGAGCATGAGCACATTGTATTGTGTCAACTAAGTGGAGTTTCAGAGGACACCTCATCTCTCTTTTGTGGATTCCTCTCTGATGCAGAGGAAGGTTTTTACATTAGACTTGCTAGACTGCTGATCAGCTGTTTCTGGGACAATTGAGCTGAGCCTAATTAATATCTTGTGGCCGAGACAGAAAAATCCCCAAACTAGGCTTAACACTGTGGACATTAAATGTTCCATGTAGAAATATTCTACCTAAATTTGTACCTGAAGGTGACTCACCTCCCTTCCACATGTACTTTATTTTATTGTTTGGATATTTTTTGTGTGTTTTTATGTTGTGTGCCTTCAAATTGTTTCTGACTTATGGAAACCCTATCATGGGGATTTGTTGGCATGATTTGTTCAGAGGAGGTTTGCCATTGCCTTCCCCTGAGTCTGAGAGCATGTCATTTTCCAAGAACATCCAGTGGATTTCATTGCTGAGCTGAGAATCAAACCTGATCTTCAGAATCATAGTCCAACATGCAAAGGACTATGCCATCTTGGCTCTTTGATATGATTTTACTCCTTGCTATATAATTCCCATTGTGCTGGCATGACCATTAAGCCTTAAGACTGTTGCCTGAGGCAGTAGGAGAGCTCAGTGCATTCTAAACCAGGTTACTGTCTTCAGTTACATTGAAAAATGCTGTCCCACCAGCAGTCTTAAAGAAAGATTCAATCAGCAATTCACTCAGCCTGTATCCATGGGATGAGAAGGGCCACCATTTTGTTCCTTTCCTCAGCCAGCAAAACCTTTTAGATCTGCCCTGGCATTATAATATCCCCACCACCTACAGAAGAAAAACATACAAAGGATAAATAGTCCAACTCTTTGTCGTGAGGAAAGACCACAAGCCCATCAGCTAGACAAAGATGTATCCAGGCCAAACTGTGGAGTGTCCTAAGCAGACGGGGGTGTTGACATGTTGTTCAGAAAGTGCCTGTTATGTAGAGTGGCTCCCCACACAAGGAACCTACAGGTGTATACACAGCTCCAGGTGACACATGGGGCCTTATCACATGGGAGGAATTTCTCCCAATTTCGAATGGGGCCAATTCGAATTCATGTAAATTTGCTAGTTTAGTGAATTTACTTGAGTTCTAGTTGCATTTGGAATGCGCCCAGAGTGACTTCCCATTACCCGAAAATAACCCCCCCCATTGGCCGAAATTGCGTGAGATAAGTTATCAAGCAATAACTTGGAACCCCATGATTGCGTTCGGATCGCCTTTGGAGCATACCCCCAAATTGCCTCGTGTGATAAGGTCCATGCATTCAAGATAAACAAAGTTCTGCCAGTCAAGAAGAAAGCAAAATTGCACATTCTCCAACATTTACAGATGAAAACCAGGATATGTATGGCCAAGCCACATCAGAGTGTGGTCAATCTGGCAGGAGTTATTAATGAGGAAAAACACATAAACTAGAAGAGGTTGCAGCAGTTTGGTTTTGCCTGAGACTACAGGGATGGAAAAACTACTTTTGCAGTTTGAACTCACTTTGTAGCAACTGAAGTAAACTGAGGACAAAGGGGAGAAAGTAGGGAAAAGGAGGGAGAAATGGGACGTTTTAACAGCAGTAAAAAATAAAATAAATGGATGACAGGGGATTAATCAGAATTGATCCTGCCAAACTGGGACAGTTGAGAAGGGTATGGAATTCCCAGAGTAAGGAGAGACTCCCAGATTCCTCTAACTAATGAAATTCTGGGAACTGTAGTACAAAAAAGTAACACTTCCTAGCTCTGGGAAAAAGCATTGCGATGAGGTGGGGATCTCTATAACTTCCCAGTGAAGGAAATGGAATAATGTGGCAAAAATTCTGAACATTTACCAATGCCATATTTTACTGAAAGATATACTGGTCTCTGTTTTGGTGTTCAAGCTCTGAGTCCTTCTTCATGATGCATATGAAGAAGATAAAGATGATGAAGAAGAGATGGGTATAAGGGAAACCCTCAACATTTGCAGAACGACAGAATGGAGGGCATAGAACAAAATGATCCAGAGACTGGAACAAGGGGAAGGTAACCATGTTTGGGGCCTCTTAAAACTAGCATACAGCCCCAAGACATTTTGCTGCTTGAGGTGCCACAGAAATGGTTCTTCCCCATCCAGTCACACTGCATATTGCACAAGACTTTTAGTTATTATTTGCCATGAGGTTGGCATTGTCTAACAGCAATGATATGAATAAGAGACCTCTATGAGCTCAGTCTTCAGTAGCCCTGCCCATAGCTTGAAAATCCATTGTGTAGTCAATTTTGATACCCGAGGCAGAAAAATCCCACAGGAACTGCTCTTGGTCGGTTACAATAAAAATGCAATCATAATAATAAATAAAATATTTGGGCACTCTTTTATGAAACCTAAATGCTACACTCAAGCTAATAGTAGGATGGCCCCTGAGTAAGGAGAGGCATGTATGAAAGAGTTAAAGACTGGATGCTCAGTCTTTATCAGATTACATGTCACTCACATCCAGCCAACCCATTCACCATTGTTTCTTCTCAGAAACAGTCTGTTTTATCCCTTGCTCAGCCTATTCTTTCTGCAGTCAGCAACAACCTAGAATGAACTAACTAACAAGCCATGGAATAATTCATCTAAAAGCACTAGGTTGCCCTGCTTACTGGTTTTGAATTGTTCTTTCCTTTAGTAGAAATCTCTTGCTCTGAATTTTTGATCCACTAGAGGCCACTTCTGCCTTGCTAATAGGGTTGCAGATGTGCCCTACGCTGCTTGTACACACTGAATTTGTTGCTACTTGCAGAATATAGACTTTTGACTTACAAATACCTGTTTTTTAATTTTTTTGTGGAGCTTTCGGGCTATGTGACCATGTTCTGGAAGAGAAAGGAATTCATCCAGAACATGGCCACATAGCTCAAAAGCTCCACAAAAAACTATGGATGCCGGCCATGAAAGCCTTCGACTCCACATTACAAATACCTGCTTTGCTTTGCTGTATAGCCACTTGGAACAGGAAGAGGACTGGCCTTAAAATAAGCACTGCTTGATATTTATTTTGTGCCATCCTTCATTACCTATAAAGAGATACCTTCTGGTTGTTGTTACTGTGTGCTTTCAAGGTGTTTCTGACTAATGGTGACCCTAAGGCAACTCTATCACGGATTTTCTTGGCAAGATTTTGTTCAGAAGGTGTTTGCCACTGCCTTCCTCTGAGGCTGAGTGTGACTTGCCCAAGATCACCCGGTAGGTTTCCATGACTGAATGTAGATTCAAACCCTGGTCTCTCAGAGTCTTAGTCCAGCACTCAAACCACTACACTACACCTAGAGCAAAAGGCATCACAGAGAGGATATGGTTGTGAAATTAAATAGGGTGGCTTTCACCCTAACCAACCTCACAGGTTGTAGATTGGATAAAGCACATATGTGTAGGGCAGACTCCATGGAGAAAGGAATGGACAAATTTAGTACAAATATATTAAATCAAGCTAATGATAAAAATGATAAGTGGAATCTCAGAATGTCATTGTATTTTAAAATTGTATCAAAATGCTATAACTGTGTAGCATCAATAAACTTAGACTTACTAGTCTTTGGCTTAGAACACAGATTAGGAATTTTTGGCTCTCTACATGGTTTGAACTTCAGTTCCCAGAAATCCAAGACAGTATGGCCAGTCATAAAGGATTGTGAATATTGTAAGCCAAAACAACTGATTAGAAAGCCACACTTATCCTGGACTTTAAGCTATAATAATAGTTTTAAATGTTGATTTTTGTCCTTTCATAGTTGTGTATCTTTATTGTTTAAATACATTAAAAAAATACTAACTGTGCTCTGACTGGGATTGCCAGGAGAGTAGATCAGGGCTGGTTTGATTGCAGGAATATCTATTCATATTCATCTATATTTGCATAATACTGTTATACATAAAAAAGGATTACACTTGTTTAGAATTTTATCTCCTTGGTTCTTAGTAAAATGCAATTCCCTTCCTCCTCTCCTTTTTTGTTTTTAATCTGCACAATACCCTGTGGAGCAGAAAGGTCAGCACTGAAGGATTAAAAGAGGTAACCTCTTTTGGATGTTCCAATGACCCAACAAAATTGTTAGCTGTATTGGCCATCAGTACTGAAAACAAACAACTTAACTGTGAGTGGTTCTACACAAGAAATAATGCAGTTTGACACCAATCTAATTGCTATGGCTCAGTTTTACAGAATCGTGTGATTTCTAGTTTTGTGAGGCACCAGCACACTTGAGCAGAGAAGGCTAAAGACCTTCTAAAACTACAAATCTCAGGATTCCAAAGTATGGAGCTACAAAGTGGTGTCGAACTGTATTATTTCTGCAGTGTAAATGCACCCTTTGTGTACATAACCCAAAACATGTTGATACTGTACTTTTTAAGTTTCTTTTTTTATCCTAAAGGAAGAATCAAACGGAGCAGGGAAAAACACACATATCCATAATGTTTTGAAACAGTGTGTGTGTTGGAGGAAATCAGTGAAAAGATACAGAAAATCTCAATCAAACATGGGAGGAAATTTTTGTTCTTTTAGATTTTTATTCACAGAGGCTATAGTCATGTTTATCTTTTGCAAATTATACACCATTTTACTCTTCATTTAGGCTGCTGTCTCATGCTGATCTATGATCAACTGTATTTCTATTGAGGTAATGTTTCTTGTCTAAAACAAGAATAAAATAGATTTTTGTACACGTCAAACCATTTATCATGAAAGTGGAAACAAACACTGCATAACGCTGCTTCCATGAGCAGGGCCACAATTTCAAAAATGACTCTGGTGCTGGTTTTCTAGTTGCCCATTGTATGCTTAGTACATATGCTGCTCTCTGTCCATAACCATCTCGAACGACCATCTCGAACGACCAGGAGCAGAAAATAGGACAAGCGGCTTTTTCAAAGAACCATTGGTAATTAGCATGGCGAAGTGCCACTGAATGGAGTTGTGTCAGAGGGAAATTGTGTTTCCACAACACCCTATTTTGGTATGAGGTATAGCATAACCTGTTTATAAGGGTTATGGATTTAAGATCCATACAGATGATGAAGGATGTAGCTACAAGGGAGTGCGGGGAGGAATGGCAGCATTGCTACTTTCTCCATGAAATGAAAATTTCCTTCAGTGTCCAAATTTCTAACATTGCAGGAACTTCAAACTTCAGTTGAACACTAGCAGATAAAATTTAGGCATCCAAAGAAAAGGGGCAAGCAAAGATCTGAAGGAAATATGAATACAGCAAATATAACCATTCAAATATAACCTTACCACACTAGCTCAGAAATGGGATTTAAAGTAGATTTAATGTAGAAAAAACCTGCAAATGTAGGAGGTTTATCACATGACGTTTCTGCAAACCTGAAATAATGCGAAAATAAAGTGAATGTAAAGGGGACAAAAACAACACCTTTTTACTTTCAGGGAAGTTCCAAAAGTGGTTTTTATCCCCTTTACGTTCACTTTATTTTTGCGTTATTTCAGGTTTGCAGAAACGTTTTATGATAAACCTCCCACATTTGTGGGTTTTTTCTACTTTAAATTTACTTTAAATCCCATTTCTTAGTGGGATTCCTCTAGTGTGATAAGGTCCTAGGTGTGAATGATTTTCATTGTTGCTCTCTTTGCAAAACTTGGGGAGTGAAGGAAAATTTCATGGGGAAACAGATTTTTTTTTTTTAGGAGAGCAATGCAACACTGCAAACCATTCCGACTGTACATTGAATGTTTTGCTATGTTTTGAAAATATTACCTGAAATTTCAACAAGCCTGTGCAAGTTATAGTACAGCACTCGGTGTATTGCAGCCACAGAAGTCTTGTAGCTCAGGAAGTGCATTACATACAGAAGATCCTGTATGCAGATGCCATTTGGTTAATATTAATGTGCCTTGCTTGTTGCATTCCTAGCTTCTGAAGCATAGGTGCAGTGACAGGTCCCTACAAACAAACTGATTCATCCAGGTCTTACAATGTCCGAAACTGAACATGAGCGCCACAATGGACCTATTCTAGAATACCTGGCAAAATCCATTCTGTTCTGGAAACAAATGGGAAAACATGGGCTCTTTTTTAAGTTGACTTGCCCTATTGGATGTCATCAGTGATCTTTTAAATGCAAATAAATTTGGAAAAGAAGCAGACTGCAAATTTCAGGCAGAGAGACTGCTGGTAAGAAATAAATGTAAATCAGAGGGAAGTCTTCATGGAAGCTGGGACAATTTGTCTCCAGACCTTCTCTAAGCTGCACCCACACCCCCAGCAGGCCCAAATATCCTTGTTTTCCTTTCTGTTGTATGTTCCCAACTTTCTGACTTATGGTGATCTTAAGGTGGACCTTTTGTGGGGTTTTCTTGGCAGGCTTTGTCCAGAAGAGATTTGCCATTGCCTTCCCCTGAGGCTGAGACATGCAACTTGCCCAAGGTCACTCAGTGGGTTCATGGTTGAGTGTGAAATCGAACTCTGTTCTCTAGAGTTGCTGGCTCTGCTTTCTTTTCTAGCCCTTCTCAAAATGGCCATAGTGATGCCACATCCTGTTGCCATTTTGAGATAGACAGGAGGAAAATGATGGTATCTGAGGATAGTGTGGGATTCTGGGGTACTTGTAGAGGTGGGGTGAGGGTATTCCCACATGTTTTTGTGTGTTCGGGGGGCTTTGGGACACTATTGATGGGGTTTCAGAAGTGGCAAAAGTGGGGCCAAGGGGCTGCATGCAGCCTGCTGGCCACAATTTTTTGTTGTTGTTGTCCTGTGCCTTAAAGTCATTCCCAAGTCATGGTGATCCATAGATGACCTTATCACAGGTTCTTTTTTTACAAGATTGGTTCAGAAGGGGGTTGTCATTGCTTTGTCTGAGGCTGAGAGACTATGTCCCAATACATACGGGCACTTTAGGGCGCCCTCGTCACGTGTTAGGGTTGGAGCGTATACATGCCCCGCAACACTAGCATGTGATGAGGGTGTCATTGCTGTGCAATGCCGTATACACGGCATACAGCTGTGCAGCGTCTATATGGTGCTGCGCTGCTGCGATGTTGCGAATGCGCAGTTTGGCACTTTTTGTGTTGCAACTGTGATGCAAAAAGGAGCCTGGTTTCAGCACTTCTTTTTACGCTCCATCTTCACCGCTTCATCTGGTTGCTGCGGCAACGATGCGGCAGAAAAGGAGGTGGCTCCAGACCGCCCTTTTTGGACAGTCTGTACAGCTCCTATGACTTGCCCAAGATCACCCAGTGGGTTTCCATGGATGAGAAGGGATTTGAATCCTGATATCTAGAATTGTAATCCAGCACTCAAACCAGTACACCACAATAACTCTTGCCCACCCCTAGTATAAGTGAAATAAAAGGTCTCTCAGGTTACAACTAAACTAATTGCTTTAAATCAGCTCAGGTTGTAGCTCAAGGAAAGGAACTCTTTTTTTTATAGCAAAAAATCACAGTTTGTCAGTGAGAGATGTCCTGGATCACACTGTTGGACCAATTGCTTAAATATGATGGTTAAGGAAAAAAAACCAACCACCCACACCTACACACACACACACACACACAAAATAAGCTGTCTTACATGTTGAACTTGCAGAGCTGACATTGTGTTCTTAATTGTGGTCAGATTGGCTTCAGTTTATGGCAACACTATGGATTAGGGACCTCCAAGAGCACTGTTTTGTAAGATCTGGGATGTGGTTTCCTTGACTGAATCAATGCAACTGTAATGCAGTCTTTTTACTACAGCCTTCCATTTACCAAGCATTACATTTTACACCAGTGAATCATGGTATCTCATGATGTGCCCAAAGTATGATAACCAGTATATTCATTTCTGTTTGAGTTCAGAATTAATTTGCTTCAAAACTCATGTATTTGTCTTTTTGACAGTCCATGGTATCCCCAGAGAATTACTTTTCAAATGAGTTACTGTAATTCTCTGTCACCTTTCTTCACAGTCCAATTTACACAAACATACAAAGGAATCAGAAAAATTGTGACATGGGTGACACTAATGTTAGATTTAATAATATATCTTTACACGCGAGGAGCTTGTCTAGTTCCTTCATAGGTGCCTTTCCAAATCTTAGACTTTGGTCCAAAACACACTGAAAAAATAATCCAGTTTGAGACTTAACTGCCCTGGCTCAGCCCTGGGAATTGTAGTTTATTGTGGCACCAGAGCTCTCTGACAGAGAAGGCTAAATGTCTCACAAAATTACAGTTCCCAGAATTTCCTAGCATTGAGCCAGGGCAGTTAAAGTGGTCTCAAACTGGATTATTTCTGCAGTGTGTTTTGGACCTTCTTCCTCCTCCTCCTCTAAATTATTTTGGTTAATGACTGAGCCAAGTTGTAGAGGCATTTTTAAAAACATTCTGATGTCTTCATCGCCTGCTTTTAAGTTCTGTAAATCATCTGTCATTATTATTTTTGTTTTGATAATATGTACCTCTCACTTTACTTTTGCACGTTTATCCTTGACTTTCCTCAATAGTTGTTCCAAGTCTTTGCAGTTTTCTGCTGGTAGTTTGTCATTAGTACATTGTCTTATTTAAACTCTTCTTGCTTTAAAGTTTTTGGTAACAGGTTTTGGCAGTAAATGTACAGACATCATTTATTAATCATTCTAAAACAAAATATTCCATAATATTTTCCCCCATTTCTTTTCATTTTCAATTTTTCTTGAAATAGAAGGTTGTGGGGGAAACCCCTAAAAAACCCCCAATTATTATTATTATTATTATTATTAACCTTTATTTATATAGCACTGTAAATTTACACAGTAAATTTACACAGTAAAACCCCCATATCTCCCCAAATGTTCCAGTCCTCCCTCCCCAGCCTTTGCATCTCTGTACAAAAACTGGTGAGGAATGTAGCAATATGCTGTGCAAAAGCTAGACAGCCCAGCTTAGAAAGATGATTACTTTGAATCTGCCCTTGAAAGTGATAGTTACAAGAATGTACATTATGATCACCTAAAATGTTTTAAAATAAATCTTTATCCTTCAGACTTCTTGATCATGACATGTGTTCCTCTGCTGGTTATAAAACATCCCCAATTTTGATTTAATTTTTCTTTTGATTTGTAGTAGAATCTTGGAGACAAAGTCTCTTCCTTTTTTGTTGTCATCTTCAATTTCTCTGTACTGATTCTTGGATTTTTATCATACGACGGATTTTGGGGGTATAATGCAATGGCAATCTGAACGCAATCATGGGGTTTCATGTTATTGCGAATGAGTGTATCTCACGCAATTTTGGGCAATGGGAAGTCATTCCGAACGCAATTATGGGGTTTTACGTAATTGCGTATTAGAGTATCTCACACAATTTCAGGCAATGAGGGGTCATTTTCGGGAAATGGGAAGTCATTCTGAATGCATTCTGAATGCAATCAGATTTCACGTAAATTCGCTAAACTAGCGAATTAACGTAATTGTGAATTGGCTCCATCTGCAATTCAGAGAAATTCGTCCCATGTAATAAACTCCTTATTCTAGTTTTTCTTTTCCCTCTGCACAAGTCATTGAACAGTTGCATTCAGGGTTCTGACTTTGATGCTGTCTCCTTTTACTTTTACTGTCCTTAACCACTTGAAGAGTTTTGCCTGTCATCTATTGAAGCCTCTCTTTCTTTTTGGCTGTAGTGTCTTTATGTATTCTTCTCTGACAATGTTCCTCGCTTCAGTCCAGAGTCCTTCTCACTCCTGGTCAATTAGGCTTAATAGTGCAAATCGCTTCTTACATAATCTTTAAATTCTATGCGGATACTCTTCAGGCTGTAGTTTGGCATGATGGTTTAGCTTCAGTCTAATTTTTTATATTAGCAGTTCTGTGTCAAAATCTGCTCCTGGTCTTGTTTTTGCAGAGAGAATGGAGCTTCTCAATCTTCTGCTTCTGATAATATAGACTATTTGATTTTGATATTAGCCATCAGGTGATTGTCCATGTATACAGTCCTCTCTTGGGTTGCTTGAAGAATGTGTTTGTGATTAACAAACTGTTGACCTTACAAAATCCAGTCAGTCACTCTCCTGCTTAATTTTTTGATCCTAGGCCAAATTTTCCTACAACCTTTTTTTCTTCTCTGTTTCCTACTTTTGCATTCCAGTTGCATATGATTAACATTTTGATGTTTGGGTTTGTGATCAATTTCCTCCTGGACTCCCAACATAAAATATTTTAATTTCTTGTTCATGTGCCTCTGTAGTTGGAGCATAAACTTGGAATAAGGTTATATTGATGGGTTTTCCCTGAAATCTTATTGATATGATTTAGTCAAACTTTGCACTGTACACTGGAGCCTCGCTTTACGTGGGGATCCGTTCTGGATCCCTCCGCTTAAGGCGAATTCCGCCTATGCTCGAGCTCCCTATTAATGAATGGGGCTTGTGCACGTGGCGGTGTGGATGTGTGGCAGGCACACACACCATTGAAAGCATTACAGCGCGGCTTCTGTGTAAACCGGAAGCAGCGTATGGCATGCCTGCATATGATGCAGGCGCACTGTATATCCTTTGACTGCTTTTGCTATATCTCTTTGCAATATTAATGCCATCCAATTTCTTCTTATCTTCTCATTCCCTGGGCAAAACCCTGTGTAATTATCTGACTCAGAATGTCCCATTTCTGTCCACTTTAGCTTGCTCACCCCAAGTACTGCAGTGTTTATACAGGTGGCCTGCATATTATATGAGAGATTCATTTGAAGACCCTTCATGCAATAATGAGACGCTTCATGCATTTTGTGTAAAAATTGGAACCTACCTTTAAATGAACAACAGAGGTGTTGCAGACACTGAAAACCACTGAAAATAACTGACACAAGCAACAAATGACAAGCATCAAACTGTGTGATCCAATTAACAGAAGCCACCCAACACTGAACATGAGGTAATGCTATCTGCAAAAACAGCACAAGACAGTAGGAACAACATGAACTGCACAAGATAGTACACGCAGCACAAGATAGTGAGAGCAGCACAGAGGAGGTCTTTCTGTAAAATTAGATCCATGTAATATGGACTCATATAATTCACTGATGCCTGGATGTTCCATTTATTGTTTTACTATGTCTAGCTTCCCCTGATTCATGCTTCTCACATTCCATGTTCCTATAATATGTGTTGTGCAGCTCCTCTTTTTTACACAGTATAGGTGGGGGGTAGTTGTCTCTTTTTTAAAAAAAATAAATGAAACTCATTATCAAGGCCTATCAGGATGAATAATTTTATGAGATCAGCAGCCCAGAAAAATATGTTATCAGTGTAATCCCTTGAAATGGAACCAATAATCTCATTTACCAACTTGCATATCTGGAAGGAACTGTGACAACATATGAAGGGGGAATATTATATCAAGAATGTTCCCACAATAGAGATGTGATTGATTACCAATCAGCATTAGATAGCAGGCTAATTAAGTCTGGGTATATTATTTATAGAAAACAGACCAAACCTAAGTCTCCGTGAATGATTACATCCAGGAATAAAATCTTTTAAAAAGTGTGTGGTTTTTCACATTTTGTACTGTCTGTTTTCCATCTTTCCAGTGACCCTCTTGCGTTATTTGAAAACTTTAAGAGTCTCCTTTGGTCCACTTGAACAGTCATAAACATTGATTGGGAAAAAGAGAGTGTGAGAGAACTGAATAGTTTCAAAAGTAGGTATTACCAGTATCTATTTTTGACTGTCTTGTACACAACTGATTTTTTTTTCAGTAAAAGACTCACTTCTGGTAGCCATCACTGCTAAGAATTTTACCAGAGTTATGGGCTATTTTTTGTGGGTGATCCTTCAAAATGATACTAATTATCCTATTTTCAGACCCCTGGTCCGAAACTCCTTATTCGCATTCTTTCTTGCCATTACAGGCTTCAATGTCTTTTACACCTGAGACAAAACAGCATGGGAAAATAGTGTATTTTATGAAAAGCATAATGATGGTGTTCCTAGATCAAATCGTGTGGAGCATAATGCTCTGCAAGCACAGCTTCATGGTGCCTTCCCTTCTCAAGGGAAAAGGTCCAAGGAGCTCTGCCTTGTCTGCTTTTTTGAGGTTGGGAGGGAAGGGGTTGACTAGCCAAGCTTAGAGAAAAGAAAGGCAGTCACTGTCTAAGTCTTGGATCCAGAAGATTGACCTCATTACTCTTTCTCTGGCTGCAGAACCTTATTTCTTTCCCCCCGTCTGGTAAATGGCCAAGGTATAACCCAGGGCCTGACAGCTGCAGGTGGTGGTGATGTTTTTGGACACTGCGCAAAGAGCTTGTGAACAACTCCTCATGCAATGTCCAAAGCCAGAGATACACACATGTAATCCCGAGTTACATACATATATGCAGCTGAAAGGATTCCTGCCAATCTCCCCTTAAACTAAACTGTTTAAGTGATACAGTATTTAGAGACACAGGCTGTGAGGCAGGGATAAAATGCCCAATGAGAGCAAGGCCAGGAAATATTTCATCTTTCTGACATCTTTGGATGGTTCTGGGCATGAATAACATCAAGGGGAAAAGTGTGAAGTTCTTTGACATTGTTGGGGATTGTTTGAGAACTAATGTAGGTGGAAAACTGAAGTGAACGACTGGGATGCATATTATATTGTTGCTGTTGTGTGCCTTCAAATCATTTCCAACTCATGGTGACCCTAAGGTGAAAATATTATGGGGTTTTCTTGGCAAGTTTGTTCAGAGGGGGTTTGCCATTGCAATGCTCTGAGGCTGAGAGAATGTGACTTTCCCACGGTTACCCAGTGGGTTTTCATGCTTGAGCAGGGATTCGAACCCTGATTTCCAGAGTCACAGTACAATGCTCAAATCACTACGCCACGCTGGCTTGCATATTATATGGCATTAGTTAATTTATACCCTCACCATTTACCCAAATCTGAAGCTCATTAAAAACTACATAGTAAAAGCTACATGGGAGAGCAGAGGGGGTTATGTCTTTGTATGTGTGTGACAAAACCATGGAGGCTGAAAAACTAATGACGTGAAGCATGTGGATCTGGGACTGGACACAGGTATTTAAGGAAGTTCAGGTTCTTCACTTGACAGATTGGAGCCCAGGTATAAACATTTTATAAAAAGTGCATTTTAAATTTTACTCAGGTTGCAGAATTTGCAACCTACATATGGCAATTCTGCAGTTGTTAGTACAGCACCATCAGCTCTTGACATTTGTGACTTTGGAGTTTATCACATGGAGCCAATTCTCTAGTTTAGTGAATTTACATAAAATCTGATTGCGCTCGGAATGCGTTCAGAATGACCCCCCCCCCATTGCCCGAAATTGTGTGAGATACTCTAATACGCAATTACATGAAATACCATGATTGCGTTCGGAATGACTTCATATTGCCCAAAATTGCGTGAGATACACTCATTCATAATAACATGAAACCCCATGATTGCGTTTGGATTGCCATTGCATTATACCCCCAAATTCCATCATATGATAAACTCTTTTGACTCTTGTAGATTTGTTTATTCTCAGGTTTAATTAATATGTTCTCTCTAGGAACCTCCACATCCACCAGCATGACTTTATGGTCAACCTCTGACAGAAGCTGACCATAGTGTCATACTGAGCATTATAGAGATTCCTGAAGAGAACATTTCTCTAGGCATTTTTAGGTCCTCCAGCATGATTCTATTCTATTCTAGATTGGTTTCGCAGTTCAGGCTTATCTATGACAACCTTGTTAAATGGCCTACCCTAAACTAGCACTTTTCAAATGGTCCTGCTGGCTGGGGATAATGGGAGTTGTAATCTAACACATCTAGAATGTTCTGATTTGGGGGAAGGCTATAGCTTGGTAAAACGCTATGTACCAGAGCTGCTGGAACTCTTTCCAGGGCTCTGGGAATTCAGTTGTTGTTGTTGTTGTTGTTGTTGCTGCTGTTGCTGATGCTCTCTTGCCTGCTTCCTCGTTTGACAGGTTGGAATCTCATATATCCAGCTGAAAGGCTTAAATTGTTTGTGCATACATGTATGCATTTGTGTGCGCGTGGGAGTGTTCATGTGCACGTGCCTCCGTGTAGTACCTCCCAAATACATTTCTTCTGCAGGAAGGGGTTATTTTAGTTCCTCGCCACCCACAGTGGATGATGTCAAGGGCATCAGCCAGGTTTCTGGGGAAACAGTTTTTAAAAAAAGGAAAAGGAAAAAAAGAGAGAGAGATATTGGGGATGGGATGCGTAGGTTGTTGCCGCCAACTGCCTTTAAAAAAAAAAAGCTGGATTGTTTTCACAGGTAGCTGCAAGTCCTGAAAGGGAAAGAGAAGAGAGAACATGAAGGATTTATGAGGCTCCAGAGTCTTTTTTATTTTTTGGCAAGCAGTATGTCTCACAGGATGAGGTAGATTCATCCATTGAGAACTTCTTGCTTCTTAGCCACAGCCAAGATTCATCTCCATTTTAAGAGAGTGGTGGGTGGTGGATTCTACATCAATGTGTACATTTGTTCCAGGTTTTAGTCCCAACTTTTAAAGCAGTGGTTCCTAAACTTTGGTCCTCCAGAGGTTTTGCACATCAACTCCCAGAAGACCCAGCCACATAGAATAATAGAATCATAGAATCATAGAGTTGGAAGAGACCACAAGGGCCATCCAGTCCAACCCCCTGCCATGCAGGAACTCCCAGCCAAAGCATCCCCGACAGATGGCCATCCAGCCTCTGCTTAAAGACCTCCAAGGATGGAGACTCCACTACACTCCGAGGAAGTGTGTTCTACCGTCGAACAGCCCTTACTGTCAGGAAGTTCCTCCTAATGTTGAGGTGGCCACCTTGGCTAACTGTCAGGAATTCTGGGAGCTAAAGTCCACAACATCTGGAGGACCACAATTTGGGAAACACTGGTTTAAAGAAACTATATAAGGTGATGAACCTTATCCCCTCCTCATAGGTTCAGTGTCTTACATATCTCTGACTAAAACCCAGAGTGGCTTCACAACCCCACTAACCTGCAAGGCTTCCGTTGCCACTGTCTCCAGACAAATGATTTCTCAGAATGGTTGGATGTTGTCAGGTGGTAGACACCTTGTTGAGATACTGTAGAAGATATGATAATCAGCATATAAATTACTGAATAATATTAAGGTAAATGTATTAAAACATTGCCCGAGGCTGCTAGTCTTGAAGAAATCCATTGCGCTGATGTGGATTGGCAACACAGATTATAGCCTCATAAATTGTCAGCAGCCAGAATGCTCCTAAAGGTTATCTAGTCCTTTATTACTCACCCATCTACCAAGCCTCCCCCCAGCCCAGGCAAATCAGAAATAAAAATATCCCATGGGCAGAGAACAAATGTGCTGGAAAGTACATGAAACAAGGCCTTCTTGGTGGCTGCTTCTAGATTTTGGAGCTGCTTTAACTGCTTTTTATCCTGTTGCAGTAGATGTTTTAAATTGTTTTAATATTGTTAATCATTTCATTCTAATTCTGTTGTAATTATTTTCATTTGTAAGCTGTCTTGAGTCTCAATCTTGGAGGAAAGGTGGAACGTAAATAAAGATGACAACAATAACAACAACAATGATGATACAATGAAGAAGGAAGAAGAGGAGAGGGGAGAAGAGGAGAAATAATAGCTGCCTTAAACTGATTCAGACCCATCTGAATTGAGTGGCAGTATCTTTCCTGGGTTTTAGACAGAGACCTTCTGGATGTCCTTTTGTGCAAATAATGTGCCTGAAAAATTAATTCTGTGTGTTCCATCCTGGCAAACCAAGTGATGTGCTTTGGGGAGAAAGAATGAGGTAATTTTGGTCCTACCGGGTTTGGGACTACAATTCCCATCATCTCTTAATGTTGCTGGTCATGCAATTGAAGTCTAAAACAGGGACAGAGGCTGTGTTCACACTGGAGAAATAAACCGGTTTAATTGCCATGGCTCAATGCTGTGAAATTCTGGGAATTGTAGTTTGTTGTGGGGCCCAGAGCGGAGCAGAGCTCCGCTCTGGACCCCACAACAAACTACAATTCCCAGAATTTCACAGCATTGAGCCATGGCAATTAAACCGGTTTATTTCTCCAGTGTGAACACAGCCTGACTCTTCCCCTTCCCTGTGGTATAAGGAAGATCATACCTGTCTTAACACAGTCTTGATCCAGCTGGCCCTGAAAGGAAATTCCATTTTGGCTGTCAGAGGGAGGGAGGTTTTGCACAGGAGAAATGCCTATGTTGATGCAACTGTGGCTCAAATCTTTCAGACATATTTGGTCTCAGAAGCCTACTCTGTTCCACACTAATGCCTTTATTTCTCAGACTCTTGTGTGCTTGGGAAAGTGTGTGAGTTTGGTGTGTGTATGTTAACCCCTTTTAATAAATATAATTCCTAAAGAATTTGCCTCTGTGGTTCTTTGCCTGTTGCCTCCGTAAACGTAGAGATTGATCCTGAAACTGAGTAGCCCAGCTAGTTTGAGCCATTTAAATTCCTCCAAATTTTTAGTAACAATAGTTTGGTTAATGACTGAACCAAAGTCATTATTTGGTTCATTTTCCCCTTTAAAGTTATGTAAACCATCAGTGACCATTACTTTTGTTTTCATACTCATCTGTTACCCTGCTTTTTTGCCCTTTCTTCCTTAACTTTCCTTATCTGAATTCAGAGATTTAGCTCTGTTAGTCAGTACGAAAGGGATCTTGTAGCATGCTTGAGACTAACAAAGGTGGTACAATGTCCCTTTACATTTCCTTAACTGAGGGGCTCAACAGACTTTCCTAACTGCATCAGGGCCACGGCAACTACAGGCCACGGGCCTTTCTGTGGTGCAAATATAAACTGCAAAAGCAGCTTCTTTTTGCGCTGTGGAAAGGGTGCTCTAGCTGTGGTGGTGGCTTTTCACAGCTTCTTTGGTGCAGCATGTGTAAACACTGCACTGAAGACATGGCATGATGCTGCCTGCCATCTGATCAGGCAGGTGGCATGGGGCAGAGTTGGGGCAGCTGGCGTGCAGTCGGCATTCCCCCACTCTGCCCCCACGCCAGCTCTTTATGCCAGTGTGTAAAGATGGTGAGTCTGTTTGGCCCAGTGCTGTCTATTCCACAGGTGGGCAGCAGGTAGTCCTTGCCCAAATTTCAAATGTCCTCTTGCAAATGGTCAATTCAGATCATACTGGCAAGAGCAATTTGCAATGCATTTGTGTGTAATGGGCAAAGGGAATTGTGAGGTTCTGCAGATGTACAACTTTCAGCAGCTCTAGCCAGCAGATTCAAAAATGAGGAATGGTGTGCACTGAGTCTGTGACAGCATCTAGAGGGCTGCAGAGTCATCACCCCTAATGCTTAGCCTTAGCTGCAGAACCTGGAAACGTTCCATTTTGAAGGACCACAACTGCCAGAAACCCCCAGCCAACATGGCCAACATGTTCTGGGAGCTGTAGTCCAAAAACCTGTAATTCCACCCCTCCAGCTGTGCCGCAGGAGGTTAACCTAATTTTCCTCCACCACAATTCTTGATGCAAACCAGTGCTGCTAACTCCTCTCCTCTTGTTTTTTTCTCTCTTGATGACTACGTGAGGGAGACAGGCCTTTAGGATCAGCCCATGTCTTCAGGGTGAGGAGGAGAGGAATCTCTAAGGCAGCCTTCCACAGCAATCTGAGACTCTCTCCCTTGATCTCAGCAGAAAAGCTGGGACAACGGGGTGTGTGTGGTGTGTTTGTGTGACTGGGATGCTGAGGGGGCAGGAGTGGCTTGTCTTTGTTCTCTAGCAATGCGACTTGTAGGCAAGTGCGCGCGCACACACACAAACAACCCCTTGGGCAAGAACAAGAATCCTGGACTGTGGGAGGAGGAACCAGGTTAGATCCCCCCCCCCCACACACACATACACTGCTAGAAGGAATTGTTTTTGTGCTTGCAAGGAAAGGGGGAAGAAAAGCAGAGGCAGATGCTGTTTGTGTTTGTATGAGCAATTTCCTTTGGTCAGAAGCAGTTCTAACTCAAAGTAGTTCACCCAGCTCTGCTCTGTTCCAAGGGCTCATTCCCACTATGAAATAAAGCGATTTACCGATCGAATTATATGACTGACATTCCCATTTGAAACCAATTCTGATCCTGGTGTGATTGATTGCAATTGCAATGAAGTGAGGCAAATGCAAAAAAACCCCCCACTTTTTTCAGAGAGTAGTTTCAAAGTGGTTCTTTTGAAAAGAATCGAGTCCAAAGAGTGTTCAGCAAGTGGGAATGACAGGTCGGAATCGCATCATGCTGGAGGGGGAGGGACTAATGGCAGAGGGGGGTTTACCATCCCTCTCCAGTTCTTTGGAGATGTCACACAACCCCAGTGTTGCCTTTTTACTTGTGGTGTGACATATGGGTTCTTTTCTTTTTTAAAAATAAAATTAATCGCTGCATCAATAGATTGATTTCACTACACCATTCTAACAATGCATCGATTAATTCTATTTTTAAAAAATCAAAGCATGCTGTGTTCTGTCTTCCTCCTCCTCCTGGGTCCCCTCTCTCCCTTCTCTCGGGTCCCTTCCTTCCTCTTCACCTTTCCCAGGTGGCCCTTTCTTCTGCCAAGGAGAAAGAGAGGCACATCACTGTTGTTTTGGTTCAGCTGGGGGAAAGGGAGGCGGAGGCCGGGGGATGCCCGAGGGGATGGGGTAAGGTTTGGGCAGCCTGGGGGTAGTCTTTCCCACCTCCAGGCCAAGGGCTGCTCTTGCCAGGCACTCCAGTCCAGGGTGCTCTGGAAGACCAGGGTCCAAATCCCCAACTGGGCCACAGAAACGCACTGGGTAGGTTTGGGCAGGTCATGTGCCTTGTCTGCTGTCACCTAGTGGGTTTCCATGGGTAATTGGGGATTGAAACCATGCTTTCCGGAGTTATAGGCCAATGCTCAAACCACTACATCATGCTGATTCACCCCTTTGTTGCCCCCCATAACACACCATTACAAATATACACATATTTGACTACTCACAAATCTCCACACTCATATTATTCAATGGCAGCACATGCACATGGCTGTGCTAATGTATCAGCATTCATTGAATAATATGGGACATGGCAATCCACATATTTTTCCCATTTGTGGGGTCCCCCTGAAACTGAACCTCCATTGATGAGAAGGATCCACTGTACTTTTGAAGTGTTACTTCTAGGTTCTGAGAGACTGAGAGAATGAGTGAGTGTCTGGCTCAAGATCACTCACTAAAGTCACTAACTATTCGTGATCTATGTTGTGGGCCTGAAACATGGCTCAGATGAAGTCTTGGGTGGGGTCCACACAGGCATCATCTTCTAACACAGAAACAGAGAGGAGTAAAGGAATTTATGAAAGCAGCTGAGGAACTGTCAACCTAAGAAAGACAGATCAAGGAGACAGGTAGAGTCAGATCTCTGACAGGTGGATATGGATGAAAGAGAAGCTTTTGCTAGTATAGCAAACCCATTAACAGTTTTAAAAACGAAAAACAAAAATCTTTCCAGATTCTCATCTCTTTCATGGAACCAACTGTCAGGGAGTTCAACTGGAGCCAGTTAACATTGGCAAAGACGTGTGTACCTTGCAGAAGAATCTGATCTTGAAAAAATTATTCTTGCATCCACTTTACAAAACTATTTTCTTCATCTCCAGCTATGATTTCAAATATCTTCTGCAAACTTAAAGCAAGCCTGGATAAGCTCCCAGTGTTGTAAAATCACCTATTAAAGAACCATACTAGCTTGCGTAGTTTATATGGCCCATTGTAATTACCAGTAACATATGTGGAGAACAAAACACTTGCAATCAGTTGCAATAAACTTTAACTTTGCCAAGTCTCTTTGGAAGAGTCCAGCTTCTCTGTCAGTGTTGTAAAACAGATTAGGAAATGCCAGAAATAATTCAATTTATGACAATATATGTAAAAATAAATTTACTGATTAAGGTTATAATCCAGAGATAATCAAGAAAGTTAGGTTTCTCCGGTCCTGCTCTCGAGCAGCCGAACGCCTTTGGAAAAAGTCCAGGGACTGGGCCGATTTTATTCATTATAAATTTGTTCTTTCATCCTTCTCATGTGCCTTGTCTATGGCAAAACAGAATTACTATAAATCATTGATCTCTGCCAACGAGAGGCGCCCGCAGCGCTTGTTCTCCTGCTTCAATTCACTGCTAAAACCTTCTTCTCCCCCTGTCTTTTCTTCATTTTCCCCCACTGACTTTGCCAACTACTTCCTCACAAAAGTCAGTACTATTCGATCTGAAATTGTTCCTCCTGACTTGCCCCCTACCACTACTTTCCTGGTACCTTCTACTAATAAACTCTCTGTGTTTCCACCTGTATCTCTGGATGAACTATCTACACTGCTAAATTCTTCCAAACCTACAACTTGTTCTCTTGATCCTATTCCCTCCCATCTTCTAATCTCTATAACCCCTTCTTTTCTGCCCTCGCTCCTCTATATCTTTAATCTCTCTCTCTCTTCGGGATCCTTCCCTTCGGATTTCAAACATGCTCTCATTTCCCCAATTCTGAAGAAACCCTCTCTCGACCCCTCTTCTCTGTCTAGCTACCGCCCGATCTCTCTTCTTCCTTTTCTCTCTAAGGTCCTGGAACAGATAGTTTATTCTCGCTGTCTTGAGTTTCTTGAAGCCAATTCCATCCTGGACCCGTTTCAGTCTGGTTTCCGCCCACGGCACTCTACAGAGACAGCCCTCACCAAAATCTCAACTGATCTCTTGCAGGCCAAGGCAAATGGCCTCTACTCTATTCTCATTCTTCTAGATCTGTCTGCGGCCTTTGACACCGTGGACCACTGTCTCTTGCTTGACTTACTTTCTGACCTCGGGTTCTCCGACTCTGTTCTCAACTGGTTCAAATCTTACTTGTCAGACCGATCCTTTGCCGTGGTCACAGGTGGTCAGACTTCCTCCTCTGTCCCCTTATCTGTTGGAGTTCCTCAGGGCTCTGTCTTGGGTCCCCTTCTGTTCTCTCTTTACACACTGTCCCTTGGTAAACTCATCAGTTCTTTTGGTTTCTCCTATCATCTGTATGCCGATGACACTCAGCTGTATCTTTCAACCCCTGACCTTTCGCCGGGGCTCGAACAGCAAGTCTCCTCTTGTCTGGCTGCCATCTCTCAGTGGATGCGGCATCGGCGCTTGAAGCTCAACATGTCTAAGACAGAGCTTCTCATCTTCCCACCTAAGCCCACCCTTCAATACTCCTTTTCTGTTTCTGTTGACGGCATTTCTATTCAGCCGGTTCAGCAAGCCCGCAGTCTTGGCTTCATTTTTGATTCCTCACTGTCATTTACTCCCCAGATTCAGGCCACCACCAAGACCTGTAGATTCTTTCTTTACAACATTGCTAAAATCCGTCCTTTCCTCTCGGCCTCCACCGCCAAGACTCTGGTCCATGCCCTAGTGGTATCACGACTAGATTATTGTAACCTCCTTCTGACAGGGCTTCCTCTCTCTCATCTCCATCCTTTAATCTCTGTCCAGAACTCAGCTGCACGTATTATCACATCTGCTTGATGCTTTGACCATGTTTCTCCTCTTTTATCCTCCCTTCACTGGCTCCCCTTCCCCTTCCGCATCCAGTACAAGCTTTTGTTGTTGACTTTCAAAGCCCTCCACGGACTGGCCCCTCCTTACTTGTCTGAACTTCTTTCTCCTCACACTCCTTCTCGTACCCTCCGTTCTGGTAGTCTAGGTCTCCTGTCCCAGCCGAGGATTTCCACTGCCCCATCCCGGATTCGTCCCTTCTCACTTGCTGCCTCTCACTCCTGGAACCTTCTTCCCCCACATGCATGCCTCATCACTTCCCTAACCAGGTTCAAATCTGAGTTAAAGAATATATTATTTAGGGAAGCTTTCCCAGGACTGTGCCATCCGCCCCAGGATGCCTCCTTTTAACTTTGTATTAAGAAGCCATGCCCTCCCTCCTGTCCATCTGCCTTGGTCCTGGCCCCAGAGGGAGAGAAGAACCACCGGACCTCACCCCCTTTCCCATCACCTTCCCCTCTTCCTTTTGTGTTGTCTCTTTTAGACTGTAAGCCTGAGGGCAGGGATCCGTCTAATTTAAGATTGTATGTACAGCACTGTGTAAATTTACAGCGCTATATAAATAACGGTTAATAATAATAATAATAATAATAATAATAAGAAAGCCAGCATGGGGTAGTAGTTTGTGTGTTGGACTACAACTCTTGAGACCAGGATTTGAATCCTGGCTTGGCCATGTGAACCCACTGGGTGTCCTTAGGCATGTCACACTCTCAGCCTCAGGGGATGGCAATAGCAAACCCCATCTGAAGAAACTTGCCAAGAAAACCTCATGATAGGTTCACTTTAGAGTTGCTATAAGATGGAAACAACTTAATGGCACTCAACCACCACCACAGATACACATTAGCATAAGCTGTATACCAAGCATATGGTGAGCACCTTCAACTTTGGGAGTGCCAATCACTTCTTCATCATTCTGTGGGCCTAATCAAAATCTCACATGTACCATTAGGGTTGGGATGCAAAGATCTAGGCTTTGGTTTCCATACACAGCAACCCATGGCCTCTGCAGGGAACATTATAGTCATAAAGCTGGTGAAACAGAAAAGGAGGAGTTCCATTCTCCCAGGTTGTGGTGGTCAGTCGGTCTTTCTTTCTTTCTTTCTTTCTTTCTTTCTTTCTTTTTCCACCACCTCCTCCTCCTCTTGTTCCTCCCTTCTCCCTCTTTTTCTTCTTCTTCCTCCTCTTTCTTCCTCCTCCTCTTTGTCTTCGTCTTCCTCCTCCTCTTCTTCCTCCTTCTCTTCTTTGTCTTCTTCCTTCTCCTCTTCCTTCTCCCTCTCTCTCTCTTCCTCCTCCTCCTCCTCCTCTTTGTCTTCCTCCTCCCCTCCTTTCTCTTCTTCCTCCTTCTCCTCTTTATTTTTGTCTTCCTCCTCCCTCTCCCTCTTTTTCTTTGTCTTCCTCCTCTTCTTCTTCCTCTTCTCCTTCCCCTTCCTTCTCTCTCTTCCTCTCTTCTTCTTCTTTCTCCTCCTATTCCTCCACCTCCCTCTCCCTTTTTCTTCCTCTTCCTCTTCTTCTTCCTCCCTCTTCTCCCTCTCTTCTCTTCTTCTCCTCCTCTCTCCTTTCTTCCACATCCAAATTTCTTTATTTCTTTGGAGTTTATCAGATGATGGACATTGGAAGTATAATCTAATGGCAATCCGAAAGCAATCATGGGGTTTCACATTATTGCTTATTAAAATATCTCACACAATTTCAGGCAAAAGGGAAGTCATTCTGAACGCAATCATGGGTTTTACGTTATTTCATATTAAAGCATCTTAAGCAATTTCGGGCAATGGGCAGTCATTTTTGGGTAATGGGAAGTAATTCTGAATGCATTCCGAATGCAATTAGAATTCATGTAAATTCGCTAAACTAGCGAATTCACATGAATTTGAAATGGCTCCAATTGGCCCTATTCGAAATAAAGAGAAATTCCTCCCATCTGATAAACTTCTTTCTTTCTTTCTTTCTTTCTTTCTTTTTCTTTCTTCTGAAAAGCCAGGTCCATCCAATGCTTAACCGCAGACAACTTGACAAAACAAAGCCCAAGGCCTTGTCAGAAGGCGCTCTCTCTCTCTCTGTCTGGGCAGACTGGGGCATGTTTGGACTGAGCCCTGCCCAGTCCAAGTGTCTCTGGCTGTCACCTATCAATCACAAAGCCGCCTCCATGGCTGGGGTGCTGGGGGTGTGTGCAGTGGGGGCTGGGAAGAAAGGAAGCAAGGAAAGAGGTAACTATGGAGTTTATCACACAAAGGCCTATGCGCCCCCAATCCAAAAGTGGTCAAAGTGCTGGCATTCCAGACAAACAAATCCGATTGGGAATGGTTATCAGACACAAGCACAACAAGAATCAAAATGAACAGTACAGAGGGCCCAATTCGAATTGTATTATCAAATGGGGGAGGACAAATCCCCATTGCCACCTTGCCAAATACCTTTTCTGCGCATGTGCACACTCCAAGGCTGAGAGTGGGACTGTGTGTGGTGGCGGGTGGCTGGGCTGTGAAAGGGGGAGCCAGGCAATGTGGGCAGCGGTAAGTCGGCACCAGCTGTGTGGCTCGGGGGTCCCTCAGCCCAGCCGGGGGAGGCAGCAGCGGTGGAGGAGCTGGCGGCTCTGGGGCTGTTTCCTGCTGCTGGAAGAAGAGGACAAAGGAGGAAGAGTAGGAGGAGGAGGCTTGGGAAGAAATCGAAGGGAATCCATGGCCGATCAAGAAACGCATTCCACACCTACCAAATGCATATTTACTTTAAAGTAAATCCAGTCTAACAGGCTTTTAAAATTTGGTAGTTCAGGAAATTTACCCATTTCCAGGATTACTTGCCATTGCGTTCAGATAGGGCCTGGATTTTATTCAATGCCTTATGAAAACGTCATGCAAAATAACGTGAAACCCAAGGATTGGCTCTGCATTGCATTCGATGTGTGTTTGATGGTCTCATGCGAATTAACGTTAAACACCACAATTATTGCTTCCTCATTGCCACTGGGACAACCTTCCAATTTTGTCAATGTGATAACCCCGTTTGGAGTCTTGGGTTACTGACAGAAAGGAGCTTGGAACCACTGTGTGTAGGGGGCTGCATTTGCACTGGAGGAATAACCTGGATTGGCACTGCTTTAATTCTTTTCTGGCTCAAGGCTATGGAATTCTGGGAGCTGGAGTTTGTTGTGGGGCCCAGAGCGCAGGAAGAGAAGAAAGAGAAAAAGAAGTTATGTTATGGGGGGTGTGTGTGTGTGTGTAGACAAACCTGGAATCAGCTTCCTCCTCCCAGAGGCAGGGCTGGCTCCAGAAAAGGTGGGACTGGATTGCTGAGAGAATACCAAGAGCTTTAGGTCATTTGTTGGTAGGCATCCAGGCCAGGATGATGCAGGATGTGCATGTGTGTGTGAGTGTGAAGGAGAGAAGGACAAGCTTCTCACATCACATGGCATGTGGCTCACAAGAGCCCCGGAGTTTCTTGCTAGATCGACGATGCTCATGGATGTCTTGATCAAAATGATCTAAATCATGACAGGGTGGCTTTTATTTGGGGTCTGTGTTTCAGCTATATTACTTATTTATTTCATTTTCTTATATCCTGCCTTTCTCCCAATATAGGGATTCAAGGCCAGAAGCAGCAGATTTTAAATCAATACAATTTAAAAACAAGGCAATATTAAAATATATAAATATAAAATTTAAAAAACAAACAATTGTAAAAGTTAAAACAGTTATGAGTTAAAAGAGAATACATTAAAAATACAAACCGTAAAATTACATTATGACAACATTCCCAAACCTTTCAGTTTGCAAAGGCCTGCCGGCATAAGAATGTCTTTATCTGCCGCTTGAAGGACAGCAGGGATGGAGCCATCCTGGCCTCTCTAGGGAGGGAGTTCCAAAGCTTGGGAGCAGCTACTGAGATGGCCCTCTCTCTTGTTCCCACCAAATACACCTGAGGGCCCAGTCACACTGCATTTTAACCTGGGCTCCAAACTGATTTAAACTAGGGTTGTTCTCACTTGAGCTGAGTTTTCCTGACCCAAATGAGGGGGTTATTCACACTTCAGTCAGGTTTTCCTGGCCTGAATTAGGGGGTTGTTCACATTTGCACCAGGGGTTTCTGACCTGGATTGGGGGGGGGGTGCAAATCCCCCTTAATCCAGTTTTTTTAGAAATGGATTTTCTTTCCAAAAGAACCATTTTTTTTGGAGATGCTGCCAATGGTAACATGGAAATCGATCCCATCTGGTGCATCCTGCTGCCTCCAATCTTCCTGCCCTTCCTTCTCTTCCTTTCTCCCTACCACCTCCAATCGTGTCCTCCCTCCTCTTCCTCTCTCCTTGCCACCTCTGATCATGTCCTCCCTCTTCTTCGTCTCTCCTTGCTACCTCCAATCACATCCCCCATCCTCTTCCTCTATCTCTGCTACCTCCGATCGCGTCCTCCATCCTCTTCCTCTGTCCCTGCTACCTCTGATCACGTCTTCCATCCTTTTCCTCTGTCCCTGCTACCTCCAATTGCATCCTCCATCCTCTTCCTCTGTCCCTGCTACCTCTGATCGCATCTTTCCTCCTCTTCCTCTAACCCTGCCGCCTCCAATCCTCCTCCCCTTCCTCCTTCCTCCCCTCCTGCCACAATCATGGCATTTTATCCCATTGCCAATGTGAATTATAAATTGGGATAAAACGCCATGATTGTGCCACGGATAGATTCGATCATGGCATAAAATGCCATGATCCGATTCGATCGTGGCAAATCAATGGAAATAACCCGGTTTCCACACCAGATTATTTTCCAGTGTGAATGGGCCCTGAGAGGGTGGTGGGACAGAGAGAAGGGCCTCTCTGGATGATCTCAATTCCCTGGGGAGCTCGTACAGGGAGATGTGGTCCTTCAAATAGCCTGGACCCAAGCCATATTTGCAGATGACATCAAATTAGGAGGTATAGCTAATACCCCAGAGGACAGGATCAAAAGTCAAAATGACCTTAACAATTAGAAAGCAGGGCAAAACAGGGAGTAATTTAAGGTACTGCACTGGGGGGGGGGGGGATGGGATGCATAGATATAGGATAGAGGATGCCTGGCTTAACAAGACTACATGTGAAAGGGATTTGGGACCCCTAGTAGATTATACGAGTTGAACATAAGTCAAAGCAGCCCTGGTGGCGCAGTGGTTAAATGCCTGTACTGCAGCCACTCATTCGAAACCAGAAGGTGGCGAGTTCAAGACCAGCAAAGGGCTGAAGCTTGACTCAGGCTTGCATCCTTCCGAGGTCACTAAAATGAGTACCCAGATTGTTGGGGGCAAATAGCTTACAATTGTAAATGAAGCTGTTTGTTTAACAAATTGTAAGCTGCTCTGATAGTCTTGGCTGAAGAGCGGGGTATAAATAAAAACATCATTATTATTATTATTATTATTATTAACAGTGTGATGTGGTAGTTAAAAAGGCCAATGCAATGTTAGGCTGCATCAATAGAAGTATAGTGTCTAGACTAAGGGAAGTAATAGTGCCACTTTATTCTACTTTGGTCAGGGCCCACTTGGAATACTGTGTCCAGTTCTGGGCACCACAGTTGAAAAAAACATATTGACAAGCTGGTGCGTGTCCAGAGGAGGCAACTAAACTGGTGAAGGGTCTGGAAACCATGCCTTTTGAGGAGCGACTTAGGAAGCTAGTTATGTTTATCCTGGAGAAGAGATGGTGAAGAGGTGATACGAAAACTCTGTTTAAGTATTTGAAGGGTGTCATATTGAGGATGAAGCAAGTTGTTTTCTGCTGCTCCAGAGAATAGGATGTGGAACAATGGATGCAAACTACAGAAAAAGAGATTCCACCTCAACATTAGGAGGAACTTCCTGACAGTAAGGGCTGTTTGACAGTGGAACACACTCCCTCAGAGTGTGATGGAGTCTCCTTCTTTGGACAGAGGCTGGATGTTCATCTGTCAGGGGTGTTTTGATTGTGAGTTCCTGCATAGTGTGTGTTGGGGGGGGGGGGTTGGATGGATGGATGGCCCTTGGAGTCTTTTTCAACTCTGTGATTCTATGATTCTAAGTCTTTAAAGTGTTTTTATCTTGTGAGCCGCCTTGGGTCCCTTTTTGGGAGAAAGGTGGCAGAAAAATGAAATAATAAATAAATAAATATATAAGGAGGCATTGTTATTCTATCAATTAATTGGTAAAATACATATACAATCAAACACCTTAATGCCATATATACAAATAGCAAATTTGTAAGACTTAATATTTCTAATCTATAAAATATATCTCCTATAGATATAAATTGGTTCATATTTGTTGTGTTCTACTTCCTCACAGATTGTATTGAACTTCTTAATTATTCTATATCTCAGTTTCTCTTTGTTTTAACTGTAACTTCTATTCTTACTGTAACATTAACAGTACTAACCATACCAATCCTTAATATTATATTATTGTTAAATCTTTTACATTATTATTCTGTTACATTCTACTACCGTAGTTCCTGTGATTATTTAATATTCAATCTCTGGCGTGATACAGATGGCCCAAAAGAGCCATCCCCGTGCCGTGATTAGGGCTAGGGAGTGTGCAGCATTTGCACGCTCCCAAGCCCTAGCACGTACCGATGCAGGCATCATTACGTAATGCCGTAAGACAACGTTCATAATGATGTCATCGCAACTAGATGGCACTGCGCAGTTGCTATGCCGTAAAGGCACCCAATGGCGCCTTTTCCGGTTACAGCATCGCAACTGCAATGCTAAAAAGGAGCAGGGTTTCCCTGCTCCTTTTTTGATGCGCACGTTCGATGCTGCATCTAGCTGCTGCGGTGAAGGTCTGCAGCAAAAAAGGAGGCTTCAGACCGCCCTCTTTGGGTGGTCTGTAAACTCCCACTGACAGATAAATTTGTCCATTTCTTACTCCAGTAGACTGTAACTGGTTTTCAGTCTTCTTCTGTTTGTTTTATTGTGCCATTCTTTATTAGTTAGTATTTTTGTTACTTGGTTATGTATTCTTCCCCAGAATTTTTTTTGCTGTATCACATCTCCACCACATGTGGGGAAAAAAAAAGATCACTTTGAATCTTGATATTTCCAACATTTTGTTTTCCCTGTTTTGTACATTGCATCTATTCTTGTTGGTGATAAATACCAGCAGCGGAGAATATGTAAAAATTATCTTTTAAATTTTGACACAGAGTAAATTTTTGAACCTAATCCCACTCTTCAAAGGTACTCAGTTCTCAGTCTTTTAGGCCAAGTGAAATGCTGAGTATGCAGGACAACATTTGGCTAGGATGCTGTTGGTCACCATTCCCCATGTCTGTTTTGGAATCTGGAAGTACTTCTATAAGCTAGGATGACCGGACATCCTCCTTTTCCAGGACATGTCCTACATTTCAGCCTTCTGTCCAGGAGGAATTACAAAATGTCCTCCACTTTGAGCATAACGAAGAAGCATGGATTTACATTTATATTAGTGTTTTTAGCTATTATTGGGTCCATGTCCTCCATTTTTCTTGAATGTCATATATTTTGCAGTGCCTTGTCCTCTTTTGTGGTTAGGACATCTGGCCACCCTGCATAAGCAAACATTTTCTCTGGAATTCTAACTTTGGCGATGAACCTATCGTAGGCTTTTCATGGCAGGATTAGCTCAGAGGAGGTTTGCCATTACCCTCCTCTGAGGCTGAGAGAGTGTGGTTTGCCCAAGTTTACCCACTGGGTTTTATGGCTGAGCTGGGAATCAAACCCTGGTCTCCAGAGTTTTGGTCCGACACTCAAACCACTAGGCCTATGTGCCTTTAAGTGACCTGTTGATGTTTGGTGACCCCATGAATTTCATAGGGCTTTCTTAGGCAAGGAATACTCAAGAGGCTTTGCCAAGTTACTTTAAAAAATGCTGCAAGCAGTGATTGGTTGTGGCAGTCAGCAGACAATAAAGAGACAACACACCTCTCCCTCCCCACACCTTTTCTTTTGACTTCCTTTCCAGTTAACCCCGCAAGCAGTTTCTTTACTTTTTCGGCTTTCCTTCACTTATGTATCCATAATTCTTTGTGACAGGTCTTGGAAGGGAAGCCTGGAAAAGTTCCCTTTAGCCACAGGGCCTTTAGAAATCCCATATCACCATGTCAACGCCCATTGCCTTGCCCAGAATGGGCACTGAGCCTATGAAGGTGCATTTTTATGCAACAGCGTTGTTTTCTTCCATCTTGAAAGCAGAAATCAGCAGGGACATTTACTTGAAGATATACGCATGGTAGACACACATGAATTTACTTCAAGACTGAGAGTTTTGACTGTCATAGCATCCCCAACTTCTTGCAAACAAACCTGCTGAGTTGTTATTTTGTGTGGGTAATTTTTTTGTAAAGAGATTGACACCTTTTCTTTTTGGCAGAATTTTTCAGGAGGAAGCCATAACATTGACTCACAACTGTAGATTCTGAACTGAACCTTTCTATTTGAAAAGGGAGAAACCAGCATGGCATAGTAGAGCATTGGACTATGACTCTGGAGACCAGGGTTCGAATCCCAGATCGGCCATGGAAACCCACTGGGTGGCCTTGAGCAAGTCACACACTCTCAGCCTCAGAGGTTGGCGATGGCAAACCCCCTCTGAACAAATCTTGCCAAGAAAAGTCCATGATAGGTTCTCCATGGGGTCGCCATACGTCAGAAATGACTTGATGGCACACAACAATTTGAAAAGGCAAATTCAGGCCTAAATATCACTCTGTCTCTCTCTATAGCTACACTAGTGTTGCCAGATCTCAGAGCATTGCCCTTCTTCTCTAGGCCTCTGTGTGTGTGTGTTATGTGTACAGTGAGAGGCAGCTGGAGGTAGGGAGGTGGAATCCCCCCTTTTCATTCTGTCCAGACCATCTTAACTGTTTTTTAGAAAACTGGAAGGAGCATAAAATGCTAAAATTGGGTTGTTGTTGTTGTTGTTGTGTGCCTTCAAGTTGTTTCCGACTTATTGCAATCCTAAGGCTAACATATCACAGTGTTTTCTTGGCAAATCTCTTCACAGAGGGTCTGCCATTGTTATCCTCTGGGGCTGAGAGTATGTGACTTGCCCAGGGTCATCCAGTTGATTTAATGAGCGAGCAGGTATTTGAACCCTGTTCTCCAGAATTATTTATTTATTTTATTTATTAGAGTATTTATACCCCACCCTTCAGCCTTAAAGGCTATCAGAGCGGCTTACAATTATTATTTTTAATTAGATGGTTCCCTGCCCTTAGGCTTACAATCTAAAAAGACATGACACAAAAGGAGAAGGGACTCGTGGGGGGGGGGGGGATCAGGTCCAAAAGTTCTTCTCTCCCTCTGAGGCCTGGACCAAGGCAGGTGGACTGGAGGGAGGGCTCGGCTCCTTAGTTCAGGCCATGCCTGATGGAGCTGGCAGGCCTCTCTCTCCCATTGGAATTATAGTCCAATGCTCAAACCACTATACCACATTGGAGGGCAGTGTAGCAATTGTGAGCTTCAGATTTCTTCCTTCTTCAATTCAAGCATCCCTTTAAAGTTCACATTTGTTGCCCGTGACCATATCTAAGGCTGAACATAGTGTTGGGAGACTGAGGTGACAACCTCAGGCAGAAAGTTTTCATCTGGAGCTACCAGCGGTTTGTCACTGCTGCATAGGCCACAATGCCTCTTCTGAGTTCCTTAAACTAACCTCTTGTCACAAGCACTAAAGAAAGGTTCACCTGTTAATTCAGAATTAATGGAGTAGGTGGATTGCCATGGAACTGAGAAGGATTGCCATCTTGCCTTTGCCTCAGGCAGCAAAATGTCTTGGGTTGGTCCTGATCATAGCACATCCAGGATTGGGAATTACAAATTCCAGGGCAGATGACAGATGAATTCCTGTTTGGCTTGACATCTAGTTCTTCTCTATTTAGAGATAAAGCATGAACACAGACTTCACCTAACTCGTAAGCTGCATGTGCATGTTGTGCGCCTTCAGGTAATTTCTGACTTATGGTGACCCTAAGGTAAACCTATCATGGGTCTGTCTTTGCATGATTTGTTCAGAGGAGGTTTGCCATTGCCTTCCCCTGAGGCAGAGAGAATGTAATTTGCTCAAGGTCACTCAGTGGGTTTCATGGCTGAGCGGGCATTGAACCTTGGTCTCCACAGTCATAGTCCAACCCTCAAACCACTATGCCATGCTGGCTCTCTGATGCAGGAAGCTGCAAAATATATTGCCAAAGCCACATTTTAATGGCTGCAAGCCTTGGGTGTCCAACATAAACAATATATGGTGGTGGAGTAATTTTTATATAGTTTGCTTTCAGTCTTGACGTTCTTTGTCATTAAATCAGTTTTGACTTATGGCGACCCTATGAATAAGAATCCTCCATGAGGCATGGCTATCAATAGCTTCAATCAGAGCTTGCAAACTTAGGGCTGTGGCTTCTTTGATTGAATCAATCCATCTGTATTGCAGTCAAATAAATGCCTTCCACCAATGTAACAAGCATACTGTAATTGTCTTTTCTAATGTGACTTGTTATCTTGGTGTCCAAAGTACAAGGGCCTCAGTTTAATCTTTTTGGTTTTTAGTGAGAATTCAGATGGGTAACTTTCAAATGACTTAATTTTTCTTCCTGTCACCTTTCTTCATTGTCCAGCTTTCACAACCATACATAGAAAATGGAAATCCTATGGCATGGAGAGTTCTGATTTCAGTACTGTATATCAAAATAAACAGCACAATACCATTGCAGTTGGAAAGCGACAGTGTTTATTCCAGTGGAAACTGTGGAAACAGGGCCACCATTTTGATTCTTGACAGAGGCTTTTCTGTTTTAAGAACTGCACAAATGGAGAAAAGCAACAAGTCTCACACGGAAAAAAACATTTCAGTTTTACTGTAAGTTGCACCCAAAGGAACATTTGTGATGCAGAACTTATGGCATCCACTAGGTGTCTATGTTCCTTTGTGTACATAATTCTACAGAAAAAAGCATTAATTTCCTTCCTTTCTTCCTTCCTCCCATGTAAAATTTTATTCCTTTAATTCTGATTCCTAGGAATGTCTAGGCTAGGCTAGCTTCAAATTTATTGTGACCCTATCATGGGGTTTTCTGGGGCTGAGAGTGTGTGACTCACCAAAGCTCACTCAGTGGGTTTCCCTGAATTGAACCCTGATCTCTAAAGTCCTAGCTTAATGCTCAAATTGCTTTACCATGCTTAGTCCCCTCTTAGTCCGAGAGTAGATGTCCAGAGATTATGATGATGTGCCATTGGGGTAAAACAGTAGGAGGGCAGCTGGAAAGCCAAGTGAAATAGCACCAGGTGTCTGTGGTGGTCTCAAGAGAATTAACACAAGCAGAATGCAATGGTGGCATCAACTAGTTCCTACAACCTGCTAGTTAGAATTTCTAGATTACAACCTATCATGGTTGCAGCAGATTTCCTGCATAGGACGGTTGGAATAGATTACCTTTGAAGTTCCTTTCAATTTTATAATTCTTCTTCACACTGTTTGGTGGGAGCTACACCTCAACAACATTAGATAGGCCAAACCTTCCCCATCTTTGCTATGGAGAGAGGATCCAAAGTTCTTGCACTGTAGGTTGGTGGGAAGAAGGATAGAACTGGTGTCTCATTCATGGTTTTTTAAAAAGCATGTAAAAGTTGCATAATTGTATTGTGGAATTTACTTCCACACTATGTTGTGATGGCTTCTGACTTGGACAGCTAAAGGGGATTGGAAGAAATCATGGAGGTTAGGGTCATGACTGGCTTCTTCTAGTCAGGATGGTTATGTATCGTCTCCACTATCAAAGGGTGTTTGCTTCTGTATGTCAGTTAACAGGGGACTTGAGATGGAGGGTGAAATTGCACTCATGTTCTGCTGGTGGGCCTCAAATATGTTCTTGGTTGACTAATGTGGGAACAAAATTATGGAGAGAACAGGTCTCATCCAGCAAGGCTCTCAATCTCTTTTCATGTAGCCATGGCTGCATCTGCACTGCAGAAATAATGCACTTTAACTGCCATGGCGTGATGCTATGAAATTCTGTGATATGTAGTTTTGTGAGCTATTTAGCCTCCTCTGTCACAGAAGTTGGGTGCTACAACAAATTCCAATACCCAGAATTCCATAGCATTGAGCCATGGCAGTTAAAGTGGTGTCAAACTTATTTCTGAAGTTCAGGTGTAGCCTAATGTTTCTCAAGAACTGTAGTGCTGAGATAAACTGATCCTCTGGAATTTTCCAGTCTTATTTATCTGTACAAGACACAAGAGATTGTCATGAGACAGATTCTTTTGAGATTCTTTCACAGGCAAATTCAGGAAATAAATCAAGGAAGGCATGGAGGTGGGAAAGTGATATTCCAAGAAGGAGCCAGCTCAGACATTCATGCATAGGCATGGTGTAGAATTCATGGTGGTTAGCACAAGGCCTAGTTCTCCTGCACCTTTAACAGTTGTGTGGAAGCAAGAATTTCAACAGGGTCAGTCAGTCATGTCAACCTTGCCTGTTAAAATACTCTTTTGTACAGTGTAGTGTAGTGTAGTGAGTCTAAATCCCCATTGGGCCATGGAAACTCACTGAGTGAGCCAAGTCACACTCTCTCAGCCTCAGAGGAAGGCAAAGCCAAACCCTTTCTGAATAAATTTTGCCATGAAATCTCTAGGATAGGGTTGCCATAAGTCAGAGTTGACCTAGAGGTATGAAGCAACTAAGAACACTCTCATTAAATGTACAGGAACCTTGTCCTCATTTTCTGGGGACATCCTACTTCACACTATAAATCAGTGGTTCTTAGCCTTTGGTCCTCCAGATGTTTGGACTCCAGTTTCCCAAATCCTTAACCATTGGCATAGTTGGCTGTGGCTTCTGGGAAATGAAATCTATAACATTTAGAGGACTAAACTGAGAACTGCTGCTATAAATGACCTGCATGTGAACCCTACTACTTCAGTCTGCCAGTAGATTAGTGGTGGTTAGGTGTCACCTTAACTTGTTTCTCTAAATATTTAAAACTAGCCTTCATCCTTATGGATTCCAGAGTAGTTTAAAAATATAGTTAAAACAATAAGGTGTGATAGAAACATTAAAAACTGCAAGATACATAACTGAAACAATGAACAGCTCTAAATAAGTAACTAAATTAATTAAAATGCTTTGGAAAGCAAAAAGATTTTGAGTTGCATCTCCATGGGGAGGGTATGCCATAATTAGGGGATGCCACAACTCAGTGCTCCCCACAAGAAATTAGGGTGAGACTAGAAAACATCTCCCTAAGATCTGAGGCAAGAGGAAGCAGGCCTTGCTCTAGAAGAAAACCCTGTTCCTGGAAGATTTTCTTTTAATGGAGGTCTGGTGGGAGGAGGGAGCATAAAAAACAGTTTGCGGGCCATATATGGCCCATGAGAAGAAGGTTTCCCACCCTTATTTTATCTCTGGAAGCAAATGAATTTTTTTTTTAATGAATGCACATTGTCTTAAACAATCTGAACAAAAATACCTGCCTCTCCAGTCTTGAAGAAAGCTGTCCTTCAGTGAAGGACAGATTCTCTGTGAAAGACCTTGGAGAGATGTCAAAGTAGTCCCAGTCAGAGTTGACAGTGCTGGCTGAGAGATGGGGGAAGAAGATCAGAGCCAAGCAGGATGCTGCTTAAGGGCTGCTGGTTACACAATCCAAAGGCAAAGATGGTTATCTCTCTGGGTTATTACCATGAGGCAACAGCAGCAACACATCAATGTGAGCAAGAAATTCCAGGGTGTTCTAGCCATGCCTCCTTGCTGCCTCTTGGAGGACCAAACTAGCTCTTCTGTGAGACTGATGGGATCTTAATTCCCCCACTTAAAAAGAAAGAAAAAATTAGACTGAAGTGTGGAAGGGCAGGAGGATGGGGCCATGGCTGCAGTGGTTGGATGGGAAATGTTTTCTAATCTTTTTTCTTTTAAATATCATGCTATTCATCAGTGGCGTCATGGCGGGGTGGTGGTGGATGTGGTGGTGCAGCCTGCACCAGATGAAACCTTAGAAAGGGGGTAATAGCTGGTTGGGTGTCACCCATGTGCTCCCCTCTGCATACCATCCCTGCACTCCCACTGTGCTGTTCCCGCGTGTGCTCCCCCCACACATCAAAGGCCCCCATCTGTCCTTTTTCAGTGAGGACAACTGATTTCTAATCAGAAAACATGGTGCAGTGAAAGGGTATCTATTAATTTGGCTAGTATTAAGTGTATTTTATTTATTTATTTATTTATTTATATGTCACTTTTCTATCAAATTGGACCCCAGGCGGTTCACAAAATGATGCTTAAAAGCAACATCTACAATAACACTAAAATTTAAAAACACAATTAAAACACCCCATGAATATGGAGCCCTGCTGGCGCAGTGGTTAAATGCAAGTACTGCTGCCACAATGTTGTAAATTCAATCCCAGAGGGCTCCAGGTTGACTCAGTCTTCCATCCTTTCATAGATCAGTAAAATGAGTACCCTGCTTGTTGGGGGCAATTAGCTTAAAGACTGCAAACTGCTTAGAGAGTGCTGAGGTTCACTATTAAGTGCTATAGAAATGTAAATGCTATTGCCAAAAGCTATTAATATGAGAAAAATGTAAAACCCTTTAAAATACTAGGTCAAAAATTTAAAACAATTAAAAACATACCAAAATAAATATCCTAATAAGACGCCTCCCAGGGGGTAATTACATATTAAAAGCCTGTTGGAAAATAAAAGTTTTTTATCTGTGAAAGGAGAGCAGGGAGAGAGCTAGCCCAGCCTCCAACCGATGAGAAAGTTCTCTTGCACGTCCTCACCAAATGAGACTGTGACAGTAGCAGGACCAATAGAAAGCCCTCCCCTGAAGATCTCAGAGTTCTAGCATGTTCAAATGAGGAGGTATGGTCTTTCAGATAGTCTGGACTTGAGCCATACAGGACTTTATAAGACTTGACCAACAGTTTGAAGAACTGTGTTTGGAAACAAAGTTGTAGTCAACAAAGCTGTTAACAAGGGTGGACCTGGTGGTTTAGAGATTAAGGTGCTGACTCTGATGATTGCAAGGTCAACATGTTGGCAGTTTGAGACCCAAGTGCCACGTGAGCTCCCAAGACGCAGTGAGCTCTCATCCCTAATCCCAGCTTCTGCCAACCCAGCAGTTCAAAAGGTTGTAAAAGTGGAAGTATTTAAATAGGTACCACATCAGTGAGAAGATAACAGTGTTATAGTCATGCTGGCCACATGACTTTGTGTCTTTGACGACACTAGCTCCCTTGGCTTAGTAACAGAGATGAGCACCACCCTCTACAGTCAGAAATAACTTGACAACCTTGTCGAAGAATTTGCCTTTTATATGCTTCCTATAATTGGCCCACTTTGCATTCTGGCCACAGCATTGTAACTTGCTGCAGGTTCTGAACAGTTTCCAAAGGTGGCCCCATGTAAAGTGGACTACAGTAGTCCAAATGCAATGTAATCAAGGCATGTGTCATCATCGTCAGATCTGACATCCCAAGGAATAGGTGCAGCTGGCACACTAGTTTTAACTGTGCAAATGGAATGGCTACTGCTGAAACCTGGGCATCAAGGCTCAGAGTTGAATTCAGGAGAACACCTAAAGCGTGAGCCTGAAATTTCATGGGGTATAACTGCCTTTCAACTGATCAAGAGAATCTCTGCCTTGTCTGGATTAAGTTTCAATTTGTTTGGCATCATCCATTCCAGCAGACATTGGTTCAGTACGGAGACAGTTTCTTTGGAATCAGATGGAAAGGAAAGACAGAGTTGGATGTCACCAGCATAACTGGTGACAACAAGATCCAAAACTCCAGATGACCTCTCCCAGTAGTTTCATGTAGATGTTAAACAGCATGAGGGACAACACAGAACCTTCAGGGACACTACAGGCCAATGGCTAGGGCATAGAACAGGAGTCCCGCAGCACCACTTTATGAGTTAGCCCCTCTAAGGAAGTCTGAAACTACTTCATAACAGTGCCTCCAAGTCCCTTCCTAGACAGGCAACCCAGAAGGATACCATGGTTAATGGTACTGGAAGGTGCTGAGAGGTCCAGCAGAACCAACAGAGAAACACTTCCTCTCTCCAATTCCCTGTATAGATCATCTATCTAGGCAACCAAAGCTGTTTCCTTCCCACAATCATAATCTGAAACCAGATTGAAATACATCTAGATAATCCAGTTGTGTAATACTTGAACATTGCTTGATATGACGACATCTCCAATGGGTTTACAACACATCAATAACACAATATAAAAACATAATAAAACAATTTAGCAACAATTTAAAGCAAGGCAAATAATTTAAAAAAACGTGCTAAGAATCAATACAAAGGCAGAACTTTCAAAATCCTTAACAATTATAAAAAGGGAATGTTTGCAAGAAGTGCTTAAGGCTGAGCACAATTTCTGCCTCTCCAGCCATACAGTGGAGCATGTGCAAGAGAGTGGCTACCTCCAACAAGAAGGTCTGCTTTCATCATGCTGGCTAACATGACCCACTTGGTCATGGAAACCCATGGGTGACTTTGGCCAAGTCACACTCTCTCAGTCTAAGAGGAAGACAAACTTCCTCTGAATAAATCTTGCCAGAAAGCCTTATGACTGAGTTACCATAAGTCAGTCTTTCGGCAACAACAACTAAAAAGAAATATGAAATACATTTCATAAAAAATGAGGAAGACTTGACTGCATTAATTTACTTTGCATAAATTGTATTTGACTCTAGTCTGACTGTTATACATAGATTCCACACTTTCCCCTCTTTGATGACAAGGTTATAAAATTAAAGATTCCTGTCTACATTTATGGTGGCACTGTGGCAAAGTATCTAAATTTTGCAATGCAGTCTTTTCTGAAATAAATAATATCACTACGTAGCATCCTATAAAGACAGACCTGGCCCTCCTGTGTTTCTTTAAAGAAGACAATATATTTCACAAACTCTTAATTGGTTATTTAATAGTAGCTGCCAGATTGGTCATCACTTGATTTTAGAAAGATCTAAAGGGACTATCTGTGACAATATGGTATAATATGGTGTGGCAACTAGCTTGGATTGTAAAATTAAGAGACTTCAAATAGCCAAGGGCAATAAAGAAAAATATAATTTTACTGTGATTTGGAATTGTTTTGTTTATTTATTTATTGGGGAGGGGGAATATATGTGCAGAGAGACAATGATAATGTTGGTTTTCCAAAGACATTCACATCATTTTAAGGCTGACTGTGTAAGGAAACATTTTTGACATCTTTTATTTTTGTAGTATGGCTGTGTAAACTTAATTAATTAAACTAAATGAATATAAGTTTCCAGGACCAGATGAACTACATCCAAGGGTATTAAAAGAACTGGCAAATGTAATATCAGAGCCATTGGCAATAATCTTTGAGAACTCCTGGAGAACAGGAGAAGTCCCAGCAGACTGGAGGAGGGCAAACGTTGCCCCCATTTTCAAAAAGGGAAAAAAACAATTATCGTCCAGTTAGTCTGACATCAATTTCAGGAAAGATTCTAGAGCAGATCATTAAACAGAGAGTCTGTGAACATTTAGAAGCCAATGCCATAATCACAAAAAGCCAACATGGGTTTCAGAGAAACAAGTCTTGCCAGACAAATCTGATCTCTTTTTTTGATAAAATTACCAGTTTGGTAGATGAGGGGAATGCTGTGGATATAGTATATCTTGATTTCAGTCAGGCCTTTGACAAGGTTCCCCATGACATTCTTGCAAACAAGCTTGTAAAATGTGGGCTAGACAAGGTAACTGTTACATGGATTTGTAATTGGTTGACTGGCCGAACTCAAAGGGTGCTCAACAATGGCTCCTTTTCATCCTGGAGAGAAGTGACCAGTGGGGTCCCACAGGGTTCTGTCCTGGGCCCAGTGCTATTCAATATCTTTATTAATGACTTGGATGACAGAATTGGGGGCATACTTATCAAATTTGCAGATGACACTAAACTAGGAGGAGTAGCCAATACTCCAGAAGACAGGGTCAAAATTCAAAATGACCTGAATAGACTAGAAAGCTGGGCTAGTGCTAACAAAATGAAATTCAATGCGGAGAAATGTAAGGTACTGCACTTAGGGCGCAAAAATGAAATGCACAGATATAGGATGGGGGAAATCTGGCTGAATGAAACTACGTGTGAAAGGGATCTAGGAGTCCAAGTAGACCATAAATTGAACATGAGTCAACAGTGCGATGCAGCAGCTAAAAAAGCCAATACTATTTTAGGCTGCATCAATAGAAGTATAGCGTCTAGATCAAGGGAAGTAATAGTGCCACTCTATTCTGCCTTCGTCAGGCCCCACCTGGAATATTGTGTCCAGTTCTGGGCACCACAATTCATAAAGGATGTGGAGAAACTGGAGCGGGTCCAAAGGAGGGCAACTAAAATGGTGAAGGGTCTAGAAACCATGCCCTATGAGGAACGACTTAGGGAGCTGGGGATGTTTAGCCCGGAGAAGAGAACATTAAGAGGTGATATGATAGCCCTGTTCAAATATTTGAAGGGATGTCATTTTGAGGAGGGAACAAGTTTGTTTTCTGCTGCTGCAGAGATTAGAACCCGGAACAATGGATGCAAGCTGCAGGAAAAGAGATTCCACCTCAACATTAGGAGGAACTTCCTGACAGTAAGGGCTGTTCGACAGTGGAACACACTCCCTCAGAGTGTAGTGGAGTCTCCGTCCTTGGAGGTCTTTAAGCAGAGGCTGGATGGCCATCTGTTGGGGATGCTTTGACTGGGAGTTCCTGCATGGCAGGTGCGTTGGACTGGATGGCCCTTGTGGTCTCTTCCAACTCTATGATTCTATGATTCTATTATTCTAATTGGAAAGTAAGTTTGAGTACCACTGTTGGGGGAGGGGGGATCAGGGATGATGTTCCAGTATTAAATTAAAATGGAATTATAGCACTATGATAGTGTCTTGTGGAAGGGCTCCAGGTGATCTGTCTGTTTGCTGCTTAGGGATTCACTGTGTATGGCCAAATTTTGGGCCTCTTTTCTGCTCTCCCATCTTGGAATCCTCTTTACATTGGGTTTGGATGAGCCATCAAATAGAAAACGGCTTCTTAGTTACAACATCATAAGAGATTTAGGACATCATAACTACTTTATATTTTCATTTGCAATTTTATTACTATTGCCATGACTGCAAGTGACCCTGAAACCCACCTTAAAAGCCAGTCAGCTCTCCATCATGATGGAGATCTGTGCTTATGCCAAGCAGGATATTCCAGGATGACATGACCAGTCCTCACCTGGTAGTAAACAATACTGTAGGGAGAAGAAGCAAACAGAGGACTGCCCTGTAAGGACCTGTCACAGCTGTTTATTGCAGTATGGTCACATTTTCCTCAACAGTCCAGCTCAGCAGCAACACAGATTTCCATTGCTCCAGATGACTGGCTAGCTCTTAAGGTGGGTTTCAGGGGTTGGATGCAGAGTTAAACCATACCTATGACATTGTGGCTACCTGTTTGACACATGATATTGGTCATTCTTACTGTAGAGGATCCTTGCAAATACAGCTCTGGAAAGTGGGGTCTCTATATTAGCAAATGCACAGTTCCTGAATGCAGTCTGCCAGTGATGATGTGTATATAAATAGTGCAGTGAATCTGCTCTGGTTTTATTCCAGACATTTTTTAAAAAAGCTATCTCAGGTGCTGAATCTTGCCCTGAAATAGTGTTTCCCTCACCACTGACTATGAGGGATAAGGGTCATCATGCGCACTGCAGTCAAACAAGATCTGTGCTTTCCTGTCTTTCAAAGGAAGAGGATAAAGAAGATGAAGAAACAGCTGAAGAAAAGGAAAGCTCTGAGGCAATTGAAGAGTGAATGAAAATCCACAAAGCTGATTGTTAAAAGGATTGGGGATTAGCACTGTATACACTTTAAATCATTCATTCGTTTAGTATTCAATGGTAAGTTGTTATAAGCTCCTGACTCCCACACCTTGCATATGATTAATACCTGCTTGACTGTTGGAAGGAAGAAAGGAAGAAAGGAAGGAAGGAAGGAAGGAAATGAAATGAAATGAAACTCTGGCAGTCAAATCCTGAGAAGGACAATTGTTTAGAGCTTGGAAAAGTTACTTTGAGGACTACAGCTTTCAGGATCTGCTCACTAGCATGACCCATGCTGGCTGGAGGATTCTGAGAGCTGGAGTCTCCAAAGTAACTTTTTCCAGCTTTGCAAAATCTAATGGGCAGAATTAACACTGTCATTTCTTTATCTTAAAATTGGACCTACACTGTGCAGCCCTTCGAACAGAAGACAACGTCAAACAGATGGCTGCCCTGTAGAAGCCCTTCAAAAAGAGGATTGACCTCTATGAAGTAGGAATGTGGAATCCTAATAATGCTGCTTTTAAGGGCACAAAAGCTGTAAAGTCTTCCCCACCTATCTCTTGTCCAGTTAGCAGTGGATCATGCTTAGCTGAGGCTTTCTCAAGCCCTTGGAGAAGGCAAACCATCTAAGGAGTGCAACAAGCTGAAAGATTCCCATCCCAAACAACTATAGATAAAGTTTGCATGGCTGGCTCCATTCACAGCAAAAATATATCCAATTCTAATTACAAGGAGGTGTGGTGTTGCAAGAAAGAGTAGCTTCCACATTGGTATAATAAAAAATAAAATAAATAAATTTTAAAATTGCATCACCAAAAAGGAGGAACAAAAGTACAGATTTGCATAAAATTTGCATACAAAGATGTAGGAATACAAACAAACAAAAACAGCTTCATTTATATACCACTTCATATCACCTAAGCAGTGTCTAAGCGATTTACAACTGTAAGCTACTTGCCCCCAACAATCTGGGTACTCATTTTAGCGACCTCGGAAGGATGCAAGCCTGAGTCGAGCTTGAGCCCTTTTGCTGGTGTTGAACTTGCAACCTTATGGTTTTGAGTGAGTGGCTGCAGTACAGGCATTTAACCACTGCGCCACCAGGCAGATTAACAATGTGAAATAAATGACTACTGTGACTTAACTAGAAATACAGTACAGTGCATCTCACCATTAACAGGGAAGGCTGTGCCTTAGGACCCGTTCATTTTACACAGTTATAGCAATGTGATTCTACCTTAATTCATTCTACCTATGAAATACCAGGACAGGCAGGTTAGGAAGGTTAGGGTCAGTTTTGGGAGAGTCATTTACAATTTTCAGCCAGAGAGCTCATGTACCTCACCAAATTACAATTCCCAGGATTCCATAGGATGCATTCATGGCAATTAAAGTGGAATCATAGTGCTATAATTGTATAGTGTGAAGGGGCTAGTAGTTTTTGCATTACCAGGAGCTATCTGCAGATGGATAATATCAAGCCCTCTGGCATTTCTCCTGGCTTCTTATGGTTATCTTGAAATTGAACTTGGATTGGGTACTTTCAAATCCAGGGTGTCCTCTGACAATTTTATTTTCAAATAGAGGGGCATCTTCTGTCAAATAGGACATGTGGCCACCTTATCCTCTACTGCAGCAAGTAGGGAAAACATGGACTTCAAGACATTTTTGGACTGCGACTCCATCAGCCCTTTCCAATGCAAGCACTGGTAAAGGATTCAGAGACTTTTAGTCTGGAATATCAGTAAACAAAAGGGATCTTGTAGCACCATTGAGACTGGGTGAAAGAAACTGTAGCATAACCTTTTGTAGACTTGGTCTGAGGAAGTAGGCCAAGTTTGCAAAAGCTTATGCTCCAACTTCTTTTGCTCAGTCTCAAAGGTGCTGCAAGATTCCTTTGCATACCCGTGAGTCCTCATTCCCACTCTAAGCACTGCATGGTAGGCTGAAACCTAACCAGATTTGTTCCATCCCTGACCTGCTACTGCTAGATAACTGTTGGCTCAGGAGCTTTGGCTCAGGAAGTGTTTCTACATGGCCATTTTTTAAAAAAACAACAACAAAACTCAGACACAGATGTGCTCTCCAAAGGCCAGTAGCAGAAGCTTAGGTAAATTAAACAAGAGTGAAAGAGAACATGAGGTTATGAAAGGAACAAGGGAGAAATCTCCCTCTGCGACTTATTAAATCAGCATTGTGCCCAAACCCTTATTAATCCAATTAAGCATAATTGTATTGTTTTCATTAAGCTTTCTGCTCCTGCATGCTGCTTCGTTTCCCTTTTTGACATGGAAGGAAAGTGAAAACAGGGCTCAAGGCTGTCTCTGTTTTGGAACAAACTGCTGGGTTGGAACAGGGAAAAGATCGGGATCATGTGTGTGGAGATGTGCATGGCCTGCTTGTTCAGAAGCAGAGATAAGTGGGATTACTTTGGTTGCTGGAAAAGAGACGTGCCTCAGTTTGTTGGCTCAGTGCTTTTGCAACTGCTGAGGAGGAATGGGTGAGGAAACTGTGGTGTGCCACAAGCAGATCTTTGAAATGTTGCATCTTTAAACCTTTGGCCAGTTTAGTCTATGCTGGTTGCCAGCTGGCAGAAGAACGAGGATGTTATCCCATCACCAGGGGTGCTTTCACACTACAAAATTATAGCACTAGGGTTCCATTTTAATTCCAATGGCCTATGGAATCCTGATATATGCAGTCTAGGGAGGGTTTTTTAGAACTGGGCGCCTAAATATCCTAAAGACATCAGATCCTGTCTGATGTTGGAAGCTAAGTAGTGTCAGCCCTGCTTGGTACTTGGATGGGGGACTGCCAATGAATACCAGGCACTGTAGGCTATATTTCAGAGGAAAGAACTGGCAAAACCACCTCTGAGTATTCCTTGCCTAAGAAAACCCCATGCAATTTATGGGGTCCCTGTAAGCTAGCAGGCAACATGAAGGCACAAACCCAAACACACTTAAAATTCCTGGGCAGAGATTTCTAGTGCCTCAAAAAACTACAACCCAAGCATTCGATATATTGCAGCCATGACAGTAAAAGTGGAATTGTAGTGGTATAATGGCATAGGAGTTTTATCACATGGGACAAATCCCATGCAGAAACTAAATTTAAATTGAAAACAACCCGCATTTGTGGGTTGTTTTTCAGACAGCGTTTGGGGTTAACCTGAACAGAAAGTTGAAAAAACCCACGTTTCATACGTTTGTATGAAAGAGAAATAACATGAAAATAACCTGAATGCAAAGTCGTCAAAACCAACTCCTTTTTCTTTTGCTAAATTCAAAAAGTGCAAAAGACCTTTCCATTTGGATTATTTTTATGTAACTTCTCTTTCATGCAACACATCTGACAAACAACACTCGGATTTTAAAATCCCATTTCTGCACAGGATTTTACCAATTCACCCTCCATAGTGTGAAAGAGCCCCAGTTCTAAAGATTCAACTGTCAATCCAGACTGCTTCTCTACATGGAAGGGGGACAGGAGGGTGCCACCTTTTACATTACCTCAAGCAAGAAGATTTATTGGGCCAGCTGGACTTGTTCATAATAAATCATGCCAGTCAACTGTTTAAAACTGAAACTTGCCATTTAAGTTTAAGGATCTCTTTCTCCCCCTTTTCAAGCACTGAAGTCCACAAATGATAAGATTGAGAAAAGCATTTTTGAACTTGTTGATATTTGCAAAGTGCTCCAGTATTCCAGAGCTGAATGGATAGATATGAGAGTGAGAGTCAAATGCTAGATATTTGATTAGACACTACATCATAAGTTCATCCAGTTCTCCCCGCTTTTTACTACTGTACTCTCCTTTAGAGGGGATTTCAAATGATAATCCATGCTCACCTTTGAGATGGAAGGATCCCAGAAGTCAAACCTTAATACTATTGCCTGCAGACCTGCTAAGTTCCTGTAACTCCCACTGGGTGAGAACAGCTGATTTTTAAAAATTCTTAGGCTGGCTGTTCCAACTTGGATGTGATGCGCCAGGCCTAACCCTGCAGCACAAAAATCTGGTGGATTCCATGTGATGGCTGGGGCAAGCATTGGTGCAATAGCTTATCTTAGCTAAGGAAGAAGTTGGCCAGAGAACAAGCAGGAGTTGCGCTGTTTTTCTCAGTGGATAAAAATGAATGACTGTCACCATGAGCATCCCAGGCCAAAGGTAAATCATGACTGATGGGTGAAGGAGGGAAGGTGTGTGTGTGTCTTCTTGCTGTTTGGTTTTCAGCCTGTGATTCATGGACAGGCGGGATGAACTTCCACACTTGACTCTTCATCCCGATGGAATGAATGATGGGATGCAGATCAGATTTCCCCTGGGGCTCAGGTGTAAACAAGGTGTTTATGTATCCATTGCTTAGCTATCATTGGGTAACTCCAGGAAGAGGAAGAAAGGTATCTATGGTGTGTCTCTCAGCACAGGAATCCTGGGGAATGTCCCAAATAGTTGTGTGTGCCTGTTTGATTCCAGAAGATATAGATCGATTCTGTCCTAAATCTTGGTTTCATTTCTAGGGAAGTCAATGCCTCACTGAAGAGATCATGGAATCCTAGAATCGTAGATTTGGAACGGGCCAGAAGGACCATCTAGCTCAACACTCTGCCATGCAGGAATACACAGCTAAAATACTCCTGAAAGATGTCCACCCAGCCTCAGTATTCCACCACTCCCTGAGGTAGTCTGTTCCACTGTAAAACAATTCTTACAGTAAAATTCTTCCTAAATAGTTGTGTGTGGTGCACCTTCAAGTCACCTGTTGACTTATGGTGACCCTATGAATGAGTTTTCTTAAGCAAGGGACACTCAGAGGTGTTTTTGCCAGTTCCTTCCTCTAAAATATGTCCTACAGCACCTGGTATTCATTGGTGGTCTCATATCCAAATACTAACCAGAGCTGACCCTGCCGAGCTTCCAAGATAAAATGGGATCTTGTGGAATCTATTTTCTTGTAATTTGAATCCATTAGTTCTCAATATCATCTCTGAAGCAGAAAAAAATAAGCTCACTCCATCTTCTGTACCTATATGGTATCTCTTAAATTGTACCTCATAAGGCTGATTTCGAGACCTTTGATTATCTTGGTCACTCTTGTTTGGACATGTTTCAGTTTGTCAATATCCTTCTAGAACTATGGTGCCCAGAACTGGAGACAATTTCCCAGGTGAGGTCTAACCAAGCTCCCTCTCATTGCTATTTTGGGGAGTTCAGCCCTCCAAGGTCTCCAGGGGGGCTAATGAAACCCTCTAATGTCTCACAGTTGTACACCCCTGGTCTATGTCATCAGGCACAGCAAGAAGAAGAAATCTCAGGAAAGCTGATCAGATGGAACACTGGACACTTTCAGTGTCATAACAATGGTGATAAATTCTGAGTGAAAATCAGTAACTTTCTCTTTAAACGGCCTAGCAAACTTATCACCACAGCAAGTAATTTAGGTCTAAAACTTTGTTGGTAATCCTAGCTACAGCAGATTTCATTTAACCATTTGGGCCTACCTATGTGTGTCCTCACATCTCAACAAGTGATTCAAGGGGTCTACATGAGGGTTGTCCACCTGCCTCACCACTGCCACCCAATGTAGCTGTGGCACCAAATGTGGGAAATTCTAGATGCCCTTGTGGTTCCTGTGTGAGATTTTGTTTCTATAGTCCCACCTAATCATAGAATCATAGAGTTGGAAGAGACCACAAAGGCCATCTAGTCCAACCCCTTGCCATGCAGGAATTCACAATCAAAGCACCCCTGACAGATGGCCATCCAGTCTCTGTTTAAAAATCAATATGATTCTGGTGATGATATAAATCTGATTGACCACAATCGGAATGAAATGTAAATAACAGTATGGATCCAACCCAAATTTTCATAATGGCTACTGCTTGGTTTTCCCTATGGGGATACCACATATGGTTATGTGTGTATTACCGCATCATACATTTGATTCTCCCTACCTTTTGATTTGCATAGTAAAGCAAATAGATACTCAGAAACATATAGCTGCTAGATGAAGATAGTGTTTGATGGATCAGGGCTCAGCTAATTCCCAAATGCAACAGTACTGTACTGGGAGAGGTAGCCAGTTTAGTCTTTTAGCATATAAAGGCATAAAGGAATGCAGTAGCACCATTGAGAATAACTGGGAAGAAGAGATTTCTACCATGAACTTGAACCTGATAAAATGGACTGATTTTCTGAAAGCTTATGGTATAAATTCCTTTTTAAATTGGTTTAGTCTTTTAGCATATAAAGGCATAAAGGAATTCAGTAGCACCTTTGAGACTAACTGGGAAGAAGGGATTTCTAGCAAAATCTTGCACCTGATAAAATGGACCGATTCCATGAAAGCTTATGATATAAATTCATTTTTTAGCTGGTTTAGTCGTTTAGCATATAAAGGCATAAAGGAATGCAATAGCACCTTTGAGATTTCTAGCACAAACTTGCACTTGATAAAATGGACCGATTCCAGGAAAGTTTATGGTATAATTTTTTTCTAGTTAATCTCAAAGGTGCTAGTAGATTCCTTTATGTCTTTTTATTCTAGATACAATAACCAGTTCTTACAATATATTTGATAAATGGTCTTCAAAATTATAAGAACTGAAGGAAACTCATAATGAATTTAGGCTGTTTTTTTCCTCTTCCTTCCAACCTTCTGTTCCTCCTTGAAGATTTTTAATGTCACGTTTTTAAATGGATGCTTAGGACAATGAAGACTATAAACACATTTTTGAAAAAGAAAAGAAAAGAAAGCTAGTGATCTCCCAAATAAGGGCTCACAGGCTGCACAATAGACCATTATGAGTTGCTTTGTAGCCACCCTTCTGCTTCAGCTTTCCGTACCTGTCACCTTTGGTAACAATGCGCCCTAAAAAGAATCTGTCATGCTCCCCAACCTGTTCTTCTGGTCCCCAATGGAGCACTCCAGTGCCTCCAGATTGTAGGAGGGGCTCAGCCCAGAGGCCTTCCTGCTTCACAAAGGACCAAGTGGCTTGGAATGTGGTGGAGCCAGTTGCATCCTGCCAGCCTCCTCTCTCTAGAGACAACTGGAAGATGCCTTAGGCTTTCACCTTTCCTGGTCCTTCCCAATGCAGGAGGAGGCTGGTGGTGGTGGAGGCAGCAGCAGTGATGGAGGGAGGGGGAAGGAACGGGAAGAAATGAAAAAAACAAAAACAAAAAACAGGATAGGAACGAGCAGCTGGATGGAAGATACTGTCTGCTGTTCATGAGCTTTATGCTCTGATCCTAATCATATTTCCTTGGAAGCAAGACCCATTGATTGAATTATAGCCGTATAAAATGAGATCATTTAGAGGAAGGTAAATCAGGGGGATATATTGGACTTTGGGCATATTAGATCTGACCATACAATTACAATATAATGCAACGATTGCATTATATTCCACTTTAACTGCACCGTATGGAATCCTATTGGGGTTAGCAAGAGAATGCAATGGGAGCAGCAGCCCTAGCTGCATGACTGAGAGAGATGCAGTGATTACTGCCTTGAAAGTAGTACGTTGCCATTTTATTTTTATTGGTGTAATTGGTCAAAGAATGGGGTTTGTGTGGAAGAGTCTACAGACTGTCAGATAGTCTAGGTATAAGTCACAAGCACCATATTAAAAAATGGAGGGGGGTATATGTCCATTTGACTTGTTTTCTCTTTTCTAGCATTCTTTCTCTCTCCTTCCAAAGATTTCAGATGAGCCAACCAGCTAGAGCTATAGGATTAGCTGTCTAAAATCCTTTCAAAATCTCAATGATTTTTCTTCATGCTACAGATTTTGAGCCAGTATGATGTAGTGATTTGAATGTTGGAGTATGACTCTGGAAACCAGGGTTTGGATCCCCATGGAAACCCACTGGATAATCGTGGGCAAGTCACACTCTCTTTGCCTCAGAGGAAGGCAGTGAAACCCCACCTGAACAAATCATGTCAAGAAAACACCATGATAGGTTCAGTTCAGGTCACCATAATTTGGAAAAGACTTATGTTGGCCATTTTGAGTCTCAGTACTGGGGAAAAAGTAAGAATGGGTTGCGGTGGCTTAGTGGTTAAGACGCCAAGTCTGATGATCAGAAGATTGGAAGGCTGGCAGTTCGAGGCATGAGTGCTGCATGATGCGATGAGCTCCTGTCACTTGTTCCAGCTTCTGCCAACCTAGCAGTTCAAAAGTATGCAAATGCAAGTAGATAAATTGCTGAGAAGGGAACAGAGTTCGGTGCAGTCATGCTGGCCACATGACCACCAGAATAGTCCTTGGACAATGATGGCTCTTTGGCTAAGTAATGGAGATGAGCGCCACCCCCTACAATTGGCTATGACTAGACATTCATGTCAAGGGACTACTTTTACCTTTTACCTTTATTGGGAGAAAGACAGGGTATAAATAAAGATCACCATCATCACCATTATCATCATCATTATCACAACCTCCAATGAGTTATGTTGTCTCATTATATGTCCAAAATTCAATAGTTTCCATTTAGTAATTTTGGCTTTTGGAAGGGTTCAGTCATGATTTGCTCTGCATGCTATTCCTGACAGAAATCTGGCACTGGAAGAGCTCCTATACAAGATGGCACAGCTGAAGAATAAGCTGCTGTAATAATAATAATAATAATAATAATAATGTAAAATCAAACCCAAAACCTCCCCTGCCCCCCATTCCCAATACTAAAATAGAATTAAACTGTAATAGTATAAAAACATTACAAGCATTAAAAACATTACACAGAGACAGAGAAGCAAGCGGGAAAGGATAGGCGGATATGGGGGCAGACATCTCAATATCTGGGGAGGGAAGCTAAGTTGGAAAGGCCTGCCACAAAAGATAAATCCAATGGCCACTCTTGGTCTGGACTGTGATCGAAACTCTTGCACCATACTACCTTGCTATGGTCACCACCTCCACCTTCCATGATGCTGAGCATCCCAAACCCTCCCTTGATGTGTTACCCCACTTGGAGGATTTTTCTCCTGCATCAGAAGCTCTTTCTTTGATCATCCATGAATGGTGGGTGTGTGAGCACATGTGCAAAAGATTGCCTCGCACGGCTGTGGTGTGATGTGCATGACAGGTGGGTGGAAGGATGTTCCTGCTGCTGCTGCTACTTCAAAGTAAGTATCCTCTGTGTGCTGTTGAAACACACTGTTTCCTCCACGTTGAAATGGGGAAAGCGTGGCCCTCAAGCCTGTCATAACACCCATGCTACCCAGGGGTAGACTTCACATCCAAATACTGAGCCAGCAACTCTCATAAGGCCATTTCCCAAATTCTTGATAGGAGGACCCGTGCTGGAGTCTGATAAGGATAATTGAAACATTAAATGCTAAAGTCAATCATGAAGAAGAAATGCACTCCACCCTGGTTTTTGGCAATGGGATCAAGTCACGTGGGGTCAATTTGTGAAACCTCCATTCCTTCCCTTGTACCTTCCACTGTGAGCCGGATTTGGGGTTGAACCTGAAAAGAGCTGTCAAAGGGGCTCAACATATAATCCCTCTCTCCAAAGTTCAGCACTTTATATCCAATGCCCCACGGTTTTCAAAACTATCAGAAAGCCCTTAACTCCCAGCTCTGTTAGTGGGTCTAGCTCTCCCCTTAATTTAAAAAATTAATTTTTTAACATCTCAACCCTTGATGCCCATGCAATTTGATCGTTGTTTTATATTGTGAAAATTTTAAATTGTTGTTTTTAATTTTGATGTTATTTTAATCTAATTTTAAGGAGTGGGTGGTTGGGTATGGGTTATTGTAATTTTTACCTTGTATTTTTTAATTGTTGTAACCCACTCCGATTGGTTGACAGAGGAGTGGGCTAATAATAATAATAATAATAATAATAATAATAATAATAGTCACCACTGCCTGAAATTAGAATTCTGCCATGCAAGGTTGAAAAGACATCAAATTGTTAGATATTTCATTTGTTATCATTGCAGACATCAAATTGTTAGATATTTCATTTGTTATCATTGCATTTATACTGGCAAGGAAGAGGAACAGTGTTGTAAGGACTTCCTCCTTCATGTGCCAAACTTACTTAGCTGGCCTCAGGGACTATAAACTCTGGCCCTTATCACATGATGAAAATTGGAGCGCCAATCCGGACCCATCCATGTGAATTTACATGAATCCATGGTGAATTATCACACGTGATTGCTGTCACTGTCACTGTGGAGTCATTCCGAGTCCGATCCTAAGCCAATCCAAAGTCACTCCAGAATTCAGTGAATTCAGTAACTAGTGAATTCAATAAATAAATAAATAAATTCCAAGGTCACTTTGGATTCAATCTGAATTGGCTTGGCTTTGGTCCTGATTTCTGATGTCACTGGTATAAAGTGGAAAGCTTGGGGGGGGGGGGATGAATTCAATGTATATAACATTATAACATGCAGAGCACTAGATGCTTTGTGCCTCACATACACCACCCATTTGCCCTCTTCTTCACCTTGGATTCATTCCCTTTGCTTCTCTCATCCAAATAACTCCCTAAACCTACCTTAAATAGCCAGCGGCTGCATCGAGTGATGGAGATCTGTCCTGCTGGTGAGTGGGGCACAACAAGTTGATGTTTCCAGCCCCCTCCTGCCAGTGATTTGTGGTGTGACAATCTAAAGCAAGATCTTGTCACAACTTCTTATTCCACTGGAAATCACTGGCAAGAGGGGGCTGGAAATGGCATTCTGCTGCATTCTGATTGTCAGCAGAATAGACCTTTATTGCTTGGTATGGCCGCTGGCTGTTAAGGTAGGTTTGGAGAGTTGGGTCAAATGATATATAGTTAAGTATTCATAAATTGTGACAGAAAGTCTCAGCTGTTACATTTAGTTACTCTTAAAATGTGGGTGCTATAAGTTGTTAGCTTGGGATATAAAACACATTCTGCTGCCATACACTGCGGCATTGTTTCAAAACCCAGAATACACCATGAAATAGCAGCACAAGGTAACACTTTGCCAATATGATATTCCTTCTCTCCCATTTAGTGAGGCAATATTCCCCATACCTAGAAGAGTAACTTGAAAGAAAGACATAGTTTTTGTTAGTCTGGAATATCAGTATGCAAAGGAATCCTGTAGCACTTTTGAGACTAAATGTCCTGTCTTGGAAGCCAGTCAGGGGAAAAGTATTAAGCAAAATCCATTAGAGACAAGACAGTAGCAGACCCAGTCATGTACAGAAGCTTACTAGCTAGTTACAATTTTTAGGGTTCAGACAGCCCAAATCACTAGGGTACATCAAGAAAGCCAGGTTGTCCTTCCAAGGAAGTGTCTGGTATCATGGTCAATTTATGATACAAGGTTCTTTGGAAACAGGAGCCAGGAATGAAGAGGTGAGAGTGTTGCTTCCTCCTGAATGGTCAGCTATTAGCAACAATCCTCTGAGGGAGTTGCTGGATTATTTTTGGCCTGGCAGCCTCTTGCAGCTGTTGCCTGATTAATGAGCATTTCCTGTATAAACTCTCAGAGTATCTCAAACCCTCCCTCTCTCAGCTACATTCCACTGGGGAAGGTATTATCATGTTCATGACTTTGTGTTGTAGCTACTGGGGAGTGTCACTGCCTATTTCAAGCACTGGCATGTCCCCCTGTCCTTCTGCTTCCCTGTGTCAGAGTCTGAACTTGGGTCCTGGAACAAGACATGACACTAAATGCGCAAAAGAAGTTGTAGCATAAGCTTTTGAAGACTTGTTACAACTTCTTTCACACCATTAGTCTCAAAGGCGCTACAAGATCCCTTGCATATTAAAAGTTACAAGTACAGGTACATAGCAAAAAGGGTGACCATATCCATTGTCAAGTTACAACTGTAATGGAACTTAGTAAGGCTTAAGTTACTGTAAATAAGTTATTGTAATTACAGGTAACCAGTTATCATCTTATATATGAACAACTCTACAAAAAGTCAAATACTGTTTTCTAAAGAGAGCATTGTAAGTCACATGATGTTTGATAACTTTAAAAATGCAATTTACTACCTAGAGCGTCTTCTGAGAGGAAAATGTGCATCAGGATTTTGGTTCCTTGACACAGAACTTACCATGTTTCCCTGAAAATAAGACAGTGTCTTATATTAATTGTTGCTTCCGAAAATGTGCTTGGTCTTATTTTCAGGGAAACACAGTTTCTTATTTTTCCATGAAGAAGAATTCACATTTATTGTTGAACAACAAAAAAAGAACATTATATATTGTGTAACTTTGCTAGGCCTTACTTTCAGGGGAGGCCTTATATTTAGCAATTCAGCAAAACCTCTACTAGGTCTTATTTTCTGGGGATGTCTTATTTTCAGGGAAACAGGGTAAGAGCAGATTTCTTTTTTCAGGAGTTTTGGCACAGAGTACCGCTCTACTGTGAAGTTTAATTACTTAGTTAATGTTCATGCAAGGCTTTGAAATTGCCAACTGCTTCATAATCATTCAGTGTGATTATTATGGTGATTATAACACAGCAAGACTTGATGCACTCAATCTGTCCATCATCTTATCACCTTTTGCAATTTTAAGGAACCCTGAGGGATTGGAATTCAAAATGCTGAGTTCTGGTACATGTAGTCTTTAGATGGAAAAATAGTATTTTGTACAAGGCAGCCCCAATATTTGCCTAAAAATTTGCAGATTCTAAATTGGAAGGTTGGCAGGAAACCATTTGGATATGGAATTCTCTTCTCCTCATCCTGTACTGATATCTGTTTTCCCCTGCAAGGCAAATAAAGATTTATATATGGGAAGTGTAATATAGATCCCGGAAAATCAGATTGGGTATGTGATACTTTCCTGGCAATGCATAGCAGATCAGAAAACAAAACAAAACAGTGGGCGATCCCAATTTCAGATTTCCTGCAAATATCTAACTTAAACCTTACCTCATCCTTAGCTATGACTTGTCAGGTGAATGTGGCGGTCAAGAGTGCCTGTTATCAGCTTCGGCTGATACGCCTGCTACTCCCTTACCTGGACTTGAAGGACCTGGAAACAGTGGTACACGCTTTGCTAACCTCACGTTTGGACTTCTGTAACACACTCTACTTGGGGCTACCCTTGTGCCTAACCTAGAAACTCCAACTGGTCCAAAATATGGCAGCCAGGCTTGTTACTGGAACATCAAGGAGAGAGCACATTACACCTGTGCTAAAAGCTCTCCACTGGCTGCTGATCAGTTTCCAGGCATAGTACAAGGTGTTGGTTTTAACCTTTAAAGCCCTACATGGCTCAGGTCCAATTTATCTTAGGGACCACCTCTTCCTGTATGAGCCCCCCCCCCCCTCCGGCGGCATGCTCCGGTCATCTGAGAGGAATCTGCTACAGCCCATGAAGACCAGGCTGTCACAGACTTTTCAGCCTCTGCTCCCAGGCTATGGAATGGCCTGCCGGATGAGATCCGTCTCATTACAACGTTAGATTGTTTCAAAACAGCTTTAAAGACGTATCTCTTTCGGCAGGCCTTCCCAGAATCTGTATAATCTTCCCAGCTCCTAGAACTTCCCAGATAACTCCCAGGCCTTCTGCATTTTGATGTTACTTTATGCTGCTAGGAACTGTGGGTTTTAATATACAGTGGTCCCCCGGGTTACGAAGGTAATCCGTTCCGGATTACCTTTCGTAGCCCGGAAGCTTTTGTTTCCCGGGGGACCGCTTTTGCAAACGGACCACGCGGCCAATTTAAAGGGGCCGCACGGTTTTTTTTTCCTGATCCCGGGGGATATGTTAGCGGTCCTGCGGCTTTCGGATCCCGGGGTTTTCGCAACCCGGGGGATTCGTAAACTGGGGGACCACTGTATCTGTTTTACTTTATTTTATATTAACTTGTTTTAATCTTTGTTAGTTTAATTCTATTTTAAAGGGTGGGAGGATGGGGATGGGATTGTTGAACTATTTTAACTGTAACTGTTTTTTAACTTGTTGTACCCCACTCCAATTGTTCAGACAGAGGGGCTGGTAAGAAATATAATAATAATTAATAATAATTTTTCCTAATCCTGTTCAGAACTCAGGAAAAGGTACTTTTTTGGACCAATGACCATAACTCTGGCTGAGGGAATCTGGTAATTATAGTCCAAATAAGTACCTTTTCCAACAATAGATTATAGGTCTATTGCTTCACCTTAAAGAGACAATTGCCCAGTTCCAAAAAAGAATGCAAGCCTTTTTTTCAGATTGACATCTGTTTTAAGCATGCATGTTTATTTTCAATCTAGATTGTTCTGGAGGAAGCAAAGTTCTGTCACTATTAGTTGAGTGGATAATGTCATTATAAAGTTTAGCCACCAGGTGACACTGGGCTTAGTTGCAACTAGAATGCCCATTTAACCATCATAGAAATGAATTTCTAGATTTCCCCCTGCCTCTGACATAAAGACTGGTGATGGACACAATTTTGTAAATCTGGTTGTTCCAATTTCGAATAGTGCACATGGAAATTTGGTTGTATCTTGGTGCTTAAAGAAAATCCTGAAGGCTGGATAATCTGGTCTGGGCAAAACCAAACATAATTTTGCACTCTTGTCTTTCCAGTTTTCACCTGGGATGTCATGTAACATAAGCTTAGCTTTGTAGTATGTCTCAATAGATGGCACTGTTGTGCAGATCAAATTCTCTGTTTTGCAAAACAGTTTGGAGGCTTTAGGCCAAGCCAATGCTCACTTACTAGGGAGTAAGCCCCACTGCACTTAGTGGAACTCACATCTGAGTATCCAGGTATAAGAGCTACAAGAGAAGTTACTACATCCCTAAGAACATAGGCAACATTCTCCCTTCAAGCATGTCCATTCTCACCTAATGGCACACAAAATTTGCAAGCAGTCTATTACCCGAGCCTGGAAGTTATATAATTCCCTGAAATGAATTATATTTTTCAGTAAGGAGGATGTAATGAAGTCACATTTTGGAAAGTATAGTAATGAGCAGCAACAGCATTAAGGAACAGTTTTAGTGTAATTAATAATCTTTGCTAGTTACTTTTAGTTACTTTTAGTTACCTTTAAAGGGTATGTTAAGAGCATTTAGAGGTCCTTTTAACAAGCCCATTATCTTATCAGTTCTAAAATTTCCTTCTCCAACTGTAATGAGCAATGTGATAAGCAAAACGTACATTGTTGTCACTTTCGTGTGCCTTCAAGTTACTTCCAACTAATGACAACTCTAAGGCATCAAGATTGCTTCAAAGGATGTTTGCCATTCCCTTCATCTAAGGCTTATCTAAGGAATTGCCTGCTTCCATATAATCTGCCCCGTGAACTCAGATCCTCTGGGAGGAATCTATTGCAACCTGTGAGGACCAGATTGGTTGCAGCCTCCCAGAGAACCTTTTCTGCTGTTGCTCCCACTTTATGGAATGGCCTGCTGGATGAGATCTGTCAAATATACAACTTAGATAGCTTCAAGAAAGCTGTCAAGACGGATCTCTTCTGGCAGGCCTTCCCAGAACAGTCCCCAGCCATGTAAAGATCCCTCATATTTTTCTGTATTGGTGTAATTCTGGTTGTAATTCTGCCCACTGCTAATGTTGATTAGATGATTGTGATATAGAAGTTTTAATTAATGTTTGGAATTTTAATCTTATAACTGTTTAATTCTTTTTAAGGGGAGATATTGTATATATGTATTATTTTATCTGTTGTACGCCAGTTTGATTGTTTTCACAAAAAAATCCAGATAGAAATAAGTTTTATTATTTTATTATTTTAAGGCTGAGAGAATGCGACCAGTGGGTTCTTATGGCTAAGCAAGGATTTGAACCCTGGTTTCTCAGAGTCTTAGTCCAACACTCAAACCACTATACCACATTGGTTCTTTAAGTAATAAATTACTATTCGGAAAACTCACAAACTGTCTTGGGCCACAAGATGAGTTCCACAATGAGTTATTCTTAAAAGATCTCTGCATCTGTAATACATTACAAACATATTCCCCTAATCCCCTCTCCCTTTGTAATTTGGCCAGAGTCCTCCAGGTGATAAGGACTCCTGTAAAGTCGGGGACAAAACCCTGAATGATTTTTTTTTTAAAGCACTTTCTCTTAAAATGTTTAAATAACAATCACATTAATTAAAAACATTTAAAAGATAATTTCCTATCATTTCACTAGTTACTACATTTGTTGTAGAGGTCACTTTCCAATTTATAGTGATCCTCTACAAAAAGTGAACGATCTATTTATTACTAAATGCTAGCTGTTTAATCTACCGTGTCCATAATAAATAAGGTTCCCCTTTTTGCTTTCAAATACAAATTCATAATCTTCCAGTCTCCTTTATTAATCTTGTTAATTTGTCCATTTTCATTAAATGCATATCTTCAATATCCATTCTTCTTACATTAGTGCTTTCACTTCTTTCCAATATTGAGCACCTGAGTTAACCCTGAATGAATTAAGCAGGACATAGAAACCAGCCGTCACCATGGATTATGGCCAAGTATGAATTGGTGGGCCTCTGTGCAGAAGCAGGCAGAATTTATTACAGATGAACTGATTAACCTGTTTCCAATCTATGCCCCTTTTGCATGTGTTCATTCAAAAGTAAATCCTCTATCAATCCCCATTTTTTTTAAAAAAAACTGCTTGAAAAAATCACCTTTAAATAGTATTTTTGAACAGTTTTAGCAGCCTGTGACTCAAGCAGGGAAAGGGCACCTTACTCTATAGTGGTGGGTTGAAGAACCTGTGTCTGCCTCAAAAACAGTGTTCTCTGAATTTAAAAAATCTTCATGACCTGAAGTCTCCAAATCCAACAGCAGCAGCAGCAACAACAACAACAACAACAACAGTAGCAAAAACAACACTCTTATCAAGCAAAAACCTTTGAATCTTTCTTGTTCTTATATGGGGAAAGGATGAAAGTGGAAGTTTAGATACCTAGATGGAAGAAACCATGAGACAATACAGAAGAGTTACAAGTTGGAGACATTCTAATCTGGACTCTTTGTATAATTTTGGGATAGAGGCAGGGTGACCCTATAATCAATTTCTAATCTAGACATATTTTTCTTATCTTTGCTCACTACTATCAAATATTGCATTATTTTCAAATGTTGTAGGAGACACGGTTTTCAGGGCTGATCTGTCCCAGTAATGCCCAAACAACTACAGAAAACAATTCTCACAGCAGTCACCTTCTGGAGGCGGCTGGGAGTCACAGTTGAGTGTTCTCACCCTTTCTCCCAGAATGAAGTGTTTGGCCCTGTGGAAAACCAATCACACAACCATGGATCACCAAAGCACTATCGCAAGAGAGAGTGTGATAAGAAATGATGCCAAATCGGTATGCTTTTATTCTTAAATTAGCCTGTGGCTGGCAGGATAGCAGATTGTTAAGTTTTTAGACCTGATGAGAGTAGATTTAATGAATCAAATGAATTTATCTCTGTGTTGACTCACTGTTCAAGAATTGATTGAATGAGTCTATTGTAACTGGGACTAAACAACAGGAGGTCAGCCCAAGTGTGTGAAAGAACCAGGTCTTCTGTCACTCACACTATTAAAAAATGAATCTCTTCTGGTTTCCCTCTGTCTTTTAGTCTCATTTTTTAAAATTTTATTACTACTGATATTTCTTCTGCTGTGTGTATTTGTTGTTGTTGTTACCTGCCCCTTTCAACCTCAATTTATGAAGACCCTCTGGATGAGACAACTCTGTCTTCCACTTCTCTGCTTAGTTCCTGCAATCCCATTCCTGTGATAACCCCCCATAATTGAGTAAATCCATCTGGCACGTGGTCTTCATTTGCCCTCCACCTTTCCTGGCATTATTGTTTTTTCCAGTGTTCCATGCCTTCTCATTATATGACCAAAGTATATCAGTCTCAGTTTGATCATCTTGGATTCTAATGAGATCTCTGGCTTGATCTATTTCAAGACTCATCTGTTTATCTTTTTGGCTGTCCATGGTGTCCTAAGCACTCTTCTCCAGCACCACTTCTCAAATGAGTTGATTCTTCTTCTCTCTGCTTCCTTTACTGTTCAGCTCTCACATCCATACGCAGTGGTGGGGAATACGATGGCTTGGGTGATTCTCAGTGCTCATTTGTATATATTTACTCTTCAGTACTTTTTCTAGTTCCTTTCATCCTCTTGATGTCTACTGTTGTTACTGCATTGTTATCACTGCTACTGTTACAGTGGGCCCTTGTTATCCGCTGGGATTTGGTTCCAGGACCCTCTGTGGATAACAAAATCCATGGATGCTCAAGTCCCATTAAATATAATGGCACAACAAAATGGTGTCCCATATGTAAAATGGAAAATCAAGGTTTGCTATTTGGAATTTATATTTTTTGGGAATATTCTCAAGCCGTGTATTCTCAAATCCATGGATAAAAAATTCATAGATAAGGAGGGTCAACTACAGTATATTACTGGATCGTTAATGGAACAATAGAGAGCGAGCCTCTGTGTTTTTCATACAGTAGTATTACACCACTTTGTGTAAGGACATCCCCGAGAAATTATGTTTCAATAGGATCAGCACTCTTGACCAATGGGCGAGGTAGTGCAAGAAAGAAGACATCAAGAGGATGAAGGGAAGCTACTCTGCTGCCAACACCCAACCTTCTGGAATAAACAGCAGGTGGGTGAGTGCTGAATCCATCTGTCATGTAGGCAAATGAATACACAGATGTTGAAATGACAACTTGGGGCCCTTGGGCAAGCCTGCCCTGTGGAAAGATTTTCATTTTGCTACTTAATTGTGAGTCCCTTCTGCTACTGAACTGTGGTGGTTGCATTCTGTGCCTAATGTTTTATTGAGAAGCTTGGTATGGTAATTCATGTGATGCAAATTTTTCTTGGCCCCCAAACACCAGAGCTAACCAAACTGCAATGCACCAGCACCTAAGCAGCTCCTTGGGACAATAATGTTTGTGGGGGTGTCAGTGAAACAAACTGTGATCTGAGAGATGGTTGTTGTGGAACATAAAACAACATCACAGAGGACAAAGAACACAGTGTTTGGACAGGGCACAACTTGCAGAGTTGTATTCTCCGCACCACTGAAAAATTACGATTTCTCATAATGAGCAGCTCTCCAAATTTGTGGTACCATGACTTCAGGATGCTCAAGTCTTGGGATAAAGCTTTTGTAGACATCTAGGTAAAAAGCAAGACTGGCTTCAATTCATAGTGCTTTGTTTACTCTTTTTTCTGCTCCCAGTTAACATCTATTAACTAATGTAAATCTTGGGTCTTAGAACTGAATCTCCGAATTGCCCTTCCTTCCAGTTATACTCATCATTTATTGCATACTATTGCTTCATATCTTCCTTATAAAGGTTGGGTTGAGATCATGAGATATGTTGGCTGGTACCCAAACATGGGCACAGCAACTTACAGCTCCAAATCCAATACAGCTCTGAGCAAAATTTTATAAGGCTTAAAGGGGGGTAACAACATGCAGTAAGCAATGGCTGCAGCTGAGATGGACAATGAGTAGATTACATCCAAGACCAGACCTTGGAAAAGTTACTTCAAAAAAGCAACAACTGTATTTTGTTAGATTATAAACAAATTAAACACATTACAATATAAAAATATATTTCTTGTTATTGTTGTATGCCTTCAAATTGTTTGCAACCTATGGTGACCCTAAGGCCAACTTATCATGGGGTTTTCTTGGCAAGTTTCTTCAGAAGGCATTTGCCACTGCAGTCCTCTGAGGCTGAGAATCTGTGACTTGTCCAAGGTTACCCAGTGGGTTTCTATGGCCAAGATGTCCAATGCTCAAACCATTACACCACACTGACGCACAAAAATGCATTACCCTAAACTAATCACACCAAGCATTGGACTATGACTCCGGAGATCAGTGTTTGATTCCCTGGTTGAGCATGAAAACCCACTGAGTGACCTTGGGCAAGTCACACTCTTACAGCCTCAGAGGATGGCCATGGCAACCCCCCTCTGAAGAAACCTTCCACCAAGAAAACCCTATGATAGGTTCACCTTAGGGTCACCATAAGTAACAGATGACTTGGAGGCACACAACAACAACAGCAACAACAACAACAACCCTCAATCCCCACCCTGAACCCAAACCCCACCACAGAACAAATACCAAAAAGAACACCAAGAAGCATTAATAAGCACATAATTGAACTCCCAGCCTCCAAACCCAAGAATGTGAAGCTATATAATAATTATAATAAACCTCTCTATATAACTAACACCTCTCATTCCTACTTCTGACCTAGAATATAACAACATAGCTCTAAGCATCAAATGCCACAAGCATAATCTTCCCATTTATCTTTTTAATAGAAGACAAAAATAGTTCCCATGTCTGTTTGATCAGTGTTGCAAATTTATCCATCTCAGCCATTTAGAAGACTTAGATAATCCATTCTTCTTCCAGTGTTATATATTCATTTTTCCTCTTCTGGACATATAACAATCTGGCTCTGATAATCCTTTAGGGTACCACTTTAAAATTAATTCCCTGAAAGTTATCTTTCGCTACACCTAACAAAAATAGCTCTGGCTTCAGCTATATTTTACATTTCAAAATATTCTGCATCAGTTTCTGATATTTTTGTCCAATACCTCTTTGCTTTATCACAAGACCTCCACATGTGGTAAAAGGCACCTTCATGTGCGTCACATTTCCAACATTTATTTTGAAGCCCTTTATACATCTTAGGCTGAATCTGCACTACATAAATAATGCAATGTGACACCACTTTTATTGCCATGGCTCAGTGCTATGGAATTCTGTGATTTGTAATTTTGTGAGCTACTTAGCCTTCTCAAGCTCTGGTGCTACAACAAACTAAAATCCAAGGATTCCATAACATTAAGCCATGGCAGTTAAAGCAGTGTCAAACGGCATTATTTATGCAGTGCAGATTAAGCCTTAGTCTAGCAGGAATCAAGTACCTTCTATACTTCATCTCATAAAAAAAAAAATTATCTAAGATAATAACTCAATATGTCTTTTAAACCATCAGTCCTCATTTTCCTAAAAATTCCACCTCAACATTATATCCAAAATTTTGAGCCCATTGAACCATAGATTCTTTAACTTGTTCATCTTCCAATTCTATTTTTAACAACGTATATATTTTTCCCAATTAAATGTTAATAATCTGTACATAAATTAAATTCAAATCCACACTTTTCTCTTGTAAAACTAATTTTTATTAAGTTTAATTTTTTCCAACAATTGCTTACTATTATTATTATTATAGTTTATTTCTATAGCGCTGTACATGTATGCAGCACTTCACATACAAATAATCAATAAAATAAAATATAAACAAAATCTGCTTATAACAATAACAATATCAATGGAAGCCAAGTCCATGACCCCTCTAGGTTCAACAATCTATTGCCATAAAATATAATCCACTCCTTCAACCCCACCAAAGTATAGGCAGAAAAATACTGTTTCAAGTCTGATAGTCCAAGACCTCCCTTTTCATTTGAATAGTGTAACAACTTGAATCTTATTTGTGGCCAAAAATAAATTTAGATATATCTTTTTGCCAGTTCCAAAAGAGTGTATCATTAGCTAGAATAGGTTTAGTCTGGAAAAGAAATGACATATTAGGTAAAAATTTCATTTTAATTACCAAAATTCTTCCCATCAATGACAATTTCACTTCGTTTAATCTGGAAAAGTAATTTTGTAAGTTATTTTGTAACCTTGCACCGTTGTAAGTTACAAAAAATTACATTTTTGGCTGTGAATTCTGGAAATTGTAGCTCCAAAGCTTTCAAACTCCACCCAAATTCCTAGATCAAGACTTATTTATTTTAAATTACAAAGGAAAAAGCAGAGTGCCATTGATAGTTATTACTTCTGAAGAAAGGCTAGGATTCTGTGGTTCCACAATATTTGAGCAGAGAAAAATATGGATTAAAAAAATCCCAGTTTCTTCTCTTATGAATTTGCTCATCAAACTTCCAACATGTATTCTCTTAATTTCATTTGATTTTTTAAAAAAGAAACCTTCCCAATTTATAGATGCAATTGGAGCTTGGTGGTTTAAGGATAAAGATATCCAAAAATCTTGAGTTGAACAAGTTGAGATTTAGTATTATTGCCTTTAAATCTCATCTGTGACTTATCACCCAAAGGCATTTTCTAAACTGCTTCTGTGTGTAAATTTGAATTTTAAAAAGATGCCAGATATCAAATGTATGAAAAGTATTATTTGGGACCACAGGAGCAAAACCCCTCACCCTTAATTCTAGCAGTGAGCTATAATATTTATTCCTGGTAAGGGACAAACCTTCCCACAAAGCATTCCAAAGGGGGGGAAATATTTTGGAAAAGATCTCTCAGTGCCAGAAAATTGGCAGCAAGCCCAAGGAATCAACATACAGATCTACCAGACTTTGCTCCATTGTCTCCTTTTCTCCTTGTCTCTATGCTTAAATATGTTAAGTGTAATAACCCACTTGCAACAATGAGTCAGGGTTTCTTTGTTGACTGTAGCACTTCTTTTTCTCTCTTCCCCACCCCCTCCCTTTGTTTTGCTAAGTTCTCTCTTTTTATGATCCTAATTTAGATGGTAAAAGCCTCCAAGGCAGGATCTTTATAATCTTTTGCAAAGTACCATGCAAAGCAAAGATGTGAGAGTTTCATCATTAATAACAATTAAGTCTCCAAGGAGCACAGTTGAGGTGGTTCTGCACCTCCTCTTTTCCTCCTGGAGCTCATGAACCAAATTAGCTTGGAGTAGTTACTTTGGTGGACTCCAATTCCCAAAATTCCCCAGTCAACCTGGCCAAGGCATTTATGTATTTATCTACCTATTTCTCCCATTGAATGGGAGAAATTTTTTGGACAAGTCTTCTTCATTGACTAGAGCATATTTGCTCATATTGCTCATAATGGTGCACATTTTTAGCCACTGATTTTTAAAATTTTTGCATGATGTTGTGTATATAAACTATACCACAAGCTTCACAGGATGGATGGATTTCTAAGGAATGCTTCATATCACAGTAAGGCTTGGGATTTGCAAAATGGGTAATTTCAACAGCCTTAAAAACAAAATCCTTCCTCATTTCCAGCTGTGTGTGCTAGATCATGGGAAATGTGTTGACAAGCTAGAAAAGTTTACAAGAAGAGACGATTAAGGACATGACTACATGGGCCATTTACACCAGTTTCCCCCAGCACTTGCCATGACCTGCCTTCATGAAATCTGGATGGTCATTGCCTTAAACTGGTTTGAGCTATCTGGGTCTTTCTGGATCAGGCAGGCCAGCAGGAGAGACAGAGAAAGGGAAGAGAAAGGAAGGCACAGCTTTCTCACCTGCTTGCCTGTCCATCCATCTATCCAAGCACCTGGGTCTTTTCGTGCCAGGCTAGACAGGCAGTTGAGGCAGAGGGAGTGAACTCCTGCTGCCCCACACCAGGTGACACCAACCCTAGTGACACTCCTGCAGCCAGTCAGTGGCAATGGTCCCCAGAAGCCCTCAGACTTGGAGCAAGGAACTTTGCATGAGAAAGCACTGGAGACCTCCTGCTGTAACATTCCCTGAAGAGGCATATACCTAACGAAAGGAGTTCTAGCCATTTACTGAAGCATGTTGTAGAACAGCACTACTGAAAGTGGGGGTCTATGGACTAGTGCCAATCTGTGGTCAACGGGCATAAACATGGTGCCAGTTCCTGGCACACTGGGGGAAAAGAACACATTGGCTGAAGAAACAGTATATCCACAGTGCTGAGGTGGCTCTTTAGATCAGTGATTCCTAAATGATGATCTTCCAGGTGTTTCGGACTTCAGCTCCCAAAATTCTTTACTTTGGGCCAAGTTCTGGAAGCTGAAGTCCAAAACATCTGGAAACCCAGAATTTGGGAACCACTGGTTTAGATGTTTTAAGAGATGTCAGAAAGAAGAAAGAGAGGGAGGGATTGAGAGGCTGGAGTTGCATCCAAATAAGAACAATAAGCTGCAGGGCTGCCTGTACTTTCTTTGTAACATAAAGAGCATGAACCAAAACCAACCTCCAGTTCTGTCACAGAACTATCATTAGGTGGCTGCCCCAGGCAGCTGATTTTAGCCACATTTATACACATTTAATTTTTATTATAATTGTATTTTTGGTGCCAGGATGACTTCGATGGTCTGGGATTTTGTGTTTTGATGCTAGAATAACTCAGCTGGGTCTGGATACCATGCAAACCTTTGTTTGGTGAGGTCAAGGTAAAACCAAGATATTTTGCTGCCAGAATGAGTGGTGCTTATTCCATTCACTGATCCATACTCAGAAGCGGAATTATTTTGAATGGGCAGTTGAATCTGACTTGAACTTTGACACTAGGAGCACTTTCCCCCCACACCAGACAACAGACAAATATTAGAGACCCAGGAAAGTTGTACGTCTGTCACTGTACTGTAGGGATGGACTGAATGCAGACAACCCATGTATTATGTGAGTCTATATAATGTGGATCCAGTTTTATGCAAAGACATTCGTTGTGCTGTTCGCACTACTATCTCATGTTCAGCATTGAGTGGCTCCTGTTGATCAGCTTTTGCCATTTATCACTTGTGCTAGTTGTGTTGGTGAAAAGGTCATGCTGGTAAAGGGGTTGTGCTGGCAAAAGGGCTGTGCTGGTTAAGGGTTTGTGCTGGTGAATGAGTTCTGCTAGTGAAGGGATCATGCTGGTGATTGGGTTGTGATGGTTAAACGGTCAGGCTGGAGAAGTGGTCATGACAGTGAGTAATGGCCCCAAAGTGGCAATATTGTCAATCTGGGTAAGCCAAAGAAAATCTGTAAAATGCTTAAGTGAAAGGTGTGTCAGTCATTCAGTTCTCACACTGGACAATGAGACGATGACGACAACGACGATGATCAACTTTATTTATATGCTTTCTTTCCCCCCAAATTGTCTCAGAGTGATAGACTACAACTCTGCAAACCTGGGTTCAATTCCCAGCTTGGCCATGAAACCCACTGGGTGACCTTGGGTAAATCACATTCTCTCCGCCTCAGGAGAAGGCAATGGCAAACCTCCTCTGAATGAATCTTGCCAAGAAAACCCCTTTAGGGTCACCATAAGTTGGAAATGACTTGAAGGCACACAGCAACAAACAAAGTGGTTTATGTCACACCTATTACCATTACATTGAGTAACATACAGGAATTACAATTGATGAGTAGCATTAGTACAAAAAAACATTACTAGGGATGCCTTATAGTGTGCACCTGGAGATGCCAAATCTAGTGATGCCATTGCCTCTGTTGAGACCTCCAGAGGCCAGGCAGGACAGCTTCAGCTGCTCTATTGTATGTCCAAGGTGTCATGAATGGCCAAATATGGTGTAGTTCCACATGTGGAACTATTATTCTTCATTGGGCCACACTGGAGTCCAGCCAATGTGATGAGCAAGGTTGCTAGGTCAGGACTATCCCAGGCCCTTAGATTTCAGGGCCCAAACCAAACATAGTGATGATCCCTTGTGATGTCTTTATGTCTGCATGCTACTTCTGAGGAGTTTATCACACGACCTATTTTTTACTGAAAAACCGAACGCAATCATGGGGTTTCGCGCGATTGCGTGATTTCTCACTACATGCAATTGCTGGTTTTGCGAATGCAATCATGAGGTTTCGCGCGATTGCGTGATTTCTTATTACATGCAATTCCTGGTTTTTGCGAACGAAATGGGAGTTTTCACGTAATTGCATGAAAGGTTATTATATGCTTTTGCTTGATGTGCGAATGTGGTCCGAACGCAATCAGAACATAGGCAAATACGGTGAACTAGCGGACTTACAATTCCTATTCCCTGGCAATTTCGTATTCATTTCGCTTTTTGGGGATGTGATAGGCATTTCTGTTCATCCCCAATTTCGCCATCTTTACTACAATTCCCATGATCCTTCATGGCACTGGCTTTTCCTTTTTACTTCCTGTAGTCCCTAAAATGTTTTGCCCTGCATGAACAGGTGGCCAGAGGAGGGAGCACTTTTATGCTCATCTAGTGCCAGCTTTACCCTCATCTTTTTGTGTGATTCCTGCCTTCCAACAGTTGCCATAGCAATGCCTCCTTCACTTGCCCAGTTAAGATGAGGTCCCCAAGGGCTATCCAAACAGATTCCCCATCTGCCCTGGTTCCCATTCATTCCATAGAATTCTTGCATGGCATCACTTGTTGGCACTGTTACAGTGATTTAAAGATGACACTCATGTCAACGGGCATGGGGTCCTGAGAGTCTTCTATTCTGACCCATAACATGCAGCATGCTTTGATGGGGAATTCCTGCATGGCACACCAACATCTCAGCACACATGGGGCTTTGGGCACTGGTCCAACATGGAGGATGCTTTGATGGGGAATTCCTGCATGGCATGGCACACCAACATCTCAGGGCACATGCGACTTAGGACGCGGGGCCAACATGGAGGATGCTTTGATGGGGAATTCCTCCATGGCACACCAACATCTCAGCGCACATGGGGCTTTGGGCACTGGTCCAACATGGAGGATGCTTTGATGGGGAATAGCCACTATGCCTAGCATAAGGTTTGGGACTCTGCCGGGAGGGCTGATGAGGGGTCTCCCCCTTCCTTCCCATTCCTGGTCGCAGTGGCACCCAGGATCCCAACAGATGTGGGAGATCCTGTTGCAGCCTGGGAATCACATGGTGATGTTGCCAGGGCTCTTGCACATTCCCTTTGAATTCTTATAATGAAATGTATGGAAAGAGGCAGAGGACTCCTCTTCGGGCAAATAATAATAATAATAATATATTTATTTGTATCCCGTCTCTGCCTGTGTTGGATATACAACCGCCATCTTGGCTGCATGGCTTTAAGGTAAGCTAGGTAGGGCCCAGCAGGAGCTGAGGCTTGCAACTCTAAAATGGGCTTTTTTGATTGAGAGTTCCTGCATGGCAGGGGGTTGGACTAGATGCCCCTTGGGGTCCCTTCCAACTCTAGGATTCTATGAATAGCATTGGCCTTTTTAGCTGTCACATCGCACTGTAGACTCATGTTCAGCTTATGGTCTACTTGGATTCCTAGATCCCTTTTACACATACTTTCATTCATCCAGGTGTCCCCCATCCTATATCTGTGCATTCCACGTGAAAAGGAGCAAGAAGTAAGTACAGCAAGTAGAAGCTTTCAGCTGGTTGCAGGCTTTCACGTGAAAAGGCGCAAAATAAAAGTATAGCAAGTAGAAGCTTTCGCGCGATTGTGTGAAAAATACCAGCAAAAGGCTAGTACTGCAAGTAAAAGCTGCAAGTAAAAGCTTTCACGTGATCGTGTTATAGCTACTTTTACATTTAAGGGAGGAACCGGAAATTGCAGAGGGAATACCCAAACTCAATGACTTGGAAGTACATGAGGTCACCATGGCATCGGTTGAGAAGTGGGCATGCGCAGGAGAGCAATTTCGCATTTAGAAATCAACTGGTGTAATAAGATATTCCTGAATGCGTTTGTATAAATGTATAATAATGTATAATAAGCTTTCACGCAATCGCGTGAATTTCGAATCCATAGCACAATTTACTTTCGCGAAATAACCTAGGCATGTCATTGTGTGATGCACTTTCACGCAATCACGCGAAATTCCGAATTGAATACGAAAATTACTATTGCGAAATTGAGAGAAATTCCTCACATGTGATAAACTCCTGAGTTCCTCTAGTTATCCATCAAGTGCCCAAGGGTGTGTTTCATGTCACTTTCAGCAAAGCCTACACCAGAAGTAAGAAACAGATAGCTCTTCAGATGCTGGTGACCTAAAACTTCCAACATTCCTTACCACTGGCTATGCTAGCTGGGGCTACTGGTACTTTGCGTCCAACAGCATCTGGAGAGCCTAACGGTTCCCACCATTCCCACTTTCCAAGCATAGACAAAATGTAAGTTAGGGTTGATTCTGACTGATAGTTGAATGGCCTTCTGGAGGTTGACTTCTTGGTCCACCAGCATGTATGTACAGAGCCTTCCTTCATAACTAACACCATCACAACCCAGTTTCTTAAAAGAACATCTTTCCCTTGTGGATGACCGGCTTGCTATTTGCTATATTTATATCCAAATTAAGTTCCTAGTAAGGCAGTAAGAGGAGAAGGGAAATGCCTGGAAGCCTGCACCAAAGTTTCCCAGAAGAATGAGGTACACAGGAAATGCTTATCCAGTTGCAAAACAAGTGAAACAGGAGGACAGCCTGGTTGGTGAGGTTTCATATAACTGCTGGCCCTAAGAGAGCAGGAGGAGAAGGCGGCCTTCCCATCTCATCCTCCCTCCGGGGTGGATGCTTCATAGACCCATAGAATAGGGTGGAGGCCCACAAGGCCCTGTGGCTCAACCCTTCCCTTCCCTCCTATCCACGAGGCAAGACCATCCCCAGCCACCTATATTCACATGTGTGCCCAAGTCAGACTGCAGGGAGCCAGACAAAGGGACTTGAGGAATAAATATGTGACTCATGCTAGCAAGCCAAGCCATGTTACAGTGGGGAAATGCAGAATTTTCATCTTTCCTCACCCAGCCTTGGGAATTGAGCCATTCTGACAGACAGTGGGATGCTTTCCCAATCCTGTGTGTGGCTACCAGGAGACTAGCTTTTGTCAACCTGGGGTGTATCCACACTGCAGAATTGAAGCAGTTCAGCACCTCTGTAGCTGCCATGACTCTGTCATACAGAGTCCTGGCACTTGTAGTTTGGTGAGGCACCAGAGCTCGCTGACAGACCAGTCTGGATAACTTACCAAACTACAAATCCCAGGAATCTGCAGTATAGAGTAATGGCAGTTAAAATGGTGTCAAACTGCTTTAATTCTGCAATGTGGATACATCCCTGGTGCTTTCCTGATGTGTTGGACTAAAGTTCCCAGCATCCTCAGCTGGCAAAGATAGTTGGAGTTATGGTAGCCATAGCCCAACAGGTTTAGAGAAAATGGATTTAGGGAAAGCTGAATTAGACCCTACATGTGAACGATGACATGTGTGGTCTCTTTTGCAGTACCCAATTACAGAACATTTATTTCACTGCCGTTGATGGCATGCTATAAAATCCTGGTATTTGGAATCTGGTTAGGTACTAGAACTCTCTGGCTGAGAATTCTAAATACCTCCTGAAACTACAGGTCCCATATTCCATAAGATATCACATAGCAGTTAAAGTTGAACCATGGTGCTATAATTGGGTTATGTGATTTTCCCCAAAAAGTTTTGTTTTGTTTTTTTAGCTGAACCACAAATCCTACTTGCATTCCAACATCCAGCATTGGGAAAGTCTAGAGAGGGAGAACAGGAAAAATGGGAAATGTGGACTAACAAACAAACTAATTTTCCTGGGCTTTCACACGTGCATTTTTCAAAATAGAATGAAAACAGAAGAACAAGATACACAGAAGGCCACCAATGCATAACATAGGGTATACATAAATAAAGAAAATTGTTCCATAACTGAGATAAAACCATTCTTTTGGTCATTATCTGTGTCTCTCCTTTTTTTTTTAAAGTTTTTTCTTCCCTCCTTCCTTCTCCTCTGACATTTTTTATTTTATATCATACCATCCAAATGTCCCAATTTGGCAGGGAAGCTTCCTAATTAAGACTTTGTGGCCTATTTTTTCAGGGGCTTTTTAAAAATATACCCCCTTCTCTCTCCCCACTTCCCCCCCTTCATTTTTGGTTTACTTCCATTTATGCAATCTGAGTTAAAACTGCAAGAGTAATGTGCAGTTAACTCAGTGGTCAAAATGGCAAAAGTTATTAATGAGGAAGAACAGACAAGCCAGGAGAGGGTGCAGCAGTTTGCTTTTGCCTGACTCTATGGGGTAGGGCAAGATTCTGCCCCCTCCTCTCCACTGTTCCTTGCTGAGTTGTGTGCAACCTACTGTTGCATTTTGAACACAGTATGCAACAACTGAAGTAAGCTGAAGATGAAGGAGGAAAGTGGGAGAAGAAGAGATAAACTAGGCCATTTTAATAACAGCTGAAAAAGTGGGATGACAGAGAATTAATCAAAACTGTCCCTACCAAATCAGGACAGTTGAAGGGTTTGCTAATCTGCCCCAAAGAACAACAAAGCCAGATAGGCAAGAATGATAGGAGTTGTACCATAGTACAACCTAGCCTGAGGGTGCCACCACATTGGAAAAGACTACCTTGGCAACTACAGAGGAAAATAATGTATCAGAAACATTGTATTTTTTTCATTGCATTAATAGTCTCTGCTGGTACTTGGGCCCAGCAAGATCACTGATTTCATGGTTATGTGAAATAGTTGTCTTCATAGTTGCTGTGGTCAGTTCATCACCTGGTGGTCACTCTTATGGGAATGACTGAAATAATTACTATAATTTAAACAGAAACACAATGCACCTCACCACATTAATGGCATTAAAGAGAAACACCACACATCTCACCAAGGCAGGAAAACAAGTGTGTGGCTAGGTGACCTATGGACCCACTCAGATTGCTGACCAGGAACAAATCCTGGCTGGGCAAAGTCAAGGCCTTGGCTTTGCTTTCTTTTCTTCACATTTCTCCTGATCTTTAAACAGGACTTGAATTTGGTGTCAAACGGAGGATGCTATATTCTCCATCTGTCCCAATTTGGAAGAAACAGACCCTATGATTCTTCCACATTTTCAACTACTTTTAAAACATCCCAGTTTCTCCCTCCTCCTGCCACTTTCCTGCTTTGTCCTTGGTGTACTTCAGTTGCTGCAAACTGAGTTCAAAGTGCAAAAGTAGTTTGCACTCACTTAGCCCAGCAAGAGGCAGGATTACCAGGTGACCCTTATTATAAGGGTTGTCACTTATTTGGGGGTCAGACAGGTAGTTCCTTATAGGGTTGGCAGGTGTCTCTTACTATAATGTCTTCTAGTTGAGGGTCAGAAAGCATTTTCTTTTGTATAGACTGAACAGATGCCAAAAAATCCAAATCGTTTGGGTTTGGGTCCTTCATAAAGACAGAAGTATATGCATCACATCATTTATGAATGTGGACAATATGTTAACTTTACAGAGAAATATATAGCTAGTCAATACTTCCATTTGTTATTTAGGTATAACACATACTTGTTATGAACCGCTCCCTGATTGTCAATCCTGATTATGTCGACTGTCCCATATTGCTATTTTGAAAAGCTACCAAAAATAGCAGAGGAGAGGACAGGATCATGCCCTTCCCAGCATATTCAGGCAAAAGCAAACTGCTGCATACCTTCCTAGCTTTTTGCCATCATGTCTACATTCTGATATTGCTTGCCCACAGGTGTCCCAGTTTTCATCTATTTAAGGTGGGGCAATATGGGAATCCTTCAAACAAAACACATCCTAAGAGCCCATGAAGGAAAGCAATATGTCTCCAATGGACAAAGCAACCGGGGCAATTTGTAATGTTCCTCTAATAAATGCCCCAAGCTGAGGGAGCTTGTTGTGCAACCATCCAAGCAAGGCCTTTCCCGTAACACTGGGATCCAGCCAGAATTTCCAGCCAGGCTGTTGTAGGGCAGGACTACTGCCTCCCATGCAGTTTGAAGGAATACACCCACAGAATAACCTTGGCTCCAGTCTACCAAATCAAAGGGCCTCTCAAGCACCCTGAAGCAACACACTCAACAGCTTTACAAACCTGGCAAAGCTGCAGAGTTGGCAAATTTAAAGATGCAGGAGAGATATTTTTTAGCCTAGCGATCATGCAAAGATAAGACGTTTTAGGTCTCAGCCTAAGACAAGTGATGCTCATTGAGAGTAGGAGCTGATTTTTTTCTGGCTGGGTGACTTTTGGCTCACAGTCACAGACCCATGGCCAGAATCCTGCATTACACTGGTAGACTGTAATGTTCCACCAAGCGTAGTTATGACTGGTCCCTACTACACACAAAAACATAGGGACTCCAGAACTATTTTTTAAACAGAGAGATCTTAACACAGGCAGACATGTTGTCATTAAATTTGATTACTTGCAGGTATATTTTCCAAAACAATGAAGGGGAAAAAAATACATTAAAAGCAATCATCCTCACTACCATCCCTACCATTCAGCTGAAGCAGGTAACAATCTGATTACCATGAAAGCAATAGCAAAATAATTATCCTTTAGTACACGTGTAGTATACTAAAAATAATGAGTAAATAGAAATGAAATAAAGGCAGCTAGCTGAATCCATTCCTGCAGTGACCTGCACGAAGATGGTATCATTCTCTTGAGTCTCCAGAAGACCCTGGGAGATCAAAAAGATGCTTTTTTCTTTCCTGTAGGTGCCTGCAGGAATGGAGCCAGCTGACTGTCTGGCTGTTCTCTATCTACCTGTGGCCACTGAATGGCCACGGTGGTGGTAGGATGCTAGCCTGTGCATGAGAAAGTGGCTTAGGGAAAGAAGGGCTGAATTGCTCTGTGAGCTACAACCAATAAAGTTACATACTCATGGCACTAACTGGATGCCATTGTTTTCCAGAACTCAAAGCCTTAGCCAACTAGGCCAGGTCAGGGCATTGGGGAACTGGAGTCCAAACATCTAGAGGACCAAAAGCTGAGAGCCACTGATTTACAGTGAGAAGTCGGATGTCCCCAGAAAATGAGAACAAGGTTCCTGTACTTTTAATGATAGCGTATGTTGTTGTTGTTTTTTGTGCATTTAAGTCAACTTGGACTTATGGCAACCCTATCCTAGACTTTTCTTGACAAAATTTATTCATAGATTTGCCCTTGCCTTCCCTTGAGGCTGAGAGAGTGGGACATACCCAAGATCACCTAGAGGCTTTCCTAGGCTGAGTGGAGATTTGAATCTTGGTCTCTCAGAATTCTAGTCCTACACTTAGATAAGTACACTATGCTGGGTCTACTAACAGGATGCCAGTCCATTTTTTTGATCTGCCAGCTTGCAGCGCTTAATGAACTGCATCACACAGACTAAGGCTTGCCAGCTTATGGAGGGGAGGAAGCAGGCAGCTGATTTGGAAATCTGGTTTCTTAGTCATATTTGTGCCCTATCTTTTCTCCAGTAAGCTCAACAGAATAAACGTATCTGGGGCATTTTTTCTGGCTGAGAGCTGCATCCTTGAAAATGCTAGGGATGGTGTTCCTTTTGTGCTTGTGTGTGTGCATGCATACATACTTTTCCAGAGATAAAGAGCAAGAATGAGGTTTTGCTTCCATCCAGTTTGCTCCAAAATCTTTGCAAAGATCATGGTGCTTCTTTTGATTGCAGAGAAAGTAAGCTTTTAAAATGAGGTTGTGCCTCAAAGCTGAAATGAATATTCTCATGGAGTCAGTCTTTGACTGTATTTCTTACTCTTGCTGGATAAATGATTTACTCTGGTTTTTGAAAAACAAAAACAAAATCCAAACAAACCTGTACTGGCCAGTTGAAAGGATTAAGTTAACATAGCTAAAATGCAATCAGTCAGTCAATCAATCAATCAATGTATTTTTGTCACACAGTAAAGTTTAGGAAAAAACAATTTCTTTTGGAATGTAGTTGCCAGACTCCCCCAGGAAGCATGACCAATTGGTTTGTAGATGGGGGAATTCTGGCAGTTATAGTACAAAAAAAGGAACTTTGCTTAGTAAACCCTCATACATATGTTGTTGGTGGTGCTGTTTTTGTTGTGTGCCTTCAGATCATTTCCAGTTTATGACCACTCAAGGTGACCCTATCACGGGGTTTTCTTAGCAAGATTTGTTCAGAGGGGGATTGCCTTTGCTTTTGCCTTCTTCTGAGGCTGAGAGGTCACCCGGTGGGTTTTCATGGCCGAGCGACGGTTTGAATCCTGATCTCCAGAGTCAAAGTCCAGTGCTCAAACCACTGTACCATGCTGGCTCCATTCCTTATAGGCACTGGGATATCTCAACTCATCTCCCCATTGTGATATCTATCAGCTTCCTGCTTAATTATTTATTCCTATGTGTTTCCTGAAAGCAATAGCATGTTTTCATTCTGACGTGGAGTAAGGCTATGTCATAGTAGCATTCTCTACTGTTTCTCCTCCTAGTTCTGTATGTATTAGTCTCTTGTGTATGTATGTATCTTCAGGCTGTCTGTCAACTTATGGAGACCCCATGAATGTTATAGGTTTTTTTAAGGCAAGGAATACTCAGAGGTTGTTTTGCCAGTCCCTTCCTCTTGCTAGTAAAGGAACTTACAGCTGACATCCTGTTAGTGATATAGACAAGTATAAATCCACCTTATGCTTATGAATGCATCTTCTTTTTGTGGAGTTTGGTATTCCCTCCCTCCCTCCTCAGTGACCAAAGGTGCCCTCCTAGAACTCACCATGTCCTTACAACAGTCACCAAGAGCCATGCCCTTGCTGATGGAGTGTGAATGGGGCTGGAAATGAGTCTGGCAGTGGTCTCGTAGCCAGATGCAGACTGGTGACACTGTCTGCTGAGACCTCTGGAAGACCCCAGTGGATTTTGGTAGAAGATGCCTTGCATCTATATCTGGCTGTAGAAACACAGCCAGACCCCCTGACACCCCCCAGTGGTTCCAGGATCCCCCATGGATACCAAACTTCATGTATGCTCAAGTCCCATTATATACAATGGAGTAGTAACATAGGGTCCCTTATATAAAATAGCAAAATCAAGGTTTGCTTTTGGAATTTTGCTTTGGAATATTTTCAAGTCATGGGTGGCTGAATCCATGGATGCAGGATCCATGGCAATGGACAGCCAACTGTACTTTGAAAAAGCCCCAAGGGTTCCACATGCAGAACACAGCTATGGCTCTCTTAACACCCCACCCCATACCCCAGCCATTTTCTTGCTGGTGGGGACTGGATGGGATTGAAGAAGCATTTGGCTATGTTACCATAGCTAGACACAGAGAGATCCACTGTGGGTCTTTGAAAGTGCCAGCAGATGATGTCAGTGGTCTTCATCTTTCGATGCAAAGTCAAATGCTTCTCTGATACCACCCCCCCTCCACCAAAAATTGTTCTGATAGGGGCTACTGCAGGCAATTGTGAGTCATTGTGGAAGAATGAAGGGAATATCAACCTCCAAAATGACCAGAAAAGTACATATGCTAGTATTAAGTGGACTTTGGCTTGTTTATGTCACTAATAGGATGCTGGCTTCTGTTTGCATAAGAAAGGCATTTCTGGGAGGACTCCCTTGCCTCCACTCTTGGGATCAGTGGCTAATATTGGCTGGAGAACCAACATATAATTTCTGCTTGCTTGGCATCAAAGGATTGTCCTGAAATTCGACCTTCCTGGTGACGTCCCTTCTTCTTCCTAATAAGTATTGACCTGTGTGACCTCTGGACGAACAGTCCAGGAGGGACAGAGAGAGATAATTAAAAGTGACAGGCCTATGATCACAGACCAAAAGTGAAGCCCAGGTAGGGCGAGGAGAGGACAAAGACCCTTTTCAAGAGGGGGTGTGACCACTGCAACGGTCACAGGTGGGCTGGAGTTCACGTAGTTAAGAAGCTTAATTCTGAATGGGAAGATGAAGGAAAATGGGTGGGGAGTGCTCTTTCCCCACATTCATCCCTCAGGTGAAAATCCACAATCTGTTCCATGTGTCAAAAGCCATAAAGCAAATTACCTGCTGAAGGAAAACAGGACAGTGTTCCCAAGAGGAATCCAGGGCACTGCCCAGCTTCAACTCTTCTGGCAAAGGATATTTTAAGATTTTATTTATTTATTTATTTATTTATTTCGTAATTATTTCAGTTAGTTACACTTACATCCTGTATTGCCATCAAGGTGCTCAAGGCACTGCGTTTGGCTATTTTCCTCCACCCTGGTTTATCATTCAAACACAACCAATCTGTGCTACATTTTTTGTGGCCTATGGGGACTAAAACCAAGATCAGCCACGTCTCACTCCAACGCATCAAACTCGACATGACACTGGCTCTCTTATACACCATGACCATGCAACTTGTTTTACAGAGGAGAATTCACTATAGGTAGGCATCTTCTAGATAAAGAGCTGACCTTTCTACGTCTAGCTTAACAATAACAAACCCTGTCCCAGGCTGAGCAGTTGCATAGGCTGGGAAAACAGTAAGCCAGTAATCTACTGCATGTATCTGTTGTTCAATTTTTCCTGTAGCTCCATTACTGTAGATGTGCATCGACAGTGAGGGAGCTAGAGAGAAGATTGAACAATAGGTTCATAGCTCACCTGCTTACTGTTTACCCCAACTATGGTGAGATGTAGTATATTTCTGTTTAAATTGTAATTATTGTTTCTAAATTTGCATATACATAAAAATTAGTCCATGTACATTTTATGCAGATATTTTTTCTCTTTTGGAGATAGCATAAGTGCTACCCTATGTTTATTCCACCATCACCATCATCAATATTAACTCTCAAGCACTGGGACTGGACATTAGGACAGAGTCACATTGTGCTACAGAATCCATCAAAACAAGATCATGGGCTGTGGGGGACCAATTTCCCTCTGTGGGCTGTACCACCCCCTAGGAATGACCCCAACTACCTTCTTTTTCCTTCATTCCCCCTTTAAAATGGTGGCCAGAAGTCATGTTTTGTCACTACAGTACTAGTATAATTCCTAACAGCAGTAACTGATGGTTTCCACATCTGTAGAATGGTGCATCCATTCCAGGTTTTAGTCCAAACTTAAAGGGGCTATTCAAAAAGATAACTTGGGGGAAAGAGCTGCCACAAATTCACAGTGGTGCTCAATAGCAGCTTAACACTGGCAGCTAAGAAGCAAATCATATACAAATATCTTGCAACATTCTTGAAACTTAACACAATCTGCCATGACTATCCATTTGCTACTGGATCCAAGGTCAAAATTTTGGTACCAGAATACAAAACTCTAAATGATGAAGCAAGTATAGCACTGTTGATCAAGATATTATGGAATCTGTAGTCCAACACATTTGGAGGGCATGGATTGGGAGAAGATGACTTACAGAGATGCCCACTTTTGGGTAGACGCAGAATGGGTTGGATCAATTATTGAGTCCATTCCTGTTTTGATTCCACATTTCTGTTTTTCTGCCTGTTACAAGAACTCCACTGAATTCTTTCTCCTTCAAACTCTTTTGATCTTCTTCTCCATCACTCCTTTTCACCAGCACCAGTGCCAGAAGACGCCAAGTGATATAAATGCCAAGCTGCCTGTTTCTGATCCCTTTTGAGTTTTCATCACTGTCAAGTTGGGAAAAATGTCTGGGCAGGCACAAGTGTAAAATTATTTCCATGCCGCTAGAGTTGAAAGAATCTGAAGTTTTGGGGTGTACATGCCCGCTACACAGCTCGTTAACAAATTGGGGCAATTTGCGGCGATTAGTTAAGAATTCACATATGGTGCCCAGCCAATCTGCCTGACCAGTTCTCTCCTGCATGCTATTAAGTGCCATTTACTTTTGATGGGGGCCATTTGTCTTTGTTGTTTGTTCTGGCATGGATGGTGACAGCTCTTTGGCCAGCCATTGGCCAAAACTTCCTTGCTGTGACTTCATCATCACCACCACCACTGGGGTCAAAGGGTAGAAGCAAGAGATGAATGTCAAGCCTGTCACAGTTGCTGATAAATGTTCCCAGTAAGTTTTGCCAAACGGGTCTGGCTGAATCATGGGTGGCCATGTTGTTTCCGACCATGGCTCTGAACAATAAAGATGGTGACCATCACAACAGCTTCAGCATTGGAAGTCTGCCCAGTTTTAGGATGCAAGGGGAGGGAAAAGGGGATATTTTGTTATACTTGTTATCTTAAATTATAGTCTTTGATTCCACAGTCAGGAAATACCAGGGCGACTTGTCTACTTATTTCTACTTCTCATCTCTGTGACAATAGCTAAGAAATCATTTTATATTTTAGGCTGTAGCAGAAATTAATAGATTTATCAGAAACATTTTAACTTTCTTCAGGCACTGTGGGAAGAACGTTAATCCTAAGTGCACTTTCTACTGCAGAATTTTCAGAGAAACAGACTTATAGTCATAAAGGCCAGAACGCCATCTGTTAGGAGTGCTTTGATTGTGTATTCCGACATGGCAGTGGGTTAGACTGGATGGCCCTTGGGGTCTCTTTCAACTCTATGATTCTATAAATTCTAGCAGCTCTAGCCAGTATATCCAATGTCAAGAAGTCATGGGAGCTACAATTCAACAGCATCTGGAGAGGCCTCAAAATTCCCACATTTGATGTTGTTGCATGCTTTCAAGTTGTTTCAGACTTATGGTCACCCTGTGTGTCTGTATGGGACTTCAGGTTCCTGGTTGACTTATGGAGATCCCATGAATTTTATAGGGTTTTCTTAGGCAAAGAAAACTCAGAGGTGGTGTGCTAGAGGGAAGGGGACACCTTCTGGCTCTGGTAGCTCTGTTGGCTGGGTGGAAAAGCAGTTGTCCTCCCTTTTTTTACCTAGCTAACAGCTCCACCCCAGACCCAGAAATGTTGTGGGGCAGCAGGAGCAGCCCACTCCCACCAGTGGCTGCTGGTGGGACTGGGATTCCTTCCAGATCTGGTGGCTCCACTGGCTGGTAGTAAAGAAGGTCACCTCCCTTTGCTGCCTGACCAGCAGCTCCATAAGACCCAGAAAGGTTGTGAGGTGACAGGAGCAGTCTGGTGGGACATGGCTTCATTCTGGGTCTGGTGGCTCTGTTGAAGAGAGGAGACTGAAGAGTGGCATCACTGGGGTTTTTGTCACTCTCTCCATTGACCTGGTCTCATGCCATGCCATACAGTATCCTTAGTAATGTTTTTTTTTTGTACTCATGTTACTCATAAATGGTTATTCCCATGTATCACTGAATGTAATGGCAATAGTTGTGACATAAACAACTAACAAAATTAAAATTAAAATCCACCTCCAGCATAAGGGGACTGTTTCACCAATCCACCCCCAGCATAAGGACACCAATGGGAACAGGCCTTAGCATATCCCTGCAGCAAATCAATAACTACGGGGTGAACTGGAACCCGGAGACTCCTCTCAACAGCTGTTGTACACTAGAAGCAAGGAGCATCACATAAAGAGGTCTTGGATACCGTTTTTTGCAACATCCCTGAAAGTACAAACCTACTTTTTGGTTATGCACACTACTTATGACAGCTCATGCAAGCAACACAATTGTAGCCAATAAGGGATAAAATTAAAACACAGCTAAGCCACATCATAAAATCAAAACACAATTGAATTAAAAGCAAGTTCAAAAGCACATAAGTTTTTCAGTCATGCACAGCACCCTCTGTTAAAAGTCTCCTCCTCAGCAGCCTGTCAACTATTAAAAGTTTCCCTGAGTCTTTGCCTGTTGTTACATGCTATATTATGTTACCTGTAGCATGTTACTAGAAGCAGAGAGGTAACAATGGTTTAATTATGTTCCTTTTGCAAAATATTGTAACTTTCCCCATGTAACTGGGAAAGGATGCTGGAGGAGCATTGTTAATTCCCCCCCCCCCCCCCAATGTTTAGCTTAATATTTCCATTTCTAAAGTTAGATTTTGGAAGAGAAGGAACAACAAAAGGGAAAAAATGACATTATGACTGGTGAGTTGACTAACAAACCTAAGGTCATGGTTAATTTAAAAAAAAATAATTCCAAGTTTTTGTTCTGTAGAAACATGTCCATTCAGTAGTCATGTTAGCTGGGGATGATGAGAGCTATAGTCCAAAAGATCTGGATGTCACTAAACTAGACAAGATGGTAGTCTTTGTTCCCAAATTTGGGGGAAAGATGCAACAGGATTGAAGGCAGTGGTATCAGATCCATTCCTTAGCCTGACAAATGATAGAACAACTCTAGGAAACTATAATCAGCTTTATAGTCTAGGAATGCATATACAAATGGCTTTTATCTCTTCACAGAATGTTACAGGAACCCCAGGACAGACCCAAGATATTTTGCTGCCTGAGAAAGATTTGTGAACGGCACCTCCAACACATACATAGCAGTGGCAGCTGGTGGGTACCATGTCAGTAGTGCAATGAATCCATGTCAGTAGTGCAATGAATTTAAAAGACCTATCCGAGGGGCTGAAATTATACTAGCTCCATTAAGATTCAGACCAAAATCCAGAGCAGTGTCACCGCTCCACAGACATGGAAGCAAAGCCAGTCAATCTTTTCAATAACAGGAGGGAGAAAATACCATAAAAACATGTCCTTATCCATCCCTGTCAGTTAAACTAAATAATAACAAATTAAAAAGCTAAAAATTTGCTGCCCTTTTGTGACACTTCTATTCTGTTGCCTGAGGCAGTCCTCTTGCTTTGCCTAATAACAGGGCTGCCCCTGGAGGAAGGGGGGCACAGAGGACATTGTTTTCCATTTGTAACCCTCCCATGCCGTCCTACATCTTTGCTTCTCTTATTTATCAGTTACAAAACAAAACCCCAATCCCTTTAGAATTTCTTTTTTAAAAAAATAACTCCAGTCAGTGATCAGTGCATGTAGATCAATGAGTGAGGAATGAATCTAGACTTGGTCAAATTTAAAGCTGACTCATTTGTCTAGAACCAAGTCCATTGATTTTAAATTTAAACCCCACTGATATCAATGGGTCTACTGTAAGAATGAGTCAACCTGGATCTGTTTTGCAGGCTCCATTGTTTCACTAGCTCCCAGTTTCAAATGGCCTCGTGAACTGCAAGAAGCATTTAAATTTCTGGTTGGTGCACGAGGAGCCAAATATTTACAGTGTGACTTTGGCGTTGTTGTTTTTCCTTCTCTCCACTGAAAAGTTTCAGTCCCAAAAAGTTTTTAAAAAGGAAAAAAAAATCCAGGCAGAAGAGCTCACACAGTAGCTTTCAATAGGTATCACTGGAAGTCCTCTGTCTGGAAGGACAGTCTTTCTCACAAAAATAACAGATAAGAATCTGCATCTGGGTTCATATTAAAATGTGACCACAGGAGAAGTTTATATATTTCATTTTGAAGTGGTGGTTAGAGCATTGGACTGGGATTTGTGAAATCTTTTTCCAAGTCGCAGTGAGCATAAAAATAGGTAGGTAATCTTTGGCCATCCTATGTCTTAGCCCAAACAACTGTGCAGGATGGTTGTGATGGTAAAACATACTGAGCATATGGACAACTAGATGTCAGAGAAAAGGATTTTAGGCCAGCCTTTCCCAAGCTGTTAGTTTTCTATATGAAGAAGTTTTATTTTATTGTACAGAGATGAGCCTACAACCAACTTTGTCCTTATTGTAGTTTGAAGTGATGGAGCCTCCAAAAAAAGTTTACATTCTCATCTGCTGTTTGTGAGTTGTATGACACTTGATTTTTCACACACACTTCAGCAACACATTGTTGAGGACTGACCCACAGCAATTCTGAAAAGGTAATAGAAATGATGTCAGCTGCAACAAAAACCCACAACAGATGGCAAAGTGGCATGGTCATCCCTTGGTCATTTGTATAAACTTATTTCTATATTATCTTTCCTAAGCCCATCATAACAATGCAGTATAGTAGCCTTTTTCAGGCTAGGATCCTCCAGATGTGTGAAACTACAACTCCCAACAAGCCTAGCCTGCACAGCCAAGGGCAAGGGGTGATGGGAGTTGCAGTCCAGCAACATCTGGAGAGCAAACTCTATATTATACTAAGGCAGAGAGATGTAGAAAAGGAGCGGGTGTGTGGAGACATGTTTGTGGAAAGCATTAGGTCAGAAAGGAGCAGAAAAAATTTACAGCCTGTTTGAGTTTCTTGAAATCCACTCTTTAGACACAATCTTGAGGGCAATTGAAGCTATTTAAAGAACTAATGAATCTAGGGTTAATTATAACCAGCCAGGCTGTGTGTGTGTCCATCTGTCTGTGTTGTGTATTTACATTTATTGCTGGAATGGAATTGGAACCAGACATAAGAAGGACAATGGACAAGCAGAGTGAGTGAACGTCTTCCATTGTTTTGCTGCCAGGTGTCTCTTTTGTCCACAGAGTTTACAGGGCAATTGCTTAAACAAACTTTCCAGGAAAAAAAACCCAGTATGGAACCAGGAAGACCAGTCTAGAACTATATTATGATTTTGGCTGCAGTCCGAAGTGCATTTAGTTGGTAGTAAATTCTGGTGAATTTAATGGGACTTGTTGAACAGACATGCACAGGATTGCTCTCCTAAACAAGCATACATTACAGAACTATTCTGTGCATCCCTTTAATTGTATGGAAATTGTGTGGCCCTCTAGAAGTTGTCAAACTCCAAGTCCCAGCAGACCTACCTAATATTGCCAATGGTGAAGAATGCTGGAAACTGATGTCCACCTGGAAGGCATTGCTTTAAAATTCTAACATAGGAAACCTCTAGTGTTGGTAAGAGCAGATCAACAGTGGAAATAGTGACCAAGGAGAGTAGTGGGCTCTCATTCTTTTAGTATAGCAGCGCAGTGGTGAGAATCATTTGACAGCCTTAGCGAGTATAGTCAATGGAAAGGAATGCTGGACTCTGTCATGGATGAATATCTAGAGGGTCACACAATTCTCATGCCACCATAAACAATACCTTCAACACAAAGTTTGTCATATCTAGAATTTGTTGTTGGTAACTGACTTCAGGTCATCCCCAATCCATGGTGACCCTGTGAATAAGACATCTCCAAGACCCCACGTCCTCCACTGCTCTGTAGATTCAGGCCTGTGACCCTCCTGATGAAGTCTATTCATCTGGCATACAGACTTCCTCTCTTTCTTCTGCCTTCTGACTTTCTTAGCATTATTATCTTTTTAAATGAATCATGCCTTCTCATAATGTGGCCAAAATATGACAGCCTCAATTCAATCATCTTGCTTCCAGGGATGTTTCTGGTTTTATCTGGCCAAGTACTTATTTGTTCGTCCTCTTGGCTGTCCATGGTATCCTCAACACTCAGCATATTTGTTTATTGGACTCATTCAGGTAACTTAGGCCTATCAATCTAAATGGGTCAGCTCACAGTGTAGCTAATTCTGGACCAAACCCAATGTCATCATGCTATTTAGTTTTAAATTTTGCTCAAAGCAGTTTGCATTTTTTAAAATAACAACAATATAATCAGTTGATACATAACCATTAGGTACACAACAATATATCACAAACCATAATATAAAAAAGAAGAGCTGGGACAACCCACTTTTTTGGACCACAGGCCTATTGGCTACTCAAAGCTATGCCAGCATCAGTGGTACAGTATACGAGATGGCATGGTGGCAGAGAAAACTGGCTGAGGGTGCTGTGATGATGGAGAGATGGCAGTGAAAGCTGTCTCGATCAGGAAACAGCTGATCTGGTTAACCAGTATGCAAAGAGATCTTGTAGTACCTTTGAGACAAGATTACCGCACTACACTTGTATAATGTTGCTATTCTGCTTTTACTGTTCTGGCTGCCTCCTGTTGCATTCTGAGGTTTGTAGTTCAGTGAGGCCTAATTGCTTTCTGGCTGAGAAATTGAGAATTCTAAATGCCTTTCCCTAAACTGCAAATCCCAAAATGCAAAAGGAGGCAGCCAGAGCAGTAAAAGTGGAATAGAAACACTATAAGAGTGTAGTGCTGTAATAATAACTGAAAGAAAGAAGTTGTTAGCACGAGCTTTCCTAGGCTTGAGTTTACATGCATCTGAGGAAGAAAGCTCATGCTACCAACAACTTTTTTTCATTTAGTCTCAATGGTGCTACAAGATCCTTTTGTATCCATCAGGAAAGCTATTTCTGGGCACCTCCAGAGAGCAAAAAAACAGTCTCTAGAAGTTTTTTGCATACTTATTAATTGCATCCAGTTTCTTTCCTTAAATATTCGGGGGGGGGGGGGGACATTCACACTTCACAATTATAGTGCTATTGTTGTTGCTGTGTGCCCTCAAGTTGTTTCACCCTGAGGCGAGCCTATCATGGTGTTTTCTTTGCAATATTTGTTCAGAGGAGGTTTGGCACTGCCTTCCCCTGAGGCTCAGAGCCTGTGACTTGCCCAAGATCCACCTTAATTGTCATGGTTCATCCTATGGGATTGGCAGGTTAGGGAAGGGAACTTAAAATTCTCAGCTAGAGCAATTTTACTAGACTACCAGTCCCAGGATTCCACAGGGTTGAACCAGACAGAACTATAGCACTATAATTGTGGAGTATGAATGGGTTCTAGGCATCCCTCTCCCTTGTTACCTTCCGCTTTCCACTCCCATTGATCACAAGCCGCATCCAGTATCATGCAACATTTCTGATGCTGATTTTCACTGTTTTTCTTTTTATAGTGGGTCCTTGTCATCTGCTGGGGTTTGGTTCCAGGATCCCCTTTGGATATCAAAATCAGTGGATTCTCAAGTTCCATTAAATGCAGTGGTATAGCAAAGTGGTGCTCCTTATATAAAATGGAAAATCATGGTTTGCTATTTAGAATTTATACCTTTTTTGGTGGTGGGGGGGAGTGTTTTCAAGCCATGGATGCTTGAATTTGTATCATCATCATCATCATCATCCTTTATTTATATAGTGCTGTAAATTTACACATTGCTGAATAAATCTGTAGATAAAAACCTGTGGATAAGGAGGGCCAACTGTGTTGTTGCTATTCAAGAGTTATAGTCAAAGTGCTAAAGTGCTTTAGCAATATTGCACTAGTTAAGAAATAAGATCATTTTGTTTTAGTGCTGGCATTCTTCTTTCCTTCACTTGTCCTCTGTTAAGGCTGCATCCTGGAAACAACAGCTGTGTTTACTGGCTGGGGTCATCTTAGCTAGTTCTGAAAATTTAGAAACACAGATTGCAACTACTGATACATTTAATTTTGGAAAGTATTGAGTTGATTTAAACTGACTGGCAAACTAGGAAAGAAAAGTCCTTGGTAATGCCTTGAGTTCCCAGGTAATGCCTGGAGTTCCCAGGAAATTGTTTGGGATGAAGTAAACATCGTGTGGGCATCCAAAAATACAATCAGAAAAAAACAGGGTACAAAGTCCAGAACTTCAAACTGGTTTACATTTTTTCAGAGCTTGGAAATGTGATTCCCCCCTGCAACTCCTAGAATCCATGGCTACTGGCTATTCTGGCTGGAAAATACTGGGAACTGTACAGCCAAATAATGGTGGTAGTGATGGTGATGATAATGATGATGATGTTTGTAAGATGTGCATCTGGAAGTATCTGGATCAAATCAAAATGATGGAGAGTAGATAGAGATACTGTTTCTATTTCCTGGCCAACAGTGGTTTTACAACTGTATCTGATTCTTTTAAAAATTATCAAAGTGGAGAACCAGCACTGTGTGGTAGTTTGAGGGTTGGACTAGGCTTCTGGGAGACCAAGGTTCAAATAACTGCTTAGCCATACAAATCCCTGGGTGTCCCTGGGCAAGTCACACTTTCTCAGCCTAATAGGAAGGCAATGGCAAACCTCTTCTGAAGAAATCTTGACAAGAAAACCTTATGTCGGTGGTCACCATAAATCAGATTCACCTTGAAGGTGCACAGCAGCAAGAACAACGTACCAGAGTACTGTGTAAAATACTACTCAGTGCCACACGTTAAGAAGGCCTTTGACAAATAAAGAAGAGTAACTAACATAGTGAGACTGTGAAACCAATTTCTGTGAGCAGCAGATGAAAGATGAGCTTAAAGAAGAGAAGATTAAGGAACATCTTGTAGGGAGGGACATGAGAGCCATCTTCAAATATCTATCTTGGATAAGGTGGAGCTGACCTGTTCCTTGTTGCTCCAGCAGGAAGGACTACAATCTGCAACCAAGCAGATTTCAGCTAAATAACATCCTCACAGTAGCTACTCGACAATGGAACAGAGTAGCTCAGGGAAATGACAAGGTCTCAAGGATGTAGATTGCCATCTTTCTGGTATGCTGTGGTTGCATCCTGCATTTTAAGATCCAGCACTGAGTTGAGGGTTGAATTAGATGACCTCTGAGGTTACTTCCAATTCAATATCATATGCTTGTTGGGCTACAACCACCGCTCGATGGCCACAAGCTTGCATCATCTTAAAAGGGGATTCTACAAATTCATAGAGGATAGGTCTAACACTGGTTCACAGTTGTAATGGCTAGATGTTCAACAGCATTATGACTCATAGTCAGAGCTGGGGGAAAATAGTTTTGGATCATGATTTTCCAAACCTGCCCCCATATCCAGCATGCCAACTTGGAACCATGAACTATACTGGCTGGGAATTCTGGGAGCTGTAGTGCAAAGACAGTATTTCTAAGCTCTACTCTGAATTATGAGCTTTTGGTGAACAACAGCAGGAGGGGGACTATTCTTCTGATGCCTTGATTCCAGAAAACAAGATGCTGGACTAGATGGGTATTTGGCCTGATCCAATAGTGGAAACATCACACTGATCTTTTCTATGCTCTTTTTACTAGCTACATATGTGGATTGTGGGAATGCTGTGGATGTAATTTATTCTGAGTCCAGTAAAGAACTTTAAAGTTCTTCATGATATAATTTTCAAAGCAAATTGGATATATGTGGCATTGGTGATAATAAGCGTCAGGTGAATTTACAGCTGGCTCAAATATATATTTAATGATTTCTCATTAATGATTTTTAAAAATAAAATAAGAAAGAAGTTTTTTGTGAGCTGCTGCAGGAAGCCATGAAAAAATATATATCCAGTTTATTCTGTACCAGTCTGGTATTATTATTATTATTAAACTTTATTTATAAAGTGTTGTAAATTTGCACAGTGTTGTACATGCTGAGTATACAAAATGAAAACAAAAATTAAAAACCTGCCTAAGGCATACAATCTAAGGAAACAGTCCCTCCAGATATTGTTGGACTCCAGTTCCCATCAGCCACTGATGGTGCAACACTCTAAGAAGGATGTAGACAAACAGAAATATATTTAGAGGAGGGCAGTGAAGGCATCCAAGGTTATGGATAACAAGACTATATGAGAAGGATGAAAGTCTGGAACTTGCAGTGTGGTAAATAGTGTGCTGCACTAGCATCTGATGGTTCCAAGTTTAGACATAAAACATGTGGTGTGATCTTGGACAAGTGTTTTCCCCCCTTAATCTACCTCACAAGGTTGTTGGGAGGATAAAATGCAAGGGAGGGGGAAGACATGTGTGCCACCTTGAAGGGAAGGTGAAATATAAATATAACAATGTAAGCTTAGCATGGAAAAAAAAGAGAGAAGAGGGAGGAACGTGTTCACATCTTTCAAATACCTGAAGGGCTGTCACATATAAAAGATTTTTAAAAAACTTGTATCTGCTACCTGGAGGGCAAAACTAGATCTAATGGGCTTAAGCAGGCAGAATGAGACTTGAAAACCCACTGATGGTAAGAGCAATTTGGCAATGAAACCTATGACTTAGAAGGATGGTGTGGGCTCTCTTTTGCTCAAAGTTTTCAGGTACAGGAGAGATGGGAATCATGTGGCTCTTCAGATATTGTTGGATTGCATTTCTTAGCATTCCTCATCCTTGGCTATGCTAGCTGGGGCTGCTGGGAGTTATAGTCCAACTACATCTGCAGGGACACATGATTCCCATTCCTAAAGCAGAAGCTTGACACCATCTGTTGAAGATGCTCTGGTGTTCCTGCATCATGCACAAGACAGGACCACATGGCATACAAGCTCCCACCCCTCCAATTCAATGATTTTAAGAGTGAATCACTGAGCAACTATCCAAGGTGCTGAACCTATGTGGCTGTTGGGCATTGTGCCTTGTGTGGGCATCTGAAGTTTGAACTAAAATCCAAAGTGGATTCACCATCCCACTTACATGGAAGCCATCCAAAGGCATGGAAGCCTTTCCCTGGACATGTGGACTGACTGGAATTCAACAGGGGCAACATGGGCAGAGGTTCCACTACCAGCGTGGCATAGTGGTTTGAGTGTTGGGCTACAACTCTGGAGACCAGGGTTCAATTCTCTGCTTGGCCATGGGAAGCACCTGGGTGACTTTGGGTACATCACATTTTCTCAGCCTCGGGAGGAAGCAAGGGAAAACCTCCTCTGAACAAATCTTGCCAAGAAAACCCCATGATAGGCACACCATACACTGGAAAGGACTCCTTGAAGGCACACCACAGCAAACACTCTGCCTATGGTGGTAGTATTCAAAGATATAGCCGTGTTAGTCTGTAAAATCTGCATGGAAAGAAATCTTTCAGCACTTTGACACTAACTGAAAGAAAATGGTACCATGAGCTTTTGCAGACTTGAGCCTACTTCCTTAGATGCATATTCGGAGTGGAAAGCACAGGGACAGAGTTGTATAAGCCATTTGTGTGTGTGAATGTCAATTCAAATCCAAAATCTTGTGAGTATAGAAATGAGGTTGCAAATTGATGGTCCATTGGTGGACAAAGGCAGCAAGGAACCTCTACCCATGATGACCACGATGAAAGCAGAAGCCCTGGCTGGATCTAGCTGTGTCCCTGTCCAACTTGGCTATTAAGAAAGGCATAGAGGTGGCCTCTATGTGTGTGTGGCGTGTAGTGTGTGTGTGTGTGTGTGTGTGTATTTCAGGCAACCCTTTCTCTTAGAAATGTGCAAGCCAGCAATCTGAGCACCACCCACCCACCTCACCTACCCTCTGGACCTGTTGCCTTGACTCCCTCGCTCCCCAATCGGAAGATTTCAAAAGGCAAGGCTTTGCCTTCACCCTGGAGGAGCCAGCTCTTTCAACTCAGTCCAAAAGTGGGATGGGATGAGCTGCACTAGTCACGCAGCTGTCAGTCACCCCGATGGAATGCAGACAGGGCTGCCCTGTGGTTAGAGTTTGCTCCACCCCAGAGACAGGGGCAGGCGCCCAGGTACCAAGGTATCCACATGCTTTGGGGACTTGGCCAGGGTTCCAGACACCCTCCCTGAGTGGGTTAACCCCTTCTCTCCCTCCTTCCACCAACAAGTCCCTTTGAGACCTTTCTCCACCTTCCCCCTTTGCAGCATCACTGCATATGCTTCTGATCTGAATTCCTACTGTCTCCACTAGGCAAGCAAAATGAGTTTTGATTTGCTTTTTAAAAATGGCACCGTATTTGTCCACCAGTAGATGGTGCTCAGACATACAATCATCCAGGCCAATGTTTTCCCCATCACCATGTACGGATGCGAGAGCTGGACAGTGAAGGAAGCAGACAGAAAGATATTAAACTCATTTGTGATGCAGTGCTGAAGAACAGGGCTGAACATAGCATGGACAGCCAAAAAGACAAACAAATGAGTCCTGGAACAGATCAAGCCAGAACTGTCTTTGGAAGCCAAGGTGATCAAATCGAGGCAGTCGTACTTTAGCCATATCATGAGAAGGCACGGATCACTAGAAAAGACAATAATGCTAGGAAAGGTAGAGAGTAGAAGAAGGAGAGGAAGACTGCATCTCAAATAGATGGACTCAATCAGGGGGGTTAAGGGCATGGGTTTGCAGGACCTGAGCACCGCAGGAAGATAGGAGGTCTTGGAGATGTCTCATCCACAGGGTCACCATGAGTCAGGACTGACTCAAGGGCATCTAACAACAACAACACAAGGTGGTGTACTCTGTTCAACGCCACTGGAATACCTTTCTAAGTTGGAGCAATCACAGGGTGAGCAGACAGCCTCCTTTTCCAGGACCTGTTCTACATTTCAACCTTCTGTAGATTGCAGTCTAGAAATCAGATGAAGACCAGGAATGGGAAGAGCAGCCGTGAAAGAACTGGATAAGATCCTAAAGTATAAAGATATACAAATGAGCACAAAGGTTAGTCCAAGCTATTATACTCTCCATCACCATGCACAGATGTGAGAGAGGGAAAGTGAAGAAATGGGATAAGAAGAAAATCAAGGCATCTGAGAGTTGGTGCTGGAGAAGAATGCTGGGGATATTGTGGACAGCCAAAAAGACAAACAAATGGGTCCTTGAACAGATCAAACATGAAATCTCCCTGGAGGCCAAGATAATCAAATTGAGGCTGTTGTACTTTGGCCACATCATGAGAAGGCATGACTCATTAGACAATAATGCTAGGAAAGATAGAGAGCAGAAGAAAAAGAAAAAAGACTAATGCTAGATGGACGGACACAACCAGAGAGGTCATGGGCATGGATTTGCAGTACCTGAGCAGAGCAGTGGAGGACAGGGAGTCTTGGAGATGTCTCATCCACAGGGTCACCATGAGTCAGGGTCTACTGGAGGGCAGTTAACAACAACAACAATCTTTGCATAATCTTGAAGCATGACATGTAGGCAAGGCCAGATTAAGACCTCTAGAGGCCCTAAACATTTAAAAATATTTTGGTGATCCCATATATAACTAATTCAAAATATAATCAACAATAAACCATAAAATAAAATTTTATTTTTTGACACAAACCAAAACCTACAGTAAAATGGATTACGAGCCAGCATTGCTACTTGAAATAAGAATTATGCCCTCCCCATGCAATTTTCCTTCAATCCTTGTTTGTAGCACTGTAGTAACTTAAAAACCTGAGCTGAGCATTTAGTAAATCAAGTTAGGCATCCTACAGAAAGGGGCAGCGGAAGTTACCAAAAGAATGTGAAAAGAATGATTATAAGATTTCTAGATTTTCACATTGTCTGGAATGCTAGAAACTTAGGAACTGAAGGAAAATTTCATTTGAGGGAGCAGAATTCTTATTGCAAGGGTAATACTCTCATTTTGCCCCCTTCATAACTTCATACCTCAGTTGTTGTTCATTGGCAACACCCTGTCATCAACGACCCAATTCAGGACCAGCAAATTCAGGGCAGTAGCCATGAGTGTTGTTGTTGTTGTTGTTGCGTGCCTTCAAGTCATTTCCAACTTGATGGTGACACTATCACAGAGTTTTCTTGGCAAGTTTCTTCAGAGGGGGGTTGCCATGCCATCCTCTGATCCTCTTTCCCAGGGTCTCCCAGTGGGTTTCATGGCTGATCTACCAATACAGTAATACAATCTTCCTCTTCCTATTGCCTTTTACATTAGCAGCAAGCATTATTCTCTTCTCTAAAATGTCATGTCATCTCATTATATGGCCAAAGTACAAGGTTCAGTTTGCTCTTCAATATATTTATAGGTCATTTTGCTAGTCTATTATATCTGTAGACCTTTTCTCTGATACCACATTTCAAATGAGCAGATCCTCTTCCTGTCAGTTCACAACCATGTGTTGAAATTAGAAATACAATGACAAGGGCAATCCTGACTTCAGCATTCAGTTCTACATCTTTACACTTGAAATTCTTACCTAGCTCATTTATAGCTGCCCTTCCAAATCCTAGTCTTCTAATGTCTAGACTACAGTCTCCATATAGATTTATGACTAAGCCAAGATACCGTAAAGACCCTAAGGCAGCAGATCCCGTCTGATCTTGGAAGTTAAGCAGGGCCAGCTTTGGTTAGCACTTGAATGGGAGATGTCCAACAGATACCAAGCGCTATCAGCTATATTTGAGAGGAAGGAACTGACAAAAGCACAGTTTTTGAGAATTTCTTGCTGAAGGAAACCTTATGAAATTCATGAAGTCTCCATAAATTGGGCATACACACAGGGTATAGAAAGTCTTTGATTGCTTCAATGTCTTTATCACCCACTTTAAAGCTGTATAAATAATCTGTGGCTATTATTTTTGTTTTCTGAATACACCCATTGAGAGAATATTTGGCATGTGATTAAGGATAGGATGGACATCTCTCATAAGACAGAAAAAAGGTTAAAAGAAGCCGTGCTTTATATGCATCACATTGTACCATTTTGCACCCGATGGTACAGTTTACTCCCTACGAAAGCTCCACATTCATAGCACAGTACAGACTGTAAAGGAGAGTATTTATTTTGGAATTTAGAAAGTCTTCCAGGTCAGGAAGGGATTATTCTTTCACAATACCTCACTGTCCCAAGAACTTCTTGTCAAGTCCATAACATGACACTCTGATCCATGCCACCTGTCCCTAGAGGTGTAGCTGTGGATTCTCAGTGAGGAGAGAGGGTAATGTACTTTGCACATGCTCAGAAGCACTCTCTTTGTATTTCACATTTTAGGACTGCTCTCCTCAGTTGAAACTTTAGTTTTGAATTCATGTCTATCCCCCTATCGTCTTACTAATTCAAAGCACTGCAGAAAGTTTTATTTTTTAAAAAATATAAAGATGTTAGAAAAGCTACAGCAAAATCCCCAAGCAGCACAAAAACCCCAGTCTCCTAACAACGTCTGGTTTTAAGGCAATAAAACTGGACAGTGTGGTGGTTCCCACCTCCCACCTTTTAACTTTTATATAAAAAGAAGAGTGCAAAACAAGCATAGACTATTAGCAAAAGTCCTTGGGGAAAGTTCCATTTTTGAAGAAAAGCCGGTAAAAAAAAAAAAGTGGTTTATTTTCCAAATTCCAACCTAGCTTTTGTAATATTATTTCAAAAATGGGTAAGTGCCTTCAAATAGTGGGAGGAAAGAGATTTTATGAAGTACTAAGTAATTAGAAAGGAAGTTGTCGTTCTTTATGAGATACCATGGCAACCAGTAAAGCAAGTGACGACAACGTTCTCTTAAACCAGTGCCAGGTTTAATGCTGGCGTGGGAATCACATTGCTCTCCAGATGTTGTTGGACTGAAAGCTCCAGCTGAGCCTGGTCAATGGAAAGGCATGCTGGGGGTTGCAGTCCAGGAACATCTGGAGGGCCACACGATTCCTACTCTGGTTCTAATGCACTCTTGTCTGTTTTATTTACGTACCACTCTTCCCTGTATGGTTCTCGAAACAGTTTAGATGGTTGGGATCCCTAACTCTGATTTAATATGTGATCCTCCCAATGTAGTATTTCCCCCATGTTCTAATTTGGTCAGACCTCACCTGGAATACTGTGTCCAGTTGTGGGCACCACAATTCAAGAAGGATCTGGACAAGCTGGAGTGTGTCCAGAGGAGGGTGACCAAAATGATTACTCATTATTTCTCTGAATCCTAACAAAAATCCACCAAACAGTGATACCCTTATTGGCCAACCAAAATGCACAAGCTACTTGTTTCAAGCTTTTGAAGCTTCACTGGCTTCTTCATTAGGCAAGATGTTACATACCAAACAGGAGAAAAAAAATGGAGATGTCAGTAAGATGACTGTATTTTGCAGTTTCTGTCAGAAACCCTCTGTGAAGAAACCCTCTGAATCCTACAATCACTGGTTTGTAGTATAAAATATACCTACGTTGCATATAATCTGTGATGATAAAACTAAGCAAGAGCCCGTACAGACAGGCCAAAATAAAGCTGCTTCGGGTCACTTTGGAGGTATGCTGTTTAAATGATGCATGTGTCCTAAGAGGCCAGAAGCGCCAAATGGCTTTGGCACACCTTCTGGCCTCTTAAGATGTGTCATTTAAACAGCATACCTCCAAAGTGACCCAAAGCAGCTTTATTTTGGCCTGTCTGCACAGGCCCAAAAACATGATAGTTAAACGTAGGATGAAACTGTTACAACATTGCAGTATGGAAACTGCATAGAAGATAAGGTTTGAAAAAAAATCACTCTGCTGATGAGAAAAACACACACACACAGGCTCTACTACCCCTGTATGTGCCATGCTGGGTAACACAAGCTGGCAGGGCTGAGCACAAAGGGGTAGATCTCTGCTTACAGGGCTGTCTACCCTTCAGGACCAGCCTATGACTTATTTGTTCCCTGAGGGAGAGTAGCAAAAGGCACCCCACCCACCAATGCCAAGAGGCATCAGAGCCAAGTAATTTTGGCAGAGGAAGCAAGGGAAAAACCCTTCAAGCCAAAATGAAAAATGCACTAACAACATTTTTTTTAAAAGAAATGAATTATTTCTTCCCCTTTCATGACACCCAAACCCTGCCGCCTGAGGTAGCTGCCTAATGTTAGGGCTGGGTTATAATGCTGGGGCCATGATGAGACCTGCTGACCCTTGATGGTTCTGGTTCCAACCTCAGTAGGACAAATCAATCCACTTCAGGTTTTACTCTGAAGTTTAAAGGAGCAGTCCAAGGGGGTGAAGAAGCTTTGATAAAGTTTAGAATGAAATCCAGAGTGGATTCATTTGCCCTAGAGTGCATCTACACTGTAGACATAATACGATTTCACACCACCTTAACTGCCATGGCTCCATCCTACAAAATCCTGGGATCTGTAGTTTTGTGAGGCACTAGCACGCTTTGGCAGAGAAGGCGAAAGATCTTTTAAAACTATAAATCCCAGGATTCCATAGGATGGTGCTACAGCACTTAAAGTGGTGTTGAACTGTATTATCGCTGCAGGGTGTAGATGCAGCCTTGCATAAGGTGAACTGATGAATTGATTTTGTAACAGTTTCTTAAAATAATTTTTGTTTAATGATTTGACATTAGTGGGCCAGCACAAACACTAACATTTCCAAGCTCTGATACAGAACAAAGCTGTTTAGGCACTGCAATTTTTCTTTAATAGTGTCTTTCTCTACTTAACCCTAGGGAATCAGGCCAGTTTAAAGGATCAAGGAGGAAACTCTGCAACAGTACCAGCCCTGTCCAGTAACTCACCGAAATGCATGATGGAAACTTTGGTTTGCATGTACACCCCAGTTCTAAAGGTCTTCACACCCCTGACAGCCTTGGAAACCTGCAGGCTTTGGGCATGAAGGTCTGGAAAAGGCTTTCATAGCTGCTTTCGGTTGAGCCATGGTTGGGAAGCCTCCTTCTTGTTTTTTGAAATGAGCCAACAATGTTTGGTAAACACAAGGCTCAAGCCTGTGACTATTGAGACTCCCCATGTTTGAGGGATTCGGAGAGTCGTCATTATTATTATTATTATTATTATTATTTTATAGCTCCATAATTTTGAATGGCACTTTACAGGCATCATCAAAACAGCATGTAACCTGCTAACGACATACAATCTAAAACTCATAAAATATAAACTATAGAAAATTAAGCAAGTTATGCAGTTAAAATCAAACAAGTAACTTTTCCATGCTCTAACCAAAGGCATCTCAGCCCATCTCAGCAGCAGGGAGGGCTAGGTGAGTATGCCATTGCTGGTCTGCCAGGACACCATAAATGTGGTGCCCTTGGAGATCTCTAAAGTCACAGGTGTGAGCTGCGCTTGAACTTTTTGCTTTGTTACCCACTGCTCCTGTTTTTCTCTCCTCCAGGAAAAAAGAAAACAAAAACACACTCAGTTGTCTCTCTGCAGCAGCAGAGAGATGTCCTCCTCCTCTCCTCTCCAAGTACACTCAAAGGGTTGAATTCCCATGTGGCACTTCTTTGTTGCTCCTTCTGTGACCAGGTTAACTTCAGAAAGGGAGCCAAAAGCACAGTGAACAGCTGGCAACCAGCTGCCTCTTTCACCTCTGGGATGTCACAAAGGGAGGTGATATTGTTTCTGAACAGTCCCAGGCAACCTTTCTCCTGGGGGTCACAAAGAAATTAGTTTTATCTCATTAGAAGCATTTTTTTCTTATATTAAATACACTCTTCTGCAGAAGAACTTTCCCACTGAACTTGGAACAGGGAGAAGCCGTACAGGGCAACTGTAACATCATGCCCTCCAACTGCCCTGATTTGACAGGGACAGTCCATACAGATCCTCTGCCCTTTTCTGCTGCTCTTCAAACATCCCATTTTCTCTAACATCCCACTCTTCTGCTTTGTCTACTGTATACTTCTGTTGTTAATCAAAGTGCAAAAGTACTGCATATACTCACGTATAATTCTAAAAAATTTAGTCCAAAAATTGACCCCAAAAAACTGAGTTGACTTATCCATGGGTCAATGTAAGTACTGTACTTTAATTCTCTCTTTTTTTTTTTTTAAAAAAGGAACCAACATTGTTTTAAAAGGGAACTATTTTTAAAAAGGTGAAAGGCAAGAATGTAATCTGTTTTTGAGTAAGTCTCAGTTCTTAGGAAAGCGTAGTTAGACAAGAACACATGTCTGCTACTTTACTAATTTAAAGCTAGACCCTAACAGGCTTGGCTTTGACATTTTTAATATTTCAATGTTTTTGTTTCCTTACTAAAAGCTGAAGGCTTGAGAAACTTAAACTACCCCACAGTTTGCCCTCTAAGGCTGAATTTACCCATGCACAAACTACTGTGGTCAGATTATCCCTGTCCAGAAAGAAACAGCTGGTGAACCAGTCAAAGCTAACGCCAGGCATTCTAAGCCAAAAGTCCACATGGGCCTCTAATAACAGAGATGCATGTATTAAAAATCAACAGACAATTATTATTATTATTATTATTATTATTATTACTACTACTATTTTGTATCCTGACCAATCACAGGGAATCCGGGCGGCTAACAGCAATAGAAAAATACAATGCAAAACAACAACAACAATAAAATACAAAATAATCCATCCCAATCCCCTAACCAATACTTAAGCAATTACAAGTAAGGTCAACAAAATGTACAAGAAATTACAAAATATATCCCATCCACCAAATACATCATATCACAGTAGCATAATAATAATAAAATAGTTATATAGAAGTCAATGCAAAAAAAGAAATACAAAATACAACAAGTGCAATATATGACAATTCAATAATAAAACTAGCATAGCATAAACATCTGAGCAGCAATCCTTGTTCCTTCAGGGGAGCAAAACCTCATCAAGGGCAGGTTGCTTACTGAATTTATGAGCCCATTAGACCTCAAGATCTTCTGGAGACACCCTTCTCTCTATCCTACCACCTTCTCAGGTTCATTTGGTAGGAACAAGTGAAAGGGCCTTCTTGGTGGTGGCTCCCAGATTTGGAACTCGTTCCCCAGGAAGACCAGGATGGATCCAGCTTTGCTCTCTTTCTGCCAGAAAATTATATATTCCTGTGCTGTCAGGATTTTAGAAACTGACATAAAGGCTGTACAGATCAGCGATAAACACCGGCATTGGGTCAGAGTGAGGGGTGTGACGACTGCATGCCATGCACCCTGACTCTGTCCCCATGCTGGTGTGATACCATGCACCCCACTGCACGGCGAGAAGCATCACAGCTTCCCCTTGGTACAGAGTGTACACATGCTGCATCAAAGGAGCAGCTAAAAGCCATAATGCCAGTGGCTATGGTGCCCTTTTTTGCCACGAAAAAGCCAGATCGGGGCCACAGCATGCAGTTGCTGCAAACTGATCTGCCTTGGAAAGGAGCGGTGTCCCACTACCCCACCGTTAACACTTTAGAATGAGAAGAGGAGGCCTGCTAGATTGGACCAAAGGCCTCTCAAGTCCTGCATTTTCTTCTCACAGAGGCCAATCAGTGACCTCTGGAAGCCCACAAAGTCTTACCTAACCACTTTTTCCACCATACTGTGGTTCAATTTAAATGACAGTCATTATTTTTAAATGGGCATCTCTACACAAAATATTTAATTTTATGCAAATGCCAGTTTTCCTTACTGTATCTTTGTCCCTGTTAATCTCCCACCCTCTTGCCAGTGATGTATTTAATTTCTGTTGGTGATGTATAAGTGGCCACTGGGCCTACAGAAGGGTCCCTCCAGTGATTATTTGCCCAGACCCTCCTCCAATCTTTAACCCCCAATCTAAGTGTAACGGCAGCCACAAAAACAGGTGTTCATGGTGTTATGAAGAAAACCTCTCAGCTTTCACCAGCATTATCATTGTAAGATCCAGAGACTAAGGCATGTCTACATCCTAAGGCTTAACAAACTAAACTCTAGTCATGTTTGGGAAAGATTTTTTTATCTTCTTTCAGCAGTGAACTCTGCTTGTTCGCTCCATTATACTTTCATTCTTGTATGTTTCTTGTCCAAGGTTTAGGCCTCACTGTACCCATTGACTACAGAAGTGGGGATGGAAAGGAATGATCTGTTATCTCTGATCAATGACTGGAGATAACATGGACATACTTTGTACGGATAAAATCTTAGAACTCCTTGACTCTCCCTGTGTGGTGTAGGAGATTTTGAAGGAAAAGTGGGGCACCCATACCTGCATCTGTTCTGATTTTCCAGGGACAGCTCTGATTCATGTTCTGTCAGCCCATTTTTTGAACTTCTTTTAGAATGTCTCAGTTTCTCTCTTGTCCTCCCATTTTCCTCCTTTGTCCTCAGCTTATTTCAATTGACACAAATTGAGATCCAAGTGCAAAAGCAGTTTTCACTCAGTTAACTTGGGGTAGAGGGAAAGTAGGGACTGGAATCTAGTTCTTCCCAATAAACTCAGGCAAAAAGCAAACTGCTACAATCTCTCCTAGCTTGTTTGATCTTTCTCATTAATAACCTTTGCCATCTTGACCACCCTCTTGGTCATATGTCTACTATTTTGCATCTCCGAAATGGACATCTCTACACAAAATATGTAATTTTATGCAAATGCAAGCTTTCCTCACTATATTTTGTCCCTGTTAATCTGTTTGGGTCAACTGGTGAGAGTGGTTTAAACATTGGATTCTGGAGATCAGGGTGTGGTTCCCCACTCAACCATAGAAATCCAATTGGTGACCTTGAGTGAGTCACATACTCTCAGCCACAGAAAATCCTTTATTGCCTAAGGGTCACCATAAATTGGAAGGCACACAACAACAAGTGACAGAGAGGAAGAGTGGGGCGTCCTTTTGTGACAATAGCTTGGCAACTGGGTGTAGTTCCCCTCCCTATGGGCACCATCTTACCCACAAAAATTGGGGCAAGACATCCTCCCTGCTTAGATCATAAGACACAGTTATTGGAGATCAATAGTATTTCCCAGCATTGCCTTACCAGCTGAATTTCCAAAAGGGGTAACAGCAGTATGTGTTTATTGTTGCAAAACCAGCAAGTGTTTTTGCAGCAATAAACAAATATTACTATTGAGAGACCCAGTAGCAGTTCCTATGTCAGTGGAGCAGTGAATCCACTCCATACATTGCTTTGCCTTTGAAAGAGCTGTCCAAGGTGCTAAACCCAACCATCCTAATAGATTCAGCCTGTTGGATAATTTCTTTAAAGTTCAAAGTAAAATCCAGAGTGGGTTCACTGCCCTACTGACATGGGAACACCTGAATGACTAATGTATTTATTATAGCTTGAGATCTTATTGATGAAGGAGATGAAGAAATCAGTGCCACAAAACTAATAAATTAAGAGAAAAAAACCGTTGTGGTACTAGGACCCGAGCTTTCTCCCCCAAGGAAAAACATGCTAAGCAAATATGCAGTGAAAATTCATGAGACCACAAAAGGGGAAAATATTAGTGGAAACTGAAGTTCCCTCTTTCATTAAGAAGAAGGAAAAGTCTATAAAGCAACTCATAAGAGAGGTTTGGCCTGTGATCCCTGAAGCAGAGATGGTAACCATGTGCTTTTCATCTCTTTCATTGTGGGCTAGAGGCGTCAAACTGTGCCAAAAGGGGCCTTCTCAGTTCACAAACAATATCCTCATCACTAAAACATTTACTGCACGATCCTATGCAGAGTTAGGTGTGCTTAAACCAACTGAACTCTATGAGCTTACATGCATTTAAACCAGGATAGATGCACACTGGACCTCTCCCCTAAACTATCCTGGAGGCTCATAACAGCACTATTGTGTATCTTATAGAATCATAAAGTTGAAAGTGATCCTAAAGGCAATCTTGTCCTGCCCCTGCCATGCAGGAATCCACAGCTAAAGCACTCCTGAGAGATGGCCATCCCATCTGTTTAAAGATATCCAATGAATGAGAGTTCCCACCCCCCACCCAGCAAGCTAGTATATTCCACTGTGAAAGACCTCTTAAATAGTATCATCAGGCAATTCTTCCGAATGTTTAGGTGTATCTTTTCTTTTCTTTTCTTTTCTTGTAATTCCAATCGGTAGATTCATGTCCAAGGATGCATCTACACTATCGAAATAATGCAATTTGACACCGCTTTAAGTTCACAATGTCTTTGTTCACTAATGACTTGCTACTTCATTTCCATAGACAAAGGTTGAATTTGAATTGACAGTCTCACATACCAATGTCATATATATGTCTGTCTCTAGTTTCCACTCCACTATAAGCATCTGAGGAAACAGACTCAAGTTTACGAAAGCTTGTGCTGCCTGCCAACTTCTTTATTTCAGTTAGTCTCAAAGGTGCTCCAAGATCTCTCTACATACTGATTCTACAGACTAACATGGCTATATCTTTGAATTCTACCACTTTAAGTGCTGTAGCTCCATCCTATGGAATCCTGGGATTTGTCAAAATAATGAAATCTGTGATGGATCTCTTTATCAATCTTGGCATCTGAGGAGATGATACTTCTCAGGTAGGTGAACTGCTGAACAGAGTTAAGCACAGATTTGTCTATGGTGACATGGTGCTCTTCCTGTGGTGCAGGCTGGTAGAGAACTTCTGTTTTCTTCACTCTGACCTCCTGCCCAAACAGCTCTGCAGTCATTGCAAAGCAGGATGTTAGGCACTGCAGAGCTGCTTCTGTATGGGCAAAAAGAGCAGCATCGTCAGTGAAAAGCAGCTCAAGGACTAGATAGTTTAGAGTCTTTGTGCGAGCCCTCAGACGGCTTAAGTTCCCAGCATCCCCTGCAGGCCCACACCATCGGCAGCAGAGGAAGGGAGGAGCCTGAAGACTTCGAGAGGCTCCCAGCATCCCCTGCAGGCCCACACCATCGGCAGCAGAGGAAGGGAGGAGCCTGAAGACTTCGAGAGGCTCCCAGCATCCCCTGCAAGCCAACACCATCGGCAGCAGAGGAAGGGAGGAGCCTGAAGACTTCCAGAGGCTCCCAGCATTCCTTGCAGGCCCACACCATCGGCAGCAGAGGAAGGGAGGAGCCTGAAGACTTCCAGAGGCTCCCAGCATCCCCTGCAGGCCCACACCATCGGCAGCAGAGGAAGGGAGGAGCCTGAAGACTTCGAGAGGCTCCCAGCATTCCTTGCAGGCCCACACCATCGGCAGCAGAGGAAGGGAGGAGCCTGAAGACTTCGAGAGGCTCCCAGCATTCCTTGCAGGCCCACACCATCGGCAGCAGAGGAAGGGAGGAGCCTGAAGACTTCGAGAGGCTCCCAGCATCCCCTGCAGGCCCACACCATCGGCAGCAGAGGAAGGGAGGAGCCTGAAGACTTCGAGAGGCTCCCAGCATCCCCTGCAGGCCCACACCATCGGCAGCAGAGGAAGGGAGGAGCCTGAAGACTTCCAGAGGCTCCCAGCATCCCCTGCAGGCCCACACCATCGGCAGCAGAGGAAGGGAGGAGCCTGAAGCCTTCCAGAAGCTCCCAGCATCCCCTGCAGGCCCACACCATCGGCAGCAGAGGAAGGGAGGAGCCTGAAGACTTCGAGAGGCTCCCAGCATTCCTTGCAGGCCCACACCATCGGCAGCAGAGGAAGGGAGGAGCCTGAAGACTTCGAGAGGCTCCCAGCATTCCTTGCAGGCCCACACCATCGGCAGCAGAGGAAGGGAGGAGCCTGAAGCCTTCCAGAGGCTCCCAGCATCCCCTGCAGGCCCACACCATCGGCAGCAGAGGAAGGGAGGAGCCTGAAGACTTCGAGAAGCTCCCAGCATCCCCTGCAGGCCCACACCATCGGCAGCAGAGGAAGGGAGGAGCCTGAAGCCTTCCAGAGGCTCCCAGCATCCCCTGCAGGCCCACACCATCGGCAGCAGAGGAAGGGAGGAGCCTGAAGACTTCGAGAGGCTCCCAGCATTCCTTGCAGGCCCACACCATCGGTAGCAGAGGAAGGGAGGAGCCTGAAGACTTCGAGAGGCTCCCAGCATTCCTTGCAGGCCCACACCATCGGTAGCAGAGGAAGGGAGGAGCCTGAAGATTTCGAGAGGCTCCCAGCATCCCCTGCAGGCCCACACCATCGGCAGCAGAGGAAGGGAGGAGCCTGAAGACTTCGAGAGGCTCCCAGCATCCCCTGCAGGCCCACACCATCGGCAGCAGAGGAAGGGAGGAGCCTGAAGACTTCGAGAGGCTCCCAGCATTCCTTGCAGGCCCACACCATCGGCAGCAGAGGAAGGGAGGAGCCTGAAGACTTCCAGAGGCTCCCAGCATTCCTTGCAGGCCCACACCATCGGCAGCAGAGGAAGGGAGGAGCCTGAAGACTTCCAGAGGCTCCCAGCATTCCTTGCAGGCCCACACCATCGGCAGCAGAGGAAGGGAGGAGCCTGAAGACTTCGAGAGGCTCCCAGCATCCCCTGCAGGCCCACACCATCGGCAGCAGAGGAAGGGAGGAGCCTGAAGACTTCCAGAGGCTCCCAGCATTCCTTGCAGGCCCACACCATCGGCAGCAGAGGAAGGGAGGAGCCTGAAGACTTCCAGAGGCTCCCAGCATCCCCTGCAGGCCCACACCATCGGCAGCAGAGGAAGGGAGGAGCCTGAAGACTTCCAGAGGCTCCCAGCATTCCTTGCAGGCCCACACCATCAGCAGCAGAGGAAGGTATCAGCAGAGGCAGCCTGGCAGCAGCTTTCCTGGGACTCTGGGGCCTTTAAAACATCTGCCCTGCCCCTTCCAGCAACTCCATCAGCTGAAGCAGTTTGACAGCAGTGTTCCTGGGATTTATTTTTCAATATATGTTTAAATATATTTGCTTTGTAAATCTTTTATGTATTTTATGTGATCTTATATAACTTTGTAAACCGCTTTGATCTTTTTGGAAAGGCGGTATATAAATAAATCATCATCATCATCATCATTAAGTTAAACAAGCTACCATCGGCACGGTAACGTATATAGGTGCCATCTTCTTCTTTGAGATCTGCTGTAGCTCTTTGGAGCGTCATGCTGAAGAAGATCGTAACTAGAGTTAGAGTGAGAACACAACCTTGTTTCACACAATTAGTTGTCAGAAAGGGCTCTGAGAGAGCATCGCCATATCTGACTTGTCCTTGCTGGCCTTCATGTAGCAAGATAATCATTTTGAGGAAATGATTATCCTAGTTGTTCCAGGATCTGCCACAGACCTTTTCTACTCACATTGTCGAAGGCTTTGGTAAGGTCGACAAAAGTTACATAGAGTCCTTTGTTCTGCTCTCTACATTTCTCTTGCAGTTGTCTAAGAGCAAATACCCTATCTGTAGTGCTCCTATTAGCTCTGAAGCCACATTGGCTTTCAGGGAGAAGTTCTTCTGTGATAGCAGGAACTAATTTGTTCAGGAGTATCCTTGCAAGGATTTTTCCAGCAATGGAGAGCAGTGTTATGCCTCCATAGATTGAGCAATTAGATTTTGCTCCTTTTTTCTTATACAGGGTGATGATAACTGCATCTCAGAGATCTGATGGCAGTTCGCCTTTTTCCCAACAACTCACAAGGAGCTCGTGGAATTTAGCATGGAGCACATGAGCTCCTTGTTTCCAGGCTTCAGGTGGGATTCCATTAATCCCGGCTGCCATGCCATTTTTCATCTGCTGTATTGCCTTAATGGTCTTTTCCAAAGTGGGAGCCACATCCAATTCATTTTTCATCAGTTGTTGTATCATATTTTGGATAGCTGAGCCTTGGACTACTTGGCTGGCACTGAAGAGACTTTGGAAATGTTCAGCCCATTGATTCAGGATGGAGGCTTTGTCTGTGATTAGTGTTTGACCATCTGTATTATATAAGGAGCTTTGGACCTGATAAGTAGGTCCAAACACTTCATTAAGAGCTTCATAGAATCCTCTGGAATCACTCAGATCTGCACAATGTTGTGTCTTTTCTGCTAAATTGATCCACCACTTGTTCTGAATGTCTCAGAGTTTTTGTTGGAGTTTACTACATGCGAGACGGAAAGCTGTTTTTCTTACATGGCAAGATGGCTGAGCAAGGTGTGCCTGATGAGCCGTTCTCTTCTTTGCCAACAGCTCCTGAATCTCTTGGTTGTTTTCATCACACCAATCTTGGTTTTTCTTGCGGGAGAACCCAATGGATTCTTCTGCAGACTGCAGGATACTGTTTTTAATATGTTGCCACAGCACTGTAGGAGAAGAATCTATAGGATGTTCTTCAAGTTTTGATTGCAGATTTGTCTGGAAGGTATCTCTCATGGCAGCTTGTTGAAGATTGTTTAAGATGCCACCCCTCTTAGGTTTGAGCTTAAGATGAAGATTTAGTTTGCATCTTACAAGGTGATGATCTGTTGGATATTCTGCACTAGGCATCACTCGAGTATGATGGACATCGCGAATGTTTCTCTGGCGCACTAGAACATAGTCAATGAGGTGCCAGTGTTTGGATCGGGGATGTATCCAAATTGTCTTCAAGCTATCTTTCTGCTGAAAGAGAGTGTTTGTAATAGTCAGCTGCTGTTCTGCACAAAACTCTAGGTGTCCGTTATCATTACAGTTTCCAACACCATGCTTGCCTAGAACACCTTTCCAGGCTTCAAAGTTCTTTCCTACTCTGGCATTGAAGTCACCAAGGATAATGATTTTATCTTCTGCAGGGACTTTTTCTATGAGGTGGCGTAGGTCTGAGTAGAATTTGTCTTTCTCCACTGGGTCGGCTTGCATAGTTGGTGTATATATACTGAAGAGAACAACATGTGGGAGGCGTAAGGAGATAATGCGATCAGAGTGACCTGTTGGTAGGGTTTCAAGTTTGGACGCAATGGAGTTTTTAATCATAAAGCTTACTCCTGAGAGAGGTTTTTCAGTTTTTGGTTTGCCAGACCAGTAGAGTGTATAGCCAGCACCGTGTTCTTTAAGGCTGCCTTCCTCATGGAGACAAACTTCTCTAAGAGCAGTGATGTCAATATTCAGTTGTGATAGTTCATGGGCTATTAGAGCAGAACAACACTCAGGATGTCCATTATCTGCAGAATCTTGCATGGTTCCAGCATGCAAGAGTCAGTCTGTTTGCATCTTTGGAGGCTGGTGTGTGCCTTTGTGTCTTTTTTTTTTTTTGACGGCATCAGAACCGGGTAGATGGAGATAAGCCTTCGTTACGCCACCTTTTCTATGCCCCTCTCTGTACGGAGCAAGCAGTGCTCTCCTTAAAAAAGGCTGCTTGGTCATTCAGGATGCTGCCAAACAAGACTGTCATCTCCCGGTCAGTCTCAAGTGACCAAAGTCCTGAACTGCCTGCATGCAGGACTGGGTCTACGGTTTCCAGTGCATCTTTCACCTGCCGTTTTTTTTTGGGGGGGGGGATGTATCCTTCGGGCCTGTGCAATGGATTTTTCTGGTGGAGCACAGCGTGCACAGAACTGGCCTCACCCTTTAAACCAGAGGTTTTTCTGCCAGGGCCAAGCAAGCATGGACAGTGGCAGTGAGATCCTTGGGTTGTAGGTTTGATTAGAGTTTCCTTCTCTTAGATAGTTTACCTTACAGGGTTAGACGAGCACCATCTGCCCGGAATTGGATTTGGAGTTTTCCTTCTCCTAGGATGGTTGCCATAAGGCTAAAGAGCCCATCCTGCCCTTTGACGCTCTTGGTCAGACCCTTCGGTTGTGACCCGTCTGCATGGGAGGCCCTACCAGCGGCTGTTTATGCCACTGCCAACATAGCTCATAGCTTCAAGATGGAACTGAAAGCCACTTTCCGTCCCCCCGGGGGTGGTGGACCCATTAGAATGGTCCGCCCTCGAAGGCTAATGGATCCAATTGGTTTCCAGAAGGCCTTAGAGGGATTAATGGTTGGTAACGCCGGTGATCCAGTCGAAACCTTGGTGAATACTTGGAACACCGATCTTCCCAAGGCTATCGACGCGATCGCCCCTGAGCGTCCTCTCCAACCCGCTCCCAATCGTAAACCCTGGTTCACAGACGAACTCAGAGAGATGAAGCGGGTTGGACGACGACTAGAGCGCAAGTGGCGGAAAACTCGCCTCATGTCCGACAGAACTCGCCATAGGCAGCATCTTCGCGCCTATCGGGAGGCTTTGCGTGCAGCGCGGAGACTCTTCTGCTCTGCACGCATTGCGTCTGCAGAGTCCCGTTCAGCAGAGCTGTTCAAGGTGGTGGGGGAACTGACGCAGGTTCCTCCTGCGCCGAACCCCCTACTTGACCCGACGACGGCCTGCTGTGACGCGTTTAACACCTACTTTGCAGATAAAATCTCTCGGATAAGAGACGACTTGGACGCCAATGTTTTGTCAGAATCCATTGGCGAGGTGTCCAGCAACTCCGTTGCTGTCAGTTTACTGGATGAGTTTCAATCGGTGAGTACCGATGACGTGGACAAGCTCCTTGGCAGTACTCGGAAGACGACATGCTCCCTCGATCCATGTCCATCTTGGCTGGTCGTCCAGGGAGGGGATTCATTGAGAACATTCCTTCGGGATGTGATCAATGCATCCCTCAGGGAGGGCACGGTCCCATCGTGTCTGAAGGAGGCGGCTGTCAAGCCTCTCCTGAAGAAACCTTCCCTTGATCCCCTGGACAGGAACAACTACAGACCAGTGTCCTTGCTCCCATTTCTGAGCAAGGTGATCGAGAGAGCAGTCGCCTCCCAACTCCAAGCTGTCTTGGATGAAACCGATTATCTCAATCCATTTCAAACCGGCTTCAGGGCAGGACATGGAGTTGAGACCGCCATGGTTGCACTGGCTGACGACCTCCGCTTGAGCATTGACAGGGGTAGTGTGACCCTGTTGGTGCTCTTGGATCTCTCTGCGGCTTTTGACACTATAGATCACTCCATCCTTTTGGATCGGCTGAGGGAGGTAGGGATCGGGGGCACCGCTCTTCAGTGGTTCCGGTCCTTCCTCTCTGGCAGATCCCAAAGGGTGAGGCTCGGGGACAGTTGCTCTTCCAAAATTGAGCTTAATTGTGGCGTCCCTCAGGGTGCCATCCTGTCCCCGATGCTATTTAACATTTATATGAAGCCGCTGGGTGAGGTCATTCGGAGGCATGGAGCTCAGTGTCTTCAGTACGCTGATGACACTCAGATATACCTCTCCATGTCCAGATCGTCAGCACAGACTTCAGATGGCGTCTCTCCTCTTAATGACTGTCTTGCGGCGGTAATGGATTGGATGAGGGAAAACAAATTGAAACTGAATCCAGACAAAACGGAGGTACTAACAGTCACAGGCCCAAAACCAGGCTTGGGAATACAGTCTCCAGTCCTGGATGGAGTCACACTCTCCTCTAAGGACTGTGTTCGCAGTCTGGGGGTACTCCTAGATTCGTCGCTCCACATGACCTGTCAGGTGAATGCGACGGTCAGGAGTGCCTGTTATCAGCTTCGGCTGATACGCCAGCTGCGCCCTTTCCTGGACATGAGGGACCTGGAAACTGTGGTACATGCTCTGGTAACCTCACGCCTGGATTTCTGTAATGCGCTCTACATGGGGCTACCCTTGTGCTTAACCCGGAAACTTCAACTGGTCCAAAATATGGCAGCCAGGCTTGTAACTGGAACATCAAGGAGAGAGCACATAACACCGGTGCTCAAGGCTCTCCACTGGCTGCCAATTAGTTTCCGGGCGCAGTACAAGGTGTTGGTTTTAACCTTTAAAGCCCTACATGGCTTGGGTCCACCTTATCTCAGGGACCGCCTCTCCCCGTATGAACCCCCCCGCACACTCCGATCCTCTGGGAGGAACCTGCTACAGCCGGTGAAAACTAGGCTGTCGCAGACCTCCCAGAGGACTTTTTCCGCGACCGCTCCCAGACTTTGGAATGGTCTGCCGGATGAGATGCGCCTTATAACATCTCTTGATTGCTTTAAAAAAGCTCTGAAGACGCATCTCTTCCGGCAGGCCTTCCCTGACACCTCTTAGATCCCAGCTCCGAATGGGACCTATAAATTGACCCCTTGCCTGGTGTTATCTTTTCCTCAATGTAAGAACTATGGAGGATGAATCTTGTTTTTAATGTTGTTGATTTTAAATTATTGCTAATTTAATTTATTTTTAAGGGGTGGGTGGCTGGGAATGGGTCAATGAAGTGTTTTAATTTGTATGTTTTAATCTTGTTGTACCCCGCTCCGATTGTACTCACAGAGGAGCGGGCTAGAAATAAAGATTATTATTATTATTATTATTATTATTATTATTAGGGTACGCAAGCCTCTCCCCCACGACAAGGGGGCATCAATGAAGAGGTACTCAGTGATACATAAGTGCATAACCTAGAAGGGCAAAAGAGACTTGGTTAACAATTGCAGTTGGGGACTGGACTAGTTGAACTGAAATTTTCACAGAGAAAGTGTGCTTTGGGGAAAGGCCTGATGGAGGAATGGGGACATGCCAAGCCTGCTATTTAACGTAATTATAAAATACACCAATTGCATCAAAAGACCACACAGTGGCTTACAATACCAATTTTTCAAGCCACTAGTGGATCAAAACAAAACATAATAATTAAAACAAAAGCACAAAATAAACAGCCAACTGAAAGAACAAGTAAAAACTGTTTGCCAGCTGTTCTTTGGATTAGGCTGTATATACAATTAAATATTTCCAAGCCATTCACATAGTTTGACAACCAACAGAAGCTGATGTGAAAGAAATCCATTCACTTGTCACCTCTTTCCCAAGAAACTCAGGGAATTTCTGTTTATGGAACTTGTCTGTTGAAGACTTTGTATTTTTAGTTAAGCTTTTCAGCAAACATCTGTAAACCCCATTTTAATTCCCTTGTTTAAACTGTGGCATTTTGTTCTGTAAACTACCATGTATGGAGGGGATGAACAGCAGGATTGAAATGTTGTAGTAAACTAGAATTCTTCTTGAAAGCCAGAATGGTGTAGTGATCTGAATGTTGGACTAGGACTCAGGGTTTGAATCCCTACTCAGCCAAAGAAATCCACTGGATCACCTTGGGCAAATCACACCCTCTCAGCCTCAGAGGAAAGCAATGGCAAACCTCCTGTGAATGAATCTTGCCAATACAACTGTATGATAGAATCACCATGAACTGCAGTTCACATGTGGACACATAACAACAAAGTACCTATTACGTTTTGTGGCAGGAGATTTTTTAAAAAATCAGAAACTTGTTTCAGCCAGGTGTAGACTTCTATATAAATGAAAAAACTATGGCCTAATCTACACGGGCAGGAACCGGCGCCTTAAGGGCTCAAAAAGGCCCATTTAGGGTTAGGGAGGGTGCAGCGTTTAGTCCACCCTAACCCTAAACCGTATGGACACCGCCATTTTAAAATGACGGCATCTATACGGGCGCGCCATCATAGCGTCATGGTGCGCGCAGTGTTTAGATTTGCTGTGTGTGCCGTGATACACTGTGCCGTGGGAGGGCGCATGTTTTGCTTCTGGGTGTTTGGCGCAGCCTTTAAACGGCCGCGCCAAGGACCCAGGGGAGAAAGGGAAGCAGGGTGCAATGGGTACCCAGGGTGCCTGCTGAACCCTACTTTGAGGCCACAGGGAAGCGGCAGTTTGCCGCTTCCCCACGGCCTTCGGAAGCGGTGGGATGGGGCCTCTGAGGCTGCCAGTGCAGCAGCCTTGGCCTCATCTCGCCGCTTCCTGGGGCGGCTACAGACCACCCCTTTTGGGTGGTCTGTAGTGTACCACCCCCATGATTCTAGATTATTGAGCACCTTTGATGAGACAGCATCCTATATCTCATGTGATGGTATCAAGCTAACTTAGGGGTGAAACAGATGGGCAGGAAAAAGTGGCTTGAAACTGTCTTTTCTAAAGCCACATTAAAACCCCACCAACCACACCGCCGGCTCCCAAGGCAGCTGGAGTGCTCATGTCATGACCCCATGACATGGCTTCAAGGCAGGAAGAAGCGGGGAAAAACCTGCTTCTTTTTGAAACAGCTTTTCTCTTTATAAGGTGCCTAGAGGGCACTTTCCTGCTGGCTTCAAGGCATGTGTCATCTAAATGCCACACCTTCAAGCCAGCCTGAAAGCACCTCTTTTTGCCTGTCTTGTTTAGCCCCTTGGATAAGAAGGTCATGTCATGGAACACAGAGTTTTGTCTGCAACAATCCAGGAAGGGGGGGGGGGACTCATCCTACCACTGTAGGATCCTCCCCTCTCTTGCCCAGTAGGTCCATCAGTAGGTCCATCAGATTTTGGAGCCAGGGTAGTTACTGTCAGCTCCCCAACATTACCCATAATTTACTTCCTAAGGCAACCACCTCCCCCTATATCATGCTATGGCTAGCCCATATCCAACATTTTTGACACAGTTTACTTTTCTGGCTCTATTTTTCTAGACTCTCTTTTCTATAGAGTGGAAGACATTCTTTATTCAGTCATCTGACCAGGCTTCTGTCACCTTGCTCTACTTGTGAGAAGAAAGAGTTAAACAGACTCACACACATGCATGCATTGAAATCTGTTGGCAAGGGGAACTCCTGGTGCAGTCTGGGGACAAATCACCCAGATGCAGCCAAAATGACAACGTAGCAGAGTTCCAAAACAAAAACACCCAGCTATTGGTATAGGCAATACACTGACCACTTTTCACACACACAAGAAGACACCCACAGACAGTTGATTCATCTAAAGTTCTGGAAGCTTTATCTTCAGTTGCGATGTATACAATATGATACAATATTTACATATGCTTCTTAGTCAACTTCCAATCAACTACACCAGTGTCTGTTCCAACCAACTCCACCAGCTCCAAACTAACCCACAACTCTTGGTCCATTTATGTAGAGTGTTGGCGGTGAGTCATCATTCAGTGCCACATAGAATGATGCCACCTTGCAGCAACTTTGCATCATGCCATGTGCTCCTGACGCAGTATTATGTGGCTGTCCCATGAAATATGTGTCACTGGTCAATTAAAATATTTTCATAGAATCATAGAGTTAAACATACATTATTCCAACAAAATCATGCTAGTAAGCATGAGATTGATACAACAGGTTTCCCCATCAACCTAACCAGAAAGTTGCCATCCTTTGCCAGAACACTCTTTTCAGAAAACTAGAAAAACTTTACAGTCCCTATTTTCACATACATCTTCAGAGTTGCTAAATTAATCACTGTTAGTTTGGCATTTTAGTTTTGACAAGGAAGCACAGTTTGTGAGGGGATATGAAGAGACAGGTAAATTACAATGTTCAGTTGTTACTTACAGGGTATATATGTATCTGCAGGTGTGTGCGCAGGCGTGCATGCATGCACGCACGCATGCACACACACACACACATGTCTGTTTTCAATAAAATTTGGAAATTTTGCTTTCTGGAACTGTAGCTCTCAGAACCTCTGGGAGATTTTGTATGGGCACTGGCTATACTGGCTGGATGACTGGGAAGCTGTTCTCCTCCTCCCCCAAATCCCAACCTCTGTCCATCCCTGATCTCATGGCCCATAGCCATGTCTTACTCCAAGTCTGTGGACCAATGCTGGCTCCTGAACCATTGGCTGCTGGTCTGCAGCAGGTTTCCAGGAAAGAGAGAAGCAATTTTATCCAATGAACACAAATATGATGCCAACTCCTGGCACAGGGGTGGGTGGGTAGGAGCCTATGGTTCTCTTGTGCTTTGATCCTGGTTCTGCTACATAGTTTTGTATCATCAGTTTTCTACTAGATACAGACATTATGTAACTTTCCAATTCTAATTCTCACAGATGCAAGACTACTTATGCAGATGTAAGACCCCATCATGATTCCAGCCTCCACCTGCTGAAATCCCTTTTCTACACAACCATTAAAGATACAGCAACTCTTCTCCAGTGCTGTTGTGTGTGTTTTTTAACTTTGGAAAACCTAGCTCTGGAGTCACTTGGGCTGGTAGCAGGGAGATGTCTGAACTTGCTCCACTGCCTTCTCTTATATTGTATGGCTCCACTACAGATGCTGGGAATCCAAGAAAAAGATCTTGCTTGTTTGTTGGTCATGGTGTGTTCCCTTCTAGACCACAGTGAGAACTTTTCTATTTCATAATGAAAAACAAAACAAAAACCATAATTCAAAAAGCTCTGTCAGAGACAGAACAAGAGGAAAGAGGGGTTTAATCTTTGTTTCTTTTTTAACCAGCTTGCTTACAAGATGGATTCTCTAAAGGGCACAAATAGATTAGTCTGTCTCTAGGAGCCATGTTGAGTCATCCTCAACATCACCACAAGGAACCTCTGGGAGAAGGAGAACAGTCTGTGAGCCCTTGAAGGCTCTCATTTTGTTCTGAAAAGGGTGACAAAAGAGCATTCAGGCAAAGCTACCAGTGATGGGAAAATAGGAAGAGCTGGTGTGGTATCATTTTTTCATACCTTATTCCCCGAAAACAAGACAGTATCTTATATTAATTTTTGCTCCCAAAGATGTGCTAGGTCTTATTTTAAGGGGATGCCCTATTTTATTATGAAGAAGAATTTGCATTTATTCTTGAACAAAAAAAAATGAACATTTATTATATACTGTATATATATTTATATACAAAAACTTTGCTAGGTCTTAATTTTAGGGGAGGCCTTATATTTAGCAATTCAGCAAAACCTCTACTAAGTCTTATTTTCTGAGGATGTCTTATTTTCGGGGAAACAGGGTATATTGAAGGATGACACCATCACCCAGTTCTCTTGCTCTGTGAACATTTGCTTGGTTCTTATTTGGAGTTAATTTTTTGTTTATCACTTTTATTATACCCTGTCTTATTATACCCTCTCTTTCTTCCAGTGAACTCAAAGTGATTTCCCTGCTCCCCTCTTTTTTCTAAAACAGTCTTGCAAGGTAGTGCTTCACAGGCTATCAGATGTGGAGGACCACTAATTTCCCCTCCAGTGTGTCAGGGACTGGTATCATATTTGTGCCTATTGGATGCAACTTTTATTTTAATTCTGGGGGACTTACTTGAGACATGTAGTCAATCTTGGGACAGGTAGCCAATCTTGGGACTTGGGACACCAATCCATGGCTTGAAAATATTTTAAAGATATATAAATTGCAAAAAAGCAAATCTTGATTTTGCCCTATTATGTCAGGGACACCATTTTACTATGCCACTGTTTTTAATGAGACATGAGCATCCATGGATTTTGTTATCCATGGGGGGGGGGGGGGGGCTGGAAGCAAACCCCAGTGGATACAAAGGGCCCACTGTATTAAGCCTATTAACAATGCAACCCTAATAAAGAAATGCCTTATTTTTTTGATATTACAGGCCTGCCATTTAGTGGTGGCAGCATTTGTTTGTGTAAATACAGAACTGGGAACCTTTGGACTCCAGTTCCAGGAATCTTCCTACTTGGGAGCTGTTGTCCCCAAAAGTAACTTTCTGCAGAGCTGAATTAACTGCAGAACTATTGGATCGCTGTGTCTCATATGGTGGTCTTTGTGCCTGAGAATATGTTCTTTTAGGCCTTGCATATAGTAATTACTTACAACGTTAGTTAAGTACATAGTACCATTAGACCCAGTTAGCATGTTGCTGGGTGGCCTGACCCATGAGCATTTTCCCCATATCCCAAAAGAAATAACCTCTCATTTAGTACTGCGTACCAGAGGATGAAGATGTGGGAGATGCAAATGTAATATGAAACTTCAGCAATGAGGGTGGGGGAATCAGTATATTTTGAAATGTTAAAGGAAACTTGGCTTTTGAACCCACCCAGACTACCTTCCCAAGAAAGATTGGTGGGAAGATGAGAAACAGAGGCCCAGAAGAACTACGGAGAATGCCCCCCTTTAAATGGGATTGAGAAAGATTGGGTTACCTTGCCACTTGGCATGCAAGAGTTCTGTCAGAGGTCACAGGTGGATTAGAAAATTCTAGTCTCCATTCAATGTCCGATCAACTGGAGGTAACAAGGTTGTTGTTTTGAAAGTGGACAGGTGGTGTCACGGAAGAGGCGTGTCTACAGACAAGGGAATCCAGGTGGTCAGTTCTTAGTTGGATAAGACATTTTATAAGGTCTTTAGCCTGTCTTTCTAAAGCTAGTTCTTTTTTTAAAGGACTTTCCCCCTCTGAATTTGTAAAAGACAAACATTGAAATCATCCAAGACCAAAGCACCAAAATTTAGCCATGAACGTCTAGAAGTCATTAAAACAAGAAGAAAATTTATAGGGCTTTCTGAAGTATGACACTGAAATTTGGCACCACTCGAGGAAAACCTCATTAAAACAAGCGTTTCATGGCTTTTTCTGCTTTGACACCAATTTTGGCAGTGCAACAACGGCAGTGTGAGTGCAGCCCATAATGTGTCCCAGGCAAGTACAATAGCCCCACAGAAATGGAAACTAGAGGACACATTGAACTCTACCAGTCATATCCCACTGTGGGTGCATCTACACTGTAGAATTAATGCAGTTTGACACCATTTTAACTGCCATGTTTCCATCCTACGGATTCCTGGGATTTGTAGTTTTGTGAGGCACCTGCACTCTTTGGCAAAGAAAGCTAAAGACCTTATAAAACTGCAGATCCTAGGATACTAGAGAATGGAGCTTCGGCACTTAAAGTGGCATCAAACTGCATTATTTCTACAGTGTAGATGCAACCTTTGTCTCTCTTCTCTTCTCAGTGAAATGGGTATACTTCGTAGTGCTGTTATAACTTATATTCTCTGATCTGATGTCCTGCCTCCTTCAATATGGATATAATAATGATGGATTTTATCTGACTGCTGTCAAGCAGTGTCAACATTACTGAGCCAGATAGATCATTGCTCTGATTTGCTGTAAGCAATTTATACCATATTCCCTGTTTTCCAGTATGGTGTTCTTCACTCAGTCTTTCTCATGTGTCATTTTAATCCTGTTTTATCCCAATAATTTCACCCTGGTTTGGAATAAGATGAAGGAATACAACAATGGACCACATGCTATTTTTAATACCTTTCTTGAACCACTGAACACATGCAAAGATTGGAGGGGCAAGGGAAGAGGGAAATATGTCAGTAATTGTCTATTTTTTTTAAAAAAAATAAACTAATTAAAATTACAAATAGCAAATTAAATTTTAAATAATTAAGCAATGCAAATGGCTTATTTCATAATATTGATATAACAATTACTGAGGAGTACATGTAAAGCGTTTTCAAACCCTTATTGTGCAGCAACAATGGAAGCATTTATAGATGTCATGAAGGTTGTGAAGTTGAATTCCTTTTCTCTCCACCCACACCCCACTGTTGCAATTTTTGGTCCTGATTTGTATATGTGTGTTTGTGTGTGTGTGTTTCTTTAAAAAGAAACTATACATGACAATTGGAGAAAAGGAGGAACATTGTCTACCATTCTTTAGTCTCATAATGTCTACATGGTAGATCTACTTCTATATGGATTCTGTAATATCTATATTGGTTTCTGATGGTTAAACAAACAAGAAAACTCTACAAGTCCATCTAGACTGTAGAAACAATGCAGTTTGACACCACTTTAATTGCTATGACTCTATGACACAGAATTTTGGAATCTGTAGTTTTGTGAGGCACCAGTACTCTTTGGCAGAGAAGGCTAAAGATCTTGGAAAAACTACTGCTCCTAGGATTCCACAAACTGCATCATTTCTACAGTGTAGATGCACCCTTTGATATTATGCCTTAAAACACTTTGAGGGATAAGTTGAAATATTCATGCCATTCATTCCTCTGAAAGATGGAAAATTTATGTTCAGCCATGTTTTAACTTTCATACCAGATAAAAAGTGGTAAAACATTGTAGAATTTTCCAATTTGTGCTTCCTTAAACTTAGCTTTCTTCTGTGTCCACATATTGGCCTTTGTCTCTATTTTTTTCCCCTCTGCCCCTGCAGACTGAGATAGTGATCAGAGATAATACTTTTTAGATTCTAAACAAGGGCCATCACCATTAGCAGTAGTGGCTAGAATAGATGTGAGCTACATTTGGAGCACCATACTTTGCTCACCATTTTTGTAAATCTGTGATTTAAACAATGAACCACTTGCCATCATTGCTGCAAGCTGCAGAATTTAATATTATGCTTGTTTCATTAACATAAAACCAGCAAAGTAGGTATTCAACCTTATCTGAACATCAGGGTTTGCAGAAATATTCTGCTTTGCTCGTAAATTCTAAAAATTTAATTGAAACTGTTTTAAGCACAGACAACCTGTTGCAACAACTAATCTGTCTTGATTCATAATTACTCAACTTGCTTATCTTCTTTATCTTGGTAACTTTTGTGTCACCTCACGATGAGCCTACAACACCCTTCCACTACAATTCTTAAGTCCTTCTCTCCATTCTTTTAGTTGGGTTGCAGAAAGTGTGCCCCACAATGTAGACAACCCTTCCACCAAGGTCTGTTTGGAAACTTCCAAAGTGGCAAATGTATTTAAAATACACATGCCCACCTCAACAACACAAAATGCTACCTTCAATTCAACTGAAAACCCAGAAATCACTACCAAAAGTTGCATTTTTGGACAAAATTTGGACAAAAATCAGCTTCAGCTGTCCATTGTGTGCCTGTGCACGCACATGGATTCAAACTGACCACTGACCTATGGTGACTCCCATGAATTTCATAAGGTTTTCTTAGGCAAGGAATACTCAGAGGCGGTTTTGCCAGTTCCTTCCTCTGATATATAACCTACAGCACCTGTATCCATTCATGGTCTCCCACCCAAGTACTAATCAGCGCTGATCCTGCTTAGCTTCCAAGATGAGAAGGGATTTAGTGCCTTTAGGGGTGTACATGGATGAAAATTGGCCCCTGCTCCACTTTGCAGTCACTCATCCTCAATCTTTTCTCATCCGGTAGTTGTACAGGAGAAGGCAGAGCAAAAAAGGCCAGGCTGAGGGGGATGGAGGCAGTAGTGGCTATATATCCTTTTTTGCCATCTCAAGAGAGAGCCGCCTGCTCTGTTCCAGCTTATAGCCTCAGTGCCTCTTTTCCAGGTAGGTTTTCCAAAGGTATTCTGGGAAAGCTGCCATGGCAAATCACCAGTGGAACTCGGAGAAAAAAGTACACTAGATGTTCACCAACTGGATCCCAGCTATCTTTCCTTGTATGTATGATTGTATGTATCAATTTAGTTTTTTCATCATCCAAAGAGGTGACTGCTGCCATCAAGGCTGATTCACTGACTGTTTGACAAGAGAGACATAGCCCTGGTCCACCATAGGCAGCTGCTTGCACAATGTGGTTGTTCTGCTTTATTTTAGAAAAGGAGTCCTTGCCCAGCATTTTTATAGAATAATGGCTTCATCCAGGAGACACATCACCAAACTTAGGGGAGCTATCATCATCACCAAACTTGGGGGAACTATACTAGAGACAATAGATATTAAATGCCAGAACTTGAAAAAGTTACTTGTTTGGACTACAACTCCCAGCATCTGCCAGTCAACATAGCCAAACTCTGAAATTGTCTGACATCACTGAACATCTACAAGAATCCAGTACCACTTAATGGATTTCAGGGTTTAACAACCAAACACTATTACCTGAGAGCAAAGTATCACATTTGAACATAAGGTACCAATGACAATCAGAAGTGAAGGAACATTGTGCAGTCTAGATACTGACAGACGACATAGGTAACATGACAGATTATGAAAATCACAGAAAATTAGGAATCTGGACTATCATAAAATGCACAGAAGTGTCAGTGCCTATTTTGGAAGCAAAGAAAACATGAATGTCAGAATCATCACTTGTTGATTGCTCAGCATTGTGAAGCTTTTCAATAGATTTATCTTGATAGAAATACAGGAAGGGATCCCTCCCCTAATCGACAGACCATCCTGTTCTGCTTATTGTGCTTCATTACTGCACTATGTACTCCTGAGGTTTCCAACATTAACACCACTTAGAAAAATTCAGCAGGTGTGAAGCAAGTACTGTACTGTGTATTATTTTTTTAAAAAAATCCAACACAGAGAAAATATAGGATGACCAGGTGCACTGCTATACTGAGGATGGATAGATGTTTGAAGGCCATACAGGTGAGTTAAGATGACAGTGGATTGGAAAAGCAGGTTCAGAAAATCTTGTAACCTTGATAGTGCCTGTGTGATGGCATTAATGTTCAGATGGTTCCTTGCACTCAGAATCTGGGGGAAAAAATCTTCCTACACAGTTTGGTGTCCAAGTGGACCATCTGGTCCATTCAACTGGTCCAGTGTGGTATCCATCTGGTATCCAAGTGGCCATTGTGATGTTCTTTTGCTTTAGCATATACAAATAAGGTGTAAATGTGTATCATTTTTCTCCTCTTTTTTGATGATTCAACCCTCCTCCTCCTCTTCTTCTGGCAATTACTGAATAGTAGGGTGACCACTTATACATCACTGTATAAGAGGCCAAAAGAGGGTGCCTATTTTCATTAAACTGTGAATGTTAATTCACATTATTTTCATTTGCATTCAAGTCATTTCTGATTTATGGAAACCCTAAGGTGACCCTATCACATGCTTTTCCTGGCAAGACTTCTTTGGGTTTTCCATTGCCTTCCTCTGAGGCTGAGAGAGTGTCACTTGCCCAAGATCACCCAGTGATTTCTATGATTGAGAAGAGACTTGAACCCTTCAGAGTCTCTAGGATCCTACTCCAATGATCAAACCACTACACCTTTCTGCAAGGTGATGAAAAATTAGAAATTATTTTTAAAATAATTAATACAAGATCAAAAACATCTCACCCAAGCATGAAATTCCAAGGCCTCTGATCTTAGGGTTCTCTTTATCTTGAAATCATACTTGGACTGAAGGCAGCTCTTGAAATACAGGATACCTTCAGGGAAAGAAATATCATCTGGCAGTACTTCAAAAGAAAGGAAAAGAAAAGAGAAAAGAGAAAAGAGAAAAGAGAAAAGAAAAGAAGACTGTCCTCTGTAAAAGAGGACAAAATGCCACCTACAAATTGACCACCTGGGCTAGAAGTTACATTTGCTACCGTGGATGGCTGGTGGTTCCCATATCAAGGGAATGGTGGATCTGCTCTGGGTCTCAGTCCAAACTTTATTAATAGGGGTAGAAAACTTTCAAAGCAGCCCATCATGAATTCCCCCAAATGGGGCTGGTTATGGGGATGAATGCTTGACAGAGCAGTCACATAGCAAACACTTGCTCTTGGTGACTCTCACACAAAGAAGATGGTGAACCTATATTTTAATTTGAATTTTAAAGGAGCGATCTAGGGTGCTGAACCTGTTTGGGAGACAAGGTTCAGTATCTTGGCTATCTTCTTTAAAGTTTGGACTGAGACCCAGAGCAGATCCACCATTCCCTTGATATGGGAACCACCAGCCATCCACGGTAGCAAATGTAACTTCTAGCCCAGGCCAAGAGGCTGATGGGAGGAAATATGGCATTTGAACTTCTAGTGCATCAGTCTGCTAGTTGGTCACCCTGCCAACAACACCTTGGCTCTTCTACCGCCATGGCTGCACCTACCTGGATTTGATCAGCATCCCACCAACCGGATTGTGGCCTTCCCTTTAAGGACCACCTTGTGGCTGCAGAGACAGGCAGGAGGGAACGTAAAGCAAGAGAGCCGAAATGTGCCCGCAGCATGTCTGCGTTGCTTGCTAAGAGACTCTGAGGCGCCTCTTAATAGCTCTTTAATTATACATCTACCATCACTTATTCGTTTTATTCCTCTTCTTCTTCTTCTTTCCTCTCCCCTCTTTCTTTTTTAAAGCTTGGGGTTCTCTAGATATGTAAATATACCACACAGAACAGAGTCCTGCTTAATTACAATGTAGAGAACACACACTCTGCAGGCAGCCAGACTGAGACTGGAGAAAGCAGGATGAGACCCTGGGTAGGGTGCAGGGTGCTTTGGGGGGGGGGGGATATGTTGTCTAGAGGATTCTGTCCCAGACAGAGGTGATCTAAAGGGGAATTTCAGTTCATCCTTTTGGGGGCATTTCAGGCAATTCAAGGCTGGGCTTAAATTCATGGTAAATGCCCCCACTCCATATTAGCTGTACCGTTTCTTGTAATCCGAGAGACCACAATTAGCAATTACTCGTTGAAGAGATGTGAGGATTTTTTTACATACCATGTTGTTATTTGGAAAGATCTCCTGCAGAACCAGGGAATAGTTAGAGACATATTGTTAGAGACATGATGTGAGGAATCCATGCCCCATCAAATGCTGCTGGAGTGCAACTCCCATCAGCCTTAGTCAACATCACCAGTGGTGAAGAATGCCATGAACTCCAACCCGACCCTGACTGGATGTTTTAATCTAGTGTCGCTGATGTAAACCCCAGACTCTAGATGAGATTTCTAATACTTCACTCATATTCTTAATACAAGTGACAGCAGATGATGCAATCATTTTGCATCTGGCTACGGGGACACAGCCAGATGCTTTTCTGATTCTCCAACTCTCTAACAGCTCCAGAATGGCTGTGAAGAGGGGGCTGCCGTGGTTCAACAAGTAGGTGGCAGGGGAGCTTTGGCCATTGTAGAGGTGAGGAAGGGAATGCCAACCTCTCCAATGATGAAAAAAAATGATACAGGTATGTGTCAGGTGGACTTACATCTGTGTATGCCACTAACAGGATGCCATCCTGAGCATTTTTAATCTGACTCTGCACTGGTTTTATGACACACACAGGGATTGATTTCCAGTATACATTTGGATTAAGAGGCTATGCTAGTAGTGTATATGTCAGTTTCTCATTTGCATGAGATTCAGTGATGTCTTAACCACAACAAACTACAATTCCCAGAATTCCATAGCAATTGAACCAGGGCAGTTCAATGCTATGTGGATGCAGTCTAGGACAAAGAACACAAGCTAGGAGAGCACTTTGCTTTTGCCTTAATTAACTGGAAACTGTTGGATTCCTCCTCTCCCCACCATCACTCTCCTGAGTTAACTGAGTGCAAACTATATTTTCATTTTGATTTCAGTTTGTAGCAATTAAATTAAGCTGAAGACAAAGGGGAAAGCAGGAGGAGATGAGAAACAGCTATTTTAAACAGGGACTGTACCTGCCAAATCAGAACAGTTGGAGGGTATCACTGCAAACTGAGTTCAGAGTCCAAATGTAGTTTGCACTCAGTTAACTCAGCAGCAGGGAGAGGAGGGATGCGGGTTTGCCCTTCCCAGTAGACTCAGGCAAAAGCAAATTGCTCCAGCCTCTTGTAGCTTGTTTGTTTTTCCTCATTTATAAGGATTTGCCAATTTGGCCACACTGTTGCATTGCTTGCCCACGTGTCCTGGTTTTCATCTGTGAAAAGTTAGCAAGTAAGGGGTTCTTGGGAAGTAACAATGCTGTGCTGTAAGAGGTTTTACTGAGTTCTAGGCTATTTGAGATGAGAAGTTGGTCCAAAATGGTCTGATTTTTTTTTTAAAAAAAAAAATCAGATGGTGATAGTGGTGGAAGGTTTGGGGTATTGCCAGATGTCTTTGAGAGCTTTAGTAAAAAAAGGAAAGGAAGATGAAAAAGGAAAGGAAGGGGGAAAGTCTAGGCTTCCTTATGTAGTTTTTACTTGATGATGATATTTCTCCAAAAATTGGGATCCAAGATGACTTTCAGTTTAAAAAATAACAACAGTTAAAACACTGAATATCAATATATATATATATATATATAATTAAACCTACATTTAGAAAGATAAAATGCAATTAAAAAGATTTTTAAAAGCAATTTTTGGGGAAAAAATGACTAGAATTCTGTTGGGGACTTCTGTCTTTGCTCCTTTGGGAATTAGAATTAGGCAGTTCCATAATATCTCTATCTGGTAAATGTTCTATTACTACATTACCATGCAGGGGAGTCAGCAAAGTGACCAGGGCACAATGATGCACAAATGCACATCAGTCCTGTGGTTCATCACTTGCATTGCATACTGGCTAGGGAGTGCTGATATGCACCAGTAGAGCCCATGTATATTAGGACACCCAGGCTGGTACCCTGTTATGCATCTTTGCAGTTCACTAACAGAGTTTCTTATCGTTTCTGCTATCTAGGTACTCTGTATAATCAGCCTCATGTACAAGTAGAAGGTAGGTTTGGGGCCAAAATTATGGATTTTGATATTACCCTTGGATAAGTCAATGATAAAACTTAGGTGCATGCAACAAAGGATCTAAATAATGAAGCAAAGGAAAACAATGCCAAAGAACTTACAAAATTCTGGCAGGCATAACAGTTTGGCCTTACCCTAAAGGGTGAATGGATGAGAGAGTAGAGGGGGGTCAGTGGTTCCAGGACACATTATGCTCTTGCCTCTCACCAGGAAATGGTTCCCTTTTTTTTTATACCAGTTAAAGTACAGTATTTACATTGACCCATGAATAAGTCGACCCAGGTTTTTGACTAAATTTTCTAGATTAAACATGAGTATATACAGTAAGTATAAAGTTACATAATGTACACCATGATAGAAGATTCCTTCCTTTTCCAATCATTTTCAGTTGTTGAAAACATGTATGTGTCACTCATCTATTAAAATATCTGAGGTAATTGAAAAGATTCAGGAGGCGGTCAGTTAAAAGCAGCAACAACAACCCTGCCCAAAAGGTAAAGCTGTTGATGGGCAAACAGAATGCAGAACTTCACAAGGAAAAGATTGTGTGCTGGAAGCAGAGAGCGAACACATTCTAGAAAAATAAAGTGCACTGAAGCTGGGATTCTCAGGATGCCAGATTCTGCCCCAGGGACCAGTCTCCACCACTCCTCCAGACACACGAAATACACTTTTAAAAAACAAAAACAAACAAACATGGAACAGGTTTAAGACCCAAGTCAATTTTTGAGGGAGCACAGGTTGGCAGGAAGGTGAAAGTTTTTCAGGGCTTTCCTATTTACAGCCAAATGGAAGGTAAATGTGATGTGTCTTTCTGCTACTTCTCCCTGCCCCCATTGCCGACTCTGCTTTGTCTTGTTATGGAACGAATGCTGCTATTTCCCTTGTCAGTCACTCACTCTCCCCCAGAACCTGGGCAACAAAGCAATTTTCTATCATTAGCAAAGAAAAGCCATCACAAGTGGGGGACGGAGAACACTGACAGATGTGGGTTCACCTTTTCCTGTCAACTCTTTAAAAGTATTGACAGATTCTTCCCGTGAAAGCATCGGCTTTGATATACCCAAAAGCTGCCAAGCCCTCATTGAGGTGCTTCTACCAAACAATACACTAAGTCCCAAATTTACTTAGGAAAAACTTGGCCTTCCAGTCTGGAAGCCTCCCAAAATCCCATGTATGTGAGGATAAGAGGCAGGTGCTTAGTTGGAAAGAGAAAGTCACTCTTCTTGTGCTCAGAGGTTGTCTAGAATTAAGCAAAATGCTCCAGGCTGAAGTGGGCACGTCTATTATACTTAACACAGTAGAAGTGAGGACTCCAATGGGAGTTCTGGACTACAATTCCCACTGTCTTTTTCCATACTGAACATTCCAGTAAGGCTGGTGGTTACCATCTGACAGCTCAAAGGTTCCCCATCCTATATATATATATATTATATATATATATATATATATATATTCATTATTCAAAAGGCCTTGAGGGATCAGCCTGCAGTTTCAGAACAGGCAGCGTGTGACCCTCTACATGTTGTACAACTTCAATTTCTATCATCCTTCCTCATCGCTATACCATCCAGTGCTGATGGGAGTTGCAGTCCAAGAACATCTTGTCAAAGTTTGCCTATCACCACATCATTTTAAGGTCTCCGCTAGCTGGAAGGCTCTTTAGTCCAAATCTGGCTTAAAGGAGGGTGAGGTACACATGTAAGAAGGGAAAGCAGGGACTGCTTGGGCAACAGACTAAAGCAGGAAGGCACAGAGGTCTCCTAGGCCCTGCCATATGATACAGTTATAGGACTCTGTTCCACTTTAACAGCTATGGCAACATCCTATGGAATTCTGGGCTTTGGAGTTTAGGGAGGGTTATGTGTAGTGGTTTGAGCATTGGACTACAACTCTGGAGACCAGGGTTTGAATCCCCACTCAGCCATGGAAACTACTAGGAGACCTTAGACAAGTCACACTCTCTCAGAGGAAGACAAAGGCAAAATCCTTTCTGAACAAATTTTGCCGAGAAACCTTATAGATGCAGTGCTGCTGTAGCTTCAGACTGGGTTCAGCACCTTGGACAAGTCCTTTAACATTCAGCCTAAAACCCAAAGATGTTTCACTTCCCTTCACCAAGATGAAAAATCACTGGTGGTTCTTGCATATGAGGACTGAGATCCTGCATTGTTACATGTAGCTTCATCATTGCAGCTTCTTCTGCTGATGCCACCTTGTACAACCGTGTCTCTTAAACCAGCCAGTGCTCCAGCCAAAGGGTCTCCAAGGCACTGTAGATTAGTGTGCTGTGAAATAATATTTTAGTGTACACTTGGTCATGGGATACATTAAGACAGGCAGCTGGAGAGACTTCTCTCGGGTTGATGCAAGCAACCACTTGCATCAACATGCTCTGTGACCAGGAAAATGCTACAGTCATCCGTTCCCAGTGACCTGATCTGCAGTGTCTCAAAACCACATCAGTTGGGGTGCTGCCTGGCTTAAGACGTAGGTTGTGGGAGTCACATTTGGTCATTAACAGCCATAAACATGGATCCCAAAAGTTTAAAGATTGCATGTCCATCTTACAATCCCACATATACAGAACAGAATGCCAGCCATGATCTTTTCCTGAGGATCATTCTCTCTTAAGACCATCAACTGCTAGCACCTGAATACCAGGCTCAGTGGGCACACAAAAGTTATATGATCACAGCTTCTCCCACTGTAGCATAATGACTGTATTGCACTTATATTTAAATGATAGTAATTATTTCCCAATTCACATCAGGCTGCAGCCATAAAGGGAGTGTGAAGAAGCAGAGATATTCCATTATTTCTGCAGCCACAGAATGGTCATCTAGCTGATGGTTGTCTAGATGATGCTCTGGGCTTCTGTTAGGACTTTAACAGAGCTATCCAATGTGCTGAACAGGCTCCCAGACCTATCTTTAAAGTTTGAACTCTTAAAATTTGGACTAAAACCCAGAGCGGATTCACCACTGAATTGACATGGGAGCCATCATTCTGTCTAGCTGTTTTAACTGTCTCCCCACCAATTCTGATGAGAACTAGAACTTTAGTACTGGAGCCTGGACTTGCTTTTTTCCTCCTCATCCCACTCCATTTACTTTGTGGGCTCAAGGGTGTATATGATTCTTCTCCTTCACAGTCTGTCCCCGAAACAACAGTTCTGTGATGTAGGCCAAGCTCAGAAGGAATGATTGGGCTACGTTAGCTAGGATATAAATGTAAATAATAAATAAATAAATCTACTTCTAGATGTGTGTGTGTGCACATGTGCCTTCAAGTCGCCTATCAACTTAAGGTGACTTCATGAATTTCATAAACTTAGAGGTGGCTTTTCAAAGTTCCTTCCTCTGAAATATAGGTGCATTGCAATAGCACCTGTTGGCAGTCTCCTGTCCAAGGGCTGCCCCTACTTATTTTCCAAAATCAGACAGGATTTGGTGCCTATTTAGGCCATTTCTAGGTACCTTGGGTCAATTAAATGACTCTTCTGGACACAGGGGGATTGTTTCTCTTGGGGTGGTCCCAACAGAAACGATCTTTTTCTAGTTATTTATCTTTCACTGGGGCAGAACTAGAGGCCTTTGTGTCACTAAACTACTTCCAACCATGCAAACAGCTACTTGAAAAGCCTCCAATTGTCTTGCTGTTTCAGGTGCCTCCTGCTTATACACACAGCCTCAGAAAATTGCATTCAGGCTGAAATAGCATCAGTATTTGGTATTCAAAACTATACCTCATTTCTGGAAAGTAGTCCTGCCACCAAACCAATGGCATTCTCTAATTCTTTCAAATTCTTCATGACAACAAATTTCTATGAGGCACTCATGCTAGTGTCTACAGTTGCAAAACAAGCAAAGTTCCAGTGGTACATTTGCTCATTGTGTGTTGGATTCGTTTATTCATTGTAAATATCTGCTTTCTCACAAATTAAGATTCTGCTCTTCAGGTAATATAGATTGTGTGTGTTTTTTTAAGGAAGAGTTTCTGAATTCAACAAATGGGAATAAACGTGGTGGCATTGCAATGTATGCAAAGGAAAAGTCAAAGTGAATATCTATGAAAGCTGGTATTGCATTGAGCTAAAAAGACTGAATTACAAAGCTAATAGAATCAGCATGGTGTAGTGGTGTGAGTGTTGGACCAGGATTTGAATCCCCACTTGGCTATGGCAACCCTCTGGGTGACCTTTGGGTAAGTCACACTTTCCACCTCAGACAAAATCAAAGGCAAAGGCAAACTTACCTGGACAAATTTTGCCAAGAAACTCCTGTAATAAGCTCACCTTAGAGTTGCCGTAAGTTGGAAATGACTTGAAAGTATACAACAATAAATCCAATCCCTAGTTTGAATCTCACCTCTTAACTCACTTGCTGGCCTTGAGCAAGATAATCTCTTTTAGATTCAGATTTTCCATCTGCAAAACAGATAATACTGACTTCACACTAGGAATGGAGATCCTCTGGTTCTCCAGATGTTGGATTCCAGCATCCATCAACCCTAGCAAGCATGGCCAAAACTCAGGGAGGACAAGAATCCAACAACATCTGGGAAATCACAGGTTTTCCCAGTTTTTACTTTCTGAGGTTATTGCAAGAATTATTGCTCTGAACCCTTGAAAACACTAGCAAATGTTCAGTATTATTAAGATCAGATAATGAATTTTGACAGGGACTTACATTCGTCAGGTTTCCCTGGTGCTGCTGATTAGCACTAGGTTTAAGGTGCAAGGAAGTAACACAACATAAGCCAGGTTCAGTTTGCTTCTCATTCTTTCTTCTTTAACCTCCTGCAATTAACAGTGACCATGGCCAAACAAGTGTTAAAACATCCTTTTTGAGCCACTCTTGTGTGTCATAATGGACACAAAGGCTGGAGTTAATTATTGGAATAATTGATTAAATATGCCACATTTCTTGTTGACACATCCACACCTTCGCAAAGCGGTTCCAGATGTGGGCCGCAATTACACCCGTCCCCATCCACACAAATCAGCTTAACACATCAGGCCAAGAGGAGAATAACAAGAGGCAAAAGAAAAGAAACAACATGCATCTGGCAGAAAATTACTTTTCTCAATTACTGCCAGGCACCGGGAAAGCAACTCCAGAAAGAGGAACAAAAAGCAAAGGAGTTGCTAGAAGAGGCTAGAAAATGTTTCTGAATAGTAACTTTGATTATGTTACACATGAAATTTGAATAACACGGTTATTTAATTTTTTTTTCTGCCTTTCTTCTTTCTTTAGAGGTATTACTAGAGGGATGCAGTGGGCACCTCTAAAGTGACACCACTGTTTTTGGAGAAAATTGGGATACGGTGCTCACCTGCATCCCTTTAAAACACTGAAGAGATGGTGTGAGTAGGGCAAGGATCAGTGGGAGGAGAAAGAAGAGGCTCTAAGTTTTGGACAAAAATTCAAATTCAATTAAAAAAAATTAAAATATTTTTAATTATTTAATTATTTAAAAAAAAAATCACATTTTTACCAAACCTTCACTTTAACCACACGGGAGGAAGTAGGTTCAAGTCTAAGAAAGCTCGTGCTACCAACTTCTGTCTTTCAGTTAGTCTCAAAGGTGCTACAAGATCCCTTTGCATCCTGATTTTCCAGACTAACACAGATATGTGAATTCTGCCACTTGGAAGTATGTACATGCAAATACATTTTGGCTGTGTGATTATTTGGCAATGATTATTTAAAGATATCATTTTAATTTTGCTAGTTGTTTATGCCACAACTATTACCATTACATTCAGTGACATATGAGGATTACAATTTATGAATAACATTAATATTAAAAAAAATACTAAAGATTCTGGATGGAAGGAGGTCAATGGAGGGGGTAACAGCAGAAGTTACTGTACCATGTGATGCCAATCCTAGTGATGCCACTGCTTCTACATAGGGACCAGAATTAGGAAAAGCTCTTTTTGGGGACTAGAATTTCCACTGTCACCTGACTAACTGCTCCCCTTTCCAGACTCTTCTATATAATGGCATCCATTCTAATTGTATCATTTTTTTTAGCATTCAGCACAGGTCAGCCAGGCAATGAATCCATTTCAAGTTTTAGTTTAGATTAGAAAGGAGTTATCCAAGCTGCTGAATCATCTCTCCAAAACAGGTCTAGTATTTGGATAGCTGCTTTAAATCTGTCTAAAAGCTGGACCAGATTAAACTGACATGGGATCCATCTGCGGCCACTGGTTCAGCATGGTATATAAGATGGATCGTGCAACTAACCTCACAGGGCCGATTGTATTTTTAGACATAGTTGCCAAATTGGTTCAATATGTGCATGCGCATTATTAGTCAACCTTACTAAAGGAAGGTGGAAGGTTAACCCAGTTTTTGCACATGCAGACCAGAGTTGTGGGCATGTTGCAGAGTATTTATTTAATGCATCACCCACCCCACACAACATGCATATGAAAAGGAGAAATGCAACATTAAGAAAAGAAGACAGAGATGTTGCTTAAAATACAAATGCAATTTATAGGTCTTGCTCATCTCTCCATGTCCACGGATTTTTTATCTATGGATTCAAGCATCTGCGGTTTAAAAATATTCCAAAAAGATATAAATTCCAATAAACAAACCTTGATTTTGCTATTTTATATCAGGGTCACAATTTTAACTCATCCAGATGGTTATTTCTAGCTAGATTCTGCCCATTCAGTCAATTCAACATGTAAGTAAATTCAGTAGGTCTACTCTACTCAGGACTAATAACAGGACTTAGACCATTTCTTGTAATTTCAATAACAATACAGTACATCTCAGTATAAGGGGGAACACTATGAGTATATGGCTGTCTATTCAATCCAGGTTGACAGACAACTTCAAGCTCCCTGCTCCTCCTTTTCATCATTCCTTATCTTTACAAAAGATGTTGATAAGACCTCGATTTGCAGATGGAAAGGGGATGGGCAACTAGAGGCCCATCACGTTTGTTCTGTCTGCAACTGCCTTCAGTCCTAACCTTTAGAGCTATCATGATGAAAGCTATTCGGAGTTACAGCCCTGGGCATCATGGTGAGTGGAATAATGGGAGTTGTAGTCTAGCAGAGATTGGAAATGGATACCTTTTTGGACTATGACTTGCAGAATCCCCCAGCTAGCTTAGAGCCATCCTGGGTGATAGCTTTTGGGAGATGAAGTCCAAACAAGTAACCCTTTCCAAGGCATTTCTGATCTGAAACAGAGGATGGTTTTAACTCAAGTGTGGACAACTGTGCTAGAAATGGGGGACATTTTTTAAAAAAATGTACCCCTGACAGGCCGTACCACACTGTTGTGCTGAAAGGGGATTTCATTTTCTGCCAGTTTTTTCAGTGATTCGGAGAAAGATTGGAGGCCGGGGAGGATGAAAGGAGTGCTACTTTTTGCAGCAGTTTGGCCCACTTTGATAACTTTAAACCAAAATATTGGCTCAGAAATCCTTTTATGTGCAGGGGGGGGGGGGGGCTGAGGGAAGTGTCAAGCGGATTGCCACAGATCACCATATTGGGATTTCGGGGTGCCACATATCATCTGCAGGCTGCCCTTTCCCTGGCCCTATTTCTACTACAGTCTTTTAGATAATAGAGGACTGACCCTCGTAAAAGAGGGCACCGGCCACCAAAGGTGCATGCACCTTTCATGAAAGCAAACAGTGTAGCATCACAGTTCCGTAAACTGCTGCCAAGGGCTTTTATATTGGGGAAGTGAGAGTTTGGTCAAAACACAAGCATGAGCAGAGTGCCCTATTTGCAGCCATCCAGTCCTCACCCCCAACCCCTCCAAAGGGTTTCCTCCTTGGCCCATTCCCCCTATATGTATTATTCATGGCTTGCTGCTGTTTCTGCCACTGCTGCTGGGTGAACATAGCTGCAGCCGTGTGTGGGAGGGGAGACGCCAGACTGTCTGTAAAGCACTCGCTTGTCTTGTTATTAACTTCTCCTTGGGCTTCCATTAAACTGGAGCTTCTGTACTTGGCTTCAGGCTTTGCCATTGTTATTGTGGTTTTTCATTCACTCTCCCTCCCCCTTTTTTTCTTTTTTTCTTTCTTTCTTTCCTTCTTCCTTCCCCCTTTTCCTTTCCTTTCCTTTTTTGTTTCTTTTTTCCCTTGAATCTACTGCTAATGCATAATTATAGCTGTCTGGACTTTTATTATCTTTGAAGGTCTTCTGTTCAGGTTTGTTACTTGGAACCAGAACCTCCTCCTCCTCTTCCTCCTCCCAGCCCAAACATGACAGATGTTTTTGGCAGGAGACGTACAGCCTGGAACAAGTCGGGAAGATTGGATCTAACCTTCTAAACTTTGTAATCTTTATATACACACCTTGGAGTGTTTAGCAAAAAAAAGTGACAAAGATAAAGGACATCAGTGTTATTTAACAATTTGCTTGTGTGCTTGCCTGTCTACCTATCTACCTACTTACCCACTCACCTACCTACCTATTGGGCCTTTTTCATGCTATTTCGGCCTTTTCAGCCTCGTGTGCTTTCTTCTTCCTTATAATTTTTGTGATTATTCTCATTGTGTATTCTGTACTAGGAGGGATTCTTGTGCATATGTCATATGTGCATGTTGCCTTTCAACTTAGAATCATAGAGTTGGAAAAGGATCATCTAGTCCAACTCACTGTCATGTAAGAACTCCTAACAGATGGCCATCCAGCCTCTGTTTAAAAACCTCCAAAGGAGGAAACTCCACTACATTCCAAGGCAGTGTATTCCACTGTTGAACAGCTCTTAACGTCAGGAAGTTCTTCCTAATGTTGAGGTGGAATCTCTTTTCCTGTTGTTTGAATGCATTGCTCTGTGTCTTAATCTCTGGACCAGTGGAAAGTAGCAGCGGTAGACTTATAGTGACCCCATGAATTTCATAGCCAAGGAATACAAAGGAGGTTATCAGATAAGGAAAAGGACATCCTTGTCCTGTCCTTTTCCCATCCTTCCCATGCGATCATGGAAAGGACTGTCACATGATGTTGCGTTGATCCTGTCATTGTCCCATTTGGGAAGCGCAAATGACAGCGATCGTGCGAAAGACTTTCATATGACATTGTGCTGATGCTGTCATTGCCCCATGAGTGAAATGGAATTGTTCCCTCATTTCCTGTCATTTTGTATTAACAGAAGAACCCGTTAATACAGTTCCACTGCACTAATGGGACAATGACTGGATCAGTGCGACATGTGTGAATTTCTTTTGTGTGATTGCAGTCACAGATGGGATAAGGATGGGAGAGCAATCCACTCCTGTCCTGTCCTATACCCGTCCCAATGTGATAATCTCCTCAGAGGTGGTTTTGCCAGTTCCTTCCTCTGAAATATAGGCCACAGCACCTGATATTCATCGGTGATCTCCCATCCAAGTACTAATCAGGGCTGACCATGCTTAGCTTCCAAGATCAGGACCCTTTAGGTTTTTGTATTTTTCTTTTATACAGGCTATTTTTGGAGGTTTTCTGTTGAGAGGTGTACAGAAGATGTTTTGATTAATGAAACCTCTTTCTAGGCTGGGTCAGCATAGTATGGCCCTTTGGCTGCATGCAGCCCTTAGACCCCATTTTGGGGTCCCATCCCAACTCAGTTTTATCCTTGGAGCAGGAAAATCTGTCACATTTTCTTAGTCCTGCATTTGTATTTTTGAAATCTCGGGTACTTTCCATAGTGAGCGTGAAAACATCAGTGAAGGTTTTGCCTGGAAATAAGAACGTCATCAATAGAGGGATAGTGTCTAGATCGAGGGAAGTAATAGTATCACTCTATTCTGCTTTGATCAGACCTCACCTGGAATACTGTATCCAGTTCAAAGAGGATGTTGACAAGCTGAGCATGTCCAGAGGAGGGCGACTAAAATGATGAAAGGTTTGGAAAACATGCTGTATGAGGGGAGGTGTAGGGAGCTGTGTATGTTTAGCCTGGGGAAGAGAAGGTTAAGAGGTGATATGATAGTACTGTTTAAGTATTTGAAGGGATGTCATACTGAAGATGGAGCATTTTTTTCCCTTGCAGCTCCAGAGAGTAGGACCCAGAGCAACAGATTCAAACTACTGGAAAACAGATTCAACCTCAACATTAGGAAGAACATCCTGACAGTAAGAGCTATTTGACAGTGGAATACACTGCCTAGGAGTGTGGCAGAGACTCCTTCTTTGGAGGTTTATAAACAAAGGCTGGATGGCCAGCTGTTAGCCATCTGGATGGCCATGTGTATTCCAGCATGGGAAATGACTACAATATACCCTGCAATTCATTGTTCAGCATCACTTCATGGATGGTTTCTGAAACAAAGTGATATTAAAATTTAGAATTCAGAAAAGGACTTCATGGGAAGGATTACAGCATCTAGAACTTGCTTGATCTGAAAAGCAATTTGTTAAAATTTGATAAGTCCAAAACGAAATAGTGATTAGACAAACTGATGTCTACAAACAGAGGAATGAGGGACTCAACAATATTTCCGTTGGTTTGCCTATTCTTCCTTTTAAATCTACCTGCATGGGGCTTGGTTGTGATCCCTCAGTGGTGAAAGAATCACACCAAGAAGGGCCTTCTCGGTAGCTCAGTAGGAAGTCTCCTTGTTTTTCTCCTTCTGTCTGGAAATAATAATAAAAAAAATCCTATCTGGAACCTCATAGCTCATCACAACATAGCCATTTCTAAGGTGCTGGAGAGCAAAGTGGTGAATAATAACATGCTCAGCTCTTTCCTGGTGTGTTGAAACAAACATCTGTAGAAGGATTCAGCCAGGATTCCACAGGGATCTCTGCTGCTACCTGTCTCAGCACACCCCACAACTTGGATAGGCTGGCTGCATCATTACTCACTGTCCCATTCTCCATAGCTTTGGTGATGGCACTCAGGCTTCAAATGTAGGATTTTGGAGGATTGCATCAGGAGATATCATAGCTACATCACCCAGTGCAGGATCACAGCCATTGTTTTTGAAGAGAGTAGAGACAGCCAAAAAGACAAACCAATGGGTCCTAGAGCAGATCAAGTCAGAAGTCTCCCTGGAAGCCAAAATGACAAAACTTAGGCTGTGGTATTTTGGACATATCATGAGAAGAGAGGGCTCATTAGAAAAAAAAATAATGCTGGGAAAAGTGGAAGGAAGTACAAAGAGAAGAAGGTCGCATGCTAGATGGATGGACTCTATAAAGGAGGTCATGGATATGAATTTGCAGAAACTAAGCAGAGCCGTGGAGGACAGGGAGTCTTGGAGATGTCTCAGGGTCACCATGGGTCGAGATCAATTGGAGGGCAGTTAACAACAACAAAAAGATGGTGTCGTGGTTTGAATACTGGACTAGGACTATGGAGACCAGAGTTCAAATCCTGGCTCAGCCATGTAAACCCACTAGGTGACTTTAGGCAAGTCACTCTCTCTCAGCCTCAGAGGATGTTAATGGCAAACCCTCTCTGAAGAAACTTGCCAAGAAAGCCCCATGATAGGTTCACCTTAGGGTCACCGTAAGTTGGAAATGACTTGAAGGCACACAGCAACAACAGAGCTTTACCTCGCCACTGTAGAGGCAGGTACCCTCCCCTTACTTGTGTCACAGGCTGCTAGAACATAGAAGACGCATAGTTCTCTCACAGTCCCAAACAGAGAACTTTCTCTGTAAAGCAGGACACATGGACTCCTTATATTTTTGGAGCTGTAACTTTCGGTGCCAAACCTCAGATGATAACAACAATGCATGCTATAAAAGCTCAGTCCTCCCTACCTCTCTGTTTCTCTTTTTTACTTTTTCACATGCTTCTTTAATGAACCTTTGGATTCTTTCACAACTGGCATGGCACATGGATGCTTGCCCTGCCTTATTATTCTCCTGCCTTATTTTTCATGGGTGACTTCAGCTCCATAACCACCACCCCATAAAACCCAGAATGTATGTTCTCTCTTGCGTGGTTCAGCCTGATCAAAAAAAGGAGGGGAGAGCATGGCAGACCTAGAGGTGTCAGCTTGTTGAGTGAAATAAGAGTGTTTGCACTGCCTTGTAATGTTGCTTTTGGGAAACTCTCCACAGGCAAGAGAGAGAGAAAGCCACAGTAACTCTCTAATGAGCATCTTGGAAACTGTTTCTTGGGTAGCTTGTCAAGGGAAGATGGCTAACTCTCTGAAGGGGGAGGAAGAAATGGAGATCTTAAAAGTGGTTTGTAGATTTTGCAACACTGGGATCAAGCAGACCAAAGACAGAGGTGGTTTGCGTTGGATGATAAGGGGGCAAAACAACTCAGGAGTTTCTTCTCCCCACTGGGCTATATTTTTATTACTATTTTTATCCCAGGCTAGGGTGGGGGTGCCAGTTCTACATTTGTGTATGACAGAGTTGTTTCCAAATGACGTTGAATGGAAACATGGTTGGGCAATGGTCTCATCTGGAGGCGTTGTATCCTTCCAGACATCTTCTGCAAAATGTCCCCTTTCGTGATGACAGGGTCTCCTCCTCATAAGCAAACAGATCTGCAGGAACTAGAACAGGGTGACTGGAGAAGCAGGAATGGGGGAAAGTTTGGGTTGCAGAGCTCAACATAAACTGTCAGATTTCTTTCAGTGTAGCACCAGAATCCAAGACAGAAAAATTCCTCTTGTGGACTGCAACTATCCAATTCTCCTGGTCCAGTTTGGCTCAGGGCTTCTGGCAATTGTAGTGCAAGAAAGTAACCCTTCTGAGTGGCCATGCCAGTGGGAGAAATTGAGTTAACCTCAGGGTGCACTGCGGATATCTGCCCTGAGGTCCCTTTGCAAAAGTACCAGCTTTCCAAACTTCTTTTTTCATTACCCCCACCAAAGCACACCTCCCTTGTTTATTTGGGCCATCATTTGACCTGGAATAATAAACTTTCACTTATTTCTTTAAAAAAAAAAGCAAGTCTAACCCTCGTAGGAAGCAAGATACAGTTCAAACTGCAGAAGCACCCTTCTGTCAAATGGTTCTGCAAGAAGCAAGTCCACCTGTGAATTTCAGGCTCAAGGGAAGGGATAGCAAGCAGTGCAAGTGGCAAGGGAGTAGGAGGAAAGGGCAAGTGTGCACTGTAAGCAGCAGAATGGACAAAGCAAAGGGAGAGTGCAACTTCAGGAGGTGATGAAGAGTGTAGGAGAGACAGGAGAGCTAGCAGCACAAGAATTAAAGTGATGTGAAGGAAGGGATCATTGTGGGGATATAAGGTGAAGCAAGAGATGGAATAGCAAGGGATGGTGCAGCAAAGTGCAAGAAGGGAGGGAGCAGTGTATTGCAAGGGTAGGGAATCGGAGAGAAAGGAATGTGAATATTATTGAAGGCAGAGTACAAGAGGCAAAAGACTCTGATGAGGGGATGAGGGAGGAAGCTGCTATTGTTGGTCTCCACCATTGATAGGTAAGTCCACTACACCTTAATGAAAGAGAAGGAAGCCTACCTGAAAGCCATCTAGCCAGCCTGAGCCCCTTCAAGCCTGGAGCTGATCCTGAAGTCATGCCTAGGTCATTGCTTCACACAGAGGTTTCCATTTGAAGCCATTAGATCAGGGTGGGTAAAATGCATCCTAAAGGCACCATGGCACCCTCCAAGACTGTTTCTGAGATCATTGACTTCTCCAGACTCAGCAGACTGACCTTGTTTTGGTCCCCTGCAAAGGTGAATTGATTCAGCAAGAAGCTTCCAGGAATGGGCATTCACCTTTTGAACAGGTTGCTTTATGCCTGCACTTTTTAAAAGTTTTTTTAAAAAGCTGCTTCCCTGGGGCAGGATTTCTGGCACACTATGTAGCCCCTGAAGGGTTCCATGAGCAGAAAATCAGCTTCTTGGCCTACCTTATTTGTCTACCCTATAAAAGATATTTCATATGTTACCCATATGTAGGTTTTATGTGGTTACAGATTTCTAAAACCACAAGATATCCATCATGTAATACATAATACACAAATAAACAATATAAAACAGCAAAGGTAACAAGTATTAGCAGTTATTTAAGATCTCAGAACATAAGAAACAAAGTATAATTTAAAAAGATGGGGAAAATCTCAAATATTACATATGTGTCTACATAGAAACTTTGTAACAATTTTTGTTTCATATTTATTTGCATTTGCTTATAAACCAATCAATACCAATCAAAAGATTTTCTGGAAAATGTATTTAAGAAAAATTTACTATTACTCATTCACCTCCATAAAACCGACAAAAGAAGACCATATGAGATAAGAGGCAATTCATCTCCAATACAATGTTTGTAAGGAGTTCCTGATGTTAGTCTCCAGTTTTGTAATGTGATGTTACATTCCCTGATTTTGTAAGGAATTCCAAATAAGTATGGTCCAAAGCACACTGCAGAAATAAAGCAGTTTGAGACCTGCTTTAATTGCCTAGGATCAATAGTAGTGTGTTCTGGGAACTGTAGTTTTGCAAAACATTGAACCTTCTCTGTCAGAGAGCTCTGGTGCCACAATAAGCTACAATTTCCAGGATTCACTAGCACTGAGCCAGGGCAGCTAAAGTGGTCTCAAACTGTATTATTTTTGCAGTGTGTTTTGAACCTATGTGGACATGTGTTTTTCCCTCCACAGAATTTCCAAATGCACTGAGACAGAATACGTCTGTCAGTATATTCCTTCTTGCTTTGTCCATCCAGGAAGGGCATCCCATGTGCGATGGTGCTGGTCCTCATTTGCAGTTCCAAGTTCACAATACAGAAGGAAAAAATGCTCTGGCTTCTGAAATTTTCCATGTTGACAGGTTGCAATAAAGACAGGTGGCGGCTGGTTCTGTTCCCAGAGAAAGAGGCTGGAGAGCTTGGGTTTCCATTTCCAGGCCACTTTGGGGGGCAATTATTGCATCAAATTGTGGAGCCACTGCCCTGCCTTCCCTTGTGGAAAGTGATGCCTGCAGTCTCTGAAGAAACTCAACACCGTGCAAGGTTTAATTGCTCTGGCAACAGCAGACTCCAGCGGGCAAACCTTTTTTGGATGGTCTTTGCTTTCCTTTTCATGGAAAGCATGCCTTATACCTGCATAGTGACACACTTTGAACAAAATGGGCTGTTTCTCCAAGGCAGGTTGGATATCCTATTGCACAGATCAGGCTTTTCACCACCTATTTCTGTATTATGCTCCACTGATGTAATTCTATTTAGCTGTGTCTTTCTGCCTGGATAGCCTATGGTATTCAAAGGTCTTGGGATCATTAAAAGCTATTGAAGACAAACATATTTCCTTTGCCTTACAGTGGTTCCCAAAACTTCGGTCCTCCTGATGTTTTATATTTCACCTCCCAGAATTCCTGACTGTTGACCAATCTGGTTGGAGCTTTTGGGAGTTGAAGTTAAAAGACCGTGGAGGACCAAAGTTTGGGAATTGCTGTGGCCTAAGATATTACGGTTAGCTGTAGATTCAGGTGGGAAAACTTTGGCCCTATAGAAATCTTGGACTATAATTCCCACAGCCCATTATCGTTAGCAATACTGGCTGGGGGTTCTGGGAGTTGAACTTCAAACATAAAGAGAGCCAAAATTTCCTCACTCCCATTGAAACACATGAATACAAATACATACTTTTGAACATCCTTGTATAAGGCTTTGGAATCCATGGAATTAGTGGGCTCTTTGGCATGTATATGCAGATACCCATATATATGTGATCCTTGTTTATAGGTTTTTTGGGCTATGAGGCCATGTTCTGGAAAAGTTTCTTCCTGACATTTCACCAGCAGCTGTGGCCGGTATCTTCAGAGGAATGCTGGCATGGAAGAAAGGGGAATATATACTGTTGGTTAAGGGGAAGTGATTTGCATGTTGATCCGAGGCTTTGCCATTCAACAACAGAACAATACACAGATCAACATGCAAATCACTTTCCCCCAACTAACAGTATATATTTCCCACTCCCTTCCATGCCAGCATTCTCTGAAGATGCCAGCTACAGCTGCTGGTGAAACATTGGGAAGAAATTCTTGTAGAACATGGCCTCGTAGCCTGAAAAACCCACAAAAAATAGATACCAGCCATGAAAGCCTTCAACTTCACACTGGTCATTGTTTGTTACTATTACTGAACATTGGCACCAACACAGTAACTGCTAGATATCCTTCAGAAATTCATTTTCTTAAAAATCTATATTGCAACTGAGTGCTAGATCAGAAGTATGTCCCAGAGATTGGAAAGGAGAGCTGTGAAATCCTTGAATTAATTTTTTTAGGAGTAAAAGTGTGGTATAAATTTAGTAAATCATTGCACAGAATGAGCTGAATGGTTTTCCAGCTTCTTTTTGAAATTTCCCAGTTTCTCTTTCTTTCTCCTGTTTTCTTCCTTATCTTTAGCTAGCTTCCATTGGTGCAAATGGAAAGAGGGGTGGGAGAGAAGAGGAACAGGAAGATCTTGCCCTTCCCAGTAGGGTCAGGCAAGAGCAAACAGCTACAGCCTCTCCTAGGTTTTTGGTTATTCCACATTAATAATGTTTGCCAAATTGACCACTCTGATGTGGCTTGGACTCACAGATGCTGGTTTTTAATCCATGAAATACTGGTGAGTATATTTTTTTCACTGTTCTAAGCCTGGAGATACATATGTCACTACTCTTGCATCCTAGGGCTTTGTTCAGAAAAAGAAGACAGCGACAAGAGACAGGTCAATAACAATGGGGAAGCGTGATCTAATGATCTACCCCCACCCATGTTTAGTCTTACCCAACATGCCAGGGATTGTGTGGTCCTTGAACTACATGTGACTGACTAAATCCCCCATTGTGGTCCTTGGGACCCTCTTGGACCCCCACCCCCACCCCAAATTGCTTAAAAGTAGCTCATCACACCCCCAGAAGCTTTTGGTGACCATTTCAAATGATTTCTCCACACTTAATATTAGCCTCCTAATAGCCCTTTTTCAAAATTGGAAAAAAAATCCTGACCAATTGGACCAGAGTCCAGCAATTTTTATCAGCAAAATGTATTGCAGAGTCATTGGGTTGCTGAAAACCAGAATTCAACAACTTCAGGGGTGGTGATGGTTTGGATGACATCTGTACATTAATGTTTTTATCATTATTCTAGCCAACACGTGTCATGTTCTCCATCCAGATTAAAAGCCTCTCTTATTCCCATGTATGTTTTAGGATTTGAAGGATGCTTGAATTTTCAAACTGCTTTCAGTTATGACTGATAAGGTAGCATAGATATAAGACAAGTGAAATGAGGTTCAAGATGAACACAATGACATGCATGCATATTGGGCACCATCAGTGTGCACACATTAGCATTATAAACTGAGAGACAACTCATGGGGAAAAAGTACAATTTTTCTCTAAACCAATAAAGAATTCTAAAAATAGGGGTGCGGACTGGCAGATTAAGGAATAATTTAAAAATGAATATCCTTGGGAGGGTAAGAAGATTTAGATTTTTTAAAAAAAATATTTTTCAATTATTAGGTTTATCTGTTATTTTTCTAGTAGTATCATACTCTCTCAGCCTCAAAGCATTGCCACACTCTCTCAGTCTCAGTGGGAGGCACTGGCAAAAACACCTTCAGAACAAATCTTGCCAAGAAAACCCTGTGTGATAGGCTTGGTTTAGGATTGCCATAAGTAAAAAAAAGTTGAAGGTACACATCAACAGTTTGTAGAGATTTTGGTGTTGTTTGATTTGTAGTTTTGTTTGTTATCATGTAAAATGTCAGTTTTTAAAAATTAAGAAAATTAAAAAGGAACAGCGTTGAAGAGACAGTGAACATATTTTGCTGATAAATAGAACCATATGTGTGCATTCTGTGCCATCAAGCAGTTTCCAACTTATGGCGACCCTAAGGCAAACCTATCATGGGGTTTTCTTGGCAAGATTTGTTCAGAGGAGGTTTGCCATGGCCTTCCCCTGAGGCTGAGAGCATGGGACTTGCCCAAGGTCGCTCAATGGGTTTCATGACTGAGCAGGAATTGAACCCTGGTTTACAGAGTTGTAGTCCACCATTCAAACCACTATATCACGCTGGCTCTGTAAACCATATCCAAGCCTAACAATCTGGGATTCAGGAGAAAGGCATCACAGCAGTCATTCAGACATTTAGGGAGCAAGGAGCCATCCACATGAGGACTAGAAGCCTGACCAAAGCAAACACTAGGAGGATGAAGCTCATTAGGACTAAACAAACAGCACTTAAGTGATCTTTTGAAGTTCACCTAAACAACAGATACGATTGCAATCTCCTCCTGTCCCACTGTTGATTTTGGTCCTGAGTGAGTCAATGGTGATAACAGGCATGCTTTGTGCAGCTGTCTTCACATGATCTTTTTCTTGTCTGTCTTACACAACACAGAATTCATTTATCGTTCTGCATCTCAGGCTGTCAGTTTCTGACACTACAGACAGCTGCCTTTTCCAGAAAAGAATGATTAAATCATCATTTGGGATTGCCTGATTGACAGCACAATCCTGCAGGCTGACAAAAAAAAATCTTTGCAGTTTGGGGTGCTTCAATGAAGAGCATTGCTGAAATGAATGCTGGAGAGAGAGTGTCATGCTCAGATGCTTACGAAGGGGTATCCAAAAGTTTTAATGATCACCTTTTTAAAAAATCGACAGAAAGTTTGTTTTGATTTGTAGTTATTAACTTACCTCTGTGTAGTCACTATCTAGATTTATACATTTTTCCCAGCGTATCTTGACCCTCTGAATACGTGATATTGTAGAAGTCTGCAGTAATAATGATCACCCAGACGTTATTATGGCATATTGATGAAATTTTGTCAGTGTCAGCATTGGTCCCTAACTGCACGTGGCTGAGAAAATTAGCTCATTGCATCCTCAATATGCCATAATAACTTCCAGGTGATAATTATTACTTTACGATATCGCCTTGTAAGGTGCAATCTGCAGGCTTCTACAATATCAGGTATTCAGAGGGTCAAGATACGCTGGGAAAAATGTATAAATCTAGATAGTGACTACATAGAGATAAGTTAACAACTACAATCAAAACAAACTTTCTGTCAATTTTTAAAAAAGGTGATCATTAAAACTTTTGGATACCCCCTCGTAAATGTGGAGAGTGGAGACAGGACTCACAGGGTCACAGCTCAGGCATTTTTCGATCAAACAGGACAATGAAATCTCTCAGACTTTCTTGTTCTTTCTAAACTCAATGTCAATACTCATAGTTCCTAAAGAGAGGGAGATTCATTTTCCCAGTACTAATTTTATCATGCACTCTTGGTGTTGTAATGCAAAAGTATTTTGAATGGATAACTAAGACCCATTTGCTTTACTAAAGACACCCTCCTGGTTAAAATAAAAACTGTGAGTGCTAGTTGTTAACATGATTCAACACGTATCAGTTTTGGATTCTCCTTCAGGGCATGCCAGTGCAGACTGTCACAGTCAGTGCCTGAACTTAAAAAATTATAACTACACTACTGGGCAAGTACACCAGATTCCAAGGCATGCAACATTTCAGCCCATTCTGAAAATTTCTTCTCTACTCCATTATTGCATGAGTCAAGGATTTTCATACTTCTCACAGCAGCTAGCACAGCATCCTTTCTGTTAAAAACATATAGCACAGTCATATTAGAATCAGATGCCAACTGTCTTCACTGCTGTTCTTATGCCTTTATCATTCTGACACAGAGAAATTTAACAGGTAAATGTTTTCTGATAACATTGCCTCCATGGCCAGGGATGGTGATGGTAAGAATCTACTCTTGTAAATGTCTATATGCCAGGCTGTTGTTAAAGACACAAGAGCAAGACTAATTTAAAAACAACAACAACAATCTTGCCAACTACATGTTGTATAAGAATACATCTGGTCTACAGAGTTAAATTAGTTAGACATTTCCCCTCTCAAGGTAGAATTGTTCTATGACAGAGATGCTCATCACACTTTCTCAGGAACCTTTGCATGAGGTTGGAGTAAAACCATCATAGTTACACTGCTGTAATCTTGCAAACTATTCATGCCTCTATGAATGCAAACAAACCAGAACAAAGATTCTTCCCGTCTTCCTTTGAAAACTTATAATAAATTAGGGAAAAAAAATGTTTAGCAGTATCTGAACAAGCAAACTCAGTAGGGTTTAGCAAACCAAGGATTATAAATCAGTTTGACTCTTAAATCTGCAATCCTAGATATACTTAAAAACTAACAAACAACTGAAGACATTTGGAAATGTCCTAATGCAGAGCTATTGCAGCCCTGAAAATGAATGGAATAAGTGGAGGTAGCAGAGACAATGGCAAATGGCAAAACCCAAGGAGCCCTATGGCGAGAATTCACATTTGTGTTCTTCAGTTTGGAAGAGTCCTCAGGGACCATTCTGCATACATATCATACATTCAGAGTTGAACCTTCATAATGAAAATTATGTCTCAAGTTACCTCTTGGTACAAGTTCATATCTGAACAATCTTCTTTGACTCTCTTGTCCCCTATTCATCTCTCTCCTTTTAACTTACACATGCATTCATGTGTGTACATGTCTTCAAGTTGCCTGTTGACTTATGGTGACCGCACAAATTTCATAGGGTTTTCTTAGGCAAGGAAGACTCAAAGGTGATTTTGCCTTCCTATGAAATATAGCTTGCAGCACCAGGTTTTCATTCGTGGCCTCCAATCCAAGTACTCACAGAATATAAATAACTACTTTGTTTAGTGGTGCTGACTCTAAAGAAAAGGTGTACATAATTGGAGCTACTATGCTATGCAACAATTAATGCCACAGCTCAGTGGTTATAAAATAAAATTTTGTTACAAAGGAACAGAATGGATACACATCAGATTTGTAAAGGACACCAAACTGGATGGGTAAGCTTCATGCTTTTGAATATTGGTTCTCAACATCTAGTCCTCCAAATGTTTTGGACTTCAACTCCCACAAACCCCAGCGAGCATAACCAGTGCTTAGGGTTTCTAGGAGTTGGTTCTACACATTTGGAAGATCAAAATTTGAGGACCTTTATTGAACAAAAGACAGGATTTATGATACCAAGAAGGTCTAACCTAGCAAAATGGAATCCAATGGAAAGACATATACAGCTCTGGATTTAGGTAGGGAGATCACAGACATACAAAAATAGGATGAGTGACTCCAGGCTTGACTGCAGTATTCATTAAAAGGATCTAGTGATTGTAGCAAAGGAAACTAAAAAAAAAGTCAGCAGTGCAGTGTAGTTGTTTTAAAAAAGTCTACACAACATTGGACCTGGGGGAAAACACCTTAGCAATTCACTTTTCCTTTCCCTGCAAGTTGACAAGTAGCCAAAAGGATGAGTCCTTTTTTCAGTTTGTGCCACAAGCTAGCTTACAAATCGGTGTCTAGCCCATATTGTGCAGACTTCCTAACATTAATATCATGGGGAATCTTGCTGATAGCCTTGATGAAATCAAGATATATTACATCTACATATTTTCCCTGACCTACTAGGTTAGTGACGCATACACACACACTCTTTTTAAAGGAGATATGGTTAATTTGTCAAGATCTGATCATTGTTGAACCTTTCCAGCTACAGGCATCAAGCAGACATCAGTGGTTGTCTGGATCTTGCCCTCCCTCCTCATTCCTTTCAAAGATGGACACAAAATTTGATCCCACAGCAACTCAGATGTTCCCAAAAAATCTTTAAAATTATATACGGTACCAAGGCTCTGAAATTAAACCAGCAGGTTCTTTTAATACATTTGCATATGATTAATTTGGCCCTGGAGACTTGGAACTCATTTTGAGTGATTGTACTTTGATAGACAGAGAGATAGATAATCTTAATCTTGTCATGGCTACTGTGGTCCCTTCCAGCAATCCCAGTCGTTTGTTTGTTTGTTTATAGCTTGTTTTCTTCTGAATGGGATTCAAAACAGCTTATAGCCTTCATGAAGATATTGTTCACAGCATTAAAGGGAGGAGGGAAATATTTTCCCCACTGACAGGGATGCCTCTACCATTAGGAGAATGAGGCAAGTGCATCTGGAAGCAGATTGAAACTATTCCTCCTAGATCACTCCTCTTGGGTCATTCCCTTTGAATGGAAGACATAGTTGTCTGCTCTACACAGCCTTGTTCTGTACACACTAAACTAGCCAGCTGTCCTCAGGGAGTGTAAAAACCTATGGCTGCACCTGCACTGCAGAAATAATGCAGTTTGACAACACTTTAATTGCCATGGCTCAATGCGATGGAATCCAGGGATTTGTAGTTTATTGTGGCATCAGAGCTCTGACAGAGAAGGCTAAATATCACACCAAACAATGGATCCCAGAATTCCACAGCACTGAGCCATGGTAGTCAAAGTGGTGTTAAACTGTATTAATTCTCTAGTGCAGATGCAGCCAACCTTAAACTAAGCCAGGTCATTGGTCCATCTCTAGGCCACTATTGTCAACTCTGGCCAGCGTATCTGGCACGACTTTATCTTAGCCCTTCCTAGGGATCCCTAGGGATTCAAGTGCTATCCAGGCCCAGCCCTGCTTAGCTTTCAAAAATCACCCAAGACAGTCTGGTGTAAAACTATTCTCATCGAAATCCTGTCAAAATAAGACCCATGCTGCCAGTTGTTCAGGAATCTGAGAATTGAGGGGGATCGTATCATTTGCCTCAGGTAACAAAATATATTGGGTCAGTCCTGAGTCATACCTTCCTTAGTGTAAAAAGGAAACCCATGCAAATATCAGGGCGGAGTGAGAATTACATGGCCCTCTAGATATTGCTGGACTGTAACTCTCATAAGCCCTTAGTCAGTACAACCAATGCTGAGGAATGCCGGGAGCTGCAGTTCAACAACATCTTGGGGGGGGGGGGGTTGCATGATTCCTTCCTCTGTCATTTCTGACTTAAGACAATCCTATCACAGGTTTTCATGGCCAGATTTGTTCCAAGGGGGTTTACTGTTGCCTTCCTCCGAGTCTGAAAGTGTACAACTTGCCCAAGATCACCCATTTGATTTCTAAAGCTGAGCAAGGATTCAAACCCTGAGTCTTTGAATAGTACAGTACTTAAAGCACTGCCCCAAGTGGGCTCCTCTGCCTTCTGTGTGTTGTTTTGCCTTCAAAACATTTTCAGTTTAGGACAAACCTATCGTGGAGTTTTTGTTGTTGTTTTTTTGCAAGATTTCTTCAGGTGTCAACCACTGAGGCTAAGAGAATGTGACTTGCTCAAAGTCACCCAGTGGATTTCCATGGCCAAGTGGAGATTCTTATTTCTTTTTTAAAAATGTATTGACAAACATTTATATCTGGTGTGAAGTTGAAGGCTTTCATGGCTGGCATCCATTGTTTTTTCGGTGTTTTTGGGGGGCTATGTGGCCATGTTCAAATGTTAGGAATAAACTCTTCTAGAACATGGCCACATAGCCCAAAAAAACACAAAAAAACTATTTATATCTGGATTCCTTCCTACCTCTCCAGAGGAATCAGCGGGAGGGGGCAATAGAAACCAACTTGTTCAGGCCTGTTGAGAAAGATATTTCTCATCTTCTCCCCCTCTCCCCATCCCACCCCCATTGGTATTAATTAATAACTGTGTCATTTTCCTTTCTCATTCTCTCTCACCCCCCCCCCCCATCCGATACTCCCCAGCCAGCATCCCCTCTCCAAGGAGCAACAAATACTCCAACCTGGACTTCCTTTCCCCTCCACCTAGGTGAGAAAAATAGACATGCCTCAACCTGTTCCAGACATCAACTTCTCCTCCTCAAAACTTCCACCAAGGAGGAGAGGGGAGGAAACCAATAACAGAGGGAGGGCGGCCAAGAGATCTTGTAGCACCTTGGAGACCAACTGAAAGAAAGAAGTTGGTAGCAGGAGCTTTCGTAGGCCTCGTTCCCACTTACAGATAAACCGGCGTGTGATCCGAATCAATGGATCGATTTGACAGCGCAGCATGGCTCACACTACATTTGCCCCGATCACATTTTTTCCCCTGTAAAATAATCCACTTGTCGTTCACATTGAGAAATGAATTTATTCAAAACGGAACCGCTTCAGTCAGCCAAAGGGCAAATTTAAATGAAGTCCGATCCACATCTTGTTGACACTTGTGCAGAATCGATTTATTTAAAAAGATGCGGGGAAAAAATCAGCGTCAAAAAGATGTGCGTTAAATACAGTAGGTCTAGCACATGGCCCCTTCTCCGAACCGCTTCAGCGATTAGGTTCAAATGTGAACCAGGGTCATTTAAACCACTTCAAACTGATTTGCAAACCGGTATAAAACGTAGTGGGAATGAGGCTGTAGACTTGAGCCTAATTCCTCAGATGCATCCCCCCCCCAAAAAAATTGGCTGGTGGATGTAGCTTCTTCTTCTTGTTGTTGTTAATTATCCTTGAGTCAATCTTGACTCATGGTGGCCATGTGGATGAGACATCCCCAAGACTCCTTATCTTCCACTTCTTTCTCAGTCCTTAAAGATTCATACCCATGATCTCCTTAATGGAGTCCATCCCTCTAAATCATGGTTTTCTTCTCCTTCTCCTTCCCTCTACCTTTCCTAGCGTTATTGTCTTTTCTAATGAGTAATGCCATCTCATGATGTGGTCAAAGTACGACAGCCTCAGTTTACATTATCTTGGCTTGATTTGTTCTAGCAGTGGTATCATAAGAGGGGTGCAGGCAGTGCGGACTACACCAGGTGATACCCTCAGACATCTGCCTTTGGGCAGAAATGGGCTGCGGAGTTCACATGTGTCTCTTTAAAATGCAGAAGAGATGGTGTGAGTCAGGTGAGGCTTAGTGGGAAGAGAAAGGAAAAGCCTCGGATTTTTAATTTAATTTTTTTAAAAAAAAATTGTAATTTTTTTAAAAAAATGTAAATTAAAAAAAATCTTCCAAAACATCACATTTAACCAAGTTTTCACTTCAACCATATGAAACTATGTATACATAAATGCATTTAGGTTGTATGTATGATATTGTAATTTAAAAGTATAATTCTAATTTTGGTAGTTGTTTATGTCACAACTATTACCATTACATTCAGTAATATACAAGAGTTACAATTAATGAGTTATATTAGAACAAAAAACACGACTAAGGGCCTGGTAGAGATGAGCTCCTTGGCCAAAATTAGGGCTACATAGGTCTGGGCAGCCAAACGTGCCCAGTCCTACTATCGCCATGCTTGCGTCACAATGCTGTGGCCCTGTCCACACGGGGTGTAGCATTGTGACGCATGGGTGCCCGAGTGGCCAAACAATGGCAATCTGAATGCAATCATGGGGTTTCACATTATTGCGAAAGTGTATCTCACACAATTTCAGGCAAAAGGGAAGTAATTCCAAATGCAATCATGGGGTTCCACGTAATTGCGTATTAGAGCATCTCACGCAATTTCGGGCAATGGAGGGTCATTTTCGGGAAATGGGAAGTCATTCCGAACGCATGCCGCCATCAGATTTCACGTAAATTAGCTAAACTAGCAAATTCACGTAATTGCGAATTGGCTCCGTTCGCCAATTGAGAGACATTCCTCCCGTGTGATAAACCCCATTGTCATCACTAAGTGCATGTTGCTGAGAAAATCAGCTCATGGCGTCCTTTATTTTTGTGCCAGAAGTGACTAGAGTGTAAAATCCTCATCAGGGGCAATCTGCAGGCTTCTACAATATCTATATTATCATTATTATTATTATTATTATTAATTGGGTTGAAGGGCAGCTTGAACCACACAAGGCTGAGATGCCTTGAAACAGCTGCCTCTGAGCCTTTTTGAGATCATCATCATCAATCCTGCTCCTCTTTTCCCAAGGGGTGTCCCCCAAAGGAGCCTCCAAAACGCGTCACTGGAGGGCTGGACCAATGGGAGGCGGGGAGGGGCGTGGCTAAGGGAGATGAAAGAGGGCCATGGAGGGAGGGGGCGGTAATGATGAGGGTCTGAAGGAGGGGGGGGGGGGTTGAAGAAGAAGAAGAAGAAAGCAAAGCCTGGAACTCCCCTTAGGCTCCTTCTTTTTCTGAGCCAAAGGAGGGCGAAGCGTCTGAAGGAAGGAAGGGATTTGGAGCTCCTTGATGAGGAACACTGCTGCTGCTTCTCCTCTTGACACTGAAAGGGAGCACCCTTTGGAGGCTGAGACAGTGTGACCCAATGGCTGGACCAGGCCTAAGCAAAAAAACAAAAGTCGGAGAATGGAATGAGTCTTTCTAGTAATGAGGAGGGGAAGCTGGTGGTGCTTTGTTGTCACCATTAAACCTCACAACAACAACAACAACAACAAGAAGAGAGGGTTATTTTCTGGATGAAGCTCCCTCTCCTCCAGGCGTCTTTCCTCTCTTTTTGGGGAGCATGACGATGAACTCTTTGGCGGAGAGCTTGCTGGGCAGCCCGCCTAGTTTGGACCCTTCCAAAGGGGCTTTTTTAGACTTTGCTGCTGGGCCTCTCTCGCCTCAACCACAACCAACACAACTCCCACAACCCTACACCCTCCAAGGCTTGCACCCCGACGTCTTCCCGCCTTCCTCAGCGCCTTCTTCTTCTTCCTACAACAACAACCACCACCGGGCCTTGGCTTACCCCGCTTATTCCGGGGTAGCTGCTACTGCGGGAGGCAGCCCTCACCACCACGCTTTCTACCACCCTCACCACCCTCACCCCTCTTCCATTGGGGCCTCCAGTTCCTCCTCCTATTCGCCTTACCACCACCACCACCACCAGCAGCCCTCCTTGGGACACCATGCCACCAGGCTGGAGGAGAGCGGTAAGAAGAAGGGACTTTTTGGGGGGGTCAAAACAAGGCCAAGTTGAGGGAGGGAGATATATTCCTCTCATTGGAGACTTTGTTGTTGACCGTCTTGGGCGCCTTCTGAGGCTTTCCCGACGTCTGGCGCCCTTTGGGTGACCTTTGGGTGCGTCCGCACTGGGGAAGTAACCCGGTTTGGCAGCGCTTTGACTCTTTGTGTGGCTCTTTGCTATGGAATTCTGGGAGTTGGAGTTTGTTGTGGGGCCCAGAGCGGAGCTCCGCTCCGCTCTGGGCCCCACAACAAACTCCAACTCCCAGAATTCCATAGCAAAGAGCCACACAAAGAGTCAAAGCGCTGCCAAACCGGGTTAAATCTCCAATTTCTTCTTTAGAGGCCACCACCAGAGAGTATAGAGACCTTTGAGGGAAAGAAGTAGACTTCAGTCTACTTCCTAGACTTCAGTCTACTTCCTCAGATGCAGTTGGATATAATAATAATAATAATAATAATGTAGATGGGGATCTTGTAGCAACGTGTGGACCCGTTGAAGGAAAGAAGTTGGCAGCAGGAGCTTTCCTAGGCTTCACTCTGCTTCCTTAGATGCATATTGTTATTATTTATTATTATTATTATTTATTATTCAGAGATATAGCCAAGTTAGTCTGTAGAAGCAGCATGGAGAGAGGTCTTGGGGCACCTTTTGAGACTCAGTGAAAGAAAGAAGTTGGCAGCAGGAGCTTTCCTAGGCTTCACTTTGCTTCCTCAGATGCATATTATTATTAATTATTAATTATTATTATTATTATTATTATTCAGAGATATAGCCAAGTTAGTCTGTAGAAGCAGCATGGAGAGAGGTCTTGGGGCACCTTTGAGACTCAGTGAAAGAAAGAAGTTGGCAGCAGGAGCTTTCCTAGGCTTCACTTTGCTTCCTCAGATGCATATTATTATTAATTATTAATTATTATTATTATTATTATTATTCAGAGATATAGCCAAGTTAGTCTGTAGAAGCAGCATGGAGAGAGGTCTTGGGGCACCTTTTGAGACTCAGTGAAAGAAAGAAGTTGGCAGCAGGAGCTTTCCTAGACTGAACTCTGCTTCCCCAAATGCATCTGAGGAAGGAGACTGAAGTCTGGGAAAGCTCCTGCTGCCAACTTCTTTCTTTCAGTGAGTCTCAAAGGGGCTGCAAGATCTCTCTACATACTGATTCTGCCCTAGACTAACACGGCTATACCTTTGAATGCTGAGGCTGAGAGAGTGTGACTCGCTCAAAGTCACCCAGTGGGGTTGCAGGGCCGAGCCGGGATTCGAACCCTGCGTCCACAACACGAAAGCATCCAGTTTGGCACTGTCCTGGCTCAGTTATATAGAATGTGGGGATTTGTAGTTTGGTGAGCTCTGGTGCTACAACAAACAATGAGTGCCAGGATTCTATAGGATGGAGCTATGACAGTTGAAACAGTATCAAACTGCATTCATTCCACAGTGTAGCAGCAGCCTTGCAGTCCTAAATCCTATGCAAAAACCACTATACCTTTTTTTTTTGTCTCAAGTTGCTAGTCCTCCTTAAGGCACTGAGACAGCTAACCTCAACCAATACCATAATATTGATCCTCTCCAGCAATAATATTGATCCTCACCTGACTGCTCAGGTGAGAGGGTCAGTTTATGAAGAAGCTTCCATAAATTGTTTCCCTAAATTGCAGCTCCATGGTTTGAGCTGTGACTTTGACTGACTGGAGGCCAGGGTCCAAATCCCTGCTTGGCCATAGAAACCCACTGGTTGGCCTTGGGCAAGTCACACTCTCTCAGCCTCAGAGGAGGGCAATGGCCAACCCCCTCTGAACAAAGCTTGCCAAGGAAACCTCATGCTAGGTTCACCTTAGAGAGTTGTCATAGCTCGGAAAGGCACATACATAACAATAACACAAGTGTATGCCTCTTAGTCTTGCTCAAAATGGAGACTTTTTATTGAAAGCCCTCCTGGACTGAAGCTTGAAATGTAGGGCATGTTTCTGGAAAATGAAGATATCTGGTCATCCTAAGTACCTTTTCTCCTGAACCTTGGGAGAAAAGAAGAGAGATCCAGGGAGGGGTGATGTGTGTATGGGTTGTGTGTTTGTGTTACTGGGGTGAGAAAAGGAGGAGGAAGAGTTTTGCTGGGAAGTTAGTTGGCATATATTGGTTGGGTACACACCATGGCAAACACACACACACACACAGCACTTTCTAAGGGTAAAATAGAAATCTTGCGGAGTTGAGGTCACATCAACAAATGTCATGATGATGGTGATGATGGAGTTTATCTCTAATGATTAATTGAACTTAGGTTATGTCCGAGTATAGTTGATAAAAGGAGTCAGCATAGTGGTTTGAGCCTTGGACTGCAACACTGGAGATCAGGGTTCGAATCCCACTCAGCCATGGCCATTGGGTGACTTTGGGGGAGTCTCAGCCCCAGAAAACCCTGGGCTAGGTACCCCTTAGGGTCATTGTAAGTCAGAAACGACTTGAAGGTACACAACAGCAGAGTTGATATCATACCTATTTTTATTACATTTCTTGGTGCAAAGGCAGGTTTGACAGCTCCCAATTGCATATCATTTCTATTATTATTAACCTGAATTTATTAACAGTATTGATACAAAGGGAGGTTTGACACCACCTAATTGTAAAATCCCAGCTCAGCCACGGAAACCCACTGGGTGACTTTGGGCAAGCCACACTCTCTCAGCCTCAGAGGAGAAACTTGCCAAGAAAACTGCATTATAAGGTCACCATAAATTGGAAACTACCTGAAGGCACGCAACAACAACAACAACAACAACGGTTCCAAAATCATAACAATAATAGTAATACTAATGTGCAATTATGGACCGCCAAACCTGAGTTCACGACAGTAAATTTAACAAATTCAGATATGTTATCAGATGTGCTTGTTTACTCTTGATGTAAAACACCACTGAGTTCAATTGCAGTTGCTTTCACATTTGCATAGGTTTATAATCTTGCTTTATATCTGCCTTCCTTATTGCATCAATCAACACTCTCACAAGTGCTTTGCCTCTACTGTTGATCATGGGCTTTTTACAAAGGGGGAAAAACAATCTATATTACTGTTTAGGGGCTCTAGAAATCTGCACAAATGAGAGTTAGAACTTTAATAAATTTAGGTGGGTTTCCAGGTGTGTTGCAGGTTGAGTCTCTTTTTTCTCGAATTCTGAAATACTCTGAAATTGTCCATATGGGTGGCTGAGATAGTGACACCCTTGCTTTCTGATGGTTCAGTGTACACAAACTTTGATCCATGCACAAAATTATTTAAAATATTGTGCATCAACAGCGATGTGCATAAGGTTTATATGAAATTTGGGTCTCATCTCCAAGATATCTTATTATATATATATATATATATATGTAAGAATTCAAAAATATAGCTGTGTTAGTCTGTAGAATCAGTATATAGAGAGATCCTGTAGCACCTTTGAGACTAACTGAAATAAAGAAGTTGGCAGCATGACTTTTTGTAGACTTCAGTCAGTAGACTGAAATCTATGAAAGCTCATGCTGCCAACTTCTATGTTTCAGTTAGTCTCAAAGGTGCTACAAGATCTCTCTTCATAGGTGTATGTATGGATATGTGTGTGTGTGTTTATACACATACATTTCAAAATTGGGAAAAATACAAAAGACTTCTGGTCTGAAGCATTTCAGATAAGGGAGCCTCAACCTGTGTAAAATTCAGATCAATAGTTCTATCAGGACAGGAGCTGTGTGCTTAGCAGCGTGCAATATTTTGTTCAAGATTCAATGCCATCTTGCATTTTCTTGTTTTCTTTTCCTTCCCCACTGGAAGAAATAAGTCCTTACACTCCAGTCCAACCTTCTTCTCCCTGATTTCTAGTTGAAAATAGTCTCCTAGGTGTGTCTACCAAAACTCCTATCCCTGGGGGCAGCTCAACTGACAGACACCAAAACATCATAAGTGTTCACTGGTGGTTTGGAGGAGAGAGGTTAGGTGGGCATGTCTGGAAAATGGGGGTCCCAATGGAGCAGTGAAATGGATAGCTGTTTGAACCAAACTGGAGCCATGTAGCAGCCATTGAGGACAGTTTATGTGGTCCCTCTTCTGACAACCTGGGCTGCCATCTCCAGCTTTGCTAGGGATGATGGCCATTGTAACCCAAGGACCAAGTTGGGGATGGTCACTAGACAGCACTTCTTAGGTCCAAGCACATTGCCAAAATAATCCAGTTTGAGACTGCTTTAACTGCTCTGGCTCAATGATAGAGAATTCTACGGACTAGTTTTGTGAGAGATTTAGCTTTTCTGTCAGAGAGCTCTGGTGCCACCACAAACTATAATTCCTAACACTAACACTAAGTCAGGTGGACTCAAACTGTTTGGCAGTGAAACACACTCCCTCAGAAGGTGGTGGAGTCTCCTTCCTTAGAGGTCTTTAAGCAGAGGCTGGATGGCCATCTGTCGGGGATGCTTTGATGGAGAGTTCCTGCATGGCAGGGGGTTGGACTGGATGGCCCTTGTGGTCTCTTCCAACTCTATGATTCTACGATTCTATGATTATTTTTGCAGTGTATTCTGGACCTTAGTTATCAGGGCTCTCAACATAGCTTGTGACATTTTTTAAAAAAAGTTTTAATTACCAAATATATTTATTTGTTTAATATGGGCATAAGGCTTAGGGGAGAGAAATTGGACAAAAAGGGCCCCTTGTACCTTCTCATTTCAGGAATGTTGTTTCATTTTAAACTTGCTCTTTTAACACATAGTTATAGTGTCCTGATTCCACTTTAACTGCCATGGTAACAACCTGTGAACCCCTGGGACTTGCAATTTATATAGGGCATTTTATTCTCAGCCAGAGAATTGTAATGCCTCACCAAACTACAAATCCCAGGTTTCTATGGAATACGCAGTTAAAGTGGAACCATAGCGCTGTAACTGTGTAATATGAAAAGGACACGAGGCTGTCCCCACTCAGGGAATGTCTATGAGCATATCTGCTTTTTATAGGCCTCAGTTTCCTGGTCTGCAAAATAGTTGTAAGGGCTACAGAGAAAAGCTTGGAATTTGGGGTGCTTTTTGAGGGGTAAAAAAACCAAGCAAGACCAGTGATTTAAAGGTGTGATATGTCAATTATGCTAATGCTGATGATTTTTACCTCTTAGTCGCCATGTGTTAGTCTTGTGGTACCTTATATATTATTTATTCTCCCTACATCTGTTACTCTATTATAGTGTGCCACAGGGTTCTTTTGTAGCATTCATCCCTTAGTCTTCATCTTCCACCGAAATGAAGCTCCAGTTCTAACTTGTGTTTGCTTCTAATCGCCTCCCCCTCCTGGTTTTCCCCCTTGACATTTAAATTGAAAGTGCCTCCAGGTATAGCCCTGTTGTCTCTCTCTTGCATTGTTCTGTAAAACTATCCTGCAAGTTGCTAGTGCAATATAAATAGCTTCCCACATGATGAAGAGGTTGGTTAAGCCACCCAACAAGTTTTATGGCAGGTCTTAAGATTGATATTCTAGGACCAAGGCCTATCTGTTTCCACTTTGCCCATGTGCAGAGTGCCTTTCTTCACGTCCAAGGCATTTCACTGTGTGAGTGAAGTGCCTTGATCCCACTTCAGTTGCCACGGCTGCATCCTGTGGGATTTATAGTTTGGTGAGGGGCTTAGAATTTCTCTGCTCGGGAGTGTTAGTGCGTTTCTCCAAATTACAATTCCTAAGAAGAGGGGCTGATGGTTAAATCACAGTATCATGAGAACTGGAGCTCAGGGAGTGACCAAAAGACCTCTAGAAAAGATTTCTCAGTCCTCAGCAAACTACAAATCCCAGGATCCCTTAGGATGGAATAAAGGCAGTTAAAATGATTTCACATTGCTATAATTGTATGTGCATGCATTTGTATGTGCCTTCAAGTCGCCTGTTGGCAACTCCATGAATTTCATAAGGTTTCCTTAGGCAATTAATACTTTTGCCAGTTCCTTCCTCAGAAATATAGCATCCATCGCTTGGTATTAACCAGAGCTGACCGTGCTTAGCTTCCAAGATCAGAGAGGATCTGGTGCCTTTAGGGTAGTATAGATCTTTTCTCTGGCCAGCTCCAAGACAGAACTTCATCCTAGATATTATTCTAGAAACGCTTTGAATACCAGTCTTTTCCCAAAGAGCTTGACTTGGTCTATTACAATGTTCTCCCTCCTCACAACAACCCTGAGAAACTGGTGAGGCTGAGACTGGTACAACTGGCCAAAGGTCATCCAGGGAAGAAGTTGTGGCCGAACAGGGAGATGATACCAGTTCAACCTAGTCTCAGTGTCCAACTATGAACGCACTTCTTTTTCTGACTTCTTCACAAGAGCATGGGATAGTGATGATGCTATGGACCACCCTTGTACTTGTAAATTCGTTGCCATTGGCTTCCCAGAGTAAGGCCTTTTCTAAAGAGAAATACTCTCTGTCTCCAGTATCCAGTCCTGTTAGGGATATATCTGTAGATTAACATTTTGGTGTGTAGGAAGAACTCTTTTGCATATATGCCTAGACTCCGTCTCCTTGCTAACAGACATGATGGTCAATTTTCCTTCTCATTTCTCCATCATTCCCCCACCCCAAATCTCCTGCTGTACTATCAAAGGATACCATTGAAACAAGTTGTTTAGGAACTTACCCCAATGATTCTGGTACTGCATGTTGCCAAATATTTAAACCCCAACCCCCACAACCCCTGTCCAAAGGGTAGCATTTTAAATAATTTTGACAAAATCCAGATGTTTTCTCAAACATCGGGGCAAACTCTGTGGAATCTTTTAATGGAAAACGGCTTGGCGTTTGTTTATTTTTCAAAAGTGCGTGCAGAAATATTAATATTTTTCTTGGTCGTTTTGCATTGCAAATTGACTACTCTGAGGTTTCCCTTGCATGCCGTCCCCAACAAACTTGGCTTCAAACTGTGATCCCAACAACAACAATATATATATATATATATATATATATATATTTATATTTATATATTTATTTATTTTTGAAAAATGGAGCTGTCTCTTAAGACTTTCAAACTGCAGAGCCTGATTTGTGTGCCGTTGTTTGTTTTGGGGCCTGCTGCGTTTTGAAAAATTATTATTGGATTTAGGAGAAGCAATTGATCTTTCAAAAACAAAAGCAAACGTTTAAAGTTACTCAATGGTTCTGCAATGGAAAACACATGAATTGTTGTAACTCAAAACATTTTCTTTTGTTTTGATATTTTTTTATAAAAAAAAAAAATCCCGAAAGGGAAACGCTAACTAAACATATACAGTACGTGGATATATGAAATTCGATTAGGAGCGGGGAGAGAGAGGGCCTCCTGCAATCCTATAGTTTGGGTTTCTGCAATCCTATAGTTTGCAATGACTTCTGTCCTTCCAAACCGGTCCCCTCTCTACAGTCTTAAATGGCAGAGAGTGTTTCCAGTTACAATGTTAAAATGACTGTTCAAACAGAGGTCACCTTAGTCTCAGTCTTAGACTCTAGTATAAGTCACCTTAGCAGCAAGACCTGCTCATGCTTGTTAAACTGGATTGAAGACTGACCCATAAATCCACTTGAAACGAACTGTTTCAAAGCCATTTGGACAGGCAACCCACCAAAAACTGAAAGATCTTTCAGAGAGCGGTAACAGGCTTTCGTTAAACTTGGGGGAAATCTCAGTTAAGTTGACTTCGGTGGGATTTCATAAATAATAATAAATAAATAAAACTTTTATTTATACCCTGCTTTTTGTAATAAAACAATCAAAGCAGCTTACGTAGTTAAAAGCATCCAACATACAATACTTAATATATATCATATTACAATATCCCCCCCCCATAAAAAGAATTAAACAGGTTAAAATTAAATTGTGGAGGGTGAGGATACCTCTTTATAAATCTACACAATCCCAAAGATACCTGCCATTTCCTGCTGCTCGGTGAAAGGCCAATTCCCTTGTGAAAATTTGTAATATTTAGAGAAATGGTTCCTTTAGAATTCTTCTTCTTCTTCTTCTTCTTCTTGAGAAAATCTGGGTGAAATCTGAAGGAAGACTCCCCTCTGCTTAATTCTGGCCAGAGGTATAACTATGGCAAAATGGGGGCATTTCCCTTATGAAAATTTCCTTCGGTGTCCCAATTGTAGAAAGTGAGATTTTGATCATTGCCTACACCTAGAACTCTTACATTTGCTGTGCCCACCTTCCCTTGGTATCTTTGCCAGCCCCCTTTTCTTAGATGGCTAAACTGTTATTTCTAAATGATCCATTGATTCTTTAAATGAGTAGAGAGGAATTGGGGGACTGGAAAAAGAAAGAAAAAAAATTTGGGGCTCCCAGAAATCTTATTTTGGGGAGCAGTAGTGCTCTCATTTGGACTGTCCAGCAGCTACATTCCTGGTGTGTTCTCCAGACCAAAGAAGCAACAGGGTGCCTCTGAACATGTACAAAAAGGCTCCATGGCCAATAAAAGATGTGTGTGTGTGTGCTCTGAAACATCTTTTTCAACATTTTGGGTCGCACTTCCTTGGTACCTTTGCCTGCCCTTTTTCTTAGATGCCTAAACCTTATTTCTAAATGCTCCACTGATTTTTTTAAGTTACAGCAGTGCTAGAAATTGGGGAAATGAAGGGGGGGGAAATCACTTGGGACCCCCAGAATTCTTATTTTGGGGAAGGGTACTCTCATTGTGAGCTACACTCCTGCTCCTAACCACACCAAGGAAGGTAGAAAGTGCCTCTGAACATAAGAGAAGGTCAAGGGGTGATATGATAGCCCTCTTTAAATACTTGAAGGGGTGTCATATTGAGGAGGGAGCAAGCTTGTTTTCTGCTGCTCCAGAGAACAGGACTCGAAAACAATGGATGCAAACTGCAGGAAAAGAGATTCCACCTCAACATTAGGAGGAACTTTCCTGACGGTAAGGGCTGTTGGACAGTGGAACACACTCCCTTGGAAAATAGTGGAGTCTCCTTCCTTGGAGGTCTTTAAACAGAGGCTGGATGGCCATCTGTCAATGGGGATGCTTTGATTGGGAGTTCCTGCATGGCAGAATGGGGTTGGACTGGATGGCCCTTGTGGTCTCTTCCAACTCTATGATTCTATGTACAAAGGGCTCCGGGGGCAATGCTCTCCATACCAAGGAAGCCAGAGGGTGCCTCTGAACATGCACAAAGGGCCATCAAAGGGGGACTGGTGGAGCATTTGAACAGAGTTGAGGCCACAACTTCTAGCTATATATCCCTAAGGAGATAGCTCTTCTTCAAAAGTGTGGAAAGCCAGCCTGGCTTCTTCTATTCCCCCCCCCCCCCCCATCGCTTCTTCCAGGTGTCTTGTTTATTATCCAGCCGCTTTTTCTTTCTCTGTAATTGGCACCTGTCAAGATCGACAAGGGAGATAGGCGAGGGCTTAATGATCTTGGAGGCCAACCCAGGCACAGCAGCAGCAAGAGAGGAAGGAAGGAAGGAAGGATGGATCCATGGAAGCGATTGGTTCTCTTGCTGGTCCCTTTGGCTGGAAAACTACCTGGATTTATTACCCAAAGTGGAGGCAAATGGCACCAGCGACCAATTGGACTTGGAACAATCTGGGCTCCAATTTGGAGAGGTGATAATAAGGACATGCAACAAGGGCAGACTCAATGCCAAGGCTCTGCCTGCATCGAGAGGGGCATCTGGGCTGCGTTCACACTGGAGAAATAAACCGGTTTAAGTGCCATGGCTCAATGCTGTGAAATTCTGGGAATTGTAGTTTGTTGTGGGGTCCAGAGCGGAGCTCTGCTCCGCTCTGGGCCCCACAACAAACTACAATTCCCAGAATTTCACAGCATTGAGCCATGGCACTTAAACCGGTTTATTTCTCCAGTGTGAACGCAGCCCCAGACTGGAGAAATAACCCGGTTATTGAATCCTGGGAGCTGGAGTTTGTTCTGGGACCCCACAACAAACTCCAGCTCCCAGAATTCCTATATATATATGCTTTTAGACATATAACAGTAACAAACAGACTGTGAACTTTACATATACAAATCCACACAATGCACCAGATATACTAACTTAAATAGACAGGACTTACATAACTAACTAACTAACTATACTTCCTTAAAAGACTTATCTTCCCAAAAGAAATATATAACAGAAAAGAAACATGATTTCTTTCTACTTGGAAATCCTCTCATATTTGTTCTATTTAAGGAGGTGTTTTATCCTTCTATCTTGATTGTCTTATTTTAACTAGATTCAGAAGTTAACTTAATTTTGTTCCCTGGACCTTCTTTGGCCATTTTCCTTGAGGAGACAGGTCTTTTTTTGTCAAGTTTGATGTAAGTTAACATTATTGATCATTTTCTACTTTCTATCCATACATGTCACACTTCCAGTTTTTATACCATACATTTTTTTCCTAACAGACAATTCCTTGCTTCCTTATTATAATGTCTTTCTAAATAATCATAAAATATTTTCCAATTTTTTGAAACACTTTCTTTACTTTTCCCTTTCGTCCAACATGCCATAATCTCAACCATCTCTATTTATTTAGCCCTTGTTTTGTTGTTGGGTTTCCCCCAGTTTTCCAATATTTCTATCAAATCCTATCCTGGCACAGGTTCACAAATACAAGAGTAGTTTCCCAGTTTTTCCTATATTCCTGTCTATCCTTCTTAACAAAAAATATTTCTGGAGGGTATTTCTATTCTATTTCTATCCCAGCTCCCAGGATTCCATAGCCCTGAGCCAGAAAGAGTTAAAGCGGTGCCAAAACCGGGTTATTTCTCCAGTCTGGATGCAGCCCAGAGGTCCTCGGAGGACAAGGGACCGCAAAGTGGAGGACATTCCTGGAAAGAGAAAGAAAAATAAGGAGGACCTGACCAAAGAGAGGAAGCAGACTTAAGGTCCAAAACGCACTGCAGAAGTAGCCCAGTTTGAGACCGCTTTAACTGCCCTGGCTCCGTGCTAAGGAATCCTGGGAATTTGCTAAAGTATATGTGCTGTCAATGGCTCTGTTTCGGGCATGGCAGTCTGCGTTGTTTGATGCTGATGCTGATGCTGATAAATAATAATAAATAATAATAAGCTTGCATGAGCTTAACTTGAGCGTTGGCATCCTCTCTGCTGCTCCAGGTTTTATTATTATTATTATTATTATTATTTAATAATAATAATAATTTATTTATGTTTATTTTTATTTATTATAGTATTTATACCCTGCCCTTCAGCTTTAAAGGCTATCAGAATAATAATAATAATAATAATAATAATAATAATACCTTTAATAATTTACCTTTAACCAGAGGGAATGACTATTCCTGACCTTAATAATAATAATAATAATAATAATAATAATAAAAAATAGTAGTAAAATAAGCTGGCCAGAAAAAGTGACTGAGCTTAACCTGAGCATTTGCGTCGTCTCTCTTGCCCCTTTTGTTTAATAATAATAATCATAATAATCATAATATTAATTAACCTAGCCAGAGGGAATGACTATTCCTGACCTTAACTTGAGCAATCGTGTCTCTTCTCTGCTGCCCCTTTGTTTAATAATAATAATAATCATAATCATAATAGTAAAATGGGGTAGTCAGAGGGAATGATGTCTCTTCTGCCTTCTTGTTTAGTAGTAATAATAATAATAATAATAATAATAATAGCTAGCCAGAGGGAGTGCCTGTTCCTGAGGTTAACTGAAAATAAATTCGGAGTCGAAACCATTGGGATCAAGTTTTAAAAAATCAAAACCAGCTCAAAGGTAGTAAAGAGCTTCGCAGAGCCTTTGGTTTCCGAGGATCTCTGCAGCTGGGAAAAAGTCGGGAAGAAAAAGTCAGAAAATCCTTGTCGAGCTCTTTTCGGGTGGATCCTGTACAGACAGGATTAATTACACCGATTTAAAAACCCTGGACCTTTCCGACTCCCCCGCCAGAAAGAGCTAAAACGCTACCAAACCGGATGATTTCTCCAGTGTAGGTGCAGACCAGTTGCTTTCCCTGCCCTTCAAAAAGCCAGCAATTTCCAAGGTGTTCAAGATCGGGTTAATTTCCACCGAATTCCTCCCGACCTCTTTTCTCCAGTTTTTTTCTTTTCTTTTTTTCCCCGGCTGGTTGGGCTCGGATTATTTTGACGTTAATGGTTGATTTCGACAGTTGTGTCTCCCTAAACCTCCCTAAATTCACTAAAATAACCCCTCCATTTCGTAAATTCAAACGGGGAGGAATTTCTCCCAACTCCGAATGGAGCCAATGAGGATTTATGTAAATTCGCTTGTTTAGCGAATTTACATGAACCCCTGCTCCGTTCGGAATTACTTCCCATTACCCGAAATTAACCCCCTCCTGCCCGAATTTGCATGCGAAGCTTTAATTCGCAATAACGTAAAACCCATGATTGCATTCGAATTGGCTTCCCTCCTGCCCGAATTTGCATGTGAAGAGTTAATTTGCAATAACATAAAACCCATGATTGCATTCGAATTGACCTTAAATTATACTTCCAATTTAGCCTTGTATGAAAGAGTCCAGAGATGCAGACGATCCAATGAAAACGAATTGACAATCCCTCGCAAACTTTCCTCCAAAACCCGTATTTTGTCTTTCGAGGTTTGTGCTACAAGAATGGAAAGTCTGGAATGAACATTAATTTCTAATAAACATAGGCACTTGTTTTTAGAATAACTCGTTTCCCAATAAGCCAGCAATAATAGTTTCTAATAAGCATAGAGACTTGTTTTTAGAATAACTAGTTTCCTAATAAGCCAACAATAGTAGTTTCTAGTACGAATAGGACCTTGTTTTTTGGAGTTGGTTTGGGATATAATGATCCATTTTCGTATTATTGATATTGTATGGATGTTTTTAGTGTAAGCTACTTGGAGAAGCGGAATAATAATAATAATAATGTTATTATTAATAAGGCAATCATAATAGTTTCTAATAAGCTAATAGGATCTTGTGTTTAGAATAACCTGGAGTCAAAAGGTTGTGTAGCAGAATCCGATCGTTGGGATATAAATAATAATGATAATAATAATAAGCCAATAATAATTGTTTCTAATATGCATAGGAACTTGTTTTTTAGAATCGGAATGGGAGGGTTTGGGATATAATGATCCATTATTATATTATTGTATTGCAGGGATGATTTTAGTGTAAGCCGCTTGATCGTTGGAGAAACACATATAAATAAATATTATTACCATTATTATTATTATTATTATTAAGCAAATAATAATAATAGTTTCTAATATGCATAGGGTCTTTTTTTTTTTTTTAAGATTAACCAGGAGTCATTCTTTGGAGGTTGTGTAGCAGAAACCGATGCTTTACTAATTTTTTAATCAAGTTTTTTTTTGTTTTTCAGTAAAGTAATTTTTTAAAAATTTAATAAAGTTAAAGTTAAAACGTTAATAAAGTTAAATATGCCCAGGACTGGGGGCTTTGTTACAGGGATATTCTCGTTGCACTTTCCAATTGTTGTTGTTGTTGCCCGTGTTGTTGTGTCGTGTTGTGTCCTGGTTACGGAAGGTGGGGATTTCAGGGATATACAGTATTCAATTGTTGTTGTGTTGCGTCCGATTTATGGCGACCGTAAGGCAAAACCCATGAGCCCAGATCGACTCGAAGGTGGTTGACAACAACAACAAAAACAACAAGGCAAATCCCGGTGTTTTCTTGGCCAGATTTTGTTCAGATTTTGCCTTTGCATCCCTCTGAGGCTGAGAGAGTGTGACGGATGCCTTGTATTCCACAGACTTCACTTAAAGCGGGGCCAAACCGGGTTATTTCTCCACTGTGGATGCAGCCCAAGCCGGTAGGCAGGGAACTTCTCTTTGGTTTTCAAGTCGTTTCCGACTTAAGTCGGCTTTCTTGGCAAGCTCCTAGGAAAGCTGAGAGAGTGTGACTTTGACCTTCCAGTGGGGCAAATAGAAGAGAGCCTCCTTCCCCAGAGCTTAACTCGGGCTACCTACGTCCGCACTGCAGAGATAATCCAGTTTGACTCTGCTTTAAACTGCCTTGGCTCAATGCTTAGGATTTCTAGCCTGTTGTGGCTCCAGAGCTCTTTGCCAGAGAAAGGGAAGCTACACATCCCAAACTTCTTATAGCGTTGAGCCAGGACGGTTAAAGCGGTGTCAGACTGGACTGTTTCTCCAGTGTGGATGCGATCTAACTGGCCCAGCAGAAAAAGTCTTTTAACCCGGACCTTGCGCTGCGCTTTTCCGGATGTTTTTAAAAAGGATTTAGTCTTGTTTGAAAGTCCCAATGCTTTTGTAAAGGCTTCTTTAAAGGATGGTCGTGAGTTGTTTGTTTTAAAAAAAATCTTGGGCATAAACCTGCGAATACACACACACAACACACAACACACAACACACAACACACGTGTATCTATCTATCTATCTATCTATCTCTATAGATATAAGTAGATATAGATATATTTCAACTAGGGTCAACTCAACCAACCAGGGTTTAAAATACACACACACATACGTATTTTAAACCTGGTCTGGATGAGTTGACCCTAGTTGAAAAATCCCAGGATTTGTATGTGTGTGTGTGTGTGTGTGTGTATCATATATATCTATATATCTATATAGATATATATTTCAACTAGGGTCAACTCAACCAACCAGAGTTTAAAATACATACATACATATATATATATATATATATAATACACACACACACATATGTATTTTAAACCTGGTCTGGATGAGTTGAATCTAGTTGAAAAAAATTCCAGGATTTGTGTGTGTGTGTATACACACACACACACACACACACACATGTCTATCTATCTATCTATCTATATCGATATAGATAGATACAGCTATAGATAGATATAGATATATTTCATCTAGGGTCAACTCAACCAACCAGGGTTTAAAACACACACACACACATATAATATATATATATATATATATATACACACACATATAAAATACACACACACATATATATGTATAATACACACACACACACACGTATATATGTATTTTAAACCCTAGTCTGGATGAGTTGACCCTAGTTGAGATAGATAGATAGATAGATAGAGATCTCAGCCAGGAGCTCAAAAGCCAGCTGCCTTCCATCTCTCGGAGTCCCCAGTGTATTTGCTCAGGTAGGACTCTATTCTTCTTCTGCCTCTCTTTTCCCTAGAGAGAGGTCCAAGGTGGGTCTCCTCTTTCTTCTGCTTCTTCTTCTCCTTCTTGATGATGATGCTGATGCTGCGATCCCTTGTAGGAGATTGTTCTGGGGCTCAGACGGAGCGAGAGGCGTCGGAGGCTTTGAAAGAAATGTTCTTTTAAAGGGGGGGAAAAAGGAGAGAGAATTAAATGATCCCTTCAGGGTTTAGGACTTTAATCTTTCCCAGCCTCCTCCAATCTTGCCTTCCAGCCCAGAAAGAAAACATTGGAGGGGGGGAAAGGTGCGTGTCTCTCTCTGAGTGTGTTTGTGTTACTTTTCGATAGGACAACTTCCCCCCTTAGGCTTTGTCTTCTGGTTATAAAATGAAAGAGCACCATCCGAAGCTCATTTTATTCCTAGTCCCAAATGGGGAGACTTTGAAAAACATCTATGCTGTTCACTCTATGGGATTGCCCTTTGCGCAGTAAGTAAAGGAAGCCCATTGAAGCCAATTCTTTGAGCAGATCTGTATGGCAAATGACTCTCATCCCAAATGCAACAGGTACTAGTCCTGTACTCTTCTACTCAAAGAAGTAAATCTCCTTGCATTCAATGGGATTCAACCGTGGAGAAACGTGATCCATTGCAACGTTACTACCACCCCTACTACAACTAACTACTACTGCTATTAAATATCTTTATTCAAAACAAAGTACAAATATATAAAAACTTGCCATACCTATACAGTACTACAATTATCCATATAAATGTCACACAATTCATATCGATTAACAGCCAATCAAACAATTACATTTAAACTGTTTATTATTATCATTATTACAAACAGTCTATTGTTATGTGTTATTTTTGTTGTTACATACAAACACTTTATTATTACACTTTCATATCAACTATTGTTATTACTTTTGTTGCTACATATAAACTGTATTATTATTGTTACATACAAACTCTATTATTATTATTAGTATTACATACAAACAATCTATTGTTAGTTTCATAAAAACGATTCTTATTATTTTTGTTGTTACTTATAAACTGTCATTATTATTACATATAAAATATCTTATTATTGTTACATATAAACTATTATTATTATTACATATAAACAATCTATTGTTACTTTCATATCAACTATTGGTACCATTTTTGTTGTTACATATAAAGTGTCTATTATTATTATTACATATAAACTTATTATTATTACACACAAACACTATTGTTACTTTCATATAAACTATTATTATTATTATTATTATTAAACTTTATTTCTAAAGCGCTGTAAATATACTTTTGTTCCTACATATAAACTATTATTATTGTTACATATAAACTATTAGTAGTAGTAGTAGTATTACATATAAACAATCTATTGTTAGTTTCATATCAACTATTGTTATTATTTTTGTTGTTACATATAAAGTGTCTATTATTATTGTTACATATTAAACTCTATTATTATTATTATTATTATTATTATTATTAATTTTCTGTATGTCAGGCATTAAAGGTCGATTCTAACAAAGCCTGACATTAAATTGTAATGTTTCAAACACCACTTTCCCATCTCACCTCAGCAAGTGATTCTGAAATGGAGTTTCTAAGCTGAATTTCGGTGCTCCTTATTTTATAAAAAGACATTTTTAAAACAAATCTCAGTGGAAGAAGGTCAGTTTGTAAGACTGTGTGCTTAAGCTGAAGATGCAGCCTGCCTGCCTGCCTGAAGGTGTTTTGCAAATGAATTTTTCTTGGGAGGTGTGTGGGAAAGAAGCCTGGAAAATCACCTCCAAAACCTGTTAACCCTTTCCCCAACTTCAGTCCAATTTCTCAGCCTTGAACCAAATGAATTTCCCTCCCTTCCCCTCTTACTTTAATTTTATGGAAGCCAAAGGAACCCATTTATTATTTTTAAACAACACTTGGTTGCCTTTAGTCCCCCTGTACTTGTTTTTTTATGGGAGAGTCAGTTTTCAATGCATGGAACCAATCCCTGAATGGGAAAAACCAGCCCTGATGTAAATCCCATTGATTCAACCCTAAGGCGAACTTATCATGGGGTTTTCTTGGCAATGTTTGTTCCTATGGGTTTTTGCCATTGCCTTCCTCTGAGGCTGAGATGGCGTGACTTGCCCAAGGCCACTCAATCAGTTTGGAGCCGGGATTCGAACTCTGATCTCCCAGAGTCAGACACTCAAACCACTGCTCCATGCTGGCTGACTGCAGGCAAGTCCACTCAGGCATAATTCCCACTGAGTTCAATGGGATTTACTTCACAGTGCACCAGACACACATTAACCAAGCCTCCTTCTTCGGCATTTTGGTTTCACTTCAGTCCTGAAGTGGTTGTTGTTTTCAGGTGAAAAGGCTGGAGGCATTTCTGCAAATCTGAAGCCTCCCCCAGCCTTTAATCCAAATGTAACTCAGATTGCTCAGGCCATTGTTGGTTCTTCCAAAAAAAGACCCAGATCTCAATTCTACATTGCATTGTCTCAGAAACTTACTTCGGAGCAAAGCTAGAGAGGATCATCTCCCAGGCTCTCTGCAAAATACTCCTCGGTTTAGAAGACTTTGCAAACTGCCCTCAGTCCATGTAATATCCATAAATGTTTATATAGGGCTGTCAGGTTTTTATTATTTGTCTTGGCAGAGCTGCTGTGTGTGCCTTTTGATGGCGGCCAGTTCAACAGGTGAAGCTTTTCTGGAATTGCCTGATGCAGTGAGGGCCAGAAGCCGCACTCTTTGGATTTCTCTCTCGCCTGTCCTTTTCTTTCTCAGAGAAGGGTTCAGCATCTTAAAAAGAGAAAGAAAGTCCACCTTGGAAGGATTCAAACCTCCCAGATAGTTTATTTATTAAAGCCTTTTAAAATTATGGGAATGCTGTTTGGGGATTCTGGAAGTTGTAGTCCAAAGATTGCAAGCTCTGTTTCCAAGTGTCTGCGGATTGTCACCCTTCAGAGGGGTTGGACTACAGCTCCCATCATGCTGGTTGGGATGGTGGGAATTGAAATCCAACCCATCCTGAGAGCCCAGGGTTAGGGAAGGCTGATAGCTAACCAAATTTAACTCAACAAGATAAATATCCCAAAGGATTAGGATGGTCCAGCTCTTGTTATTACTTTACATTCTAGAAAACCAAGATAAGGTAAGAGAAAGAATACCAGCTCTGTATTCCCCTGTATGGATTCTTTTAGCTGGATCCAGTTCAAGATGTCTTAAATATCATTGCTAACTGCTATTACTAGAATGATTATGATCTGCATTTTGTCATATATGCAGAGGGAAAGAGAGATGATAATCATGCTAATAATAATTTTAGCATAATAGGTAACACCTTTAGTAGTTAATATCACTTTTACTCAATAATCATTATACAAAGCCGTGCAAAGGAAGGCAAAGTGATGTTGTACAGATAGAGGAGGGAGCAGGGAATAATTGCTTGCCTGAGGTTGCAATCCTATGCGCAGTTATTCGGGGGTGACTCATGTTGGATACGGTGAGGGATTTCTAAGAAAAACCTACACATGACCCCACTGCCTGGTGCATCTGTGGTGGAGGCAAGGTTGGAGCCAGAAATAGCAACAATAACAACAACAGCACAACAACAACAACAAGTGTTTCGTGTTTAGCTTTACATCATTAGCTTCTTGGACTTTCTGTTCTTTTTACTATTCCTATTTCAGGTCAAAAACAGATTGTATCCCATTAAGACCATTAAGATAAGCTACGTCTAGCACAGCTTGGATCTATTACTGAGACAGGAAACATCTATTACCAATACACCACATTTGTTTTGCTTAATATAAGAAGTTAACAGTATCATTTGCATTGCTTTTACAATCAATATTTATCTGTCCACATTTTGAAGCGTGGCAAATACCACCATCTCTGGTTGTCCTTCAGCCTTATTGTATCCAAAAGTGTGCTCATGCAAGTTTGCTTAGACTTGCAGATTTAGATTGATGTTCTATATACGCCTACAAGAAAGTCATGTCAAAGTCAATGGGGCTTAGACTGCAGATTTCTGAAACAGGTTTTGTTGGACTTCAATGCCCAGCATCTGTCACTGATGGGACTTGTAGTCCAACAGCATCTGGAGTGCCACTACAAATCCTCCATCCCTGCTGTTACACTGCAGTCCTACGAAGGCTGGTCTTGAAGGAAAACCACACTGAAGATCATGAGACTTTGAGAAGAGATAAACAGGATCATGCCACATAAGCATGTTTGTGTGTGTGTATGTGTGTGTTGCCTGTCAGCTTATGATGACTCCATGAATTTCATAGGGTTTTCTTAAGCAAGGCATACTCAGAGGTGGTTTTACCAGTTTCTTCCTCTGAAATATAACCTGCCGCACTTGGCATTTGTTGGCAGTCCCCCATCCATGTAGACATTAAGATAGTTCAAGATTTTCCATTATTTTAGCACAATCATTAATCAGCATCAAGACTACAGTCAAGAAATCGGAAGACGACTAGGATTAAGAAGGGCAGCTATGAAAGAGCTTGACAAGACCCCAAAGTATAAAGGCATATCATTGAATACTAAAGAGTGCATCTGCACTGTAGAAATAATGCTGTTTGACACAATTCTACTGCCATGGCTCCATTCTACAGAATCCTGAGACTTAACAGTTTTGTAAAGCACAGCACTCCTTGGCAGGTGAGTTTAAAGGCCTTGTAAAACTACAAATTCCAGGATTCCATAGGATGGAGCTACATCACTTAAAGTGGTATCAAACTTGACTATTTCTTCAATGTAGATGTACCCTAAAGTTAGGATTGCACATGCCATCGTATTTCCTATTGATTTGTATAGATGTGAATGCTGGACAGTGAAGAAAGCAAATAGGAAGAGAATCAACTCAGTTGAGATGTGGTGTTGAAGAAGAGTTCTGTGGATACAGAGGACCTCTTAAATGGACATTTAAATGGGTCCTAGAGCAAATCAAACCTGAAGTCTCCCTAGAGGCCAAGATGACTAAACTGAGGCTGTCATACTTTGGTCATATCACGTGAAGACATAACTCACTAGAAAAGACAGTAAGACAAGTCTGCCGCCTTGTCATTTAACCAGAGCAACAATACAGTGGCTTTCTTGTGCTGTAAATTATTCTGCTGAAATGCAGAAAGCCTGTGGGGTGACCAGAACAGCATTTTTTGCATGAAAGGCCTGGGAGATCTGGCCAGTTCTGTTACTCAGATCTCACATTTCTGCCCTCAGAATTCTTCAAATATAACCATAAGCTTTTTGCTCCAGGCTCATGTTGAGGGATCATAGGATTTTAGTTAAAAGACGCTTACATAATACCCACAAAATAGATCTTAATAATACAAAAAGCAAAGGTATCTGCATTTGTTATAAAGAGAGGGGAATCCTAAAATCACAGCAACATCATACTTGCATTAGGCCATCTTTTGGGGGCTTCTTACCTAATGGCATTATCTGGAGATAATAAAACACACATTGTTTTATAATTTTTGGTTTGCTTAATAACAGTATTGCACTAATACGTACTTTGAGAAATAGATTCATATGCCTGAAGTCTACTTATTTATGATCTTCAGTATGTGGTGTAAAACAAACTTGTCATGGGGGCCCCTTAGGGTTGTTCACTCATATATCAATTTCCTATGGCACTGTCCTTAGATGTGTGTGTGTGTGTATCCCAGTCTTGTGAACTAAGCAATGTTAATCTTGAGGCACAACTAAGGAGGGAGAAATCTAATAGTTTTGCTTTCTTCTATACTCAGATTTATGAAAATCTCAAAAGATTCTTCCTCCCCACCCCACATCTGGAATATAAAGGAATTTGTAGATTTGGTAAATTCCACTAAAACAAACTGAAACAAAATTTTCAAACCCCTGCACTAGGTAAATTAATTGATGTGTGTTTTTATCATGCAGGGGATTGTGTCTGTCCTCGCCCCCATGTTATTCTTATTGCTGTGAGTTCTAATTTAGCACTGACATAACTGAAGGGGAAAAACAGGATTTGGACCCCTGCTTTCAAGAATTAAACCCCCTATGTATCTGTTTCAGTCCCTTCCTCATTTATATTTCTAAAACCTTAAGTTCTTTTTATCCCAAACAGGAGAAAATGTTGCAAAAGGATCTTGTAGTGCCTTCCAAGCTAACTGACAAAAGACGTTGTGGCATAAATTTTTGAGACTAACTGAACAAATGATGTTGTAGCATCTGAACAAAAGATGTTCATGGACTTGGGTCCAAAACACACTGCAGAAACAATCCAGTCCGAGGCCACTTTAACTGCCCTGGCACACCTTTCTGCCCTTCCATACAGGCCTCTGAATTCAAGCTAATCACTTGAATCCTATTGATAATTTCAAACAAAGTATACTAACGGAGTAAATGGAGTTTACTTAATATATATTGATTTGCCATTCAACAGTTGATTCAGTGAGTCTACTCTTGTTGTCTTGAGCCAGGGTGGTGTAGTTACTGTACTAGGATTTCATGAGACCAGGTTAAAATATTCAGCAAAGTTACACTCTCTCAACTTGAGAGAATGGTAACAGCAAGCCTCTTCAGAATAAATCTTGCCAAGAAAAGCCTATGATAGGGCTACCATAAATTACAGTTGACTTGAAGGTATATAACAACACAGCTATTGTTAGAACTGATAAAATTCAGACCAATATTTCCCAAGGAGTCTTATAATTTTAGGGGATGAAACTCTTCTTTAACCCATGCAAACGTACAGTTCAATACATGAAGGAGTGCCTCTCCCTATACAGTATATGCTTGCCAAAGGACTGGGTTCTGTTGGAAGGACCCTCCTCTTTATTCCACCAGCGAGAGCAATGAGATGTGACAGGGCCTTTTTGGCATTGGCCCCCCCATTGTGGAATGCCTTGCCCTTGGAGGCCTGACTAACACTAGAGTTGGTTTCTTTTCACTGCCAAGTCACTGATGTGACTTTTAATTAAAGCCTTTGGGGCCTAATTTACTTTTATGTATGAATAGAATTTTTAAAAAATCCTTTTAGCCTTTGAAAACTGTTTTAACTTGTTTGAATTGTTTAATACTGTTATGTTTTGACCTTGTATAAGTAATTGGTTGATTTTAATCTGGAAGTATTTAAATGGTTGTTCCTGTTGTTATTATTATTGTTGTCATTGGGGCTTTCTAGATTGGCAGGAAAGTGTGACATGAAGTTGCCTTTTCCTTAATGCTTAGCAGCTGCACCACAGCCTTTAGATGGGGTTTTTAAAAAAGGAAGCTGGAAAAAGAGCACCTTTTTAAAGGCGCTTCTCCCCTAAAACGCAAAAAAAGCGTTTTCATGGCACACTTTCCCTTTTTCTCATCTAAAGGCTAGAGTTTCATGCAGCCATGAACACACTTCTTTTTGCCAATCTAGAAAGCCCCATAATGTTCATTTATATCCCACCTTTCCCCCAATAATGGGACTAAAGGCAGCTTGTGTGTATGTGCCTTCAAGTCAGCTGTTGATTTATGGCAATCCTATGAATTTCATAGGGTTTTCTTCAGCAAGGAATACTGAGAGGTGGTTTTGCTACTTCATTTCTCTGCAATAAAGCCTACAGCACCTGGTATTTATTGGCAATCTCCCATCCAAGTATCAACCAGGGATGACCCTGCTTAGCTTCCAAGATCAGAAAGGATCCGGTGCCCTTAGGGTATTTAGGCCACTTGACCCTTCACAGCAAAGTTGGAAGCCTCAGAGGATGGCAATGGCAAACTCCATCTGAAGAACTTTCCAAGAAAACCCTATGATAGGTTCATCTTAGGGTTGCCATAAGTCAAAAACAACACAAAACTATACAAAAACATCAATATTAAAATTACTTAAAAGATAATTAAACAGGTCATGATGTTAAAACTATTCTATTATTCTATCTGTTTATATTGCTCTCAGCTGCCTCTTTGCCCCCCTGGAAAAAAAGGTGGGATAAAATTTATTAAATAAATCAAAGACTATGAACCAACTTTTTCAATAGCAGCTGACAGCAAGTTTTTACAAAAAATATTTGTACGGAAGCAGCCAGTGTCTTGCATTCTCCAAGTATTCTCTCCCAATTGACTTCTCCAAACTTTGTCTCCAATAAGTGTTATCTTCCTTATTGTGGCTTCTATGGATGTGGTTGATGAAGGCGTCTAGGGAGTGTTCTTCGTTAAGCCTAACAGCTTGTCCTTTGCTTTGCACGTCAATTGAACGTCTTAATTAAAATTCACCCCAGTGAGAATTAAGACCAGCCCTGCGGAGGGACCTTGCCTTCCCTCCTTCTCCCTGATACAGTTTCAAGCCAAGATGAGGGAAAACAAGTCCTCTCATTGGTCAAAAACTCTTTTCTGAAATTGTTTGCATTTTCCGGGCTCGCTTGCTTCAACTCAATTACTCTCTCCTTGGGGAAGGAGCAGGATTAGAAAAACCAGAGAGAAAATAATGAGGAATTCTTAACGTAATGCAATAAGTGTGGAATATTCAGAGAATCCATGGGGCTGGAAAGCAGTGAATCTATGCAGACAAGATGCTCTAGCCCCATTTAAAAAAAAAAAAGCCTATTAGGACAGTATAGGCTTCAGAATATAAAAGTTGAAAGAGAAAAAAAATTGTGGTGTAGCTCAAGCACACATCACAATAATTAAGTCTTTATCTTAACACAATGTATCTCTCATCCCACCTATACTTTCTGCAAAATACAGTTTGTCCTTTGTGAAAGTGATGTGGAAAAATTAGACCTCTAATGTTGAAATTAAAGAGCCATCGTGGTGTAGTAGTGTGAGCATTGAACTACTACTTTGGAGATCAGGGTTCAAATCCACACTTGAGCATAAAAATCCACTCGGTGACCTTGGGCAAGTCACACTCTCTCAACCTCAGAGGATGGCAATGGCAAACCCACTCTGAAGAACTTGCCAAGAAGACCCTGATAGCTTTGTCTTAGGGTCACCATAAGTCAAAAATGACTTCAAGCTGCACAACAACAACAACAACAATGTTGAAATAATGGGAGGGTTGAATATAAGTCTGATGTATTCATCAGAATTGGATGTTATCTTTGCACAAGCAGAAGGGGAAGTACATTCACTTTTTGGTGACAAGAACTGTCACAAGATCTGAGTCAAATCTTCAGAAGAACACATTTAAATACATTTTAATGTGCTTGTACCCTTGTGTGTGTGTGGACATGAATCGCTTTTGAAAGGCAGAGGGAGGTGAGGGATTGAAAATGTTGTCTGCATTCTCCCATTGCTCATTTCTTTTGCTGCTGTTGTTTGAACCTGCTTCTTGTTGTCATGTGATCCCAATGAATCAGGGAGCACTTAGACAACATGATGGTGTTGCCATGTTACAACGCTGTCATGTAGCCAACTGGAACTGGCTATGTGATGACATCAGAAAGCCAATTCAGAACAATGCCAATGTGACCTGCCTTTACTCTGCATGGCTGAACCCTTTTGTCCTTGTTACCTACAAACAAAATCAAAACTGCAGCCTATCACAACTTTCTCTCCAAAGTGCCAAGCAAGGGCTTTACAAAGTTCAAATTTCTGCCTCCTCCATTTGTTGTTAACTGTGCTTGAGTCAAACTCAACTCATGCTGATCCTGTGGCTGAGACATCTCCAAGACCCCCGTCTGCCACTGCTCTGCTTAAGTCTTGAAGACCCATGTTCATGACCCCTCTACTTGAGTCTATCTAGATTGCAGTCTTCCTCTCTACTTCCCTCCACCTTTCCTAGCATTATTATCTTTCCTAATGAGGTGTGCCTTCTCATGATGTGGCCAAAGCACAGCAGCCTCATTTGGATCAACTTGGCTTTAGGGGTATTTCAGGCTTAATCTGATCAAGGACCCATTTGTTTGTCTTTTTGGCAGCCCCAGGTATCCTCAGCACTCTTCTCCAGCACCACTTCTCAAATGAGTTGATTTTCTTTTTATACCCTTTTATCACTGTCCAGTTCTCACATTCATACATAGTGATGAGGAATATCATGGCCCATTACTCATAAATATTTCCAGGAAATTTGTTTGCCTCTTCTTTTTAGAGGACTCCAGTTATTTACTGTATTTCTTTGTAGAATATTAATGAAGGTGCTTTCCATCCGCCTCCATTTCTGCATTAAATAGTAATTGAGGTTAGAGGCTGGTGATGAAATTCTAGAACAATGTTTAAATGTTTCTGGCCTCTTGAGCAACAATAGGCTGTTGCACTTATTCAGGAAGAAGCTTGAAAATATATGCACATCTGCAATGTAATGGGATAGGATCCCATAATGATTCCTGGAAACTGTAGATTCATGAGGGTGCAAATCATTCTCTCAGGACTAACACATACATACCCAACACATCACTTTGGAGATAGTTCATAGAGATCTCTCCATGCAAGTCCACAGCCATGGTTACTCTTCCCAGGAGGTATAAACATTTGATGTCTTGGTCCCAAATCTACCTACTAACCTAGATCTATTACTATGTGTATCATTCTATTCTCACATGTTAGAATAATTGTAGATGCATATTTGCAAAGGCAAATTTCATGTAGATTTGTGCCCCATAGACCTGGGCCTCAAACTTCTTAAGTGACTGGCAATATGTCAGGTTCTTCTTAGTTTGCCCGCACCCTTGTGTGTGTCGGTGTGTGAAGTCCTTGGGTTCCTGGGTAGAGATTTCAGTGTTTTGAGTTTTGGACTGCTTTTGGCATGCCTGACCTCTTTCCTACATATGCTCTATTCTGTTTTATTGTTTCCTTGGTCTGTTCTGATGTTCTCTGTTCAGTCATGGTAATACCAGGTGATGACTTTTAAGCATGAAGGAGCCATCTAAGGCTTCCATCCTTTACAGGGAGATGGTTCACACATTCAGCTATAATTAATTAAGGGACAAACAGACATGTTTGAACTGGGTCAGAGTTTTTTCTTCACTGGATCTGTCAGTTCACATTATCACTTTGAGAGCTTGTAAAATGTCTGTGACAATGTCTTTTTTTTCTTAGCCAAAACTGAAAGCTTGCTGCAAATCCAGTTTAACACATCACTGCAACCAACAAGTTGTGTTCTCTTCCTCTCTCTCTTGCGCGTGCGCACACACACACACACATTCTGGAACCTAGGAATATGGGTGGCATTCACTCTGATCACATACCTTCCAACTGTCCCGATTTGACAGGAATACACCTGATTACTCCTGTCCCAGTTACTTTCTCCTCCTCCATATTATTTTATTTTTATTTTATTTTGTTTAATTTTTAAAGTTACTTATTTTCAAAGCATCCTTGAGCCCTGGGCTACAAAAAAGGGAGGAAGAGGATTCAATTGAGCCCCTTCATCAGTAGAATTCACCTTTTCTAGTGCCCAAAATCTAAAGCAGGGAATGGACAAAGCGCAGTCCAAAGGCTGCATGAGGCCCTCCAAGGCCATTTTTATGGCCTCTAGAACCCCTCAGATGGGTGAGGTTTGTGTTGCAAAATGCCACCCAAACACTAAGGAAGCACCATTGGGTAGTTTCTTGTATTCAAGAGGTGGTCCCCTGTTTATTTCTTAAGTGGCCTGGTTGTTTCCCCCACGTTTGGCATTTGCACTGCCCTATATAAATAGTAAAACTGCTGCTGCAGGTAATGAAATGGTACATCTTTTGGGATTCATGCAGTCTATCAATTCTGTTGTCTTAGAGATCTGTCTGCAAAATACATGGTAGCCACAGGGAGTCTGACTGCACCCATTAGAGTATTATAAGATCTATGTTTGTGGTCTCTGTTTTAGCTCCTCACTAGGATGCCCTTAATACTGTTCTTTTGAATGAGATCTGGGGCTTATCTTGGCAACCTTGTATGGGATGGGCTAGACACTAATGTTTCTTTGTGAACCCTTGTATAGCTATTGGTGATGTGATTAAAATCACTGCTACAGCTGAGATGTGTTGTGTTTTACTTTGCTTTCTCAAAAGATCAGAGCATGTTGTCTGGGATGCTTTGAGAAAGCTCTGAGGCATTACTTTAGGCGAGCACTCTGTATCTATCAGTGATATCAGTATACAAGCTTCATTTCTACAGTCAGCAGCACTTGAACTTGGAGCTTTTTCACACTGTACAATCATAGCACTATGACTCCACTTTAAGTGCCATGGTCACATCCTGTAGGATCCTGAGTTTCTAGTTTTGGTGAGGCACTATTGCACTCTGATTGAGAGTTCTAAATACTTAAACTGAAAATACCATTTTTGTTTTAAATTTTTCCCCCTCTCAAATGAAGGAAACTATGACCTATATGCTTAGACAGCATAGGATACAGCAGTGTGCAGTTCTCTCTTTGTCACAGGATATAATCACAATTCTTCTTGTACAAAACTATGGCAGTTAAAGCCGAATATACTACTATAATTGTGCAGTGTGAATGAGCTTCTGGAGTGTGAACTATCAAAACAGAAATAGGTTGTCAACATCTGTGGGTCTTCTATATAAGGGAGTAGTGGTACTCTTTACTTAAACGGGTTTCAGACTTATCATATTCCAAATCAAATTGTATGTTGCCATTCTTGGAATTTTGTTGTTGTTAACTATTGTTTTGTTGTTGTTAATTACCATCAAGTTGATATATGGTGACCCTGTGAATGAGAAACTTTGAAGTCCCCTTATCATTGACTTCCCTGCTCTTCTCTTGCTGTGGCTCTTTGATTATGTCTATACATCTGGAACGTGATCTTCCAGTTTCACACTCTCTCCAAATGGCAAATATATTGTCAGTATACATAAACCAAACAATAAGTTGTTCAAAAAAGAAATGTTCATGATAGATGATTTCACTTTCAAAGCTTTCCATGTATAGGCTAGGCACCTTTGGCCCCATAGTGGCACTCCATGACAATGGCACACCTTGGCAACTCCGTTTGTTTGTCCTACTTTTTAAATGCTATTAAAACGTCCCAGTTTTTCTCTTTTCTGTCACTTTCCTGCTTTGCCCTGAACTTCAGTTGCTGCAAACTGAGTTATGCCCATTTAACGCTACAGAGAGAGGAGGAGAGACGGTGGCTGAATCTTGCACTTCCCAAGTAGGCTCAGGCAAAAGCAAACTTTTACATCTTCCAACTTGTCTGTTCTTCCTCATTAATCACTTTTGTCATCTTAACCACACTTTGAAGTTGCTTGGCCACACATGCCCTGGCTTTCATCTGTGAAATATTGGAGGGTATGCCAGTGTGCCTTACTCAGTGTGTCTTCCTGAGAAATACTAGTGTGAAGGGAGCTCACAACCAAGATGACTCAAATGTTTTCCTCACTCAAATATATTATCTTATTAATGAAATCTGAAGAATACTGTATGTAAATGGAATTAGGGGGTATAAATATTTTTCACAAATTGAGAGACTTTAAGGACTGAACTACAGCTGACAGTATGAGACAGCCTGGAGGCTAGTTATCTTTTTGTAGATTTGTTAGCTGGTCTTGTGGGACGGGGACATGAACTGAGAACTTTGAAGCACCCTTTAGAGTCTGACAATTTGTACACAGACCAGCCCCCCCCCCCCCCATAATGCCATATTTCTAAAAAAACAGAGTAAGTATAACTTTTAAAAAGATCATGGTGGAGAATTGGGGGAAGGGGGACACCTTATTTACAGCTTGTCTCTTGAATGGTTTAAGTGCTCTGCTAGACACTTTGATGAGTATCATCTTCTCTAACTCCCCTCCCCCCTTCTCTTTGTTTTGAAAGACCTTGAGAAAACTACCATAATTGAAAATGGGGAAATCCGTATCAACGGGAAGGGGAAGAAGATCCGTAAACCACGCACCATCTACTCAAGCCTCCAGCTTCAGGCCCTCAACCAGCGCTTCCAGCAAACTCAGTACCTGGCCTTACCTGAGCGGGCAGAGCTAGCAGCACAGCTGGGCTTGACACAAACCCAGGTGAGAACAAGTTTGAAATCAGCACACCATTTAATTCAATAGCTACTTTTCTAACACACCTTTCTCAGGGCTTGAAAGCAGCAAGCTACTAGCCAAATAGTTGCCTGCAACAATGACTACAATGATATTACATTTCAGAAGTAACAAGAGTGGTAACAAAATTCTTTTTCAAGTTCGGATATTTAATATTTTCTAGTTAATGTTAATTTTTTTAAAAAAAATCAAAACTTTGAAAGATCATTTCAAGAGTAATGTTTCATGTTTTAAACCACTGCCGTATTAGTTCTAAGGTGTTTTTAAAATAAGTAATGAAAAAGTAACAAGCAGTGCAACAAAAAAGTAATGTTGCTTTTTAAGCATTCAAAGAATTAGTTGAACTACCCACTAGTAATAGCTAACATAAACGAATTCCTTTTAAAAGTGACTTTCTAAGTTCTAAAGTCCTTGTCCCCTATTCTCTATCCCACTTTCTAAATGAATAATAAGAATAAGAATAAATGTGATGCAATAACAATAGCTTGAATATTACAACAATTTGAGACACATAACTTCAGTTAAAACACATATAACATCAGTTAAATAGTATGTAAAACCAATGTCTGTTAAGTGGGCTCTTGGTATCTTTGTGCTTTGGTCCATGACCCCACATGGATACCAAAATCTGTGATGCTCAAGTGTTTCAGTAAAATGGTGTCCCTTATGTAAAAGGGCCAAAGACAGACAGACAGACAGACAGACACACACACACACACACACACACACTTAAGCCATGGATAGTTGAATTCATGGATGCAGAATCCATGGATGTGGAGGACCAACTGTAATTTAAAATTCATAAATTTAAAATCATCTGTATAGGCCTGTCAAAAGAAACCTGTCTTTACTGTTGTTTTGAACTCCAGTCCCAATCTGGTTTACCCTCATAGCAACCCTGTGAGGTTGATCAGGTGGAGTGCTATGCAACTTGCTCAAGGCCAGCCAGAGAGCTTCATGTGGCATTAATCACATGTGTCTATTCTGGCTCCACCAGCCCAGCATGCAATCTTCAGCGGGAGAGTAGCATGGACTGTATGTGTGTGTAGGAGTGATCTTATCTTTTTTTCCTGTCTTCCAATTTCCTACCTCAATCCTGCTTTTTCACCCACTGGAAACGAGAGACAGGTGAGAAGTACAATATCTTTCTCCTATCAGCTCACAAACAGCTAGGAGTGAGTATATAAAGGTAGAAAATTGGTGGCAAGGAATGAGCTAACAATCTCTTTTCCTGACACTGTATTTCCACCAGAATGCTCTATCCCAAGCCTGATGCCCTCTGGATGAATTGAGCAACAAATCCCATCATTGCTAGCCAGCATGGTTACATTGGCTGCAGTGAATAGGAGTTATAGTTCATCCCATCTGGAAGGCGCCAATGTTGGAAGAGGCTCTATTGAGGATTGCTCCTTGGAGCATTGCTCAGTACTAAAAATAAGAGGAAACTTGAACTGGGAGAGGAGAGACTAAATATGATGAACATCATTAGTGCTTGATACCAGATATAAACATGTGTCCCATATATCCAGTGAAACCAAGGTGGCTTACCAAATTTGAACAAGAATAGAAATAAATGATATAAAATTAAAATGATAAATACATTTAAAAACAATGGACCTTCACAATTCATCAGTGAAATCAATGAATGAAACATTGTTAAGGCCTGAGTAAAATACAGTGGCCTATGTGTTTCTTTTTGAGAGAATGTCAGAAAGGTGGGGCCACCATTGGAAAGGCCTTGTTTCTGGTAACCCTCCTGTTGGGCCAGAAAGCAAGGCATGTATGGTCAATCTCAGTTTGAAGTGTCTAGCATGTAAATTCATGGCCTATGAACATTTTGATGAGGTTAAAAAGCAGGATGCTAGACTCAAACTCCCATCAGCTAATGGTCAGGGATGATGAGAGCTGCAAATCTGCCAACATCTGGAGGGCCACCCCACCCTGACATATGGGCAACCTTGTTATACCTGTATAGAAGATACATGCACAGAAACTTTTGTAAATGCATTGTTACACACTGTGGCAAGGTGGAGATGTACTCTGGTCTTGACTAGTTCTGCCTTCCATGCAGAATCAGAATTCTGTTGCCAAGACTTCAGCTGATGAATAAACTCACATCTATCAAAAAGTCTACTGGAGAAACAGTTTGACTCGGGCTATTCCATGTAGTCTCTTCTATGTTCAAGTGCACAGGTGATTAGAAATAGACCAAGGAAAGGTCCCCTTTCAGGTTGACACCTGAACTAGCGAATTGACACACTTTTCCAAGAAAGAATCCCAATTTATAACACTTCACAGTTTTAGAATGCCCCCCCTTTACAAAATCTTCCTCATACAGTTTTGACAGGTTTTTACTTGACTTGCTTCTTTTCTAAAAAAAAAAATTAAAAAAATAAAACAAATCTTTTTTATGCCTCTGGCTGTGGACTCACCCCTGACATCTGTCTGTCTCAAGCAATCATGTTAAGCTGTTCAACCAGCTATAAAGAAAGCTGCTGGATTGGAGGAACATATTTCTGACAGTACTGATTCCCTTACCTTCCCACCACTTTGCAAACTCTGGACATTCCTCAGCTTGAGGCCAGGAAGAAACAGGAGCTAGGTAGGACCATGGGGATGCTACAGATTTTGTAAACTATCTTGTACCCTCCCCCTATTTTTTATTTTTTTTTGGGGGGGGGGGAGGTTGTTTGCCTGAAAACACAAGAAATGCATTCACACATACATACTCACATACATATCCAGATCACCAATTGATACCAGCTGGTGACATCGTGTCTGCCCTGGGTTTCAGTCCAAATTTTAAAGGACCTATCCAAGGTGTTTCCGCTTTGCACATTAGACAGTTCCTTTAAAGTTTCAACTAAGACCCAGATGGATTTGCCCTCAATTAGTTCAGTACAACCAGCTGCCACTGGTACCCATGTAAGTATGACCTTACATTAGTAACAGGTCATGCTTACATTCTGCAAATACTTGCTTCTGAATCTTCTGAGAATCTTCATCAGTACCAAAGCTATCCATTATAAGCCCTGAAAGGCACTGTGGTAGGTCAGCATTTGAAATATCAACCCCTCAGAGTGATGGGGAGATGAGTGCTTAGCATGAACACAATACTTTTAAACACAAAGCCAATTCATTTGCTTTTACATTGTGCCTTGTTTCCTAAATATACTTGTGATAGGGAAGCACAAAACAAACAGTGGTGAATGTTGTTGTTTTTTTTAAAAGAGAGAGCTGGAGGTGGTTTCAGGGAGGCTTTGCTTCTCCTGATGTGTGCACTTTTTTTTTTAAGGAATCACAACCTTCCTCCTGGACAACAGGTTTGGCAGGTTTCTGAAACAATACCAAGACCTATAAAACCTGTTTTCTGGTGAGGAAAGTGGGATGAATGTTCACACACTGAGATGCAATCCCATACACTCCAACATTTCACAGAAGCAAACCAGGAAATGTGTGGCCAAGCAACATCAGAGTGCAATCAAGATGGCAAAAATTAAAATCCCTGCTCAGTCATTGAAACTCACAAGGTGACCTTGGGCAAGTTACACTCTCTTAGTCTTAGAGGGAGACAAGGTACTGCCTCTGTATAAAGCAAGAAAATCCCATGAAGGGGTTGCTATAACTCAGAGTTGTCTTGACGGCACAAAACAACAATCAGGGATTAAGCCTAGGATGTTCTTCAGGCAACACATATGCTTTACTCTAAACTATGGCTTGACTTTATCCACACCTTTAACCTGGAACTAGAATGGGTGGTCATGAGCAAATCAAAATGCATCGTCATCAAAAAAAAAAAAAAAATAAAAATAAAAAAATAAAAAAAAAAGTAATAAAAGACAGTGATTTCCATAAAACTAATCTGTACTCGTATACATATACATATAAATTATACATAGCTGTAGTTGTAGTACAAAAGATTAATTTTTCTAAACCCAGGTGCATCACCAACCTATTCTGAGATTTTGTTTATTTTCACACATTGCAGGATTAGTATTTTTAGTGTAGGCATTTCAACCTTTGCTTTCTATATTTTAAACTATAAGCCATACATGATCGCCTCTTGCTGTGCATGATCAGAGGGAGATAAAATGACTTACAAGTTCAGACTGTCTTTCATGGAATATGTAGTCCTAGGTATTTCCTTTGCTTCTTCTTCTGGTAGTTTTCCACTTTTATGAAATGCCCTGAAGATCAATGTTTACATTTTGCCCTCTCTGATCTTTCCAAAAATGCCATTGCACAATCAGCTTTTTTTGGGGGGGGGGGAAGGGGGAGCAGGAGTTGGGAGTGAAAAAGTTGAGCTTCTTTAAAGATTTAGCTGGGGTCAAGCAGCAGTGGAGTGCATTAAAAAGCATGTAAGGGCAGGTTGCTGATGCAATATCTCCTGAAGCCAGTCTCCAGCACTTGAGAACAATTCTAATCTTGCAATAGCTTTTGAAGATGGGACATTATTATATCCCATTTTATGGATAAAAAATTCAGGCAGCATGAGAGAGAGAAAGGACGATAGCATGGGAGGGTACCAGGAGGCTATCCAAATCCAGTATGGAGTAGTGGTTTGAGCATTGGACTAGGACTCTGGAAACCAGAGTTCAAATCCTCACTTGGCCACTTGGGTGACTTTGGGCAAGTCACATTTTCTCAGCCTCAAATTAAGACAAAGGAAACCCCCTCTGCACAAATCTTGCCAAGAAAACCTCAGGTTTCCATAAGCTGGAAGCAACTTAAAGGCACACAACAACAATCCAAATGCAACATTTGTCACAAAGAGGAGCAATTGGTTCACCAGGTCATCACAGACTGACATATGGTGGCTGTTTGTAGCCCTAGTAGTTTCCCCATTTAATTCAGAAGAATTCAGGTTGGAAAAGATACATGGCATTCCACTTGGAATGCAGGCTGCTTCATTGATGTTCTGCTTCATTGATGTTCCTCATATAATTGAGGCTTCAAATGGCTGTGTTGGTACCATAAGCATGGATTGATCTTAAAAATCGAGACCCCACCCATCCACCAAAATTGACAGATCTGTGGCAGGAATACCTCCAAGCAATTAGAACAAGGAAGCCAAACCATTTACGGTAGGTCTGGCTCCCTCTCTTGTAAAATGATGAAGAAAACCCATGCGCTCTATACATTTGCCACACAATGCTTGGATGGGATGCAATCCAATCCTACCCCAACTCCTTTCTTCTCTAATGGGGGCAGTCCCTTGCCATGTCTCTTCTTAGTGGGCTAAGGAGCCTCACGGTGGTATATAAGAATCCTTTATAGCCACAAGGAACAGGAGGGTTCCTGCAGCCCCAAAATGAAAATGGCAAGAAATTTTGTATCGGTGTGCCTGGCTTGGGGCTATAGTATGTGTTGCATGTTGTGTTTTCCCCACTCATGGTTTAGGTTTGTAAGAGGCATTCTAACCAAGAAAAGCAAGATTAATGTCCTCTGTCACTAACTGTTGCAATATTGCTTTCTCTTCAGCAAAGAAAAATGGCTAGGAACCTCAAAGAGTTGCCACATGCTCTCACTCCTCTATTTAAAGACATTCTTAGTAGGAAGGGCTGTCTGGTCCAAATCCAATTTAAAAGTAAAGATTCATAAGAAGAAAGAGCAGGGACTATCAATACAACACTTAGCCATCAATAAAACATTTAGCATCTGGTCACAGTCTTCTCCACTTTACGTTTTCCATATTTCCTTTAATATGCTTGATGCTGCCTTGGGTCCCATTCTGGGAGAAAGGTGGCATTAGATGAAGTAAATAAAATAACAAAATAAATATTTGATGCAGATCAGTGTGGTCTTTTGTTCTTTTTGAGGGTAATGCATAAGTTCTTGAACTCAACAATGTCTACAAGTGGGATGACTTCTTTTTGAAGTCACAAAAATACAACATGTATTTTTGAAAGTAAATTAAAAATCTGACAAATTTGTTCAGTTGCCCCCACAGCTGAAATTTCAGTTGTCCTCCAGCCAAAATTTCTTTCAGCTATGTGTACTCCCTACTTATACCTTTTCCTTTTCCCCTCCTGCAGGTCAAGATCTGGTTCCAGAACAAACGTTCCAAGTTCAAAAAGATTATGAAGCAGGGCTCCAGCATACAAGATGATCACCTCCACAATTCCTCATCTTTATCTCCCTGTTCCCCTAATGTACCCCCACTCTGGGACATTCCCATGGCATGCAAAGGAACTCCCCTTCCCCCTAACAGCTATATTAATAGCTTTGCACCTTGGTACCACCAGCCCCAGCACCAGGACACCATGGGGAGGCCTCCAGTGATGTGACAAAGGCAGACATTGTAGCTTGGGCAGATACGTCGTGTCTCTTCCTCTGAAGTTCTGATCAGGACCCCAACACAGGACAATGGGGATGTGAATGGAGGGATGGCATTTCTGAAGGAATCACCAGCACTTCTCTCTTGATGAGAAACTCTCTGGCAGCAGATGACTGAAAATGTGCAGACTGGCTTCTGCAACCTGTTCAAGGACCAACTTCAACAGCAGTGGCAGAACATTTGATGTGGAGATAAGGAAAGACATAGATAATAATTCCATAAAAGTTGACCTCAGAACTCCATTCCAAGTGGTATCACTTCATCTTACAAGAGTCATGTCTATGCTCTTCTTCCATGACATAGTCCTGTGCTGGATTTCATTGTGTTAGGTAGTTGCCATAAGTTTGGCTTGGTTTCAGTGCCTTAAACAGTTTTGACACTAGTCATCAATTAAACAGGTTACATTTTTCTAATATGGAGGTTTGGATGGGGACGGGAAGGCTTTGTTTATTGTATTTCTGCCTGTCACACAGCTGCTAAAGACATTTGAGCATTGGGTGTTTCCCCTTCCAACAGCAAACCCAATTTGTGTGGCAAGGAACTACATAGAGTTCTGCATCAGACAGATATAGGGATGGAGGATGCAGAACTGGATGGAAATACAAGAGAGAAAACTGACATGAAGGGACATGGGGATGGTTTGTGTGCCTCTTCAGCTGTTGTTGGACTCTAGGTCCCATCAGCTCCAGCCAAGGCTAATAGGAACTGGAGTCCAATATCATCCACAGGGCCACAGTGCTCAGTGACATGCTTTCAATATGGGTGGGGCAAAAATTACTTGTTAACCTGAAAGAAAATACTGTCTCTTCTCATGGGGTTAGAATTGGCAAGAACTTTTATCCAGTGGATTCAATATACTCCTGCCTACAAAATGGAGAGATTATAGTTGTAAGCCAATATCCATACAGAGCTCCAATTTGCTCAAGTTATAAATCATTTTTTAAAAATAATATGTTGTTTTTTTTACAAAGCCAAATTTCCTTTTCTCTGTGTTACTAATATGCATTTGTGGTTTTTTAAAAAAAAAATGTGTTAAATACAGGATTATGTTTACAGTTAATGAAAAGTTTGTGGAATGTAATTGCAATTTCTCCTCCCCTGCCATTTTCTTAAATAGATCACTCATATTTGTTTCAAACACTACATGAAGTCCCCACCCACTCAACTTGAGTTTATTTAACTAAACAACTTTAAAACTAATTTAACTTTTTTTTCCCTCCCCACACTTTGCCAAGCATAATGACAAAAATTTATTTATTAAAATAAAATTTTTGGTATATTATATTGTTTTCTCTTTATAAACAGAATGTAAAACTATAAATATTTTTTTTTGTACAAATGTTGCTGTTGTGCTTTTTTCTCTCCAGCTTTTCTAAAGTCTGTGTTAAATTGTAGGCACAGTGGTGAATGGATCTTCATCCAAATTCTTGCCAAGTCAGTTCAAATGTAGCAGGCATGGAAAATATTTTGTCCTTCACATGTTATTGCGCTCAGAGATCCATCCTCAACCAGCATGGACCAGGGTTTGAAAGTTATTACAAATCCCAGAAACTCTCAGTCAGGGTCTAGTGTGTTAAGCTAGGGAGGTTTTGGGCTCTGTGGCCCAAAACTTATATTTTCCAAGCTCTGTCATGGACATTGATAAGGCATGACGGTAACGGTTGTCCAACAACATCTGAAGGGTGCCAGGGCCTTCGCTGCGAACATATGGAAAAAGATCTTTAAAGGCGCCACAGCAGGAGCACCTATCAGTCCAGTAAAAATAAATCTCAAGTTTATTATGAATCTAAAGTTTACAGCATTGACACCAAATTTTTTTTGCTTGGGGCCAACCATTCATGCCCTCCAACTTTTAGGGGTGAAAGCCAAGACTCCAATGGCCAAGCAGCATCAAAATGTGGTCAAGATGGCAAAAGTTCTTTAAGAACACACCAGCTAGAAGAGGCTGCAGCAATTTGCTTTTGCCGGAACCTGCAGGGTAGGGCAAGATTCTGCCTCCTCTTCTCCACTCCCTCTACTGAGATAATTTGAGTGCAAACTCCTTTTGCACTTTGAGCTCAGTTTGCAGAAATTGAATAAGCTAAGGGCAAAGGTGGAAAGTGTGAGGAGACAGAAACTGGGACATTTTGAAAGCAGGTGAAAAAATGGGATGACGGAGTCGTCAGTGTGTTCCTACCAAATCAGGTCAGTTAGAGGATATGGAATTACAGCACAATGGTGGCACTTTGTGAATCATACCATGCAAAGGGATATATGTGAATCTCAGATTAATCTATTTAGATTATTTAGTGGGGCATATTGATCTTCCACTCCATAACTCAAATCACTTATGGGCAGCACTTTCAGACACCTTTTAGTGTCTGAAAGACCATGTGGCTGCCATCTTAGATGGCTTTCAGAGTGGATTGGGCAAACCCAGAGAAGTGGTCACTATGGATATATAAATTTTCCTTCCAGAAAATGGTTAGTATATATCCTATATCAGTTCCTGCAGAGTATGAGTAGGAGGGTCGTATTTTGAAATTTTGAGATTTTGCCAATGGGTTAGTTCAGGAAAAGAATGCCATACCTCCAAATGTCCTGATTTGGCAGGCACAGTCCCAATTCATTCTCTGTCATTGCACTTTTTCTGCTGCGTTTGAAATGTCCTAGTTTCTCTTTCCTGCTCCCTCCTTTGTCCTTAGCTTACTTCAACTGATGCAAAGAATCAAATATACCGATGGGCTCAAATTCCATAGATGCCTGGAAATCAAGTATACCATTCATGTCTAATACAGGCCCCTAGACATCACAATCCAACCCAGACTACAAAAAATTGCAGCAGGGATGAGGAATCTCTGGTCTATGGGCTGAAAGTGGAACATGGTTTAGCATTTGGTTTGCCAAAAATCTGCTTCTGCTTTTATCCCTGATCAGCTAAGAGGGCATTTAAAGTCCTGAAAACTATTACATGGAGCTATTTTGCAGCCAAGAAAGCTGTTTCACTGGTTCTTACAAGACATAGGAGACTATCACATTGGAGAAATCAGGAGATTAAGAAGGCATTTTTCCCCCCAGGAAATAATAGAAACTTTTATTTATACCCTGCTTTTTGCTGGAGCAATCTGAAAGTTGTGCAATCGCAGCAAAGATTTTCACACACATGGCGATCTGAGAGGACCTATCCCAGGAAGAACCGACAATGCTCCAGCAACAAACCATTCATGGGGAAATTCCCATGAATGGTTTGTTGCTGGAGCATTCCTGGGGGATAAGTCCTCTTAGATTGCGAGGTCATCTGAAAATCTTTGCCACGATCAATCTCCTGGTTTTCCCCCTGTGGCAGTCTCCATACATAAACTGATGGGACATACATAAAGATATATATAAACTAATGGGAAAATATTCAGATTGGTAAGAATTGTATCTGGCCTCACCTGCTTTGCTTTGACTCTGGTCGGTGCTAGAATATGGCCTCCAATTTTCCAAGGTGAAATTTGGGCTTTGGCCAACAACATTTTCCTACAACTAACACACACAGGACAAAATGGTTAACACGGGACATTCAGACTTACTTGTTTGTACCGAGGAGATCTGGATCTCTGTGTGATGCAATCCCAGATTGATGTTCCCACTACGTTTACCACGATCGAATCTCTCCAAGGCATTTAAATCCTGTCCAGCATTCATACTGGAGCCACTTCACATCAGCATAGAGGTTCCTCATGGATGGGAATGATCAATTTGGTAGCATACTCACACTACCAAAGATTTGGATCACTCTGGCTCTTTAAAAAAGACATGGTAAGGTACCTGGTGCCAACTGCACCTGGTTAAATGGGGTTTTCTGCTGCCCCCTCCCCACAACTGCACCTGGTGCATTTGGGACTAGTATGAACATCACAGAAATAACCCAGTTTTACACCTGGTTATTTCTGTAATGTGAATGATCCCTCAGTAAAAAGTGAGTTAAGCCTTTGCTACTCCAAGTGTTGGTCCATGGACAAGTTCTACTTCCTGAAGGATTTTATTAATTTTTCAAATGTATTTTTTTATTTATATGCCGTCTTTCTTCCGGAGTGGGACCCAAGGTGACTCACAGATAAAAGTGATTAAAAATCTATCTGTTACTAGTCCTTAGAGAGCTTCCAGAAAAGAAAGAAACAATTTTACACATTGGGGAAAAACAACTGCACCTTGGGAAAAAGGTTGTGAGTCCCCCATCTCCACTGATGATTGTTTAAAAAACATTGGCTAAGGCACAAAGGTATATGGGCATGTGCATTATGTCTCACTGTCTTGAATCCCAACAGGGGCAGCAGCAGCAGCAGCAACAACAACAGAAATAAATGCTTATTGAAAACATTTATCCATTTTGAAGATGGGTATCACAAAGTCTGACAGGTCTTGCAAACAACTATATTGTAAAGCCCTCAAGATAAACAAAAAACAAGCAGAGAACATAAGACGGTATTCTAAGTCTCAAACTTACACAGGTCTGTGCGTTATATTCACAGAGTTAAGGAAATGTTAAGTATCATGCCTCATAGGCATGTGCCCACACAAAGAAGACAAGACTAGCTAGTGAGAATCAGTCCCAGCTACACAGTGGGCCCTTGGTATCAATTGGGGTTTGGTTCTTGGACCACCCGTGGATACCAAAATCTGTGGATGCTCAAATCCCATTACATACAATGGTATAGTAAAATGGCATCCCTTATGCAAAACAGCAAAATCAGTTTGTTTGTTTTTGAGCTGTGGTTTGTTGAATTGGTGCATGCAGAATCCTTGGTGTTACCAGACATCGACAGGTGAAGGCAGATACATACACACAGAGGCCACTTTTCCTGGTCAGTTGTTAATTTTCTGCCCATATTCAAAAAGCAAGCTTGATACACAGATTGGCTAGAAGAGCAAACTGCCATGTGGCTCTCTAATATGTCTCAAAGTCCTTCACTATTTTACATGTCACAACCAAGTCAGGTCACGATTTGAGGAAGCCCTTAGCAATGCACTGATACACCTCGTAAAGTGCTTGAAAAAAGATACATTTTTTACTATCCTTTCCAGAATTTCCCAGGCAGCATAACCTGGAGAATTTGAATTGGGTTGCACTCATGAAAAAAAAAATCCTCCTAGGGTCTTGCTCACTCCTACGTGGATGAGTCTAAGTGACAGCGATGTTCAATGCAGACATTTGAGTTTCCCACAATGCACTGGACTATTAGTAAAAGAGGAACATTGTGGGAAATAAAAAATATGGCCCATAGATTCAGATGCCAGGTGTTAGTGATTATGACCTCTGGCTGGAAGCTGCTTGCCTGCCTGCCTGCTGGGTGCTAATAATACTGGGCCTGTACCCAGCTGCTTCAAGACATTTTGCTGCCTGAGGCAGAGTAGCAAATAGTACCCACCACTAGGTGAGTCAAAACACACAGTGTTCAAAGCCTGACATATTACTTTGGCACCTAAAGAAACAAAAACCCCAAAGCATCCTTCATGGAGCTTGGAAAAGCTTCTTTTTCAGGTCTATAACTTCCAGACTACACCATCAAACACAATCAGTAGTAATAACCTTCTCCCTGCCCCTGATAAGGATTCAATAATAAGTACTTAAGGAATGAATTATTTTTTTCCCTTCACTCAGTCCCAGTTTCGTTTAACAGAATAACATGGCATTGCATACCCTCCAATGGTCCAGATTTGGCAGAGATGGTCCTAATTAATTATCTCACTTTTCCAGTTGCTTTTAAAATGTCCCAGTTTCTCTCACTTCCTCCCAAGCTTACTTCCATTGGAGCAAACTGAGTTCAAAATACAAAACATGATAGTTTGCACTCAGTTAACTCAGCCTGGGGGGGAGGGCACTTTTAGGCTGAGGCAAAAGCAAGCTGGCAATGGAAAAAAGCTTGCATATATTCTCCCTCATCTTGACCACACTCTGATGTTGCCTGATCACATGTATCCTGGTTTTTGTCCCTGAAATGTTGAAGGGTATGTCACTGGACAAACCAACATGGTTTCCCCTTTGGATATGGCCTAGCATGTTGACTTGATCCACTAATGGTCCCCCTCCACATTCTGTCCTGAATTAAAAACATGCTCTGGATGATGTGATTTCAAACATCTCCTCAGTCCAATCTGGCTTCTTCTAAGTAGTTCTACAGGCCTGCCCTTTTTTTTACTTCTGCCCCACAGCTCTTGAACACCTGCAGGACCTGACCTCAGAATGTATGCAGAGCATCTTTGCTTCCTTGCCAAGGGTGGTGTTACATGTGACACCAAAGCATAGGAAGAATGAGTCACTGACACATCCTCTTTCCACACTTCTGGAATCTGAGGTCAACAGGCATGACCAAGCTTGGGCCAAGTCATTCTGCTGTCTGAGGGCTAGGGCAAGATGGCGACCTCTCCCCATCCCACATACAGAAACCGGATTGGCAGTTGAAACTTCCTCCAGTACTGGTTATGTGACAGTGTTTTCCACCACACCTGAAGCCGAAGGCTCAGTTAGGCTGGGTCCTAGGACTCATCACGTAGTATAGATAGCTTTGTTCTCCTACAGAGGGAATAGTCAGGAAGATGGAGAGCAAGAGCCATGTGGTTTCCAGTGATGCTCCCAGCATTTGGTGCTGGAAGCAACTGTCTCAATTGTGCCTAAAGGCTGAGCCTTGGAATAATTTTTGGCCAGATCTCTATTATTGAAAGCCAAGCAGCACAAAAGAAAGGGGGGGGGGGGGTTGGGTGAGGTAGGCTGGAGTAGTCAAGGAGTTCAGATGTTCTCCTTTTCTAGGACATGTCCTACCTTTCAACCTTCAGTCCAGGAAGAATTCCAAAATGTCCTCCATTTTGAGCATGACTAACAAGTCCATTGAGTAGCACCATGTTTGCTGTTCTCCTCTGAGTACTTTGTCTACTTGGCAGCCTGTCCTCACTGCAAATAGAGGGATCGGATGAATCCTTCTAAAATGCTTCTTTCCTTGGACCAGCAGCCGACAACACTTGCCTCCAGAGCTCAATTTATTTCTCAGAGGGGAAAAGGACAGCAGACAAGTTAGGCAATGGGCTGCTTGAGAATACAGTCAGCTTCCCTTATCCACAGATTTTTTTATCCATGGATTCAAGCATCCACAGCTTGAAAATATTTTAAAAAAAGGATCAAACCTTGATTTTGCCATTTTATATAAGGGGCACCATTTTGCTATGCCCTTGTATTTAATGGGACTTGAGCATCCATGGATTTTGTTATTCACAGGGGTTCCTGGAACCAAACCCCAGCAGATAACAAGGACCCACTGTACAATGCAAATGTTGAAAGGACATTTCCTTAATTTCAGCACAAGCCAACAAGCCTACGAGGCATTTTAAAAAAGATACGTTCATCAGAAAAATACAGCTGAGCACATGACAGCCAGTGTGGCATAGTGGTCTGAGTGCTGGACTGTGACTTTGGAGACCAGGGTTTGATTCCCAGCTTGGCCATGAAACCCTCTGGATGACCTTGGTCAAGTCACACTCTCTCAGCCTTAGGTCAAGGCAAGGGCAAAACCTCCTCTGAACAAATCTTGCCCAGAAACCCCAGGATAGGTTCACCTTAGGGTCGCCTTAACTCGGAAATGGCTTGAAGACACACAACAACAAAAGCAACAGTATATAGAATATAGATGTAAATAAACCACTTGAAATGAATTCATATTTATATAGTGCTTTTAGCGTTCATTCTGAAATTTTTCTTAAATGTCCTACGTTTGGCAGTGTCTTGTCCTCCTTTGCAGTTAGGACACCTGGTCGTCCTGGGACAAATTGACTTGTTGGCCGAGTTTGCCCTTTGGAAGGGCCTCTGGATTGGCTTCTTTCATTATTCCTAGGTCAGAATGGACACATAAAATGATCTCTGCTTTGTAATTAACCCTCATTGAACTTCATGAAGGTCTTTAGAGGCCTGTCTTTCTCTGCCCTCTCCCTCTTTAAAGGTCTCCCAGAATAAGAAGAACCTTTATACTCTGAGCACAGTCTCTGTTTCTTCTCTTGCCTCTCTGCAGTGGCCTCTAAGATTACCCAAAGAGGGGCATACATATTAAAAACAACACTGGGGCTGCAGTTATGTGCAGGGGTTTCAAGACAGGGGGAAGAAAGGAAAACAGTTGTGAATTTAGCAATGAGCTGCCTTTCATAAACACACCCCATGCTTGATATGGAGCAGTTAATTATTTCAAGATCTGAGTTAAAAGCAAGCAGACACACAGAAGAAGAAAACAATAGCAACACAAATGGGGCACCCAAGAAAGACCCAGCTCCCCCACTATTCCCCCTCCCAACTTCAAAGTCATCGTAGAAAAATATAGTCAACTACAAAGCGGCAGTTGTAGTCCATCTGTGGTGGAAACAGGTGATCGGCACTGTTGGGAGGAGAAAAAACACACCCGTTTCGATGAGGGAGAGAAGACATCACATTCAGTAGCCCTGGTGAGCCATAGAAGCCACATGTCTTGCCCTTAGAAACAGTGACACACTGTAAACTAAAATTAAAATGCATGTATTTTATGGATTTTATTTTTTATTCTGGGGAGGATGTTTCAGCTTCCTTTCAGGACTATGTCCTCCCAAGGTTTTTAGAAGTATGTAGGATAGATCTTGCACTAACCTCCATGATCAGGGAGATGATTTGATCAACTAGAGTTGTCAGGTCTCTGGGCCTGCCCACTTTCCCCCTATTCTCAGGCCAAGGTGGAGAAATCTCAGGGCGAGAGTCCATTGGATAGAAACAGATTTTTTTCTGTCCACGGATTCAAGCATCCACAGCTTGAAAGCATTCCAAAAAGTATAAATTCCAAATAGCGTACCAAACCTTGATTTTCCATTTTATATAAGGGACACCATTTTGCTGTGCCACTGTATTTAATGGGACTTGAGCATATACAGATTTTGTTGTCCATGGGGGAACCAAACCCAGTGGATAACAAGAACCCACTGTACTTGGTGATTGAAATCTTACATAAATTCAAGCAAACTTGTTTTAATTTCTTTCTGCTTGTTTGCCTGGGTGCTTTTCTTCTTGATAACTCTGAGGATGAGTAACTTTCTTAAAACAAGCAAATCTAATTAAAACATCCTTATCAGTTTTTTTTTTAAGTGTTTCATTTTCCCCCAGTTTCTGCACTGTGCCAAAAGATGCCATTAACTGGAATGACAATGAACAGAAGGCATTGTAGTTATAAGGAACGTATGCTCCTGCAAGAAAATATTGGGTTGGAAACATTTTTACTGTTTCCCTTTCTTTTACAGAGTGGAATGGGGAATCATAGGCATTTCAACGTCATAGGCATTTCTGATCAGGATTTTGAAAGTTAGAGAAATGATGTTTCCTTCTTCTCCTTCTCCATCTCCTCCTTTTCCTTCTCCTGATATGGCCAAGCAACATCAGGGTATGGTAAAAGTAGCAGAAGTATTAACAAGTAGGCAGAAACAAGTTGGGAGAAGCCACAGCAGGTTGCTTTTGCCAAAGTCTGTTGGGAAAGGTAACATTCCACTTCTTCCTCTTCTTCCTCCCCTGCTTTTGCAATTTGAACTGAATTTGCAGCAATTAAAGTAAGCTGAGAACAAGGAGGAAGTAGTGGTAGGAGAGAAAAACTGGGACATTTTAAAAGCAGGTGAAAATGGGTGGGCAGAGGATTAATACAACGCAAAGATGCTCTAAACACCAATGGGGCTTTATACTTTGTGCCAACAGAACTAAGCTCAAATATGTAGAGAGATCTTGCAGCACTTTTGAGACTAAGCACATTATCACACGGGAGGGATTCCCCTCAATATCAAAAGAAAAGATAACAAGGTCAGCTCAGAAATGAAAGCAATGACATGAAAGGTTATCACATTTTTGAAAGAAAAGTTAGCCCAGGAAAAGATAGCCTGGGAATAGGATTTAGTTCAGCAAATTTACTTACTTTTGGATTGCTGTAGGATTGTGTTCGGAATGCATTTGGACTGTCAGTGATTGCATGTGATAATCATGATAGCGTTCGGAATGCCACTGGGTTATACTTCCAATTCCTGTCCTGTGATAAGGTCCTAACAGAAAGAAAGAAAGAAAGAAAGAAAGAAAGAAATCGGCAGCATGAGCTTTCGTAGACCTCGGCCTACTTCCTCAGAAGTCGACTAAAGTCTACAAAAGCTCAGGCGGCCAATTTCTTTTTTTCAGTTAGTCTCAAAGTTGCTACAAAATCTCTCTACATACTGAATCTACAGACTAACACAGCTATATCTTTGAAGTAAGCTCAAATATTAATTAATTATTTAATTAATTAATTACAGTTTTGGCCACACATATAGTAGTGTATCCATTGCTCTTAGAGAGTTGTTAGTTATGGGGCTCTCAGATCAGTGAGCCCAGGGGTATGCTATGGCCCAATGCACTGTTGGAGGAGGACCCAGAAAAGTGTGTTTTCTGATGTGCCCTCCCTTATGGAATGCTATCTTTTTAGAGGTCTGACTGTCTCCAGCATTTCTTTCTTTTCAGTGCCAGGTCAAGACACAGCTTTTAATTAAAGCCTTTGGGGCCTTGCTTATCTTTAAGCATGTACATGTTTTTATAAAAACTGTTTTGCCTTTTCAAGCCATTTCAAGCTGTTTGAATTGTTTAATATGTTTTTAGCTTGTTTAAATCATTGGTGTTAATTTGGAATTAACTAGATTGTGTGCGTTGTTTCATCTGTTTGCCACCCTGAGATCTCATGATAAAAGGGTATGATACAAATTTTTCAACAAATAAAAACTGAGATACAACCAGTGCTTTGCTGTTTCACTGTGTCCAAAAAAGTTTTCCTTGGAATTTCCAGGCAGTTTTTTTAAAACAATAAGTGGTTCCTACTTAAGTGCCGGAATGTCTCCAACCGAGTCTGCTGTTCCCACAATAAAATACAAGCCAATTTCATATCCTAATGCTCAGGGCATAGCATGGCGGCAGTTAAATGCCTAGCTCAGTTTGGTTTTGGACCTCTCTCAAAGACAAACATGTAGATAGCTGGCTATATGACTCACAACTTTATTCCAGACATCAATGAGACACAACAGAGCCACTTTACCCATTATTCTTTATATCTGTCCCCTGCACATAACAGCACATTGTACGAAATTTAAAATGTATGCTTCACATCCTTCAGTTAAAACACATACATGCATACAAGGAATGAAAGGCCTGTGCAATTTGTTCCAAGCTTTTAGATTGTAAAATGCAATGCATGTCAACTAAACTTTCTCTGTCCCCCTTGCAAACGACAAAGTGTGTGTGTCTGTGTATTTGCATGCACTTTTGTATTTCACTATTTTTCTAAAACGTTATGGATGACAGAACACAGATGACATAACATTGTCAGTAAGCATATACTTCCTTTTTTTAAAAAAGTATTTAAACTTTTTCAAAGAGAGACAACAAAGGAAGTTGCGTGTTGGGCAGACATGGCAAGAAAGCATCTGTGACAATGGAAGCAATGCTTCCCAATGCTTTTTAACATTATTGTTGCTTTTCTATCCTGGTGCCACTATCTGATGATGTCTTGAACAGATAAAAATAAAATAAAAACATTAGAACATATTAAAAGGAAAACATGAAGAGAAAAAAATATTTAATTAAAATGAGTTTGAACGAAAACATTTAAAAACACAGTTCTCAGACTGGGTCATACAGTTTTGGAAAGCCTGGGTGAATAGATGAGGTTTAGCAAGTACCCAAAGCATGCTCAGAGATAAGAAATTAGTAGAAAAAGGCTAATGCCTTCTGTTAATAAACTAAAATTTATATATATCTTTTTATCTCCCCTCTCATAATATTCCTGTTTTGAGCTTGGAAGAAAGGGGAAGAGTAGAACGGTTAAAAAAAACCCCACAATACAATCTCTTATCCATTCCACCAAAAACCCCTTCTCCCCTTCTCTCTTTCCCTCCCTTATAATCTTATCTCCTTACATCCCATCCCAACTTTCCATAGTTTACTTGTTCTACATGGATCATAGCAAAAATAAAATAAAATAAAAATAATTTTAAAAAATTAATGGGTTAAGAGTTTCAAAATTCAGTTTCCTTGGATGGATGGAGAGGCACTCCATGGCGGCTAATGTAGGGCACAGGAAGATTTTCTGGTTGCAAAGAAAATCACCCTTTTCCAAAGTACCCTTAATCTAGATTACTTGTTTCTATAAGAGTCAGGCATAGTGTAATGGTTTGAGTGTTGGACTATGACTCTGGACACCAGGGTTTGATTCCAGTGATCTTGGACAAGTTCCCATGTTCTCAGCCTCAGGGGTTCTCAGCAAATATGTTCTCAGTAAAACCTTGCTCTCAGCAAACCCCCTCTGAAGAAATTTGCCAGGAAAACCCCATGATAAATTTGCCTTAGGGTCGCTTTAACTTGGAAACAATTTACGGGACAAAACATCAAAACTTGCTTCTATCCAGAAGGTGGGAAGTTTATCACAAGACACTTCACCAGACCAGAAACCTTCGGGAAGTTCTGAAAGTAAAAAGCTGCCATTTTCCTCCCCTTTATATTTGCTTTACATTCACTTTATTTTACACGTTATTTCTGGTCTGGCGAAACATCGTGTGATAAACTTTCTACCTTTGCAAGTTTTTATAATTTAAATCTATTTTAAATCCTATTTCTCGCTAGTGTGATAAGATCCTAAGTACCGTAATTATAAAGGACCCCCCCCCCCAATAGACAGTTTGCAAGTTGCAGCAACAAGAGAGACCTTGCAAACTGTAGCATGCTCCTTCTCTAGTGGACGAGCCGGAAAACAGCTCACAGCCCTATCCTCTTGTCTGGAATTTGTACCTTATCTTTTGTCTGGAGATGGCCCATGAAAGCTGGAGATTCAAGGCTAGTTCCTGAATCTGGCAACCCTACGGCATGGGCTGGCTGGGATGGTTTGCACCAGTAGTATTTTCATCAAGTGTTGCTTAAACAGCAATCCTTGCCAAGCATTGATCATCTGCTTAAGAATAAGGTTGGCCTCCAGGAAAGTGCTTGCTTGCCTGTAGCATTGCTCCCTCTCCCCTTGGGAGCCAGCCTATGAGAATGACGTAATTATGATGGCGTCCTATTTGGATGTGGAGACTGCACCCCAAGAACGCCCCAAAATTTGATTGGATTGGATTGTAATTGTGCAAATGCCCCACCTCTGTTACCTGGCTGGGGTAGTCAAATGAGTGCATTAATTATGATGCAATTGTGTAAGCAATGTGCTAGGCCTAATATAAAGTTTACCAATGGGAACAATTTATATGCACTGTCTTTTGAAACCACCATTCATGACAGTCAGGGAGTACAGTACTTCACCATCCCAAGCCTCTGCCTGGATGAACTGATACTTATAGTGCATGCGAAATCTATTTAGTCTTTCCAGGAATTAGTTTAATTTTTCTTGCAGTTCACTTGTCCTTGAGTATTTCTCCCTCTCCAGGGATTTCAGGTCTCAGGGCCTGGTCCTTTTTCTCTGATCCTCAAGGAGAAGGGGAGGAATCTTAGGGTGAGAGTGCTACTTTGAAAATTGCTACTCCCATAAACAGTGGTGTCACTAGAATTGGTGCCTCCCCAGTGCGGCAACTCATGCTGTCACCCCCAGTCTTGGAGCTACTACCCAAGGGTCCCTCAGAAGTAGATCGAACCACTATGGAACAGAAAGGCTCTGGTCTACTTGCCACTGATGGCTAGAGGACCCAGGCACCCAAAGGGACTGTCCATATCCTGGGTTCTAGTCTACCTGCCTTGTTCACAAGTTCTGAAGGGGTCCAGGAACCTTCTGAGGATGGGAGGGGCCTCCAGGAATTCACTGCAAGATGTCAACAGCATCCCAGCTGATCTCCTTGCTACTTTGAGGTGTCTGGATCAGGTCTTTCTGAGGACCATCAGTCTCCAGGGGCCCCAGTCTATCCATGGAGAGGTACAGTGATACACACCACACAGAAAGGCAGACACCCACCTCTGACGTTCACCTGGTGCCCCTGCAACCCCCTAGAAATGCCCCTGTCTATAGAGATAATACAGCTTTACAGCATAAACCAATCTGTGACTTCAGAATTAAAACCAATCAAATTCAGGTGAATATGGTAGATAGGACTGGCATCTTCAAGCTTCAGAGTCAGAGCATCTAGCAACAGTTTGTTGGCATGGCCTAAAGAGAAACATTTGGCTTACTAAAGTTTTAGTGAGTGCATCTGAATGGTGTTTCAGATGTTGTTTTCTGCTTTTCAGCATTAAACCAGATCTAACCACATTGTGGGTTTTCTGTTACTATACCATATCATGAAATAATGATGGCTGGTGGCTTCTGTGTCAGTAAAGCGGTGAGTCTGTTTCAGGTTTCAGTCCAAACCTGTTTCACATTTCAGTCCAAAATAGGTTTGGCACCTTTGTAGAGGTCGCACGAGGTTAAAGAAAACACAAAGCATGCAGTGTTTGTGTGTATAGACACAATTTAGCACAAGGCAGGTAGCCCTTTGATATTACTAATGTAATTTGTATTATTAATGGAGTTTGATGTGGCCCTAGAGCTCACTGTCAGTGAAGAGTACAGACCTCACAAAACTACAAATCCCAGGATTCCATAGTTAACCCACGGCAGTTAAAGCGGTGTTAAACTGCATCGTTTCTGTAGTGCAGATTATTCTGTTATGATAAATGAAGTATGCTTACAACATTTTTAATCGCTCCCTGTAATTGGAATAGTATCAATTTGTCTTTTTGTTGGAGAGATTGTTTACGGGAGATAGAGATCAGTGTTAAGCCGTGTATTCCTGATGTATTCTATCTCCAACACAAGATGATTTAAAGGAGAAAATTATCTGATTGAGTAACTGAATATGGAACCAAATGCAAATTTTAATGAGCATATCAGGCGTTGAATGTGCAAATAATTAGCCAGCAGTTGCAGCTGTTGAGTAGTTATGGCAGTGCTACTGAAGGCTGGATTCTGAAAACAGGCTGATCTTGAGATATTATAGGCCACCCTAAATGCCAAAGATGAGATGGAGAGCAGAAAGCTAGATCATAAAAGGTATAAAGAAACTCAAAGATCATGTAGTCCACCCTGTATAGATGCAAGAAATCTGTTGCTATAAAAACCTCAAAGCAAGCAAGCAAGCAAGCAAGCAGTCCATCAACTATTTGGCAGTCTTTCTACTGTCAGAGAGGTTATGCTATTAGATATTCTCCCTAATATTTCTGATGCCTATTTTTCATATTTTATTGTATTTTAAGCAGATGTTTATAATTTGGAGTTTTAGATATTTGGAACCTGTAATTCCAATTGTGTGTTTTCTTGTAGTTTGTTGACTCTCCTGTGCTCCTATAAGGAAAGGCAGGGTGTAAACCAAATGAACGGATGAATGACTGGAATAATTTTTCTGATGATCTGAAGGCTCTTTTAATCCCCTACAAATCCTACCCAGGGGTGACAATAGAAAACAAATTTGACCCCTAATATGTAGCTGTGTGAAAGCCCACACTTGGAGAATAAGAGCATTGTTAATTTTAAAGATTTGCAGGTGGAAATAGAGGAAAATCAGTTGATAGCAAAGTCCAGAGCTCAGAAAAATTACTTTGGGGAGGAAAAATTCTCAGAATCCTGCAGCTTGGCTGGATGGCTCTGGGCATTATATGCAAAAAAGTAGCTTTTCCCAAAATCTGGCAAGGTCATCAAGGGACAAGCCATTGTAAAGTAACTGGGATAATAGTGAATAGTGAATGCATATATGTTCAGGTTCAGATCCTGGCTCCTTGAAGTCCATTTCTTTCCATATGAGCCTGCCCAAATTCTACATTTGTCATCGGAAGCACTTTTAACAGGAACTTGGGAGAAGGCATTTCTCCCATGCTTAGGAACTCCCTCCATAGGGAGGTTAGGGTCCTTTGCTGCCTGTTTGACAGCAAAAGACCCTATTGTTCTTTCGATTCAGCAAGCAATTGACAACTGATTGTTAACAAGAGAAGGGCTTTTTGTGGCATGGGACTGTTTTTAATCTTTGTTTCAAAGATTTTAAATGGGTTTAATTCTGGTGTTATTTTAATACTGTTTTACGGTGAATCGCTGGTTGTTTGACCCTAAGGCCTAAGGCTGCAATAGGGTTTTCTTGGCAAGTTTCTTCAGAGGGGGTTTTGCCATTGCCATCCTCTGAGGCTCATTGGGTGACCTTGGGCAAGACCTTGACTTGCCCAAGGTCACCCAATGAGTTTTGTGCTCAAGTGGAAAATCAAACTCTGATCTCCAGAGCTGTAGTCCTATGCTCAAACCACTACACCATGCTGACTCAGGAGCCAAAATAATCTGGGTGCAGTTCAGAGTGTTCTGCTCTGGAGCTGCACCAAATTCACTATGTGAGCATCACATATACTGATAGAAAAATGATACAAAGCCACCTTTCTGTCTAGACAGTTGGCTGGGCAGATAGTGCATTGGCACTGATGCGCTATCCTCAGGGCCACATCCACCTCAGCAGCCAAGCAGCTCCCTGGCAAAGCCTCACTGGTGATGTTGATTCTGATCGCTTTACCCCCTCCTCATTGATCATGAGATGGGTGCCCTGTTCTGACCTCAGCAGAAATAACTGGCGCCAACTAGGCTCTGCCAGGGTGGCCCCCAAGGAAGCTTTCCATTGCTGATCAGTGAGGGGATCATGCAAAACAAATGGTGACACCTACTAGCACCAATTGGTAATGGTGGGTGTTTGTGATGTGTGGACAACTGGATTGCCTTGAATCCAAACCAATCCAGCTGTCTGTACTACTCACAATGGAGTCACACTGGAATTTCCTGGGAGCTCTGGAGTAACCTGTGAGTTTTCTTAAATCAGATTAAAGGCTAAAAGAACTGGTTTTGCTGAGGAACATATGAACTGATCGCACCAGGCTTGAAGTGAGTATGAGCTTTCCCCCTTGTTTAGACAAACCCTAAATCTCAGCTTTTGTATGTTTCTTTTAAAAAGTATCTGTGTTTTAATTGTAATTTTCTCTGTTTTGTAAACTGCCTAGGGTCTCCAACTGGAGAAAAGGCAGGATATAAATAAAAGGATAGATGGATGGGTGGATATGTGAAAAACTCCGCAATGTGAGAGAGGAAAGGGTTGGTGCAAGACATTTTTATTTTATTTTTTGCCTGAGCCAAAGGTACCCTCTATACAATGTCCAAAAGCGAACTACTGCAGCCTGTCCTAGCTAGTCTGGGTTTTTTGCATTAGTAACTTTTGCAATCTTGACTACACTTTGATGCTGTCGGCCACACGTGTTCCAGTTTTCATCTGGGAAATGTTGGAGGGTATGTCTTTAATGTGAAAGTTACAAATGAAAAAGAACAGGCTATCTAAGTCAGGCTGCAGCAGGTTGCTTTTTCCTAAAGCGCTGAGAAAAGCGAGAGAAAGGGACAAGATCCCACCTTCATTCCTTTCCTCTCTTTCCTGCTTAGTGAATCGAACACAAACCTCTTTTGCATTTTGAACTCAGGATGAAGGGCAAAAGTGGGAGGTGGAGAAAGAAACTTGGACATTTTAAAAGCAGCTGAAAACATGGGATGACAGGATTAATCCGGACTCTTCCAGGTAAACTGGGGCAACTGGAAGGTGTGCAAAGATCAGCCATATTGTGGGCACTACCTCGTGTGGCTGTAGAATCTATTGACTGCGAAGCAACAGAAAATTGAGGAAAATGCATAGATAAGATATTATATTAGCTCTTAACTGCTCTTCGTGCTTAATATTCAAATTGTGTCTCTAGGAGGTTAAAAAAAAGAGTTCCTTCTTGATGCTATTCCAGCACTTTATAGGCATACTCTTGCTCTACCGTGCCTATGAAAAGGCTATGGTGGAGTGCTGGGGTAAACTCAGCTCTGCCATGTTGACAAGCAACACACACCCACAAAGCAGGGACAACAGGGTAGGGAATGTCCTGAATTTGGCTAACCACACCCTGGCTTGTCTCTCTGTCTCCTTGGGCCGTAGCCACCACCCACTCAGCCCCACCGGTTTGGTAAGAAGTCACTGTTCGACCTAGTCAGCAAAACAAGTTGGGCAACTTCTTTGTGGCACGTGGCTCTTCCAAGGAGGGTGAGGTGAGCTTGGACTGTCACCCCTGGGCGGAAAATACCTCCCTTCCCGTGTCATAACAGCTTCCTGTCATGGCAGGACATTGGGAAGAAGGGGAATGAGGAGGAGGAGGAAAGACAGAAAGCATTAGAAACCTAACCGGCTCATGGCCAAGTCACATGCTCTCCAAGGCAGAAGGGCCCCTGTGGTTGCTTCCCATTTGTTTTGCATGATCCCCATTTCTCCTTTTGCCAGCAGGAAAAGATTTTTTTAACCAAAAATTGGGCACGTTTTTGGTTATGTATCAATTGTAAATATCATAAAGGCACCAAATCCTGTCTGATCTTGGAAGATATGTAGGGTCAACTCTGGTTAGCATTTGGACAGGAGACTGCCCACGAATGCCAGGTGCTGAAGGCTATATTTCAGAAGAACGAACTGGCAAAACCACTTCCCAGTATTCCTTGCCCAAGAAATCCCTATGAAATTCACAGGGCTGCTGTAAGTTGATAGGCAAGGTGAAGGCACGTACACACACATTAGTTGTTGTTATGTCAATGGGGATCACACACACACTGTACTTTCATTTTCCTTGTCATGTTTCAAATGGCAGTAACATAGCACAGTATTAATAGGATCATCTATTTAATTTTTTATAGAACATTTTTAATGAACTTTTTTAAAAAAAAAGCTATACTACATTTTAAACTATGTGGTTAGCCATCTTGGGTCCCATGTTGGTAGAAAGGTAGGATAAAAATAAAATAAAACAAAACAAAATATTCACTGCTTGTGTTGAAGAGAGGCTCCATAGTCACTGGCAAGGGAGCTCTCTACAGGCAATCGGTTATTTGTGTGTGTGGTGTTTTTTTTTTCAGTTGTTGTTGGTCTATGCCTTCAAATTGTTTCTGACTTTTAGCAATCCTAAGGTGGTTCTTTCATGTTTTTTTCTTGCCAAATTTTGTTCAGAGGAGCATTGCATTCTTCTAGGGCTGAGAAATAGAAGTGGTAAAAGTGTTCTCATACCTAGGATCAAACACTGATAGAAATGGGGACTGCATCCAGGAAATCAGAAGAAGATTAAGCTGCTTTAGGTCTCAATTTTGGAAGAAAGGCGGGATACAAATTAAATTAATAAGAAAGAAAGAAAGAAAGAAAGAGTAGGACAGCTATGAAAGAACTAGGAAAGATCCTAAAATGCAAAGATATACAACCGAACACAAAATTTAGGAACTTATCATATGAACTTTAAAACCGTCTTAAGCCTCCCGGGCCACAGCCGGGATGTGGAATGTAGGCAAAGATTATCACATGTTAAATTGTCACCTAATCCCCATCAGTCTTGGTCCAAGCCAGGTCCCAGCCATGCTCCACCAGCACTTTTTTGAAGTTGGAAGCTTTCCAGCTTCTAAAAAGTGCTCATGAAGTGCGGCTGGGACCCGGGCTGACGGCAGGCAGCAACTTAGCATGCGATAATCTTCGCCTCCATCCTGCAGCCCAGAAGGCTTGAGACAGTTTTAAAGTTCACGTGATAAGCTCCTCAGTATCATACTAGCCATTGTATTCCCTAATTACCATGTATAGATGTGAGAGCTGGACAGTTATGAAGGAAGACAGGAAGAAAATCAATTCATTTGAGATGTGGTGCTGGAGGAAAGTGCTGAGGATCCCATGGACAGCCAAAAGGACAAACAAATGGACCCTAGAGCAGATCAAGCCAGAAATCTCCCTGGAAACCAAGATGACAAAATTGAGGCTTTCATACTTCAGACATATCATGAGAAGGCACAACTCATTGGAAAAAAATGCTATGAAAGGTGGAAGGAAGCAGAAAGAGAAGAAGGCTACATGATAAATGGATGGACGCTCTTAGGAAGGTCATGGGTATCAATTTGCAGAAACGAAGCAGACCAGTGGAGGACAGGGAGTCTTGGAGATGTCTCATCCATGGGATCACCAGGGGTCAAAATTGACTCAAGGACAATTAACAACAACAACAACAACAACAACAACAAAGGATGAGATAATAGATCTTGCCCAAGGCCACTCAGGGGCTTTCCTTGTCCAAGTAGGGGCCCGAAACCTGGCCTTCCAGCATCTTAGTCCAATACTCAAAGCACTAGGCTATGCTATGTGACTATACCTTTCCCAGCTGGCATGCTCATTACTCTCATTCTTGCTGAGCAAAAGGTGACTGTATTAAGTTCAAACACTGACTTATTTTCCCAAAATGTTTTTCCCCCCTCTTTTGTTTGCTAACAGTAAACTCGTAAAGTGACTTTATTTGCTGTAGCTTCAGCTGAACTTGGTGCCAAAAATGTGTTCATCATAATTTTATAAATGGTGCTGCCGAGACTTAACAATGTCTGCAGCACTTAAATTCAGAGCTTGGGGGAAAAAAATTACTTTTTTCATACGACAATCTTGGAATCCCGCAGACAGCATGGCTAGTGACTATACTGGCTGGGGAATTCCCAGAACCATAGTCAAAAGGAGTAACTTTTCCAAGCTATGCTCTAATGAGGGAGTCCTTCACAAGCTCCATCCTCTACCTTCTTTCCCCCACCTTAGCCTTCTAAACAAAACTAATGTCCTCTGGCTCCCTTGATATTTGAATTTCTGGCTTGGAGTAAGTGACTAGCTGGTGTGTAGCCAACATTTTGTGCTGTATTGTATATTGTTATGGCTAATAGCTCAGGCAATAAAAATGAACTGATCTGACTGTTGCAGGCACCTCTTGGAAACTGCACCCTTTAATTGCTGGTGACTAAAATAATATATCCTCTTCCATATGATACTGATCTCTTTTTCTGAACCTCTTATAATGCTTTGAGGGGAAGGAGGGAGTTCTTGTTCCTCTTATTTATTTTTATTGTGTACTTGTAAGTGTATTAAACACAGGACCAGAGGGTTTCTTGGGTTGGGTGGTTGTTTTGAATTTTTAAAAGAAATCATTTTCTCCAACAGCTTACAGTCTTAAAAAGGCATGCTAGAGGGACAGCATTTCATGTAGGTTAACTTTGCTGCCAAACCATTGAAAGGCAAGATACACATTTGTGGGAAACATCAAGTAAAAATGGTCTCTCAGTAAAGGAAGAATATGAATGAGAAGCGGGTGGGAACCTAGAATAAAAATTAAGATGGATTTTTAAAAATAGATTTCTTAGCTTCTAAAGTTTTTTTAAGTTCTTGATTCAGGCCACTTGGGACACATCCAGACCAAGTGAAAAGTGCCAGATTGTGTTCCTTTCTTTCTGATTTTATGCTGGGTTAAAATAAACCAACCCCAGGAGCTGTTATTAAAAAAAATAATCCCTGATCAAACAGGGAGCTGACAGAAAATATTCTAGGATAAATGAAACGTGTTGATCTCCAAATTAAAGTCAGAAAGAACAGAAGCAAAGCTTTGGACTTTCTGGCTTTTTGAATTGGTCTGGATGCTCCCTGAAAGTCAAATGGTTGCTTTATATATTTTCAGTTCCAGTAGTTTTCACGGTTTTTTTTTAAATTTTATCTTATTTTATTTTAACCCCCCCTCCACTTATCATTGCTAGGGGGTCTTTGTACAGCTGTTAAAAAAACGCCCCCAGTTTTTTCTTTAGCTTTACAAATGAAAACTCATGCATAACTCAGGGCTGCTGTTTTAAAACTTATTTTCCTTCAGTACTGGTGTCATCATCAAAACCAATACCAAGTTATGAGCATCACAGGACTTAGGCCAAGCCACTGGGAAGGCCAGGGTTTTTTTCACTGGTTAATCAGTAGGAAAAAATGTACAGACTGGGCCAGTACCCTGTTATAAAAATGATGTGCCCCAGGCCATAGCCTAGCTATCCTTGGATAGGTTGGAAATGGTCAAGTACAAATATTCTTAACTGTTCCTCAGCCTTTCAGAGAACCACCTGAAAAGATCAATCATCAATGATCAACATATCAAAGTTTGAAAACATCTCATCTACACCATGGATAGGTAGATCAAAGGTAAATTGGTATCTGCTGGTAGATTTTTGGGCCAGCCCTTCAACTGTCACAATCTGTGACAGGGGACAATCCTGATTAATTCTCTGTTGACCCGCTTTTTCAGATGTTTGTAATATGTCCCAGTTTCTCCCTTCTTCTCCACTTTCCCCCTTTGTTCTTGTCAACTGCTGCAAACTGAGCTCATAGTGTAAAAGTAGTTTGTGCTGAGAGGAGATGAGGAATGGAATCCTGTCCTTCCCTGCAGAGTCTGGCAAATACAAACTGCTGCAGACTTTTCTAGCTTGTCTGGTCTTCCTCAATAATAATTTTTTGCCATCTTGACCATACTCTCATGATGCTTGAACATATCTAGAATCATAGAATCATAGAATCATAGAATCATAGAGTTGGAAGAGACCACAAGGGCCATCGAGTCCAACCCCCTGCCATGCAGGAACTCCAAGTCAAAGCATCCCTGACAGATGGCCATCCAGCCTCTGCTTAAAGACCCCTAAGGAAGGAGACTCCACTACACTCCGAGGGAGTGTGTTCCACTGTCGAACAGCCCTTACTGTCAGGAAGTTCCTCCTAATGTTGAGGTGGAATCTCTTTTCCTGCAGTTTGCATCCATTGTTCCGCGTTCTAGTCTCTGCAGCAGCAGAAAACAAGCTTGCTCCCTCCTCAATATGACATCCCTTCAAATATTTAAACAGGGCTATCATATCACCTCTTAACCTTCTCTTCTCCAGGCTAAACATCCCCAGCTCCCTAAGGCGTTCTTCATAGGGCAAGGTTTCCAGACCCTTCACCATCTTAGTTGCCCTCCTTTGGACATGCTCCAGTTTCTCCACATCTTTTTTGAAATGTGGTGCCCAGAACTGGACACAGTATTCCAGGTGGGGCCTGACCAAAGCAGAATAGAGTGGCACTATAACTTCCCTTGATCTAGAAACTATACTTCTATTGATGCAGCCTAAAATTGCATTGGCTTTTTTAGCTGCCGCATCACACTGTTGACTCATGTTCAGCTTATGGTCTACTTGGACTCCTAGATCCCTTTCACATGTGGTCTCATTCAGCCAGGTGTCCCCCATCCTATATCTGTGCATTTCATTTTTCCGCCCTAGGTGCAGAACCTTACATTTCTCTGTGTTAAATTTCATTTTGTTAGCGCTGGCCCAGCTTTCTAGTCTATTCAGGTCATTTTGAATTTTGATCCTGTCCTCTGGGGTATTAGCTACTCCTCCCAGTTTAGTGTCATCTGCAAATTTGATAAGTATGCCCCCAATTCTGTCATCCAAATCGTTAATAAAGATGTTGAATAGCACTGGGCCCAGGACAGAACCCTGTGGGACCCCACTGGTCACTTCTCTCCAGGATGAAAAGGAGCCATTGTTGAGCACCCTTTGAGTTCGGCCAGTCAACCAATTACAAATCCATGTAACAGTTAACTTGTCTATCCCACATTTTGCAAGCTTGTTTGCAAGAATGTCATGGGGAACCTTGTCAAAGGCCTTACTGAAATCGAGGTATACTATATCCACAGCATTCCCTTCATCTACCAAGCTGGTAATTTTATCAAAAAAAGAGATCAGGTTCGTTTGGCATGACTTCTTTTTCTGAAACCCATGTTGGCTTTTTGTGATTATGGCATTGGCTTCTAAATGTTCACAGACTCTCTGCTTAATGATCTGCTCTAGAATCTTTCCTGGAATTGATGTCAGACTAACTGGACGATAATTGTTGGGATCCTCTTTTTTTCCCTTTTTGAAGATGGGGACAACGTTTGCCCTCCTCCAGTCTGCTGGGACTTCTCCTGTTCTCCAGGAGTTCTCAAAGATTATTGCCAATGGCTCTGATATTACATTTGCCAGTTCTTTTAATACTCTAGGATGTAGTTCATCTGGTCCTGGAGATTTATATTCATTTAGGTTAACCAGGTATTCCTGTACTACCTCTTTACTTATTCTGTGCTGAATTTCCTCTATTCTGTCTCCTGTTCCATTATCCTTAGGTTGAGCACCCTTTGCCTTTTCTGAGAAGACTGAAGCAAAGAAGGTGTTGAGTAATTCTGCCTTTTCTCTGTCCCCTGTTAGCATTTTGCCATCTTCTGCACGCAGTGGCCCCACTGTTTCCTTCTTCTTCCTTTTGCTGCGGACATATCCAAAAAAAGCCCTTTTTATTTTTCTTAACCTCTCTAGCAAGCCTGAGTTCATTCTGCGCTTTAGCTTTTCTGACTTTACCCCTACATGTGCTGGCTATTTGTTTGAATTCCTCTTTCGTGATTTCTCCATTTTTCCATTTCTTATACATGTTCTGTTTAAAACTTAGCTCAGTTGAAAGTTCCTTAGTCATCCATCCTGGCTTCTTGAGACATCTTCCATTTTTCTTCCTCATTGGAACTGTTTGAAATTGTGTCTTCAATATCTCCCTTTTGAGAAACTCCCATCCGTCTTGAACTCCCTTTTCTTTTAGTATTCCTGACCATGGGATCACTCCCAGTATTTCTCTAAGTTTATTGAAATTAGCTCTCCTAAAGTCTAGAGTGCGTGTCTGACTATGCCTTGCTTCTCCCTTCCACTGTATTATAAACTCCAGGAGAACATGGTCACTTCCACCTAAGGATCCAACCACTTGCGCCCCATCAACTAGGTCTTCCCTGTTGGTTAAGATCAGATCTAAAATGGCTGATCCCATTGTTGCCTCTTCCACCTTTTGGACAATGAAATTGTCTTCCAGGCAAGTGAGGAATTTGCTAGACTTTGAGGATTTGGCTGAGTTTGACTTCCAGCAAATATCAGGATAGTTGAAGTCACCCATCACTACTACATCTCTCTTTTCTGAGTATGTGATTATCTGTTCTAGAAAGGCATCATCCAATTCCTCTGCCTGAGTCGGGGGTCTGTAGTAGACTCCCACAGTAACATCCCTGTTATTTCCCTCTCCTTTAATTTTTATCCAGATGCTCTCCACCTGGCTTCCAGTATTGACTTCCTGCATCTCTTCACTGGTGTAAATATCCCTGACATATAATGCTATTCCTCCTCCTTTCCTGCTTGGCCTGTTTCTCTTAAAAAGGTTATATCCCTCTATTTCTACATTCCAATCATGAGACTCATCCCACCAGGTTTCAGTGATGCCTATTATATCATATTTCCCTTGTTGTGCTAGGAGTTCAAGTTCTTCCTGCTTATTTCCCATACTCTGTGCATTAGTGTAGAGACATTTAAGACCATGTGTCCTCTTTACTTGCTGCTTTTGCACATTTTTTTTGCCTCCTACTGTTGGGTCCTTGCACTGTTTGCCTTGTTCCCTCTATGCCACTTGGACTATTCTCTCCATCCCTTTTGCCTTCCAGTATAATGTCTCCCTCCCCCACATAACTCAGTTTAAAGCCCTCCTGATCAGATTTTTGAGACTGTTGGCAAAAACGTTTTTGCCAACTGGCGTGAGATGCAGTCCATCCCTTGCCAGAAGTCCCTCCTCATGGAACCGCAGCCCATGATCCAAGAATCCAAACTGTTCTTGGCGGCACCATCTACGGAGCCAGTTATTCACCTCTGCTATTTTCCTCTCCCTTCCTGGACCATGCCCTTCTACGGGGAGTAGAGATGAGATGACAACCTGTGCATCCATCTCTTTCAGCTTCCTTCCCAGAGCCTCATAATCCCTTTTGATATTCTGAAGGCTGTGCCTTGCAGTATCATTGGTTCCCACATGAACCAAAAGAAGGGGGTATTGATCAGTAGGCTTGACAAGTCTTGTCAGCCTCTCCGTCACAGTTTTCATCTATGAAATCTGTCCCAGTTTTCATCTATGAAATGTTTTTTGGGGGGGAAGGTATCTTGGGTTATTTGTAATAAATCAATAAGGATTTCCAGTTTTCAATTATTGAGCAAGAGGACGAACCCCACAAAAAATTAAAACAAACTAAATTGACAAGAAAACTACTTTTCTCCTAAATTGGTTTGCAGAAATCAAGAAGGCAAAGGAGAAAGGAAACAGAGTTTTGTTTGGGAAGAGACTTGTGTACAAGATCCAAACCTGGAAATGAGATATGCTCAGAGAGAAACTTTTTCCTTTTTCCTTCATGCAGGAATCATAAGTGCCATGAATGGAGAACTTCCTTAAGAAGACATGGTAGAAACCAACTGTGTTTGGAAAGAACCACCATATGTACCACATTTTTTGAGGAAGTTCTGGAATACTGGTGGTAGAGATATGAATATATGTTTGCGCTATATGTTTGCACCTCCCAGACTCCCTCAGCTGACATGGTTCAAACTATTTTGCATGCATTCCTGTCAGCAGCATTGAAATGAGATTCCTCTTCCACCACTCCATCCAGTTTCTCTACTTGGAATGGCAGGAGCCACCATCTTGTTCTTTGCCTTGGGCATCAACATCTCTTTGGCTGGCCCTGGAGGTGTGAAACGAAATTTGGAACCAGTCTGTTTTTAACTTTCATTTTTTTAATTGTTATTTTTGAATGTAAAAAAATTGCTTTTGGGGATGAAATGTTTTGGTCACGGGAGGCGTACGCGAGCAGCTTGCCAGGCAAAGTCCGGCACCTCCATTAAGAATTGCATCTGCATTTCGAAGAGTTAAACATTTGGGATGGTGGTTTCCACATGTATATTTGAAGTGTGTTCCTCTTCTCATCCAAATTCACTTTGGCATGAGTCCAAGGTGACAGCCTGGAATAAAATAGTATGTTATTAGGGCTTTTGCATGCTCAGCACAGCTTCTCAGGAAGCAAAATGCAAACCAGTCTTCCCCAACCTTGTGCTTTCCAGATGTGTTAGTCTATATATCCCATTGTTCCTAGCCAGCACCAGTTGTGTAGGAGGGTACCCAGTGGGAGAAAACAGGTCTAAACATTTCTCTTGATTCCCCTCAGGCATTGAGGGAAAGGATTCCTGGGGGAATTGCCTTCTTTCTCAAATGAGAGTGGGTGGGTCTCTCTGACTGTCTCCACTACACACTTGTGGCAGTCCGATATCACTTTAAATTGTTGTCACTCCATCCTTACGGTATCCTGCAATTTGTAGTTTGGCCAGGGACTCAGAACTCCTTGCATGAGAACTCTCCTGAACTACAGCACAAAATTCTAAGTACCTCATCAAGTGACACATCCCAAGATTTTGTACAATTGCAGTCATGTGAATTAAGAATAGCAATCTGCTACAAGCTTTCCTGGAATCTGTCTGATCTGCAGAACTCTAACCCATCTAATTGGTGAGACAAAAAGAGAGGCTGCATCCACTCTGCAGAATGAATGCAGTTTGATTCTGCTTTAACTGCCATGCTCAATGCTATGGAATCTTGGGCGTTGTAATTTTGCGGGATATTTAGCCTTCTCTGTCAGAGAGTTCAGGTGCCACAACAAAGTGTAAATCCCAGGATTCCATAGAATGGACTCTCATGGTCGTTAAAGTAGTGTCAAACTGCATTATTTCTGCAGTGCTGGTATAGCCATAGTTTACTATATTCCTTAAGAACAGCTATGTTCCATAAGAACTACTAGTTTAGGGGGTGCCGTGTGGCATCACAACCAAAGGGAAGTATTCTGCACATGCCCAGAGTCTTTGTCTTCAATGTAATTTCATACATGGCCTTGAAAATGGGTTTCATAGCACATTCCTGCTGGTTTTTCCTTCTTTAACTGAGTTATTGTACTGTCATACTGTTTGCTTTTCAGAAGCTGCTTCATACCCAGGGAGATCCAACTGACTCAGTATTGCCTACACTGTCTGGCAGCTTTTCAAGACTATGGATTGGCTTTTCCTATCTAACTCTTAACATGAGATGCCAGGGATTGAACCAAATATCTTTTACATGCAGAGCACGCACTCCAGCCCTGCTACTCCCACTTTGAAGTCCCTTTAACAAAACCATAGATGCAACCCTAGTTTAAATGTGTGTGTGTGTAAAGGAACCCTCCAGCATGGATTTGAACATGCCAGTCAACACCCTCCCATTTCTTATTTCTCTTTCTCTCTTGTTCTCTCTCTCTTTCTCTCATTTTTAGTTGGCAGCCGAAGTAAAATACTGCTGTCTCCACATTGTCTGCCCACCCGCCGGCACAAGGATCCTGTTTGCACGCAGCCCTAAAAGGAGAAAGCTGTGCAGAAAACCTTGGGGTGTGTGTCTGCATGGAGTGATGACTTGGGTTAACTCTTTAGTAGTCCAATATCTTCCTTTCCTAGAATCGTAAAATCATGATTCTATGATTGTAGGAAAGGAAGATATTGGACCACTAAAGAGTTAACCCAAGTCCTACAGCGGGATTGAACAACATAGAATTCTAGGATCCTAGGATTCTAGGAACCAAAGGTCTTCCTCCACCCTGCAGCAATTGCATTCATAAGCAGGCACCAGTTTAGAGAGAATCTGGTTTGGAGTGCATGCTTAGACCAGCTTCTACCTACAGGTATTACAAACAAGGCAGGATGAAGTCAAGGGCAATTGAGGCTGATGGGACAAGTCCCCTGCTTCAGGATGTCTAGCCTTAGAATTAAAAATGTCATGCATGTGGCAGTTGTCATGCAACAATGTTTTTTTTCTGCCATGTCTTATTACTTGCTCTCTCTTTTCTACATTTAGCTCATAGGCCCTGAAAGGCACAAGAGAGAGTGAGACTGCATATATAACATCTGATCAGGGTCCACTGCCTGGAGATGGCATGGGTGGCATTTGAGATCTTCTGAAATAAAACCACAGACTTTGATTCATGGATCCTGGAATCGGGGTGAGTGGAGCCCGAAGCCCCCCCCCCAATAGTAAACTCCCCCTGACATGATCTGGCAAAACTGGGTGCATCTACAATGTGGAACCAATGCAGTTTGACACCACTTTAACCATGGCTTCAGTGTACAGAATCCTGGGATTTGTAGTTTTCTGAGACACCAGCACCCTCTGGCAGCAAAGGCTAAAGATCTTATGAAACAGGATTTCATAGGATGAAGCGACAGCACTTAAAGTGGTGTGAGACTGTGCTTTTTTTTTTTTTTTTACAGTGTCAAGGCATGGCAAGACTCCTAGGAAGTTGAGCTCCTCAACATTATCCATCAAAAGTGTGTAAAATGGTCAAGCACTAAGAAATCTTATGACAGACATTGCCATTGAGCCCCCCTAGGTATCATAAAGGCTCATAGAAGGCACATCTAAGTACACATTGTAAAGTTGTAAGATTATTCATATTTAAGGATATTTCAGTGATATCAGGTGGGGAAAGTAGTTTTTCCTCCTCTTCTATTTGCTGTTAAGTAGGCAAAATTAAGAAGACCATGCCTTCTAATATCTTATCTAAACAAATTGTCAGATATTTATATGTAGATGTAAAAACTTTCCTTGTGCAGATTTCCATGCTCGATGTATGGACACTTGGGAGAAGAAGTCTGGAATTGGTAGGGGATAGTTAGCATCCATGTATCCTGCCCCATGTTTTCTCACACATACATCAGCTCAGAATTTACCACACTCCAAATGTCTATTATCTTATGATCCCCTATCCCAGGATCCACCTAAGAGTCTTTGCTGCCTGAGGCAAAGGATAAAATCATGCTCCCCCACATTCTATGCACAAGGGACAAATGGACCAAGATCTTACTTGAACATTGGCAATAGAACAGTGTCTTTCACAAAGCATCCCCATGCTAGCAAGTGGTGTTATAATAGGAAAAGTTTATTTTTCTGAGCTCCAGTCTTCCACAGCTCCTGAAAGCAATAGACTAATTTGGGGGTTCATGACAGGCTGTCCTCTGAGAGAAACAAATGTCTGAAGGACTGAGGTAGAATGGAACAAGAGTATGGAAAGTTACTTTTTTAAAGTAATCTTTCTACCATACTTTTTTTTGGCATTTTTTAAAATATTAAAAGTAATCTACTGATGTTATTTCTTGATTTTTTAAAAAGTACTTCTTTGCGTTATTTTAGTCGTGACTATTTGGTTACTTTTTTTAAAAAAAGTTTGAAAAGAGGTGGCATAAAACTTGAAATACTGTATTCCATTCAAAATGCCCCTAAAATACTGATGTCATTTCTTCATTTTTTAAAAAAGTGCCTCTTTGCATTATTTTACTCATGACTATTTGGTTACATTTAAAAAACAGTTTGAAGAGGCAATGGCATAAAACTTGAACTATTCCATTCAAAATCCCCCTAAAATGTCCTTTTTCATAGAATCATAGAATCAATAGAAGAGCTGCCCCTATCTCTCCTTTCATGTAGATTACTAGTGGCTTCATTGAGCCGCAAATAGGTCACAGGATCATTGGCCACAGTAGCCATGATTGTTGAGAGAGCTGAGACCCATGCAAATAATTTCCTTTGTGATCAGAAGAAGGTTGTTGTTGTTGTGCACCTTCAAGTCATTTCCGACTTATGGCGACCCTAAGGCAACCCTATCAAGGAGATTTCTTGGCACGTTTCTTCAGAGGTGGTTTGCCATTGATGTCGTCTGTGGCTGAGACCCAAGGTGACCCAGTGGATTTCCATGGCTGAGTGGGGATTTGAACCCTGGTCTTCAGGGTAGTAGCCAAATGCTCAAACCACTACACTGGCTCTTCAGAGCAGGTTTTCCCTTCTAAAATTGGAGAGAGGAAACTCGCTGTGCTTGGCTTAGGCACTAGGACAACTTTTGTAGAGTTCAGTACAGCCCGGCAGCGTTGCAAACTTGCATTGGCAAGTAAATACAGACAGGTAGCATCATGCCAGTTGAATAAGTAAAAACTGGCAAGCCAGCTACAAGAATCAGTAGAAATTTTGTTGGCACCAGAAATCCATATATTGGAGTGAAAAGCAGGTTCCAGAGACAACATGGGCAGAATTGGGGCCCTGAGGTGGCGGTGGGCGTACATTACTTGACTGGGAAAAATACTTTTCTCTGAGTTCCTGGAATCATCATTATTCAGTCAATACTTATTTTAGGTTCCCTGAACTATCTATCTTCTTCTCCTGCATGAATATCATCCTCATCTCCTCCTCTTCCTTATTAATTTCAGTGAACCCTTCGTAACCACTCGGGTTTGGTTCAAGGACCCCCCATGGATACCAAAATCCTTAGATGCTCAATGGTGTAATAAAATGGTGTTCCTTACATAAAATTATAAAATCAAGACTTACTTTTTGGAATATATATATATGTGTGTGTATGTGTGTGTGTGTGTGTGGATGGCAGAATCCATGGATAAAAAGTCTGTGGATATGGAAGGCTGACATTATTATTATGTCACAACACACTTTCTTCTGGCAAGGCTTCAGTGGTTTTCATACTCTTGGAACTACTGCATGGCCTCATCCTGCATTCAGGGCAACAAGGGCCAGGATCAGGTCCAAAGAGGGAGGTGAAGACTAATATTTATTTATTTATTTATTTATTTATTTATTTATTTTCTATCCCACCCTTTCCCAGATTGGTACTCAAAGCAGCTTACAGTGATTTAAAAGTATTGTTAAAAATCCACAAATTAGAAAAGCAAAAGCACAGTTAAACAATCAGAGCAAAATTAAAACCAGGTTGAAACATATATCATTAAAACACACAGACAGATACCTGCACAGCACGTAGCAATATCCAGTGCGTTGTGTAAGATTATATCATCACTCATCAAATGCCTGTTGGAATAGAAAAGTTTGTGCTTGTCTGAGAAAAGAAAGTAAGGAGGATGCCAGCCTACTTTCTCTAGGAAGCAAGTTCCAGAACCTGGGGGCAGCCACTGAGAAGGCTCTTTCCTATGTTTCTCAGCAGATCTCAGAGAATAGGCTGGTTCATAAGTGAAAATATGATTCTTCAATTTAGTTTCTCCTCCCCCTCCTCATCCTCATTGCTGTCATCTTCCTCTTCCTTTTCATAGTCTACCAGGTCTTACTGACTTAAATACTGGACAATCAATTCTTCTGTCCAAAAATCTAATGATCAATGAGATATCATTGGTTAATATGGCATATGAGTTGGATCACTTTTCATAAGGGTGCTGTTGTGATTCTGTCTTCAGCAATTTCATTTAGATGTTTTGTCATTTTGTCATTTGTCATTCTGTTTGGGATTACTTCCAGAGCATCTAGCTTTTACATTATTTGACAATCACCACATTTGTGTTTTTTTATTTTTATGGTGGTGATTGTAGAGGAAGAGCAGGACATCTTAAAAATGTGTTGTTTCATTCATCCCTTTGTTAGCGTACTGTGCCCCATGAGCTCCAAGAGCTTCTAGCGGTTTGTGTAAACGTTGCTAGTTCCACTCTCAGTGGGCTCACTTTCTAAAGAAATCAAATAGTTTGGGAATATAAAAGAGACCAAATGAAATAAAAGTGGCTTTACAAGCATAATATCTGTTTACACAGAGTTTTTAGAACTATTCTTTCTCATCATTCATTCGTTCGTTTAACTGCCCCAGTGTCATTGCTGCCCACCTAAATGAAGCTATAAGTCGACTCAGCCTTGCATCCTTCCAAGGTTGCTAAAATGTATAGCCAGCCTGTTTGGGGCAATTAGCTTACAGTTGTAAACTGCTTAGAGACTGCTTAGTGAGGCATGAAGTGGTATATAAATGAAATTGCTTTTGCTATTGCTATAATCCTCCCTTCCAACCACACAAGATTTGGCAATAGAGGAAGCAGTACTCTGGCAAACTTTGGTCAAACCCAACCTGGCTAAATGTATTTATTTGCATCAGTCTTCTTTCAAGGAACGTACACTGGGCAGTGTAGCCTTCTGGGTCATTTCTAGAGCTGAAAACAGTAAGGAGACAAGCTCCGGGTACTCTGAGATAGTCAATGCTTTATTCTTTCAAAAATAGCCTCACATGATGTTCCTTCTAATATAGCCCCCACATGTTACCATTGCCCATCTCAGAGCACATGGGGTGTGTTTCCATATTGTTTTCTGCTTTTAACGTGCTTTTCGGTACTCTTCACGGTCATCTCCAGGTCTGTCAGGTTTTCAAAATACCAACAAGGACAACAAAAATTCATGATATGATTGGTCTGATGACAATTCTGTGTCTTTATGAAAATCCTTACTTGGGCTGCATCCACACTGGAGAAACAACCTGGTTTGGCACCGCTTTAAGTGCTCTGGCTGAAGGCTATGGGATTCTGGGAGTTGGAGTTTGTTGTGGGCCCAGAGCGGAGCGGAGCAGAGCCCTGTCCTTAATCCAGGTCTGCCCAAGCAGGCTGCAGAGTGGATAAACAACCCTAGGGTTGCTCTCCAGTGTTTGAGAAGGAACTTGCCTTCACACCAGATGACAGCAGCAGTAGTGGCAGCCCTTCTGTGGGGCAAGGTCAGAGTGCCTCAGCCATGAATCATAACCCACAGGCCTCCCCCTCAGGGACAGGAGGACAAACATGAGGCGCTAGCCACCCCCAGATGTTTGGCACTTGGTTTATGTTGTGTCAGCCTTGTCAGAGTCACAACACCCTTTCTTCTGGCAAAGCCTCAGGGCCTTTCATATGTATGGAACTGCTGCATGGCCTCATCCTGCACTCTGCGGAGCTGGTGACAGGATCAGGCCCAAAGAGGGAGGTGAAGGCTATCATCATTATGAAGGTGAAGGCTTCCACAGCCAGCATCCATAGTTTTTTGTGGGTTTTTTGGGCTACGTGGCTGTGTTCTAAAAGAGTTTCTCCGAAGTTGCCAGCCACAGCTGGTGGTGAAACATCAGGAATAAATTCTTCTAGAACATGGTTTAATAGCCCAAAAACCCCCCACAAAAAGCCATCATCATCATCATCATCATCATCATCATCTTCGCCTTTCTCCCAGAATTGGGACTCAGACAGGCTTACCGGTTAAAAGAGTATTAGAGTTAAAAAACATACCAAAAGTGAATATTGAAATAGAATTTAACTAGTCACAAGATTAAAACATTTCAGATCTCTGGTTAAAAGAATAAAATGCTATTTAGAAGATTAAAAGGCTATTTAAAACAGTACATTAAAAAAAACTTTCTGTATTAAAAGCCTCTTGGAATAAAAAGGGTTTTGTCTCCCGACAAGAGGACAGGAAGGGGGCTCTTCTGGCCTTCTTGGGAAAGGAGTTTCAGAGTCTGGGGGAAGCCACTGAGAAGACCCTCTCTCACATCCCTACCAACCATGCTTGCGATGGTAGTGGAATAAAGAGAAGGGCCTCTCCTGATGGTCTCAGGGCCTGAGCAAGTACATACAGGGAGATATGGTCTGCCAGACAGCCTGGATCTGAGCCATATAAAGCTTTATAGATCATAACCAGCATTTTGAATTGCACCTGGCAACAAACTGGGAGCCAGTAAAACTGTTTTAACAAGGGAGAAGTTTGGTCCCTATAAGCTGCCCCAGTTTGGCTGTAGCCCTTTGAACTAGCTGAAGTTTCCAAACACTCTTCAAAAGCAGCCCCACGGAGAGTGTGTTACAGTAGTCCAAGTGGAATGTAACTAAGGCATGTACCACTGTAGCCAGGTCTGGCACCTCAAGGAATGAGAACAGTTGATGCACAAGGTTTAAATGTGCACACGCACTCCTTGCCACCACAAAAACCTGGACTTCTAGGTTCAAAAATGAGTCTGGAAGTACCTTCAAACTGCAAACCTTTGTCTTTAGGCCATTGGGTTATGACTCTGGGAACGAGGGTTTGAATCCCTACTCAGCCATGAAAACCCACTTGGTGACCTGAGGCAAGTCACATTCACTCAAGCTCAGAGGAAGGCAAAGGCAAATCCCTTCAGAACAAATCTTGCCAAGAAAACCCTGTGATAGGTTTACTTTAGGGTCATCATAAGTTGGAAAAGACTTGAAGGCAAGCACACAATAACAACCAAGATTACCTAGTGTGCATTTTGGTTCAACATATATTTGAATCCGAATCACCTTGACCCATGTTTAATGCTCCAACACTGGGGACTCTTTCATACAGGAGGAATTTCTCTTTATTGCAAATAGACCCAATTCGAATTCATGTGAATTCGCTAGTTTAGCGAATTCACGTGAATTCCCATTGCATTCAGAATGTGTTCAGAATGACTTCCCATTACCCGAAAATGACACCCCTTGCCCAAAATTGCATGAGATGCTTTAATTCGCAATAATGTAAAACCCATGATTGCATTCGGAATTACTTCCCTTTTGCCCGAAATTGTGTGAGAAGCTTTAATTCACAATAACGTGAAACCCCATAATTGCGTTCAGATTGCCATTAGATTATACTTCCAATTTCTGACGTCTGAAAAGGTCCTGGGAGTGGGAAGATGTGCATTACCTCCCTCAAACCCTTTTAGGACCCACATTTCAGCAGTAGGCATGGCCAGAACCAAAATGGGTAGGTTCATAGGATAAACTTGGAAAGTTTATTTAGGGCTATGATGTTTTTTAACACCACACAATTATTGTACTTCAATTCCATTTTAACTGTCATGTCTCTATTTTACAGAATCTTAGGATTTGTAATTCAGTGAGATATTAGAATTCTCTGCCAGAGAGCTCTAGTTCACCACCAACAAACTAGAAATTGCAGGATTCCATATGATGGAGCCATGACAGTTAAAGTGGAATCCCAGAGCTATAATTATATATAGTCAAATAGACCTAACACTCTCAAAACTAGTTGGCACTACAGTTCCCAGAATATGTGGATATGGAGAGTTGTCATTCCAAAATAAACTTTTCCACATTCTGGTGACCATTCAGAATGTGCGGTGGAGGTGAAGGAGAGACATTTTCCTCCATGCTTTCTCTTTCCTTGAAAGAGGATATACTTCCATTATCAGCTTTATAGCTGGGGACCAGAGAATAAATGATAACAGTAATTCAAGAGTAAAACAAGTCAGTTAGTTATTATTGTAGCCCCTAGGTCCATCAGTACAAACCATTAGAAATTATTATTGTACAATATTAAGTAGGATACAGTTTAACATTCCATAAATCATAATAAAATTGATGTACTCTGGCCAATTATAGGAGTTTCCTTCTCTCTAATCTTAATTATTAAAGACAAGAACTTGGCAACCAACAGGATTACATTAGAACATCTATCCTATAATAGAACTTTGGCATAAAACTTATCAGATCAGCCAGATAGATGACTTCATAATGAAGAAATCAACTGTTTGCAACTCTGTTTATAAAAATGCAAGATAGTAAACTATGCGACATAGTTCCAGCTTCCTGCAAAACAGAAGGGAAAAAATCTCAAAGAGAAGAGCAGCCCAGAGTTCCCATCATAAAGCAATTCTGAAGGGATGGAAGTATATTTGGCTTTAGTAAATAATCTGCAGTAATTAGGGACAGACATATTCTTTATACAGAGTAAGACCAGTAAAATGAGATGTGGCTTGGGGAAACAGAGCACAGGTGTAGAAGATCATGACCAAACAGAGAAGCTGGAAGTCAGTGTTTGACTCATGGTCTAGAGTCATGGTCTGGACTCTCTCTTGATGTGTAGTCTCTACTATACCATACTGACTGGCTGGCAGGCTGTTCACTTCCTATGGCTTGTTCAGATGGTGAAAATAATCCAGGATGAATCCAGGTTGAATCTCCATTGTTCACATGCATTTCAAATGCACCCGATTAGGGTTTTTTTTGGGGGGGGGGGAGTGCCAAAAACCCTACTTAACTCAGGGTAAATGATATTGGGTTTACCCCAAGTTTTTAAAAAGTATTTGCATCGTCAACAATGTGAATAACTGATGCAAATAAATCTGCGATAAAACTCTGCATGCCTTGAACATGTTTTGAATACATTTGCATAGTTGACTCCATCTTTATTCCAGTCCTTGCACGTGTGACCGACCAAACTTCCAGAGATGCACATAGATGTGATTCCACAGTGTGAATAACAAACTCAGAATGCGTGAATGAGATTATTTACATTGTTGCACTAAAGAAATGGCAAATGACCCCCTAGGTAAGCCATTGTACAGAGCTTGGAAGTATTCTATCCAGGAGAGAAGTCTTATGGTTGGCTTCTGTTTGGAAAGTTATGTCATTGTAAACTGACTTAAAATCACGTATTGAATTGTGTCATTGCACATCCTTTGTATTTTCAGGTGAGGAGTGGAGACATAGCTCTGCCACTGAGACCTATGTGCAATTGGAGCCATAAGCATGGCCAACATGGTGCAATGTACCATGTGTCCTGTGGCAAAATGAGAGTCCCTGTTGTGAAATGGGACATTTTGTGCAATGCTTCATTGTGTATTGACAAAATTCACTAGCATGGTTGTGCAGCTTGTCAGCAATGTATCTCCATCATTGTGAAGTTCTTCATCATAGCCTCTGGTGTAAGATCTTGGCGTATATTTTATTGGGCTCTCAATATATTTTATTTTATTGGGGGTGCCATCTCAAAATAAAGAGAGAATGTTTATTATTTTGTTGCCTTCTTTCCTTCAAGGACCTTTTCAGTCCAGCCTTAATCAACTCCACACCCTTCAGATGCACTGGGACACAACTTCCATCACCCCACTGAGCATATCTGATGGGAACAGTGGGGATTGTAGTCCAATGCATCTGGAGTCCTTCAGGTTAGGGAAGGGTGTTGCAAGCTTACAAGAACTCTGTGAAAGCAGGTAAGACTGACCCTTCATGATCTGCCAAATACTAGTTCTTTGTCAGCCTTCATCAGCTGTGAAGCAGGATGACACTGAGCAGGGAAAAAACTGTTCCTAACCTGCATGCAGATGAAGCAATGGGGCAAACACTACGTGCTGTATTTTTGCTTGTCATATTGCTGTGGAGAGTTGCCAGCAAAGAAAAGGAGTCGGCAGACCTGCTTAACCGGGAGCTTCCTAGCCAAGGAGAGATCTGAAGCTGGGTTTATTACAGCCAAGCCCTAAGCTCTTGCCACTGCACCACACTGTCTCCCTCATTTTTGAGCATAACACCTTTTTCAAAAACAACTTTTTACCCTTTCCTTAATCCAAGTTTCCAGTTCTCTTCATTTCACTGCCACTGGACAAATGGCAGTTGGTAAAAATGAATGTATAAATAAATGTGAAAAGCAGAGCCATCATTGTATACAGGCTTGAGTGTTGGACTAGACTCTGGGGAACCAGGATTCGAATGAGGCATGGAAACCTACAGGGTGACCTTGGGTAAAGCACAGTCTCAGAGGATGGCCAAAGTAACACCTCTGAACAAATCTTGGCAAGAAAACTCAGTGATAGGCCCACCATAGGATCCGCAAAAGGCAGAAACAAGTTGAAAGATACACAGCAGATTTTGAGAAAACTCACACTCAGTGATCATTCCATTCTATTTGCTCCCCAAAGGGGAAAGCAAAACAAAATTTAAGCCTCTGTATTTTGAATGAACTTTACGTACTTGCATGCATTGCTGTAAAAATTCCTACTTATGTCCCAGGACTCTGAAGTTCAATATATGTTTGGTATTGATAGTGTGCACTGTATGCAGTATTTTAAAAAGCTCATGGCTGAGACCCTCCATGCGGAGATATATGTGTGTTGTATAGCTATATCTCTATAGCTGCATCTCCTGATGCTACCTCCCAAACCAGAGTGATCAGATGTCATAACCACAAAGGAGGACAAGGCACCGCAAAATGTAGGATGTTCAAGAAAAATGTAGAACATTACAAGATAAAAGCTTAAAACACTAATATAAATATAAATTGATTTCATATGGTTTATTTACAGCCATATTACATATACTGTATTTTATCATGTACTCCAACATATTTTTCCAATGAACTTCTCTTTGTTAAAATGCCTTGTTGACTTGCAACATACTTACAGAACTCTGAGCAAAACAAATGCTTACAATTGTACTTTACTAGCAACAAAACCTTGCATGAATTTACATTAAAATTATTACTTTATTTGTAATTTTCCTGTTTGCTCTCTCATCCCTCCTGCTTCTTCCTCAGCCCAAATTGCACATTCCCTCCCTTCCTCTTTGTGCCACTGATCTGCACCAACAGCCCAGAACCTTCTTTCTTTGCCACACTTCCATTAGGAACAAAACACACACAAGACAAAACCACAGCATGGTCAGTGACAGTCTTTTCATCCCTTCCCCTCCCTCCATATCCTGGGATCATGCTGCTCAATAGTTTTTCTGCACTCATTAGGGTGTATTGTTGCAGGCTAAACATTTTGGCCATGTTTATTGCTTGGCAAAAACTAATAAGCCCTTTGCAGCAGCAGCAGTAGTAAATCTGTTGAGCTGCCACTTGCTCAACAGGGGCAGCAGAGGACACAAGGAAAGGGTTTATGGCTCAAAATAGAGGTCATTTTGGAATTCCTCCTGGATATAAGGATGAAATATAGGACATGTCTGGGAAAAGGACACCCTGTCTCAAACCCACCTTGAAAGAGGTGCAGCCCCCTCAGCACAGCCATTTCCATGTTGCTAAAGAGCAGGGAGTCAGTAGGGACACATCCAGTGGTTTTCTATTAACTTGCTGATTCCTAAACTTTCAGGTTTTTTGGACGTTAGCTCCCAGCAGCTTCTGCCATATTGGCCAATGGTCTGGGATTCTGGGAGCTGAAGTTCAAAACACCTGGAAGGCCAGAGTTCAGGAATCACTGTAACTGGACACGCTGAGAGCAGCATGTAGAATTCCTTGGGATATTCCTGCAGATTATCTCCTTGAAAGACGTCCAGCTATAGCAAAACAGCTGGATGCATGTTTGCTGGGCCCCTTGCTGTCTGACAACATAGAAATGAATTTCTTGGGCAAGGGGGCTTACTTATGAGATGTGATTGCATAAATCCAATGTATACTTTAATAATTAATTATCAGGATGCCAGCCCCTATTTTATTTGTTGTGGAATCTCTGAATCTTAGAATAATAGAATCATAGAGCTGGAAGAATCCCCAAGGAGCATCCAGTCCAACCCCCTGCCATGCAGGAAGACACAATCAAAAACTCTCAACAGATCACCATAAAGCCTCTGCTTAAAAACCTCCAAAGACGAAGACTCCACCAGACTCTGAAGCAGCTTATTCCAACATCAAACAGCTCTTACCATTTTAATTGTGTTCTCAAAACAACAGCGCTGGGGAAAAAACACAGTAGCAGGACCTTCTTCAGGTGCTACATGATGTATATATTCTTATAGCCATGATGTTTTTTCTAGGCTTCCAGGCAGCTACATATGATTTATAAAAGGGGCACTTGTGGATAGAAGACACTTGTTTTGAAAAGCATTTCTGGCTGGTGGCTATTGAACATGGTCCAGTCTATTTGCGTGAAGGCTCACATAGTTGATTGGTTTGATGAATAATGAAAACTTGAAGCTTTTCAGCTCATTGGCAAGGATGTTTGAGGGACTGTACAGGCAAATAATGCCTACTACTTTCAAGGTTAGTAATATCTGTTTAGTTTTTTTGGAATAATATGCCTGCAGGGGTGAGCTTTTGTGGTAAATTCCTGTTTTGAGATTTTTTGTGGGGGTGGATGGGGGGTGCAGCCCTCCAAGATTTCAGAGATGGTTCATGCCTCTGGCCTTCTACAATTGCATACTCCTGTTGTAAAGTCTTTCTGGCCCTCAGATGAGTTTGGTTAGTCAATTGACCCACACCAGGATTTTAGCTGAAAGATGCTACCACTTGGAGCAACTTCTATGCTGTTTGGAGCTGTCCCGGGTCCTAAAGTTCCTGATTATTTCTCAGCTGACTACTAAGCTGGCTACCAAATCTTTTGCTATCTATTAGCCATTTTTTTGAATTTCAATATTTCTATAAGTCAGACAAATGAAACTGCATGTGTAGAAAGCTAGCGTAACAGGTCAAAACATACCCAAGCTAAAATGATCCCCCATGGACATGCTGACATGCATTGATTTGTGGTGTCAATATTTTGGAATGATGTTTTTTGCAGAGCTTTGTTTGTCTATCAGCTTCTCACTATTGTAAATCACTCATGGACCCCGTATTATTGGAGAGGTTTTCCATAATTTCAGTATTATATTTTACTGTTACAAAGTCCCTCATTCTCACCAGTTTTTCCTTTTCTACTGGCTTTATCCACTTTTAATAGCCACTAAAGGCCACTGTGGTATCTGTTGTATGTGTGTCTATATGTGACTTCAAGTTGCCTGTCAATTTATGGCAACCCTATGAATTTCATAAGATTTTCTTAGGCAAAGAATATTCAGAAGTGGTTTTTCCAGCTCCTTTTTCTGAAATATAGCCTACAATAGCTAGTATTCAAGAACCAGCACAATGTGGTAGGTTGAGCATTGGACTATGACTCTGGAGATCAGGGTTCAAATCCCCACTTGGCCAGGGAAACCCACTGGGTGACCTTGAGCAAGTCATACACTCTAGCCCCAGAATATCCTGTGACAGGGTTATCATAAGTTAGAAATGACTTCAAGCACAGAACAACAACAAACCTGGCATTCAGTGGTGGTCTTCCATCAAAGTACTAACCAGGGCTGACCCTATTTAGCTTCTAAGATCAGACTGGATCAGGTACTTTTGGGGTATTTAGGCACTGAAGCTAATTATAAAATTGAAAACTTTCTAGGGATTGTTACAGAATTATGTTTTCTTTCATGACACACTGAGTTATTACAATAGTAGTCCTCAACCTTTGGCTGTCTGGCTCCCACAATCCGTTTCCAATACCTGTATTGATTAGAAGCTGAAGATCAAAATATCTGGAGAGCCAAATGTTGAGAGAATCACTGCCTTAGAAGACCACTAGTTTTAATAAAGCAATGAAGAAAAGGCATTCAGGCCCATGATTATTTCTGAAGCTCCTGTCCCATTCTTGAAGACTCTTCTAGGTCTTGAGCTGTTCAAGGTGAATCTAGGCCACTATCTTTTTAATAGTCTGACAGACTCATCATAAACCATCCCCAATATATCTATGTGGGTGGAGTTCTCTCTCTTCCACCCAGTTGCAAACAGTAATATGATGCCCTGCCTACAGCTTGGAGGTAACTAGTTGCAAATAATGTTGTTGTTGTTGTTCACTGCCTGTAAGCCCCCCCCCCTCAACCATTCTGTTCAAGTTTTATTTGGAGGGATTGTTTTAGAGTATGTTTTTAACTTTTGTACATTTTAAGTGATTTTATATTGGATATAGATGTTTTAATTGTTTTGTGTGATTTAATGTGATTTTAAATGTTTTATCTGTGAGCCGCCTTGGGTCCCTCTGGGGAGAAAGGTGTAATATAAATGAAATAAATGAAATAAGTAAGTTCTGCAGGGCCAAGACTGCAGCTTCCATGTTTGAGTCTATCCATCTAGTATGTGGTCTTACTCTCTTTCTATTGCCCTCCATCTTTCCTAGTTATTTGTAATTTGTAATGACAAATACAGTCTGCTTTCTATATCTATGGATTCAAGCATCTATGGCAAGAATATATATATAAAAATTCTGAAAACCAAACATTATGTTGCCATTTTATATAAGGGACACCATTTTACTATCCATTGTATTTAATTGGATTGAACACCCACTGCTTTTGGTATCTACGGGGAACCAAACCCCAGCTGATATCAAGGGCCCACTGTATATGTAGTTTGTAATTCTTTGTCAGTATTTCCTTTTCCTGATAACCATGGCCAGCTCATAGACTGACTAGGGGTGGCTTATGGACAAGTTTTTCCACCATTTGGGGTGAGACACTCTCCTGTGTTCAATCCACAAGCGGGTTTGCCCATAAGAAAATTTAAACTACATTGCATTTTGCTTATCATTTAATGACAGATAATGTCAGCCAGTGGGGTATAGTGGTTTTAGTGTTGGACTATGACCCTGGAGACCAGGGTTCAATTCCCAGCTCAGCCATGAAATCCACTGGGTGACCTTGGGCAAATCCGACGTTCTCAGCCTCAGGAGAAAGCAATGGCAAACCTTCTCTAAACTAATCTTGTCAAGGAAACCCTACGATAGGTTCACCTTAGGGTTGTCGTAAGCTGGAAATTAATTGAAGGCACACAACAACTCAGCAACGATACTCCTTTTGTAGGGTAACTGCAGTTTTATAGGTACAGGAGAGTGGCCTCACTAAATGGTGGAGGAGGAATAACTCAACAGGAGCTGGAATCCTGTTTATGCCTTCAACTTGGGTAAACACTGTTGCGCTCTTTAGGACATTGCACAAGGGAAGTATTCCAATCAGAGTTGTGCAAGGAGTATTGCAATGGTTTAGCCTGCTTAGAAGTGTGCTGCTTAGGATGTTGTGCAAAGGTGATCCTCAGCACAGGCAAGTGATTTGTAACAATACACAGTCCTGAAAGCAACTTCCAAATTTTTGCACAATGATGCAATCCAGTGTACCACCAGTATCACACTGGTGTAACATTACGGTACATAATCAGTTCCCAGGATCTCAGCCATGTTTTCAATCCTGGCTCCTGATGTGTCTTGTGCCACTGAATAAAAAACATGGTGGCTAAAAAAAAACAATAATCCTAAAGATAACTACTTCAGCTACTTTTTATGAAATGGGGAAACATGACATTATTTTTAAGATTGTAGCTGTTCTGGATTACTACTTGTCAACTCAGAACTGTAACAATAACTATTTATTTTTTTAAAAGTAACTGTCTGAAATCTTCTCTTACCTGCTATAGTGAGGGTAATGTATGCAGTCAGAGGAAGAATAATCGAAATTCAGTTTTGTGGTTCCTGTGCCAGCTCTGAAGGCTGGTAAAATCAAAGGTTGGGAGGCACACACACTCAGGAAGGCCTTAAGTCCCTCATACCCACATCAGTCAGACTTCTGCCTAAAGGGAGGTCAAAAGAAGAGCACCAGATCTCATTTGATCTGGGAAGCTAAGCAGCATCAGGCCTGGTTAGTAATTAGATGGAACACCTCCAAATAAGACCAAGAGCTGTAAGAAGGCAATGGCAAACCACCTCTTGAGTATTTCTTGCTTTAAGTTGACAGGTGACTTAAAGACACATGCTTTACTACTCTTTAGGTATCTGGATGGGGAGAGAGGTAATGGTTGCATTCCCGATTTGTATTCATGGATGCAAGAACAATAATTCATTAGGGAAGGAAGAAAGACTCTTTATCCTATGTTGTTGTTATTATGTGCCTTCAAATCATTTTCAACTTATGGAAACCTAAGACAACCCTATCACAGAGTTTTCTTGGCAAATTTCTTGGGGAAGCGGGATTTGTCATTGTCATCCTGAGGCTGAGAGATTCTGACTTGCCCACAGTCACCCAGTGGGTTTCCATAGCTGAACCGGGATTCGAACCCTGTTTCTCTAGGGTCATAGTCCAACACTCAAACCTCTACGCCACACTGGCTCTTCTCTATCCTATGCTGTCTGTTATCTAGAAGAAGACGGGTGGAATGTCCTGCCTACGGACTGCATTTGCTCTTGGCCCACCAGACTGCTTTGCATTGTGGCTTTAAAAAAAACTGATTTTTAAAAATAAACAAACACTTTTTTGTATCTCAAAAAAGTAGACTCAAGGGGGCCATTTTGGCATGCACATAATATTTCTGCCCTCTTAAATAGTCGCAAATGTATCCAAAAATGAATGGAAGACCCTTCTAGTAATGAGAAATGTCACTTCCAAATGCTACCAACCCACCTGTACAGATTGGTACTGAACCTTACATGTGGTGCTGAACCTCTGAAGTACAAGGAGCACCCTTGTCTACATTGTCATTTGAACTCACTCTGATGAAAATCAAGTTATGTATTGCCAAGCAACACCAGACGGTGGTGAAGGTTATCACAGATACTGAGGAAGAACACACAAGCGAAGCTGCAGCAGTTTTGTTTTGCCGGAGCTTACTGGGAAGGACAACCTTCTGCCTACTCCTCTCCTTTCTCCCCTGCTGAGTTAACTGATTTGCAGCAATTGAGATAAGTTAATAAGAAATTTAATATGTTAATAAGAAAGGGGGCAAGAAGGAGAAACTAAGACATTTAAAAAGCAGCTTTAAAAAGTGTGACAACAGAGGATTAGTCTGGACTGTCCCTGCCAAATTGGAATAGTTGGAGAATATGCTGAGGACTCTAGTGCAAGCAGTATGGACTGAACTGGGCACCACACAGATCACGCTACTTTCCAAAGATTAGAGGGAGATAGAGGGAGAGAGATTGCCTTCTTTCCTATGCTGGAATAATAGCCAAGCAATCATCTTTGTGCCTTCCCTATGATGGCCTCTATTAGAAGACTATCAAGAATGTTCTTCATGTTATTTTATTATAGTTCAAATAGTACATTTGTAATTTTTTTTCTTGCTACTCATCACTGATAAAGCTGAAGTTTCTTAACCAAGAATAGGTGTATACACAGAGAAACAGAATACATAGGAAACAATTAGCATTACACTAGATATGTAGAGGGATCTTGTAGCACCTTTGAGAAGTTGGCAGCATGAGTTTTCGTAAACTTCAGTCTACTTCCTCAGATGCTTTAGGAAGTAGGTTGAAGTCTATAAAAGCTCATGCTGCCAACTTCTTTCTTTCAGTTAGTCTCAAAGGTGCTTCAAGATCTCTCTGCAGACTGATTCCACAGACTAACACAGCTATATCTCTGAATTCATTGCGCTAGAGTTGAAGAGCGTGGAAAGTTATGTTTTTAGACTGCAAACCCTAGAATTCTTCAGGCCAGATTCTGTTTGCTGGGGGATTCTGGTGACAATAATCCCTCCAAGTAATATTTCCAAGCTCTGGCCAGATGTCAATTTGTACATTTGTAAATATGGATTTGCAAAATCCACATGGTTCCAATCACAGAAGTTTGAAAGAAAATGAAAGCTGCTCCTGTGAAGTTCAAAATATTTTATTAACATTGTACAGGAAGTTTCTCTTCACTACCAAAGCAGAAAGGAATATCAAGTAAAGTTTTCATCTCAATGAGATGCTTCTGGTTTTTTTCCTCCTAAGCCACAATTTTAAAAAAAGAAGAAAAAAAATAACATTTAAAATTTGAATTAAGCTTTATACAAATCAGCCATATGTACATCCCTCACACCCTGCGCTCCTTATTATACAAGGCAACATAAATAGCAACCTTGACACTGTACAACATCAGACAATGCTTATTAAAATTGCATCTCTTTTCTTTTTTAAAAATGCACCACACATAGCTTTGTTTATTTAAAAAAATATCCAAGGCAGAGTTGTTCTTGCTTTTTTTCCCTTTAAAAAATACGCTTTCCTCTTTGACAATAGCTTAAAATGACATAACTAGAACAACACTCAGATAATTTTCACTTTCTTAAAAAAATAACTTAAATTATCCCCAAAGTATTTTAAATATTTCCCTAAATTTTTAAATAAACATTTCTTTCTCCCATCCAACCCCTTAAAAATCCTAAATGAAGGTCAAATTCTCAAGTGGTGTAAATTAGAATCTGAGGCAGCCCAGAGAATGTGATTCTTCCTCTGGTAACTCTGAAGCATCTTTTATTTAAAGCTGGAATAAAGAACAGATTTTGAGAGTTTTCAGGATTTCCCTCCCTTTTCCATGTTGGTGTTTTTGTTGGCCTATGTTTTGTTTTTGTTTTAATCTGGCATCCCATGGTGCAATCCTATCTGTGCTTATTGAAAAATATGTTCCTCTGAGTCCAGTGGGATTTACTCCTTGAAGATTGGGTGTACAGGTTTGGCACACTCTAATATGATATAAACCTGTACACTATTATAAACAAGGGGAAAAAATATCCCCCTTTTCCTCACCCTCATTTCTCAACTGCCCCTAAGCCAGCTAGTCCATACCAAGAATCCACAACTTGACCTTCCTTGTCTTGAGTAAGCTGAATGTGGTGGTGGTGGGGGGGGGGGGGGGGGAGAGCAGGTTGACATCTTGGTCAAGGAGATTAAAATCTTTCATTCCTACCCTCTCAGAATTCATAAACACTACCCAAGGATATAGCCCCCAAAGCCAAATATTTTCCTCTTACTAAACCTGCAGCAGAATTTCTGTTTTCTTCCACTTCATCCTCAGGGTAGTTCCTTCTGAAGAACCCGTTCTAAGGCCTCCTATGTGCCATTTTTCACATTGTGTAGCTATTTCTACCTCTCCTTGAGCTTCTAGTACAAACTTGAAATTGCCACCACTGAGCTTTAGTTTTTGCCATGATTCTCAGATCTCATCAGTATTCCGAATGACCACAATTTCTACAATATCACTATATTAACACTATATACTGACCAGTAATGTATGACATTTGTACTATTTCTAAGAAACGACTTCAGTTTTAATCTGATCATAAAATATATATAGGCTGAGTATTTGGGTTTAAAGTCTGGTGCCAATGTCTACCTGCCCCCTCTTTCATTGTTTCTTAAACTTTTCTTTTAATGGTTACTTGGGCATTTTCCATAAGGGTCTGTTGTATCAACAAGTAAAATTTTGTTGCACCTGTAAGATTAAGATTTATTATGCTGTAAGACAGTCTTCTGTTCCCTCCCAAACTGATGTCCTCCAGGTGTACTGGACTACAGACCATGTTGTCTGTGGATGACAGGAATTGCAATCCAGCACAACTGGAGGATCTTGAGTTGTAGAGAGGGTAGGAATGAAAGAAATGCACTGCCCTGGAAGGGAGGGATTGGGGAAATGTGTGGCATGCTGAAGGTCTGCAGGTCCCATCATCCCCTTTCCACTGGATGTGATGGCTAGGTGTGATGTGAGTTACAGACCCACAACCTCTGGAAAGGCTACACATTCCACACTTCTGCTTTAAGGTGACACAAGACCTTTGGTTCTTCTGACTGTGTATTGTTCCCAAGGGAGTACTGTATATAAGAAAAGAGAGAAGTGGATTTCTTTCACTGTCCTCCCATTCCTGAACTACATGCATGAGTAAGGCCACAAATCCTATTCCCACCACAGGTGACAGTAATGGGTGCTGGAAGTCCTACCAGGCTTTGTTAAGCCCTCCAAGAAGATGCCTCTTGCAACCACTTTGCTTGGTGTTAAGAAAACAAAATAAAAATAAGCAGAACTTATGAGAAGGATCAAGACAACCAGTTGTATAGTTTCTTCCTGAAATCTGGAGTTGTGCCCTATGCGTTTTGGCTCTTCTACAGTCAAGCCTCCCGACTGTATGTCTTCCTGACAAAGCTGGTAGAGGTGATGGGAAGAAGAAACCGCCCACAGTGAGACCATGCAGGAAATTGAGGTTGGTAGAGTAGTTCTGGGTGAAACCAATTTGGTTGAGATACATCATGGACCACAAACCCCCTCTCTCCCACCCGCATGCCCACCAACCCACCCACCTTTCCCTTTCTCCTTTCTTCTGCTGTTAGAAGATCTCCCAAATGTCTTTACCCTGTTGCAGTTCAGTTCTTCCTGAGATGGGATGGAATGCGTACTTGTCCTACCAAACACATCAAAGAGTTTTGACTTGTCTCTGTCTGTCTCTCCCTTTCTCTCTCTCCCTCATGCCTTTTTTCCTGCTCCACTGGTTTCGTTGAAGAGGCAAAGGAGGTTAATATACTGCTCCAGGATTGGGAGGAGGCCCAGGAGATGGGTGATGCATAGAGCTAGAAGTGGGTGGAGGTCCTTGCTGTTGTATGTGAGGCCCGCTCAGGTTCTGATGATGGTACCAGGAATTGTGATCCTCCAGATAGCTGGGGGGAGAGTTATAGGAGAGTGGCTGAGGGAGCTGGCTCCTGTTGGCTGGGTTGTTGTGGGTGTTATTGTCCCAGAGTGTGGGAGATGGAGGAGAATTGCAAGCCATGGAGTCACTGTTATTGGGGCTGTGTTCCAAAGGGACCTCTCCATTTTTGTACAACTTCTTAAACTTGGACCTTCGATTCTGGAACCAGATCTTCACCTGAGGAAAGAGAGAACAATTTTTCAAAAAAAAAATCATACTTATGGTTGTATTTTGAACAATCTCTTCCAAGGCAATTCTAGACCATTTGCTGAAAATTGAAAACAGGAGCTAGGCTTCAGTAGAGACTGAATTACCTATGCCTTTTCCCAACAAAAATAAATATCTGTCTTTCCTTCTTAAAGAGAACATAATTAAATATCAAACTAGGACTAGTCCAAGTATTTCCATTTTCTATGTGTGTTTGCAAAGAAAGCTGACAGGAAAAGGATCAAGTCATCTGAAATGTGGTGCTGGAGAATAAATCTATGGATACCACTGACCACACAAAAGGCAAATGGTCCAAGAACAAACCCTAAACAGAGGCTATCATACTGTGGACTCATCATGAAAATATCTGACTCTTTGTGAAATAAGATAATGTTCTGTAGAGCAGAAGGCAGTAGGAAAATAGCATATCACAAATTAAATGATTCAACAAAGGAAGCCACAGCCCTGAGTCTGCAGGACCTACTATGGGCTGGAACTCATGGAGATCTCTCATTCGTAGGGTGGCCATAACTCAAAGTCTTAAAGAGTGTTGTTATTGCTCCATCAATGTAAAGAAAGTTGTTTTTATTCCTTCTTAATGGAAAAGCTACAATTCAGACACAGAGCACCTAATTTGAATTACTAAGTTCAAGATTTGGCAGGTAGAGGTGGCAAAGACCTCTTCCTGAAACCCTAGAGTGCTGCTGTCAGCCCATGTAGACAAAACTGAAAAGAAGACTAACATCACACCAAAGGCACTAAAACAAATCCAGGCTTTACCCTAAAACAGAGTAGATTCACTGAAATTGAGTCTTAAGTCAGTGATAATATGTTTCTATTGGGCCTGTTCTAAATAAAGTTTATCCAACTACCAGGTCCTTATCCAACACATAGTTTCCATGAACATACTCAAGGTTGCTTGCATCCTCCTGTCCCGACTGCAGCTGTGGAGCTTATGTGAATTTGCAGGGTGGGGGTGCAATGATACACTTTTTGGGTGGAATGAATAGCTCAATTGTGATGGGAACAGATCCGTCCCAGGTGTAGAAACAGGGTTTAATCTGGAACTTCAGTTTTGTTTTGGTGGAATATAATTCTTACAGTCCTTCAGCCAGCATGGATTCTGGTAACTGTAATCTAAAAAGTAAATGTTCCAAGCTCTGGACAAGACAGAGCATCACGGGTCTTCTTTCGTAAATGCCTGGGTGACACAGACTTGCTCAGAACAGATTGCTGTCAGAGCTGGGAGGAGGATTTTGATGATGAAATGTAGGGTAGGGCTAAAAGGGTGGCCCTAATGAACTGGAAAGCTTTCCAATACTCCTCATGTTATAGATAGTGCTGGGCCTGTATCCATGTCCCATTTTGGAGACTGAACAGAGGAAGAACAAAAGAAAGTGGGTGGTGGGTGGGAAGAAAGAAAAAGGGAGAAACGAGAGAGAGAGAGAGAGAGAGAGAGAGAGAGAGAGAAACTGCTTGTAATCAAAACAAGGAAGAAGGAAGAGTTAGGAGTCCATTTGGAATGTTTTGTGTTTAATTGGGAAAGAGCCAGATCTTTTGGGGGAGCATATTAGTTATTTTTTGGACTACCTTTTGGCTGTTTTTAGGGGTTAACAACTTCTAGAATTCCCCAGCCATAGAGCTGTAGTTCAAAAAAGTAATTTTCCTCTACCCAGGCCCTGGATTTGCATGGTACTATGAACCAAGTCATTTCCAATATTAAACTGGGGCCTCAAATATTTGTTACCCTGTTTATTAATTAAGCAGTGAAATGATGAACTGCAAGGTTGGAAAAGAGTGAACAGATGACCCAAATCCAGCCAAAGTTCTTGTAGAAAGGGCTTGCCTTACAATGGTCGTCTCTAAACCAATGCTTTGCAAATGCAGAGATATAGCACCCACATTCACTTCATAAACTCTGCTAAGGATCACAGGGCACAAACCATCAGCTACATCTCTTGGCAAACCTCACTGAAATGAATGAAAGTTGTACTAAGGAAATACCATGGGACATACCTACCAACAATATTCCAGTTTAGACAACCAACAAGCAAGAAGGTTGAGGAAGGATGGAATTATGCTAAATCACTTTTTAAAAAGATAATAAATGGGACAAAAGGTATTATATTTTTCAATTAGGCCATCAGACTAGGGTGATATTAAGTGAAATGTAAAATTTCTGTACTCTGCACCGAACTTAAAGGAGGAAGGTGGATACATCAAACGTATTGTACTGGAAATGGCAAATATAACATGCTCATTCTTGTATATAATAATTGAAAATTAAAGATGATGATGATGATGATGATGATGATGATTTTGTCATAAGGGAAAGGCAGAAAAGGAGTACAAAAATGGAAATTGAGAGGGAAAAAAATTAGTAGGCCTACTGATCAACTCCATTCCTCAAGCCAGAGATATTTCTGAAATCCATTAAGATTAAAGAAACAGCTCCCCCTCATGTCCAAAGAAAAAGCAATCATGGGCATTTTTCTCTGTCTTTATAAAAAGTCCTGCCGAACCAAGTTTAGAACAGAACTAATTCCTATAGTACAAGTTAGTCTGCTTTAAGGAGAGAGAATTCCAACTGCAAAAAGCTCCCCAAAAGCAGTCATGCAACACTTTTGGTACACCTTTCTCTAGCGTTAACACCTCTCATTCTTGTAAGCAGCCTAGAAACTCCTAACCCATAAATCCTTATGACACTCAAAGGCAACAACATTTGGACAGAAGATAAAACCCAGCCTTTCAATTTTAGCTCGGTTGCAGAACATGTAGTTCTCCAGAAATTGTCACATCACATCTAACTTCATCCCCCAACCACTGGACATGCTCACTAGGGCTAATGGCAGCTGTTCAACAGCATCCAGATGGCCATGGATCTAAGCAATAAGGGGGGATATTATACCAGAGATTGGGAACCTTTGGTTCTAGAGGGGTTTTGGACTTTAAGTCCCATCAGAGTCAAGCAGCATGGTCGATAGGTGATGGGAGTTATGGTACAAAGTATCTGAAAGGATTATAGGTTCCCCAATGCTATCTTACAGCCCTAGGCTACCAATAACACAACTGGGGGATATGTGGCTTCAGATGTTGAATTGCAACTCCCATCAACCTGACTAATAATGAGGGATGATGAGATATTGACAGTTGCACATTTCCCATTCCTAACCTACTTACAAATCCCCAAGCTCATTCCACTTCCCGTAACTTCCCTGGGTGCATCTCTACTGTAGCAATAATGCAGTTCGACAACACTTTAAGTGCCATAGCTCCATCCTATGGAATCCTGAAATTTGTAGTTTTACAAGGTCTTTAGCTTTCTCTGTCAAAGGATGCTGGTGCCTCACAAAACTAAAAATGCTAGAATTCTCTAGGATGGAGGCATGGCACTTAAAGTGGTGTCAAACTGCATTATTTCTACAGCATAGATGCACCCTATGCCAATCTGACCAGATGTTTTAGATTTCAGATGCCATCATCCCTTACTGTTGCCTGAGGCTAATGGAACTCAAGGTCTAGAACTTCTGGTGGGCACCGTGTTCAGGAAGAGTTTTCTGGGTAGTTCAGCTTGCATACTTTGTCTTGGGTAAACAACAGGTACATGCAGATTTAAAAAAATGCTCCAGGTGACTCAGGCAAGTGAGCCAAGCACTTCACTACAGGAGAGAACAAGTCTCTCTCTCTCAGCCACAAGTTGATTTGTCCTTGGGGGAAATTCTTGCCCTGACAAATCACATGGACAACATTGTCACCATGAGCAAAAACCATCCTGTATATGGCCAAAAGCTTCAAATGACTCAGAACGGTACACATCAAAAAATACCCACGGGTCACTAGCCAATCTGACCCTAAGAAAAAATTCCTTCCTGACCATCACAGGACTGTCATCATGGGGGTGGGTAAGAGAGAGAGAGAGAGACTCATCTGGAGAACATTTTTACTAGGTGCAATTTTCAACATCTTCAAGTGATCACCACCACGCAACATTCTCAGCCTATCTGAACCCGGAAGCACGCCAGCCTACTGCCTTATTTAGATCAAGGCAATTAAGAAGCCTTGTTGTCATCAGTATGTTTGACCAGCTTTGCATTCCATCCTAGCTTCTTCAACACTCCCTCAGTGACCTGCTTAGGAAGGAGGGCCTATGTTCAGAAGAAGGCAAACAAGCAAGCTTCATGTCTAAATGTAGGATGCATCCTAAGCATGGTTGGAAACAGAAGAGGCCATGTCTGGTCACCAACCAGAGATGGCTTGCAGAAATCCAACTTGGATATAGTCTTCAGTTTCAGCCAGAACTTGAAAAAGTCATGATGTAAACTAAGAGATAATTGGATCTGTTGTCCAAAAAGTGACTTTTTCTAAGTTCTGGGTTCATTCCCAATAACAGATCTTCAATCTAAACTTTAAAAATAAAAAGTGAATGAGAGCCAGCATGGGATAATATTGGACTAGGAGTCTGGAAGACCAGGGTTCAAATTCCCACTCAGCCAGGGAAACCAACTGGGTTGTCCTTGGGCAAATCAAACTTTCTCAGCTTTAAAGTAAGGTAGTGACAAACCTTCTCTGAATAAATCTTGCCAAGAAAACTTTAGGATACAGTGTCTATAAGTCAAAGCCAACTTGAATGCACATAACAGCAACAACAGATATGGTGAATTAACAGAATCAACTAAAATTTTTAATTTCCATGGAGTCATATTTGGACTCTTCACACTATACAGTTATAATAACATTCTATCCTGTGATTTGCAGTTTAGCGGAGAGAGAGAGAGAGAGAGCTCTAGTGCCTCACCATAGTGCAAATTTCAGGATCTCATAGAATACAGCCATGGCTGTATAGTGTAATGAGAAAAGACCCTAAATTTAGTCTCTTGCAGTAAAAACAACAAAGAACCTTGTGACATCTCAAAAACTGGCACATTTTTGTGGCAGAATGTTTTTTTGGCTGTCACTTACCAAAGTTTAGGCCAAGTAAAACTCATTAGTTTTTTAAGGCTCTATATTATTTTTAAAATACTTCAACGAATATTAAGATTTTAGTTCCTGTAAACTAATTCTTATAAACAAACAGACAAACCTCTGTATCATTAATATCAAAAGAAACTTTCATTTCTGCTCAACCAAAACTGAAAGACATCTCTCAGCCATCATTCCTAACCATCTTCTAAATCAAGTTATTTCAACCCTGGAGTGTGCTGACTACAAAGGTACAGTATTCATACAAATTGTTTTAGAACTTGTAAAAGTTCCTTTTTTGGACTACAGCTCATAAAAGTGGCTTTGATGACCAGGGAATTCTGGGAGACAAGGTCAAAAAAATTAACTCTTCTAAGCTCTGGCTTTGAGACTTAACTTTTGCTGGACATTTTAGCACAGCTCTTGTCAGACATTTAAAGCAGGGTAAACTGGTCATGAGGATGCTTTTCAAGTGTAGCCAGATCTCTCTCTTTCTCCACCCTGGAAAAATGTCTGAAAAGCAGGTTGTACTAGGATGAGATGAGCGTCATCCCTATATGTGTGAATATATTTTGCAGTGCTGATATACCATAGCTAACAAAATAAAATACGTGAAAGAGTCTACTCACACTGTGAAGTAACAGGAAGAAAGAATCACAAGATCTGCTCCTGAATGATGAGAATGGGATTGAAACATTCTCATCCTTAACAAAAGGATAGTGGCCCACTGTCATTGATTTCTTATTTCTCATCCTACCCCTCCATATTTGTTTTCAGAAAAAGAGATGTTATGATTCCCATCTGCAATTGATTACTATAATTGCAGGTGTTTGTGTAGGAAAAGCAGTAGGATGATTCAATGGTGATGAGGAAAGCACTCTGCACTTGCCTGGGAATCTTTATAGTGGTATTGTAGCTTGGGATTACAAAGGAAAGGTTTTCCAGGGCTAAACATTATTAGGCATGGAAGATGAATGAAACTTTTTTGAACTTATCTGGGTGTTTGCACTGGAGTGAATGAGAGAGGCTAAGGGGAATGGAGGTCAGCTTTCCTTCGTGTCACCCTTTTTCTCCTGTCCAGATATCACTGCCTTCCAGTCAGAGTTTGGTGTAAACAGCAGATATTGTGTTACTGCTGTAACATCATGTCACTGCCTCCCCAAAGTGCATCAGAAGTAATCAGGTCAAATTGCTTTTCCAGATAAGTCTTCCTCAGGAGTAAGAGAAATTGACAAAATATCCCTTGGCTTACATGAGGGGTTTGCTAGATTCTGCTCCAGAAAAGATGCACAGAAGGTCCTATGGCCATCCAAATGTCATCACTCCCATCATGCCTGACCATTAATGCTGGACAGAGCTGATGGGAACTGGAGTCCAAAAACATCTGGAAGGTGACAAGGTTCCTCCAAAATTATATAAAAGACAGGGTTTCTCCATCTTTCCTCAGGAAAACAATCAAAGAATCATTCAAACTTCTCTCCAAGCTTTTTACTTGAAAGTAATACTGTGATCTTACAAGCACTTAGTTGGGAACAATTGCATACATTGGGTTAGATCTAGATTGGGTCACATATTGACTAGCCCCACTGAATTTTATGGGGTTTTAAAGCAAGTGATGCCTAAGTCCTGTTGCATCCAAGGGCCTACTCTAAGTATGACTAAGGGTCATCTACACTGTAGAAATAATGCAGGTTGACATCACTTTAGTGCTGTAACGCCAGACTACGGAATCCTGGGATTTGTACAAGATCTTTAGCCCTCTCTGCCAAAGAGCGCTGGTGCCTTACAAAACTATAAACCCCAGAATTTGGTAGGATGGAGCTACAGCACTTGAAGTGATGTCAAACTGCATTATTTCTACACTGCAGATGCACCCTAAGAGAACCAGTGAGAATTTCTTCTGAAGAATACATGCATATTGTATAATCACACTGCTACGCTTCAATAAATTAATCAACAAGCCTTACTCTCAAGCAAATGTGTTCAGGATAAGAAAGGTTTCAAGAATTAACTTTGAAGCATCCTTTAACTTTGGAGGTTTTCACTAGCTGTTAATGGAACACAATCAAACTAGATCAGTTTCTGATCAACTGAAAATAATTCATTTCAAATGGAATAGCATATGTCCTTTAGATCAGGAAAGGGCAGAAGGTAGAATAGGAACAAGTAGAATATCGACTGATGTCTGGGTGACCAAGAAGGTATACGTGTTACTAATTTTCAACAACAGTGTGAGCAAAAGGATTCCCATCCTCTGTTCCACCTAAAATAGGCAAGTCAAACAAGGAAAACTTGACTTAATCATGACTGGATATTTGCAACCTAAGGACTGTGAGCTCAATTGAATTGGGCTGAGTAGCATAGTAGAATCTCACAGGTTGTTCCCTGTGACATTGTGATAGGCAGACAGTATGATATTATCTGCCACTGACACCCCCTAGGATTCCTCTATTCCCTCCCAGATTAGCCGCAATCGTGTAACTATAAGTGAAACACATCTTTCTAGCAAGAATGTGTTGTTATGAGCTATCCCTGTTGTAATCCAAAGTACAGTATATCATAATGGCTTGATCTTGAGTGGTCAAAACTCATTAGCTTTTGTTTCTCATGAAGATGAAAGCTCCTAATTTATTCATATATTTCAAATATAGATCAACATAGCTACCTGCAGTTTTGAACCTTCCTAATAGGATTGCCATGAAAAATGCCTGAGCTTCAAAATTAACCACTAAACTGTTGTTTGGATTCTTTTGGGGTTCTAGTAAAAAACAAAAACACACATACAGATAAAAAAAACTTGGAAAAATTAGGTTTGAGACTATAACTTTCGGAAGCCTCCAGCCAGATTATCCCCATAAAAACTACCTCAGTATTTTAAACAATGTAAGACTAATCCAAGAAAATTAGATAATGTACAGTCTGATTCTGTCCACGTTCACTTGGAAGGCAGAGTATGGAAAAGTTGCGGACCCTGTTGTCTGGATGATTTTGGGAGTTGTAGTCCAATGACTATTCCAAGTTCTCTCTCTCTCTCTCTGCCTTGGCTACCCACTCTTCTCCTAATAAGAATAGCTAATAACAGTTATCTATTTTAGCAGACTGTGTAGCTGAACAAAAGAACAGAAGTGTTTTGTGTGTAGGAAAACAAAGCATAAAGGATACGCACAAAATTGCATTTGGGAGAGTATACCTTCTGCTATTTAACAACAGTTGTTCAGCAAAAAATAAGCTGAACCAGTCTTCCTATCACTATTGATTTGACCTCTTACTTGCATTCATCCAGAGATGGAAGATGTGTAGCCTACCTAATATTGTGGGACTGCATCTCCTATCCACCCTCACTACCAGTTATCCTGGCTAGGGTGACTGGGAGATGAAATCCAACAACATCCAGAGAACCGGGCAGCTTCCATCCCTGCCCTAAAGATGAACAATACCTTCCCACCCGCCACTCAAGCCAACTTCCTCCTCACAGTCACCACATCCCTCAGCCTAAGCTCCCACTCTTTTGACTACAGGAGAGAGAAAAGAAAGCTGCCAAAACACATAAGTTGCATTGCCCCACCCACGCATTTCCTGCAGCAATTCTCCTCCAGCTTTCTGGACAATCAGCATACCATTCTGGATCTTTGGTCCTCCGCCAGTTACGAGTTGGCGAATAGCAGGGGGAAGAGACTTGGCTTCCACGTTTGGACTAAACACACCCTACGTGGGGCAAGCTTTAGAATCTGCTCAGAAATATCCAGAGGTCCAAAATCCTACAGTTGGAGTGAAGACTGGGGCCATTATAGGGAAACATATATCTCCCTTTTTTCAAACAGCTTAATTGACTGCCAGTTCAAAGTGCTGCTTATGACCTATAAAACCCTATACATCATAGATGTAGACTCTCTGAAGTACTGTATTGCATCTCTATATAAGCACCTGCCAGAGACTTGAGATCCTCAGGGGAGGGCTTTCTCTTGCTGCTTTATCACACTAGGGAGCAAACAGGATTTGAACAAGAGTTAAATAAGAGTTAAACAGGAAATGTCCTGTGATAAACATAGGGCATTTCCTGTTTAACTCTTGTTTAAATCCTGCTTGCCCCCTAGTGTGATAAAGCAGTTGGTCTCACTACAAGTACAGGCCTTTCTGGTGAGGACACAGGAGAAAGCCTTCTTGGTGGCTGCTCCCAGATTGTGGAAGTCCCTTCCATGGGATGCCAGGCTGGCTCTCTATGCTCCCCTTTTCCTGGCCAGCACATATTTGTTTATTCAAACAAGAATTCAATTATTGATTGTGGGAGAGTCTTTTAAAATAGGGCATGTATGCTGCATTTTCGTCTGCATTTTCACATTTCTAAATGGTTTCATCTTTTTTTACAACCATTGTAGCTGTTATCAGAGGCAGAATAGAAATAGAAAGAAATAAAATTAATGGGAAAACCCCCCACCAGTGTTCATCCCAGAATGCTTCCTATGTTTCTATCAGTATTATTTCCATCTACCATAACATGTGCTTTTTTGTAGGATCATTGCTATGCAAATTCCTGCACCTCTCTCTTGGGGTGGCACTTCTGGTCCTCTCTCACTTTTCACGGATCTCTCCCATCTGAAGCCATTGCGGTAATGTCACAAAATGCAAACCAACATACTTGCTGCTATCTCCTGAAGCTGAAAGGGCCTCATCTGGAACATCAAAAATCCATACAGCTAGCTCAAGAGAGAACTGAAAAATTGCTTTGGTGGGATGAAGAACAGAAACAAACAGAAATTCCTGGATAGGTGGAGATTGGAAGTGCTGGGGACACAAGAGAGTGCAAAAGCAGATGCTAAAGCAGAAGGTGGGGAAGAAACTTTACACAATACCTCCCGATGAAAAGAAGAGTGTCAAAGACGAGAGGTGGGTGACTTAATTTCAACTAGAAAGTAAAAACATCTGCTCACATCTTATAACTGCAAAAAGCTATTTTTGGCTATTGTCACACTGTAGAATAAATGCAGTTTGACAATGCTTTAACCACTATGGCTCAGTGCTACGGACTTCTGGCATTGTTGAGGCACCAGAGCTCTCCGACGGAGGCTAAATATCTCACAAAAATACAAAACCCTGAATTCCATAGCATTGAGCCATGGCAGTTAAAGCAGTGTCAAACGACATTAATTCTGCAGTGTAAAGGCAGTCATTGTTCCAATGGATCTGGACTTGAAAACCTAAAGGCGATCACGAAATCCAGAAGGGAGACTTGTCTCAAGATCAAACAAAAAGCATCTTAAGCAGCAGAATTCTTTTATCAATTTTGTGTTTCCTCTTTTGTAAAAATCCGGCTAGTCTCCCTGATCATCTCTCCAAAAAAATCCGATCTGCTGGCCCACTAATTTTTGCTTTTCCTTCTTAGATTTTGTTCAGGTTTCATGCTCTCGCGCACTTTATTTCCCCAAACAAAGGCAGAAAGCTAAAGAGAACGGTGTGTGCTGGGCTTTGTTGCTGGAGTTCTACCTGTGTCTGGGTGAGTCCAAGCTGTGCGGCCAATTCTGCCCTCTCTGGCAGTGCCAGGTACTGCGCCTTCTGGAATCTCCTTTGCAGGGCAGCCAGCTGGTAGCTAGAGTAAATTGTGCGTGGCTTTCGGATTTTTTTGGGTTTTCCGTTGACCATCCGCACTTCTGGTTCTGGCTCTTCCTTCACTGAAACTGCAGAGTCAGGGTGGGGAGAGGGTGGGCAAAAGCAGTAAACCGGGGAAGAAGGGGGGAGAGAGACAACATGAGAGTCAAAAATCAGGGCAAACTGTTGGCATGACTGGCGAAAAAGAAATTTTCCTGCATTCTCGCTTTTATGTACATTACTCAGACAGTTAAATTATATTTCATTGGCAAAATAATACAAATTTTATACCCTTGTCTGCTGGAGTTGGCAATGAATGAAAATCTGATACGAACAGCAATCCAGTGGAAAATTGCCATACAGTATTTTAAACCAGATCTATAAAGGGGCTTGAGGTTGGAGGATGGCAAACTATACTAACTCCACAAATAACTGGGATCTCCAGTTTGAGATCTCTTTTATATTTTTTCAGGGTCATGAACATTTGGTCTCCAAATAGGCAATTCAGCTACAAGTGTGCAGCACTATAGACCCACATAATAAGCCTACATATGAAATATCTGAATGGCATTCTTCAATCACCTACTTTTCTTTGAGAAGCAAAAGTAGCTGTATTTGTTAGAAAAACAATAAGAAAAAAGAAAGAATGAAAGAAAATCAAAAATTCAGTAGTGAAACTACAGGGAGGAAGGTAAACTGAAACTCTCCTTCAGTCTCCAAATTTCTAGCATTGCAATAAATTGAAATTTTAATCAAGCATTTAAAAATATAGTTTAGGCATCCAAAGAAAAGAGACAAGAAAAGTAATCCGGGGAGTGTGAACACAACAAATGCAAGCGTTCGAAGTGTGAATGTTTTTCAATCTCATACTTTCTGGAATGTTAGAAATTTGGGAAGTGCAGGAAAATGTTGTTGGTGATAAACTTTTCATTGGAGAGGCAATGTCTTCATTTTGTCCTCCTGTAGTTACGACACACTGTTTTTATTAGATCAATCAAAAAGTCTGCAATATTTTCTTTTTATCTTGGCATTTCTGTAGCATGTGCCACAGCTTCTGATTTGGAAATCTTTTGATATATGATGGGGAAGAAATATTTTAGTAAATAAATAATACCAATTGTTTAGGACCAGATTTGTGGTGGGAGGTAAAATCTGGGATTGAAGGGGGTGTCTGTAGCATAACATGGAAGAAAGGCATATACAGTGCCATCCTAAACATGTCTACTCAGAAGTAAGATCCACTAAATTCAACAGATACTCCTCTGTCATTCTGTATGGGACTGTAGCCAGATTGTTTGTATATTCATCGCTCTGAACAATTAATTCACCTAATTCAGACTTGTACCTCAAAGGTTGCTTTGGTCCAACAAATACTGTTTTTATATGATATACAACGAGTTATAGTCCTAGTAAATGATACCTATGATACCAAAGTTGTCCCCCAAGGTTCATTTGTAACTTCCTATTCAAAAGAAGGGACAGAATTCCAGTGTTAAAAATTCAGAATTGCATTAAGTCTGGTGTAATTTATCACTTTTTAAATCAATATTATTCAGTTTTTTTAACCTGCCTCTGACTTCTATTTTTCAGTTGTACGGCTTTTCATTTCCAAATTTCCTCCACTCACACTGTCATGCACCACTTTGTATTTATTTTCTCTCTTTTTAAAACCTGATCTTCTTTTTAACACCAACAAGCCCCAGGTTGTTGTGCAAGGGAAAAAAAACCAAAAAACAACACTAGCTTTGGCCTAGTTGGTTTTGTTCAGTTCAAGCCTCCTGTCTTACAAATTTGTCTCTCTGTTCTTCCATTTTTATCCAGCTTGTGCTCTTTTGAAAACACATTTTAACTGTCTTCATCATTTCTCTCTCTACCAAGATCTCTGATGTATTTTCTTTTTCTCCTTGGCAGGAAGCATTGTCCGGTTACGTGGGGACAGTCGGAACCACACAGCCCCCATGTTCCCTTCCTGAAATATTTGTGGAGAGCGAGGGCGTGAATTTTAGGCCTCAAAAGGACTGACAGCATCTTTGGTCTCTCGGCTCACAAAATAGGTATGCTTAGTTTTGCTTGGGGATAGAAACATTTCTCACCTTTAGATCCTCCATCCTAAAGCTATTTACTTGCAAGCAAGCACAACAGCTTTCAGTTCATGCCCGCCACACTCCACTGTCTATACTTTCCACAGTCTCAGTGCAAGAAACATAAACAGCTCAGTATTTTTAACCTTTCAGTATTTCAGTTGTATTCAGCTGCTTTCCTTATTTTATTAAACTAACCAAATAGAAACCCCCTCCACCAGGCATCTTCAAACAGTGGAGTGTTACTGTTTCAAGATTTCAGGAGGTGGCATAGTAAATGTTGGATCCCTATTTTGTGTGAGTGGGAGAAAAACAGCTTCTCACAGGAAGTAAATATGTAGCAACTTTGGTGAGAGGCAGTCTCAGAATAGATGTGTGGGATTTTTTAAAAAAGGAGAAAGTATTTTTATTTTATTTTTTTGCCTTAAAATAAAAACCACTTGATCTGTCAAGATAGTTTGTTCCAAGCAAGGAGGGAAATCCAAGTCTCCGTTGAACAAATCATAAGGAACTTTGCCATCCTAAACCACGGCTCGTTTGCAGAAAAACAAACCACCAATCTAGATTCATAAAACAGCTCATAATATTAAAGAAGAGAGCAGATTAGATGTTTTAGATCTGGGATTTCCTGAACCTTTTAATCTCCAAAGTAGATGGAAGAAATGAACTGAGACAACAAAGGCCAGCTTCACATACTTTTCTGACCCCCATTATACAACTGAGCAAAGGTAGCTCATCCTTAGCAGTATCCAACAATTTAATCCTATATCTCTCTTTTCAGAAGAAGTGGTGTTTTCTCCTTGGTAATGTGACAACAGAATTGCAGCTTTCATTGCTTCATTTGGAGAATTTCTCTCTCAACCTGGATCTTGAGTTGCAGGAGCTTCCTCTGATTGTGAAATCCACATAAGAATAAAGAGCCAAATGCCATGTCTCTCCTTTTGTTTTTGCTTTTCCAATCTGAATCTGCCAAATGAAAGGGAAATGAAGTCGCAAGGCATTTTTCCTTCCCCTTTGTGCCTTGCTACATTTATCTGTGCTTCAGTTGTGAGTTTTGTGTGTGTGTCACAAAAATAGAATTCTAGTTTCAGTTCATTAATGCTGAAGTATAAGTGCATTGATGGGGCAGGTGACATGTTCAAGTGGTGTCCAAACATATAACAATAGCAAGCCCCTAAGGGCATATGAGGAGAATGGGTAAATTGGGGGATGGAGGGCACACACACATAAGCCATCCAGCAGGGTCACATCTGGATTTTGTACATTGGATTGTCTGGTGCGCTAGAGTAAATTTGGACACCGACTCCATTTTTTCAATGTAACAATACTGTCTGGTGAGGCCAGAATAGACTTGCCTTTTCTTCCCTTACCATTGAAAAAATAAATAAATTTTCAAGAGAGCAGGGGGAGAGAATTTACATTACAGAAGCTTCTTGGGCCCTAGGAAAAACATCACCATTACTTTCAATCCCAAATCCTTTCAGTCCTTTTGTCCCAAATCTTCAGCCTTACAAACTCTTGGATTCATTTCTAGGTTATTAGAGAGAGGGGGACAAAAAATAATAATAATTAACCTTACCTGATTCTTGACTTGGCAATTGTTGGTCCCGGAAAGATCCATATTGCCTGTACGAGGTGCTGTAAGGGTAATCAGATTTAGGGGAGTAGGTCCCACCACCCCCAATTCCATTGAGATTAAACTGAGGGTGGTAGGCATAGGGATTCATTGGCTGGGTGTACGCTTGGCTAGGGTAGTACTCGTGCTGGTTATGCGGGGTGCTGTAGTAACCCAGATCCGTGATGGATGATTCAGGTAGGGTCGGGGAGTCCTTGGTGGCCGCATGGCAACTGAGAGAGCTGGAGATGTCCGTCAAGATGCTGGTGATTTTCTTATCGAAGGATCCACTCATGATGAGAAGAAGGCGAAGGGCCCCACCAAGGGAAGGTCCCAAACTTTGGACAAGGGGAAGCCAAACAAAAGTATGCAAGGTTGCAAGGAGTTGTGTGTTGTTTTTTTGTGGGGAGAGGAAAAAAAAAAGTTCTCCACCTCTCCTCCTCCTCCTCCTCCTGAGCAGGCTTACTCAGTCATTGCTCCAGTCATAGCTGCTGTTGCTGCTGTTGCTCCTGCTTGCTGCTATCCTCCTCCAGGGAAAATGTGTAAGAAATCCAACCTAGCCAGCTTGGTTAAACCCTTTAATTAGGGAGTAGGGAAGGGTGGATGCTACATTCCGATTGGCTCCAGAAATATTGCCTCGCAGGCAAAACAGCTTCTTGTCCCCCCCCCACCTCTTCTTTCTATCATATGTATGTGCGTGTATTTAAAATATATCTATTTTTTAAAAAGAGCATATTAAAAAAATAAAATAAAGGAATGCACCCTCTTACACATACAGGCACACACAGGCGCCTACTGTTCTTGAAGTACATCAATGCATATGCACACACACATATATTATAACATAATACAAGATCATATATATTTATATATAAATATATATCACATCACCTTGGAGCAAAGACTGATGGCAAAAGCAACAATATATCCAGATCTCCCTCCTTTCTAGCTTTACCCCCCACAAGTCTCTCAATCAATACATTGGAGGGAAGATTATCTGGATTAAATTAGTTGGGTCCATCAGTTGAGAAGGAGGGAAGAGGGGCAGATCTTCTGTACCTGCCTAGGTATGTTAAGTGGAATGTTCTGTTCACTTGTGTTCAGGTGCATATTTTGGGGAATTTGGAATTCCTGCAAGATGTGTTGCTGTAGATGGTTTTTGCACTGTGATCTGCCTGAATAGCATTTTCCCCATCCAACTGGTGGGTAGGTAGGACAGCACAGGGCAAGATGTTAAATTTACTCTCTTTTGAGTTATTTTTAAAATATGCATTGTTCTTTTTGTTTTTAAGGTAGGTTTTGCGTGTGTGCGTGTGTTTATGTGTGTGTGTGTGATCTTATGTCATGCAGTTTTGTATGTTTGTTTGTTTTACCTGAATGTTGTTACCTGTCTTTTTAGACTCTTCTGAATACCCTCAAGGTTTCCTACAGCACTTGTCCATTTGCAAATGGATCTCTTCTCTCCCGAATGCTTTTTGAAAAAACAAAAACAAAATCCAATTAAAATTAATCATGTGTAAATCTCACTGAAAGCAACAGGAGTTAAATTTGTTGTGACTGGTTCGCTTGTTTGTTGGCCACCATGAGATGTCATCATGACTAACCTTTTGGCTGGATCCAGGCCAGTGTATGTATCTCCACCCCCTAATAATAACCTTCTGAGTTAGAAGACTGTTCTTCCCATTTTACAGATAAGGGACTGAGGTGAACAGGCCATGTACCAAGGGTGTTCCTGGCTCAGACAGTATTTGGATTCAGTTCTTCTAAGCCTGCTGACCCACAGTGACCCAAAATATCAGTGTTTTCACATGTAATGTAAAGGAGCACATATAAGACATACCAGTTTGAACAGTGTACATATGTATGTTCATTGCCCATCTTACCTATGCCTGTTTCAGGCTAGGTCAATATGATACAAGATGAAATGAAATTTCATACAAATTCAAAATCTGGCAAAAATTTGGAATCTGAGTGTTGAGAATGTTCTTATTTGACTTTCAAAATGCATTTACACATAACCAAATCTTGAGTGTTTAGAATTTTGACATGCTTCTAGATTCCAGCAGAGAAAAGTCAGAGCCTCTGTCAAGTGAAACACTTGAATGCAACACCTTGTATAACTAGGTAAAATGTGTATTCACATTAGGATACAAATCAGAATTTCTGCAAGTGTTTTCAAGTATCTGCTCAAGACTTTCCCACTAGCTACTATCAGAGAGCATCCTGACCATTTATGTATAGCAAGGCTGCACTTCTATAAATACTGTACTCTACTTTTGAGTAATCAGGCATCAGGTTGTGCTGCTAAGAATTTATCTTGAGTTTTTTGTGGGTTATTCGGGTTATGTAGCCATGTTCTAGAAGAGTTTGTTCCTGATGTTTCACCAGCATCTGTGGCTGGCATCTTCAGAGAAAAAACTATGGATGCCGGCCGTGAAAGCCTCCAACTTCACAATTTATCTTGATCTCCTAGCCAGATCCTGCATCCAGAAATTATGGGCCTTCTGTTTGCAATGTCATTAGCCATGATGGCTGAGGCATTTGGGGAGCTGTTGTCTTAAAATATAACTTCTCAGCACTGACTGAAATTTATTGGCTCTGAAATATGGGGTGAGTTGAAACCTCTGCTCCCCCTTAGACTTAATCTTGGGCATACCTTTGTGGGTCAGGGATAAATTAAGTATCATACCCTTCAACTGTCTTGACTTGGCAGGAATAGTCCTGGTTAATCCACTGTCGTGCCATGTTTTCAGCTGCTCTTAAAATGTCCCAGTATCTCTATCCTCCCCCTTTGTCCTCAGCTTGTTTCAGTTGCTGCAAAGTGAGCTCAAAATGCAAACGTAGTTTTTACTCAATTAACTCAGCAGGGAGGAGAGGAGGGGAAGGGTTGATGCTTGCCCTTCCCAGTAGGTTGAAGCAAAAGCAAACTGCTGCACCCTCTCCTAGCTTGTGTATTCTTACTCATTAATAACTTTTCTCATCTTTACTTCCCCTGATGTTGCTTGCCCACACAGTGCCCCAGTTTTCATCTGTGAAATGTTGGAGAGTATAAAGTACTGAGATAACAATTTGCTAATGGATTGTCATTAAGCCTGTGGCTGAAAAGAGATTTGAACACAGCCAATGCCCACCTTTTGGGGCCATAGTACTAATGTAAAGTTCCCTCTCAACAGAAACAGTTGAGGATATTTTGGAATGGGGGTGACCATAACAAAGGAAAATGGCTAAACATTTCCCCCCCAATATGCCATAGTTTATCTCTTCTCCCTGTGCCACTAGCAGCATTGTAAAAAATCTCATACAACATGAACATGCTAATTCCCATCATCTCTGAAAACTGTCTTATAAAAATATTCAGAATGAATGGATATTTTCCCTCCTCATTTTAAAAATAATGTTGTTTGTTAACTACATGATCATTTTTATTATTTGAGCTTGTGGACTGCCTCATCTTACAAGCTGGTGTACATGCTGTCATCTCCATCTCTCTCATTTTGAAGGAGCGTTATGTGTGGGTGTGCGTACACAAGCTCACCTCCACTTTCAGGATATATTTGCTTTTGTGCAAGAAGAGGTTGCAATCCTTTGTGTGATTCATGGCTTTCAGCACCCCAAGCCCACAGATACCAAGGCCTGGATTTCCGAGTCTCTCTGATATGCTTCTCCTTGCTGATATGCAAATAATGTGGCAGCTTTGTCATATGCTGGCTAAATGTTTAGGATGTGACTGGCGGTTTTCTGGGTGGACAGCCATGTTTTTCAAATATATGTGTGTATTTGTTTGTATATTTATATGTAGAGGATGTAATAAGAAGTTTGTGAGTGGACTTCAAGGTTTTTCAAATACAAGTGTGTGTGTGTTTGCATGCAATGCTATATGTAGAGGTTGCAAAAGTTATTTGAGGGACTACACCTACCAGAATCCATTGGCCACCTTGGCTATGCTGGCTGGGAGATTTGGGGAGACGTTATCAAAAAACCTTTTCCAGACTCTGTCTCTCTATATAATATAATTCTTTTCACATAAACAAGCAGTTCAATAAACATTACATTATATTCATCTACCTTCATAACAAACATGTTGCTCAGACTAAGGAGAAAGTTTCCAAAAGTTACTTCATTCAAGGCACTGTGTTTATAGCATATAGTGATGCAGGTATATAAAATGTTTGCTCATCTTTGGGTCCCTAGATGCTAGAACACAGCTCCCATTGTCCTTTTTCATTGGCTATGCTGGATATTGGGCTGGTGGAAATAGTGGTCCAACAACCTCTGGAAGGCCGTAGGTTGCCCATCCTGGGAGTAACATCATACGAGTGACCTGGCTTAAGAGATGAGAGCAGGCAGGGTGCATGTCAAGAGAGGTATATCTGCACCTACAGGTTTATTTGATGCAGCATAGAGATGTAGGATGGCCCCAAGCTGCATGATGGCCAAGAATGTGAGGACAGCATTTGTGTAGGTGGCTAAGTTTAGGGTGTAGATGGCTATGTAGGTGTGCATATGCACTTCAGTACGCGTGAGGGAAAAAGGTTTGTCTCTGAGTACATGGCTGAGATATGTGTGTAGGTCTGAGCATCTATGGGAGGGGGCTATTTAGGGTGTGTGCATGGGTATACTTGTTTTATTTCTTCTATAGGCCGCCTATCTCTCTGATTGGGACCCAAGGCAACTCCCAGACAGTCAATTAAAAACAACAACTTCACAATAAAAATGTAAAATCCCCACATAACAGTATAAAATAATTTAAAAGGCATACAAATGTTTAAAAAGATCAACAAAAACATCCCAATAAGATGCTCCCCTGCTTACAAATTAAGAACCTGTTTAAACGAAAAGCTGTTTCCCTGTCCGCAAAAGGAAAGCAGGAAGGATTTGCATGGGGTGGTAGTCTTTTAGATAATCTGGACCTGAAGATGTACAGGACCTTATAGATCATGATCAGCACTATAGGTGTTTGGCGGGTGAAATAGTATGCATTGTGTTTGGAATCTAAAGATGTTGCATGAATCCAACACAGGATTACAGTTCCCAGAATCTCACAACCAGCATGGGTAGTCAGTATGCAATCCTCAAGAACTAGGCATTTCAAAACATCCAACATCATGTTTTGAAAGGTGATGTGTTATTATTTTTTCTTGGCCACTTTTGCAAAACAAAGTGTTAAGCTTGATGATCTATCTGAAAGCAACCTGTCCCCCCTTTCATCTTAAACTTCTATATGTCTCCACTCCAAAACTGATTATAATGTCTCTATTCCCAAAATCAAATTAGAACTTGATAATATGTTTTTGTAAGGGTTCAAATGAGGAGAATTAGTTAGAGATTTCCTCCTCTGTTTCTGCTCATACAGTATATATTTCTCTTCTCTCTATTTCTGTCTGTGTCTATTCACCTTCAGCAAGAGAATGTATGTAAAGTAACATGGGTTTTGTCAGCATAATCTGTTTTCAAGTTGTTCCTTTGTGAAATCTAATGAAAAGGTGGGCAGAAATGGATCTGGATCTAGTAGCTGATCACTGGGTGATTTCTAGTAGACTGGCAAAGATTTTCAATCCTAGTTTAATCACAGCAGCAATGAAATGATCCTTCTGCCACCCTAAATTTTACTGCTGAAATGATGAATGTGTGGATATAGATTTGGGGGGCAAAGAAAAGCTGATGAGCTGCATTCAGTTCAGCTAATAAATTCCTTGGGTCAAAATACTGACATTCTGAGAGTAATGGGCAAAAAGCCAACGGTCAGTCCCCATTATAGCAGACACATGGGTTGCATCTGCATTGCAGAAATAATGCAGTTTGACACAGCTTTAACTGCTGTGGCTCAATAGTATGGAATTCTAGGATTTGTAGTTTTGTGAGATGTTTAGCCTTCTCTGTCAAGAGAGCTCAGAGAAAGTTGAGTCATAGCAGTTAAAGCAGTGTCAAGCTGCATTATTTCTGCAGTGCAGATACAGCCATGGAATCAATGAGAACTTGATATATCAATTCTTACTTAACTTCCATTTAGACAGCCCTTGCTGGTACACCGCCATTGGGTTCTACTATAAAAACCACTGTCCAGTGCATATGGAAGCTTGGCTTCCTGTTTTGTAGAATTCCTTTAAAAAGTGTGGCATCAACGTGTCAAATGGCCTACATTTCCAGGTATGCTCAACTCATGGCAATTATGTGTGTGTTTGGAGAGGGGAAACAATGGGGCGTTTTCTTGTGTCATTTGGAAACAAAAGAGACAATAGATCAGAGCTACTTTAAATTTAGCACCTTAAACTTCTTTCTTCAAATTAGAATTAAACTCTCAGCTTGTTATCCATCCAGTCTGTTGGGACAACGAGGTCTTTCTCATCCCATCATTTCAGTGGTATTCTGTGACTTTGGCAACTAGCATGGTATAATGGATACGGAATCCCAATACTTCTGGGAAGGCAAGGGTTCAGATCCTATGCAGCCAAGAAGCACATTGGATAACTTTGCACCAGTTGCCATCTCTCACTCAAAGCTGGCCCTATCATTAGGCAGGAGGCAGCTGTGCTCTGTTGAGATCTCTTTGTCTCCCATACCCTTCTATTCTACCTATTCTGTCCAGTCAATAGAAGAAGAGATCAAGCAGAAATATGATACTGATGAGCTTCTCTGAAATTATACTTTCCAAATGTTGGAACAACAGCCCCCATTATGGGCAACATTCTAAGATGAAGTACAGAAAGTAATTAGCCAGATATAAACTTACTGGAGGGCATAGTAGAGTCACTGATTTTAGAATATCTCCATCTCTCATCAGAAAAAACTAGCTTCCCATCTGGCCCATTTCTCCCTTTCCATCCCATAGCTCTTAGGATCCCACTGAAGTAAATCTCAGGAGGAGATCTCACATGGGAGAATCCTGAAGTCAGAATTTGGTTACTAATCTAGATGGTTGTACAGTGGGCCCTTGTTATCCACTGGGGTTTGGTTCCAGGACCCTCTGTGGATAACAAAATCTGTGTATGCTCAAGTCCCATTAAATATAATGGCACAACAAAATGGTGTCCCAAATATAAAATGGAAAATCAAGATTTGCTATTTGGAATGTATACTTTTTGGCAATATTTTCAAGCCATGTATGCTCAAATCTGTGGATAAAAAAATCCGTGGATAAGGAGGGCCAACTGTATGTTACTTCCAGCATAAGAAGAGGTACACTGGGGAACATGAACAGGAAGGTGCTACTATGGAAATCTAAACAGTCCCAAATTATTTAAGTGCCCCACTTTTTTGGAGTGAAAGAATATAAGAGTTAACAGCCCAGTTTAGGCCTCAGCTTCTTTCTTTGTCTAAAAGACTAGCTGCTTTATTAGATGTTGTTAGCAATTATTCCTGGACACTTCCTGCAATGGAGTTTAAAAAGAGATCAATTAATTTGAAACTTTAATATGTATCTTATCTCTTTCATATATGTTAGATAATTGCTTAACAATTTGCTTGCTGTTAAATGCACTCTTTTCCTAGACAAGCTGTTTGCTGTTTTCTTAGACAAATATAGAAGTCAACAAAGATTATGTGGGAAAGGAAAATAATGCACAACCTCCCCCCCTTTTTTAATGCTTTTTAGTGGACATATTATTGCCATTAAAACTGAAGGGCAATTTACACAACTTTCCCTTATGTAGAAGAGTCAGTTATAGTTTTATCAGCATAAGCAAACTAGTCCAATACTTTTATTTACTACAGCTTCCAGAATCTCCCAGCAAGCCTAGTCACTGGCCATGTTGGCTAGGGGATTCTGGGAATTCCTGATCCCAAATAATCCCTCTTCCCTTGAGCTCTGGAACAAACAGTTCTCTGTCCCAAGCAGCTCACTACTGAACTTACAATTCAAATTAGGGGAAATCCAGGGTGATTTGCTACTGTGTCCCTTCATTTCATCCTAGGTAATTTTTAAAAGAAATCCCCAAGGATTTAAAAGAAATCCCCAAGGAGGGGTGGGTTTTAGAAACTGTCACCAAAATTCCCAATCCATGCCTGATGAAGTTTCAAAATAAAGTCCTCTAAATATATTGGGAAGCCTCTTTGTTTAGTGCCTCTTTGTCGACACTGGATTGCTGATGTGTCTGACAACTTTCAGAGAAAATGTGACACTCATGTGACATGGACATACATTACTCATATGATATCCTCTTGTTTATTTAGGTTCTATAGTTTAAAAAAAAATCAGAGATGTGCGGTGCAATAGTGCCATTTGCAGGACATCTGTAGAACTGCAATGATGTCTCTGGCCTGTAAAGCTACACTGGGGAATTTTGGCCTTCCAGATATGTGAGTCTTACCATTGGCTGTGTTGGGTGAGGCTGATAGGAATGGAAGTTTGAACATCTCGAACGCCAAGCCATTTGTATCCCTGCTTTAAAGTATGGGGGACAAAAGAGGAGATAGTCATACCCTCCAACACTCTGCAGATGAAAACTGGGTCACATATGGCCAGGCAACATTTAGGTGTGGTCAAGATGGAAAAATTATTGATGATGAAAAATGAAAAGCTAGGAGAGGCTGCAGAAGTTTGCTTTTGCCTGACTCTCTTGGGAATGGCAAGATTCAGCCCCCCCTCTTGTCCTCTCCCTGATGCTGTGTTAACTGAGTATATACAACGTTTGCATTTTGAACCCAGTTTGCACAAAGGGAAATAAGCCAAATGAGGAAAGGAGGAGAGAGAAACTGGGACTTTTAAAAAACCAGCTGAAAAAATGGAAAGACGGGGTTATTTGGACCTGTTCTTGCCAAATCCAGAAAGTTCAAGGGTGCATAGATATTTATTCTGGTGCTTTGGGGGTGTGCTTTTTTCATTGCTTCCTTCCTGTTTCATCTTCCTTCTAACATTTCCAAGAGCCACCCTTTACTGTTATTCATTTTAATTTAATTTAATTTTACCCCCCCCCCCTTTCTTCCAGTCTTGGGGCTCAAGGTGGCTTACAAAGTTAAATCAGGTTCCGATAAAAATCTGCCTTATTAAGGCATTAAAAGATAAAATATAATTATAAATAGAATTCAAGCCATTTACAAACAACCCATTTAAAAGAACAGCACTGATGAATACAGAAAGTACACAACATGATTTAAACCCTCTCCCCATGAACAGTTAATTCCCAAAGGCCTGTTGAAACAAACAAAAATCTTTGCCTGCTTTTGGAAGGACATCAAAGATGGCGCCAGTCTAGCCTCTCTAGGAAAAGAATTCCAGAATTTGGAAAATGCCACTAAGAAGGCTCTCTCCCATTTTTCCACCCATTCTTTCTTTGAGAGTGGCAGGACAAAGACAAGGGTTTCCCTGGAGGATCTCAAGATATGAATAGGCTCACATGGGAGAATACAGGCCTTCAGTTAACCTGGGCTCAAGCAGATAACTCCCTTCTCTTTAGGTCTTTTCCTTACTCTTGTTCTCTCCCATATTTTCCACCAATTGTCCTCTCTTATCGACCTCACTTTCAAACTTCTCCTCTTATGCTAAACCAGTGCTTCTATATCTGATGTGGGGCACTGGCAATCCCCATGCCCTGTGGACCAGTATCCTATTTGTGCCCATTAGCAGCAAATGGTTCTTTCTTTCTTGGAGGAAACTCACCAGGGGCATGCAGCAAGTGGACCACGGACTGGCACTGGTCTCTGCACCACCACTTTGCGTAGCAGTATCCTAAACCATATAAGACTGGGTTATCTAACAACCTGCCTTCTCTCACAGGACTCTGTATGTGGATTAAGAGAATCAGTCAGACGTGTCCTCTTCTTAACAAGAAAAATAACATTGGTCTCAATTCTCAGTGTGATAGAAATCAGAAAAATTGATTGATTTATTGGTCATCAGTGACAGATGATTTTTAGTTGTGGCTTCAACTGAACAATACCCTTCACCACTCAAAATCCCTAATGCTTTGGCTCTTATATCCTGTTTCTGGGCCCTGGTGATGTGTAAAACAGGAGTATAAAAAAAAGAGGAAAGATAAACACAGACGCATAGCTGGCAGAGAACTTTTGGGCTGAAGGATAGTGTGCAGCCCTTCCCTCTTGCCTGGAGTTGACCACAAAAAAAGTTGAATTGAGAATTTGCATACCCACTTCCCTACCTGGAGCTCACCTATGAAACCTGGAGATTTAAGATGGAGATCTGGTAATCCTAATTGCCAGCTTCCACTCTCTATATGCAGCAACATGTATGGCCAATGGTCAGGGGATCATGAGAACAGCAGCATAACAACATTGCACAATTTCTGCACTGGTATAGTGCAATCCATCTGTAGTAGATTCAGAGTTGTTACCTCCTTTTTAGTGCAGTTTCCAGAATCGTTTGGTTCCAGGACCTCCCATGGCTACCAAAATCCATGGATGCTCAAGTCTCCTTAAATACAATGGCACGGTAAAATGGTGTCCTTTATTTAAAATGGCAAAATCAAGGTTTCCTTTTTGGAATTTATATATTTTGGGGAATATTTTCAAGCCATGGCTGCTTGAATCCGTGAATAAAGAATCCATGGATATGGAGGGCCGATTGTATACCCCTGATTTTAAGCAAGAAGAATTGGTCCAGCTTAACATTTTTCTTGGTGGAACAGTGCCATCTACTGTAAAGTTAAATATGGCTCCTCTTATAGTCATAAACCAGAAGGAAGCACCTGCAAAGTTTACTGATCTCAGTATGTGCTTAACTCCACCCAATGAAATTAGTGGGATTTAAAAGCATTTGGCTGGACCCTCCTGAGTATCAGAGTTGTATGTTCTATCTCTTGGTATTTTTTTGCCGTAGTAGGGAAAGTATGGTCCTCCAGCTGTTGTTGGCCTTCAATTCCTCTTGGTCCTAGTCAGGGCACTCTCATAGCCAGGCATAAAGCAATTCCAGCAATAGCTGATTCCCAGCCCTGGCTCCCATTTTTCTAGCATCTTCAGGTAGTACCACTGCTGATAATGATGGATCTTCCATAGTATGCCCAGTTTCGCACCTTTCCAGGGCACTGTAGGAAATGGAAATGCAGCTCATCATTCTGGGAAATGTAAATACTTCCTCATCAGTCTGGGGCATTGTGGGAAAAATAAACTATAGCTCATATGTCAGAGGCATTGTGAGAAATGCCAGCTCACTCTGTCACTGACTGGAGCAGCTCTAAACATACTGAAGGAGGAGTATTCCCCCAAAGGTCACTGTCCTGAGCCCTATCCCCCTGCACAGTAGGTAAGGCAGGCAGAAAACACAACACTTTTGTTACAACGGAAAGACTAGACATGGAAAACATTTAGAGTGTGTGCAAAAGAATGACCAACGGCTTCCCATTTTATTAGCCTAATGACTAAAGGCCACAATCTGGCCACGGAGATGCTCATTCTTTGCATTGGTGCAAAGCAACTTTCCCTATTAACTTTCTTGAGTCTGAGAACCCCTGAAGATGTCGGGCCAAAATTCCCCATTATCCCCAACCAATGTGGTTTTGTGGAAAAGCTTTCTTACAAGGCTAAGCCCTCGCTGCCTTAAAAGGAAAACAGTAGCAGCCCACTAGTCATGTATGGTGGCTCAGTCATTGCCTTGTCTTTGCTGTCTGTAGGGATTGAAAAACACAGGAAGGCTGACCCAAGCTTTTAAGGTAGATTTTTGTCCAGTGTTTCGCAGCCAATATAGCAACTGGCCATTGTGGTGGGAGAATTCATGTAGAGTTTTTAAGATCTGGGGCCCTTTCATGATATAGTCATAACACTATGATTCTACTTTAACTTCCATGCCTCTATCCTATGCAATTCTGGAAACTGTAGTCTGTTGAAATACTAGAGCTCTCTGAATAAGAATTCTAGATAATCTTCTCTAAACCGCAAATCTAAAGATTCCATAGGATGTTATCATGGGAGCTAAAGTGGAATGATACTTTTATAATTGTTCAGTGTGAAAGGGCCCCTGGTCTTCAAAGGAGCATCAGATTTCTATTTCCCCTGTTGCTTTTAGAAAAAGTAACAGTGGACTCTTTCAAACGGGAGGAATTTCTCCCAAATCCGAATCGAGCCCATTCGGATTCATGTAAATTCGATAGTTTAGCGAATTTACATGAATCCCCATTGCGTTCGGAAGGCGTTCGGAATGTCTTCCTATTACCCGAAAATAACCCCCCCTTGCCCGAAATTGCGTGAGAAGAATTAATTCGCAATAACATGAAACCCCAGACTTGCATTTGGATTGCCTTTGCATTATACTTCCAATTTCCCATGTCTGAAAGAGTCCAGTATTTAAGTGTAGTGGGTCCTTGGTATCTGCTGAAGTTTGGTTCCATAACCCACCCCGCCATGGACACCAAAATCCATGGATGCTCAAGTCCCATTATATACAGTGGCATAGTAAAATGGTGTCACCAGTATAAAATGGTAAAATCAAGGTCTGGTTTTTGGATTAGTAGTTTGAGTCCATTGTTCTGTGTTTTAGTCTCTGGAGCAGCAGAAAATAAGCTTGCTTCTTCCTCCACATGACACTTTTTCAAATGTTCAAACATGGCTGTCTTGTCATCGCTTAATCTTTTCTTCCCTAGGCTAAACATACCCAGCTCCCTAAGCTGCTCCATATAGGGCATGGCACCCAGATCTTTCACTATTTCAATTGCCCTCCTCTGGACACACTCCAGCTTATCACTATCCTTCTTGAATTGGACACAGAACTTGACACAGCATTCAAAACGAGGCTTGACTGAAATAGAATAAAGTGGCATTATTCCTTCCCCTAGTCTAGACGTTATATTCCTATTAATACATTCTGATTCAAATGTCAAAATGTAGAAATTTTAAAAGCATAGCTGTATAGCGGCCTACTTTATCTAGGTTGCCCTGTAAGGATTAACCTCTGGAGGAAATAAAGAGTCTGGAGACAACAGGAGACAAAATACAGATTCCTGACCTTTTGCCGCTCATGTTGATTCATGCCATCCCCATCTCTCAATACTTAGAGAAAGCAGCCCATTTACTCCAAGTAAGGTTTACAGTGTAGCATAGAAGGATGGTAACTTCTCTATGTAGGGATATGAATAGGCACTGCCCCACAACCAAATATACACTTCTTTTAAAAAAATAATCTCTTCTTTACAAAACACACACATTCTCTCTGTACAGTCCAAAAGTATGCATTTCACAATCAGATGTCATAAAACTCTGCAGGGTCATGAATGAAGCTGTGATAAGACATAAAAGAGCAAATATTACTTGGCTTTGAATGTTGCTTAGGTTTATTTTGACATAAGCTGCCTTAGGGATCATGGGATGGAAAGGCAGGAATTTAAAATATTCAAAATAAATAAAGGCTACCTACACAGTCTTACTCAACTAGGAGATCTTCTTTCTTCTGTCTACTGCTAAAACTGTTTCTAGGAGTGCAACCTGTAAGGTGTAAAGAAGTAAACCCATTAAACACACACGCACATACACAGAGCACTCTTTAGCAACTTTCCAACATAGATTTATGGAAGGAGTATGCAATACAAATATGTATACTCCTTGCATATATATATATATATATATATGCACATACACACATAAAATAATCTAATACAAACAGTGGTTTGGATCTTGAGAGCAGAAAATAACTTCTTTATTAAATAAATCGATCCATCCATACGTACATAGAGGACAGCTCGTGCAAGAGATGAATTGAGACTTGTCATGCCCTCCCTTTTTGTTTTTGTTTTTGTTTTGTATTTTTAGCTTTTTGGTCCTTGAAGCATCCTTGAAGCATAAAAAGGAGACCTGTATAGCACTGGATCAGCAAATTTTGGAAAGGTTATCAGTATTGTTTTTCATCTTCCAGAACCCCCAACAAGCAAAGCCAGTGAACTTGCTGCCTGGGAAATATTGGGAACTGTAATTTTTGTGACATCAAAGGCTTTCACGCCCGGCATCTATAGTTTTTTGTAGGTTTTTCGGGCTATGAGGCTGTATTCTAGAACATGACCTCATACCCCCCCCCATATATATATATATATATATCATTGTAATTTTAAAAAAATCATGTTCTAGGAATGAGGTATGTGGGGTTTGAACTCAAAGGAATTTCCTATAATTGGCTGGATCAACTGAGTGGAGTTTGTGCACAAGATGACTCTGCACATTTGAGGAAATTTCCATTCCTTGATAGCCTATTGTATTGTAGCCTTTGACCCTCTAGAACAAGTGTGAGTAAAGTGCAGCTTGTGGGCTGCATGAGGCCCCCAGGGCTGTTTTGATGGGGCCCCCAGAAGTCAACATTTTTAGAACCTCAAAATGCCTTCTAGGGGCCTGTGAGGAGCATTTCTGCACACATGTTGGGCCCCTCTGGGCCAATTTAGGCTCAGGAGAGGCCCTTTTTGGAACAAGAAATGAACAGGAAGCAACTTTCCACCATTTCCTGTTGTTATAAAAAGGCCATCCCTGTGGCATTGTGGCACAGTGGTTAAACGCTGGTACTTCAGCCACAATGTTGTGAGTTCAATCCCAGGGTTCCAAGGTTGACTCAGCCTTCCATCCTTTCATAGGTTGGTAAAATGAGTACCAAGCTTGTTGGGGGCAATTGGCTTACAGATTGTAAACCGCTTAGAGAGTGCTGAGTTCATTATTAAGTGGTATAAAAATGTAAATGCTATTGCTAATGCTATTGCCTTTGCCAGGGCCAGAAAATCCTCCCCATGCCCTTGAGGGTGCTGAGGGCAAACAATATTTTGTTGTTACAAGGGGTATGGAGGATGGTGGGACCCTCCAAAGTCTCCTGGGAAGCTAATGCAGCCTTCTAGCCTTCCACAGTTGCATACCCCTGCTCTCTAGAGAGTCTTTTCAACAGGAAAGAGGGGTAATGCCAAAGTGCCTTTGGATTCATTTCCTTCTACCCTTACTGCTCAGGATCTAAGCCATTGTCAAAGGGGTAAACTCATTAGTGTCTGCTAATAATGAGTCTTTGTTGAGGGCCTTGATCTTATATGTAAGTCACCTTGATGTCTCTCCTTACTTCTGTCTGGAGATGAAGGCCCTTCTATTTCTGAAGGTTTTGGGAAAGTACTGTATATACTCATGTTTAAGTCTTCAAATTTTACTCAAAAAATTGACTCCAAAACACCTAAGTGGACTTATCCAAGGGTCAATGTGAGCACCGTACTTAAACTCTTATATATATATAAAAGGAACCATTCCCTGGTGAAAGGCAAGAGTATACAGTGTGCTCTCCACGTTCACTTGGGGTAGGGGCACAGGACCCCCATGAAAGTGGAAAAACTGCAAATAAAATTCCATTGCGAAGTCGAAGACTTTCATGGCCAGCATCCATAGTTTTTTGTGGGTTTTCAAGGCTATGTGGCCATGTTCTAGAAGAGTTTATTCCTGATGTTTTGCCAGCATCTGTGGCTGGCATCTTCAGAGAAATCCCACTGTTTTCTTACTGGTGAGAACACCTCTCTAGTAATCATTAGGTCATTAAACACAACTCTGTGGTTATTATCAGCTGGAAACTGATTATTGAAGCATGTTGGAGGACCTACCAATGCCTACAGAAGTGGGTTTTTTTTTAGGATTCTCTCATTCCTTCATTATATGTTTATGGTCAACTTCCAGCAGAGTCACACTGGATGACATAGAGATCCCCAGAGAGAACCGCTAAAGTTAAAATTGCAAATGTGGAGGGACAACTGTAATCTGTCCTGGAAGTATTGAGCATACACCCCCACCATCCATCCAGCCTTCAGTGTGAGCACAAATAGTTATGCCTGCTGGGATTTTGTAAGTTCTTTAGCATTGTTTTCCTTTGCTTCATCTTTTATATCATTTGTTACATGCCTCTAAGTTTTATGCTTGACCTATCCACAGGTCATATCAAAATCTATAATTTTGACACCAAAACCTGTCCTCAACTTATACATGAACTCAACTTATAGTCGAGCATATATGGTAATTATTTTACATGCAAAGGGCTTACATGTGCAATGCTGCACAACTTTGTATCATTTCTGAGTATCATGGGAAATTAAATTGGGCACCAGTTCTCAGTGCAAAGCCACTGCAACTGATCAAAATCCTACTGCCAGGTAATTCCACATAGACAACAAGAGGAGATTGGTGCAGAAGGGTGTTGCACCAGAAAACAAAGGCAGATCTGGAGATAAAAGTATGACAATTTATTTAAGACGTACTTGCCATACTGGCTGAAAGATTCAGGGAGTAATTGTCCAAAAAGGTCACAGATTTTCTTTATTAACAGATATGCATTAAAAGTTAGGGGGGGGGCAATGATAGATGTATGTTCTTTTCTATAGAAATCTAGATTAGAATACAGTTGAAGGAGAATATTTAAAAAATATAAACTGAAAAATTGTTATTCAAACTTTAAGAAGATGGGAATTTTTGGAGTATGGAAATAATGCAGAGCTTGCTTTGGGGTTCAGTTTTAAAGGCATTAAATTAAACGTTAAGTCCTTTTGGTGAGCTGCATTTTCAGTGGAAAGGCAGGCTAGAAATGCAATTCTGCAACAGTAATATTAAATATTATTTTACCAGGCACTGTCCATGAGTGTCTTTCCTGCTTAAAATTTATTAGCCTCCACAACTGGGCTAGACAGAGATGTGAAAGTAAGAGAATATAAACTTTGTGAGTGAGCCAGCATGGTGCAATGGTTTGAATGCTGGACTTCAATTCTGGAGACCACAGTTTGATTCCCAGCTTGATGAAACCCACTGAGTGACCTTGGGCAAGTTACATGCTCTCAGCCTCAGTGGATGGCAAAAAAACCTCCTCTGAACAAATCTTGCCAAGAAAATCCAATGACAGGGCCGCCATAAATCAGAAACAACTTGAAGGCACACAACAACAACAACAACAACAACAACAACAACACATTGTGTGAGACAAGACAATTGACAGTGGGGAATTTACTCCAAAACTTTGGCTAACATTCTGTAGAGGTGATGGCCACTAGATGGCAGGTGTAAACAAGAAAAAGTCACAGAGCAATAGCTTCATTCAAAACCTACCTTGAAGGAACTGTTTCTGCATTAATCTGATAAGGAAACTTGTTCAAGACAGTGGTGCAATGTGGTTCTAGGGCACACACTCAGCTTACAAGAAATTCAGGCCAGGGATTCAGGGCTTCCCACAAACACAACCAACACTTCTATGTCGGTGCACATTACGTGGGGTGCTGGGCATAGGTGAGTGTGAAGTTCTGAACTAATGAAGAAAATGTTGCATTTATCAGATAAAAGTAGAGTGGAGTATAGTTTTCTATGCACTGTGTGGAAGATATTATAAGGTAAGGATGTACTGGGAGGGATTAGAAAAGGGAATGTGGGAATGAGTGGTGACTGGTGGAATGTGAAAGAGGTTTTGTAAAGGCCACTGTATGACAGTTGGAGTGGGGGGTCTGTAAAGGTCAGGGATTAGTTAGGTGGCGTTTAAGAGTTTGAGTGGTTAGGAGAGTTAGAATCAGAGTCAGAGACAGAAGAGAGTTAGAGTTGGGGTTAGAGTTAGGCTGTGAATGAGATAGAATGAGAAAGAGTAAGTCAGAGTTAGTGTCAGCCAGGATTAATATGTACTAAATAAGTAATCTGTGAGGATGTGTTCAATTTTTTTTTTCATTATACACTTTTGTCTTCAGAAAGGATATTGGAAAACTTCAGTTCAGATACACAGTGTTTGTGGTGCCTTCAGTTAATCAAAGGGTGGAGGTGTCCAATGGGAATATGAAAGGTTTAAAGTTTCACATAAGACCTTATCACACTAGAGGAATCTGGAACAGAAATGGGATTTAAATTAGAATTAAATTAGAAAAAACCCGCAAATGCGGGTAGCTTTTCACATGACGTTCCTGCTAAAGTGAAATAATGCAAAAATAAACTGAAGGTAAAATGGAGGAAAACAACAGCTTTTTACTTTCAAAACTTCCCAAAAGTAAAAAGCTGTTGTTTTCCTCTGTTTTACCTTCGGTTTATTTTCATGTTATTTCATTTTGGCAGGCATATGGTGTGAAAAACTTCCCGCATTTCTGGGCTAAAAAAACCCAAAAAAACCTAGTTTAACTCCTGTTTCTGAATGGGATTTCGCTAACGTGATAATAAAAACCATGAAGGCATCTACAAGGTTTCCACAGTGGGTGGCCACATTTGTGAGACAGGGGAAAGTCCACACACTGGTGGCAGAGGTGGGGATAAGTTTCATGCCCTCACAGTGGGCTCCTGAGGGTGATAAAGCTAGGCAATTTCCAAGTCAGCCTCTGCCAACCAACAGATGGGCCGCCGCTATAATAGTGGTTATCTGTTCTTTGCAGAGGATATGCATGAAGATTGAATGCCACCTAAGAGACTTCATACCCTGCCTTTTGACATGCTGAGACTAATATTCTCATACCTGTTCCATCCCACCAGATCTAGTACTACTGGTAGTAGGGATAGCTAAACAGTCTTTCAGGGAATCTCCCCAGCCATTGGCAGGGCTTTCTTGATGATGATGATGATGATGATGATGGCACCCCAATTGTAAAACTCACTTCCATTTGTAATTTCCTATTTTATTTGTGTGTCTGGGTAGTTAGCTGCCCTCAACTCCTGTAATAAAGGGTAGCGTACACATTGAAATAATAAGAGAAAAAGGAACGGAGAGGAATTGCTTCCTTATCAACCTTGAAAACCCTCTGATTATTTCTAAGATTACTTAAAAATACAGTTTGAAAAATGCTGTTTTAAGAATTTTCATTTCGTTCACCTTCCCTTTCCATCCAGAGTGATTTGGGACAAAATACCGAGGAATTTTGTAAGCCTTAACTTGCCAAATTACTTTACCAGGGTAATCTGCTGGGCTGCCAAAAGCTTAAATTGAAAGCTGTGCTGAATAAAATAACAACAGTAAACAGGTGCCTCTCTTGATCTGTTGCTCTCTCCAAGTGTTAAATGGGTGTTTTATTTTAAACAGTAGCAGCTGGAGGCATCTGTCTATTTCAGGGAAACTTGTCTCACTCCAGAAGAGATCTGGATGCTATCAAGAAGATGATCACTGGCCAGAAAGCAGGTTACATTTTCCTGTAGAAGATAGTGTGTGGGTGGCTGGTTAGGTCCAGGGATGGGAAGCAGTAATCATTAATTTAGGAGATTATTAAACTGCCTTTCCTCCTAGCCTCAGCGCAGGCTGAAATGTTTGAAAACTTAAAAAACGGGTGTTGTCGCACACCTCCGTGCCTAGTCCGGAGGCATTGCATACCCAGTCTTGGCATCCCGTACCTGATCTGTACTTCTCCGGCACTTTTTGAAAGAACAGGAGTTTCCTGTTCTTTGCAAAGTATGGGAGAAGTATGGATCTTGACCACACTCTAAGGGTGACCGCACTCAACCACACGTGTCCCATTTTTCATCTGTGAAACGCTGGAGGGTATGAAATAGATGCAAGCACTACTTCATATAAAAGCATGGTGGTTCTGTGGAACTCACTACCACAAGATGTGATGTTGCCCACTAGCTTTGATGTCTTTAGCAACAGTGATAAATTAATGAAGGGTGGAATCAAAGCTTTGCAAAGTGATCATGTTGACTGAAGGGTTCTAGGAAGTGCAGTACAGAAATAATATTTCCAGGTTTTGAGTAGCTCTATCCATGAGAGCTGAGTAGGACTTCCTTGTTTAGAGATGGCTAATGGTAGAGCAAATAGGGAGAGATGTTGCCTCCATACTTCAATGATGAGCTTCTCAAATGCACCTCTTTGGCCACTCTAGGGAGGCCAGATCCCCTAAGGAGGATTCTGCAGTAAAAATGAGCAAAGGTCTGCTTAGATTTCTCGGATCCAGAGAGGTGGGCACATTTCATGAAGAGGATACTTGTCTAAAGTGTGTGGCCAAAGCAGGAGTGGAACCAGAGCTAAACAAGGGCAAGACAAAACAAAGATGGTTATATCTTCATTTTTACTTTAATAATAATAATAATAATAATAATAATAATATTTATTTATAGCCCGCTCCTCTAATGAGATACTCGGAGCAGGGTACAGCAGAATAAAAAAATACACAGTGAAAACAACAATCACATCCCTCCCCAACCACCCCCCCCCCCTTAAAACTGATTTAAATCAAGACAATTTAAAATCAACACAGTTAAAATTGGTCAACAATTGTTAAAACAATGTGCAAACTCATGAACAAACCATGTGCAAGACCGCATTAAATAGATTCAGCAGAACAGGTAGAGGGACAGCTGAAATTAATTCCCGTTTCTAATTATGTTTTCAGGATAGGGAGTAGATGTTTCTTTTATTCTCTCCTTCAAGGAAAGGCCTGCTGGAAAAGATGCATCTTTAAAGCCTTTTTGAAACTAGCCAGTGATGTATTGAAACGCATCTTGTCCGGCAGGCTGTTCCAAAGCTTAGGGTTGGTAGCTGAAAAGGCCCTCTGGGAGGTCTGCAACAACCTGGTTTTCATAGGGTGCAGCAGGTTCCTCCCAGAGGACCGAAGTGTGCGGGGCGGTTCATATGGGAAGAGGCGGTCCTTAAAGTAGGATGGGCCTGAGCCATGTAGGGCTTTAAAGGTTAGTACCAACACCTTGTACTGTGCCCAGAAACTAATGGGCAGCCAATGGAGAGCTTTGAGCACTGGTGTTATGTGCTCTCTCCTTGATGTTCCAGTGATAAGCCTGGCTGCCATATTCTGAACTAATTGAAGTTTCCGGGTTAGGCACAAGGGTAGCCCCATGTAGAGCGCGTTACAGAAATCCAGAAGTGAGGTTACTAGAGCATATACCACAGTCTCCAGGTCTTTCGTGTCCAGGAAAGGGCACAGCTGGCATATCAGCCGAAGCTCATAACAGGCATTCCTGACTGTCACATTCACCTGACTAGTCATGTGAAGCGAAGAGTCAAGGAGTACCCCCAGACTCTTTTGTGTCTTCATTCTGTTTCCCAGCACAACAGTATTTTATATTATTTGGGCAAATCAGCATAGGAGAGATACTGCCACCCAAATTTTGTGGTGTGCTTTAGGAGCGCTTTTTTTTTTTTTTTTTTTTTTTTTTGGAGGAACACACTTGGGGCTGCAAAACTGGTTGGTAGGCACGATGGGTTCTTCATAAAAGAGTTACCTTACATATGTGCATCTCTTCTTTGTGTGATACCTTGCTAAGAGCTTGGCACTAAAAGTAGATTTTGTGATTCTGTGTTTGGGGAAAAACACATGCTGAGCCCTATAGCATTTCTTCAGAATAAGGATATAATTGCTGTTGTCTCCTCCCAGATATTTCCAAATGATTCTGTAAAGTGGGTGGTAGTGACTTTCCTCCCACCCAACCCAGCATCCTCATCGAGCCCCATTCCTGGTGCCAGGGGGTATCATGTAGGAGGGATAGCTCTTCATGCCAGGTAAAAGAGGGAGTTCTGTGTTTGCATCTAGCTGTCACATTCTTGGAATTCCAGTTGTATGTGGGAGGGAAGTCTACTTTAGGGAAATGTTATCTTTGTAAGGGAGCTGTGTTTCTCAAATTGCTTTTGATAGTCTATGTTAGCACATAATGTTTAACTAGAGCTGATGGGAAGCAGGAACATTGGCTCACACCCTTTCTTCTTGTTTTACAAAAGCCTGCTTTCTGACTAAGGGGGTTTCCATGTCAGTGGGACAGTAAATTCACTCTGGGTTTTAGTCTGAAGGTTAGGCAAGCTATCCAAGGTCCTGGACCTATTTTGGGAATAAGTGCACACTTGCAGTGAATTTGCTGCTCCATTGCATGGAAACCACCAGCAGCCAAGGCCCTTGCTGGCCACTCCAGAAGCTGGTTCCAAAAACAGCATGATTCTTTTTCCTAATCCATGTACACATCACCATAAAAAAGAATGAAAAAGCCTACCATTTTGGAGGGAGAGCTGAACCAGTGGTGGAGAGAGCTGAACAGGACTTGGGGGCAGAGGTCTATGGCTGCACTTGACAAAAAGGGTGGAAGAGTTCGTAAGCAAAGCAATACATATTGCTATTATACAAAACACTCTGAAGCACCACAAAAGGGGCACTAGATTGTAAGCATAGGACACTTGACTGTAAATTGCCTCAAGTGTATTCCAAGTGGGATGAGGTACCCAGACAAGCGAACAGCTGGGTATCCTAAGCTGGAGGTTTCTGTATGGCACCATTTTGTTATATTTTGTCTTGGTGTCACCACATTTCATATGGCAAGAAGTTCTTTGCTGGCTTTCTAGTTTATTTCTGTCTTTATGTATTTATTTATTGCCCGCTTCTCTGTCAAGACAATCAGAGCGGGTTACAGCAGATAAAAAATTACAGAGTAAAACAATTCCAATAATTCCAATAATCATGCTCTGCCTTCTGAACAGGAGTACATAATAAGAGACCATAATATTTTACTAAGAATGTTAAATAGTGGCTTGGGTTGCACTCAGTGAATAGCTGCAAATCAAACACATTCAACTCAGTGGTAAATGCAAATCAAGTGCAAATCATTTACTTCAGTGGCCGAATTCAAAGACATAGCTATGTTAGTCTGGAAAATTAGTATGCCAAGGGATTTTGTAGCACCTTTGAGCCTAACTGAAACAAAGAAGCTGGTAACATGAGCTTTCATAGGCACAGGTCTACAAAAGCTCATGCTACCAGCTTCTTTCTTTCAATTAGTCTCAGAGGTGCTACAAGATCCCTTTTCATTCATTTATCTGTTAATAGTCATTTACTTGATACCTCCATTCCCACTAAAATCTGGGGCTGGAGACCCAGGGAACATGTAAAATCCTGAAGCACTCTAGTTTGTTTTCCCTAATCTGGGTCCCATTCAGATATATTGAATAAGTTGGGATTTGTAGTCTGATGCAACTGGAGGGCGTTGGGTTACAGAAAGCTGGTCTAATGCATATGTGTAACAGCAGACAGACAACTGAAATGAAGCAGCAATGCTAAGTAAATCTAAATCATGCATGATAGATGTATAAGATGGGTGTGGGGATAGTGACGGAAAGCAAATATGACATATTTCATAAACAGTAAACCATTTTAAAAAAGACTCTTTATTGTTCAAACTGAGGAAGGCATATATCATAACATAATTTGTTACGGACATATTTGATGTGTATGGCAATTTTATTCAATGTGGACCCATACATATATATTGGACAGCAACTCCCATCTTCCCAAGCCCTGGATGTGGTAGGAGTTGTAGTCCAATTCAGTAAGAGGGTGATAAGTTCGTGGAAAGTTGAAATATAGCCTGGGGACATTGAGAGGGGGAGTCAACTTCCATTAGTTCAGAAACAGTTATGGAACTGTCCAGATTCCGCTAAAAAAGGATAAATTAACCGAAGCAAGTCATATGAGAGACAGTTTGCATTAGTCAATTAATGTGGCAGCTAAATGGCTGGATTTTACAATTTACTGGAATAGACATTGTGGTCATGTACAGCTGGATAGTAATCTGTTTTTGTAAGCTTTGCTTACAAGCTTTGCTGTTTTTTCCCTCTTCTTTATTTTTACTATTTTTTGTGCATTTTATGAAAAAAATAAAAGAGCTCTTAAAAAAACAAAACACTATCAACCTTGTGTGAATCTGAAGTCTGAATGTATTAAAACCTCGTATATTCCAATCATGTTCATTCTAAATGAGTATTTTCACCTCTTGTTTCTGAAAGATGTTTCATCGTCAACAGCTGTGAAGTATAGAAGTGAACCAGCATGGTGTAGTGGTTAGAGCATTGGACTACAACTCTGGAGAATAGAATTCAAACTGCTACTTAGGCTTGGAAACCCACTTGGGCAAGTCACATTCTCTCAACCTCAGAAGAAGCTCACCTCCTCTGGATAAATCCTGCCAAGAAACCCCTGTGATGGCTTCACCTTTTGAGACTGTGTATCCTTAAGTTGTCTCTCATTTAGGATTGCCATAAGACAGAACTGACTTGAAGGCACCCAACAGCAACAGTACAGAGCCACTGTATAGTCCACGCTGTGTGAATAGCTATACCTGTTGCATTTGGCCAGTGCAAATGACAAAGATTCATGTTTCAAATTGGTTTTGAAGCATTTACCAATAATGCACAGATTTCTCTATGTTTGAGATGGTAAGAAAAACACTTGAGGTGTAAAACTGAATGCAAAACTGACTGATTTCCGTGTCTCTCCCTAGATATACACCTCTTTTAAATCTGCGGGTTTGCAGTTGTGGGGTGTGCAGTAGGCAGATAGTAATCCTTGCAGCAATGGATTAATCACTTCCTGAGCCAACTGATACAGCTGATCCCCTCCATCCTCTGCTTCTCTCTAGAATGACTACTTATGCATCCTCTTCCCCCACCCAAAAGGAGACAGATTTGAGTACATTTTTGCATAACCTCAAACATTTCACACTTGAAAACCAGGAGACATGAGGCAAAGTGACATCAGCGTGTGGCCTAAGTGGCAACAATTATTAATGAGAAAGAACAAACAAGCACGGAGAGACTGCAAGTGTCTGTCTTTGTCAGAACCTACTGGAAAGGGCAAGATTCTGCCACTTACTCTCCCCTTCCCCACGAACTACTTTTGCACATTAAACTCAGTTGATAGCAGTGGAAGTAAGCAGAAGACAAAGAGAAAAGGTGGGAGAAGGAGAGAGAAACCAGGACGTTTTAAAAGCAACTGAAAAAGTGAACTTTATCGCATTCATTTTTTCCATGTTATGGGGATGGGAACGGGACTCTTGGGAGCATGCATGAATGCATTTTATTGCACAAGTGTCCACAAAAAGTTCCCATTCCGGCACCCATCCCCGTTCAGTGCTGAGAAGCGCCATTTTTGAAAAATGGAAAACTTCCGTCAGACAAAAATGACACTTCTCAGCACTGAACGGGGATGGGTGCTGGAATGGGACCTTTTTGTGGACACTTGGGTGTGCGATAAAATGCATTCACGTGTGCCCCTGAGAATCCCGTTTCCCTCCCTATTACAGGGAAAAAATGAATGTGATAAGTCCAGTGAGATCACAGCAACAGGTTGTTGGGGTCTTCTCCTCCGGACATCTTCAGAAAGAGGCTGCCTAGCTACCTGCATGGTATGCTTTAGTTTAGCTGGAGATCCTACAGTGGGCAGGGGGCTGGATATAATGGGCCTTGGGGCCCTTTCCAACTCTATGGTTCTATGAATTATCAGGACTGTCCCTGCCAAATTATGACAGTTGCAGGGCATGCTTCAGTTACAAATAATGTATATTTTCCAGCCCCCCAAAAGGGTTAGAATGTATATTTTTATCCTCTGTTTCCTTTGAAAAGCTGAAAGAGGCTTTCTGCACAAACACTGGATAAGCCTGAGTTAGTCATTTACTTTTGGAGGGTATGCTGTAGTATGTATTGGTGCACAGCTATTTGGGACAGCTTACGCAACCTCATCCAGCCTTGCCTGTTCATAGATGTTCTGACTTGCCCACTTCCTTTGCTTTGCACATGAGCAAGAATTCTCTAAATTTTATTGCATTCCTTTGTTCTCCCTTCCCAGTAACATCTCTGTCCTCCAGGCATGATTTTTTTTTCAGGATGGGGCTTGCCCATATACCTTCTTTGTCCTAGTTTATGTCTCCCCAGAAAGGGAAGCAACTAGATAGGGAGAAAGATCAACAGGGCATGGGATGATGGGATGATGGTGTGTGTTTAGAGAGGGACAGGGAAGACAAGGCACATTACTTGTTTTCATGGTGTTGATCTTAAGCAAGGTGTGCAGAAGGTTTTCTTCCTGCAAAAATAAATTCTATGAGATCTTCAGAGCCAGGGCTCAGCCTTTACCCTGATCACTGAATATATGTAAATAGTTTATACATAAGTGAGACCACAGTGGGGAGAAAGGGGCAGATCTTGGGAACTTTCTTAAACCCAAGCATATTTAATTGTAGAAACCAGCTTCTGTTTTTAACAGAGCTTGGAAAACTTAACTTTTTTGAACTTTTTTAGGTGGGTGATTCTGGGAGATGTAGTTGGTTTTTTTTTAAAGTAATGTTTCCAAGCTCTGACTTTTATTTTTAATGAACTCCTTGCAATCTACCGTCTATAAAGAGTGCATAATAGTTATATTCACAGTCTGCAGCACTAGGGGAAACATACCTTTCCTCCAAGGTTTACAAAAATCCTTAAAAATGGTAGGGAAACAGGCACAGAATTCTGACTGGTGCGAGGGAGAGAGGATGGAAAAGGAATAAAAGAAAGTAGCTAGAATTCTGACAAAATTACCCCATGCTACAACACTATGTTGTATCTCCTGCTTGTGATTTGCATGGCACACACTAGTCTCCCCTTTGTATACAGCATATAAATTGTCTCAGTCTGTCTGTTTAAAATGGTTAAACATCCTGGTTGGCTCCTTTTTCACAAGTCTATAAACTTAGCACAATGAGAGACATTTGTGCCTTACAGATTAAATAAATATTCTAGACCGATAAAGGTTAGAAACATGGAAGACATTTGGGTGAGAAACATTTCTGGTTTAACTACAAGCTGAGCCAATTCAGCAGCTGCAGACAGAACTTGACTCCCCATTACTTTTCAGAAAGAGTTGGCATGTGGATTTGAAACAAGCCTCATCTCTAACTTCAAAATATTGGAAACCAGCCTTGCAGTATTTGGATACCCTTCTCTGCATTCTGTCGAGTGAATTACTTCACTCCTGGCATGCTTTCCAGTTGAAGTCCCCAACATGGTAACTGTGGAAGCTCTCTCAGGTCCTAAAAGGACCCCTTATATATTTTCCACATTGTTTTGGTTTCCTGCAACAAGGTGACTCCGAACTCTCAAAGACTGTACCAGTGGTAGGTTCTACAAAGTAAGATTTTGAACATAGCTCTGGTGGAAAACTCTCTGTGTGCCATTCAAGGATTAGACCAGCCAGATACAGATAGGGTCATCATCAGAAAGCTGGCCAAAAGATGATGTCTTGGTCACAGTAAATACAAACGCAACAACCACATGGAAGAGATGTGATCTGCAACTACCAAAGTATTGTATCAATAAAACCATCAATCTTCCCAACATCTTCAAGGGAGGGAGACAAAAGGCTAGATAGATAGAGGCCATGCTGGCTGGACCTGGAGCATTCTGGGAACTGTGTTCTAAAGAGTTAATTCTTCCAAACTGCAAAGTGTCAAGGTGTGCTTCAGAACAAGACATGAGCCTCTAGCTGCCATCTTCACTCCCCCAGAATGCCTGTGGGCCAGAGGCATTCTTAGATGAAACAGCAGGTGTCTTGAGGCAATGTTTTCTTTTGTAATGTCCCTCATATTGGGAAGTTGTATATTTAAAGGGAGGGTGAAGAACAAGAGACTGTTTGGTAAACTTGGGAAGATGACAGAAATGATGGTGGCTGGTGGGAGTGACAGGGCAACCTTCTTTGAAATGGGTGTTTTGTGACTAGCTACACCCACTATGGACTTTATCACATGAGGAAAACTGGGAGTTTAAACAGCAAAAATTGCATTAAAATTCCACAATCATGATTAACATTTTCACATACATTGCGATTAGAGAGCTGTTATCCTGGGAATAAACAGGCAATAAAAAGCAACATCATCCATGGGATTTCCCCATGAATGATTTACTGCTGTTTATTTGCTTGTTCATTCCTGGAATAATGGCACTTTAATCGTGACATCATGTGAAAATGTTAATCATGACTGCACAATTTTCACATGATTTTCTCTGTTTGAACTCCCAATTTTCCCTATGTGATAAAGTCTTATGGCATACCCACTAACTACCCCAGTTTGGCAGGGATGGCCATTGTAAATCCTCCATCTTCCCACTTTCTCATTTGTTTTTAAAATGTCCTAGTTTTTCTCTCTTCCTCCCACTTCCCCACATAAACCTTTAATATTGTTAAAACCTGGTGTTTTTACTTCAATTCCTGCAAGTGAACTCAAAGTGCCAAGCTAATTTGCACTCATTTAACAGGAGGAAGGAGGGCACATAGTCTTGACTTTCCTAGTAGACTTATTTGTTTTGTTTTTCCTTTTTTCAGGCTTTTCTAAACTCAGCACATAAATTCCAGGGTTCCTCTGGACAGTAGTTTTGCATGTGTGTCTTCAGGTTTTTTCCAACTTGTGGTGACCCTAAGGCGAACCTATCACAGAGTTTTCTTTGTAAGATTTGTTCAGAGTGTCCAACGTCTCCATGTCCATGTGGGGATTTGAACCCGGATCTCCCAGAGTCTTAGTCTAATGCTCAAACCATTGCACCATGTTGGCTCTTGTTTAAATTGTAGTTTTTCTTATTAGTAACTTTAACCCATTTGTTACACCTTTTTAACCATACTTGTGTTGCTCAGCTGCAATGTTGGAGTGTATCCTATAGCAGCCATTTTGTAAACTCATCCCATCAGTCATTTTTTCACACTGTCCTAAAACATTTGGAGACCTCTGCTACACAAGCATCGTGAAATATACTACACAGAAGGAGAAGACGTATATCAAACCATAGCAACCCAACTGACATACAAGCCTGTGCCATGGCCTGTCAAGAATCCCCTGTGTTTCTAAGCTTGTACATCAATTTATCTGTTTCTCTGTTAATCCAACAGCATATGCCCTCCTATGGCTCCCATGAGACCTTATCTGGATGAGCATCCTTTGTATTCCTTTTTGCTTCCCCTGACTAATAAGGCTGCTTTTTCTAGAATTCCTTTTCATCCCATTTAGTCATTTTCAAAACTTAGGTCATCTTTTCCCATCGCCAGCTTGTCCCAAGCTCTCCTTTCATCTGGGGAAGCTGCATAAACAAAATCCAGATATATGGGTCCCATAAATATCCTGTAAATATACAGATGGGAGAGGATAAGAAACAGTCACAGGAGCTGCTATGTTTCTGCGCCAAAGGGATAACAAGACAGAAAGGATTTTTTTTTCCATCCTAAGCAGCCTGGAACAACAATTGGTAAAAGTCCAGTAATGGCTTATCAGGGCACAGCTGCTTATGATATATTGATTGCTGGAGGTAGGGTTCATATACACAACCCAACAAAAGCAGACAACCCAACAACCAGAGCTGAATCCCATATTGCTCTGTCTAGTCCTTTTCTAATTAGACATGGCAATTTTAGATGACAAAACCAGTCCTAGAAACATTGCAGAGCAACAGCATCAATTATGTGAGTTCTGTGACATAGTGGATTCAGTGTTGAACTATGACTCCGAAGTCCAGGGTTCGATCCCTCGCTCAGCAATGGAAACTCACTGAGTTACCTTGGGCAAGTCATGCTCTCTCAGTGTCAGGGGGAGGCAATGGCAAAGCTCCTCTGAACAAATCTTGCCAAGAAAACCCTGTGATAGGTTCACCTTAGGTGCATAACAACAACACATGGGGTGGGGGTCTACTGTGGCAGCACATTAAGCACACCTTTCCTCTAGTGTAGTAGCACCCCATAGTCAAGAGGTAGCAGGTAAATCCTGCACCAAAATGGTGCAACAGAGAGTGTTCCAGGCAGTCTTGCCATTACCTCTTCTTGGTGTCTGCCTCTTCATGGATGCAGAATCTGTGGATACAGTAGACTGACCATATTACTAAATCTCTATTGTTCTTGTTCTTGCACGTATGTGTGTGTAGTGACATAAGTAATGATGCAGTCTGAGCATCAGATGTAAAGGGAATGATTATGTCTAGCTTTTTGCTATAAAAGGCTGCACTATAAAAGGCTGTACCAGGTAACATCTTCATGGTAGGCACAGTGATAAATGCAGGCCAAGTGAGTCCTACCCATCCCTTCATTTGCCCTCCCCTGCTCTGGGCAATAATGGAGAAATTATTTGCAATCTACTTCATTTATTCTTAAACTTTGCTCTGAGTTGGGAACCTAATGCAAAAATGTCTTTGAAAACTACAGTTTTTGCAGCCTGTTCAGCATTCTGGGACTTGTTCTGTGCTAAATTCAGACATAGTAGTTATTTTTCATAGAAAACAGTATTTTCTTCATGGAAATATTGTTTTCTAAGCAGAAATTCCTATTCCCTGCACAGAAAATCCTGTTTTTTTTTTAAAAAAATACAAAACAACCACATGCAAATTTTGCACAGAATAAGTCTTGAACTATGAAGATTATCATCAGTGCAAGATTCTTCTCATTAGGGTTTTTCAGCACTTGAATAACGTATTTTTTTTTAAATATATTTGAATATTATTTCCATCTTAAGCTGAATTGGCCCCAACTGTGTGAAAAACACTGTCTCCCAACCGAGCATATTCTAGGTGCATTAGTCTACAACATGAATCAACATGTCCAGAATGGGCAATGGCCATATGATCTGGTCATAGTGTCACACATCTGGAAGGCATCAGGTTGCTGTAGAACAGTGGTTCTCAGCCTTTGGTCCTCCAGATGTTTTGAACTTCAACTTCCATAATTCCTAACTCTTGGCCAAGTGGACTGGGGCTTCTGGGATCTGAAGTTGAAAAGAAATAGAGGATCAAAGGTTGGGAACCACTGAATGTCGAAGATGCTCTCTCATGTTCTCCATGACTCCGTGTGGAAGATGGCTCTCCTCAGAACAGACAGCTATGTCATTGCCATGTGTCTAGAAACAATAGGGATGAGTTTGGTGCCAAAACAAACAAACCCAGCCCAGTCTGCATTTCCTGCCCTCTCTTCCTTTTGTTTCCCTCCAACTCCAGTTATTATCAACAAAGCCTGGCAGTGGAAGGAAAGATCAGCCAGGAAGTCTGCAATGGTGCCACAGGCGCATTGATAGCAAACCACAGGGCTGCCTTTCAGCTCCTAAGAACAAAAAGCAAGGCTTAACTTCTAAGCCAAAACCTACCAGGATGTACCCTTGAGTTACTGTAATTTACCTAGTAATGGGACTGCAATTCAATGAACATGTTGGGAGATCCAGTTCTCCCACATAATATATTTCTTAACTAAAAAGTATATATTTGAATTGCGAACTGTACAGCTTTGCAGAAGCTGCCAAGTCAGATCCATGGTGCCTCTACATCAGGTCTATCTATCTGGGCTGTCAGCAGTTGTCCAGGACCTACCAGTCTTATCCGGGATCATGGGGGCTAGATTAGGACCTCTGCATAGTGTCTTATCCTGTTGCTTCCACTGCTATCCTTTGGTCCACACCTAAGTGTTTTTTAAATACCTCCCAAGATGTGACACACATGTCTCTAGCTCTTTCTTCCATCTCTTTCCAGGATATCTAGAACTCAGCAGGTCAAGAGTTACTTGATTTGCTACAGTTCCTGGGAATTTATGGTCCTTCAGAAATTGCAGTTCTCATCAGGCCAAGTCAGCACAGCCAGTGGTAAAGGGTGATTTGTGCTGCAGTCTAACCAAAGCTGGAGGGCCATATTCTTTCTTGGTGCAGGGTCTCTCCCAACCTAATAATAAAAGGAGACGTGGGTGGGGGGTTAATTCTGAAATGGGAAAAGGACAAGAGAGGAAGGTCTTATGACTGCCTCTCCCACCTACCCCTTTTCCTTGCAAATACAGCCTGCAGCAGGCTGCTTTGGGTTCCAACAAAGGATGATCAAACAAACAGAACACAACAAAACCACCAAAGAATCACACAACTTTTAACATGTGGTTTGAGCCTAAGGGCTTATGTGATGACAGCTGGGAGCTGACAGTGTTTGCATTAAGAAAAAAATGGCTCCAGAAGGTCCTGCTGGGTGTAATGTGTGCAATGAATAATTTCTATTCAGTTTTAAAATGTTAAGTTGGGAGAATCTGAAGGAGGGAGATAATTTAGCAGGTATCTTCCCATATTTGATTATAACTATATCATCCATAATAAAAGGCAAGAAAAAAATTGAATTAACATCTTGATGTTTGCATGGGATTTATCACTATATGGATCCCCACATTCAACATCCTTAAATCATATGGTGGTGAAGATACTCATATATTAAATAAGTAAGGTGCGGTGTGGTGGCAGAGGCACTCTGCACATGCTCCAAGGCACTCTTGCCTGATGTTCCTGTACCAAGCCTGGCGCTCTTAGGGCTGAGCCCTCGCTTTTTCCAATTTGGGATAGCTGACTATCGTTCTGATCCTCAGTCTGTGGGATTTACGCTATGGGATGGTGCTGGGTTGCGCGAAGGAATTTGACGGACCTCTCCTGATGATAAGCCCAGGCACGTCCTGTCCTGAGCATGGCTTGGGCTACATCAGCGAAAGAAGGGAAGTGACTCATTCTGGTTACAGGGCTGTGCGCAGTGACTTTCCTTTTCAGGAGGAAATTTATTCATTGCTCTACATGAAAAGCAAGGTGGGGCACTAGCAGCTAAGTCGCTGGGGAGGGGGATCAGGGAAAAGGAATGAGGTGGGGGGGGATCAGAGCGGATATTAAAAGAGGTTGTTTGCCTTGGCCGATCCCGGCATGCCTGCCACGACAAGTGCACTCTGCTTGAAGAGGCCAGATAAGTAGCCTCCTTACAAACCCTGGCAAGACTCCAAGGGCACAAGCCTGGCAGATTCCACTCCCTGTTCTCCATGGTTCACGTGTGGTTCCTTCCAACCCATTCCCCCCCCCCCCCCATTACCATTGACTTTGGAAAAGAAAGGAGGAATTGAAATCACCTGTGATTATGGCCAGGGCACAGAGAGCCAAAGTGCAATGATATAATTACATACTGATTATTATCTGTGCTACAAACTCAAGCGCAGACTTTCACAAACAGCCAACAAAGAAGAGAAGCCTATTTCTGGACTATAACCCTTTGGAAGGCAGGTGGAGGTGTAAAGTAGCTCATTGCTTCTCCATATCCCTCCTCCATTCAAAAGCCCAACTGTATACGAATCTGGTGCCAGGCTGGGAATTGATTTACTGCAGCATTCATACCTGTGACTGTAGTCTAAAACAGAGACAGGCAAAGTCAGGATTAGTCCTGGCACCAGAGTTCAGGAGGCTCAGGTTCCCAAGAGGAACAAATGGAGAGAGCTCCTGACCTTTCATGGTTGTGTAGAAGTGGGAATTTTGGGTGTTGTTTGTTACCTGGTTGCATGAACACCTGCTGAAATCCCCTCTTCAATGCAACCAGGAACCTTTTCCAAATTTTCATTCTAACAAGCCTACCTGAGACCAAAGAATGCTCTCTTGTCATGTCAGGTGGTGGGCCCTGGTGATTTCAATTAACATGACTTTAATTTTGCTAGTTTTTAATGTCACAACTATGGCCATTACGCAGACTAATATATGGGAATTACGATGTATGAGTAATGTTAGTAAAAAACGTGACTAAAAATTCTGTATGGTGTGGTAGGGGAGGAGGTCGATGGCAGGGAGTGACACAATGAATTAGCACACTGAGGCTCATTCCCACTGCGTTTTAAACCGATTAGCAAACCACTTTGAATTGGTTTAAATGACCCTAGTCCACACTTTAACCAAATAGCTGAAGTGGTTTAGAGAGGGGGGCCATGTGCTAGACCCTATTTGAGTCTATTTGATGCTGATTTTTTCCTCATCTTTTTTACCGAATTGATTCAACACAAGTGTGAACCAGATGCGGATTGGATTTGATTTCATGAGTCGAATTTAAGAATTGCTTCCACGTAAGTGTGAACTAGATGTGGATCAGAATCTATTTATTACATATTAAGGGATCACCAGGTGGGTGTTTTTTGTGGCATAGTAAAGTGGAAATGATAACCTGTGTCCACCCACCCTTCTACCCTCCCACACTCTCTTGGACCAGCACCAAGCAGAAGTATGTAAATGGGATTCCAGTGATGGACAGATTAAAAAAAAATAACATGCTGGAAATGATTCTATTTAAACCGATTCATTAGCCAATGTGAACCACAAGTAGGTTATCTATCTCAGGAAATGGTTTAAGTAGAATCGACTCATGTGTCGGTGTGAACCACAAGTGGGTTATTTTAATGCCAGAAAATGCGATCGGGGCAAATGTAGTGTGAACCACGCTCCGATGTTGAATCGATCCATAGATACAGATTGTAAACCGATTAATCTCTAAGTGGGAATGAGGCCTGGGTGACACCAACCCTAGTGATGACACTAGGAGAATATGAGCTTAGATTGTCATATTTATTTCCAAACTCATCCTGGATGGATTTAAAAACAAAACTAAACAACCTGACCCTTCTACTTGTACTTTGTTCTCTTTCATTTTACCTTCCAAATCCTTTTGAAAGAACATCCAACGCCAGCAAAAGTCAGCCCTAGCTATCTTACCATTACACACCCACTGAGCCAGGCAAATATTTAGAGAGCTAATCAGAGATAACAAAACTGCTTGGAGTCTCAAGGGCTCTCTATGGTACTGGATTGAAATCCTTGACCTCTGCTAGTTTAGGTTGGGTTGTGCTATATTTGTTTTTACAAAATTCCTAAGAAACTATTGTTGCTTCCTGTTTTCCAGAGCAATAGAGGTGTTCAGGGCTGAAGGGTCAGTCTCCTACGAGAGAAAGGAGAGGCTTTGAGAAAGCATGATACCTGAAAGCGTCCAAGATATTTTGCCACCTGACCAGCGTGGCAAATGGCAACTCTCTCTATTTAAGGCAAGCTGTGTAGTGCCCAGTAGCATCCAAATTACTTTGACCCATGGGGAGGAGAAACCCACAAGCATCTTTTCCTATCTATTGCAATAGAAATGTAATAATAAATAATGGCAATAGTGTTGCCCTATTATGATAGTTGAAATCTGCTGCCCGAGGTGGTTGTATGTGTCTTCAAGTCACCAGTTGACTTATGAGAATTCCCTAAAATTTCATAGGGTTTTCTTAGGCAAGGAATACTTACAGATTATTTTCCATTCCTTTCCAAATTAGCCTAAATCATCTCAAACTACTTGACAGCAGCTATCTCTGTTTAATGATAGAACAAATCTCCAAACCTAAACTATTGAATGTGGTGAACTGATACTTAACATTTTGCTCTGTGCTGTAAAGTCATTTTGGACATATGGGACCCTAAGGTGAACCTATCATAGGGTATTCTTGGCAAGATCTGTTGGGGGTGGGGGTGGCCACTGTCTTTCACTGAGGCTGAGAGAGTGTGACTTGCTCAGGGTCATCCAGTGAGTTTCCATGCACAACCAGGAATTTGAACCCTGGTCTCCCATAATCTTAGTCAAACCCTCAAAGCATAATACCACACTGGCTCTTGATACTTAACATTACCATTTTTGTACTTTTTCTGGAGTCTTGCCTTTTAAAGATTTCAAAATAAAACAATACTGGTTTTGGAAAAAAATTTTTTTTATTATTTTTGATCCCCCCCCCCACTTTATTTTAAATTTGTTCAAATTCCTGATTCAGTTTTACTACATGTCTGTGTCTAGGACCCACATGCCTGTGCCTACATCTAAACCGCTTCATTTTTCTTTGTGGCCAGCTGAAAGTTTCTTAAATTACATAGAATGACTAGTTTCTTGCAATTCAGTTTTTAAGGAATATCTATAACTAGAAAATTTATCCAGTATTTTGAAGATTGATGTCAATGCTTATGGTCTGAATGAAACAATTGTTTGATTGGTAAAACTTACAGTTCTTCATTTTTGGTTTCTACCCAATTTCATGCAAAATAGACCAAATGCATTAATTTTGCAAAAAAGGTGAGTTGACAGTTGGCTCCAAACTAACATGAAAATGTTTTGAGTTGTTACTCTAAGTCTGAATTTCCAGCTTGGTCAAAATCAATTCCTTGTTGTGAATTGTAAAGCAAACAGAGAAATGCAAAGTGTGTGTTCAGGAGATAACTGAAGAAAGCCTTGCTACAGTCTTTGCTTTGGTTATATTAGACACACCAGGAGTATAACTCGGCGTACCTAGAAATATTGTCTGCATCATAAGGGACAGATATACCACAATTGCACTGTGTTTAGTCAATGTCACTCTTTTCCTTCTGATCCCCTGTGTGTTCATCCTCATTAATAACTTTTGCCATTTTGATCATATTCTGATGTTGCTTGTCCACATGTGTCCCAGGTTTCATCTGTGAAATATTGGAAGGTATGCATTCTGGAGTTCACCTGGGCATGTTGATGTCTTCCTCTTGTTTCCTAGAATCTTGAATTTGGCTGCATTTGTTTTGGCACTTAGTCACCTTAGTTTGATATGAAAAGGAATGATTACATTAGATTTGTCCAGCTTTGCTGTTTCTTAATGAATGTAATTGCTTCCTTCTGTGGTTTTGTTTTTCATTCTGTGGCTTTTACTGTTGCATGTTTATTTTTTAAATCTGTCTTCCCCTTTAGCACTTCCCTTTGTATGCTACGCTAAGTACATATTGGTAGAAGAGTGGGAGAATACAGATGAAAACAGTAATAAAAAAAAAAATCTCTTGCATGCCATCATAAGATTGTCTACAGCCTCCAGCCACACTCCCACCGTTTCGTTTAATATTCAGCCTGTTGAACCTTAAAGAACTTTTTATTTGGTCTTGATAAAGTTTTGACTCGGCTGTGGTTTCTGAAAAATAGTTAACAAATCTAATCAAGATAGCTTTTTGATGGAAATTCATCGAATGTCCCAGCAGAAGCAGGCATATTTTTAATGTCTAGAATTTGGCAGAAATGGTGAGGCTTATAAATTTCTTGAGATGACCCAGTAGTCTGAACAGGGATAATAAGTGTAAAAACATGCTAAAGTTACAGTTGACCCTCTGTATCCTCCGATTCCTTATCCACAGATTCAAATATTCACTTGTGAACATATATATACATACCAAAAAGCAAGACTTTGGACTATGACTTCTGAGACCAGGGTCCAAATCCCTGCTCAGCCATGGAAAAACACTGAGTGACCTTGGGCAAGTCACACTCTCTCAGCCTTAGAGGAAGGTAATGACAATACCCCTTGGGACACATCCTGCCAAGAACATGTTGTGATAGGTTCATCTTAGGGTTGCCATAAGTCAGACCTGGAGGGAAACGGCAATTGTAGATGAGTCCTTATAGCAATCTATCCTATGCACACTTATTTGGAAGTAAGCTATAATGAATATGTGGGGGGAACTTCTACATATACACTGTGCTTTTACGATTGTGCATAGTCCATAGATATGTCTTCCCCTTGACTATAGCATGAGATGCTATAAACAGCTGGTGTGATGACCTGACTGGAGATTCCACATTCATAGCAGGAGGTAGAACATCCTGTTCTCAGTAACCCTGGAAAATATCTATGTTCTTTCATTGTTCCATTTAGCTAATGATGGGCTTAGCTAATGGGGCAGGAGAAGTTGCAGCAGCCATTTTTAATTTGGATATTTGAGAAAAATCTGAAGAAGAAAGGGCTAGTACAACACTGCAAATCAGAGTAAGCAGCGTCTATGAAGTATAGTTTTTCTGTAATTTTTTTGTACTCTTCATGGGCTCTAAACTATTTATATTAATACTTTAAGGCACTGGAGCATTGATGGCTCAGATCCAGGTCACAGAAACGTAGAGTTGGAAGGAATCCCAAGAAATATCTAGCCCAACCATCTGCTAGTAGAGGAATCCTACTTTCCAACATTTCACAGCTGAAAACTGGGGTATGTGAGGCCAAACAGACTAAGAGTGTGATCAAGGTGACAAAACTTAACAATGAGGAAGGAGAAGAGACAAGCTGGGGTATGAGGAGAAGAGACAAGCCTACTGGGAAAGATATGATTCTTCATCCTCCTCTCCTCTCCTCTCCTCTCCATTAAGTGTAAACTACTTTTGCAATTTGAACTCAGCTTACAGTGATTGAACCCAGGACAAACAGGAAAAGGAGGAGGAGGTAGAAACCAGGACATTGTTTAAAGCAGCTGTAAAAGTGTATGACAAAGGATTAATTAATTGTTTCTGCAAATTCAGGAGAGTAAGAGGGTATGGAATCTATAGGAAAGAATTATTTAGTAGTAGCCTTTGCTTTGCTAAGAAATCTCTTTGCTTTCCTTTGCTTAGAAATCTCAAATGAAGGAGACTTTTCCATCCTCAAAGCAGAGGATTTTGTTTTGTATAATAAAGTCAGAAGAGAGTGTATCGAGCATCAATATGTTATGAATAAACCCTTTGTGTCTCTAAATTTAAAATTTATTTCATGTTCTGTGGTCACAATGATAGCCTTATCAATCCACACAAAAGCAGTTTTTGAGTGGGACAAACAGCATCAGTAAAGGAGAATCAAAAGAGTTGCTGTAAAAGTGTGAAAGATACACAGACTTTATTTTAGCAAAAGAACACAAAAGTGGGGGTACTTTTTTCATTCCTTTCTGAAGGGCTGTTTACAGATTTGCTTTTTTAAAGTTAGGATATGTGAGACTTTGTTTAGAAAAGAAAGGGAAGTTCATCTTTTGCCACTTATTTCCTAGACCACGAAGAGGTTCTCTGTCTCCCCAAAGCTGTGCTTTTGCTTTAGCTATAGGATTTTAAATATATTCCTTTGCCGCTCATTGCCTAAATATATTCTTTTGCTGTTCATTGCCTAGACCACAAAGAGGTTCTCTGTCTCCTCAAAGCTGTGCTTTTGCATGAGCTATAGGATTTTCAATATATATTTAATTTTCCATTTTTGTTTTAAGAGATCTTTTACAACGCACATAATTTTTTTTTATTCTTCACCTTTTGAACTGATTTAAGAATATTAGAACTACCATAGTAGATTTAAGAATATTAGAACTACCATAGGAGATTAGACTGAGGAATGATTCAGTCCAATATTCTATTCACATAATGGCCAACCAATTTTCTTAGGAAAGCCCAGTAGCAGGATCTTAGCGCAACTGCATCCTCATCCTGCATTCTCAAGCAACTGCTTCTGATACTGGACATGACAAATAGCCATTCTGACTAGTAGCCATAGATCAGCTTATGACTATTACAGAGGTAGAGCAGTAATACATAAAACAGTAAATAAAGAAAAGTAATAAATAAAACAGGTTGAAAATATAGCCATTTCTAAAGAGACCAGAAATATTGCAAAATTGACTACCAGACAAAGGAGTGGTGTGGCTATATGATTTGGTTTTATGTATGTGTGATAACTGACCAGGGTTGGCCCTTCCATTAGGCATAAAACAGTGGTAGTCATAGGTACCAGGTGCTAAAAGGTGGAAGAAAGAGGCTGAAGGAGAGAGCTGTGTTGCACATAGTTACTGTATCCACCAACTATTCTGATTTGGCTGGGACCGTTCAGATTCATCCTCTGTCATCCCATTTTTCCAGCTGCTTCCCCAATGACTGAGCCAGATAGAAGTGACAAGGAGAAATTAAGTTCCCACAAAATCTGCAGATAAATTTTCAGGGATGTTCTAAATGGGCCAAAAGCTTGGAAGTGTTTCCTTTGTGGGACTACAACTCCCAAAATGTCCAACCAGCATAGTAATATTTCCACGTTTTGCCAATATGCATGCCAATTCAAGGAAGTGCATGGAGAGCAAAGAGCAGTTCAGAGTCTCTAATACACACTTATCATTTTGCAAATCTGGGCAAGGGAAAGTTATTGGGTTCTGTGGCTCATTTATTCTCTCAATATATTCTCTAGAGAAACCATTGATGGCAATAATCCAGGAATGCAGGTTCTTTTGGGCAGAGACACATAACCAAAGTTCAATGCAATTCTGTGTGTGCCTTTGAAAAAAGGTACACTCATTGTAGAGATTAGAACAGCCGTTGTTTAGTCACCTAATGCAAACGTGACACAAGCCATGGAGCTGGGAAGATAAAGTAAAGAGGAACAGCTGGAAGATAAGTGTAACGGCAACAAAAGGGGATGTTGTTGCACCTGCCTGGCAACAACAAATGAAAACGGTAGCCTGTTCATAATTCTCATGCAAATTAGAATCAAGGGAAGGACTTATTGACTTTCTGTGCCTCAGACTGTGGTTTTGTAATGAGAGTGGCACATTTCCTAAGAAGAGAGATTCAGATAGACTGCTGGCAAGAGAGTCCCCTAGAGCCATTTTGTCTACATAGACCAATGTGCACCATAACTGTCAGTCATCAGTGGCAAGGAAAAAACCTTTGCACGTGGGTGTCCAGAGTGGATGCTTATACATTACCAAAGAAGAAAGAAAGAAAGAAAGAAAGAAGGAAGGAAGGAAGAGTGGATTTGTATAAAATTTGCACGAAGCAGTGGGTACAACAACCTGGAACAATTACTGAATAAGGTCAAGGAAGAGAGTGCCAAGGTTGGATTAATGCTGAACATTAAAAACACCAAATTAACGGCTGTGGAAGAGCTACAAGAATTCATCCTATACAACAACCAAAAATTGAAATAGACAAAGAGTTCCCATAACTTGGTTCATATATTGATCTGAATGGTGATTGCAGTCAAGAAATAAGAAGACTAGGAATGGGAAGGGCAGCTATGAAAGAACTGGGCAAGATCATAAAGTGTACAGACATAACTCTGAACACTAAAGTAAGTATAGTCCAAACCACTGTATTCTTATTCACCTTATATGGATGTGAGGGATGGACAGTGAAAAAAGCTGACAGGAAGAAAATCAACTCATTTGAGATGTGGAGCTGGAGAAGAGTTATGAGAATAAATACCATGGACAGCCAAGAAGACAAACAAATAGGTTCTAGAAAAAAATCAAATCTGAATTATTCCTGGAGGCTGGGATGACTAAATTGAGGCTGTCATACCTTGACTACATCATGAGGAAAAATAAGACATTAGAAAAGACATTGAAGCAAGCAAAAAGATGGAGACCATATACTAGATGGTTAGACTTGATCAAGGAGGACACAGGCCTGGACCTGCATGACTGGAACAGCTTGGTTGAGGAAAGTGTGGTCTTGGAGATGTTTCATCCACAGGTTATCATGTTTCGAAGTCAACTTGGAAGCAGTTAACAAAACAAGAAGTGGCTACTGTGTCAGTGGGATGGGGAATCCACACTGGGTTTTAATTTGAACATTAAAGGAACTATCCAAGGTGCTGAATCTATTTGGGGGGATAGAATACAATATTTTGGACAGCTTCTTTAAAGACTTTCATGCTCAGCATACACATGTCTAACTTCTGGGTACTCAGGGGATATTTGGAGGTGGGGGTTTCATGTCTACTCAGCTCTCATGTTTAGCCTTCTCTGAGTTCAGGAGAATGCCTGAACAAGGCTATGGTGAACTGTGCAGCAGACGTCATGGGTGCATGGTAGAGCAGAGTTTTTTGCAATGCAACAACTCCCTCCTTTCATCTCCAGTTAAAAATGGACTAAGTAGGAAGTGATGGAACTTGAGGTCCCAGGGAACTACTACAGGCTGGAATAGATCAAGGCCCCATTCACACTAAAACATAGCACTATGATTCCACTTTAAGTGTCATGGTTCTGTCCTCTGGAATCCTGGGATTTGGAGATTGGTGAGGGACTGCCGTGCTCTGGTTGCCCAACTTCTGGATGGCCACTGATTCCAGAGCTCTAGAGAAGACATTAGTGGATCAGATGGACAAATAGGCTGAGTTGCTAAAAGACAACCTCTGATGTGAGCAGCAATGTTGTAGTGGTACTTTCTGAAGTGTCAGGACTCATCTCTAGATCTACTCTCCAAGGAGAGCCTGAAGCTCCTGGCAGTTGCATTGATTTATATGTGTGTGTGTGTGTGCGCGCGTGCATGTGTGCATGGCTAGTCTCTAAAATACTGTGGATTACAACAGGGAAAGCTGCTAATCATAATGATAATATATTGTTGCTGGTACTTTGGACATATGAGAAGACATGATTCACCAGAAAGGACAATAATACTTGGTTAAGTGGAAGCCAGTAGGAAAAGAGGAAAACCACACCATAAGTCAAAGACAATTTGGCAGCAGTTAACAGCAAAAATTTTCCTGTTAGCTACTGTGAGAATTGAAGTTCAGAGGGAACTAGCAAATCTAAGGGTGGCAGATAATGTCACCATCCCTGCCAGTCTAAATATCCAGCTTCTCAATCCTGGAAACTCTGGGACTGCTATACCAGTGGTGTGCAGATCATATATATGCTGACTTTCTTCTTTTAAAAAACCTTCATAGATGTAGAGTTTGTTTCATTCCTTCCTGACTACTGCTTGCACGTATGTATGTATGTATGTATGTATAGAAAGATAGATAGATAGATAGATAGATAGATAGATAAGTTTTATGGCTTTGTATATGCAGCTTAGATTTTTTAAAAATTATATTAAACAGAAAATCAAAAATAAATAAATTCATAAAGATGTGTGACATTCAAGTGGCATATATGCTGCATTTATTTTGTACTTCATAATTCAGAATCTCTCAGCCAGCATGGCCAATAGCTAATAATAATAATAATAATGATAATGATAATAATTTTTATTTATATTTCCCACCTCTCCCTGCAGACCGAGGCAGGATTACATCAATAAAATAGTAAAATACAATTATAAAAATACACTCAGTAAAACACTAACAATATTATTAATTCAATAATTTAACTAAACCATCTAAACTACCATCTATTATGGCTGGGGAATGGGGGGAGTTGTAGTAAAAAACTTAGTTTCTCAAAACCTAATGTAGATCAGCTATTCGATTGAAAAGCTATACTATATCAAAGAGAAGTGTGGCTGAAAATGTCTTTGGCAATGCACAACAACACACCCTAATTGCTGATGCCAGGAATATCCTTTGGAACCCATTTACAGGTACCTGGATGTGCTTTGCTTGGGTCTTGCTTGACACTAAAAGCAATTAATGCTTAATATTATCTCAAAGTAGCTTTTGCTACAGAACTCACTTCTTTATTTTATTATTCATGAGGATACTTTAAAAAGGTGTCAAGCACACTTGAGCTGTGCACTGCAAAATTTTAAAGAAGCAAGGTTTTCTGTCTGTTAACAGTTTATGCATAAAGCCATATGAATCAGTGGAATGCTGAGCTGAGAACTTAATAGGGTCCTTGAATATATCTGTCATGAAGTACTCAGTTATCTTCTCAACATGTGAAACTGATGGTAATGTTGTTACTTGCCTTCAGGTCAACTCCAACTTTACAGCAACCTTATCATAGGTTTTCTTAGCAAGAATTATGCTGAGGAAGTTTGCCATTTCCTTCCTCTGAGATTGAGAGAGTGTGACCTGCCCAATGGGTTTCTATGGTTGAGTGGGGATTCACACCTCTGGTCTCCTGGAGTCTTAATCCAATTTACAAATCACTACACCATGCTGGTTCTGCATGCTGTGTGTGTGTATGTGTCTTCAAGTTACCTATTGACTTATGGTGACCCCATTAATTTCATTGGGTTTTCTTAGACAAGAAATACTGAGAGATGGTTTTGCAAGTTCATTTCACTGAAATACAGCCTACAGCACCTGGCATTTGTTTGCTGTCTCCCATCCCAGTATCAACTGGGGCTGACTGCGCTTAGCTTCCATGATCAGATGGAATCTGGTGCCTTTACTGTTATCAGTAAGTTGGGATGGACTTTTGGAAGGATTTTTGCTCAAGTCCCTTTTCAACTTAGAACTAGCAGATGAATTCAGAGCAGCTTCACACCATTAAATCCTAAAGATGATGGCCCTCCCTCCATGCCATCTCCCACTGTCCAGCTTCAGAGGGAGTGAAAAGGCAGGCCCAATGCCATCAGGCCTAGCCAGAGCAAGAAGAAGGGCCCTCCCTCCAGTCCATCTGCCATGGTCCAGGCCTCAGAGGGAAAGAAGGGCCACTGAACTTGATCCCTTTCACCACAACCTTTTCCTTCTCCTCCAGTGTCATGTCTTTTTAGATTGTGAGCCTGAGGGCAGGGAACCGTTTATTTTAACTGCTTGTACAGCACTGTGTAAATTTACAGCGTTACATAAATAAAGCATAACAATAATAATAATAATAGTAGTAGTAGTTACTTAACTACTATATGTGTGGCACTGGAGGGAATACACCCCTCAAAAAGTGTGCATCCTCATGGATGTTCATGGATACTCTGGTAAAAAATGCTATTCGTTTTTCTGCAGAGTTTATGCAGTCCCACATCCCCACAAAAAAAAAAAATCCAAATTCCTCTGAATCATGTGTTGCCAGAATACAGTCTATTCAAATATAACAAGGAGTTATATTCATATAGTATATAAGTTATATTATAATCAAGTAGACAAGCCTTAAGAAGGATTTCTTAGGCCACCTTCATGCACAAAGGTTGATTATTTAATACTTGATGGAAAGCTGCTGAAACATATGAGCTGATGCCACAGCAAAGTTTGAGCATTTTAGTTGATGGGGAAAATGCAAGTTGTGTCGTTTGATCTCTGCAATGGGGTGATTTACATGTGCAGGTCGCTGCGGGATTATGCAGTGATCCTCAAGTGGCAAGCAGGCATGTTTGACTTGTTATATCTGCCAACTCTGTTTTGCTATAGATAGAAGAAATTGAGCAAAGCCATCTTAAATACTGTTAAAAGCATGAGTGAATAGACTTATGCATCAGAATGGAAATTATGCAAAAGAGGCAAAACAATTATGTGGAATCCACATGAATAGGAAGAGAGTTCCACAATTTGTATGCCACTACAAATAAGACCCACCATCTAATTTCCAAAGCCTGAAAACAGATAGAGAATGAAATGTGGCATTTCGACTTTCTCCAGCCTGTTGTTTTTCAACATTTTGGAGGACAATGTCCCTCTTCTCTAACTATTGGTCATGCTGGCTATGGCTGATAGCAATTGGGAATGCAAAATATTTTGAGGTAAGTCAAGGCGGCTTGATAGGCAGGCTTATATGGGCAAAGGCATCCTTTCACCTGTGCCACCATTCATCAGTGTTCTGCTATTGAATCTGATTCAAAGTCCAGGTATGAGCCTTCATATGTCTCTAATCATGTGTAGACTGCCTTTCCTGTGATCTGTTCCCACACATTAATGATGAAGCTGCAAAGACTATAAGGCTTCCACATCTGGCTTGGAGACTAGACCATCTTCTGTAAAAACCGAGTGTTAAGGGCACCAGTAACTAGATATGAAATGGGAAAGGAGATGTTCTCAAGCAAAGGAAGAAAATATTATCTTGCAAGAATCCAACAGGATGTAGAATTGACCTTCTCTTGTATGCTGTTCTATTCAGGATTTTTCAGCAACTCTTGGGAATTTCAAGGGTTTTAACCCAGACTAAGAGCCTCGACAGCCTGGTGAGAAAGGTCAGCATGGTGGCGGAGTGGGGGCATGGCATCCACATGATGCACAGCCCGACTCCACCCCCATGCTGGCATGATGCCATGTGCCCCACATGGCGGCAGCATCACAGCGCTCCTCTGGTGCTGCATCCAGATGATGAAGTGCCAAGGGAGCACCAAAAAGCCATGGCACCCGCAGCTATGCCAGGAAAGCTACATCTTCAGACTGCAACCCTAGCAAGAACCCCCATCCACCATGGCTAAGGTTTCTGGGAGTAACTCTTTCCATCCCTGACTGAACCTCAGGTCATTCATTTCATTTTTTCCAACTCCTCTTTGCTCTACTTAAAATCCTGAAATTATCAAGCAAAAAACGTCAACAGCCAACCATGAATGCATTCCATTCCTCATTAGAAGAGCTTGTAATATTACACAAGTGAATTTCCTGGGAACATTTTGTGGTTAAGAACAGGAAAAGAAATGCAGATATTTGCCCCTTCTTTGGCTGGAAGTCATGTTTTGCCCACCCAAATGTGTGGTCTGTGTTCTGTCACAGCTGAAACCAATTGGTTCCCCAATATTCTCTTCGGCAAATTTTTTGATGTTGGACGTGCTCCAGATATTTTCTTGTTGTTCAAATATTTGCTATCTGTGTTTGACCAGGCCATAGTGATATGTGCGAACTGTGTTGCACTTCCCCAGAGTTAAAAAAAAAAGTAATGTTTTGGGGCTAACAATCTCAAAATTCATCCCATAACTAGTATGGCCAGTGGCCACGTGAGACTAGCATGCCCTCCAACATTTCACAGATGAAAATCAGCACAGGTATGACCAAGAAACATCAGAGTGTTGTCAATATGACAAAAGTTATTAATGAACTCAAAAGCTAGGACAGGCTGCAACAATTTGTTTTTGGCTGAGTCTACAATATAGTGATACCTTTATGGGACCAACCAACATGCGCAATATACACACACTGCAAGCTTTTGAAGCTCCACTGGCTTCTCCATCAGGCCAAGGTGTTAAAATCATACAGGAGGGGGAAAATGAAAAATAAAAATCACACAGGAGGAAAAAAAAAATGTCTATTCAATTTTTTCCCCTCCTGTATGATTTTTAACACAGTGGAGCTTTGAAAGCTTGCAGCATGTATATGTGCATGTTGGTTGGCCCAACAAAGATATAGCTGTTTTGTGGATTTTGGATGTTATTGTACTTTACTATATAGCCAACGCAGCTACCCCTGGGTATGTTTTCAATAAATCTCAGAGTAATGGAAGATACATCTGTTAAATCTCATTGAACCAGACCTGGTTATGCAGATCAGGTGAGCATCTGCTTCCTGCAGATAAAGCCCTGCCGTTTACCCAAGCAAAGTAACAAAAAGTGTCTAGTATGCCCAGAATGGGTTCTTACTGGATTGGATCCAGACTGAGTTAATCATACTTTTATCTCCATCAAAACAAATGGAAAAAGCCAGGACTAACTTGGGCCCTGTTAATTTCAGTGGAACTGAAGATGTGATGCTGGAGAAGAGTGTTAAGAAGACAAGGTGGATGGCCAAGAAGACAAACAAATGGCTCCTAGAACAGATCAAGCCCAAACTCTCCCTGAAAGCAAGGACGACAAAACTGAAGCTGTTGTACTTTGGCCACATCATGAGAAGGTATAATTCATTTAAAAAGACGAAGGAGGTTAAAAGGTAGAGGGCAACAGAAAGAGAGGAAGACCACACACCAGATGCATAGACTCAACCAAAGAGGTCATGGACCTGAGCCTGAAGGACCTGAGCAGGGCAGGGGAGGACAAGGGTCTTGGAGATGTCTCATCCACAGAGTCACCATGAGCGGAGGTTGATTTCAGTTAACACAGGGTGACCAGATGTCATAACTGCAGAGGAAGACAAGGCACCACAAAATGTAGGACATTACAAAATAAAAGCTAAAAACACTAATATAAATATAAATCCTTGCTTCTTAACTATGAGCAGATTGGAGGACATTTGAGAATTCCTCCTGGACAGAGGGCTGAAATGTTGCTCATGTCCTGGAAAAAGAAGACCCCTGGTCACCCTGAATTAACAACAACAACAACAACAACAACACACTCAAAGATACAGCCGTGTTAGTCTGTAAAATTAGTACGGAAAGAGATCTTGTAGCACTTTTGATACTAACTGAAAGAAAGAAGTTGGTAGCATGAACTGTCATAGACAAGTGGGCTTAAGCCTATGAAAAGCTCGTGCTACCAATTTCTTTCAGTTAGTCTCAAAGGTGCTACATGATCCTTTTGCAACAACAAAGCATGACTCTTTTTATTCTATACCCTACCTATTATTTGTGTTAAAAAGCAAAGCAAAAGAAAACCTGTGTCCCTGAGCACGTGCAAAGTGCATTTCTTTACTCACAAAGTCACCACACCTCAGCCAGCACCGGGGGTGCTTTGATTGTGTCTTCCTGCATGGCAGAATGGGATTGGACTTGATCACCCTTGAGGTCTCTTCAAACTCTGTTTCTATGACCCACCTGGGATGCGATGGGGATGGATCAGGGCAGAGGTGGAAAGGGGAAAGTGCGTTAATTCTTGGTGTCATTGACCTCCTTCCAAATCACACCATACAGGATCCTAAATCATTTTTTTTTTTTGTAATAATGTTACTCATAAATCGTAATTCCTGTATATCGCTGAATGTAACGGCAATCGTTGCGACGTCAGGCAATGAGCAAAATTTAAATGACACCTTTAAATTACAATAGTATACACACAGCCTAAATGTATTGACATACACATAATTTCATGGGGTTGAAGTGAACATTTGGTAGAAAATGATGTTTTTAAAGAATTTTTAAAAAATAATTATTATTTTTTTTAAATGGGGATCTCTCCCTTCTCCTCCCATTGACCTTCACACTACTCACATCATTGTTTTGGCACAGACAAATGTCACAGTCTGTCTCTGCCCAAAGGAAGATGTTTGAGGAGCTGTAGTGTCATCCCACTTTAGGGTGTCATCTGCACCCCACTAGTGACATCACTGGCATGAGCTCACGCTGCCAACTTCTTTCTTTCAGTTAGCATCAGAGATGCTACAAGGTCTCTTTACATCAAGAAAGCATGACTCTCTTCTTCTAAACCCAACCTATTACTCATGTCAAAAAGCAAAACTAAAAAAGGCAAAAGATTTATGTGATCTGAAGAGAAACCATTCGAACAGAGGTATTAGAGAAATTTCATATATACATATATATATATATATACACACATACACATACAAACGCACTCATACATATATATAAATGTCTGTGGGAATATAAATATATATATTTGTGTGTGTGTGTGTGTGTATATATATACACACACACACATACACACACACAGTTTCCTTTCTTTCCCTCTCTCTCTATAGATATATAAAAATATGTATGTGGGTGTGTGTATAAACACACACACACACACACATATATATACCCACACATATATATTATATATAATATAATTGTATTATATAATATATTATAATATAATATATAATATATACACACACAATATATGTATACATACACACACACACACACACACACATATAATATATATTATATATTATAATATATATATAATTGTATTATATTATATATTATAATATAATATATTATAATATATTTTAATATATTATTATATATAATTATATATAATTATAATAAAAGGGAAAGTAAATTAGAAATAGGACTCTAGGTTAAAGACATATACAAACCTATACAACACATAAGGAAACAAGCCAAAGAGAGTTAGGAAGTTAGTTTATGTGGAGAGAAAGATTGAATGAAGGCGGAATTGAAAGGTGAGGAAGAAACTCTATTATAATCTATAATTTAGTTGGGAGCTACCTTGAGTACCAGTTTTGGGGAAATCTGTTCATATTCTACTTATATTTATAAAGAAAAATGTAAATAGTGATTCAAGGCGCATACATGTTATGTCTGTGTTTCTAAGTCCAGATAAAATTAATAAAAAATATTTTTTTTAAAAAAAAAAAGGAAGAGGAAAGAAAACCCTGAGCATGTGCAGAGTGCAGAGTGCATTTCTTCACACACCTGGGATGGCTCAGGGGCAGGGCAGGGCTGGCCAAGGGATGAAGGCATAGGAAACCAACCCACTCCCCAATGTTTCTGAGTCTGTGCCTTATCAAGTCAGTGGCCTTATCAAAAAGCCAGGCACTCTGCCCATGCTCAGGGGTTGCCTTTGGCTTTTGCTTGGCCACCGATCTCTGCATTTGGGGCTGAAAAATAAAATTAAATTAAAAAAACCCAGCTCCCTGGCTTTGTGATGCCCAGTGGCTTGGGCTTGCTGGGCAGGTATCCAACCTGTCCAGGGCCCCTTTAAGAAGCCAAGGGCTGGTGCTTGTGCCTCTCTCTCTTTTCCCCCGGAAGAAAAGAGCAGCCAGGAGCCAGCAGCAGCAGCGATCGTGTGTTCAAAGGCAGAGAGAGGGAGGCAACCTCCTCCAATAAAAGGCATTTCTGGAGCTTTGGGTAAGGAAAAAAAGACAGAAAGAAGAATCTCCCTTTGCAATTGCAACAACAGTAGAAGAAAAAGGAGGAAAAGTCCTTCCATTGCAACCACCATCCCTTGCAAGCATCCAGGATTGCCACCTTCTCAACCCAACAGAGAGCTTCTGATCAGCCATGGTTCATCATCATCATCATCATCAGCCTTCTTGCCACCAGGAAAGTCTGTCTTCTTGGCACAGAAGAAGAGCTGCCCTCTTCCTGGGATCTGTTTTCTTCCTTGTGTCTCTCTGCTGCCATCCCAAGCCCTGCTCAGCTTTCAACCTGGACACCAAGTTCCTGGTCCTCAAGAAAGGCAAGACTCCGGAGAGTTTCTTTGGCTTCTCGGTGGCTCTGCACCATCAGACCCAGCCGGAGGAGAGATACCTGTGAGTGCCATCAGGGCATCCTTAGGGTGGCCATATAACTCTCTGGAGGGGAAGGAATGGGGTGGCTACTATGGACAGAGAGTCCCACTTTATCTATAAGTCTCCCTCCCTTCTTATTTTTTCTTTCTTCCTGAGCCTAAGCTTTCTTTCTCAGAGTTGAGCTGTGCAGGCTTCTGGGTTACACAGAGCTCCTCGACAAAGCTGCCTGCATTGTTGGTTCTGGAGGGCAGGGGAATGGGTTGGTATGAGCAGAGAGTCCCTTTCTATAAATCTTATTTCAAACCTGACATTTTCCCAGAGTTGAGGTATCACCTCAGTTGTGCAGGCTTTGGGGTTACGCAGAACTCCTCGACAAAGCTGCCTGGATTGTCGGTTCTGGAGGGCAGGTGAATGGGTTGGTATGAGCAGACAGGCCCTTGACATAAGTCTGCTTCCTTTTTCTGAACTTGAGGTTCACTTTCCCAGAGCCGAGATGTGCAGGTTTCTGAGTAACACAGAACTCCTCGTCAAAGCTGCTTGGATTGTCATTTCTGGGGCACAGGGGGAATGGGTTGAGTCCCATTTTTTCTATAAGTCTCCCTGCCTCCTTCTTTCCTTTCTGAACCTGAGGTTCGTTTCTCAGAGTTGAGGTGTGCAGACTTCTGAGTACGCAGAACTCATTGACAAAGCTGCCCGGATTCTCTCAGTTCTGGAGGGCAGAGGAATGGGTTGGTATGATCAGAGAGTCTCCTTTTTCTATAAGGCTTCTTCCCTTTCCTGAAGCTGAGGTTCATTTCTCAGAGTTGAGGTATCACTTCAGTTGTGCAAGCTTCTGAGTTACAGAGAACTCTTCGACAAAGTTGCCCGAATTGACCGTTCTGTAGGGGATGGGTTGGTATGAGCTGAGACTCCCATTTTTTCTATAGGTCTTTCTTTCCTCTGCCTTTTCTGAACCTCGGGTTCATTTCTCAGAGTTGAGGACCTTAGTTGTGCAGGCTTTTGAGTTACGCAGAATTCCTTGACAAAGCCAAATCCGAGATTTAACACTCCTTGAGTTAAGGTATTTAGGACTGTGTCAAGAGTGCTTTAGCGTTCGGGACTGCAGCCCTTTACCGGGGAATTGGATTGGATGGAGCCAAATTTTTAGTAAATATTTATGGAATTGTTTTGCAAGGCTTTCTTTTAGCATCATCATCATCATCAATCTTCTTGTTGTTGTTGTTTCCTTTCCCACTTCTCCTCAAGGCCCAAGGTGGGGTACAACATATTAATGCAAAGCACAATTAAAAACTGATAAAACCCACAATTAAAACGTTGTTGTGTTCCTTCGCGTTGTTTTTGAGTTATGGCAACCCCATCATGGGGTTTTCTTGGCAGGTGTCTTTAGATGGGCTTTTTCCATTGCCATCCTCTGAGGCTGAGAGTGTGTGACTTGCCCAGGGTCACCCTCTGGGTTTCATGGCCAAGCAGGGATACAACACTATAAAATCATTAAAGCGCATATACTGTACATGTTTTGTATATAGACATGATTTGTGTGTGTTTGTGTGTTTAAAAAAAAGCAGAGTCCTGAAGGCACAAGACAAAAGTGAGGCAGAGCCCCAAGTCTTCATTCATTTTAAAAATACAACCTGACAGCTCCCAGTCTGCTTTCAATTAAATGCCATGCTCTTGGTTCCTTTTTTGGAAAGGGATTACAAGTTTGTTTCTCAGTTCCTTGCAGCTGAATGAGTGGAGTCTCTTTTTTTAGTGCGTGCACATATTGGAGAAGTTACTGATGTTCACCTTTGCGGTTGTCTGCATCTGTTCTCATTACTCAATTCATTTTTCAATGTATTTATTTTCTGTCTGATGGGGTGGGATCGTGATCCAAAAGTTGTTGGACTGCAGAATTCTTTATCGTTGGCTATGCTGGGTAGGGCTGCAGGGACTTACACACACACTAACAACATGTGGAGGGCTCTATGAATCCCACATTTTGTTATGGGACTTAATCATGGAAACAGTTGAACCTATGCATCTAAAGGGGGAGTGGAGAGCCAGCATAGTACATTTGAGTGTTGGATTAGGACTCTGGAGATGAGGGTTCGAATCCTGGCTCGGATATGTAAACCCAGTGGGTGACTCTGGACAAGTCACACTCTTTCAGCCTCAGAGGATGACAATGGCAAACCTCCTCCAAAGGAACTTGCCAAGAAAACCCAGAGATTGGTTAACCTTAGGGGTGCCATAAGTCGGGAATGATTTCAAGGCACACAACAACAACAACAACAACAACCCACTGGATGATATTGGGCAAGTCTCTCAGCCTCAGAGGATAGCAATGGCAAACCCCCTCTGAAGAAACTTGCCAAAAAAACCCTGTGATAGGTTCACTTTAGGGTCTCCATAAGTCAAAAATGACTTGAAGGCCAACAACAACAATACCTGTGAATGGGACCCAGGATTTGAATGTTCAGTTGGCCATGAAGCTCAGTCTGTGACCTTGGGCCACTCTCTATCAGCCTAACCTACCTCATAGGGTTGTTGTTATGACAGAAACATAGAGGAAGACTTGAGCTCCTTGCTGCAAAGGTCGGATATAAACATGTATATTATATATTTCCATTTTCCATCCTAACGTGTTTTAACCAAGTAATTACCCAGCAAAAAGATCTTAGGTAGATACAATCTTCCTACCTTTGAGTAGAACAAATTCAGAGGACTGGAAACAGGGCATGAAGAAGGCCAAACTTTTAAAGCAAATCTCTCATTCCAAAACCAAACAAAAAGAGGTCTGTTCATCTATAAATTTATTTTCATTCATACAGTAATCTCCAGCTTGTATATATAGTCTATCGACCTCATCGTTGCAGTGACATTCCAACTTCTCTAAAGTTCTGATTCAAATAAATGACATTCAGAACAGTCAGCTTGGGAAATGCCATGGTGTGCTTTGTGATCCCACCTCTGTGCCCTGCCCAGGAGTCCTGAAAGAGATCACACAGGTGCGTAAAGTCCCCATAAAAATGTAAGAGGTGGTTCCTCACCCTTAGTCCTCATCTCTCAGTATAAATCAAGGGAGTGTCATGGCCAAGTGTCTGGGTCCGTCTGCCTTCTGGGGGCCATATGGACGGCCAAAAAACAAATAGCTCTCCAGGAGTGGCTAGTAGTTCTGGATGTGAAGAACAGACCTTTTTTTAAAAAATCCCATTTATAATACCCAGTATTATCATACAACCCTTAAACACCCATCCGACTTATATTGTTTAACCTTAGCACTGCCTTATTATCATAACACATAATGTCGTAATGCAAACATTGCAACAATTTTTATCTGATTGATACCTACCATTAAATCTATCACAAACAAACTTTTTAAATGTTAAACAAGGCAGGGGAGCTTTGCAACCTGTTTGAAAGGTGAATTGCTGCTCATGGAAATGTCTAATAGAGGCAACTTTCCATTTGTGGGGGTAGAAGAAGGGGTGGTCCAGGGAGCCAAAATGGCCCAAGGGCCACTCAAATAACTTTGAGGACTAGATGTGACCCACAAGACATCATCTGCCTGCCCTGGTTTAAATTTATTGCAATGTTTTTTTAGTGTAGCTTATCTCTCTGGGTCAGTCACTCTGATCCTTCTGCTCTCCAGAGGTATGTATGTGTGTTGTGTGCCTTCAAGTCATTTCTGACTTATGGCAACCCTAACAGATTTGCAGGAAACGTGATTTCCATCCAGCATGGCCAATACTGAGTGCTTCCTTTTTTCTTACGGTAGATGGTTCCATGCAAGAATCTGTGGGCAACAGTATGAGGCTTGTACAGGTTTTGCTGGATTGTACTGTGCCAGTCCAAATGAAAAGCACCCATGCCCACTGAGTTATTTCTGGATGTCACAGTTATAGAACAATGGTTGTGATGTAGTGCAGTCCAGATGGTTCCAGGTGTCAGAAAGGAAGTGTCATCTGGCACTTATTAATAGGCCCGGACCCATATTTGATGGGGCTTTTAGTGTGTTGTTTTCATTTAGGCACCCTTCTAAGACAATGTCCTCTGATGGCTTAGAGCCACTGTGTGCCACACTTTTCAGACAACAATCTTCTCTTTAAAGGGTTGTAGATTAGTTTGAACCACTGTCGTGTACTGGTTTGAGCATTGGACTACGACTCTGGGGACCAGGGTTCGAATCCCCACTTGGCTGTGTAAACCCACTGGGTGACCTTGGGCATGTCACACTCTCTCAGCCTCAGAGGATGGCAGTGGCAATAGCAAACTCCCTGTGAAGATGGGTTCACCTTAGGGTTGCCATAAGTTGGAAATGACTTGAAGGCACACAACAACAACAGCAGTAGCAGCAGCATCAACAAGGAGATTAGTTTGTTGGGAGGGCTTCCCAGCCCAAGTTAATTCCTATTTAGAAAAACGGTTTGGGGGCTGCATTCCAAATGCTGGGCATGGCTAAGGGCACAGGACAGGGCCAAAAGACAGCGGGCAGTACCAGGCTTAATTTTCCCCAGAAAAGCTCAGCTCAAACCTATGCATGTCTGCTCTGAAGTAAGTCCCCGTGCAACAGCTTTCATGCACACAAAGTATGGCTCAGTGCCATGCAACTTTTATAAGAGCTGTAAAGGCCAATTGCTTGCCTTCCAGCATCTCCTTCAACATTAAATAGGTTTATTTTTAGTTTTATCTGTTGTATCCTAACACTGATATCTGATCTGTTGCTGACCAGACATAACAGCAGAAAAAGCTTGCAAGTTGGATGAGGTGGGGATTCCTTATTCCCGATTTAGATGATAGTCTGAATGCCTAAGGTGGTACCTTTACATTTGTACATTGTTGTTGTGTGCCTTCAAGTAGTTGCCAACTTACAATTACTCTAAGGAGACTCTGTCATGGGGGCAAGTTTCTTCAGAGGGAGTTTGCCATTGCCATCCTCTGATGCCATCCCCATCCATTGGGACGGCACAGCTGAGCTAGGATTTGTTCCAGGGTCATAGTCCAGTACTGAAACCATTACACCACGCTGGCTCTCTACATTTGTGCATAAAGGCAGCTAAATCTATCTTTAGACAAATTTGTGTCCTTTTTTATTTTTGGTTTTAATATCATAGATAGGTTAAACTGGTAGTTCTCCTTGAATCACTCTTAGACAGCCTACCATGCACAATGCCTAATGGTGGTGACACATCGAGAATATTAGGGGGATTTAAAATGGAAGCCTCTCACTTGCCTACTATTGAGGGGTAGAAAAATGAATTTCTAATCACATACCCTCGAACCATCCTGAATTGGCAGAGACAACCCTGATTAGTCATCTGCCATCCTGCTTCTTCATCTGCTTTTAAAATGTCCCAGTTTCATTCTCCTCCTCCCGCTTTAGTTCTCAATGTACCTCAATTGGACTTTAAAGTGCAGAGGTAGTTTGCACTCAGTTCATTTGGCATTGGGGAAGAGGACAGATTGGGCAGAGTCTTGCCCTTCCCAAGAGGCTCCAGAAAAAACAAACTGCTGCAGCTTCTTCTAGCTTGAGTGTGCTTTCTCATTAATAAGTTTTGCTGTTTTGATTGCATTCTAGTTTCCGTCTATGAAATGTTGGAGGATGTCCGAGCAGAGCAAACAACAGAGCAGAGCAGGCAACAGCCTGGTGATGTTGCCTTGTGATCTCTGGGCTTGCTTGTTGCCTCTTGTTCTGGAGGATTGTGGTTTGGATTGCCATATTAGGGGATGCAGGAAGAAACATATCTCCAGGGCACATGAATTGGTGGCTGCATTTTCTTTCTTTCTTTCTTTTTTTCCTTTGGCCTTGCTTATAGCACACGACAAACCGTCTTTGCTTTATCCCTCTAGGTTTGTTCTAACAAGTACATGCCCAGTCTTGCAGATGCTTCTCTGCAGTGTGGCGTGTGCTTTCTCCTCTGACGCCTGCTGCCTGTCTGAATGCCATGCAGAATCTTATGGGTGATGTATGGTCAGAACTGAACTGGTAGGTTAGGACTACTGAGGAACCACTGCCAAGCAAGTTGACCCCACAGTCTTCAGACTCAGCCTTCATCCCTAAAGTTTTTGTCAAGGACAAAGAGGTGAGGATGTGGCATTTGGGAGTTCTTGGTCCAAAAACACACTGCAGAAATAATCCAGTTTGAAACCACTTTAACTGTCCTGGCTCAGTGCTAGAAACTACTGGGAAATGTAGTTTGTTGTGGCACCAGAGCTCTGTGACAGAGAAGGCTGAATGTCTCATAAAACTACAGTTCCTAGAATTCTGTAGCATTGAGCTAGGGCAGTTAAAGCAGCCTCAAACTGGATTATTTCTGCAGTGTGTTTTGGACCTTTGTTTGAAGATTTGGTTCCCATAGGCTGCATCTGCAATGCAGAAATAAATCTGGTTTGACACCACTTTATAACTGCAATGGAATTCTGAGAGTTGTAGTTTGTTGCAGCACCGGAGCTCCAAAAAAGCTGTAGTCCAAAAAGTACAGTTGGCCCTCCATATCCATGGATTCTTTATCCATGGATTCAAGAATCCACATCTTGAAAATATTCAAAATTATATTCCATAAAGCAAATCTTGATTTTGCTATTTTATATGAGGGATACCATTTTACTGTCAGTTGTATTTAATGGGACTTGAATATCCACCAATTCTGGTATCCATGGGTCATCCTGTAACCAAACCCCAGTGGATACCAAGGTCCTACTGTATAGTTTTTGAACTCAGTTCCTAGAGTCTTGGTGGTTTGATTTTAAGCTTAGATTTATCATTTGGATGTACAGTGGGCCTTTCGTATCTGCTGCGGTTTGGTTCCAGGACCTCCCGTGGATATCAAAATCTGTGGTTGCTTGAGTCTCAGTAAATACAACGGCATAGTAAAAAGGTGTCCATTATATAAAATGATTTTAATTTTTTGTAGATGATTTTAATTCTTTGTATCTGATTTTAATTGCTTTGAATTTTATTGAATTTTTAAGAATCCATGGACACGGAGAGCCAACTGTATTAATCTGGCATGATCTTAAAAGGGTGCCCTATGCCACTTTTGGCTTTTATCTTGAGGCCTGGTTGGGGCCTGGTTTATTCAGAGCAACACCCAGAAGTCCACCAAAGGCTCATCCTAAAGGCCTGAGGTATGACTTTTCTCATGAACCTGTTAACATTCTTGCAGTTCTTGGGTGGATTGGCTAACATTCTGCGGTGCTTTACAAAGGATCTTTTCAATTCACCGGATTTTTCCTCTTGATTAAGTAACTCCCGTAGTCTCTTAGCCCAGGCCTCTGTTCCTATGGAGACATGTATTATGCTGTTTAAGAGGCAATCTTTTCTCTTCATCCGCCCTCCTTTTGCTTAACCTTGGTATAAATCAAGGCTAACTTCACTCAAGTTAAGTGCACTAAAAGGATCATATTCTAGACAGTGTTCCAGCTGGTGGTATGTCTGTCTGTGGGTCTTGTGTGTGTTTAACTAGGGCTGCTACATTGGCTCCTCTGCCTTTAATAGCTCCCTGGGGCCTTTCCTTTGCCTTTTATAGCTATCAGCCAGGTGGAAATTTAGTAAGCAAAGCTCTTTCTCTCTGTGTCTTTCTCTCTCCTTCTTTTCTGGTATGAGATTGAAACAATAGTGACAAGCCTAACTTTGAAAAAAGGCACAGCAGCCCTGCCAGGAAATAAATTGGCAACTCTCAATCAATTTGGCACTCAGTTTCTTCTGAGCGTGCCTCTTCCAAATCAAACTTGTCGTCGTTTAATTGTGCAAAGTGCTTTCTTTCATCCTCGCTGAGTGACTATATTCTGATTTTGCTGATCTTGCAGAGAGGGTTGTGTGTAGGTGTGTATGTGGGGAAGGGAGAGCAAGATGCCTTATGTGAGTCAGATCACACTGGTTAGGATTTCCAGATCTCAGGGCTTGCCTCTTTTTTCTGATCTTCCAGGCATCTCACACACACATTCCAGGTTTGCTATTCACACTATAGACAGGCCTCTATCTGCATCGATGCACATCTCTGCTAGTTCGGTTATTCACATGTGCAAGCATTTGAACAAAGATGGAGTTGATGATGTGAATGCATCTGAAACCCCTTTTTTGGTATTCGTTGTTTTATCCCAGATCTAGTCAGATTTATTTGCATCAGTTATTCATACTACTGGTGATGTGGATCTTTTTAAAAAAATTCAGGTAAACCCCCAATATTGATTATCCCAGATTAAGTGGGTTTTTTGGCAGCCCACTCCCAATCTTAATCGGGTGCATTCGAGATGCATGTGAAGAATGGAGATTTAACCCAGATTGACTCCAGATTATTTTTGCAGTGTGAATAACCCCTCAGGGTGAGAACTCTGTCTTGAAAACTGTGTGTGGGGTATGAGCTTTTGGAGTCTTCCATGGCTTGACTATGGCCGCGTCTGCAATTTAGAAATAGTACAGTTCAGCACCACTTTAACTACCATGGCTCAGTGCTATGCAATTCTGGGATTTGTAGTTTATGTAGCTGACATGTAGCCTTCTCTGTCAGAGAGCTCTAGTGGCGCAACAGACTCCAAATTCCAGGATTCCCTGGCACTGAGCCATGGCAGTTAAAGCGGCGTCAAACTGCATTATTTCTGCAGGTCAGATGCAGCCTTTGAGGCGTGGTTCTTGGAGAGCAATCCCATCATGCCAATGAAGTTGCCAGACCTCAGGATCTGGCCCTGAGACTCCAGCTTTCAGGGATCATCTCCAGGTGGGGGAAAAGGGATCAGATTCTCCAGTTTTCATGGTCTCAGCTCTGATCATGAACTGGGTGCAAACTCCAGCTTAGCTAGTCCAGCAGCAGCCTGCTACAATTTTTAAGGCTTAATTTATTTGGTGCTCAGCCATGAAACCCACTGGGTGACCTTGGGCAAGTCACATGCTCTCAGCCTCAGGGGAACGCAATGACAAACCTCAACAAAGTCTGCCAAGAAAACCCCATGATAGATTCACCTTAGAGTCATCATAAATCAGAAACAACTTGAAAGCACACAACACAAAGACTCCAGGGAACCTATATATTTCCTTATTCTATTCCTCCTTCCTTCCTATTCGTTGTAGTACCAGGGCTCTCCTTCCACATCTGCCTTTTAGCCAGAAGCAAGTAGGATAGATTTTTATTTATTTATTTATTTATTTATACCCCACTCTTCAGCTTTCAAAGCTATCAGAGCGGCTTACAACCATTATTTCAACTAGACGGTTCCCTGCCCTCAGGCTTACATTCTAAGAAGACACAAAAGGAGAAGGGAATGGTGTTGGGGAAGGGGATCAGGTCCAAAAGTTCTTCTCTCCCGGACCAAGGCAGATGGACTGGAGGGAGGGCTCTGCTTCTTAATCCAGGGCAGGCCCTATGGTGTTTGGCCTGTCCTTTCACTCCCTCCTGGGTAAGATGGTGTAGCATGGAAGGGGGGGCTCTTCCACTTGAGGCCATGCCTGATGGTGTTGCTAGGCCTCTCCAGTCCCTTCACTCCCTCCTGGGTAAGATTAAATGTTCCTTTCCCCATCTCCCCTAAGTAAGTAAGCGGGGGGGGGGGGGGGTCCTCTCATTTCACCTTGATCTGGGAACAGCTCCTCAACCTAACAGTTCTAGATTTCTTAATTTCCAAACAGGAAAATATTTTCTCTGTGTGATTGTTTGTGTATGTTTGAATGGCAAGCTGTGAACAACTGTGGTTGATATTTAATTCATTATGTTTAATGATATCACCAGGGGCCATCCCTAGGTCCCAGGCTTTGGACCAGAAACATCAGGGCTTAGGACAGTCCTGCACTGGTAACCCTACTTGCTGATGAGGTGTAGTTCTTGGAGGTCTCGCATGGCTTGTCCATGATATGTGGTTCTTTTAACTGGGACATGATTAAACCAAATAAACCCCGGGTCCAACAGTGCTTCCAAACCTATGCTGTGTACCTTTCCAGTACCACAGGAGTAACCACAACAAATGTGGGTTTAGCAGCAAGGGTAGAAGCAGTATGGCCAGAATCTGCTTGGTGCATGACAGCAGTATCACTGCGGCAGCATAGGCAGTGGTGGAAAGAGACAGTAAATTGAAGGTGCAGCAACCAGGAAGGGGGAGCATTGGAGAAATTGTCTGGTCCGGACTGTCAGGTTTTGTATGTTTCCACAAACCATCAGTGTGCAACCCTGGATAAACTGCAAGCACCATACCTCAATAGGATCTTGGCCTATTTTTCCCAGAACCTTGGTCTCCTAATGATGCCTGATTGTTCCACCACCGCCACCTTTTTTAAGAGAGAGAGCTTGGGAAAGTCACTTGTGTGGCCATGCTGGTCCTTGGGAGCTGTAGTCCATGCTTACAGGGGTATTCTGGAGACTGTAGTCCGCTCAAGTAATTTTCCCATGCTCTGATTTTTCCTAGCATTTTGCTTTTTATCACCTGCCCATTTGCCTGCTTGATTTTTAAGTGTTGCCACTTGAGTTGCAGCTTTGAATAAAAAAGAAAAGAAAGTACCATCATTGTTTCAAAAACACTGGGAAGACACTGGGAAGAATACATAAATGCGGAAGGGCAAGAAAAAGGACCAATTTCTTGGGCTCTTAAATTTTGGAGACAGCTGGAGGTTCTCTCTCTGTCTGTCTCTCTTACCCATTTAACAAGGATATCTTGTACCCTGGAGTGGATTTCTGACGGCAGCAGCTGCACAGCTTGAAAAAGCCTCTGTGAAGACATTCCAGAGATTCATTTGTAAAGCTCTCTTGATGAGGTTTTGGGGATGGTTCTGTTTTAAAGTGTCTCTCTTTTTCCCCCTGAAGAGCAGCCTCATGGTAGGCAAAAGGGGAAAGAAGGAAGGCGGCAGCTGCAGTGCAACACACTCCATTTGCGTGAGTGCTTGTGAGTGCTGAAAAGGCTGGGAGATGCTGTGAGTGGTGAGCAGCATGTCAGGAAGGGTGAGATTTCCTTTCTTCTTAGATGTTGGCATTCGTCATGTATTCATGCCAAGAAAGGGACAACCTGTGAGTTTAATTGGAGCCAAAACCTAATCCCACAACCGATCTTCAATGTTAGCATCTCTCTCCTGCATGTATGTGGCTTCAATTGCCTGCTGATTTATTGCAACTCCATGAATTTCATAAGGTTTTCTTAAGCAAGGAATAATCAGAGATGGTTTTGCCAGTTCCTGGTTGGACTGGATGGCCCTTGTGGTCTCTTCCAACTCAATGGAATTTATCAGACGGGGAGGAATTTTTCTATATTTCGAATGGAGCCAATTTGAATTCCCATTGCATTCGGAATGCATTCAGATTTACTTCCCATTACCCAAAAATGACCCCCCCATTTCCCGAAATTGTGTGAGTTGTTTTAATTTGCAATAAAGTAAAACCCATGATTGCGTTTGTAATGAATTCCCTTTTGCCTGAAATTGCGTGAGGTGCTTTAGTTTGTAATAATGTGAAACCCCATGATTGTGTTTGGATTGCCATTGGATTATACTTCCAATTTGCACCTGGTATTTGTTGGTGGTCTTCCATTCACCCTGCTTAATGTCCAAGAACTAATGGGGTTTGGTGCTTTTAAGATATATAAATCCTAATATCTCTGGCTTCGTAAGGAATTGTTGGATTCCCTTTGTGGGTGGCCTTGGGAAAATTATATTTTGGACTATTTAATTTATGTTATTCCCCACCTTTCCCCAAAAACAGAGCTCAATATGTCTTACCGAAATTAAAACGGGAGTCAGTAAAAACACATACAAATAAAAACATTCAAAACATTTTAAAAAGTTATTCTTGTAGAATTAAAAGCAATGTACAGTGTTGTAGCATGCTTCTTTTAAAAGGGTAAGAAATAAAAATAGCACAATATACTTTTCAGAATCCCTTTATTCTATACAGTTTCCCAAAGTCTGCCAGAATAAAGTATTCACCTGTGAACTAAAGGACAGTGGGAAGGGATTTGGTCTAGGTTCTCTAGGAAAGACTAAGACTCTGGCCATGCTGGCTAATGGTTGTAGTCCAAAAAGTAACTTTTTCAAGCTCTGTAGGACATGCACCACAAAGTCTTGGGTGCCTTAAAGATTTACAACACTCATGTTGGCTGATACCTTGGTGGATTGGGGATTGGCAGAAAGTAATGGATTTCCTGATAGATTCCTATGTTGTTTGCAACAGATCCACAAGAAATTTGACTCCCAATTTTATTTTATTTTTTTGCAATAACAGTAATGAGATAACCTTCCACCTTTATTTATACTAGTGAAATTTAAAAAAAAAAGTTGGCATAATCAGAGTGGGATTTTTGTGTGTGACATGACCGAGCGACAGTTCTGCTACTGTAAAACCAGTGATAGAGAATATGTAGTCCTCTAGAGATATTTAACTGTATTTCCCATCAATCCTGGGGAGCATTGATAAGAACTGATTTTTTTAGATTTCAGAGTTCATGGCTTTTGCACCAGCTCAGTTCCTTGTGCATTTTGGGCTTGTAATAATATAAATTTAAATATATCCTGCAAATTGAATGAGCTAGAATCCATTTGAATGAGTTTCAGTCTGAATGAGTTAGAATCCATTTTACCACATGCATGAAATGTGCCCAGTACACACTGTACATGGGATGAAGTGAATTCTAGTCCAGGAAAGCTAGAATAAAATTGTTTTTAACTGCCAAACTGCAGACACAGCTGCCCTGTTGCACCATGATCTTGCCAGTTTCCATTTCAGCTTTGCAGCAATACTGTAAAGTAGGTGAATTTGAGAGATTGGGGTCAGCCAGTGAGTGTGTGGCTGGAAGGGCATCTGAATCCAGTGTTCAGCTTTCTTAAGTCCTAGCCAGGCACTCTGACCATGGCACCTAATAGTTGTCTATATTTCTGAGCATATGCAGAATGCATTTTTGTTCCTACCAAAGTTGGCGTACTGCATTGTCAGGCTACCTATTTGCGGATTGGAGTGTCAACAGCTCTCCATGCCCCATGTTATTCAATGATGGCACATTTCATTGCCTTTTAAATAATATGGGGGTTGAACATCCACGTTCTTTCCCATTTCCATGGATGGAAAGGGACCAGTGTATATGTGCTCTGTCTGCAGAAATGGTCTCTAGAAGTCAATATGGACTTGGAACTTCTTGAAGGACACTCCACAGGCTTGAGAAAACAACCAGAGATAAAGTCCAAAAGGCAAGCCAGTCTCTTTGAGAAGTATAACCCTGGGTCTGCCCTTTGTTGGCCTCCACAAATGCTCTCTGACCTTTGAGAAGAGATTAGATTGCAGAAGTGCCATGTTTTTGAAAAATGGCTTTTGAAAGGCAGCTTGTGAATCTTCTCCATTCCCCGGGGCCCAACTGCTGTGTGACTCACATAAGTGGGTTCATTAAGTCTCAGGGAAGGGGGTTCATCTTGTGAAATGCTGTGCGTTTTAGACGCACATGCACTTTGCCAAAAATATAAAAAAAATAAAGCTGCTTTCTGGAGGAAATCTCAGGTTGCCCTTTGGCACAGATTCCAGGAGATTTCTGCTTCTGTGTGTACAAGGTTCTAGTCCTTGTGGATCAGACCTTATTTCCAAAATTAAGATGTGCTGGGTATGAAGCCCACTTAGAAATTATTTCTTCTACCCCACACCTTGGATAGGCACCCTCCCCTTGCAGGGGATTTGAAGTTCAACAGGCCAAGAACTGCATCTCTCCCAACTGGACAAATAAGTCACAATTTCCAGCAAAATAAAATTTTTCAGCCTCTTCCTACCTGGGAGTTGGGACTGTATTAGCTGTATAATCATGGGATGGGCAGTTTTGTGTTGTTGGGGCTGCAGGTGGCAAATTGTCTGCCCTAAACGTGGGAAAAAATCTGTTGGTTTTGATTTGTCCTGCATTTGACATTTTTTAACCTCGTGTTCTTCAGTTCTGGTCATGAACAAATGGATGAATTTGCAGCCTGCTAGTCTAGGATGTGTCATGTCCCTCATCTTTCCTTGGCCACAGCTCAGACGGTTCAAGCAGTGCAGGATACCTTATCTTGCTCTTTCTCCAGGGCTGGCCCAAGACATTTTGTTGCTTGAGACAAAGGACAAAATGGTGCCTCTCTTCCATTCCTAGTAGTGATGCCAACTGGTTTGGCAGCTGGATCTTCCTTTAACATTGGCAACAGGACAGTGGGGAAATCTGAGAGCTATTGTCTCCCCCCTAAAAGTGCTGTTTTCAAGCTCTTGGCAAGAAGCCCAGCTCCAAGCAGAAGGTGAGAAGTGGCTTCCACAAGCCACCTTGCTCAGTTTAAGGCCATTTTGGATTCTCCAACACCCAGGAGATATTTTGATGGGCAACACTGCTACTCAGATGGTAGTCCATGGATCAGTGCTGACCTGTGAGCCATCAGCTGCTGGTTCCTGGAGAGGTTCCATGAGAGAAAACAATACTTGTAGCCAATGGGCACAACTATAGCACTCGTCCCTTGTACAATGGCAAAAGACAATTACTGTTCTCCCACATCAGATCATTCAAGAAGCATAGCATTTTGCACATTGCAGGTGGTGACTAAGGGAGGGATAGGAGCCTGGTTTTTAAAAAGATGCAATGTATAGGTGTTTCTGGATTTCATAATGTGTTTATGTGAAATCTGACCCATTGGTGCATCAGAGTCTAGACTGTTGTTGTGAGGTGAAGGTTTAATGACCCAAGAATGGGACACAGTGGCGGCTGACTTGATTATGAAGTCCTTTTACACTTGTGTGGCTTATATTGCAGCCCTCATTATGCTTTTTAAAAAGAATTCAACCTTTCCAACTCCATCAAGAAGCCATTTGTGCTGTCCCTTCCAAAATTTACAGAGCCTTTTAGCAGGGGAGTATTTATTTATTTATTTATTTTGTATTCTTAGATTTTTTGGGGGGGGGGGGATCAAGACCAAGGTTAAAAAAGAAACTAGAAACCAGAAAGGAAGAAATGTTTGAAGAAAGTAGTGTTAACACCCACACCCAACCGGGGCAGAAATGGCTTCATTTTATTGGGAAAATCTGAGACATGGATGGTTTTCTTTTATTCTAGCTACTCTAGCTGCTGGGAAATTTAAGAAAGCAAGCATTAAAAAGGACACATACTCCGTCCCTCCTTCCTTAAGCAAGAGGTTCAATTGGCGTTTGGGAAATCCAGGGATGTTAGATGCCATCATGAAAGTTCAAATGAACTAGTGAACTTTTCAACACCCAGGAGATGTTGCCTTAGATTTCTAGCATTGAAGCTTCTGTTACCCCAGGCAAGATATCTGAACCCTGGGATATATATATATATATATATATCCAAGTCTCTTTAACAGATCTTTAGCCATACTTCTGTTTCATTTCTATATCACTCTCTTATTATTTTTAAAATTTTTTACTTTAAATCAGAGGTGGGCAAAATGTAGCCATGGGGCCACATGTGGGGCTACTCTATGTAGCCCTCAATCCCTCCAGATTCCTGGAATGGCCCTTTTCTGCCCTTCCCCAAATGGGAATTGCTTCTCCTGGAAGCTTTCAGGAGTGACAGTTAACCTTTTTAATAGTTTACAAGCCCCAGGCCTCCACTCTGTTAACAAAAAGACAAACCTATTTTCCTAAAGTAGAAATAAACCTCTGGCTGATTTTTACTGTCTGTGCAACACTTGGAATCTCAACACTAGGCAGAAAATTGGCTCCTTGGCACCCAAAGCAGTTGCCCACTTCAGATCTAAATTAATATCATAAAAAAGTTCATAAATATGATTAAGTGGTGTAGTGGCAAATTTTACTCTCGTCATGACAGCCACTGAGCAACGCTAGCAGAGAGAATCCAAAAATATAGGCAGATGTGGGTCTACCTGGTGTGGGTCTTTTTTTAAAGCAAAGAGACCTTACCCACTGAAGATCAGGCCATTCCCAACATACTTTGCATTACAGCTGGATAGTTCATAACAATAATGTTGTGGAGAAAATGTATATAATTTCCAGCTGCTATGAGGATTGTGGCTAAAATTGGAGGAAGCAGGGGAATCCAGTGAAGTTGACATATAGTGCCATAGTCCCTGCTAATGAAGAAAGTATTGGGGCTTTGACCTTGTGAGCCCAGGTTCCCACTATATTATTGATTATTAGCCTGTAAATACTATTTGGCTGTATCTCCATGCTGATGGTTGGTAAAAGGATTTCCTCTGAAGTTTGCACAGAAATAAAATAGGCTGATGGAAGAGTGGCAGAACACTCTGCTTCTCTTCTGTCAGGTTGCTCATTCACCTACATTAAATTCCTGTTCCGCTCTGGTGATCAAGTGCTGGCTGTAAATGCATGTTTACATGTTGTGTTACCTGTATTGTGTCAAGAACTGTGTAACATCTGGGGAAGTGCAACAGATGGAGTATATCCGAATGCCAGCCTGCACTTTAGTACAAGAGCTAAAAGTCAGGCAGTTTTTACAAGGATGCATAAACATCAAATTGATTTCTGTGGAATCTGTGCTCTCCAGTGCTATAATGAAACCAGGGCTGGCAGGGTTGAAATGCAAGGATTTTTTGACTGGTAAGGATGATGATATTGTGTACTACCTCCCTTTGGTTTCCTCTTTCCTCCTTTCTTCTGAACTTAGTTGTAGTTCCCACAGAGGCTGAGGGGATAACAGAGAGAAGTTTCCCTGTCCATATTGAATTTCCCTTATCTGGAATTCCAAAATCCAAAATAACTCCAAAAGTGATCACACATGTGGCTAAGATAGCAACACCTTTGCTTACTGATTATTCAGTGTATACAAACTTTGTTTCCTGCACAAAATTATTAAAAATATTATGTATAAAAGTATCTTCATGCTATGTGTATAGGATATATATACAAAACAAAAATGAATTTCATGCTTAAACTTGGATCCCATCTCCAAGATATCTTTTTATCTACCTGCAAATATTCCAAAATCCCAAAAATCTCAAATCCAAAACACTTCTAGTCCCAGGGATTTTGGATAACAGAGGTGCAGCCTGTAATGTATTGCTCTGAGCTGTGTGTATGTGCGCACATAAAACATATACAAGTAACACCAATATTCTGAGTTCCTCTACTTCACAATTTCTCATGCCATCCAAAGGAGGTTGGTGACTCCTGTGCCAGTTAGGCAGAGAATCCACTCTGGGTTTTAGTACAAATTTTATAGGGGCTGGTACATGCTGGTACATATTTTATAGGGGCTGGAACTAAAATCCAGAGCAGATATATTACCTGACGGACATAGGACCCACCAGCCCCCTATAACGGGGCTCTGCATGTTTTCTTGTTTCTGTTACAGTTATAAATGATGTCTGTGCTTTGCATCTCTCCTGGATTTCCTTCCCCACATGACATGATAACACTCTTGTATGGCGGAGATGTGTCTCTATTACATACGGTGAAAACAGAGGAGGCTTATACATTCATACATACGGTAGTGTCTTTCACTTCCTTTACTAACAATCTTAGCCCCTCTTCTGAATGGCTAATTGACATATTGTCTGTTTCATGTCAGTTTTAGATCAGTCCTTTCCTGAAACAAACAGATATGTCTGGTTGAGCAAAAGTGACCATTGCCCATGCCATAAATCTTGTGGATTTCTTTTAAGGCTCGGTATTAGATTTGGGTTTCTTCCATTTGCAGTCTGGGCCTGAGTTGTCTTTTTGAAATATGCTTCTTCCTTATCTGGGATAACTTGCAGAGGTGGGCTTGCAAAAAAACCTAGCTCTGGAAAAGCTTACTTTTGGTGGTCTTGACAGCTCGTGATGATACACGTTGTATTGTGGGAACAAACTCTTAAAAAGGGATCCATCCCTTTATTTTAGTTAGAGTTAAACTTCCTGTTTGTTAGGGATGTGAATCTTTGGTCATTTCATTCTCATACCTGAGAATGAAAAATTTCACTCCCCGCCCCTTGAACTTTTAGATTTTTTTCAATAGACTTTGTTGTTTTGTTGTACCTGGGGGCATTTTTGTGAATTGAAATGAAAAAATAGTTCCATTTTAGAAGTACAGTATAGACCATTTTTGCACAAAATACATTGCTGTTGCTGTTGCTGCTGCTCCTTCTCATGCAGGGAAGAAAACCATTGAAAATAGTCAACAATTCTTTTTGACAAGGTATTTCATTATTTTCAGATATCCTTTCTCATAGAGGATGTGAACACTAGCAAATAATATTTACATCCTTGATTTTAATGAGATTTTAAAGTTCTTAATTTTTGTTGGATTATGCTTTAACAGAGTAGATCCTGCAAAGCATACCAGCTCATTTCTGGCATAGCTCCCTGTGGCTCAACTTAAGTACCAGTTGCCTCCAGAAAGAAATAGTTGCCCTCCATTCCAACCATTCCAACCATCCCTCCATTCCTGTTTTTGGGTTTGCAGTTTCGTAAATCATTGCCTCCATTTATGTTTTTGAGGCATCCCGGTTAACTTTTTTTTAAAAAGTGTATTGTGTTTTAAACAGCATTCCAAAGGAGAGAACCACTGCAGTTAAACTGGAATCATGGCATTATAATATAGTGGGCCCTCCGCATGTAAGGGAAATCCCATGTATGATGAAACCCCATTAAAAATAATAGGGCTCATGCTCGCAGTGTGGTGCACGCACCACAGGTGCACGCCCCATTACTTCTTCCGGGGCGTGCCATGGATTTTTCCGGCACAGCTTTCAGCGTATGCTGAAAACCACGTAGAGCACACTGTATATATTATAAAAGGAGCCTGGTCACCAACAGCCCAAATTCAAGCCTGTGGCTTCCTTGCTTAAATCAATCCACTTGTAATGCTATCTCCATTTTTCCTATCTTTACTGTTCTGAGCTTATGGGGAAATACATAGGGGTATATAGATATTTGCACCTATAGTTATACCCCTATCTTGTAATGATATACAGGCATTTGTGCATATGGATTTAGTCATATCTTGTAAGCCAGGGGTAGGAAATTGAACAGGCTTCTCTGTGGGTCACACTGTAATCTTTGGGTCCACTCCCCTTTGTGGTTTTGGTTAATTTAAAGTGAAAAATCACCTCAAATCATCACTATTTTAAATTTAGGAGTGGCTTGGGGTTCACAAAACTGAGTTTTAAGTGTTGAGCACATCCTGTGGGCTATACTTTCTCCATCCCTTGTTGTTATTGTTGTGTGCCTTCAAGTCATTCCTGACTTATGGCAACCCTATCATGGGGTTTTCATGGCAAGATTTGTTCAGAGGATGCTTGCCATTGCCTTTCCCTGAGGCTGAGAGCATCTGACTTGCCCAAGGTCACTGGCCAAACAGGGAATTGAACCCTGGGCCCCAGAGTCATAGTCCAACACTGCTGTAAGCCAACTGTTTGACTGGTGGTTTGTTTGGTATTTTTATGTCTGTGTTTTATGATGAAGCTTTTAACTGGAATCAGCTTCTTTATGTATATTAAAAAAAACCTGAAAACATATTTTATTCAGTCCTTGGCACATAGCTATGGATTTTTCTAGGTGCCATGTGTGTTGAGGTTGTCATATTTACTTTCTGCATCCCCAGAATTTATTGCTATGCTACTGCTAAGGCAATTCAGCTTTCTATTTCACACACTAAAGATGCTAACTTACACACTGGACTGTTAATAACAAACTCTAGGCCAATGATCTTTTTCTAGCTCTTCTTTAAGCAAAAGATATGTTGCCCTCTTGGCTTATAAATCAGTGTGGGACTGAGTATCAGAGCATGTGAAAATTACTTTGTTGGGACTACAATTCAGTGGTGGTTGGTGGTTCTAATATCTACTGTTAGGAATTCTCACTTGGGGGAATTAATTAGCTCAGATGCTGCTGAGAGGAGGTCCTAACAAAGCCTTTAAGCCGGAACTGGGTATCCTATATGTATACCAGAGATTGCGGACAAATCCCAAGAGAAAGAGGCACTGATACTACTTAGATGTCAATAACTGTATATCGTTTATTAGGAGACGCACAATATGGGGGAAACAAACACACACACACACACACACACACACTAGCTGGGGGAGAAAAGGTTTAGGAAGGGAATCATCACCAGGGGATACTACTTTAGCAATCTTCTCCGGGATGTCCGATGGACGTGGATGAGTGATGGGACACAGCTGCTGAAACTCGGCAAGATGTCCGAGGGAGCTAGGATCAAGACTCACACTGACATGGACCAGCTAGCAGTCTGATAATAGCATCAAAATGGGGTCCAAACTCATGGTCTTTTATAGGGCGAAACGTGTCCGGAGGCTAGGAAGTTAGGTCTAGAAAAAGGCATGGGTTGCTTGGGCTTTGTTGAACTGAGAGCGGACAATATGCTGCACAATACATTGGGTCTGGATACAATTTGGAGGGGAACCCGACTTGTATAGTCAAGTAATTAGGTTGATGGCTGGCCCATCAAGTGTGAGGCTGAGTTCATTGTCTTACACAGGAGAGCAGTGGTGATTCCGGTTTGGCAACTCCCAAACTTCCTATGGGGGATTTTCCAATGCTGTCTTTACTAGGGATTCTGCCGCTCTGCCTATGTGACCTCCTTGCTTTTGGCTTAATGGCGAGTCCCTTGAGAGGTCAGTCAGGGGTCATAGTACAGGCCACATGTCCCCAAAATTTTATTAAAACCATTTTTGATAACACTATGTCCATGAATCTGCTATGGGGTTTAGTTTGGATTTTAAAGGAGTTATCCAAAGTACTTGGCCTATATTTGAGAATAGGGATCAGAGGTTTGGAGAATCCACTTAAAGCCTGGATTGGATTTGCTGCTCCAGTGACATGGAAATTCCCAGATTCTGCTTCCACAGTACCCAAAATCCTTGCCTAGGGAATTGTCCAAAACAGTAACTTTCCAAGTTCTGATGAAATACAATGTACGGTAACAAGAGATGAGTCTTCAAGAGTATTTTACAATGGAGATAGCATAGAAAGTGGCATTAACAAAAGAAAAATATAAAGAATCCTCAGGAGAATATGCATATTGTAAGTCTGTCCGGATTTTGTTCTGTGAAACTGTAGCCATTTAGATCCGCATGAGAGTGAAATGGGACCAGTTTTATGCCAAGTGACACATTTACAGTAATGTTTTATTGATATTCCCCACTCTTTGTTTTGAGTTTAGTATTTGGATTTTCTTGGCCTTAGGGCACCATAAGGATTCACTAATGTCCTCGGGTCAATCTCGACCCACGGCAACCTTGCTGATGAGACATCTCCAAGACTGTCTGTCCTGCACTGCCCTGCTCAACTCCTGCAAATTTATACTCATGATCTCTTTAATAGAGTCCATCCATCTTGCATACGACTTTCCTCTCTTTCTACTTCCCATTACCTTTTCTAGCATTACTGTTTTTTCCAATGATTCATACTGTCCCATGTTGTGTCCAAAGTACAACAACCTGAGTTTTGTCATCTTGGCTTCTAGGGAGATTTCTGGCTCAATCTGCCCCAGGACCCATTTGTTGATCTTTTTGGCTGTCCATGGAATCCTTAGCACTCTTCTCCAGCACCACATTTCAAATGAGTTGATTTTCCTCCTATCCTCCTCCTTAACTCCTCCAGCTCTCAGATCCATACATGGCAATAGTGATTAATACTGTAAAAATATACTTCCTGGTCTTAGGCAGAGCCAGGCTTGTTTAGTATTTGAAAGGGGGATGGCCATATTTCAGGCAAGGCAAGGCAAACCACCTCTGAGTATTCTAAGAAAACTCTATGTAATTCCTGTGGTTGCCATAAGTCAAGAAGTGACTTGAAGGCATGCACGAATGCACACACACAGGCATTTTCCTGTCCTCAACTAGAAAGTGTTGCAGTACACTGAGACAAACGGTCAAAAAAGTGTGTTAGAATTCAAAGACATAAACATATTAAGATCAATATGCAAAGGGTTATCATTCACAGTGGATTTGAGTCTAAGAGAAAGAAAGACATTGATGGTAGCATAAGCTATTGTAGACTTCAGTCTACTTCCTCCGATGCATAGAGTGAGGTGTCCAGGAAAAGACTTTTATAAGCAGGCTATGTGAATAGCAATAGAAATGCAAAACTAGTGGGTATGGTGATGGGACGACAAGTTCATTTCAGTTCAGTTGGGGGACCAAGGCAATAAGAGGTATGTTGCCTAAAGTCAAGGTAAGTAGATAACCATATGAATGCTGGTGAGTGTTGCTGGGATGTAACGTGATGCTGGTTGGTAACTAGAAAGGAGATGAGTGACCAAGAAGAGCCCGCATGAGTCTTGGGGAGTTAACTAGCATTATGATATGTGTAGTATGCTAAAAGTCCATTGTCAGTGTTCAACACATTGTTGATGGACCGGAGTTTGAAGACATATGTTCCAATTCTTTTGTTTCTTTTTCCACTATTTCTTTGTAGTAGTAGTTGTTGTTGTTGTTGTTGTTGTTCAAGGACTGCTGGACTGCTGACTGTTGTTCAAGGACTGCTGTCCAGGAAACGTGATGTGTTCTGCAACTGGTTTTTTGTACTCACATTCCTAATGTCTCATTTATATCCATTTATCCAAAGAGTGCTGTAGAGCACTGTTGACAGAGGATGGCATATATCACATTTGAGGATGAGCAAGTGAAAGTACCCCTAGTGTTGTGGGTAATGTGGTTAGGTCTTGTGATGACATTTCCCAAGTAGAGTGGATATCTGGGTTCGTGGCAAGGTCTTGAACCCATCTCTCCATCCATGTTGTGTTTCCTTCTGTAGGGAAGTAACTGTTTGAGATTGGCAGTAACTGTATAAGATTGCTGTCTGTAGGCAAGTATAGGCCTGCCAGCAAGAGCCCTTGGGAGGGCATCATTGTTGTCCAGAATAGGTTGTAGTTCATTGATGATATGTTTGAGCGGTGTCATAACCCCATTACTGGTTACATACAGCATCCAAATTTAATTTGCTGAGAAAAAAAATAGGGTATTTTTTTGAGGGAGAAAAAGTGAGGTTTGTGTAAACTATACTGCACAGAAATGTTGTGGGCTTTTAAAGAGGGAAAATGTTTTTGTGTGAACAAATTTTTCACAAGGAAATCCTGAAATGGTAAAAAAATAAAAATAAATCAGTGTGCAAAATTCTCAGAAACTTCCCCAGTGGGGAGAAAACATTTGATTTTGTTTGTGTTTGTGTACTCTTGGGTGCAAGAACAAATAAGCAAAGATTTATATTCCTGCTCCTGAAATCTGGCCTGGACATCCCTTTAACATTTTCCCTTGGTGCCTCCTTGTTACTTTAATTTAATTCCCAGCTCTCATGGTTCCACTCTGTGCCTGGTTCCAACCAGTACTGTTTAGCTTATGTATACATCCATTTTCTGCTCTGGAATGTGCCCCGAACAGCTCATAATAAACATCACACTGGACTATCAACTATAATGTCCCATTTGAAAATAATTCAGATTAACAACATATAACAAAACATCAAACAAATGGAAGTACAAATGCTTCAGTTCAATAAATCTGTTCTAGTGTAAATATAATATTGCTAAAATAAAATAAAATAATCCAACCCACAATTTTTATTTTGTTCATTAAACACTCCTTTTACTCTTCACAAGTCTGAAAGAAGTCTGAAAGAAGGACTCAAAATTACCAGAGTGACTATCATGTCAGGCCTAAAAATCAAACATGGAAACAAGATCAAAACTACCATCTCAAAAGGAATACCTACCAGATCCTTAACTTCAGTTACTAGCCTTACTAGAGTTCAAGACTTGGGAGTTCCAGGTCTTAGTGATGACTGAGCCTTGGAAATTAATTGGATGACCTTGGGTCAGTCACTTTGCTTCAGCTTGACCTACCTTGCAGGGTTATTGTGAGGATAAAATGCTGAGGAGGAGAGGAGGCAGTTGGTAAGAACTATGTACACCACCTTAAATTCATTAAAGAAGCAAAGAATATAAGAAATAAATTCCAAGAAACTGCAGCAGCCCATTTTATGAATCTTAGGGAGTGGAGGAGGAGCTGAACTTTTCCAACCTGTTTGATCTGAGGTTGCAAGGGTCCATGGGTCATTTCCCTGCCTCTGAACATTTGTCGGCTGAACCCCTCATCTGTCTCCTGTCTTCCAAACTTATAGGTTGGATTGCAACTCTCATGATATCTGGCTGCAGGTGATGGGAGTTGTCGTTCAACACATTTGGAGAAAGCTTGCTGTGTTGAAGGACTGCAATTTGAAAAAGCCTTGTGGCAGCTGAGGAGACAGATTCTGGCCCAGACTGCAAACCTTGGACCTTCTCCACCTGAGAGCTTAACTTTTACTTCGTATTCTCTTTTTAAAAAAGCAGAAACTCCTGGCCATTTTACTTAGGGCTGAACTGTTGGGTGGTCCAGCTGGACAAGAAGAAAAATTATAAAGGCTAAGAGCTCCCTGGAAAGTAGCTAACATGGCACGAGGCCAGCCTGCTGGTGGCACCTTCCCAGCACTGCTGCTTTTGCCAAGAACTTGACTGGAAAGAGAGTGATAACTCAGATCTCCTGGCCTCAAACCGGCGCCTTAGGATATACAGGGCCAGCTTTACCTTGAAGCAGGGTGAAGAAGCTACCTCAGGACACAGATTGGGGATGATGAGTGGCGTGGGATGGATAGAATTGCGTGCCTTACAGAGAGCACAGAAACTATTTAATCCAATCCTTTACCATGCAGGAATACACAGTTAAAGCACTCCTCAAAGATGCCCATCCAAACTCTGTTTAAAGACCACCAAAGTTGGAGAGTCCACCACCCATTGAGGCAATCTGTTCCACTGTTGAACTTCTATTATAGTAAAAACTTCATCCTAAAGTTTAGGTGAAATCTCTTTTCTCATACAATCGACCCTCTACATCCATGGATCCTTTATCCATGGCTTGAAAATATTACAAAAAAATCTAAATTCCAAATAGCAAACCTTGATTTTGCCACTTTATATAAGGGACATCATTCTACCATGCCATTATAGTTGTGGGACTTAAGCATCCATGGGGGAGTAAAAAAATTTGAAAACATCAATGTGTCCAAGTGAGCTATAGTATTTTAGAGCTTCTTACAAAGTAGCTGTGGTGCTTTGCAAAGGGCTTTGTTTTTACTTTATGTGTTTTAGCTGTTCAAAAAGTTCCTTAACAATCAGTAAAGCAAAGGTGATGGGTGACTCTGATATCAATAAGGAGATGCAATGGGAAAGCGCTTGGCTCCCCAAATAACTCTTTTGAATGTAGAGCTAAAACTGCCCTGGGAGAGTGTCAAGGAATATCTTGTGCTGTAGGCAATATTTCAGAAGGAGAACTGGCAAAAACCACCTCTGAGTATTCCTTGCCTAAGAAAACCCTATGAAATTCATAGTGTCACCATAAGTCAACTGGCAACTTGTGGGCAAACATACACACACACTGACATTGGTGGCACTAGGTGCTGCTGCAGTAAAGTTAAGAGAACTGGGAGCTGTCCAAGAGTGAGGATGAGAGATTAAATCCGGAAGTGCAAGGTCAGACTGACTAGAGAAAGAGTGGTATAGATTCATATAACTTCCTCAAAAATGAAATACCATGCAGCAGACAAAACACATCTATTTCAGGTATCCATGGTTTGTAGTTCCATTTGTACATATTCTTAAATAAAAAAAAATGTTTTGCCAACTTCTTGCTTCCAGACAGTACAAAAGACAGTGTATTTTGGACATCCTTAGGAGCCTTTGGCATGCCCTCCAAGATTCAAGTTTATTTAAATATATTTATATTTATTTAACTGTATTGAAATGTTGGCTAGCTTTAACTTTATTCACACATAAATGGAATAACACAGGAGGCATTAAAGTCAAACAGATGGCGCAGGAGGGTAGGGGTAAGATCCAGCGTGATTTCACTGTTTACCTGTTGATTATGAATTCTAAGTCATGGCCAAATATGTATCCTCTAACTGTCTCAGTTTGTAAGAGACAGTGGCAATTGGTCCTTTGTGGTCCCACTTTTTCAACTGCCCTGTTCTTGTTTCTCTTTCACCTCAGCTTACTTGCTGCAAGCCTCAAACTGCAAAGTGAAAATGTAGTTTGTAGTCAACACAGCATAGAGGAGAGGAGGCAGAATCTTGCTCTTCCCAGTAGTCTCAGGCAAAATCAAACTGCTGCAGACTCTCCTTGCATGTATTTTTTTCCTTGTTAATAAATTTTTCCATCTTGACTACCCTCTCAAGTTGCTTGGCCAAATGTATCCAGGTTTTCATCTGTGAAATGTTGGAGGGTATGCACATACTAGGGCAGGTCTTGAAAATGAAACTGAAGCATAAGTACCTGTTAGCAGCACTTTGAACACAGCCTCCCTGTTCTAAAAAGGTCGAGGAAAAAGTGGACCTGAGCTCTTAATCTAGAGTTGTACTTCTTCCTTCTTCCAAATCCTGGTTAGGGCAGGATGCATGTACACTGAGCTCCCATCCTTTTGAATTGCTGGCAGGATGCAGCTTTTCCCAGCAGTAAATCCTGGTTTATTTATTTTCCTGTGAATGGATTGACAAAAATCAAGCAGTGATTTCATAGCTTTCTAATTTTATTGAAGTGCCAGAATTGGGAGCAAAACTTATAAAAAGATACTTTTGGGGACAATCCAGACGCCTCAGGAGATTTGTATTTTCGAGTTGTGATCTAAGAATATTTCCCAAACATTAGTTGAGATATATGCCACCTTCCCTAGTTTCCTAACCGGGAATTCTATTCCTGGGGCCCTTTCACATGACAGGATTCTGCGGGATGGAGGCATGGTAGCTAAAATGGACTATCTCTTTATAATTGATCTTTCTCTTTTCCTTCCTCTTCCCTGCCTTTAGCAGGTGTTCCACCTTCAGAGCAGATTCCCTGGTGATCCACATCCGAGCAGACAGGTTCATGAGGAATGATTTTCACCCAAAGATTGACTCTGTGAGGCCTCTCTTGGCACAACTTCCTTGTTGTGTTTACACTTGGCTTTGCCAGCACTGTTGCGGATCACTGTGCCAGTGTTGGCGCCAGGGTGGAGATGCCCAGGGGTTGGGGGTGAGGAGGAATTGCATGCATTTTGTTAAGTTAGGGAAGTGAGAGATCTTATTTGTTAATTACATATATGCCTTGCCCAGGGTGGGCCCTACCATTAGAGAGAGTGAGGCAGTTGCCTCAGGTGGCAGATTTTAGGTGTTGTGAAAGGGAAGCATATTATAAGATACTTGTTTTATAGTAGTTTTACTACCAGAGACAGGTAGAGACATTTGTGTCTCTCCCTCTGTGTTTTTCCTTGTGTGTCAGAGGCTGCATCCACACAGCAGAAATAATCCAGTTTGACACCACTTTAACGGCCATTTCAATGCTGTGGAATTCAGGGAATTGTAGTTTTGTGGGATGTTTAGCCTTCTCTGTCAGAGCAATCTGATGCCACAACAAATAACAACTCCCAGAATTCCATGGCATTTAGCCATGGCAGTTAATGTGTGGTCAAACTGGATTATTTTTGCAGTGTGGATGCACCTTAGTGACATCACTATGTGTATATATACCTTGACTTATGTTTGTGTAGAGGTGTCATTTACTGCTCTGCCTCTGGCAGGAAATGTCTTGGGCTGGCTCAGCCTTCCCCCATCCCCTGTGTGCCAAGAACCTCAAAGTGGCATATATATGTGTTCCCCATCTTCCATTTTTGCCCATACGACAGCTCTGTAAAACTGTCTGAGACTAAAATTAGTCTGAGGCTGCATCCGCACTGAAACACTAATCTAGTTTGACATCACTTTAACTGCCACAGCTTAATGCTATGGAATTCTGAGAGCTGTAGTTTGTTGTGGCACCAGACCTTTGCTGATAGCATTGAACCATGGCAGTTAAAGTGGTGTCAAACTGGATTATTTCTGCAGTATGGAGATAGCACGAGAGAGAGACTACCCTGAGGCCAGCTATGTGGGGGTTTGAAACAAGTTCTTGATACTGAAAAATTGATTCTTTGTCCACTATTAAATACCAACATAATTTTTAAACTGCAGGCTTTCACCATGACACTCCTTAGATCAACCAAAAGTCCACAGTTTCAGCCAAACATGTTGTTTTATACATTTTTTTAAAAAAAATAGCAGTTTTTGTGCTCACCAGGAGTGGTTTTGTTTTGTAAAGCTTATGGTTTTTGCCATCTGAAGACCAATCTACTCCAAAAGACTTTAGATTACAAATTCTGATAACTTATTGCAAAACCTTATTGTTAAGGAAATCCTTTTTTTTTTCTCCAGCTGATTTCAGCTGAATACAGAGGAGGTTACAATGGGAGTGGTAGATCATGGCTCCAACTGTCCCAATGGGGACCGTTTGCAGGGAACAAACGGTCTCGATTTTGCAATCCCAATTAATCCTTTGCTGTCTCACTTTTTCAGTTTCTTTGAAAATGTCCTGGATTTCCTCTCTCTTCCTCCTCCACTTCCCCCTTTGTCTGCAGCTTATTTCATTTCCTGCAAACTGAACTCAAAGTACAATAGTTTGCACTTAGTTAACTCAGCGGGAAGGAGATGAGGGACAAAATTTTGTTCTTCCCAGTAGGCTTAGGCAAAAGCAAAGCACTGCAGTCTCTTCCAGTCTGTGTGTTTGTCCTCTTTAATAACATTTTCTATCTTAACCACATTCTAATGTTGCCTGGCTATATATGCCCCGGGTTTGCTTTGTTAAATATTGGAAGCTATGGTAGATGATAGATTATCACACTAGGGTCAATTCCAGAATCATCCTACAATTATCCCATTACCATCCCACAATTATCCCATTGCCAATAATGGGAAAATTGTGCTTGCAAATCCTGGTTTCACTACACCACTGCTCAGTGCAGAGAATTTGCCACTGCATGTCTTTGTCTCACTCTGTGGCTTACAATTGGTCCTTAGTAGCCTCACATACCTCCATAGCCTCCCGTCATTTCTATTCCACCTGCTCCTGCCTTTACAATCTTTTATCTCTACATACTTCCCTGAGGAGGTCAACATTTCTGGCTCTCTCCCAGGATAGATATATTCAAACCCCAGGGACAAAACTGAAATCTTTGACAAGCCTAGACATTGAGTAAGATTACAGTCTTGCGTGCTGGAATTTGAATTCCATAGCGTCAGAGAAGGGGGATGGGAAACGAAAAGCATGCTCAATCTCCTCACAGTTTTCCATCAGGATTCCCTGTCCATTGAGGCTGGTAAAGTTACTTTTGTGGACTGCCTTTCTCAGTATTCCGCAGGCAGCGTGGCCTATTTGGAAAGGATGCCAAAAGAAAGTTACAGAGGAAATTAGCTACCCCAATTAAAAAGAAACTTTGAAACGCATCTGGTTGGAACCAGGAAGAGGCCCTTAAAAATGCCACTTATGTTTTGAAATCTCTGGAAGGAATCTCACTTTCGTTTCCTTGTGTAGTATTCTTTTGTCACAATTCAAATAACTTCTGTGTTAAGATGTCCTTTGGTTAAATATGTTCAATGAACTGGGAAATATTTCATTGGGTGGTTTTTAAATTGACTGCGTCAGTCTTCACTACTTTTGCAGAAATTATCAAGCCATCTGATAAGGGATGGCGAAGATTTCTTTTTCTTTTTTTCCCAGGGGGGAAAATTTTTCAAAATTATTACAAATGTAATATTAGCACACTTTACAGATTGAAAGTCATGTTGCTGTTTTAGGAACATAAAATACATTATACATATACATTATATATAACTTTATTTGGCATAAAATACATTATACATATACATTATATATAACTTTATTTGGCATAAAATTAGCATATTTAATATACAGGTTGCGTCTCCCTTCTCTGAAACGTTTGGGACCAGAAGTGTTTTGGATTTTGGAATTTTTTGGATTTTGGAATATTTGTTAGTAGTAGTAGTAGTAGTAATAATAATAATAATAATAATAATAATAATTTATTTATATCCTGCCTCTCCCTACAGTATATACATAATGAGATATCTTGGATATTGGACCCAAGTCTAAATATGAAATTCACCTTATACACATAGCGTGAAGGTAATTTTATATACAATATTTTAAATAATTTTGTGCATGAAACATTGAATCATCAGAAGACAAAGATGCCACTATCTCAGCCACTCGTGTGGACAATTTTGGATCTTGGAATATTTTGGATTTCAAAATTCCAAATAAGGGAGACTCAGCCTGTAGTAAAGGCAGTGTAAAGTTAAGTAGTAAACTGTAGCAAAGGTGGCTGACAGATTGTAAACCCCTTAGAGAGTGCCAAGCTCATTATTAAGCAGTATTGAAATGTAAATGCTATTGCTAAATGCTAGAATATATTCAGACAATAGTTACAAATTGAATTTGCTTTTCTAAATTTTATTTTTTATTAAAATGGAGCTGGAACATACTTCACTATAAGGAATATCTAACCTCTGTTTGAGGGACCAATCTTTCTCCCCTGGTCCCTTACACTGTATTTCTCTGCAATCATTGGATCCGGTGGGTGGGTGGATGGATTTGCATCTGTGGGGTCCTCCAGAAGGTCACTTGTGAGGGGGAGAGAGGGTAGACACCTGTGTTTCATGTCCATCAGCCTGTCTGTAACAGAAGAAAGGTGCATGGCATCCTGCCTTTCCTTCCTGCGCATGCAAAGAGAAATATTATCGCATTCAGGAAATGGGCCATCTTGATGCCAGCTAAGAACCATGGATGCAGATGACTACCTCAGACTGTCTCAAACCCCTGTCCAGAAGCTGGATGGCTGCTCAATTCTGGGTTAAGCTAATGTTTGAGACAGCAGCTTCTCTGCTTTGAGTTACTCAGATGACTGCCATTATTTTTCCCCGCCCCCCCCCCCCCCCCCATTTTGCAAGACATGCAATTCTTACACAAAAGGCACATTTTTGACATGGCAGAGGCCAAAGATGCTAATGGAGGAGGCGAAAAGCCCAACTGCCGGGTTCCGTCCTTGGAATTCCTCTTTCCTCTCCCTCCCTCCCCGTACAAAACTGGGCGGGTTGGTACTGTTCCGTCCTGGCACTCGCTCAGAGCTATTGTGTTTTGTCCCAATGACTTCCTTGCCATGCCAGTTGGACTTCCTTGAGCCTCGCTGGTTGTGAGATTGATTGCAAACAGAAAAGACTGGGCTGGCTGGAAAATGAAAGGCTTGAAAGGGCAGAATCAGAAAGGGCTTTCCAGTTCATCTCTCCAATGCCAAGGGTTTTGTGTGCGTGTGGGGGGGGGGTGTCAGCTTGCCAGCCTACAAGGCCAGCTCCTAGTTGGAAAGGTCCCTGCACAGAGTGCAGTGTCCTCTCTTACAGGTTTTCATTTATTCAGTTAGTAAAATACTGTTGGCCCTCCATATCCATGGATTCAAGCATCCACCACTTGAAAATATGCAAAAACTATATATAAATTATGAAAAGCTAACTTTGATTTTGCCATTGTATTTAATGAGACTTGAGCATCCATGAATTTTGGTATCCATGGAGGGGGTGATGGTCCTGGATACCTATGGCCCACTGTATTTCTACCCCAGATCTCAGGGTGGTCTACAATTTCTTAAAAAAACACTAGTTTAAAACAATTCCAGATGAGAACAGCAGAATAATTTCAGCAGGATAAAAGCATATTAAATGATTCACAAGGTTCAAACAGTTTTAGCAATGAACAGTTAAAAGATATGTACATTGACTCTTTATATAAAGCAATAAGATGCTTTAATAAAGGCTTGGCAAGTAATGTTGGCACTAGTCAGTCCTCCAAGGGGAGGTTGATCCATAAACTGGGTGCCTCAGTAGAGAAGGCCTCTCCCATGTCTTGATGCACTGTAGCATTCCCACTTACAGATGTTTTAATGTGAGTGGTAATACAATTATTTTTTAAACCTTTATACAGTATGAGGTTATGAGTTGCATCTTGTTTTAATGTTGTTGAAAATGGCCTTGCATCCCATGTTGAGAGAAAGCTAGGATATAAATAAATAAATAAGACGAAGAGCCAAAAGTTAAAGAAATTACCCTTTGGATAATAACTATTAGAAACTAGAGTTGGACCACATGTTGGCTGCTACAAGCTGTGATCCAAAATGTCATTTTTCTCCAAATAGTACCTTTTCTGTAGCAGCTCCATGTTTGTCAAGTGACCCCCTTGTAGTTTTCTCTTTGATTCTTTTTGGTTATCCCAGTCTGCTTTTTTATGAATATATGTTACATAAATATTGAGTATCCTTTATCCATAATGCTTGGGACCAGAAGTATTTTGGATATTTTTGGAATGTCTTCTGTTGTTGGCACGTCCGGCCTACATGTGTGCCATTTCACTACCCTTTGTGGACATGGTTGTGTTTCTCTCCAGTCTTGAATCTTTTCTTTTGCTACTTGTGTTGCGTATGACACACAAAGCTGGAGAGAGATGGGTGGATTTGTGAAATGGTGGAAGGTGTGGATTCGCACCTACCACTACACTTGATTTCCCACCATTTCACAGATCCTCAGTTTCTTTCCAGCCTCACGGCTTTTTGCTGCCAGCCACCTGCTTCTGCCATCAAGGCAGCAGTTGCAGTGCTCCTGCTTGTTCATCTCTCTCTCCAGCTTCGTGTCTCATTCATTCACTATTTATATTGTGTATGAGATGATGGAGACAGACTGAGGATCTGAGAGATGAGCACTAGACCCACTGCCTTGGACTATGACTCTGGAGACCAGAGTTTGAATCCTTGCTCAGCCATGGAAACCCACTGGAAGACCTTGGGCAAGTCACACTCACTTTGCCTCAGAGGATGGCAATGGCAAACCCCCTCTGAAGAAACTTGCTAAGAAAACCCCATGATAGCCTTAGGGTTGACATAAGTTGGGAACAACTTGAAAACACACAATAAAGCAGAACAGTGGGGGACAGGGAGTTTTAGAGATCTCTCATCCACAGGGTCAAAACTTGGGGGCAGTTAACAACAGCAACAACAACAACAATGTAGTATGCATACACATGGTTGCAGGTAGAATTATAACAGTGAGATCAGAGGAGCCCTGGTTGCGCAGTGGTTAAATCCTGGTACTGCAGCCACAACATTGTAAATTCGATCCTAGAGGAGGGCTCCAAGGTCGACTTAGCCTTCCATCCTTTCATAGGTTGGTAAAATGAGTACCCAGCTTGTTGGGGGCAATTGGCTTACACATTGTAAACTTCTTAGAGAGTGCTAGTTCACTAATAAGAGGTATAGAAATGTACTTGCTATTGCTATTGTTATCAGAGGAAATCCAGATACAGAACGTACTGCAGACATCAACAGTGGGAAGCTGTGTCTCTTTTGCTCTCTCTGCCTCAACCGCAGGGCTCTTACAAGGTTGAAATGAATGACACCCGTGCCTCACCCCAGCTCTGTGGAGGAAGGGAGCGGCTGAAATGTGACAAAGGGCACTTCCCGTCTGTCACTTCCCAGCATTCCTAACAACCACAATTGAAGGGGAACTGTTTGTAGTTCAGTGTGTGTTTGTTGTCAGCCACGAGCCCAATTACAGTACTTTCCCAGACTGTTTGAAGCTCCAGTTCAGGGACAAAGTAGATGCTTTGTACCAGGTGGGCCTCGAGTTCACTCTCTACCTGGGAACCCCAGGATGTTGCTAATAGTCTGCTCCCTTTTACAGGTTTGCTTTCCCAACTGCCTTGTGGATTATGAGTGTTGCATTCTGCCCAGGCTGGAAGGCATTAGGTTGGGGAAGGCTAGTGCAGACAAGCTGACACGATATAAAGTAGCATTCTCTTCAATCTGTGTTTCTTTGCTTTATATTACAGTATTGCATATTATTGTATTTATATTATTGTATTTGTGTTCCAGCCCTCAGCTGAAAAGGCACCTGGACTACATACAAGCAGTATGGCTAACAGGCTTCAGGCTAGAATAGAAAGACACAACTCAAAAAGAAAAGGAATGGAAAGAGGAGAGAAAGCAAGTTGTAACATGTATACTTGAATGAGCTGCGTTGGAAAGTTTAGACTGTCCTGGATCTTTTCTCTCCTTCTGTACTTAGTGTTGCTAGGTTTTCAAAATGGCAATAAGGGACAAAGGAGTAACTAATAGACCAGTGCTTCTTAAGCTGTCTGATGCAGAAGACTCGCAGTTAGTTCCCCCAGTATTCCAGGGACTGGTACCATGTTTATGCCCATTGGCTATGATTATTTCCTTTTTGGTAGAAATTCCCTAGGGGCTAGTACTGGTCCTCAGAGAAGAAGTTGTTCAGATTTTTATTTTTATTTTTAAAAATGTATTGCATGTTATTGAACTCTAATTCCTGTCAGCCTCAGCTGGCCACTGAGTAATGGGATTCTTGAACAGCTGGAGAAGCACAGGTTCCCTATGCCTACCTTACAGTGAGGCCAACCATTTATGCCAGGGATGGGCAACTGTGCAGTGAATGGCAACCATTTCTCCACCTGCACCTACCTGGTGGGCCACCCTTGGGTTTTTTGACTACCGGTATGTCCAAAGAGACATAGCATCACTTCCAGATACTGTTTTAAACTGATTTTCAGACAGCATTTCTCTTTCTTCTGTTTTGTGGAGCTGGGGAATCATTCCACTGCCATTTGGGCATATTTTGGCTGGTTTTGAGGCCAAAAGTTTACTTCAAATCTGCTTGAAAAAATATAAATACGGGGATGTCTAGGGTCTACTTGGAGGCTTCAGGGACTGGGCTTAAATTTTATTCATTGCCAAAAAAAAAGGGGGGGGGGAATCACCAGAAATGAGGACAAAAGAAGAGAAAAATGTATAATAACTTGTATATATATATGCCCACGTATACCGCGATGCCGTTCTACGCACACACACCCTGCATTTACAAATGGAAAGATGGATTGTCTCTGGCTTCAGGGGAGACATAGGTAGAGCTTGGAGAAATTACATTGGGAACTACAATAGAATTCCCAGCAAACATGGACAAAAAGTGACTTTTCCAAGTTCTGGCTTATGATAACTAGCTGTACCCTCTATTATCAGGAACCGGTGTGGTGTAATGGTTTGGGTGCTGGACTATAACTCTAGAGACCAGGATTTGAATTCCCACTCAGCCATTTGGGCAAGTCACACTCTTTCAGCCTCAGAGGCAGGCAAATGCAAAAATCCCTCTGAACAAATCTTGCCAAGAAAACCTTGTGATAGGTTCACTGTAGGGTTGCCAAAAGTCAGAAATGACTTGAAGGTGGACAACAACAACAATACTCCACTATCTTTAGCCTTCAAATATCTTATTATACACCTGGTTGTGATTTTCCTAAGAAGGAAAAATAATAGACATTTGCCAGCCTGACATCTGCGTGCACCTGTCACAGAAGATGAATGCAATTTCATCTAACAGCAGTGGGAGACCTATAGTTGCCCTATCATGCCCTACAAGGGCCTGTGTTTCTTTACCATTGTATGTACTTCCTTGAACTGATGGGAACTGAAATCTACACATTTTGTTTTGCAACATGACTATGCGAATAATCTCAATCATGCATTCTTTGATTTCTTGTTCATAATATTTTTTTGTTCGGAACCGCATCTGTATGTGTCTCTGTCATGTCTGTTGCCTACATGTTTCTGCACTGCGAATAAAGATGGAGTCTACGATGTGAATGTATTTGAAACACATTCAGCATCTGCACAGTTTTATCCTGGTTTATTCCAGGTCCATCTGCATCGGTTATTCACACAGCCAACAGTGTGACAATCTCTTCAGGATACGGGGTGGGGTGGGAATCGGGAATCATATATCCCAATTTTTATTGGGGTTTTTGGCAGTCCCCTTCAAAGTTAAATCTGGTTTATTGAGTTTGCATGTGAACATGTCTACGCACATGCTACCAAGATTATTTGGATCATCTAACTGACCAGTTTCTTTATTCCAGTTAGTCTCAAAGTTCTTCTAGATCCCTTTGCATACTGCTACCTAAGGTGTTTACCTTACTTTGCTTAACAGTAGTGTCAGCCCTGGAATGAGTCATATCTCCCATGGGCATAGATACACAATTGGGCAGGATGTCACAGTCCATATTAGTAAGAACTGGTAAGAAAGGAAGTTATTGTTTAGACATGGTTGACAGTTATTCACCCATAGGCCGCTGATTGAGTCAGAACAGGTGAGAAATGCCTACTCACTCTTCCTTTCCATGTCCATTGCTGGAAATGATATTGACTGGAGGTAAAATCCCTGCGGGAAACCACAAATCATCATTCTCCCATGACTCAGGTGCCTTCTATCCAAGAGGTGGAATATTTTCCACACCAGCTCAGGCAGGAATGCAAGGTTGGTGCAGAGTCATCCATGAGTCACTGAGTCAGCATCTTCATGCCAAGGTCTTTTGGCAAAGCATGCAAGGGTAGTGCCATAGCTTGAAATTCTAACATAGGGTGACAGCATTCACTGTTACTTTTAAAACCATAATGCATATTGCTCATTATTTTATGATTACCTTTAGTTTTCTTATCTTCCCACTTACCGTTAGCTGACTTGATCCTCACCCCTCCCCGCAAAAGAGATGGTAAGTCTGACAATGTTCAGCATCTCTCATTTGCCCCATAATTACAGAAAATATTTGCATTTATTTTGACAGCAAGCCAGCTTGAAAGTTTGTTTTAAAAAGAGGTTTAAAATGCTGGACAATCCTCTTTTTTCTGGCAATATTAGAATTCTAAGTGATCTTGCTCATCCATAGTTTACAGAACGAAGGCAATAAGGAGCCAGTAGAGTCTTAGGAGAAATGGTTACAGCAAATGAGACAGGTTATAAAATGTTGTGGTGCAGAATTATCCATCCTGGGACCTCTTCCACACTACACAATTATTGCACTATGATTCCACTTTACCTAATCTGGTTGCATCCTAAGGAATCCTTGGGTTGGCAGTTTAGGGAGGGACCTATAGAATTATCAATCAGTGAGATTTAAGTGCCTGACCAGTCCCAGTTAAGTCCAGTTAACTGTTAAGTCCCAGAATTCCATAGGATGGAACCTCTGTTAAACTGGAATCATAGTGCTATAATTGTTTGCAGTGAAAGAGCACCAGGTTCCAGAAACTCCATTATTTTCCGCTCTCCCCTGGCTTTTCATTCCACCCCACTGTTAGAAGACATTCTGTGTCCCTAAACATACTTGATCCACATTTGTGTTTATATGTGCATGGTGTGTGTGCGTGTGCTTACTTTTTTTCCTAAAGATTTCTTGTACTTATGTAAACTTCAGCCTCCACTCCCTGATTTCTGCTACTCTCTTTTGTATGGATGCTGGGTTGTTGTTTTTTTTTGGGGGGGGGGGGGGAGGTTTCATAAGAATTCAGAGAATTGCAGTTGTTATTAGTATTATGATTTTTAAAAACCTTTTAGAATTTCTTGGAAGCCCTTTGTTTTTGTTCTCAAAGCTGCTGATGTTCTTAACGATTTGACTTTGTGCCTGTTCGTCTACCATCATCTCAGCTGGATACATCTTTTCTTCTCATTTGTATACAGGCATGCACAATCACATACACAACACACTCATGACTTTTGCTCTTCATATTTTCTTCCACTATGCTACCTGTCAGTATGAAATGTTCTCTTGGCACACATCAGATTGTTTCTGTCTATAACCACAATGGTGAAAAAATACAGCTGTGTTTTTCAATAGCAATAGGACACACATCCCAGCTGCTACTGTACCATGACTGAAGCAGTATTTTGCTAAAATGGAAGAACTAAACATTTAATGGGCTAGTATCAGGGCCTTTAAGCAGAGGGAAGCAAGTGTACCATGCAGCAGATGATGAGAAACAGCAGTAGCAGTTAAATCCTCCTAAATCTCTTGGTCATTCTTCTTTCTGGGAGGAAAGTGGTACTTGCCACACAGCTTGTTTTGTAGTCCCTAAACCAACCTGTTCTCCACAAAGGTAGGGGAAGAAGAGCAGCAAATCTAAAATCTAGAGCAGAATTGATGGTAGATCCATGAGCTATCCCTGGTGCTGTTTCCAGAGGTCCTAGCACCTTGAAGGGAGGCTTTCAATGGCATGAACTGTTTGTTTAAAACTCTAACAGATGTGTTTTTAATTATGTGTTAGGGTTTTGTTTTGGGGGGGGGGGGGAGGTATTTTGAGCCAACTGGAATGTTAACAAAGACCAGGAAGGATTGACAATATTTTTAAAACAAATGCAGAGAGGAAGAGCAGAGCAAGATGGACTGCTCCAGATAGCGGCAGCTAAGATTTGGTGCTAAACAGGATTTTATTTGAAAAAGAAAGAGGTGCAAAACTTGCTTGGAAATCCTACTTTCTGAGCTAGATGCCCTTTTATATAAATGTATATGTATAAACCCCTCACCCTTTTTTTTCCAGACTGCCACATGGTTCTTTCATCCTGCCCCTCAGTTTGTCACTGCAGCGGTGACAGTATGATGTCGCTGGAGGATTTTTTTTAACATATAAAGAAGGCACAGGGGTAGGGTTGCCATTTGTTATGGAAAACCTGGAAGATCCTGGATTAAAGGGACCAAAACAATATCCCATCTGAGTGGGCCAGGTGAAGCAATAAATCCCAGATTTCTCAGCCATTGGATAGGTTAAAATGTGACAGTGACAATGAAGCAGAAAACTGTGCAAGAAAACCAACACTGGTATGAGCCTCATCTCACCCTCCATGCTCTGCTTGCTACTGTACAGGTGTAGCATTGCTGCCTTATTCTTCCATTCCCTCCCTCTTTTCTCCGACAGGCCCAGAAAGAAAAGGAGTTGAACAGAGATGGCCTTATGCTGTGTGGCGATTGTGTTGGCGGCTTGAATCTAGGGCTAGGAAGCATGATGAAAATGTCCTCTCGGGGGCTTCTTCGAAGCCTCCCTCCCTTCACATCAGCTAGAGTGAAAAAATGAACAAGAGAGTTCTTAGCTTGGTACTGGTACTGAGACTGAATCATAATGGTAGAAGAAATGCAGCGATTAATGGGTTGAATTTGCATAATCGATGCAAATAATATGCATACTTACAATGATTTGCATAATATGTCAATTAGATGCCGAGATATAAGGAATGGAATATGACAACCACACACGCAGGGAAGGGGGATTTATACCTATCTTGTAAAGACAATTGGGCTCTTCTTCTTTTTTAAAGTGATTTTCGCTGCTGTCACTCATACCCTCAGTAGATTCAGCAGTAGTAGTGGAGGTGGGCTGTGAGGAGGCCTGGTATTTAATGTGGCCCCTGGCCCTTAGAACCTCTCATCCCTGCAATGAATACTGGACTAGTAATAAGTTGTTGGGCTTTACTTGGGGGTAACAGGAAGGCACTCCACATGTGCTAAAAAGGATTTTATTCTTTTTCAAAATAGGTTGCAAAGTGGAGATTGGCTATCACTGAAAACTAGTTCCAGGCACCCTTTCACAATACACTTTTGTAGTTTTATGATTCCACTTTAGTTGTCATGATTGCATCCTATGAAATCCTGGAATCTGCAGTTTATGGAGGGACGTTTAGAATTTTCAACCAGAGAGCTCAGGTGCCTCGCCAAACTACAAACCCCAGGATTCCATTGCAGGTTGCCATGGCAGTCAAAGTGGAATCATAGTGTTATAATTATGTTATCTGACAGGCCTACAGATGATGAACATTCTGCAGAAACAGGTTTACAGCTTTCCCATTGTCTGATGTCTCTCTTCAAATGTAGATGTAAATTATACTTTCTAAACATAGGCATCCTTGCTGAATTTTGGCTTCTCTGGTCTGTGAGAAATCTCATCAAGGAAAGTCTTCTTGAAAATGAGTGTCACAGTTATAAAACCAAGAATATTGCTTCCCATCTCTGATGAGAACTAGCCCCAGTTGTAGAGTACATGCAGAGAGCCAGTGTGGTGCAGTGGTCTGAGCACTGGACTACTACCCTAGAGATCAAGGTTTGGCCATTCCTTGGCCATGAAACCTGCTAGCTGACCTTAGGCAAGTTACACATTCTTAGCCCCAGAAAGCCCCATGGGTTTGCCTTAGGATCCCCATAAGTTAGAAATGAAGGCACACAACAACAACAACAAAATATGGTCTGGTATATTTTCCTTACCCCTTGGTGTATTAGTTCTATACTTTAAACAATTATATATATTTTTCATTTATTGTTATGTATAATGCATTTATGGTAATCACATTATTAACTGCATGATTATTTGTCATCATCATCATCATCATCATCATCTTTTTATTGTTTTGTAAAAACATACATGCAAGTATGCAGAATTCATAATGGCCTGCCTGCCAGTCTTGGGCCCCAGCCCAAACTTTAAAAACAGTTCTGGAGTCCCTACCTCTAACACAACATGTTTTTGTTTTCTTCTCTTCAGACTGTTAACTGGAGCTCCCCGTGAAGTGGCATCAGTGATGGACAACAGCACACGGATGGGTGCCATGTATGCTTGCCCTCTGACTGCATCCACTGACGACTGCAAACGAGTGGACATTAAGGTGTCAAGTACGTGAATGTATGCAAAGGAGAACTCACCTTGAGCATGCTGCAATCTTTGCTTGAGCGTGCCACAATCTGCACAGGTGCAGGATCAATATTATAGCATGTCTGGAATTGGTTAGATTACGCAGACCAAGACTAGCCAGAGGGCTAGATGTGTTCATCTATTGCAGTAAAAATTGTATTTTTTTTCCTTTTCTCCTATAGTTTTGTCTTTTCTCCCATGCATAGTAAGCATCTTACACCTTGCAGAGCTATTGGGAGAGCAAATGCAAAATGAACTTTTTTGAGGGGAGGGGGATTAAATGATAAACAACAATACCATAAGTTTCTTTACAGCATCCAGATGTAATCTACCATCTGTCAGAAATATTTCTCTTTTACTCTAGTATCTAGAGCTTTGTCTTTCCTTTTAAACAAGAGTCATCTAAATCCCACGTTTCCTTCCTGAATCTTTCTCTGATGGAGTCCATTTGTCTGCCTGAAGCTATGAAAACTGTATCCTCTTTGCATGAGAATGTGTGGGGAAATCTAATGCTGAGATGGAGGACAGTGAACCTCCACATGTGGGTCTTCCATTATCCCTGCATGTTGGCCATGCTGGCTGGGGCTGATGGGAGCTAAAGTCCAACAACACTTGAAGGAGCACAGGTTCTGTGCCCCTGCTCCAAAGGATGGACATGGCAGGATAGAGGCACTTCTCCTAATTTCTTTTTCTCTACCTTTCTCCTTTCATGTTCCCTTCAGGTGATCCCCGAAATAATATTATTGATGATATGTGGCTGGGGGTGGCAGTAGCAAGTCAGAGAACAGCTTCTGGAAGAGTGATGGTGAGTATGACATTTGTGGGGAGGGGAAAACTTTAAACCTGTATCCCTGAAAACCATCTCTTGGAACAACAAGCTCACTTTCCACTGGATCAGAGGCTTACTACAAAAGTAGGTATTATACTTGGGCTTGCCATTGTTTGGTCTCTCTCCAGTTCCTTGTCAAAATCTAGGATTGCTTACTGCTTATTCAAAATAAATACAATTTGGGAACAATTGGCCCTTTTTAATTGGCTCAAATGAGGTTTTCATCTAACCATTTAATGAATAAATTGAAAAATTAACTGTATAATTTTCCTTGACATTGCAGTGTTAATGAGCTTGTTTTTCTTTAATGATGTAACATCAACACATTAGCACCAGCATTAAAATTTCAAGGCTCTGAAATTAAGCAGATATATTCCAATTTCAGGACGCCTTGAAAGGTGTTCTCTGCATGTTCAGAAGAATGCTAAGTATTATTTCATAAAGTATGCGGGATTGGTAATAGGCACTAAGTTTGCCAAGCTTAAAACTGGAGACGTCCCCTGTATCTTTAAAGGTTATGTGGAAGAAGGAATTTCAGCAGGAATTTCAGCAGATTCCACTTAAACATTAGGATGAACTTTGCAGTAAGAGCTGTTTGGAAGGGGAATAGATTGCCTCAGAGGGTGGTGGATGCTCCATTTTAGGAGGTCATTAAATAGAGGTTGGATGAGCATCTCTCAGGAGTGCTTTAGTTGTGTCTTTCTTCATGGCAGGGGGTTGGAGTAGATGGCACTATTACTCTTCCAGTTCTGAGATTTTGACAATTCTAGGTGTTACTTCTCATGATGAAATCTTAAAACAATCTTTAAAGGTGCAAGAGCCATCTCCAGTTTAAAACCTGGCAACCTTAAGTGAGAAGACTCTGGATCTGTATCCTGGGAGACCCTGTACTAAATTAAGCCTTACATACTATGAAAGAAAGTAGGTGACAAAAATTGGGTGACAGATACATTAGAGGAAGAGATGGAACAGGAGTAGAGAATACTTCCTTGGGAAAGTGGAACCCACCTGAGAAGGAGTAGTGCAGTTGGCATTTCCCTTTCAAGCACGAATTATCGGTGCCACTGGCACTTGCATTTTGTTTTCCAAGGCGCCTGGACGTCTAGCTTCCACTGCCCAGAGCTATTTCTTGAATTTCAGCTAATTCCACTGAAGATGTTTTTGAAGAACGGAAAGGTGCTGATATGGCAGAGGACCAAAATAGCAACTGGGAGAAATTTACGGAAGAAAAGATTCTTGGTTACTAAACAGAAATGGAGGAGGGTTTAGGGTTCCCAGTCAGTGCCAGCTTTCAGTGTCAGGGCCAGGCACCTCTTTTCTGGTTCTCAAGAGCAAGGAGAAGAAATCTGAAAGAGAGTAAGAGAGAGAGCAGTTCTTTGTAAAGTGTGTGAATGTTTATGTGTGCATGTTTGTGCTTCCTTGTTTTTTTTAAAAAAATGAATGCCATACTCCTTGCAGTTGTGGTTGCTGTTTACTGTATCATGCTTAAAGACATCACCATTGTTTGGTCTCAGGTTTTGACCCTGAAATCTCAGCACCTAGGCTGATACCTGGAAACTCTTAGGAGGATTATAGGGATGGGGAACAAGGCAAAGATGAGTAGTCTCTTAGCAGCAAGCCTTGGAAGACCATTTGGATGGCATGAGTGGCTATGCTTTCTTGCAACACGTACAGAGAGGGAGTTCGTTTCTTATAGCATAATCTTATATGTCTGCTCAGAGACAAGTCCCACTGAGGTTGGACAAGTGTGTACAGGACTGCAGCTTTAATGATGTAAGCCAGTGGTCCTTAACCTTTTTTTATCAGGTGCTCCCTTTAAATATCTTGTTGTCACAGGACCCACTCCCACAAGTTAAAAATCAAATGCTTGCCTAAACAAAAATGGTCTTTGCCTGCCAGTGGATAGACAGCAGAGAGGAGGCCAACTGGATCTCCCATGGAAAGAAGTTCCGCAACTTGGAAGTAGCTACCAAGAAGGTTCTTTCCTATGTCCTCACCAAGCATGCCTATGATGGAGTTGGTGTATAGAGACACCCCCCCCCTCTGCTGCAGATCTTAAAGTTTGGGCCAGCTCATGTAGGGATATACGGTTTTTCAGATAGTCTGGACTCAAGCCATGTAGGCTTTAAAGGTCATAACCAGCACTTTGAGTTCTGCCTATAAAAGGATTGGCACCCGGTTGATCTATTTCAGCAGGCAGGTTTTATGCTCCCTATAATCTGCTGAAGCAAATGAAGCATGACTAACATAAACTTCGGCTTAGTGTGGTGTGCAAATGTGGCCATTGTCTGCAGTGTATTCGTTGCATGACCCACCATGTTAATACTGAAGACAAAGTAATGTCATGGCTCTTCAATCCATGCCCTCATACTTGCTGATAGTGACGCATTTCTTTTTCAGACTTTATGATCTTGCATTCAGCACTAATACATGTGGTTAACACACTGCAAATGCCTATTCTTTATTCCATATCAAGGCATTCTAAGTTTGGTGTGGGAAACAGGACTGTCCAGAGATTTTTAAACCACACCTCCTTCAGATTTCTCAACTGTGAGGGATCAGCAAAGCTTTGATCCAGCAGCATGTTTTGGGCCACATGTCCCCCTTCTGTGCTTTAGCCTATTTCTACATTGCAGAATTAATACAGTTTGATACCGCTTGAACTGTCATAGCTCTATCCAATGGAATTCTGGAATTTGTACTTTTTTGTGGCACCAGAGCTCTCTGATAGAAAAGGCTAAATATCTTACAAATCTACAAATCCTAGGATTCTGTAGGATGGAACCATGGCAGTTAAAGCAGTATCAAACTTTATTAATTCTGCAGTTTAGATGCAGCCTTAGACTCAGAACCAGTTTCAGAGCCAGGGCTGAGTCTGTGAAGAATTTTTTCTCTCTCATTACATCCCCAGTATATCAAGAGCCATGAACAGGAGCTTCAAAGAAAGAAGCCATTTCTTCTAGAAACACCAGAAATTTACCTTCTGTTTCAGTACAGACTAAAGCTTTGATGGGTTGTTTTTCCCAGGCCTGTGCTCACCGGTATACCAGGATCTTATGGGCTGGCAATGAAGATCAGAGACGCATGGTGGGGAAGTGCTACATCCGTGGCAATGACCTGGGCCTTCAGGAAGATGATGAGTGGCAGACGTACCACAATGAGATATGCAATGCCAACACAGACTTAGAGAAGACTGGCATGTGCCAGATGGGAATCAGTGGTGGCTTTACCCCCTACAGTGTTTATTTTGGAGCTCCTGGTGCTTACAACTGGCAAGGTTTGTGGCCCTGAGTGTCCCCCACTGTTTGTGGGTCTCAATTGGTTCTATTGCTTAAATGAAGAACAAGAGATTGTCAACGCAAATTAATTCATTGCAACAAACTCCACAAATTTATATAAGCATAGATATAGATATATAGAGAAAACAGATACTATTGGACTTAGGATATTTCATAAAATCCAGTGTAAAATATTCAATCACCACACTACTATATAAACATGATTTCCGGTCCATCATCAAGACTTAGACTGTTACTGGACTGGAGAAATATAGCAATCTGACAATAGCTGCCATGATTCAATACCACAGAATTCTGGGATTTGTAGTTTTATCAGATATTTAGCCTTCCTTGTCAGAGCATTCTGGTGCCCTGCCAAACTAAAAATCCCAGAATTCCATAGCATTGAGCCTTGGAAGTTAATGTGGTGTCAAACTACTTCATTTCTGCAGGGTGGCAGCAGCTTTCCACAGTTTATGTTAAGTTATTTAAATGTGGATACTGTTGGATTTAGGAGATTTAAACATCAGGCAGGAGGTACTGATTTAGCAAATCGTTACTGAAACATGATTTCCAGTCCACCATCTAGACATAATTTAACTTGTAAATATAACAGTCTACAAATATGGCAGTTGGTCTGATTTTAAGAATCATATGGAGTGCTGTCTGTCTTCAGGCAGAAGACTGTCCCCAAATGGCCCTTCAGATAAAGGCTTGTGTTCAAGATAGTACATATAGGAGGTACAAGGGCAAAAAAGTGTCTTCAGGAGTCTTTGCTTTCATTTGGTTAAACTGCTGTATGTTGCCTCTGTCTGATACAGGTACCGATTATGTGATCCAGCGTGAAAGCTGGGATCAAAAGGATCACTCCTATCCAGATCATAAGAGAGGCAACAGCTATATGGGTAAGTGAAATCAATTCTCACTGGTTGAGGCTGGCAATCTGATCTCTCTGTCCTCCTTCTGCTCCACAGCAGAAAAGAACATAAAAGAGCCCATGTGGTACATCAGTGGATGGTGTCTTCCATGTTAGTGAGGCATAGAGTCCACTTTGGGGGTTAGTGTAAACTTTAAAGGAGCTATTACAAGTGCTGAATCTATTTTGAGGATAGGGTTTAGCACTTTGGATAGATCCTTTAAAGTTCAAACTAAAACCCAGAGCAGATTCATGGAGTCATTTGACATGGAAGCCAGCAGCCACCCTGCTGTAGTGTAGTGGCTAGGAGCATGCATTCACCTTTGAATTTAGGATATAGAGGATGATGGTAACTGTAATAATAATAATAATAATAATAATAATATGATTTATTTCTATACCGCCCTTCCATAGATCAGGGCGGTGTACAGCATATAAAAAAACAGTAGGACATAAAAACCATTAAAACAAGCCGGTAACAATAAAACAATAAAAACAGTAAAACCAGTAAGACAATAAAATCACAATAAAATCACTGTAGTTATGGTGTCATTGTGAAAAAACACAACCAATGTGTTTTACATAAAGACAACAAAATAAAATGCAGTACAGTACAAATATATTGTGGACAACTACACATGCCTAGAAGAAGAAGGCTTAGAAACAACAAAAAACCCTAAAATCTAAAAGTGGATTATCTGAAGCACTTGAACATCACGATTGTCCAAAAAGAAGAAAATACAAGCTGAATCTTCCTTATCCAAAATGCTTGCGACCAGATTTTGGAATCTTTACATATAGATAATGAAATATCTTGAGAGTGGAACCCAAGTCAAAACACACAGCTTGAGGATAATTTTATACACTATATTTTAAATATTGTGCATGAAATAAAGTCTGTGTACCTTGAACCATGAGAAAGCAAAAGTTTCACTATCTCTGCAACCTATATAGACAGTTTTGGATTTTGGAATATCTGAGATTTCGGAATTCCAGATAAGGGAGACTTAACCTGTATTTTGGCACTAAGGGCCCCACTCCTGAGAAGGCTCTTGCATCATCTTAAACATACCGATAGGGCTCGGGAACTGAAACTTTTTAATGAAGTCTCCTTTCTTTGAGGCTGCTAAGAGTTAGCCTCATATCTTTTTGTGGTTTTAGGAATATCATAGAGGCAAAAGAGTTGTTTCCCTGCTGAGAAGAGTCTAACTAGCAGGGACAGTCCTTCCTTTAGGCTCAGTAAATTGGTTGCCTCAAGTAGCAGATTTCAGGTGTCATGAAAAAGGCAACAGATTGTTAGTTTGTTTGTTTCTTTTGACTTCCATGGAATGGAAGAGGTGCTTGTGAGGGTTTTCTGTCTCATGTACCTGAATAACTTGACTGGCTTTTAGAGCTGAGCACCTTAACTTGGGTGAATGAGGGACACCTTTTTCTGGTTTGCCTCAGATGACACAACATTTGACCTGGCAATTCGGGTTCTGGGTCTGTATTCCAGTCTCAGAAATAACAGGGTAAAGTACCCTGGTTCTAGAGAGTTTCTCAGGAGATAGCTTTTGGATATGCATTGCATTTCACTCAGGACTGGGTCACACCTTAGCAAAGTAATAGGTGAGGTTCAGTACAGCTGAACACAGTAGACACAGGAAAGTCTTGTTTGATAAAGCCTCTTAGGGTTGGTCAAAGTAGAACAGGAGAAATAACTGTTCTGGACCTCAGATGGAGTTCTGTATAGTTGGGAAAATCTGCCATGGAGATGGAGAAAATGCCCGGTTTGTGGGCCTCAGGGAAGAAATGAGGAGATGTGAAAGGTTACTTGAGGATTCGGGGAACCAGGACCACATCTGGCTCAGAGACCCCTTCACAGCTTAGGGCCATGACACTCTGTTTAGACAACCCCATCTTGGCTGAAAAAGCCAAATACAAATGAGTGTCTTGGTTATGGACATTACATTTTTATCCAAACCATAATACCATGGTTATGTCTTTCAGAACAAGCCAGGATGTTAAGCCATAGTCTGAGGATGATTAAATATCCTGGTTGCTTCCAAAGCTGTTAACCACAGTTTCCTGATTCTGATGAATCAGGAAACTATAGGTAATGGAAGACTGTCTTGTTGATTTACCAGGTCATGTAAAGGGTGGAGGATTAGTATCTTACTAAGCTTAGTAACTTAGCATCCCATCTTAATGATCTCAGATATAATAAAATAATAATATAATAAATAATATAATATAATATAATATAATAAATAATAAATCTCCCCATGGATCGAGGTGGGAGAACAGCATAAAAGACTGATATGATGGACTGAACACAGAAAGTGAATTGGAAAATATGCAGGTGAGAAAAATAGGCAAGATAAAGGACAAAAGGACTCAGATTCCTTTCCCATTTATGCTTCCCTTATTTCCAGGGTATTCCATTGAGGCCAGCACTGCTGTACTGCGCAGGCAGAACAACACTTTCATCACGGGAGCCCCTCGCTATAATCATACTGGGGCTGTCTTCCTCATGGCAGCAGACAGTGACCAAACCCTGCAGGAGAAACTGGTGCTCTTCGGAGAGCAGGTGGGCTCCTATTTTGGCAGTTCCATTGCTCTGGCTGACCTCAACAATGATGGGTGAGTCCCTTTGAGAGGGAGGTGATGGAAGAGTCTAAAATTGTTCATTTGTCCAATTGGGGCCAGCCCTACTGTTTGGTATAGAGAGGGGGTCACCATATGGGAGGTGGCAGCAAGATGGCTTGTTCTACTACCTTATGTTGTGTTGCGAATGCTGAGGTAACACCAATGTGGATGAGAGGAGAGTATGTATTGCCCACCCTACTCAGCACCCCAACATATCTCAGAAGTCACTAGTTATAAATAACTAAGTATAGACTAACTGGTTATAAATAAACTAGTTAAAAATAAAATATTGTTTAATTGATTGAATATAAAATAAATATTTAGTTATATTTTATTTAAAGAAATTACTTATTATTGATATAAATAAATAAATAAATAAATATTAATTCAAATACATTGCCATATTAGTCTGGCAAATCACTTTGAGACTACAAGATCCCTTTGCATACTAAATAGTAAAGTTATTAACATAAAAAATAGTTACTTGTAATACTTTTTTCCCTGTAACAATAATTAGGGCCTAATGTTACAACTGAAACATAACAGGGAATAACTTTACTGTGCTTGTAACTTTAACTGTTAGTTAAATAATTTCGCCAAGTGATGAAGAATATTACAAGGTTCAAGTTCTGGATTGTGCTGTGACTTGTGTTGCTGCCTGATGTTCTCTTTTGGATAACAGCAAGGGAGAAGACAGATGGGTGTATTGTATGGGAAGACAGTGGCTTATAGACCTTTAAAAAAGGTCTAATATGAATCATTTTAGTTACTTCTGAGAAACATAAATATAGTTATTTTTTACAATTATAACTAGTATTGTTATGTCCCTAGCTTTTTACCCTGGAAGTTCAAATTTGACTAATTGATTTGAAAGTTATTTCCCAAGACATGGTTCCTGAGTTAGTCCATTGATACTGTCCCATCATCAGTACTTGAAAAAAGATGCAGTTGCCAGTCTAATTTGCTTTTGCACATGTAATGGAAGGGGCACCATTTTGGTTTTTTGCAAAATTTCTTGGACCATCCCCATGTCCAATATTACAGTAAGCCTCACACCTCTCTTTTTTCTTATTGGAAGGTGGCAGGATTTGATCATTGGCGCACCTTACTACTTTGATCGGAAAGAGGAGAAGGGTGGGGCTGTCTATGTGTACATGAACCTGGGTGGAACGTTCCACAGCAGTGCAAATGTCACCCTCACTGGGCCCCGCAATTCATCATTCGGTCTTGCTGTGGCCAACATTGGAGATGTTGACAAAGATGATTTCCAAGGTTAGCCTGCTTTCATCTTAATGTAACCTTGTGTTTTGCTGTTATTTGTGGTGCTGTTGATGGGATTTGGAATTTCTCAGAGGAGTATTGTCATGACCTTATGAGGACACTGAATGTAGCCTACTAAGATTTGTGAAACAATGATTGGGACTGAAGACCAGACATGTAGTCAGAGTGACCACTTACCTGTTGCCCCAAAAGAGGGAAGTGCATCTCACCCCAAAGTGGATGAAAATAGATTTGCAAAAAAACTGGTATGTGATAAATTCATTTACAGAGATGTAAACTGAGAAAACGATTATTAATATGCACATGAAAATCCAGTACATCGCATGCTGGTAGGGAAGGCTGTGATGTAGGGCCTCTTCACACTACAGAATTTGTTGTCGTTCATTGCCTTCAAGTCAGCTTTGACTTAAGACAGCCCTATGAACGAGATCTCCAGATCACCTTACCATCAACAGCCTGATCAGAGATAATAGTTTTGTAAACACACTTTAGTAACAGTAGGTTGTTTCAGATGTTTCCATCTAACCCTTTCCTCCTCCCCACATTTGTCCCACAGATATTGCCATTGGGGCTCCATTTGAAGGGTCAGGGAAAGTATACATCTACCACAGCAGCGTGGGAGGGCTTGTTGATAAGCCCCGGCAGGTAAAGGCACCTTACTTTTCCCTCTTTATCTTCCTAACATTTCCCTCTATACGCTCAGATGGAAGTGCTTCTGATGTCACACACTGTGCCTTTCTCATACTTTACATCAGGGATGGGAGCTTCTCTCCTGTTGAGCTCCACAGGACTTCACCTGAAACCTTGAAGACAATTACCTTAGATAGGGTCAATGTTCCAACAGTGGCCATGACCAGATCCAGAAATAAAGTAATATTTCCAAAGCTTTGTGATGAAGTAAATAATATCTATAATTCAGAGTGGAGCTAGCAAGGAGGGACAGCTCAGAGAGAATCCAGAGATCCTGACTGAGAAACCTTGAGGTCTACACTGGCCCATAGGCTACAGGTTCCCTATCTCTACTACTGGTATACAATAGTCACAATGCCTTCAAACACCAGGAATTCAGAGGGACAAGCCCAAGGAATTTCAGCTGGCCCTTGAGTCAGAGAAAAGTGGGATATAAAGAAAATAATAATAAAAAAATATTATTATTATTTTCTTGCCAAAGGCAAGGAAGAACATGGGGACCTGGACTGTAAGTTAAATTTCATTCCAGTACTGGTGATGGGATAGCACTTTCCAATAGTTCATGGCCAGGCAGCAAGCCAACTTAGATGGTCCAAAATAGACTATGTGTAGAACACATAACTACCCTCTCCACTAAGGGGCAGTGCCATTGTCTCATCAGAAATAGTAAGGGGGTTGTTCCTGTTGTCTCCCAACAGCTTCTGCCTGTTGCAGACATCCCACTGTTGCTAGTGGCTGAGATAGCCTTAGGCTTCATGGGCTGGGCTTCAAATGAGCCTCACATGATGGGTCAGCCAGAATTGCTACCCTTCTAGGTTGAGCATTTGTATAAGAAATGGAATCAGGTGATAGTCCCCAGCTACAGAACACCAGTAGGGAACAAGGCGAAGGTCCCAGGTTTAGTCACTGGTACTACAAGTAGGGCTGAGAATGGCATATTGAAATCCTGCAGATCCACTGCCCTTCAGTGGAGAGAGAGCAGAATTAGCTGGGCCTATTAGTTTGACATGGCATAAAGCATTCTGTTGTATTCTCTGCATGCTCACACCTTGGAAAAATTACCTTTTTTGGCTCACAAGTCAAAATGTAATGGGGGAATCATGGGAATAAATTTTCTGAGATCTGCACTCACCCAAGATACAGGACTTGATAACCCAGACATACCCAGAAGAAAATAGTGAACACACATCTCAAGCTGCTTGAAAAGGGGTTATTTCAATTTAATTTAAAAAGCCCAGCACATTTTGGACTGCATATGCTTTTAAAGCCTTTTTCAGGAGCTCTGTAAAATAATAAAATAACAACACATAAATACATAATGTAACATTAAATAATAATAATAATAATAATAATTATTATTATTATTATTTCTAGCCCGCCCCTTAGTACATTGTTGGTGGTCTGTACATATCTATTTAGAATCTAACTACAAAAATACTCTGGAAAAGGGACTCTCAAACCATTTACAGGACAAAGGAAAACAAGTGAATAAAGGCTGATTTTGAAAATTATGTTTTAATCTTATAAGCAGATAAAGATAGATATACCTGTCCCCCTTGCAGTGGATATATATATCCTCTTGGTGATCATCTTTACTTTGCTCTCATTTGGTATATAGATATCTACTTACTAAGTCGATCTATTGATCAGTAGATAGATATGGATGAATGGATGGATGGATAGATGGCAGATGGAAAGAAGAGAGAGAATAAACATTCAAAGACAAATGAATGTTTCTGTGCTGAAGAGAAGACTCTCAAAGATTTTGCAAAAGTAGAAATGAAGTAGATTTTACATTTAAAATATTGGGTCCCTAGAGGCCTGAATGAGTATCTGGGCCTCTTTGTTCCTTTATAAATTTATTTGCCCCCTGAGAAAGACCTTAAAAGCACATGCAGGCTGAAATGTGTTTTGTTTTGTTTTTAAGAAAACCGATAAAGCAACTATCCTTTGAGCATCTTGAGATGTGTCAAGTTTCTTCTGCAAATTTCACTGGATGGTCCCCAGTTTCTGCTTCCATTGCCCAGATGTAGGCAACCTGGAACCCTCAAAATGCTTTTGATGAGTACATACCATTGAGCATTCTTGCTAGGACTGATGGGAATTTTAGTCCACAATTTCTGGTTAGCACTGGGTTGATTATCTATTGTGCAGCCCAATGACGTCAGTAGGAGTCCTCCTTCCTATTCCCATCTGCCACCCTGTGTGCTTGATAATGCTGTTGCCTGAGACATTGCCATCACAACTGGCAAGTAAACAGAGATCTCTCTCCCCTTTGCCGTTGTCTTTTCTCTGCTCTAATTTGGTCTTTCTCTGCAGATCATTAGTGGAAAAGACTTTGTCCCTGGCATCACAACTTTTGGCTACTCCTTCAGTGGTGGAATGGATGTCGATGGGAACTCCTACCCTGATCTCCTGGTGGGAACCCTCTCAGAAAACATTGTGCTGCTCAGGTGAGATGGGATTTAGAAGGTGCCATGGACAAGATGTCAAGGTGCAGCCAGTAAGCATTGTCCTTTTAGCTCCTAACAGCTTTAGGACCAGAGCTTAGAAAGTTACTTTTATAAAGTTAATTAGAGTTATACAGTGGGCCCTTCCCTTACATGGGGGATCCGTTCTGGACCTCCCCCCCCCCCCCACATAAAGGGAATTCTGCATATGCACGAGCACCATTAAAAATAATGGGGCTCATGGGTGTGGTACATGCCCCACAGGCACGCATACCATTACCTCTTCTGGAGCATGGAGGCTTCTTCTGGTGTGGCTTTCAATGCATGCTGAAAATGTGTATGATACGGGCGCACTGTAGTTGCAGGCAGTGGCAACTCGTGGTTTCCATGTCAGTGAGTGAATTCAACCATGTTTAGTTTGAACTTTAAGGGCTCCTTCCAGGGTGCTGAACTTGTGTTGGGGAGATGATTCAGTACCATGGATAGTTCCCTGAAATCACAGAATCCTATTGCCATAGTTTTCAGAGCTGGAAGGATCTACAAGGACCATCTAATCCACCCCTTGCCAAATAGAGCTAAAGCACTCTTGAAGGATGCCCATCCAACTTCTGTTCAAAGACCTTCAAAGAAGCAGAGTTCACTACCTTCCAAGGTAGTCTGCTCCTCTGTTGAACATTTCTTACTGTAGAGAATTTCCTCCTAATGTTTAAGTGGAATCTCTTTTCATTTAGTTTGAATCCACTGGTTCATCCTTCAGTCAATTCAACTCCTTCAAGACTGGTCTTATCTGTTATCTATATGGTATGCCAGTGAACAATCTTGCTGCTGAATTTTGCACTAGCTGTAGTTTCTGAGTCCTAGAATCATAGAATTGGAAGAGATCACAAAGGCCATTCAGTCAACCCCCTACCATGCAGGAATACACAATCAAAGCACTCATGACAGATGGCCATCCAGCCTCTGCTTAAAAACCTTCAAAGAAGGAGACCCCACCATGCTCTGAGGGAGCGTGTTCCTTTGTTGAACTGCTCTCACCATCAGGAAGTTCTTCCTAATATTTAGGTGTAACCTTTGTAGTTTGAACCCATTGCTCTGTGTCCTAATCTCTGGAGCAGCAAAAACAAAAAACAAAAAACAAAACAAGCTTCCTCCTTCTTCCATATTACATCCCTTCAAATCTTCTTTCAAGTCATCTTCAAGAGCAGTACCATGTAGAGTACATTACAGTAGTCCAGGTAGGAAATTACTAACACTTGAAATACTGTGGCTAAGTTATCTTTTTACCTTTCCTCAGAGCCCGTCCAGTGATCAACATCGTGAGCAAGACTTTTACAGTTACCCCAAGCCCTCTGGATCCAGCCAAATGTACTGAAGACTCCTGGTAATGGCCTCTCTTAACATGTTATTGTATCTGGGTTATCTTTTCTCTTCTCCTTCCCCATCCCCAATGATGCCAGGAGATGCTGGAAGGCTTGTGACAACACAGATGGGATGGACGTAGTTGGGTATATTTAGCCTACAGAAAGGAAAATGAAGGGGAAATGCTTTGCCAGCTTTCAATGTATTTAAGAGGAAGTCGGAAAGAAATGGAAAGAACCATTGTTTACCATCCTCACCCGGTGCAGGAGGAGTAATTGTGTTAACACAAGACAGGGAGAGTTTTAGATTAAATGCAAATGACTTTTACATTCCTGGCAGTGGAAAGGGGAGAGCAGTGCATAGGAGCAAGATGCAGAGAGAAGGCAGGGAGGCTCCTTCCTTAGAGGATTTTTAAATTAAAGCACAGGAGGTTCTCAGAGATGCTTCTGGTACAGGATATCCTGCAGAGAGCAAAGGGGCAAACTTATGTTAGTTTATTTTCAAATGTAGGTAGTAGTTTCCATATCAGTGGAGTTAGGCTTTTATTCTTTGATGGAGTTATCCAAAGTAATAGAATTAAGCACTTTGGATAGATCATTTAAATTTCAGACAAAAGCCCAGGATGGATTCTCACTCCGCTGACATAGAAAACATCTGCCATTACTGTTTATTATTCATAACATTATTAGTAACATAGCTCCCACCCCCTTTTTTTCATTACTGTTTTGTTTTATTTGTACTTGGAGGAGTCTGTTTGCTCTTTTGGTGAGTTCCCTCCCATCCTGTTGTAAACCTTACTGATCACATTTCTGTTTCTCCCTCTCTCCTCCCCCTTCCATCTCCCCAACAACAGCATTGATGTGAAATTCTGCGTCTCCTATTCCCAAAGTGCTGGAAACCCCAAATACAAGGAGACCATCAGTGAGTAGAGCTGGGAAGGGATGATCAATTTGGGAATTATTTGCTTTTTAAAAGAGAGGTTCAGGAGCTTGGCCACCAGTAGCCAGCTGACCCTGAAGCTCTTCTTCTTAATCCTAAGTGTGTATGTGCACTTGTGGGAGGATGCTTGTGGCACACTGAATATTCTCAGAGGCACCATCACCCTGTTTTTTGCCTTCCAGTTTCATGGATTCAGTCTGAGCCTGTATCAAACTACATCATACCCAACTTGTGGGAAAAGGCTGGGGAATGTATGGACCTCCAGATATTGTTGGATTGTAATTCTCATCATCCTCCACCACTGGCTAGGCTGCTGGGAATTGAAGTCAAGAAGCATCTGGAGGGCTACACATTGCCCAAGTTATACTGTTAAGCATTTTAGTTTTTTTTAAAGGCCTGTCTGCTTTTCAGCATCATCCTAGAACTTAATTTGAACTCAACCTTACCAGAGGTTTAGGCCCAGAATTCAGCAGCCTAATTGAAGTTGCTGGAGGATTCTGGAAGTTATAGACCCAAAACGTTTGGTTTTCCCCTGCCTCATTTTGCTTGTTCAGCTTTGGTCAAGACTGACCTATTTTCTCCCACTTTTTTCTCTTTGTCTCACTTCAGAACTGAATTACGTCATAAAAGCAGACCAGGACCGTCGTCCACCTCGGGTTTATTTTGCTAAGACACAGTCCCCAGTCTTCAGGGGACAGTTTTCCATGCCAAATGAGAAATGCCAAACCCTGAAGGTCCTCCTACGGGTAAGAAGTGGGCTGTGACAAAAATCAGCTGGAGAAAACCCAAAGGCCTCCAAGTCTAGCCTATGTGCATCTCCATGAACATCCTCCTTTTGTTTTCCCCAGGCAGCATTTTCCAGAGCTTTGCATCTTTACCTTCTGGGGGAATACAAGTCCCAAAAGTCCCTACCCAACATGGATTCTGGAGTTACTGTCTGAAAGAATAACTTTCTGATAATCTAGTTCCAGTTTATTCTTACATCTTCCTTGTATAAACTCTCATCTGTTCTGCAGGATGATGTGAGAGACAAGCTACACCCAATTGCATTTTCTATGAGCTATTCCCTTGCTGAGAAATCAAGGAAATTCCGGTTGGGCCCACAGTCACTTGATGCATTTCCTGTCTTGAATGAGGATCAGCCCCGTGAGGATCACACTGAGGTTTGTACAATGCAAAAATTGAATGCATCTATCTCTCATTTACTATTGGATCTCGTTGCTCTTTCACTTTACACAGTTACAGCATCTTAATGTGACTAACTGCCAGTGGAATTCTTGGATTTGTAGCTGTGGGAAGTGTTTAGATCTCTAATGCCTTACCATATCATAAACACTATGTTTCTGTAGGACCCAGCCATACAGTGATAACTGTTTAATGTGATCATCATCTCTTCCTCATTCTGCTGCTTAGGGAGAGAGAATACCTAGATATTTCCAGTCTGCTCACTTGCTCGCTCTTTCTTTCTTTCTTTCTTTCTTTCCTCTTCTTCACTCTAAAGTGCAATGAGAACCCCCTTTCTTATCATTATGTTGACATTTTATTACTCTCACAAATGCTGCCCTGCTTACCAGTATTCTTTCATTGGTTTCTTCCTCAATGACAGCACAGCAGTCGAACCAGTGGTTAGTAGCATTCCCTAGAAAACAAGCCAAGAAAAACTGTATGCATAGTAAATAATCTGTTTACACATGTGTGTATATTTTGGGGTGTGTGTGTGTACACAAAGAGTAAACTGTTTTAGACAATTAGAATTTGTCTGTGGGAGATGGCAGAAGAGCCCTCCCTTCAACCACCATCTTGAGGGGAGAGAAAGGCAGGCCACCTCCTGCTGGAAGCAAGAAGAGCCCTCCCTTCAACCACCATCTTGAGGGGAGAGAGATGCAGGCCACCTCCTGCTGGAAGCAAGAAGAGCCCTCCCTTCAACCACCATCTTGAGGGGAGAGAGATGCAGGCCACCTCCTGCTGGAAGCAAGAAGAGCCCTCCCTTCAACCACCATCTTGAGGGGAGAGAGATGCAGGCCACCTCCTGCTGGAAGCAAGAAGAGCCCTCCCTTCAACCACCATCTTGAGGGGAGAGAAAGGCAGGCCACCTCCTGCTGGAAGCAAGAAGAGCCCTCCCTTCAACCACCATCTTGAGGGGAGAGAGATGCAGGCCACCTCCTGCTGGAAGCAAGAAGAGCCCTCCCTTCAACCACCATCTTGAGGGGAGAGAAAGGCAGGCCACCTCCTGCTGGAAGCAAGAAGAGCCCTCCCTTCAACCACCATCTTGAGGGGAGAGAGATGCAGGCCACCTCCTGCTGGAAGCAAGATGAGCCCTCCCTTCAACCACCATCTTGAGGGGAGAGAAAGGCAGGCCACCTCCTGCTGGAAGCAAGAAGAGCCCTCCCTTCAACCACCATCTTGAGGGGAGAGAAAGGCAGACCACCTCCTGCTGGAAGCAAGAAGAGCCCTCCCTTCAACCACCATCTTGAGGGGAGAGAAAGGCAGGCCACCTCCTGCTGGAAGCAAGAAGAGCCCTCCCTTCAACCACCATCTTGAGGGGAGAGAAAGGCAGACCACCTCCTGCTGGAAGCAAGAAGAGCCCTCCCTTCAACCACCATCTTGAGGGGAGAGAAAGGCAGGCCACCTCCTGCTGGAAGCAAGAAGAGCCCTCCCTTCAACCACCATCTTGAGGGGAGAGAGATGCAGGCCACCTCCTGCTGGAAGCAAGAAGAGCCCTCCCTTCAACCACCATCTTGAGGGGAGAGAAAGGCAGGCCACCTCCTGCTGGAAGCAAGAAGAGCCCTCCCTTCAACCACCATCTTGAGGGGAGAGAAAGGCAGACCACCTCCTGCTGGAAGCAAGAAGAGCCCTCCCTTCAACCACCATCTTGAGGGGAGAGAAAGGCAGGCCACCTCCTGCTGGAAGCAAGAAGATCCCTCCCTTCAACCACCATCTTGAGGGGAGAGAAAGGCAGACCACCTCCTGCTGGAAGCAAGAAGAGCCCTCCCTTCAACCACCATCTTGAGGGGAGAGAAAGGCAGACCACCTCCTGCTGGAAGCAAGAAGATCCCTCCCTTCAACCACCATCTTGAGGGGAGAGAAAGGCAGACCACCTCCTGCTGGAAGCAAGAAGAGCCCTCCCTTCAACCACCATCTTGAGGGGAGAGAGATGCAGGCCACCTCCTGCTGGAAGCAAGAAGAGCCCTCCCTTCAACCACCATCTTGAGGGGAGAGAGATGCAGGCCACCTCCTGCTGGAAGCAAGATGAGCCCTCCCTTCAACCACCATCTTGAGGGGAGAGAAAGGCAGGCCACCTCCTGCTGGAAGCAAGATGAGCCCTCCCTTCAACCACCATCTTGAGGGGAGAGAGATGCAGGCCACCTCCTGCTGGAAGCAAGATGAGCCCTCCCTTCAACCACCATCTTGAGGGGAGAGAAAGGCAGACCACCTCCTGCTGGAAGCAAGAAGATCCCTCCCTTCAACCACCATCTTGAGGGGAGAGAAAGGCAGACCACCTCCTGCTGGAAGCAAGAAGAGCCCTCCCTTCAACCACCATCTTGAGGGGAGAGAGATGCAGGCCACCTCCTGCTGGAAGCAAGAAGAGCCCTCCCTTCAACCACCATCTTGAGGGGAGAGAAAGGCAGGCCACCTCCTGCTGGAAGCAAGAAGAGCCCTCCCTTCAACCACCATCTTGAGGGGAGAGAGATGCAGGCCACCTCCTGCTGGAAGCAAGAAGAGCCCTCCCTTCAACCACCATCTTGAGGGGAGAGAAAGGCAGGCCACCTCCTGCTGGAAGCAAGAAGAGCCCTCCCTTCAACCACCATCTTGAGGGGAGTTAATTGTCTAATTAACAAATTGTAAGCCGCTCTGATAGCTTTGGCTGAAGAGCGGGGTATAAATAAAATGTATTATTATTATTATTATTGTGTGTGAAGCTCCCAAACCTTCAATACCATCATCCACACAGTGCTAGTATTCCTCCTTCACATCCATCGAGCAAGCAATATATTTTACACATACTTATAAAGGAATCCAATTTTCCCCAAGGAAAACAAGACAGTGTATCTAGTTCTCTTCTTGGTCTAAGCTGAGAGACAGTGAGTAGCCCAAAGTAATCCAGTGAACTTCATGGATGAGCAGAGATTTCCCAAGTCCAACCACATCACTGTTCCTGTCCTGCTAATTTGGAAATTCTGTTTTCAGATCCAGTTCCAGAAGGAATGTGGAATCGATAACAAATGCCATAGCAACCTGCAGATTCAGGCTGTATTTCTGAATGATCAGAACCAAAAGCTGCCCAGGTAAGACAGTGCCACCTGCTGGGAAAAGTAAAGAGTAGGTGGACACCATTTCCATCAATCAGGTCTTGGGTCATTTGTTATTGTGTGCCTTCAAGTCATTTCTGACTTAGCATAGGTGAACCTATCATGAAGTTTTCTTGGTAAAATTTGTTCAGAGGGGCTTTGCCTTTGTCTTCCTCTGAGGCTGAGAGAGTGTGACTTGCCCAAAGTCACTCAGTGGGTTTCCATGGCTGAGCAGGGATTCAAACTGATCTTGGTTGTGACTATAAATCCCATTTGACTTCTGCTTCCTAAAGGGCAGTCCCAGAATCATGAGAGTGAAATGGCTGCAATTGATGTGCCTCAGACAGCCACTGAGTAAGAGCAGGTACATACCCAAAAGGACAATGTTTCTTTTCAGGCAAACTTCCAATTAGAATTCTTTCTAATTCCTGGAGTCAGAGGCCCAAAACAGGTGGGCCAAAAGAAGCTATTTCAGGCCACTTCAAGGACATGGCATTTAGATGACGTATGCCCCCGAATCTGCCATAAACTGCCCCATGGTTGCTCTAAGGAGGGGAAAGCCAGACTAAAAAGAAGTGGAAATAAACTGCTCTGGCCAGGAAAGTGTGCACCTTCAACCGTGCATGTAAATTCCCCCAACATGAGACTTGGTGTAAAGGAGTGATTTATCCTAACCCTAATCCTAATCCTGCATGTAAACTTCCCAGTGCAGGTGTGCATTTAAAAAGGATGGAGCTGCCATACCCAAGCAGTCGTGGTGGCAATGGAAAGACATGAAAGTGTGACATCTCCAACGATGTAATACACAAACCAGACAATCCAACAGGGGGCATGGGGTGAATTGGGCATGTAGTGGAGGGCATGATTGTGCATTGCCAGTGTCTTAATGGGCACACCTCTGCTCTGATGCCCAGTCCTGGTGGAGGATTGCAGATGTGACTGTGTGGCCAATCAAAGGGCAGCAAACAGTCATTGGCGGTGTGTTTTTGCCCCAGGAGCTCTGGAGAAATAGCTAGGAGCTGAGTGGATGGGTGCAAGGCCAATTCTGCCTTTAGACAGAGTGAGAAAATAGCTTCAGGCAGGAGATGTGGAAGCCAGTGAAGCTTTTGCTCCTCAACCCCTCTGGCTTTTATACTTGCATGTTAGGAGGGGCATCACGGAGAGGTGAGAAGAGGTGCAGTCTTCACCAGATCACATCCTAAGTGGGTAACACCACTGCTCCTCGAACATCTGCATTTTGGCAGAAATGGGCTGTGGCGTTTGCCTGCATTCCTTTAAAATGCTAAAGAGATAGGGTGAATGAGGTGAGGCTCAGTGGGAAGGGAAAGGAGAGGCCCCAGGTTTTTCTTAAATAAACATTTAAATTTTTTTTTAGAAAAATTAAATTTTAAATTTTTAAAAAATTAATTTTTAAACATTCTTTTCAAATTTTCTTTAAAACATCACATCTTACCAAATTTTCACTTTAAGCATATGAACCAATGTACATGTAAATACATTTAGGCTGTGTATATGATATTATAATTTAGTGGTATAATTTTAATTTTCTTAATTGTTTATGTCATAACTATTGCCATTACCTTGAGCGATATATGGGGAGTACAACTGATGAGTAATGTTAGTACAAAAAACATTATTAAGGATTCTGTATGGCATGGTATGGGAGGTGGTCAATGGGTTGGGTGAGTTACTGCATCGGATGATGCCAATACTAGTGACGCCACTGCGTCATTAGTATTGGCTATCTTGTGAGTGCTGAAGGAAGGTTCAGATGCCATTTCATTTAGCTGCTGTATGTAGAGCTGGGAAGGAAGGGGAGACTTGATCAAGCAGCCAAATTTCTTGAGCCAGCCCAGAGATGAGGGACAGCCTTTCTTCAACTGTACAATTTTCCCCATGACAGGCGGAATGGCAAGCAGGTATTACAGTACAGCCGAGATGTCAAGAAACTGAACTTGAGTGTCGCTGTCACTAATCAGCCAACATCACCTACCAATGGAGAGGATGCTCATGAAGCCCTCCTCAACATCACTTACCCACCCTCTCTGCGGCCTTCCTCTGTTCGACCGGTGAGAGATGCTTCCTCTTGTATAAGAATGTCTCCAATTAGGACAGGCCAGCACTCTTTCCAGCTCAGTGGTCAGTGATTTGTCAAAGGCCACAGAGAAATTCACAACCATTACATGATAGTGATGCCACTTCTGCTGTTACCTAAAAATGTCTCTTACTTCCATTCTGTTTCTTGAGATTAAACATGCTTCTGTTGGGTTTCATAGATGATGACCACCAAAGAGAACATTTCCCCTAGAGATGTCTGAAATTTCAGTGTGAGTTATTGGGAGGGTGGGCATAGCTGTCCTCTGCCTGTGGAAGGTCCCAGGCTTAAGCCTTCTTTTCTTCTGATAGAAAGGATCATATGGCAGATACTAGAAAAGAGTGCTTTAAACCCTAGAGAGTAAGCAGTTCTGGGCAAAGTGGATATATAGTGGAAATATAAGGACCAGCCTGTGTGAATTACATGGACTGAACACAATTTTTATTTTTAACTATTAGGGAGATTTGCCTAAGGCCACACGAAAATCGAGGGCCAGGGCAGGGAGAGGGTAAGAATTTGGAAAAGTTACATTTTGGATTACAATTTCCAGAACCCTCCAGCCACTATAGTCTAAACATAACTTTGAACATAGCACAATATGCTGCACCATACATAGGATTATTAGATATATTTCAGTGAAATATAGCAGCCCATCAGATGGATTTATGTTCTTTTATGTCTTCAGACTGGAGCCTGCATGTTTGGAGAGATGGTGTTGTGTGAAATAGGCAACCCCTTCAAAAAGAACCAGCAGGTGAGTTATTTCTGGGTCTGGATGCACTTGAAAGGTTCCTCTATGGAAAAATCACCTGAAAAATTTTGGGTTCAAATCCTAGTGTTCTCTCTGCTTCTCTTAAAGGTATATTCCTAGATGTTCTATCCGCCTTGAGTCCCTGTACTGGGAGGAAATAAATAAATAAATAAATAAATAAATAAATAATAAATGCATCTGATTTCCTTCATTATTACAATTTTTATTTCTGTTTGTCTATCTCCTAAATGTTATATAAACCTAATTCTGTACTTTCATTTGTTTATCTCATTTTGTAAGACATCTTTTCCTTAATATTCCCCACTTTGATTTAACTAATCTGATCTTATTATTGTCTGTCCAGTTGTTATTTGTAAATTCTATTGCTTTAGATCTTAATAATAATAATAATCAATAATAATAATAACCCGCTCCTCTGTAAAACAATCGAGGCGGGGTACAACAAGGTTAAAAAACAGATTACAGATTAAAATAATTCAAGAATTCCATCCCAACCTCCCCCGCTTAAAATAGGATTAAACTAGCTAATCTTCATTTAGCTGTCTAAGTTATTCTTATTTCCTGCTGCTTATTTTTCTTTTGTCATTTCCACATATTTTTTTACATTATTCCATAAGCAGTAACCAGTCTTTATCAGCTTTTCTTTCTTTTCTTTTCTTTCTTTTTGTTTTGTTTAACCAATCTGTTAATTTGTCTAGTTCAATCATACCTGTTAGTTACATTAACCAGTCTTCTATTGCTGCTATTTCCTTTGTTTTCAAATTTTGTGCCAGTAATATCATGGCTGCTGAAACCATATATTGTATAGTAGAATCCTCCATTGTTTTGTTTCATCATTGTGTGTGTGTGTGTGTGTGATCTTATTAGTGATATTTTGGTAGTTGATTTTCAAGATTTCCTTTACTGTAATGTCTATTTTTTTTTTAAAGAAAAAACTTTCACCTGCAAGCAATTCCACCACATATGGTATCAGGACCCTACTGCCTGTTAGCATTTTCAATATGTATTTTGTTCCATCTTGTAAATTTTTGCAGTTTTTGTGGGGTCAGGTATCAACGGTGAGCTATTTTCAAATAATTTTCTTTTAGATCTTGGCATCTTGTAAACTGTTGTGCCCAATAGAGGAGCATGTTCCAGTGCCTTTCAGTGTTAACAAAGTGTGCTGGATAACCAAGTTGTGCTGTATTGTCTCTCTTTCAGGCAGAGCTAATTATTACATTTGAAGTGATTGGAATTTCATTGTACACCCAGGATATTGTCATACAGGTGGAGCCTTCCACGTGAGTATTGTTCCAATAGTCTCTTGCATTTTCCTAGTGAGGAGGGGAGGGCCAACATCTTTGTAGTTCATCTGCTGCTAACTTAAGAAGTCCACTTGATAGGTCAAAACTGACTGTTGAAATATTACTATTGTCTCTGACAGGATAAGCTATCAGGAAGATCTCAATCCAGTATCAGCAACCCTTTTGGTGGACTACACTATTGATGCGTCATTGAGAATGTACGTATCTACTGAAATGATGGATATGGATTTTTTTTTTGGTGGTGGTAATAGGCTTTTCATAGCCATGCAAGATGAAAATGCCAACATGTGATGCTTTTAATACTGGTGTGCCTCTTTCCCTAAAAGGAATGCCTTTCTTAAATGCATCTGTGATATATATCCAGCCACGGCTGGAAACAGAATGCTAAGATACACTGACTATTGGTCTGATACAGAATGGAAATCACTGGATTATTTGCCTGCAAAACTGATTAAATTTGTATGGAAGTTAAATCACAGAAATGGAATACATCAACAACAACAACAACAACAACAAGTCCAGCTATGTATATAGCACTTTAACCCCCCTCCCCCTTCCCAAAAAACAGTTTGACAGATGCTTTTCTGTACAATTTTGTCCCAATAATTTCTTTAGAGTACCAGAACTCACACACTGGAAGTCACACACGATATCTACTCTTGTTTTCCCCATTTTTATAAATATTATAGCTATTGTAAAACCATTGGGAATTGGAAATTCATAATCTTCTAATATCAGTCTTTTAGTAGATCCCAGTGTACATTCTGTCTACCCCTTCCTTAATAAAATCTTAGTGAGTGAAACACTTTCCTCAAGCCTTGGCAAAAATTATGGTGCTCTCAAGAAAATGTAATCCAACCCTTTCCAATAGTTAACACAGCCTGGCACCTTGTCTTTTCCATCCTTCTCAATTCTGTTTTGTCTGTGACAGTGTCAACCCATGGCTTCAGTCACATTTTAGTGGGACAGTCATGGGAGAGTCAGCCATGAAGCATGAGGAAGATGTCGGCACTCCCATCAAATTTGACTTCCAGGTAAAGTGGAGCTTGAAAAGCTACTTTTATATATTGATAATTAAATGTGTAGTTCTAAGGTCTCCCTCCTTCCAACACATTTTCCTTTTAAATACACTTTCCCAGTTTCCCTAAATAATGATATTGTAGTTCTTAGAGAAACATCTGAATGCTACTAACAGCTGGCTTGTGGCAGAAAATAAAAACCCACCAGAGCATGACTTTGCAGCACAAATCACCAAGTCTGTAGTTGAACCATGACATGCTCTTGTAGCCGAGAGCCTGGTTTGGAGAATTTTATTATTAGCTCAAGTTGCGAGATGGGTCGGCTACAATAACCTTGCGAGGTCGCCTCCTGCTGTGTATACTAAGAAGACCGGGGCTCCAAGAAATTGAGCAGAGACAGGCTTGTCTAATTAATATCTACTTTATTTAAAGGGAGAAAGACACTCAGACAATGCACTTACACACACACACATACAAGGCTAAGGAAAGTCAGCAGTTAGCGTTGGGGATAGTTTGAGGCTTGACTAGGGTGATACTTACCAAAGTGTAGAAAGTGCGGCCACCCCTGTAAAGATAACTTTAAACTTTAAAAACTGCCAGTTACACTACAAAAGAATGATGCTGTCTTGAAGGGCATGTGTGCCAACATTTTCTTCAAAAGGTTACACAAAATCCTTAAAAAGTTATTTCAGTTTGTGTTTGGGTAGCAATAATAACTGAAGCTGATACTACTCGGATATAAGGAATATCAAGAAGTCTATATCCTCAATCTTTCAATATATTCCTGACTCTTGAACTTGTTTATTTACTTGCTCTGACTGCTGGAATGGGAAGTATCCCCATAGTCCAAAATATAATGAAAAAGCTAATATGAAAAGTGAATTTCCTTGTAAACGTAAACTATACTTACCATGTAGTTGCATTTAAAATTAAAAATCAACAACAGCTTTGGAAGATTTTAATCTTGATCAGAAGACCAGTGGGGAAGAGTGATTAACTCTGACCCTCCTATTGTATTTCAATTCACAAAGGTCTTGCAAGAAAAAAGTTATGAATAGCATAAAGAAAAAGAAGTCAAGTCAAGTCCATAAAAGTATATGTCACTTCCAACAATGAATTTTTATTGGAAAAAATTGTGTTTGCATTATGCAGAGGTTTTTTGGAGAGAGATTATGACTTGATTCTGCTTCTTGTTTCTCAGTTTTAGTCAATGAAGTTGTTCTGTATTTGGGTACAGTGAATGATGTTCCTCTCTCAACAACAACTGTGTTTTACTGACTTTTATCCTGTCACTATCCACACATTTGTCTTCTTTTTACTACAGAATAAGTGGCCATCAATGCCTCAGTTCTCTCAGTAGTGACTATCTTTGTACTGTTTCCGTCTTTGGCAATCAGAGTCAAAGAATAGGACAGCTGCCTTAGGCAGCAGGTTTGAGGATTAGGAAAGAGCAACAAACTGTTATGTTACTTTGTTATTACAGCGGGCCTTTCACATTCACTGGGATTAGCAATGCAGAACAAATGTGAAAATGGAAAAACAGCAAATAAAAAAAACACTAATTCAATTTTACATGAGAGAACAACTCTCTAGGAATCTCTGGGTCCTCCAGACCATCATCTGGTGGTGGTTGGCCATAGGATCAAGCTGGAGAAAGATTCCTAGAGAGAAAATATTAATCAAATCTTCAAAAGTCAAAGCCGCAAAAGTGGAGGGCTGACTCTATTGTATTTGTACAGCCAGAGATGGGGAGAAGTTCTTATGCAATTTTTTTTTTTGCCACATATGGCAAAATAACTTGATTGGCTTTGAAAACCTGTGCTTCTCTGTGTGCCTTTTGATTGGGTAAGACCTTAAAATTTGAATTTGTGAGCCATTTCATTGGTTCATTGGGGAGGAGGAAAGAGAAATCTCATTTTATATAACTGCTAGGAGAGGCTTCTGGCCATACCTTCCTCAAGGTAAACCTGTGCTTCTCTGTGTGCCTTTTGATTGGGTAAGACCTTAAAATTTGAATTTGTGAGCCATTTCATTGGTTCATTGGGGAGGAGGAAAGAGAAATCTCATTTTATATAACTGCTAGGAGAGGCTTCTGGCCATACCTTCCTCAAGGTAAACCTGTGCTTCTCTGTGTGCCTTTTGATTGGGTAAGACCTTAAAATTTGAATTTGTGAGCCATTTCATTGGTTCATTGGGGAGGAGGAAAGAGAAATCTCATTTTATATAACTGCTAGGAGAGGCTTCTGGCCATACCTTCCTCAAGGTAAACCTGTGCTTCTCTGTGTGCCTTTTGATTGGGTAAGACCTTAAAATTTGAATTTGTGAGCCATTTCATTGGTTCATTGGGGAGGAGGAAAGAGAAATCTCATTTTATATAACTGCTAGGAGAGGCTTCTGGCCATACCTTCCTCAAGGTAAACCTGTGCTTCTCTGTGTGCCTTTTGATTGGGTAAGACCTTAAAATTTGAATTTGTGAGCCATTTCATTGGTTCATTGGGGAGGAGGAAAGAGAAATCTCATTTTATATAACTGCTAGGAGAGGCTTCTGGCCATACCTTCCTCAAGGTAAACCTGTGCTTCTCTGTGTGCCTTTTGATTGGGTAAGACCTTAAAATTTGAATTTGTGAGCCATTTCATTGGTTCATTGGGGAGGAGGAAAGAGAAATCTCATTTTATATAACTGCTAGGAGAGGCTTCTGGCCATACCTTCCTCAAGGTAAACCTGTGCTTCTCTGTGTGCCTTTTGATTGGGTAAGACCTTAAAATTTGAATTTGTGAGCCATTTCATTGGTTCATTGGGGAGGAGGAAAGAGAAATCTCATTTTATATAACTGCTAGGAGAGGCTTCTGGCCATACCTTCCTCAAGGTAAACCTGTGCTTCTCTGTGTGCCTTTTGATTGGGTAAGACCTTAAAATTTGAATTTGTGAGCCATTTCATTGGTTCATTGGGGAGGAGGAAAGAGAAATCTCATTTTATATAACTGCTAGGAGAGGCTTCTGGCCATACCTTCCTCAAGGTAAACCTGTGCTTCTCTGTGTGCCTTTTGATTGGGTAAGACCTTAAAATTTGAATTTGTGAGCCATTTCATTGGTTCATTGGGGAGGAGGAAAGAGAAATCTCATTTTATATAACTGCTAGGAGAGGCTTCTGGCCATACCTTCCTCAAGGTAAACCTGTGCTTCTCTGTGTGCCTTTTGATTGGGTAAGACCTTAAAATTTGAATTTGTGAGCCATTTCATTGGTTCATTGGGGAGGAGGAAAGAGAAATCTCATTTTATATAACTGCTAGGAGAGGCTTCTGGCCATACCTTCCTCAAGGTAAACCTGTGCTTCTCTGTGTGCCTTTTGATTGGGTAAGACCTTAAAATTTGAATTTGTGAGCCATTTCATTGGTTCATTGGGGAGGAGGAAAGAGAAATCTCATTTTATATAACTGCTAGGAGAGGCTTCTGGCCATACCTTCCTCAAGGTAAACCTGTGCTTCTCTGTGTGCCTTTTGATTGGGTAAGACCTTAAAATTTGAATTTGTGAGCCATTTCATTGGTTCATTGGGGAGGAGGAAAGAGAAATCTCATTTTATATAACTGCTAGGAGAGGCTTCTGGCCATACCTTCCTCAAGGTAAACCTGTGCTTCTCTGTGTGCCTTTTGATTGGGTAAGACCTTAAAATTTGAATTTGTGAGCCATTTCATTGGTTCATTGGGGAGGAGGAAAGAGAAATCTCATTTTAGGAGAGGCGCGCAAATTTTTTCTTTTCATACTCATTTTTATATTTGATAGCCAAGGCAGGGGGGAAGTACAGAGGAGAAGGTAGCCTGAACACAGTGAGGACAAACTCATTCAATATTTATACTTTTCTTCCCACTATTCCCTTAAGGGGCTGTGGGGATTCAGAGGAAGTGAATCAGGGACTTGCCTCTAGAAGGAGCTAGCAGCCAGGAACTTTCTAGATACCTATAGGCCCAGTTGATTGAGCTCACTAACAGAGCTTGGGGACAAAGGCCAGCCACACAGGGATTTTTTACACTGGTGTTTTACAAGAGAAGCCCACAGTCTTGTTTCATTGCCTCCTTAAGACTTCTCACTATGGACACTGAGGGACCTGCAGCAGTCACCTGCAACACCTGTGGGATGTTTGTCTTCTTGCCTATAGATGTGGGGAACTTCACCTGCACCAAGTGCAAGTTGGTAGCCCTCTTAGAAGGAAGAGTTCAGCAGTTGGAGGCCCAGGTGTCAACACTTCAGCATCACAGAGAGCAGGAGGTTCTCTTGAACAGAAAGGACCAGATGGTCCTGGACAGGAAACACACAGAGAAAGTTGCTGAGGAAGAAGAGGTCACTTCACACACAAAAGAAGGAGATGGTTGGAGGAAAGTTACACGCAGAAGTAGGGAAACCACGGTTCGTTCTGTGAGCTTGCAGCTACAGAATCACTTTGAATCTCTCTCTGTTATCAGAGATGATGAGGAAAAGCAGCAGGGACAGACATCAGGGACAGAGCAGGGGAGACTGAGAGTACCACGAAAGGGAACAGCCGCTGCTAAGCCTCGGAGGAGGCGTGTGGTGGTTGTGGGGGACTCCTTGCTGAGGGGTACAGAAGCAATGGTTTGTGGGCCTGACAAGATGTCTCGGGAGGTGTGTTGTCTCCCTGGGGCAAAGATCCATCATGTAACTGAGAGGCTGACAAGACTTGTCAAGCCTACTGATCAACACCCCTTTCTTCTGGTTCATGTGGGAACCAATGATACTGCAAGGCACAGCCTTCAGAATATCATAAGGGATTATGAGGCTCTAGGAAGGAAGCTGAAAGAGATGGATGCACAGGTTGTCATATCATCTCTTCTCCCAGTAGAAAGGCATGGTCCAGGAAGGGAGAAGAAAATAGCAGAGGTGAATAACTGGCTCCGTAGATGGTGCCGCCAAGAACAGTTTGGATTCTTGGATCATGGGCTGCGGTTCCATGAGGAGGGACTTCTGGCAAGGGATGGGCTGCATCTCACACCAGTTGGCAAAAACATTTTTGCCAAAAGTCTCAAAAATCTGATCAGGAGGGCTTTAAACTGAGTTATATGGGGGAGGGAGACATTATTTTGGAAGGCAAAAGGGCTGGAGAAAATAATCAAACTGACATAGAGGGAACAAGGCAAACAGTGCAAGGACCCAACAGTGGGAAGCAAAAAAATTTGCACAGGCAGCAAGTAAAGGGAACACATGTTCTTAGATGTCTCTACACTAATGCACAGAGTATGGGAAATAAACAGGATGAACTCGAACTCCTAGCACAACAGAGCAAATATGATATAATAGGCATCACTGAAACCTGGTGGGATGAGTCTCATGACTGGAATGTAGAAATAGAGGGATATAACCTTTTTAAGAGAAACAGGCCAAACAGGAAAGGAGGAGGAATAGCATTATATGTCAGGGATATTTACACCAGTGAAGAGATCCAGGAAGTCAATACTGGAAGCCAGGTGGAGAGCATCTGGATAAACATTAAAGGAGAGGGAAACAACAGGGATGTTACTGTGGGAGTCTACTACAGACCCCCGACTCAGGCAGAGGAATTGGATGATGCCTTTCTAGAACAGATGAGCACACACTCAGAAAGGAGAGATGTAGTAGTGATGGGGGACTTCAACTATCCGGATATTTGCTGGAAGTCAAACTCAGCCAAATCCTCAAGGTCTAGCAAATTCCTCACTTGCCTGGAAGACAATTTCATTGTCCAAAAGGTGGAAGAGACAACAAGGGGATCAACTATTTTAGATCTGATCTTAACCAACAGGGATGACCTAGTCAATGGGGTGCAAGTGGTTGGATCCTTAGGGGGAAGTGACCATGTTCTCCTGGAGTTTGTTATACAGCGGAAAGGGGAAGCCAGGCATAGTCAGACACGCATTCTAGACTTTAGGAGAGCTGATTTCAATAAACTTAGAGAAATACTGGGGGAGATCCCATGGTCAAGAAAACTAAAAGAGAAGGGAGTTCAAGACGGATGGGAGTTTCTCAAAAAGGAGATACTGAAGGCGCAATTTCAAACAGTTCCAATGAGGAAGAAAAATGGGAGGTGTCTCAAGAAGCCAGGATGGATGACTAAGGAACTTTCAACTGAGATAAGCCTTAAACAGAACATGTATAAGAAATGGAAAAATGGGGAAATCACGAAAGAGGAATTCAAACAAATAGCCAGCACATGTAGGGGTAAAGTCAGAAAAGCTAAAGCACAGAATGAACTCAGGCTGGCTAGAGAGGTTAAGAACAACAAAAAGGGCTTTTTTGGGTATGTCCGAAGCAAAAGGAAGAAGAAGGAAACAGTAGGGCCACTGCGTGCAGAAGATGGCAAAATGCTCAAAGATGACAAAGAAAAGGCAGAATTACTCAACACCTTCTTTGCTTCAGTCTTCTCAGAAAAGGCAAAGGGTGGTCAACCTAAGGATAATGGAGCAGAAGACAGAATAGGGGAACCTCAGCACAGAATAAGTAAAGAGATAGTACAGGAATACCTGGTTAACCTAAATGAATATAAATCTCCAGGACCAGATGAACTACATCCTAGAGTATTAAAAGAACTGGCGAATGTAATATCGGAACCATTGGCAATAATCTTTGAGAACTCCTGGAGAACAGGAGAAGTCCCAGCAGACTGGAGGAGGGCAAACGTTGTGCCCATCTTCAAAAAGGGGAAAAAAGAGGATCCCAACAATTATCGTCCAGTTAGTCTGACATCAATTCCAGGAAAGATTCTAGAGCAGATCATTAAGCAGAGAGTCTGTGAACATTTAGAGGCCAATGCCATAATCACAAAAAGCCAACATGGGTTTCAGAGAAACAAGTCTTGCCAGACAAATCTGATCTCTTTTTTTGATAAAATTACCAGTTTGGTAGATGAAGGGAATGCTGTGGATATAGTATATCTTGATTTCAGTAAGGCCTTTGACAAGGTTCCCCATGACATTCTTGCAAACAAGCTCGTAAAATGTGGGCTAGACAAGGTAACCATTACATGGATTTGTAACTGGTTGACTGACCGAACTCAAAGGGTGCTCAACAATGGCTCCCTTTCATCCTGGAAAGAAGTGACCAGTGGGGTCCCACAGGGTTCTGTCCTGGGCCCAGTGCTATTCAATATCTTTATTAATGACTTGGATGACAGAATTGGGGGCATACTTATCAAATTTGCAGATGACACCAAATTAGGAGGAGTAGCCAATACTCCAGAAGACAGGATTGAAATTCAGAATGACCTGAATAGACTAGAAAGCTGGGCCAACGCTAACAAAATGAAATTCAATGCGGAGAAATGTAAGGTTCTGCACTTAGGGCGGAAAAATGAAATGCACAGATATAGGATGGGGGACATCTGGCTGAATGAAACTATGTGTGAAAGGGATCTAGGAGTCCAAGTAGACCATAAGTTGAACATGAGTCAGCAGTGTGATGCAGCAGCTAAAAAGGCCAATGCTATTTTAGGTTGCATCAATAGAAGTATAGTGTCTAGATCAAAGGAAGTAATAGTGCCACTCTATTCTGCTTTGGTGAGGCCCCACCTGGAATACTGTGTCCAGTTCTGGGCACCACAATTCAAAAAGGATGTGGAGAAACTGGAGCGGGTCCAAAGGAGGGCAACTAAGATGGTGAAGGGTCTGGAAACCATGCCCTATGAGGAACGACTTAGAGAGCTGGGGATGTTTAGCCTGGAGAAGAGAAGGTTAAGAGGTGATATGATAGCCCTGTTCAAATATTTGAAGGGATGTCATATTGAGGAGGGAGCAGGCTTGTTTTCTGCTGCTCCAGAGACCAGAACGCGGAGCAATGGATGCAAGCTGCAGGAAAAGAGATTCCACCTCAACATTAGGAGGAACTTCCTGACAGTAAGGGCTGTTCGACGGTGGAACACACTCCCTCGGAGTGTGGTAGAGTCTCCATCCTTGGAGGTCTTTAAGCAGAGGCTGGATAGCCATCTGTCGGGGATGCTTTGACTGGGAGTTCCTGCATGGCAGGGGGTTGGACTGGATGGCCCTTGTGGTCTCTTCCAACTCTATGATTCTATGATTCTATGATTCTAACTATATACCCTGTTTTGGAAATATGGGATGCCATTTGCTGCTCCTCTTCGGGCAACAAAAATGTGTTGGGCTTGCTCTGCCCGTGACCAAAATGGGCATTTCAGTATCATCTTGCCTTTGTCTTTTAGGTGACCACAAAGGGTGAATCTTTGGGTTCCCAGGGAACAATCATGTTAGGCTTTGAATGGCCTTATGAAGCCAGCAATGGGAAATGGCTCTTGTACCCCACTGATATTCTGGTGAAAGGACACAGAAGCTGGTACTGTGAACCCCCTGGGCAGGTCATCAACCACCTAAACCTCAGCCTCAACATCCATGTGAGTTTGGACTTTGTGTCTTCTCTTTATTTATTTTATTTTTTCCTCTCTTTACACTTTTTCTCATCTGCTTACTTATATTGCCTTCCACTCTACCCTTGTCCTACAGTGGCCATCAGTGCCTTAGTCATGTTATACTCCCAATCTGCCTGACATCATGTTGTCTTCCACTGGACAACAGCAGAAAAATAGCCAGCACCTTTGCTGCTGTGCATGCTGTGTGAGGGATTCTGAGAGTTGCACTTTTCCAAACTCTGGTTTAATTTCAGAAAGAGAAAGGTGACAAGCTGTTCTTCTTCTCCCTTTCCAGCAACTTAATCATAGCAGCACCCTGACAAGGAAGAAGCGTGAGCTGGAGGCTGCTTCCAGAAGTGAACTTCCCATCACCCTGGCAGCTTCAAAGAAAGCCAAGTCAGAAATATTACTGGTGAGCATTTTGTCATTTTCCATCTTTCTATGCTCCAAAACCCTAAAAAACAAAACTGAACAAACTTCACTGCTCCCTGCCTTATGTTGTTGTCTTTCTTCAAAACTTCCTTTATCTCCAGAGCTGTTCTAAAGGAACATCTCGCTGCATCTGGTTTGAGTGCCCCCTGAAGGACATTGGAGCAGTGACAGATGTGACAGTCCGAGCACGGGTCTGGAATAGCACCTTCATTGAGGTAGGAATTACTCCCACCTCTTATCTCTCTTGCAGTCCCTGTAGGTAAAGGCAGAACATCAGACCAGAACAAGGGACACCCAGATTGAAATTCCCACAAAGATCACTGGGGATCACAAGGTTATTGTCAGATGTGTCACATCGGGGCAAGGGGACCATGTATGCTATCGATTTGCCTTCAATTTGCCTCCGTGTGATAAAGTCCCTAGAGAGGAGCATATTATACCTTCCTGTTAATGGCATAAAAAGGAGATGGCAACCCTAATTCTACACCAGTAGTATTGAATACACAAGAATTCAAACCCAGACCTTTGAGCATTAAGCAGAATGGCCCAGGTTCAGTCTTTCACTTTTCGATTAAGTCGGTCCAAGGGCAGGGTTAGAAAAGGATGCCATTACCTGTTAGAGAAGAGCTTTAAAAATGTACTCTTAAGGACTACAGTTCCCAAAGTCCTTTCTGTCAACATGGTCAGTGGCTCTGCTGGCTGGAGGACTTTGGAAATAGTAGTGCATATAGTAACTTTCTAAGGCTCTGAGTCACAGTAGAGACAGTCCTGGGATATATAGACCATGGCTGCCATCAACCATAATCATATTCATAATCAATATAAATCATCTAAACCTTTCTACGCATTACATGGCTAATAAATATAGATACATATGTTCAAAATTCAGTAGAGGAGAATGCACCGGAAAAACTACTGGTGATGCTCTTTTTAACATGTTCATCCTTTCCTTCCATCCTCCTGGAAATGTAGGATTACCATGATTTTGACCGTGTGAAGGTGACTGGGCAAGCCACGCTGTTTCTCAGGACAAATATATCCACAATCAACATGAAAAACGACACAGTGTGGGTGAGTGCAATTGGATTCATAAGGCCCAGCTCTTCCAGAAAGTCACCAAGTCCAGCCCCTGCCAGTGGTTTAAGTAGTAGTAAAAAGGGCAACCACATTAGAGATAGATTGCCCAAAGGAGCCATGGCCCTGAGTCTGTCAGACCTGAGCAGAGCTTAGAGATTTTTTATTCAGAGCATCACCACAAGTCAAAGCTGACTTGATGGCAAATAACAATAATAATAAATGTGTGGTATTGTTCATAAAATTCTGGGTTGCTATTCTCAGCTTTTTAAAACTAAAACAGGGTGCATGCCTCCATTTTACCCTAACCAGATTTCTCCTTTATCCTGCCTTCCCTTCTTAATAGCATAACTTCTTTTGTTTTTTGTGTCCTTCCTTTAGTATACTGTGAACATTGATTCTGAGTTGAGTGAAGAACAGCCAGCTGAACTTGAGCTGTGGCTGGTATTGACTGCAGTTGCGGCTGGACTTCTGCTTTTGGGAATCATTGTCTTACTGCTGTGGAAGGTGAGGAGAGGTTTTTGGGTGTTTTTTTCTTAAACTAAGGGGGCAGTAGGGACAAGTGTAGCAGCTCCATTCTTTGGCCTCTTTGTCTTGTTTATTTAAAAAACTGTCCTTAGGAATGTTCCTGTTTTTGGACAGCAACTCCCAGAATCCACAGACTACACAGAGGAATAGTATCGTTTCCAAGAAAAACAGTCTGGAAATTGGTGCTTCAAAGCTGCCAGCTATTCCCATAGCAGACCTGTGGGAAGGAAAAATAAACGAAACAGTTGCCTGTAGGAGGTCTGATTGCTGGAGCAGATTTTCAGGGTTGACAGAAATATCTTGATCGGCCTGGAGGTGTGCTGATCTCAGCCGAGAACAAAATGTTTATGCCTTAAAGCTGGAGCAAAAAACTAGCCAGGCCAGTTTGCAGTGGGCCAGTGGGAAGAGTCACCTTGTGATATTCAGCTTTAGCCAGAGTGATGTAATATCTGCTCTGAATTAGGATGTGTCTTTGGCATTGAGCATGAGCATGTAATTCTGGAGCACAGCCAGTGAAGCCTCAGTACCCTTATTTTGCTTCATGGAGAAGCTGGTTTGACTGTTAGGAAACTATACAGTATTTAGACCCTAATTAATACATGCATCAGGTGAATTCTTAAGACAAAATCGTGCAGTGTCTTGGCAGAGCTTACAAAAGTTGCTTTTTTTGGACTATTTCCAAGAATCCTGCAGCCAGTTTGGAAATCTGAGAGCAATAGTTCAATAAAATAACTTTTCTGGGCTCTGAATATCAGGCAGTGGTGATGCAACTGCTCAGTGACTCAATTAGGTTTGTCGAGTAGTTTGCTGCTGAGGGACAGAGTCCAGACTGAGACTTTGAGCTTGCTGGGTAGTGCACCTAGTAAGGTTTGGCAAAAATCCATGGCTGGCCATTTTCTATAGGCAGCTTATGAAATACTCTTGTCACCAAGGGAATGTGTAAATGGCTGTGCCCTTCTCCCTCCCTCTCACTCATATTGGTCTCAAAGAAATGATTTTTTTAACTGACACACCCAGAATTTCCCCATTAGTATGGATGCTAGCTATGCCAGCAGGAGGATGCTGGGGTTGGTCATTCAAAAAAGTAACCGTTGCAAGTCCTTATTGGCCCCTAGGAAAAGGAAGTATACTTTCTGTCCCTAGAAGCTGCTATAACAAGTACCTTTATGAGGTATTCCAAAGCTTGTAAAGCAATCATGCCTTGAAGAGAACTTGGAGCTAGTTACTTTTTTGGACTAAATTGTACATGCTACCTCTGGGATTCTGGGAACTGTAGTCCAAAGAGGAACTTTTTCAATTTGTGGGCTGGAAATCACCTGCAAAACTTATTTGTACTATTTTACCTTGATCCATGTGTTCACTAATACTATGTTCCATTCCAACCCAGCCTTTCTGTTAAGGAGAGTGAAGCACCTGCCTCTGGCAGAAGTTTTTTGATGTTGTGAAAGGACAGCAAACTGTTAGTTATTTAACTTACTCTAATTGTATTGCTATTGCTAGGGATGGCAAAAGGTTCTTGTGATATTTTTTGGTATAACACTTTTCAGAAATACCTAGGCAGATACAATTGGGATGGGTTGGCAAGTGTGTCTCATCTACTGTGGTGGTGACTTCTTTTCCTATGAAAATGGGAAAACAGCCAGTGTCAGAGGGGATGAAACACACACCAACATTACCAGCAACCCCATCAACCTGCTCAGTGCCAGTTGGTGTGTTGCGACAGTGTATTGAACAAAGTTAAACATTAAATCAATGTCAGAGGTGCACTCTAAATAAGGATTTCTGCACTGGTTGTTGAAGAAAGATTCCTTCTTCTGAAGACAAGAACAGGGAAGAAGGAGTCTTCAGTACACTTGTTCTCTCATTAAGAGAGTGGCACAGAAAGAGGCCTTGACTTCTCTGGAACTTTTTGACCACTGAGTATTAGCCATATTCTTTAGTGCCATTGATTTTTCAAGCACTGTTCATGGCACACAGCGACTATAGGAAGATGACGGGCTGAGAAAGGCTGCCATAGAATGACAGTCTCATGGAAGCCCCTACAAAGGCCAGGATCATGAGTCTTTGCCAGTGAAAGATCTTGTGGCAAGCAAGGGTCTAGCTTTACCTAACTTCCCATACCAGCATCATATTTTCTTGGCTAACACTCATATAAAGGAGCAAGCCCTTAGCGTGATGATTTTGGGGCCAAAAGGGCTGGAAAACTTGAGTTGGCTGTTTATTTTCCTAGAACATGGCACGTTCCTTTCTGTGGACTTCATCACCTACTATGCCACAGCTAGCATTCTGTACCTATTCTGGTTGGTGGATTTGGGAGACTGTCATCCAGAAGAGGACTTTTGCCAAAATCTGGTCCCCCTCCACACACACCTCAGCTCATGCTTTTTCCTTGTTGCATCTGACTTTTGACCCCTGCTTCCTCATAGTGTGGCTTCTTCCGGAGGGCAAGCACACGAGCCATGTACGAGGCCAAAGGCCAGAAAGCCATGATGAAGATCCAGCCATCTGAAACTAAGCGGCTGACCGACAGCTACTAGTTCCTGTTTTGGGGAGGACACTGCCCACCCCTTTGCCCTGTATCTTGGTAAATCTTTGTGGGATGGGTGGCTGGGGCTGTCTCTGTCAACTCGCCACATCTCTTGACCCTTTCCCAAAGACCCTGGCTTGGAGAGCTATAGTCCAGTGTTGAGGCAAGGAAAATGGAATTTAGACATGACAACAGCTTTTATGTGGCTAAGTTATACCTAGCTGGACTCATACGTAGTCCAGTTTTGTCTCTAGGGTTTCACATAAAGAGAGGTCTTCCCCATCACCTCATACCTGATCCTTTTAACCGGAGATGCCCAGATCTCAAACTACCCCACTGCTTCCTGAATGTAAAGCATGTGCTCTACCTTTGAGCTATCATCTGTTGGCAAATACCTGAGTCTTCCCATTGGGGGGCATTAGAATATCTGTACTCAGGGAATGTCTTGAGTCTCACTATGCAGAAAATATATCCATTTGCCTTTTAAACAAAAACACAGTTCTGAGGAAAAGAATATTTGATTTTGTGGTAGGCAAAGATGTACAAGGAAGCTTGAGACAAGACAGAGCCAGTGTGACGTAATGGTTTTAGTGTTGGACTGCGACTCTGAAGATCAGGGTTCAATTCTCTGCTTAGCCATGAAATCTACTGGGTGACCTTGGACAAGTCATATGCTCTTAGCATCAAGAGAAGGCAATGGCAAATTTAATTTAAACAAATCTTTCCAAGAAACCCCTGTGATGCTTAGGGTTGCCATAAGTCAGAAATGACTTGAAGGCACACAGCAGCAACAGCAAGTACCACATAGCTTCCTCTAAGGGGAAAAAAGGCATCTTCAGTGGTTATGGTTTGTGCTACCAGATCTAGTTGCTAGTTTTGGCACATAATGCTGCTACACGTAGAACCTAGAAAAGCTAGTGCTTTGAATTATGGCTTCTTTAACTCCAGATTCTGAAGGCCAGCCTTATCACACACCAGTTAGCACCCGACTCGGCAACACCTCTGTCCCCAAAGGGGTGACCACCCTCAAAACATGTCTCTCACATAACATATTAAATGCTCTCCACCAGGTGTCAGCCTGTCGGGCCTCTCAGTGTTACCTGTTCTGGGTTGCTATTAACTCAAAAAGTTTTCTTTTCCTAGGCTTTAATAACCAGCTGTTCCTTGGGTGGCTTCAAAGATGATACCTACTGCTGTGACCAAGATCTTTCTTTTTTTAATCTCATTTCCCTCCTCCCCTCCTCCCACTTTCTGGGTCCAAATGACCATTTTGATGTGGTGCTGAAATGGCCAGAGCCAACAGAGATGGGACAGTACTGACAAATTCAAAGAAAAGAAAAGAAACTTATCACATGCCTCTAAAAATGGCTTTTAAAATAGCTTCTAAAAGTAGCTAGGTTGTATTTTTTTCTGAAATGTAATGAAAACACACAGTTGTGCTACAAAAGAAGTGCCTCTCTAAGTTATACTTTCAATTTTTAAAAAGGAATTAATTATAAGTAACTTATTCCCAATCTCTCTGCCTCATTTTTCAACCCAGCATTGAGCCTTAATCTAACTTGGGTGGGAGACTGAGGCAGGGACCCATTTTTACCCCCCAAACTTCTCAGTGGACCGCAGAGCCAAAATTTGCCCAAATTTTCCAACATATTCTTTCCTTCTTTTTCTGGCTCGTTTTCAACAGTCCTTTCCCCATTTTAAAGTACTTGGGGGGGGGGGGTAGTGGGCATTAAAATAATGCCACTCCACGCTGTTCTTTGGGGTACATTTCCACCTTTGTTTTAACAAAAGTTCAGGGGGTTTGGGTCTCAGGAGCCATGGTTGCACTTTCCCCATCCTTATCCTAATGGCCTTTCAACCACCACAGGAAAATGGTCAAATACATTGGCTCTATTTACTGTCTTCTTCCTTTTCTTGACAAGTAAAACCTTTTCTACTCTTTCTTCTTGTCTCTGCTCTCAGACTATTTACACCACTCGAATTCTCAAGCTTGGTTTGTGTGTGCTTTATTTCCTCACTCTAACACATCTTTTCCCCTTCCCTCTCTCTCCCTGCACAGTGCAACTTCTTTAAGCGAACCCGCTACTATCGAATCATGCCCAAATACCACGCCATTCGGATCCGTCAGGAGGAGCGTTACCAGCCGGCTGGCGGGTTCCTGCCTCGGAAACACAAGAAACAATGGGTGACAAACTGGCAAGAGACGGGGCGATACTACTGATGCCTGCTCCCCCCCAGTTCCATTCCCCCATGGCCTTCTTCATCGCACTCATGGGCTTCTTGGCTTTCTTTTGTAAATAGCACTGGACCAACAGAGGAACTGTTATTTAAACTAAGTTATATGACCTAGGTCAGTGATGATGACCTAAAACTTTCTTCATACCCAGTAATCTAAGGGAGAAAAATGACCTTTCCAAAATGGACCTGCTAGGCATTTCTGGAACATGAGGCACAAAGGGGAAGCCATTTTATTCGCACTGATGAATTCCTTTTTAACCACCGGCTGCCACCAGGGTTTTGAGAATTACATTTCTTTGTGAATAGGGTCAGGTATGAAAATCAGCGTAGCTTTGCACTGGAAGTATATATGCAAATACACAACAGTGCCTAAGCACAACACAAAGACATTCTTCTTTTTGCTTTCAGCTTCTTGGATACTATTGTGATTTCATGAGATTATTTTTATAATTATTATTTATTACATCGATGGGCCCTTTTTGTTCTAGGGAGCTCAGAGCAACTGCCCGACAGCAGCTTACAAAACCAAACCTGCTTAGCAGTAGAACTGTATCATGTGCCTTCAAACCATTCTCTGGACTTTCACAAGATTTTTGCTGCTCATGTCAACACTTACGAAAGCTATCTGTTAATGCCAACATGTAGCAACAGAGAAGGTAACCTACTGAATCAGACCATTAGTCCATTTAGCTTGTATTGTCTCAACTGACTAGCAGCAGCTTTCCAGGGTTTCTGGCAAAGGGCTGCCTTTCTCAGACCTATCCAAAGATGCTGGCTATTGAACCTGGCGCCATTTGCACAGAAGGCATATTCTCTACAATTTAGCTATGCCTCCCCATGCCCTGTACTTGTCCCCACTCCTTTATTATAACAATTCCACTGAGCCACTATAATATGCCTACTTGTGTCAGACCATGCTTTCGTGCAGCATTTGGGATTTTTCTGGCTCTCACACGCACCAAGCTGTGCAAAATTAAGCCAGTTTTGCCTGTCAGATGCTTGTGCAAGACCCCACTTGTATGTGAACACTTGTATCTGTGCAAGGGTAGCTGTGCGTGCTATTTGCGCAAAGTCAATTGCTAATGCAGATGTGTGCATGCAAAGCTGTTTTACTTTTCTCAAACAGCCTTCTGTCTAATATGCAGTCCCCCTGTTTTTGGTTTTATATTTTCTCTGTTCAGCTGTTAATTTCTACATTTTTCCCTTTGCCTCTCGGTAAAGATTAAGCCCTGGTCTCATCCTCATCACCACCCCCTGCCTTTTTGCAAACTACTAAACATCAATCACCTGGATGGGAAAAACCCACTGACTGTAATTGTCCTTCTCCCCAACCTCATACTGCTATAGTTAACACTGGATTTATTGCCATCGGAGCTTCTGCTCTGCTCAGAACTACTGATTCTTTTTCATCACTGTTTCTGAAACCTTCTCCACCTTTTGTCGGGGGGAGTGGGTAGTTTTACCACTACTGTAATCCTGCTACTGAAGGAGCACTAAGAACTCTTCTAAGCTTGAAAAGTAGGGATGGGACAGCATTAATAAAAATAAACAAAAAACCTCCCAGAAATCCCTTCCTATCATATGTGAAATAATGTAGAGCTGTTTCTTGCTATACTTTGAGAGATGCTGGGGACAATGGTGAAATGGAGTCAGGGCTCACAGGGTTTTAGTGCAAGGACCTTTGGGTAACCATTCTCCACACATTTGGTTTCCTGCTTCTTCCCCAGTTTAGCTGTAATAATCATAGCTTATTAGGAGAGGGATAGATTTTCCCAGCAACAATACATTCCTGTGAATTTTCCCTGTTGCAATCCAAAGTATTTGGTGGTTTGATCTTGAAAGGGTATCTGAGGCCCAATAGCTTTATAAAAGGCCTGTTCCTGGGAAATGGTGACTATTAGAATTGGTTTGTTGATATAATATTATATATATCAGCAGAGGTGCCTAGATATTTAAAGGCTGGTGGGCTGTGGGTAGTAGTGTGATGATAGCTGCACAAAATTCACCACTCGTGGGGGTGATGGACACTTTGTAGGGTTGATTCCAACTTTAAAAGTATTTTATGAAACGTGGATTAGACTGGTGGGATCCCAGTGGCAGCAATGTTCTAAAAAATAGTGGACAAATGAGTCTAGCTATTGTTTTAATTTCTTATGATGCTGCAAATCAGTACTAGGTCAGGGGATGTTGAAATAGCCAGCTAGAGCTGAGGGATACTCCAAACACCAGCCAGCATAGACATTAACATAGAATCCACTGGGGCACTGAGCTCCTGGCATCGGAGGAAGGATGCCAAGTACCTGTAGTAGTGATGCTGCCCTTATCTCTTTGGTTAAAGGTTCGAGAGTTTAAAGTTAGGGTATGCTAGAATTCCTAAATGTCCTGAGAGCACCAGATCCTGTCTGGGAAGCCCTGGGTAGGATGGGAGTCCACCAGTGAATATCAGGTGCTGTAGGCTGTATTTCAGAGGAAGGAACTAACAAAACAGCCTCTTGAGTATTCATTGTCTATGAAAACCCTATGAAATTCATGAGGTCGCTATAAGTTGACAGGCGACTTGAAGGAGCTTACAGACCAGCTCCAGAATATGTTTCTGGGGTCAGTTCTCTTCTGTGGAACACATGACTTTAAAGATAAGTGGCTTTGAGGATATGTGAGTTGTCTCCCAACTAAGTCACAGTAGCCGACTCCCACATGCATGGAAATAGATTGGGGAAGGTGAGTTTTCTGCTTGCAGAGAGTGCAGGGAGGCTTAAGGCCTGACAGCTCTCATTTTAGAGATTCAGAAGTGCCTGTGAAAAAAGGGAAGGGATGGACAGGGGACAACTCTCTCTACTTCGGTAGAAGCCAAATGGACAGCCAAAAAAGGGAAGGCATGCCTCAACCCCTGCCCACTTTTTGGCTGCCATTTTGAATCTTGAGAAGTTGGTATCAAATGCAAAAGGATGGTCTAGACTGGGCAAATGCTTCTGTATATGGCCAAAGTGGGCAGTGCCAATCTTTCCAAGGAGCGCATGGCTTTCATATCCTGGGCTGTTGGGAAGGATATGTGGAAAGCACAGTTCATTATTACAACCAAATGACCGTTACTCATGTCTGACTTAAAAGAACTTGGCATGGCATTGGATGTGTAGAGATGTACAGTGGGCCCTTGGTATCCGCTGGAGTTCAGTTCCAGGATGCCCCACAGATACCAAAATCCATGGATGCTCAGTCCTATTAAATACAATGGTATAGTAAAATGGTCTCCCTGATATAAAAATGGCAAAATGAAGGTTTGCTTTTTGGAATTTATATTTTTGGTAGTATTTTCAAGCCATGGAGGTTTGAATCCATGAATAAGGAATCTGTGGATACGGGAGGCCAACTGTATAAATGCAGATGTCCATTTTCAGGGTCCACATGTCTACATCCAGGAGCCTGGCCAGTTTTCTGGTCATGTATGTATTAATCTGTCACAATCACTATTTCAAAAGAGCGATTGCTGGCAATGTAAACTGTACAAAACATGAGTTAAAATCAGGGCCTGACTGGGCTGTGTAAAAACTTCATTGAAAGGGGAACTATGTAAATATCACAGTCAAACTAGTGCTCTGTTAACTTAGGACCATACTCTGAACAGAGATGGTCACATCTTGTCTGCCTTCTGCAGCTCGTTCCCCGTCTCCCAGCTGTATATTAAATTATTAAGAATGTACCTATCTTTAGCCATGTGTACATAAATAAATAATATATATATATATTTGTTCTTGATTGGAATATATCACTGTTTATGGTACTGGAGGTCTTAAAATCATTGTGCCTTGGTTGTAAATAAGCTTGAAGGGTTATTTTATGAATAAAAAAATTGACTCTGATTTGTAACTTGCGACTTCTGTTTTTTTTAAAAAAATATATTTATTTTAAAATAAATTCTCAGAATGTTTAGTGTTTGTTTATCCTCATGGAAGGATGATAAAGTCTGATAAAGAGGTGATACATAGAGAGTACCCAAAACTGAATTGGAGTTTATTAAAAAGAAACATGCAAAATTTACCTGCCTGTCGATAATAAATTCAAAAAGGCCACATCCGAAAAGGATGGAAATGCAGGTAATGTTACTACCGGTAAGTAAAAAATCTAAGGGAATGGTTATAACCTCAAACCTTTTTTCTTTTTAAAAAATAACTTACAGTGGGGCCTTGGTATCTTCAGGGGTTTGCTTCCAGGCCCATCTGCGGATACCAAAATGTGTGGATGATCAAGTTCCATTAAAGACAGTGGATAGTAAAATGGTGACCCTTATATAAAATTGCAGACCCGGTGACTGCTTTGTAGAATTTATATATTTTAAAAATATTTTCAAACTATGGATGCTTGAATCCATGGATAAACTATCTGTATTTTCTGTATTTTCTTGATGTATTCCCTCGCTGCTTCGAAGATAAAGATCTCACTATCCAACCATCAATTCTCTGGGGCAGAAGAACATAATGGACTCTCATAACCAGCTTCAATATCGGGCCTCACCCCACTCACTCCATCTCTTTAGCATTTTAAAGGGACATAAGTGAAGGCCATAGTCATTTCTGCCAAAGCAACAACAGTCACACACACACCCAAACCTCCCGTAACCCCTAATGACACCTCTGATTATAATTATCATCCATATTTGCATCAGACACACACACTTTGTTGTTATCTTGTGTAGAAGTAGCCATGTTGGCCATGTCTCTCTCTCTCTCTCTCTCTCTGTGGCTTTTCTTCGCTAACAAAGATTCAGGAAGGACTCATGATCCCACACTTTCTACAAGCGCGTTGATGACTAAAAAGGCCGATCTGAGATAAACAAGTCTGGTTACAGAAAGCACAGCAGAAAGTCTTCGAGACTCATTCGTTGAGTTCTCGAAAGATGCTGCAGCATTGTGGATAGTGCGTCTCCATGCCTCCCGATGTGAGGCCAGGGCAGACCATTGTTGGTGATCAATTTGGCCGAGCTTGAGATGTTGTTTCAGGGAGTCCTTGTATCTCTTCTTTGGGGAGCCCCTCTTACGCTGACTCGTGGCGAGTTCACCGTAGAGTACTATTTTGGGGAGGCGGTGGTCCTCCATCAAAGGAGTTTATCATACGACGGAATTTGGGGGTATAATGCAATGGCAATCCGAATACAATCGTGAGGTTTCACGTTATTGCGAATGAATGTATCTCACGCAATTTCAGGCAAGGAGAAGTCATTCCGAACGCAATCATGGGGTATCACGTAATTGTGTATTAGAGTATCTCACGCAATTTTGGGCAATGGGGGGTCATTTTTGGGAAATGGGAGGTCATTCTGAATGCATTCTGAACGCAATCAGATTTCATGTGAATTCGCTAAACTAGCGAATTCACGTAATTGCAAATTGGCTCCATTTGCAATTGAGAGAAATTCCTCCCATGTGATAAACTCCCTAGAAATGTGCCCTGCCCAGCGCAGCTGCGTTTTCAATAGCATGGCCTCAATGCTGGTGATCCAGGACAGCAACATTCGTCGCATAGTCCAGTGTATCTTTAGGATTGTATGTATACAGCGCTGATGAAAGTGTTCAAGGAGTTGTAGATGTTGGCAATAGATGACCCATGTTTCAGACCCATAGAGGAGAATGGACAGTACAATGGCTCTGTACACTATGATTTTTGTGCTTCACCTCAGGTGTTTGTTACTCCAGACTCTTTTGTGAAGCCTCCCGAACGCACTATATGCCTTTGCTAACCGTGCAATAATGCGAAGATTATCACACGACGTCGCACGATATCACGGTTATCCTGCAGTTATCCCGTGATTAAAAAGGAACTCTAACGCTGCTGTGCTTTCATATCTTACAAATATTTACTACAAATGTACTTTCATTATGGTTTCTTACAATATCATTACAACATTGTACTAGAGTTCCCAGAATTCCCCAGCACTGAACCAGGGCAGTTATAAAGCAGTCTCAAACTGGATTATTATTATTACTGTACTGCAGTGTATTTTGGACTTGCATCATTTAAGACTCAAAGGCGGGTCTATCACCAGGTTTTCTTCACAAGAATTTTGTGAAGAATTTGCCATTTGTGGGTTTCATGCCCGAGCTGAGAATCGAACCCAGGTTTCCAGAGTCACAGTCCTAACGCTCAAACCGCTAAGCTACGCTGGCTGTGACGTCATACTGCTGTTTTAGCCGTATCAAAAAAAACAGCCAGGGAGGAGTTAATGGCGTTTCAAGAAAGTTTCCCATTCGGGGATAGTTACCTCTCATTGGCTGGAAAGGTCTTGTTTTCCTTCCACGATTGGCTGGCTGCTGGCAAAGTGGGCGGGCCTTGCCGCGGATTGGCTCCGAGGCTGCCACAGCGGGGCGAAGGACGGGCCTCGGCCCGATGAGGGGCCGCGGAGGGCGGCGAGGGAGGCCACTCTAGCCCCCGGCTTGGGCCTAGGTCGGAAGGCGTCGCGAAGATGCGTCTCCTGCGTTGCCTGATGAAGGGCCAGTCGGCGCTGGCCGGGGCTCCGAAATACATCGAGCACTTCAGCAAGTTCTCGCCTTCGCCGCTCTCCATGAAGCAGTTCCTCGACTTCGGTGCGTGGAAGGAAGGAAAAGACTAAGAGCTCGCATTTGAAGCGCTATCAAACCGGATTATCCCCCCCCAGTGCGGATCCAGAAACAGGGTTTCCTCAGAGAGAGGGAGGTTTGCCACCGTTGACACCCTCTGAGGCTGAGAGAGTGTGACTTCTTTGCCCCAAGGTCAACCCCTCAGTGGATTTCTATGGCTGGCTGAGCCAGGATTCGAACCCTGGTCTCCTCCACAGAGACATGGTTTAGGCCCAACAGTCAACTCAATATACAGCAGGCTGGCTTTTTGTTGTTGTTGTTGTTGTATTGTGTTGTTGTTGGTATGTGGAGAGATATCTTTGTAGATTCACTGAGAGAAAGAAGTTGGCACTGCAGGAGCTTTCCTTGGCTTCAGTCCACTTCCTCAGATGCATTTGGATATAATAATAATGATGATGATGATGATGATGTAGAGAGATCTTGTAGGACCTTTGAGACTGACTGAAAGAAAGAAGTTGGCAGCAGGAGCTTTCCTAGACATTAATCTACTTCCTCAGATGCACCTGAGATGCCAGTTTCTATCTTTCAGGTAGTTAGATCATGTAGCACCTTTGAGATTCATTCAGAGAAAGAAGTTGGCAGCAGGAGCTTTCCTAGGCTTCAGTCTGCTTCCTCAGATGCATCTAAGGAACATAGTACACAGAGAGATCTTGCAGTCTCTTTGAGACACACTCAAAGAAAGAAGTTGGCAGCAGGAGCTTTCCTAAACCTCATTCTACTTCCTCAGATGCATTTGAGGAACATAGTATGCAGAGTGATCTCACTGAAAGAAAGCAGTTGGCAGCAGGAGCTTTACTAGACTTCAGCCTACTTCCTCAGATGCATTTGGTGGAGTGGAAGCCAGGGACAGACACATATCTGTCTGTACTTGGGTGAGTTTCTTGAAGAGGTTGATTGATTTCCATTCCGTTCAGCTAAAATTGGGTGCTTTCTATAGTGGTAGGGTTCAAAGATATAGCCGTATTAGTCTGTAGAATCAGTACGTAGAGAGACATTTTGTAGCACATTTTGGACTCACTGAAAGAAAAAAGTTGGCAGCATGAGCTTTCCTAGGCTTCAGTCTACTGAGGAACTCAGATGCTTGGAAGTAGACTGAGGTCTAACATACGAAAGCTCATAGATATTATAGATATTAAGGGTAGGATTCAAAGATATAGCCGTGTTAGTCTGAAGAATCAGTTTGTAGAGAGATCTTGTAGCACCTTTGAGACTAACTGAAAGAAAGAAGTTGGCAACAGAAGCTTTCCTAGACTTCAGTCTGCTTCCTCAGATGCATTTAGTGGAGTGGAAACTAGCTGTTGTTGTTGTTGTTGTTGTTGGGTGCCTTCTTGGCAAGATTTTTCAGAGGGGGGTTTGCCATTGCCTTCCTCTGAGGCTGAGAGAGTGTGACTTGCCCAAAGTCACCCAGTTGGTTTCTATGCCCAAGCAAGGATTAGAATTCTGAATTCAGATTCATAGTCCATCACTCAAATAACTGCACTACACTAGCTCTCCCTGTTGTTGTTGTTTGTTTGTTGTTGTTGTTGTTGTGTGCCTTCAAGTCCTTTCTGACTTATGGCGACCCTAAGGCGAACCGTGGTTTTCTTGGCAAGATTTCTTCAGAGGAGGTTTGCCTTTGCCATCCTCTGAGGCTGAGAAAGTGTGACTTGCCGAAAGTCACCCAGTGGGTTTCCATGGCTTACCCCAGGCCAGCTCTCCCTATGCCTTTTACTTTATGTCAACTTTATATTGTTTTAACTACCGTAGATGATTTTAATTGTTTTTTTAAATTTTGACTGTGAAGTTTTTGAGATGATTTTAATCTTGTAGGGCACCTTAGGTCCTTTCCTGGGACAAAGGCAGCACAGAAATGAAATAAATGAATAATACTTTAATTCAGCGAGAATTAAATGTTTATTTATATAGTGCCACAAATTTGCATGGCACCTTACAGACATCATCAAAACAGCGTATAACCTGCCAATGATGTACAATCTACAAGTTGTAAAATATAAACTATACCCTGGTAAGCATGTTACACTGTTAAAATACAACTGTAAAAACAACTAATGCATATAAACAAATATGAAATTATAAAACAATAGTGGTGTAGTGGTTTGAGCATTGGACTGCGACTCTGGAGACCTGGGTTTGAATCCCTACTCTGCCATGGAAACTCACTAGGTGACCGTGGGCAAGTCTCACGCTTTCAGCTTCAGAGGATGGCAATGGCAAACCCTCTCTGAGGAAACTTGTCAAGAAAACCCCATGATAGGTTTGCCTTAGGGTCGCCACAAATTGGAAACAACTTGAAGACACAAAAGAACAAACTCTGTCCCCCATCCCACTTTTAAAAAACAGCAGTGACCCTGCATATATAGAGTTTGTTGATCTTGATTCATCAAGATCAACCTTTTAAGGAAGAAGGACCCCCATGTCTCCATTATATGATGTGATCCTGTGTTTGTCTACTCAGAGGTAAGGTATAAAGAGGCAAGCTATAAAGCAGATGGATTACCAGATACATGGGCTTATATAGGATCACAGGCCAACGCATTTGTTGCATTCACTTTTATGGATGGGATCCATTTTATCAGTAGCTGTGCAATGCGAGTGGATGTAATGTTATTCTACAAAGCTTATAGGTATAGTGTACCCTTGGCATATGCTTCCTTTTTGGAATATATATATTTCAAGTCGTGGATGGTTGAATCTGTGGATAAAAAAATCCATTGATATGCATGGTCTGCTGTATACAAGATTCAATGTAAACTGTAAATGTGTATAGGATAATTACCATGGCCAGTGTTATGGTATTTTTTTTAGAAATTTTGTTTTCAGGTGGATATGTTAACTACATTGTACCCAGCGTATTCACTGCAACCAGATGCATTGAGTTATGACCTCAGATCTTCTCTCTGGGTAAACATACCAAGTGGCATTTTAATCTGACTCCCTAAACATTTCCTATTTATCTGTGGAGGAATGTTCCATAGCCCTATCTAGTTTCTTTCCTCTGCCCTGTTCATCTCTGGAGAAAATGGAAGTGGGGAATAACATTTGATGGCTGACCACATGCTTTGCAATATGCAAAAAGCCCCATTGTCTGTCACAGGCAGCTCAGGTAGCAGATCATGGGAAAAAATTTGTGCTTGTATGTGCCTGAATGTTTCAAAAGGGTTTAGTGATCTCCTTCTTGTGTACTTGCTGCAGTCCTTCCCTCTTTGGTGGAACTCAGGTCTCTAAATATTTTCACATGGAAGTTGTCTTGAAGCTAAAGAGTTGGTTGTAGATGAAAGAAAGGAAAAAGTTTTTTTTTCTACTACAAAGAGGACTTTGGGCCAATCTTTCTGAACCTGATGTACCTCACACTGGCCCAAAACACAATACAGAACTAATCCAGTTTGAGACTGTTTTAACTGCCCAGGCTCAGTGCTAGGGAATCCTGGCAACTGTAGTTTATTGGGGTGCTAGAGATCTCTGATTCAGAGAAGGCTAAATGTCTCACAAAACTACAGTTCCCAGAATTCCCTAGCACCAAGCCAGGACAGTTAAATTGGTCTCAAACTGGATTATTTCTGTAGCATGTTTTGGACCTCTGAGGATAAAGTGTGTGTGTGCGTGTGCCATCCAGGCAGGAAGGAATTACATACACTACCTTGAGTTCTCTGGAGAAAGAGTAGTGCAGAAATATTGCCATATGTATTCACAAATTTCAAAAGTCCCAGATAAGTACACTCCTCTTAAAAAGAAGTGCATTGTGGTTCCCCCACCACCTTTTTTGTACATAGATACTCACTTGGATATATAATTGTTGTACCACCATTGCAGTTGCATACCTTCAAGTCAATTCTGACTTATGATGACCCAAGGACAAACCTATCATGGGATTTTCTTGACAAGATTTGTGCAGAGTGGGTTTGGCTTTGCCTTCCTCTGAGGCAGAGAGTTTGTGATTTGCCCATTGTCACCCAGTGTGTTTCTATGGCTGAGTGGGGATTTGAACCTTGGTCTTTACAATTATAGTTCAGTGCTTAAACCACTATACCACATATCACCTTGCATGCTTCTAATCCAAGAGCGGGAACCCATGACTCTTCAAATGTTGTTGAACTACAGCTCCCAGAAGTCTCACCCATGGAAGCTGTAGGTTAGTGACATTTTTGATGCCCCAAGTCTCCTGAGCACTGAGTCTATACCCCATGATCAGGGATTACTCTGGCTTTTTTATTTCATGAGTGAAACCATTCACAAAATGCCGATTTCATTCTCCAAATGTCAGTTTGTTCCTCAAACCCAGTCATTTGGTTTAACCCTGCTGTCACGGGAGTGACCTTTCCGTGTTTCTGAAGAGCCCAGTGAGCCCCGTGTACCTTTGGTCACTTTTTGTGAATCAGCTTTTTCCAGCCTTGTGACCTCCTGTTGGAAGTTTTGGACTTCAGCTCCCAGCCAGCAGGGTCAACGGTCAAGAATTTTTGGAATCTGGAGGGCAGGTTTCTGTAAATAAACCTCCCCCAGTATCCAAGGTCAAGGATGAGAGGAGCACAAGGCTTCCAATGGGAGTAATATACAGTATCTGTGTTGGGGAGTAACTGCCTGCATCTTTATCATTCACATCAGTTGACCTTCTTCATATGGTATTTTTACTTAAAGCTGTTTCTGTTGCCATAAATAATTCATCAAGTCACAGAGTTGGGAACCTGTGGATGTCCAGATGCTGTTGGATTGTGTCTCCCATCACCCCCAGCCAGGATGAGTCAGTGATAGCCGACAGCAGAGTCCAGCAACATCTAAAAGGTCACAGCTTTGCTCTGCTTTGTCCACAAGACAGGGAACCAGACACTGGCTCCAGACTCATCAGATAAGATTGGCTAGGTCCTGTTTCCCTTAAAGCTCTTTCTGCTAGAATTTGCAATCTGAATTTGCTCTCCTCCTCCTTGAGTAGCAGAAAGCAGGGAGTAAAAAGAGAAGGAGCAGGGAGAAAAACAAGTTTAAATCCCTGGTGGCAGAAGCCGAATAGAACTGCTCTTTTGAGCAGCTAAGGCATTGCGTTGTCTTTCCTGGAGTTGTGCAGTGGAATTGGGAGGAGGGATTTCACGATGCCCTTTGAAGGATATGAAGGACAACTGGTTCGGATTGGGAGATCCTCCTCAGCGTCAGAGGGCATTAAATGGACTCCCAGGCTCAGACCCACTTTCCTCCTCCCCACTGTTTTTCCTGCAGTCCTTTACCTAGACCATGATAATCTTGTCTCGTGCGCTTAGAAAACAGTGGTGCTAAATAAAGATCTCTGGGATTTTTTGCTTCGTGTGTGTTACAAGTACATAAAAGCATGCACATATTATAGGAAGTACAGTACTTCTCCTGTCCCTTTTCACCAGATATGTACTTTGCTCTGGTTGCTTTAATACTTTTGACCTTTCCTACCTTGCTTTGATAGAGAATTTGAATTGAATGGTGGCAGGGTAATCACAGAAGCTGCCTTTCATTTTGACTTTGCATTCTCCCAGTCTGCTTTTTTTGTTTGCTCCAGCCAGTCCGCATCCATCCATGCTTCAGTTCCCATACCAACCTCATGCCAAGATAGCCTCTGTGTTTGCGCACTTGCTCAGTGGTCTACAATTTGGCCTTGGGTGCCTCCCTGTTGAAACATGTCAGTGATTTCCCTGCCAGCTTCAGTGGTAAATGTGTCACATCTCTACTGTTTGCTGTGCTTTAGCCTCTTGGAACTGAAAGAGTTATCTCAGCTGGGTTGTCTTCTTGCCTGTTAGCTGGGGGTGATGGGAGTTGTACTCAAACATGGCTGGGGTTGAAGAAGGCAGGTTGAGCGAGACATATCGGTTTTATTTCTAAAAAGAGGCAGCAACAAGGCTGGGGGGGAGTCAAATCCTTTTGCATTTTTTAGGATTAAATCAGCTTTTAAACATTTTCTCTTACCTGTACTGTACTCTAGTAGCTTCTGTTTTTTCTAAGCATTTAGAATCTTTGTAAGGTTAGCACATTTTACATACACACACATGCACAGACCCCCAAAATTACATGGTTGAGTGCTGGTATTGAAAACTGGTTCTCTGATATGCATGTGAAGGATTAAGCTATTCCCTTTTGTGTCTTTGTTGTCCTCTTCCATCTCCAAGTACTTTCTTTAACAGAAAGTTTGGTACAAGAGGCAGAAATAACGTGGAAAAAAAATAAGGATAGGTTTTTACACCTCACAAAAAGCAGAGTACAGTACTTCAACATGTTTTTAGCAAAACATTTTAGTCAAAGCTAAAATTGTCTATGTGTGAAATGAAACAACCAGGCCAGGTAAGCCTTGCATACTGTAAATAAACAAAAACATTTTGAACCTACAGACTAGTTGCAAGCTTCTTCTAAAACATATGCAGGGACGAGTTTTCTTTCAATGTCTTCCACTTTTTTTTACGATTTCCATTTTTGTGGTCAAACAGTCTCTATGCTTTCTTAAGCAGCTGGGGGTTGCTGATCAAAAAGCTTTATCTGCTTTTTTCTTTCTCCTCTATTTTGCTGTTCATCATACACACTTACTTAGGGACTGCCAGGCGCTGTATTCCTTGTCTATTGTATGCAGATGCACCCACTATACTAGGATCAGCTCAAACAGAATACCATTTTTTCCCAGGTCGGGCTTTATTGCAGTTTTACTATGGATACACTGCTGCAGTCCAACACTGAAACTCTGTCCCACCAGCAGAAGGAGCTGGGTTTCTCAAAGACAAGAGAGGTGTTAAATGCTGCTTTTGTTCAGACTGTGGTTCCTATACAGCACAGCCAGCGTTGAATAATCTTGGGCAGTGAAGTAAAGGCATTTTTAAAATACAGGTTGAGCGAGCCTCCCTTATCTGGAATTCTGAAATCCAAAATATTCCAAAAACCAAAACTTTTTTTCATCAGTGGCTGAGATAGTGACACCTTTGTTTTCTGATGGTCCAATGCACACAAACTTTGTTTCATACACAAAATTATTTTTTAAAAATATTGTGTAAAATTACTTCAGGATATGTGTAAAAGTTGTATATGAAAAATAAATTATTTTTGTGCTTAGACTTGAGTCCCATCTCCAAGATAACACATTATGTATGTATATGCAAATACGGGTATTCCAGAATTCAAAAAAATAAATACATCCAAAATTCATTTTGGACAAGGGAACATTTTACAACACATGCAGGATTACCAGGAATAGCACCTTATCTCCTTCAGCAGTTGTCACAGTGATTCATGATATGTTAGTTAGAAGTGATTTCATAGAATATCAACATTCCCATCCCTTGTTTTATCAGCAGCCACAGTCTCTAGAGTATTGCTCTTTCTATAAATGAATATTGGCCATTAGGAAGGGTTGCTGTGGCTGGCATAACTCTCTCCTTGGGCATATCACATCAGCTAATGGGAAGATTTTCTTTCTAGGGTCCAGCAATGCTTGCGAGAAGACCTCATTCACTTTCCTCCGCCAAGAACTTCCTGTCCGGCTTGCCAACATCATGAAAGAAATCAACCTTCTTCCAGACCGAGTGCTGAGCACACCCTCTGTTCAGCTGGTGCAAAGTTGGTGAGTTCATATGTTTTTTCTTCTTCCTTCGAATGGCAGATTCATGTCAAGAGGCGGTGGCTATTTTCCTTAAACTTTTGCAGACTGATGAAAATCAGATATATAGTGAAAAAGTGCTGTTTCTGTACATTTGCAGTAAAAAGCTTTTTAAAAACGCCACCTTTTGTTATTTACATTTGTGTTGAAAAAAAAGGAAGTTTATTGCACTTAACTTAATTCCAAGTTGATATTTTAATTTAAATTGTGCTATTACATTAAAAACCATACTGGAATCCCATTTGTTATTTTACGCCTCCCTTTCCCCTTGTCCCTGCTATGTGACAAATTAGGCAGCATGAATTTTTAAAAACCTCATTTCTTTCCCTCCCAACCACCCACTGAAAGCAGGATGATTTGTGACTCAAGGACACAAGTCACTCTTTGTCACCTCTCCCCATGGATCGAGGCAGGTAACAACAACAACTTAACATGAAGCATACAAGACACAGCATCAGTTAAACATACACATCAGTTAAAAGCACACATCAGTTTAAAGGAACAAATAAAACCAATACTCATTAAAACAACCAATTCATAGTTTAAAATTTGCAATTTAAAAATCCTAATTTAAAAATCATCTGGATAGGCCTGCCAGAAGAGATTGGTTTTAATGATGTTTAAAAATCAAACAGAGTATTTGACAGTCAATTATCTTCTAGCAGGTCATTCTTTCAAGATAATGAGATATCTTGGAGATGGGACCCAATTCTAAATACAAAATTTGTTGATGTTTCACATACAACTTATACACGTAGCCTAAAGGTAATTTTATACAATATTTTTGAATAATTTTGTACATGAAACAAACACATTTTTGAATAATTTTGTACATGAACCATCAGAAAGTCACTCTATCCGTCGTCCATAAAACAAGTTTTGGTTTTTTTGAATATTTTGGATTTCTGAAGTCCTAATAAGGGAGACTCAACCTGTACTTTAAAAAATGCCTTGACTTTATCTCTCAAGATTCCTCACTATTGACTGTGCGCTATAGGAAACTCACGGGTGAAACAGACAGCGAATAAGGAGTGGCTTGCCGCTGCCCCTTTGCTCACTGGGTTGGGACCACAGCAACCGCACGTCACACCCCCAACCCATCCTTTTCCTGGCGCAAAAAGGAGCAACAGAAAGGGTGCCTTTGCTGCCATGGCACCATTTTTTCAATGTTTCTTCAGTGCAGCATATGTAAACTCTGCACTGCTGAAACACCATGGATCCGCCACATGTGTGGTCAGATGTGTGGCTTCCCAGTGAACTGTGGACATGCTGCTGTCTGAATGCCACATCCCCAGTCCATCAGGAAGCCGGCTCTTTTTGACCATCTGTTTTGCCCCTCAGTCTCAACGAAAGGGACACACATTCCATGTCCCATTTAACACCTCTGTTTGTGAAACCCAGCTTCTTGTTCTTCTCCCCTTTCTCTCACTTCTGCCGGTTTTAAACATGGATCTGGATAGCAGGCACTGTTAAGGTGCTACTCTTATTGCCTCTTGGTCTTAACATGAGCAGGAAATGAAAGGAGAAATAAGGTGTCGCCCTTTAAGGAGCCTGTTTACTTTGGGCAAAGCAACTTGATTGGCTGGCATTTATTTACTTCGCTTCAGATCTTCCTGTTCTCTCGGCCTTCCATGTCCCTTTACAATCGCTGGAGAAACACAAGCATAGGAAATGCACAGAAGAACCACCGTTCCTGTGGTCACGTGAATTGGCAAGTTGCCAAACCAAGTTAATTGTTTAAAAAGCTCCATTCTCCCCCCATCACACACACACACACACATCCTTCCAGTAGCTGGCTTTGAAACCTGTTCCACCTTTGAAACTGCCGGCACAAAAGCAGATGTCCATTGACCCCTTTATATCCTGCAGTTATAGATCCTGAAACATTTTGTCAGTGCCTGCGTTCCCCCACCTAGCAATGGGGATGGTGGAGTTCATAATCCAAGATTTCTAGAGGGCAGTAGTTTGGTTGAACCTCAATTCCTTACCTAAGAGTGGAGTCACATAACAGCAGTTTGCATTCCAGAAATGCTTTACCTATTTAGATATCATATTTATGGTGTGCTTGAGGTCCTACATATCCTGAAGGCACCAGATCCCATCTGATCTCAGGAGCTAAGTTACGTCAGGCCTAATTAGTATTTGGAAGAGGAACAGCCAGGGAATACCAGTGCATGATACTCCATGAATTTCACAGTGTTTTTTTTTTAAGACAAGGGATACAAAACCATCTCTAAGTGTTCTTTGGTTAAGAAAACCCTGTGAAATTCACGAGGTTGCCATAAGTCAACAGGCAACATGAAGGCACATACATACACATGGACTATATTTAAGAGGAAGGAATTTGCAAAAGCACCTCTGAATATAAATTTATGAAGATGCCATAGGTCAGTAGGCAACCTCAATACAAGTACTTGACTTTTGAGGGTCAACACCAGGGAGTTGGTGATGCCAGTGTGTAATCTGATCCTGACAAGCATATTTTCACACAAACGCACAAACTTTTGACATTATTAGAACTAACTTTTAAAATTTGTTTATTTCCATGTTGTCTTATACCCTCCCAACATTTCACAGATGAACATTGGGATATATGTGGCCAAGCAACATCTGAATGTGGTCAAAATGGCTAAAGTTATTAATGAAAGCTAGGAGATGCTGCAGTACTTTGAGAGAAGTTTCTACCCTCTCTTCTCCCCCCCCCCCCCATGACTTACAGGAAGTGCAAACTATTTTTGCACTTTGAACTCAGTTTGTAGCAATTGAGGTATGGTAAGCTGCAGATAAGGAGAAAATGAGAACAGGAAAGAGAAACCAGGACATTTTAAAAGCATCTTAAAAAGTTGGACAGCAGAGGATTAAACAGGACTGGCCCTGCCAGTTAGGACACTTGAAGGGTATGCTGTCTGCCAGGGCATTCAAATTAGTCTGTGTTTATTTCTGTAAAGAAATAAGTTGCAAAATATTTTTTGAAAAGCAAGATTGTCTCAACATTGGTGATTTTTTTTTCTGGATGACATAAGCTTCTTGACCTTGGCTTCCCTCTTTCTCCTTCACCTCAAGAGACAGGGTTGTTGTTGTTGTTTGGTTGTTAACCCTGAGCAGAGATGCAGCCAAATTTGAGAGAACCCTGGACAAGATACAATCTGGGAAGCTCTATAGTTCTGGCACTTGTTGTTCCTCCTATTAATTTGTATTGTTGTTGTTAGGCAGCATGGCTGCTTTGGTTTCGACCTGCTTGCTGCAACATCCTTCTGCTTGCCTTAGTACTTGCTTGACCCAGCAATGTTCCAGTTGTTTTGAAACTTGTTATCCAGAAGCCTTGTTCTTCTTGCAACACTCCTAACTGGACAGGCAGGACAATCTGGTTATACACTAGTGTGGACTGTGAAGCCAAGTGTTGCAGCAGTCAGATGAAGTGTGCTTACCATGTTAATTTCCTTCCTTCTCTCCCTCCGCCCCTGGTCCTCCATGCTGTATCCATTGTTGTTCAGGAGAGCTCCCTCCAGTGTCCAGACCTCTAGAGAAGGTTTCTGTGTTCACAGGAGTTGGGACAATGAAGGGAGAGGAAGCGACAGGAAGCTTTCCTTTTGTGAACTTCCTTAAGTTTAATTAATCTTAGAAGAGAAGCCAGTGTTCTGTTTTCTTTGCAATGAACAAAAATGCAAAATTTGATACCAAAGGAACTCTAAATGTTCTCCTGCTGTAGCAGAGGAGATATGGACCTGACTATTCTTTCAAGCAGTGCCAGAAAGAAAATAATCCCAACCCAACCTCCAAACAAGCATAATTTTGGTCTCTCCCACTTCAGCATCAACCACAATGGTCTCTTTTCCTTCTCAGCATGTAAGCTCTCTGGTCTTTCTAGCTTCCAATAACAAATGGCCACTTGCATCCTCCTCCACCCCTTTCATTAGTTGTTCATTTTTTTAATGTGCCATGAAGTTGGCTTTGACCTATGGGGACCCTATAAAAAAACCTATGATCACTATATGTCACCATGTGATTTGATTAGCATAACACAGTGCTGAATGGGTAGGTCTATTGATTTAAAATCCTTTTCCTCAGGAAAAACAGTATGCTTAACAAACAATATATTGGATAGTTGCTGTTTCAAAATTTGGCTGTTCTTTTAACCACAGAGAAGGGAGAACCGGTGGTAAAGAGATCACCACTTCCTATGCCAGGAAGGGAATTACTTTTTGGAATGGAACTACTCTTGAGGTGGAATATATGCAGGAAACTAAAAAGGTTTGGGTTTGGCAGATCCAAAATCTCTTGGATCCATCCATCACACATCCATTTTTGCTCTCCTTGCTACTGTCGAGATTTTTGCCACTGCAAGGTAGAAGCATTTAAAGGCGCACCAGATTGTGGGGAGCTGCCAGTGTTGTGTAGTTTTAATCAACCAACAATACAATCCTCTGCTTTTTATTCAGGGGTATACAGTACCTCACTGTGCTCAGTGGGGCTTCTGGCTTAAGTTTGTTTAGGATTGTACAAAACAACTATGCAGTCACTCTCTCTATGGTCAGGTGATGGCCCTAATGATGGGGAAGGAGCTGTGCACTTATACAGTATTTCTTTTCTGTTTTCAATAAAGCCCAAGGTACTTCACAAATGTAAATCTGGAAAAATGAAATTCTGAAATCTGAAATATTCCAAAAACCAAAACTTTTTTGTGGGTGTCTGAAATATTGACACCTTTGCTTTCTGATGATTCACTGTACACAAATTTAGTACTTGAACAAAATTATTTTAAAAAATATTGTATAAAATTATCTTCAGCCAATGTGTATAAAGTATATATGAAACATAAATGAATGTTGTGTTTAGACCTGGATACCTCATTATACATGTATATGCAAATACAGGTATTCCAAAATCCAAAAATACTCAAAATTCAAAACATCTCTGATCCCAAGCATTTTGGATAAAGGAGAGTCATCCTGTACTAAATTATTCCCAGTGTAAGAAATTGTCTTAAACAGTTGTTTTGTGTCAGTCCTAAGGAAAGACAAAAGTGCTAGAGTCAAGCCAGCTTTCACATTCTACTCTTCTGTTTCTTCCACCAGGTATGTGCAGAGCTTGCTGGACATCATGGTGTTCCTGGATAAGGACCCTGAGGATACTGGGACACTGGGACAGTGAGTTTGGGATGCGGGGACTCTGGTTGCAAGGCATGTGTTAGGATCTCAGTGCACAGTATCTTTGAAGGTCTACATGACATCTTTTCTGCATGAAGAATACTCATAGTGCATCAGCTGAAGTACGGTATTGGCTCTTCCCACTTTGAACTGACTTGACCGCTAAGCTGAAGATATCTTTGGAAAACACTTTTGATGTTATGCTGTAGTAGGACTCAATTAGTAATTGTAGATGCACAGAAAGGACTGAGTGGGAACAATGATCCTTAGCCCCCATCTGCCTTGCTCACCTCTGCACTTCACAGCTAAGGCCATATCAGATAGATCAGGAGGTGATCCTTTCCAGAATGCTTTATGTTTCCTCTCTGAAGTAGTGCCATACAAAAGATTGCAGATGGTTGCCTTCTGGACCTGAAGACTACTGGTTCTGCCCAGCACTTGCTGTGGGTCTCCAGTTACTAGCTGGATCCTAGATAGAAAGGGGGTTTCCTCCAGTCCTAGCTTTTATTTCTGTTAAACCAGGTACACCAAATAATCTGGAAGTGAGTCAGACCATCCTCCAGCTAGGCAAAAGGAATTTGATCAGCTACAGTTTCCAGTTGAGAATGTTTATTTGAGAACCCAGCAGAGAGTTTCAGAAACAGTTGGTTGCTTTTAAAAAGGAAATTGAAAACCCAGAATTAAGCAGCTAAGGCTTTATTTATCAGGAAAATCTTTCATAGAAATCATGTTACAAAAGCAGCTTGCAGGTTTGTGGACAAGAGAACAGAGAATCAGCAAAGTGGAAGAATCGTATCTTGACTTTGTAGCTAGTAGCCCAAAATGAGATTTTACAATCAGAGTTGTTTCTGAAGAAGGAGGGTAACCAATGAATTGCCAAAGGTGATGTGATCATACATTTTTCATGTGATTCTTGTGTGTACATTGTGAAAAAGTGTAAAGCAGCCTTTGGGGGTTGGGGCTATACTATCTCTCCCCCATTCCATTCGTGGCAGAAAAAGCTGTCTTTTACCTTTAATTCACATTTGCTTCCAAAAACAAGGATGCTCCTTATACACTTTGCTTACAAGCAATGTCACACGTCAACAAGGCACTTTGTTTTAGCATAGTTCAAAGTGAAATGCTGATTTTTTTTCATGACAACTGGAGTGTGGCAGAAATGAGGGAAAGGTGCATTTCTGTTTCTGTTATAAAGAGGTGAGGCATGAAGCTGATCAAAAGGCAAGAGATTCCCTCTGGTTAGTACTAAGGCAGCTGTCATAGCCTACCTATCCTTGGCTATGTCTAGGCATGCAGAACAAAAAAGTCTAGGGAAAAGAAATGCATCAAAAGATGGCTCAATTTTATTGGGAGCAAAGCATGGGTGGCTTAAAAATATTGCCAATCTATTAGGCAAACAGGAATCCTAGGATCGGTGTGCAGAGCCCAGATGTAAGATAAAATGATACTCAAACCAGTCAGTAAAATTGCAGATATAGCCAATATGTACTAGGCTACAAGACTATAAATCCCAACCAATAGGCAAAGTGAAGGGAGATGTTTGACATACAAGATAGGGTAAAGTATTCAACAACTCCAAAGATACAAATGGGAGGGATAACAGTACAATTCCATTACAAGTAAGAAATAGATGAAAATGACCAAACACATTTCGACACTAGGTCTTCTTCAGTGGTCAAGAGATGCTGTTGTAACAGCATAGAAGGAATAACAATATGTGTGGGCACATCCAGTAAAGACAAGTAGTTAGTTGTCCAATATAAACTTAACTTGGATGTACCACATGTACCACATCCTGGATGTTCTGCCAGACTCCGTTCAGGTTTAGCGTTACACTTCTGTGTCTATGTTTAGGCTTGACATGACTTTTGCTGTAGGATCTACTCATTCTAGGAGCCAGGTTTTGGTGGGAGAGATGAACTTAATTTATCACACCTACCACTTGAGAATTTTTACTAAAGGTCCATCTCCTTTTCCAGGTTCACCAATGCTCTGGTCACAATCCGTAACCGTCACAACGATGTGGTCCCCACCATGGCACAGGGGGTGATTGAGTACAAAGAAGCTTATGGGGATGACCCTGTCTCTAACCAGAACATCCAGTATTTCCTGGACCGCTTCTATCTTAGCCGCATCTCTATCCGCATGCTGCTTAACCAACACAGTGAGTTATCACTTTGTCTTACTCTTTCTTTTTTCACGAGCTGCAATCGCATGCTGTAGTTTCTGTTGTCAGTTTCTTGGTGTGCAGCACTAGTTTAAAAGTAAGTCTTAACCCCTGCTTCATTTTACCCATACCTTTCCTGGCAAAGTGCACACTATTGTTTTATTGCAGCATCCCCAACCTGTTGTCCTTTGGGTGTGTTGTACTACAGCTCCCAGAATCCCTTCTAGAGCTATACTGCATATTATTGTTTGTTGTTGCATACCTTCAAGTCATTTCCAACTTATGGTGATCCTAAGGTGAACCTATCATGGGGTTTTCCTGGGAAGATTTGTTTAAAGGAGATTTGCCATTACTTCCCCCGATGCTGAGAGAGTGTGACTTGACCAAGATCACCCAGTGGGTTTCATGACTGAGTGGGAAATCAAACCATGGTCTTCAGAGTCACAGTCCAACACTCAAACTACTATGCCATGTTGGCTCTTTATACTTACTTTAAAACATAACATATCACAGGAAGGCTAGGGGGCTGTATGAATTCCCTAGGAGACCTTGGAGGGCTGCATCTGCTCCCAGAAGAAGGAGGAGGAGGAGGAGGAAGTCATAATGATGCCCCCACACACCACAAAGAGGGGGTTATGTCAGCATTTCCGCCATCTTTTGGGTTTCAAAAAAGGCCTATCCCAGGCTTAAATTGGTTCAAAGGGGGCACAAAATGTGTTTGAAATCCACCCCATGCTCCCTAATGGACACTTTGGAGCATTTAGAAACATTATGAAACAAAAAAATTGGAAGCATTGTTTTTGACAAATGTTTATGACGGGAGACCTTTATACATGGAGGAAATGCTGTCCGCACCCCTAGAGTTCATTTAGGGGCATTCTGGAGCAAAATGGGCATGGGATGGGGAAAATATTTTTGACTTCTTGCTGTTGTTTTTAAGTACCCTCAAGTTGACCTCTGCTCATAGCGACTCTGTGGATGAGACAAAAACTTCAACTCATGAAGCTCTGCCTTGATCCTGCAGACTGAGACCTATGACCTCCCTGATTGAGTCCAATCATCTGGCATATGGTCATCCTCTGTTTCTACTGACCTCTGCCTTTCTTAGCATCCTTGTCTTTTCTGATGAGTCTTGCGTCTCATGATGTGGCCAAAATACAACAGCCTCAGTTTAGTCATAATGGCTTTCAGGGAGAGTTCAGGCTTGATCTGTTTTAGGACCCATTTGTTGGTCTTCTTGGCTGCCCACAGTATCCTCAGCATTCTTCTCCAGCACCACATCTCAAATGAGTTGATTTTCTTTCTATTTCCTTTCTTCATTGACAAACCCTCACATCCGTACAATGTGATGGAGAATACAATGGCTTGGGCGATCCTAACTTTAGTGTTCAGAGTTATATCTTTACACTTTAGGATCTTATTGAGTTCTTTTGTAGTTTTCTTTCCCAATCTTAGTGTTCTTATTTCTTGACTGCAGTCTCTGTTCTGATCAATATTTGATCCAAGGTATGGGATCACAAAAACAACCCTAAGGACCACATGCAGCCCATGGACCCCACTTTGTGCATCCCTGCACATGATAAATTCACACTTTGTTTTTAAATCCTGCCATAAGAATAGCTTGCTATTGTTAGTTTATTCTTTATTTGGTTATGCTATTGTTCATGCTTGTATTTTATAGAATAGCTGGATTTGACTACAGATATGTTAGCAATAGTACAAACATCTGTGGATGTTCACGTTCCATTAGATACAATGACATAGTAAAATGGTGTCTCTTCTATAAATGGCAAAATCAAGATTTTTCTTTTATATATATATATATATATATATATTACTTTCAAGCTGTAGGTGCTAAAATCCATGGATAAAAAATATTTGGATATGGAGGGCTGACTGTATAAGAAAAAGTAATTAGTTGGTTGAGTAAAGGACTGATGTGTGGGAGAGAATGCTTCTAATGATAGTCACCAAAGTCAGTCTTGTGGAAAGCTGGTAAGAGAAGTATGTGAGAGAAGTGGGAGGTGAGTGAGAGTGAAGGCAGGAATGTTTTGATTTATAGATGAATGAGAGAAAAGTCCACAAACCTACAGGGCAGGAACACTGCTTTTTATATGTTTGCAACTGGGAATTATGGTAGTTCTGTTTATAGAAGTCAACTGTTAACCTCTTTGGTTACTGAAATAGTTGCTTCTAAAATACAGAAGAGTCATTTACTGAGCAGAAGGAAATGGGCAAATCCTGAAACCAGGTTAGGGAAGATTTGGCGTGTCCTTTTTTTCTTTTCATTTGTTGCACTTTTTTCTGCAGCCTTGCTTTTTGATGGCAGCACCAACCCAGCCCATCCCAAGCACATTGGCAGCATCGATCCCAACTGCAATGTATCAGATGTGATTAGAGGTAAGTGGACTTCTTCAGTAGCCTGTCTTTGTCATCTGTTAGTGCTTTTGCCCTGTTACTTGAACTGACTTTGGTATGAGGTTCCCTGTTTGGAGTGAATGTCTCCAGAAGGGATGCAGCAAAATTAAAAGGCTCAGGAAATAATTTTGAAAAGATAAAGCCACACTAAACATCTCAAACAATTAAAATAGTTTTAAAAGGCTAAAATAGTTTTTAAAACTATGAGGCTTACATAAGACCACAAAATGTAAATGTAAAAAAGCATGTCTTGATGGCACCGGAAAAAGAAAAATGTTGGTGTAATTGGCCCTCCAAGGGAAGGGTATTGCACAAATGAGGCACCACAATTGCTTAACAACAATATACATCTTTTCCAAGGATTTCTTACTTGTCAAAAGCAAAATGCAGATAGCTTGGAAAACTTACTGTATCAAATTCCAAAATCCTCGTGGCCAATACTGACTGATGAACTGTTCCAACTCTTTGCATTTCCTCTTTGACAAGGAAATATACATTGTCCAGTTGCTTTCAGCCTCTTATGGAATAAAGTAAAAGTACAGCAGAGTCACTTCCTTGGTGGCATTGTAGCAGTAAACATAAAAATGCATGTAATGAATCCTCTTTCTGCCTGTCTTACCAGTACAGGATGCATACAATACAGCTCCTTCATTGGTGGTAGTAGTGGAGGATAGGATCTACTCTGGTGGTTTTCTCTTTAGCACTTGCTGTGGAAGAGAGAAGAACAGAATTCCACACAGTCTCTTTCAGAGCTTTGAACAGTTCTTTTTCATGCTCCCAGAAACTGCATGAATTCTGGGAGCTGTAATCCAAACAATAGGATTTCTAAATTCTTCTTTCTCCCTCTCTCTGTCTCACTCATTCTCTCCAATTCTCTCTCGTTTTCTTTCTCTGCGTGTGTCTTAGTTCACCTTTCTCAGCCCGGAAACTATTTGGACATAGCCTTCCTTAGCAGAGTTGGTTATTCACAAACTGCATTTCCAAGGGAAATGTAGTAACTGCTTTTGCAGTTATGTCTAAAATGTTTTCTTAAACATGTACGTATCATTCATTATACATACAGTATTTAGAAAATTTATAAGTGTTTATAAGTGTTAGTTACTGTTGTTAACACTTCATAGTCTTCCGTGCTATTGATAGTTCCAACCAGAGTAGATCCACAAAGTGTTGAATGTCAATGCTTATGTAAATTATATTGCTCCAAACATCCTAGTCTAGTTCAGACCACAAAGAGGATTCAAACTATAAAGTGCCAGAACTTTGAAAAACCATATATGTAATGAAAGACATGCAGAGTGCTTTGGAGGTTTTGAATGCTCTTTAAGTCTTACATATAATAGTGATTTATAGTCCCTGCTCACATGTTCCCAATCTAATAGTGATGACACAAAAAGAAAAAGGATTGAGGAGAGAAGAGAAGAGAAAAGAAAAGAAAAGAAAGTATTAGAGCAGCACTGGCTAATGGATGATGTCAAGTTATTCACAGTTCTGAAAGATATTTCTTGGCAGGGATAGGCAGTTCTTGCTGTTGACTTTGCGTAAGGCTAGGGTGATCTCCACCTTGCAGGACCCATCTGACACATTTTGGTATCGGAGGTGAAACAGCAAATCATCTCACTCAAATTAGGTTGCATAGTACCAAAATCCAACCAACTCAATTGGGTAGAATGCACCCACCATCCCTGAAACACCTGTCTGTAATTTGCAATAAAAAAAAGAAATGCATGGGTCGAAACAGATGGGCAGGAAAAAGTGGCTTGAAGCTGCCTTTTCTGAAGCCACATTGAAACCCCACCAACCGCACCGCCGGCTCCCAAGGCAGCTGGAGTGCTCATGTCATAACCACATGACAAGGCTTCAAGCCAGGAAGAAGCAGAAAAAAACTGCTTCTTTTTGAAATGGCTTTTCTCTGCATAAGGACACTTTTCTGCTGGCTTCAAGGCATGTGTCATCTAAACACCACGCATTCAGGCCAGCCTGAAAGCACCTCTTTTTGCCTGTCTGTTTAGTCCCCATAACAATTTACTGGCCTTTTATGATACTCGGTATCTGCTTTCTGAGGTGGTTGTCTTCCTCTCCTTAATGGAAGAGTTGGCCTGGTTCTTGTGTCCTGCTTCTCTTCCTGAATTGTGGAGGCAGCCTTCCAATGGCCCTTGGTCTTGGGGCCAATGGAATAGGCCAGAGTGTCCTGTCCTTCACTTCAACTCTGCAGGCCAAGGACAACTATGTACATGCATAGAAAGAAAACTCAAAGAGGGAGAAACTTCTTCAGCTGTTCTTTTGTTTCTTCAGGAGGATGGTGTGTGGAAGAAAAGAGGACTCTTCACCCTTTCTAGCTAAATTCCTACTAAATTTATAAAAATGTACAGCCAAAGTCTTTGCTTTATAAAGTACAGGAAGCTGGCCTCTCTCAAGGAGGGAGACACACCATGTTCTCTGATAACCCAAGGTTTGTGTCTTTCTTCCCTCTGTTTGTTACAGATGCTTATGACATGGCCAAGCTATTGTGTGACAAATATTACATGGCTTCTCCTGACCTGGAGATACAGGAAGTGAATGGTAAGTATCTCAGGGGACAGAGTAGGAGCTAAATTTTAAATTCAAAGTAAGATTAATGCTCCAGAGGTATGTAGGTTTGGAGATGGTAGGCATTGCCACAGCTAACTCTGGTACAGCCTTCTGTCTCCATAGATGTTTTTCAAGACTCTCTTGTTCTACAGAGAAAATGCACATTCTCCATCCACTCCAAGTCTATGTGTATGTATGCACACAGGAGGATTGTTACTAGAAATATGACAAGAGGGTGTAAAGGTGGTACACAGGTATGAAAATGGGAAAGAATCAGTGCAGATAAGGCAGCAGTTAAATATTGGGAATTTAATATGTCATATATAGTGCACCGCGCTGTATGTGGGCTCATCATACGCGGACTTGAGGTCACATGGATGATGAGCCCTAATATGGAGAATGAACGTGCATCCATGGCACGTGCTGCACTGCAGGGGCGTACCCCATTCAAACAAATGGGGCTTGAGCATACAATTAATTTGCCTTATGCGGGGGGGGGGGGGGAGTTTCTGGAACAGATCCCCGTGTAAGGCGAGGGCAATTGTAATTGTGTTAAATAAAAAATATTTTAATTTTTTTTAAAAAGTAAACTGATTTGTGAGTAAACCCAGTGTGTTTGTACCCATTTGCCATAAAACTGGAATGGTAGGACTATCTGCTAACCAGTTGTATACCATCATGCCCTTTATACCTGTGGTAGTAAGATGACTGTGTACAGTATATATGTCTCACTCCTTTCTTCCCTTCTGCCTGTAATTTATTTATATAATAAAGCTGAAACCTCATAGAAAGAATTTGGAATATTCCTAACAACTATAACCTAGTTTCTGTGGATTTGGGGAGGAATGTGTGCACATGTTTATGAAAGAAAGTATAAGAGACAGGGAGCCTTTGTATGTGACTATCACCTGCATGTGAATAGACTGCCATTTCCCATCCCACAGGATTCAAGGATGGAGACAATATACTGAATAGTATTTCAGTATGCATTACATTTTAATCATATCCTTTCTCCAAAGCATTCATCTACATGTACCCCCTCTGCTTATCTTCACAACAGCCCTATGAAGTAGGCTCAGTTGTGAGATGGTGGCTGATCCAAAATCGTACAGCGAACTCAGTAACTGAATGGAGGCATAAAATATCCAGCTGTAATAATCCCTAACTAGACGTCTTGCATTGTTGTTAATCTTGCTTCTAGCAGCCCATTAATGCAGGTCTCTGTCTAGATCACAAAAACAAATACCTACAAGTGAGAGAAAAAGGCTATTATAGGTGCCCACAGTGGAGGTGGAACTTGAAACAGTTAAGTCTTTTCAGGTCACAACCCATCTCCTGCCATAAACTTTGGCTCTTACTACTATTTTAGAACCAAAGCAGCTGGAGTTCCCAAAATGTTTTATAATCCTTCTTTATTAACAAAAGTCTAATAATTATGGGCTGTCTTTTTTTTTTGTACCCTTAATCATATGTTTGAAACTGTACAGCTAACAATTGGTGCTGTTTACCAGTTTCATGCCACCTTCTGAAACCCAGCTCCAAATGACAGGATTTTCATTTTGTAATGGTGTGTTCACATGAGAAAGACAGAGAGAAAGATCATGGGGAAGTTCCACCATTTATGCTTTGTTTAGTAATCACAAGTTACCATTGTGGTTAAGGTATATTATTTTACTTTGGGATGGTTCACTGATCACCTCATTTCTGTTCAAAGGGGTGGGGGAACTGCCATTACAGTGTGACCTCTTGGATTCAAGGCTGGGAGATGTCCCGAAGTGTTTTGGCCTAAATCTAATTGATAGTCCTGACTAGAGCTGAATCAACAGAACTGACATTACGTTTCAAAGGGGCTTTTTAAAATAAAAATTAAAAGCAAGCTCCGACATTTGACTTTCTAGATTCACTGTTAGCCTCATTCATGTTTCCCTCCTTTGATTCAGCCACTGGAACCAGACCCCCATGGCTTAGTAAGTAGAAAAACAGATGATTTGACAAGCAGCTGGCATATCCTTAGCATCGTGGCTTGACACCTACAGCTTTGCTAGAATCCAGGCTTCATCCCTTAATGCCTTTCAAAGGGAAAGACATCAGCTCCTGTGCTTTTGACAGCAGCATGACATGGAGACTGAGACTAGGATTGCTCTTGACCTCAGTATAATTCTGGAACTGGAGGTCTAGTTAATGGAAAAGTTAAACAAGATTAATATGCTTTTTTTTTCATCTGGGCTTGGAATAGTTTACAGTAGAGATGAGGTATGTGCAGCTCATGGGCCACAGGGTTCAGAACCCCTTTTTGTGTCCATGAGGCTTGATTCGCCTCACTTCATTTCCTCTGCCAAAACATTTCTGGCTCAGCTAGCACAGCCTCTGCTAACATGCGTGTAGCTGGGGGTCATGCCATCAGTCTATAGTGACTTTGGCCTCTGTCACTAGGCAGATGGGCTTTGAAGTCCTTGTTGGCATTATGGCCGAACATTAACAGCTGTCTGGTGGCATGAAAGAATTAATTTGTATTAATGACCTTGCTAGATACCTTTTATATTAGCTTTACAATCTGAGACTGAGAAAAGATTAGAAGGCTGGAAACAGACTGGGAGAGTGAATTACTCTCTGCCTATACTGCCTGCATGGTTTTCAAAAATACTGAGAGGCGCAGGAGATGAGCCATGCTTGTGCATTTTGATTATTTGCTTCTGCACTACATAACCTTTGGGAGTCTATCTTCCAGGCTCCCTATGATGGGGAATTTGATTACTGACCAGGACATTGGGTAGAATTTGTTTGGGGGACCAGTTCTACTATTAGAGGATGATAGACACCATCAGTGAAAGGGCTAGAAAGCTTTTCTGCTTTAGGCCATCTGCTGCATCATTTGTGACCAGTAATGTTTATGCTATAGTGGTAACCTGTGCATTCAGTATTCAGCACCAACAGAACTTTTGCAGAGGAACCACAACCAGTTCCAGAAGAAGAAATCATCTGCCACCATTCTACCAGCTTATATGGTTTGTGTAGGATAAATCTTACAATGGCAGTTAACTGAGAAGGTGAGGCAAGACCTCCAGCCTCAGCCTCTGAATAGCAATTGCTGGGGATCAAGAGTGGAGAGCGCTATTGTACTCTTGTGGACTTTCCTTCAGGGATTCGGATTGGCTGCTGACAACCAAATGCACTGTGGAACTAGATGGGCCTTTGAGCACGCTGACTGGGGAATTTGGGGACTTGCACTTTAAAATAACTTTTTAGAGTTCTGGTCTTTCATCTGATACAGCAGGGCTCCTTAGCTTAAATGCATTTGTTAGTCCCAAATGGAGCCAACCCTGGTAAGTCAGTAGTTATGTACATTAATTCCATTGATTAACTGTGTCTACTAACAGTTGGATTTGGATCATAATGTGTTTTTAAGTCAACAAACCCTCATTGGCCAAGTGGATCTTTCCACTCCACAAGTCCAGTTTCCAAAAGGGGAGAACACATTGTCTGCTCACAAATGTATTGCAAATCCTCAAGCCAGAGAAATGGTTGCCCTCTCTCACTGCATAAATTTACATAAATCCTTTTCTTTCCCTTGCTTTATGTCAGCTACATGATCTCAAAGTTCTAGAAGAACTGGAATTCCATGGGACATTAAGGTTTTAGTAGGGAAGAAAGTAACTTTAGGAAGGGAAGGAGGCGGATATGAGAATTTGTGGTAGAAAGGCAGTCCAGACATGGCAGCAAAATATGTACATGGACTCTAGGGTTGAATAGGGACCCACAAAATGTCCTTTTGAGCTCCTAGCTAATAAGAAAGCCAGGTTTAGGAGTCATGGGATTATCTTGGGGAATGAGGAAAATGTGAAGACATCCTGATCCGTGTGAGACCTTCTTTACCTAGATGAGCAACTACATAGGTGATTTAGTCAATCTGTGGTCACAAGATCAAGGGGTTGGTACTTTAAGATTAGTGGGCATGAGGACATTATTTTCCACCACTATCCCTCAACTTACCTAGTGCCTCCGAACTTAAATCCTTAAATTCTCCCAGTAGCTGGAAGAAAATAATTATTTCCCCAGCACAAATATATTTTTATCATTCATCTCTGTTCAAGAGTATTTTGGAATAGCTTCATTTTGTACAGGCAATTAGGAGCCATTAGGTTTACCAAAGGACTGTTCTCTGGATAGGACTATTTCTAAAACTGGTTTATTCATAGAAATCATCAGAGTTGATTTTTGGACTTCCCTTGGGGGCATGGCATTATAGTCATGACGAGATAGAGCACATCAAAATATGCCAATTCTCCACTGGCTGAGGCATTCTGCTATTTGTAATGAAGGAGTGGGGGTGTGCTCTTTTGCAGGAGCGGGCAGACATGGGGCATTGCATCTGATCTGTCTAATGTGATCATAAGCATGGGTCATAAAATTTGGCTAAATATCTGATAGTTCTGAAAACCACCCCATAGTCCAAAGTGCTGCAGCAGTCCACCGACATTGGGAGGGGGGGTGCACACGTAAATGTAGCATGGGTGACTTGCATGTGACAGGCTGGCAGAAGGTGCAGGAAGTGGCTATCAAACAGTGGCTGACATACTCTTAATGATCTCTCTTCTCTCACTTTTAGCTAACCAGCCTGACCAGTCCATCCACATGGTTTATGTCCCATCTCACTTGTACCACATACTCTTTGAACTATTCAAGGTAATCCTCCTCTTGGCATTGAGAGTCTCTTTCCTTCACTTAACCTTGACTCTGGGTAATCCAGGGCAGAAATCAAAGCTGTAATGATGGATTCATTGTGGAGGTATGAAGTCAGCAGCAGAGCTTGGGAGATTTACAGTTTTTGGACTACAGTTCTCAGAACCCCTCAACCAGTGTGGCCATTGGTTGGAGATTCTGGGAGTATTTATTTATTTATTTATTTTATGTATTTATACCCCGCCCTTCAGCCGTGAGGGCTATCAGAGCGGCTTACAATTATTATTTTTAAATAGACGGTTCCCTGCCCTCAGGCTTACAAACTAGTAGTTGTCCATAAAAGTAACTATGTATTCAAGTTGTGGTCAAGAGTACTGCTACTCCCTGATAGGGAAAGAAGGGGCAGTGAAAAATCTATGCAGCTTAGATGCTGCCATGAGATACCGTCATTGTATCTCTCTATATGAGCCTGTCGGAGTTTTAATATCTTCCAGGGAGGGCTTTCTCTGTCACTTTTTCTTCTCTTTCACTGTCACAGGCACACCTGGTGAAGACATAGGAGAAGACCTTCTTAGTGGCTCCTTCTATAGTACGGGAGCTTGAGTTCAGGTTATTTGATGGACAATCTCTCTTTATGAGCCCACTAAAGTGTTCAGATCATCTAGAGAGGCCTTTCGTTCTTTCCTATCACCCTTTCAGGCTCATTTAGTGGGAACTTGGGGGAGGGCCTTCTCGGTGGTTGCTTCCAGACTCCAGAACTCCCTCCCCAAAGAGGCCAGGATGGCCCTATCCCTGCTCTTCTTTCAACATTTTTGTTCTGCAGGCTTTTTCAAACTGATGAGGATTAGGCTTTTAAAAGCTGTGCAAGTCAGTGGTCAAGGTTTCTATGCAATTTAAATACATTTTAATATTTTTAATACGTAATGGTTTTAACTTATTAGTTTTCCCATTGCAATTGTAGTCCCTTAGGCTGCTTGCATTAAAAACACATCCACAAAACAGACTTGGTACAGTTCTGATGAAGTGAAGTCTTAGTAAATATTGGGATAAAGAAGTCAGCACCCAGATAGGTTTGGATTGTTATTTATGACTGTAGGGCACTATGCCAAAATGTCTGCCAGAGTCCTAGGTCTTTTGAAGGGTGGACAGCAGGCTGCTGACACCAGTTACCTTAAAGGAACTCCCAGACTGAGAAGCAAATCTATGAGGTTCTAGTTGGGGTAGAAATGCAAAACTATTCTTGTACTTCATAATCCAGAGCTTGAAAAATTGCTTTGAAAAACAATTAGTTCTTATAGTTCCAACCCCATTAGTTACCATTATAGCAATATGTTTTTTAAAGGTAATATTTAAAACTTACTATAATAGCCACCTCTAGTTACTTAAGAAAATCTAAATGCTATAAGATGCACCTCTTTGGTACAAAACATACTCTTCTTCTGGATATCATATTGTTGCATTAAGACACACATACCCAGAGCAAAAGGCTACCACATGGGACACAGCACGAGCCACTTTACCATGGGATATTAATCTTCTATATGTTATTGAGGACAGAGTCCATAACTGTAAACATTATAGTTGCATTATACAAGGAGTGCAGTTACCCCTCATTATATTATCATGGTGATATAACTCCATTATGCTTTAGTTATGGGAAAAGGATATTTATGACAAGTGACTAATAATCTGTAACAAATTATTTCCCAGTATTGGGAAAGCCTTCCTAGTATTAACAAGGTGTATTATTGAACAGAGACTTCTTTAGGCAGCTGGGCTGTTCTTTGCAGGAAGTAGTTGGTCATTTGTCTTGGACATCTTGCATTGGCAAGGAAGAATTGATGGTAGGTGAGATGAGTTTAGGGCTCTCTTCGAAATCTTTTATAATTCATTATTGCAAGAAGCAAGTATGTCATGGACCTGGTTGGGATAGGGATGTCTGAGTAGGTGAGTTTTCTGAAGAGTCTACCCTTAGGTGTATTTTTTTCTTGTCTGTCATTGTCTTCCAGAATGCCATGAGGGCCACTGTCGAAAGCCATGAGTCCAGCCCCACATTGCCGCCCATCAAAGTGATGGTGGCATTGGGGCATGAGGATCTCTCTATCAGGGTGAGTGGAATGGTGAAAATTAGAGATACACCCCTCCTGATGGATGGCTTCCAAAACCTCTTTTTACTCTCTCTTATAATGCTTTATTTTTAAACTGGACTTGGATCAGATTACTCTTCAGACAGAATATTGTGTTCAAATAGAGGACTGTCCTCTGTAAAGCAGGCCACGTGACCATCCTGCCCACCTCCCATCTATACTGAAGATATTTTATTTTTCCTCCCATGTTGGGGCAGATGAGCGACCGTGGAGGTGGAGTCCCTCTCCGGAAGATTGAACGACTCTTCAGCTACATGTATTCCACAGCACCCAAACCAGAGCTGGGTACCGGTGGGACACCCTTGGTAGGTATTAACTGGGCCAGAAAGGTGGGGTGATCAGGCTGTCTCAAATCACAACCAAATCAGGAGATATGGGGATGCCATGACCAGGGGCTCCAAAAGTGGATAGCTTTTGAAATATACAGTATTGTAATATTTTTCCTCCAAAGCTTATGTGGGGAATAGATGGATGTGGATTATTGGAAATCTCTTGCTTCCCTAGGCTGGAAAGACCTTTATGAGAGTGGAAGAATGCGCATCAGAGAAGCAAACTGATGTTGGTGTGAGAGATATCAGAAGTGTGTGTTGGAGGGGAGAGGGTGGCTCTTTGTTTGATTATTCTTCCTATCAAGCAACACTGCCAGAGGAGAAGATATTTATCCCTTTCCTACTGTGGGATTTTCCTGATCTTAATTGTCCTGTGGTTAACTATGCTCCAAGCTAAGCAGGAGAAGAAATACCCATAGTGTGTCTGGTTCTTTTCCCTCAGGAAGGCTAGTACTAGGCTTGGAAAGCAGTTTAGATCAAGAAAATGGCATGGAGTGAGTTGCTTAAATATCTCTAGCACTGCTTCTCAAATTAAAATCAGAACCTATTCTTGTATTTTAGAGGGGTTTTTATGGGTAGTACAGCCAATAAAACACGTTCCCATTCTTGTCAAATTCATTTCATAATATCCATTATGGCTGTTAGCTAACAGGCCAGGGAGCCTGATAGCAATGGTGAGAGAGCAATTAATAGACATTAGGAGGAATGATCTATAGCTGGGGTGGAAACACACACACACCCAGGTGTTTTTGCGGTATCTGGTGCTCCACACTGCTGCTGGATTTGGAGGGCTGATGTTGAGTTTCAACAGCACTGCATGACTAACAACAGATTTTTTTCCTGCTCTGATATGGTGCTTGAGAACTTAGTTTAATAAGAAGGGGTGCATCTACACTGTAGAAGTAATGCAGTTTAACACCACTTTAAGTGTTTTAGTCTCATTCTGTGGACTCCGCTGTCTCTGCCAAGAGTGGTGGTGCCTCACAAAACTACAAATCCCAGGATTTTGTGGGATGGAGCCATGAAGTTAAAGTGTTGCCAAAGGTACACCCCAAGTCTGCGTTTTGGGGAAAAGTCGAATCCTACCATGTCTTATCCATTTTTAGTGGACAATGCAGGGCAGTCTGCAGTGGGACCCAGGACAGATGTTGTTCCCCAAACCCATCCAAGTTGCCCACCAGGTCACCAGGATGAATTAGTTAAGAAACTCTTAGGAAGGATATACAGCCAGCATGACATAGTGGTTTGAGTGTTAGACTATGACTTTGGAGACCAGTTCCCTGCTTGGCCATGAAACCCATTGGGTGACTTGGGCAAGTTACATACTCTCAGCATCAGTGGCAAACCTCCTCTGGACAAGTCTTGCAGAGAAACCCCCACGATAGGTTCATTTTAGGATTGCCATAAGTCGGAAACGACTTGAAGGCACACAACAACAACAGGAAGAATATAGAACGTTGTGCTTGGGATACTGATGGAAAGGAGAATAAACACAATACCAGTTGGAATGGAAAAACAGGCACAACCAGTTTTGGACAAATATACAACCATGTTATCTCTGTCCTTTCCCCCTTGCTAAAACCAGGCTGGCTTTGGCTATGGGCTGCCTATTTCCAGACTCTATGCCAAATATTTCCAAGGAGACCTTCAGCTCTTCTCCATGGAGGGCTTTGGGACAGATGCTGTCGTCTACTTGAAAGTGAGTTGGTGTCTTCTTCCTCCCCTCCCCTGCCTCTACCAGAAGTGAATTCCTGATGTGATGTTTAGTTCAATTCCTTTACCAATTCTCTCCTGAGATGTTTTTGTATCCTTCATTTAAATTAGTTTGTCCTTCATGGACCTCCCCGCAAGAGAACAGACTCTTAGTTTCTGATCATCCTGACTTAATTCAAAGATATGGACAGAGTCTGGAAAAGTTACTTGTTTGGATTACAGCTGTCAGAATCTCCAGAAACTTCTAGCCAATGCGGCCTCTGGTGAATTTGGGAAGCTGCAGTCTCCAAAAGTAACATTTCTAAGCGCTGCATATAGGTATATTTTTCACACATTGATTTGTGCAGGTCACCTTATTTCTGTAACCTTTCCACATTGACTATACTGTTTTTCTATATATTTTCAGTCCCATGCATTTTGCTATTTGTATTATAAAATGTGCTGATTTTTTTGTGTTCATTTTACTTCTCAGAAATACCCTTTAAACCTCACAAATGTGCAGATTATTGAGGCATGGTGCCTTTCTTCTCAGTGAAGAATAGAATCTCCATTATGGGTGGAGGCTCTCCACATAATTCTGTCTTTCAGGAAAGCCTCCCATTTAGTCTCACCAGGGTCACTGAAACAGAGCTTCTGTCCATAGACGATCCTAAATGGATTTGTACTTTTCCAGGCATTGTCAACGGACTCTGTGGAGAGGCTTCCAGTGTACAACAAGTCAGCTTGGCGCCACTACCAAACCATACAGGAAGCTGATGACTGGTGTGTGCCCAGTACAGAACCCAAGAACACTTCCACTTACCGGGTGACTTAAGCCAAGCTTTTGTTTGCTAGAGGGAAGGGCTTATGCCCTGCTCCAAAATGGAGACATCAGACTTTGGTGAAGGGATGGAGAGAGAACGAGGCAAACAGTCACCACCAGCAAAAAATCCACTATATGTTGTGACTTCTCAACAAACATTTCTTGTTGGCTGGCCTGGCCAGTGCACCAGCCATACTGAAGCCTGATTACTTTTTCAGTTTTGTTTTTGACAGTATGTAGCATAGATAATTGTTCATCATATCATCAAAGACCTGCATGGAACCTCTTCCTAACCCAACCAACTCTTCCAGCCACATCCAACAATTTGGAATTTGCCTTCCAAGAGTCATTTTTTTTAAAAAAGTCATATTTACTGTTTGCTCACACCACCTTGTTTTATTCATGGACCATAAAATGAAGGGACTTTAAATCTTGAAGGGCTGGGCAATAATCTTTTTGAGAGGAATTAAGCGATTCTATAGGAGAAACTGAAGGCAGAAGCTGACCTGTTTTGAACTGGTTTTATTAACATTTCCTGATCTAGATGCAAAAGCGAGAAATATGGAATGTCACATGGAAGTAGCTGCTCCTTGAAAAGATCAGGCAGGTCAGCAAAAACCAAGGGCCTTGGATTTGGGGGGGGGGGGGAGGGGGTGTCAACACCATGAGATCAAAATGATGCTTGGGTATTCTTGCATTATGATCTTTATACTTTTCCCAGCACATGTGTGACTTTTCCAAGTTAGGAGAATCAGCATGAAAACTGAACATTTTAGCAGAGTGGAAGTTTTAATAGTGCAATAGAGAATGCTGGTGAAATTTAAATGGAATTGTTTCGGCCAACATTGACACAATCTGATATTTTTCTTCTTTGGGGTTTTCTCCCCCAGCTCATCTGTCCATTCCACCATAGGCAGAAAAAGCTGTTTTGCCTGGCAGGCCACAGCAGCTTAGTGAGATTTGTGTCTGATTGTCAGTCATAGTGCTCTCTGTAGCAAGGTGTATCTTGCTCTTTGTACCCCAGAAATTGTTAGCAAAGGCAGCAAGGGAAAAGACATTCTCTCCATGATCATAGTCTTGTCATGAAAGGTGTGGTGTGGATGGGTTGTCCTGACAATAGTGAAGTCCTTTGTGACTGTTGCAGGTGTTGCACAGATCAGTTGATCTCTTTGTAGCGAGGATGGAATGCCCACCCTTGAAAAAACATGGAGAAGAAGAAATGGCTAGGTAAAAGCTGAGCTTGGAAAAGTGGACTTGCACTGCAGCTTCCAGAATCCCCAAGCCAGCATGACCAGGCTTGGTGGGGAATTGGGCCTAGTTCTATTGGGTGGGATGAAGTATTGAGAAAGGAGTGTTGAGAACTCCCTTCTTATCCTTCAGCTGTAGCAGAGTAAGTGAGTGCTCTGTGTGTGTGTGTGTGTGTGTGTGTGTGTGTGTATTCTGGGAGAGATTCAGTACCATTAACTTCCAGCACTAGCAAAAGAACTGCCTAGGAGCTGTTTGCAGAAGTATCACAGAGCATCCTATGCAGGGGTGAGCAACTGCATGGAGGCTGGGGCGGATTCCCCCTCCTGCGGGGTATATCCTCCAAAATAACCTCAAATAGCTATGGATTCCCCTGTAGTCCCTCTCAAAATTATGACATGTCATGTTGCTTCCTGTCATCATTTTGAGAGGGACTGCAGGGGAGAACAAATATTGGGCAGCTTGTGAGAGTGGGCAGCTTGTGAGAGTGGGAATATTTTTGCCTGTGTATGAGGGGTTTTCTATCTGATTTGGGGGAAGAAAGTGCCAAAGAAATGAAACATCAGACATTTGAACACAAATGTAGAGAGCTTGAGACAACTGATGGGAGCATTTGAGAGCTGCATAAGTAGTTTCCATGGGCTGCATGTCGCTCACTACCTGCACTGTGCCCACCCTGATGAAGTGGGAAGTGCTGAGACTGCAGAACCATGTTAACCTCAGCTTTCTCGGCTGTTACCATTTTTCCATCTTCCTCACACTTCCCACTCCAGTGGCTCTTGCTAGGACCGTTCTCCTATCAGTCAAAGCAGGTGGTAGTGGAAAGGTGTATGAACAGATGTGACCCCTGGAATGGGGAATACAGTTGTTTTCTGATTCCATCCATTTCCTATCCTTTCAGTAGGCATCTTCAGTGTTCCTAAATCCTTCAGACCACACCATTTGCACTTACCTGTCTGCTTTGCCAGCCTGAGCAATTCAAAATCAGCCTCATTCTTTTCATCTCTCTCCCCCATCCCTCCGTGTCCCACCAGCATGCTCTTGAATTGTCTGGAAAATCTCCATGTACATATAAATACATATATTTTTATTCTCTGAGTGGAACCACAGACACGTTCAAGACACAAGTGCTGCCATAGTATTCTTTATTCACTGGTTGGTTAAGAAAAAAAGCAATTAAAGAACCATGAAACTTGAAACCTATCTCTCTGCTTGTCTGGTTTGCTTAAACTGGTTGTGGAATTAACTTCATTCCAGGTTGTTGTTTTCTTTTAAAAATTCATTGCCACATCTATACTAGCTTGTAGTAAAATAATAGTTTAGTGGAATGTGTTCTGCTTTTCTGTTGAGCCTCAGCTTTGAGATTGTCCCTGGAGGCATACCTTGCCAAGGTGGAGAAAGGAAAGAATGAGGGAGGCAATTCTTACCATAGAGAAGCAGCTGGTCTCAGCTTGGTCAGGGGGAGAAATGAGGGTGCATTTTCAAATAGAGAGCACTGACCTTTTCCTTCCCCCATGAGATTAGAGCAACCACATCTTCATAGTCTGAACTGTCTCTTTCCTCTCCCTGCCAGTAAGTGACAGCTTAGGGACCCCCTCCTAAGGCTTGACAGCTGTATGGCAGTGGGAGGTTTTTGGACAGAATGCAAGAGCAAGAGAATAGACCTGTGTGCTGCTGAAAAGGGACTTACACGTGTGTAAGCTGCAGTTAGATGCACACGTCACCTACAGTATACTGATCCATGAATGTCCGTCCCATCTTGATCCTGGTGGAGAGGTGGCATATAAGTTGTTGTTGTTGTTGTTGTTGTTATTGGAGGGTTGGTCATTAAGGAGGGAAGAAGGCAACCTATGTATATGCCATCAAGCCTGAACTCCCCTTAGAAGCCAAAATGAGGCTGTTGTACTTTGACCATATCATGAGACAGCATGACTTGTTAGAAAAGGATTTACAAGTGGATATATTCAATCAAGGAAGTTAGTATCCTGAGTTTGTAGGACTTGAGCAGGTCTGCTGTTTACAGTGTCTTGGAAGTCCCATTCACACGGATGCCGTAATTCAAAGCCAGCTTAATGGCAGCCAACAATAACAATGCTACTAACAGGAAGCCAGCCTGAAGTACAGTGGTGAGGACCCCCTGTGGGTACCAAAATCCATGGATGCTCAAGTTCCATATATTTGGGAATATTTTCAAGCTGTAGATGTTTGAATCCACAGATGGAAAATCCATGTTTCCCTTGCTTGAATTTCTCTGCAGCAAGGTTAGAAAAGAGCACCCAGTCCTGGCACATTTTCCCATAGCACTGATATATTGATGCAGTGTTTCAAAACTGGGAATGTCTTTGGAAGGACCTTCTCCCTTCCTGTCCTTTTCTCCCTGAGTCTCAAGTACACTTTGCAAGGCCAGCGGGAGGCATGTGAGACGCAATGTTCCCAGGCAGAGGTGCTGCCTCATCTCCTATGACTGCCAGTAACAAGGTGTGTCCAGTTGACTCCTGGAACTGACTGCTTTGCTGCCTGAGCTTGATCAGAGCCCTTTTCCTATCTCTTGGCAACTTCGGCTCCTATTCTCCACTGACTAAAGGGTGCTTTGAGGACACTTCTCAGGGTGACATCAAACTCTGGGCTGTCACATGCATGGGATTCCCCCCCCCCTTTTTTTTCCCAACTGAAGATACCATCATGATGTGGTGTAAGAATGCCTCTGTAAGCATAGAACTGGGTGACAGTTCCCTGTAAAATAGCATGCCCTTCTTTTTGAAGCAAGAAGATCCCATCCAAATTCTTCCCCAGGATAAAAATGGATCCTACCCGCAATAGGCTCCATGAATAAAATCTCTAATGCTGGTTGTGATGTTCAGTTTCTTTTTGTTTTAAGAACTTAGCAACACTGATTGACATCACAACACCACAGACGGCGACCACGTCACTGTGGGCATCAAAGAAAGTCGTCAGCCCTTACAAAAACACATACATTAAATAAGTTGCATGCTACTCGCACTGTAGTCTGACATTTCCCGCTCTAAAAATAAATCAGTCTGGATTTCACACTTTGCTGAGTGAGAAGCAGCCTGTCCTTGTCTGTTCATAAGCAAGCTGAAGAATAGTGCAGACAGAAAAGCTTGGGGTATAACTCTTTTGAGTATGATTCAGCAGAGGCTTGAAGGGACAAAATGGTTAATGCCAGAAAGGAAATTGCTTGCAGTATTAAGAGGTTCCCTTAAGAAAAGAAAAAACAGGTTTCTAACCTTTATGTCTGGGCAATCATTTTTGAAGATGCAATGCTGTTAGGAACAAGGCATGTCTGAGCAACCCCACAAATGCTTATTTGTGCAAACACACAAAACCTTGTTTACTCCAAACTATTTTGTTTCCCTCCCACCTCTATCTATCTCTCTCTCTATCTCACAGGCAGTTAAAGTAATTGGATTTTTTTAAAAGCAGAACTTGCAAATATTACTTTTTTAGATTACACCACTCAGAATCCCATGTAAGCATAGCCTTGTTGGCTTGGGTTTTCAAGGAGTTGCCCAAAATGTGTGTTTGGTGTGTGTGTGTGGGGGGGGGAGCGGCTCCCAATCTATGGCTTTGGGAAAAACCCAGAAATCAGAGGGTTGTGTGTATCTGGTGGAAAGACGAGATAAAACAAATGTACAGTGGGAAGAGAGGTCAAGAGGTTGAACTGGACTCATGCAGACTGTGTTGGCCTTGAAAAGTGTTGCTATAATTGAACCAAGGAGCTCTTCACATCACACAATTATAGCACTATAGTCTCCTGTAACTGCCATGGCAACATCCTGTGAAATCCTGGGATTTGCATTTAGGGAGAGGCATTTTGAAATCTCATCCAGACAGCATTAGTTCCTCCCCAAACTACAAACCTTGGGATACCCTAGGATGCAGCCATGGCAGTTAAAAGTGGACTCATGGCACTGTAATTGTGTAGTGTGAAAGTGTCCCCTATTTGGTTTTTCATCCACAATGGAAGAGGTTCGGTCATCACTGTCAAGACCGCAAGGCCAGGCCTACTTTATTAATGAGGCTGCAATGAAGCAGGTGAGTCCTAAGTCAGTCTTGGTGAATTGTCTCAGACTGCAGGTAGTGGACCTCATTTTTCAGGCACCTTCCCTCCCTGCATTTTTAATGAACAGATTGTATCCTAACCTGCTCACTACAGTGCTGATGTTCTGTTTGCGCAGTGCTTTTCACAAAGAGTAGTAGTAAAACAATTTTTTTAAAAAGGGCGTGTAGAGAATCCAAAAGTGGCTAAGAGATTTTTGCAAGGCTAAAGGAACGCTCACAGGAACACACAAAGCATCCCCGACAGACGGCCATCCAGCCTCTGCTTAAAGTCCTCTAAAGAAGGAGACTCCACCACACTCTGAGGATGGAAGCACATTCCACCATTGAACAGCTGTTACTATCAGGAAGTTCCTCCTAATGTTGAGCCGGAATCTCTTTTCCTGTAGCTTGCATTCATTGTTCTGTGTTCTAGTCTCTGGAGCACCAGATAACATTTAGCAAAGAAATCTGCTTTAGCTCTTAGACATCTCAGATGGTTAACTGGTGGAGTTATTCTTTAAGAGCAAGCCAGACATCTTTAAACAGATATGTGTATGGGTTGGAGGTTTTCTTTGGTCATTAGTGTGCAATCTCCCCCCCCCCCCAACACACACACACACCCCAATTCCACAGAAGATGGTCCTAAGGAGAGAGATAAAAGATCTTGCCATGTTTTTCAATCCAGGAGAAGAGGAAGAGAAGAGGGGAAACCCTCTGCCATGCTCACTTGTTCCAGCTCTTTTCCCTCACTGCAAAAATTGCACCCTAGAAACGGTTTCAAACTGCTTTTTATTCCATTGTGATCTGTTGTGTATCGTCTAACATCTGCAGCTCTCTCTCACACGCACTCATGTAGTTCTTCTCATCTCAGCGACAGGCGGGCAGACTACCTTCTCCCTCCATCCCACCCACTTCACCCCACAGGTAGGTCTGGAAGGGGTTACACCTGATGCAGAAACTATTTGGGAGGGAGGTGGCAGAAGGGAGTGCATGGAATTCTGCTGGGCAATGCTGTGTGTCTGGACGCGCACATGTGTTTGTGTGCTTGTGTATCTGTGGTTTGTGTCTTGTGAGGCAGCTGTGGTTCCCACCCACCCCACCCACCCACCTTGCTGTAGGAATGGGACAGTGTGACAAGACACCTAATTGGCACACGGGTGAACACATCTAGGCCTTTCAAGCGGAATGGCATCATCTAGAGGAGCAGGGTTAAAAGGGGAGTCCAGAGGTGTGATCTGAAGGTTTTCACAAGGAGTAGCATCGGTGTACAATTTTACCTCCATCCTCCGCACGCTGCACCTGGAGTGGGAGGGGGATGACTTGCTGGCCCACCAAAAGTGCAGCTGGACAGTCCAGGCGCTGCAGGGCAGAGGTGCCATTTTGCAGAGGCATAACCCTCTCTGTCCTTGCAGTCCATCCAGCTGTTCTGGGTCATGTTTGGCTCCTGCAACCATCTCTGGCCTCACAACAAGTTCAACCTTGCTGTATGTGCCCCACCCAACCCATAATCTTCCACAGGCTGTGGCGTGCATCTCATTCCCCCCACCCACCCTCTCCTGGCGGTAGACTGTCCATCCCCCTCAACCCTAGAGATGCTCCACGGGGTGAAAGGGGAAAGGGTGTAAGCCACGGGCCCTGGGAAATGCTCATCCCCATCTAACTCTTCTTCTGGTCCTGGTCCTTCTTCTTCTGTTTCTCCTTCTGCTTCTCCACCTTTTCCTGAGCTTTCCTCTCCTTCTCGACAGCTGCATTCAGCTCCTTCAGCTTCCTCTTCAGAAGAGATCGATCGTGAGAGTTGCTGACACCAAGAGCCTGAAGGTTGGAGGGAAGAGAATCAGGAATATTTAGGAGCTTCTATCCCTTAGGCATTCCTATCCCTCCATTTTGGTTGGCCCACATCTCAGTGGTACAGCCCATATTTTGTACCCAGAAGGTCCCAGGTTCAATCTCTGTCAGGAAGAGCCTGCATACATAGTAAGCCCAGGTGTAGGCTGCAGGAGAATGCCAATAGACAGGTCACCTGCTACCCTGTCTATTGAGAAAGATGTGGGGTGGATGAAACTGTCTCTAAGACCCTGGCTCTACATCTGGGAGGCTCTGGATGAGTTGATCCTATTGCAGAGCTACTGGAGTCCTCCTCATGTCCATTCCATGCCTGAGGGGGGGGGGAGAGAGCTGAGGGGGAATCACTTAAGTGTTTCTTTATGCTTCCATAGCCATATTCCACTGGGGTCCACCAGAGTCCTCTGAAAGTCCCCATGGCTGCATTAATCATTTCACGTCTGGTTATGGGGTCATAGCCAGACCCTTCTGCAATTTCTCCTCAGGTCCCCAACAAGCACAGAAAAGCCATGGGGAAGGGGCCTCATTGTCTCCGTGGTAGGTATGGGGTGAGGGTTTGATGGCTGTGGAGGGAGGAAGAGAAAATCAACCTCCAGTGCTATGCAAAATACGCACATACAGGTCTCAGGTTAACTTATCCCTGCATGTGCCACCAGCAGGAAATCAACCAATGTATGTCCAGCAAATATATGTGTAAGTCTTTTTGTGAAGTTGAAGGCTTTCATGGCTCGCATCCATAGGTTGTTGTTGTTGTGGGGTTTTTTTTGGTGGTTTTTTTGGGCTATGTGGCCATGTTCTTCATCAGAGAAATGAAGATGCCAGCCACAGATGCTGTTGAAACGTCAGGAATAAACTCTTCTAGAACATGGCCACATAGCCTGAAACACCCACAAAAAACTAAGTCTTTTTGTTGTTACCATTGCAGAGATTCTCATCCTCCAACTCCTTGAGGTCTGTGTTTCATTGTACATTGCAGTACCCCCCCCCCCCACACACACACACACACTCTCCATCATTCAATGGCTGGTGGGAGAGAAAAGCACCTGGCCACATCCCCATAGCCAGATGTAAAGTGATGACATCTTCTTCCAAGACCTCCAGAGGCCCTGGATTCTCTGAGTCCCCCCACTCTCCACTAGCCACTGAATAGCCATTGAGCAGGGGACAGAGTATCAAAAAGACATGGTGAGTACTAAAGGTGATGAGACGCATAGCATCGTTCTGCCTGTAGAACTTTACACTACTATCAGTCAGATAGGATCTCAGCCACTGATTCTGTTATTTATAGTAATTATATGGACTATGGAATTTACCATCGCATAGTCTATAGTCAATGGGACAGTCAATATCCTAGTGTCATGCTTTTCCCCATTTGGAAAGCAGCATTAGGAAAGATGATGTTGAACTGCAGTTCCCAGCAGCACTAGCCAGCATAGCCAATGGTAAAGAGCGCTGGGAGCTACAAACCAACAGCATCTGGAGGGTTGGGTGATTCTCAATTTAGATTAAGATGTTTGGCACTCATTTAAACTACACTGTCAGTTAAATCTTGGGTTGAGCAGCGGGGCCTTTAAAAGGGACTTAGAGCTTTAGTTTACCCATGCTTGGTATAAAAAGTGGCCTCTTATATTCCTAGGGTTGACTGAAAACATTTAAATTCTCCAGGTGTTGGTTGTTGTTGTGTGTATTCAAGCTGTTTCTGGCTTATGGAGACCCTAAGGCAACCCTATCAAGGGGGTTTTGTTGCAAGTTTCTTCAGAGTGGGTTTGCCATTGCCATCCTCTGAGGGTGAGAGAGTGTGACTTGTCTAGGGCCATCCAGTCAGTTTCAGAGCAGAAATTTGAACCCTGTTCTCCAGAGTCATAGTCCAACACACAACCCACTACAACATGCGGACTTCAGGAGTTATCCGTAGGATTTCTTTCCCCATGGAATCCTTTTTGCAGCTTGCCAAGAACGCGATAAAATATTTGCTCCCAAACCCTAATATTTACATTCTGCATTTACATTTTGTATTGTAACTCTGGAGACCGGAGTTCAATTCCAAGCTTGGCCTTGAAACCCACTAGGTGACTTTGGGTGAGTCACACACTCTCAGCCTCAGAAGATGACAATGGCAAACCTCCTCTGAGCAAACCTTGCCAAGAAAACCCCATGATAGGTTTGCCCTAAGGATCGCCATAATTCAGTAACGTCTTGAAGGCACACATCAAAAATACAGCCTAAACAAGCATAGCTAATGAATAAATAAGTATCCTCTCCATCTGCCCATCATCCACAAGCCTTCCAGAGGTTTATGAAGGGGGAAACAACATGGGCCCAGCCATCTTTCCAGTAGCAATTTCCCAAGCAGAACTGTCTGTGGACTGGATGGAAATTTCACCCCTTCCCTACCTTTAGTTTGGTCCCATCCAGAAGTAGCAACTGCTGGCCATCCACCTCTTGAGCAGCAAACTCGGCCATGTATTGCTCCAGGTTCAAGCTCTCCAGCCACTGACCCACTTTCTGACTGCTCCAGGTTGAAGCTGCACTCAGAGGCTCATCCAGGAACTTCAAGAGAGGATGATGGGGTTGCAAGTGAGGGCATGGAACAAAAAAATGCAAAAAGAGTCTGATTTTACAGACTGTTCTTGGGCTCTCTAAAACACAAACCTCTCTCCGTTGTTATCAAAATGTAGAGGGTGTGTTTGTCTAAACTTCTTGGGATGCTACACGTGTAGGATGTAGCTGATTTTTTTCTCTTTTTAATCTATTCGCAGCACTTGGGAAAGTTACTTTTTTGGACGATGATTCCCAGAATCCCCTCGCCAGCATGACTACCCAAGTTTCCTGAGGCCTGCTTGCAAGTAAACGCACAAAGGCCTGATATGAAGCAGGCCATGTGCGAATAAGTGATATTACCCATCAAAACTGGTTTGTTTAGCCTAAAATTCTACACACACATTTCCATGTTGGGGAAGGTGGGAAACTCCATTGGCATCAATGAAAGTTGTCTTCTTTTTTAACCTGAATGTACTGCTTTAACTGTCACGGCTCCATCCTATGGAATCCTGGGATTTGTAGTTTGTTGTGGCACAGAACTCTCTGACAGAGAAGGCTAAATATCTCACAAAACTACAAATCCCAGAATTCTATAACATTGAGCCATGGTAGTTAAAGTGGGGTCAAACTGCATTAAATCTGCAGTGTAGATGCATCCCTGCTCACTCTCTGGTCCGGAGACTTACCTCATCAGATGACTGTGACAGTGTGTGGTAGGGGTAGGAATACTTGGTCTCAGGAGGGGCTGAACTCAGAGTCTTGGGACTGCTGCTTGGAGGAGTGGAGTCATCACTCAAGGTGGATTCCTGTCAAAGATCAAGGAAACAGAGGAAGGTGAAGATTATTATAACTGATCAAAGGAGCTAGGATGCATCCTATTCAGCTTCCCCAATTTGATAGGGAAAGTCCCAGTTAATCCTCTGTCATCCCACTTTTTAAAAATGCTTTTAAAATGGCCCAGATTCTCTCTCCTCCTTGTACATTCCCCCTTTGTTCTCAGCTTACTTCAATTTGCTGCAAATGGAGTTCAAAGTGCAAAAGGAGTTTGCACTCAATTAACTCGGCAGGCAGGAGAGGAGGGATGGATATTCCTTACTGGGATTGCCCTTCCCAGCAAAGGTAAAGTAAAGGTTTTCCCTTGACAAGATTGTCTAGTCATGTAAGGGGTGGTGCTCATCTCTGTTACTAAGTCAAAGAGCCAGCATTGTCAAAGACGACTGTGATCATGTGGCCAGCATGACAGCACAGAACACTGTTACCTTCCCACTGAAGTGGTACCTATGCTTTTGAAGTGCTAGGTTGGCAGAATCTGGAACAAGTGATGGGAGCTCACTCCTGGGCCTCGAACTGCCGACCTGCCAATCTTGCAGATGTCAGAGTCAGTGCCTTAACTACTGAGCCACCATGTCTCTTCCCAGTAGGCTCAGGCAAATGCAAACTGCTGCAGCTTCTCCCAAATTGTGTGTTCTTCCTCATTAATAAGTGTTGGCATCTTGACCTCACTCTGATGTTGCTTGGCCACACATGTTCTGCTTTTAATCTCTAAAATGTTGGAGGTATGAGGATGATGAAATGGGAGTAGGTGGACATGCTAGGTTGCTCCTGTCCTTTTAAGAGAGGCATGGTCTGCAGAAATCAGCAGAAGAAGGCAAATGCACTAAGGCAAATGTGTGGAACTCCAGAAATTGGCAACCCTCCTCCTCTCATCATCACCTTACATTGCTGAGAGCAGCAGTGTCCTTAAAATGGCACCTGCCAGGTGTCCTAGAGAAGCAGGGCATGTGAGTGATGATCTCTAAAATGACACTACCCTCCATATGTCCTCCTCCCTGGAAGCCAGAAGTAATGGATGAGTCAGAAGCACAGAGGAAGAGGGAAGATGTCTGAGGTATAGGGCAGTGGGGAGCCACTTGTGTGGGTCTGACAGCCAATTTTCTGACCTCCAACTCTACGGAAACTGTGCAGGTTATTCCCCGAAACTCTTCAAAAGTTGAACTGATGTTCTTGGAAGCTTCTGGGGGGGGGGGGAACATTTAACACCCTCCTTTTGTTCCCGCCATGGCTACACCCCTCAGATTCACTCCTTTTTTGCTAGGGGGAAAAATTGGGCCAGAGTGTCTTGGGTGCAAAAACAGCATGGGGGGTACATGCGGCTGTAGAGGTGCGTTTTGCCTGCCTCTGGTAGAGTGTGGGAGGAATCTAAGGAAGGAAAGGGTTTACGCATGTGTGTGAAAGAGAAAAAGCACATAAATGCACATGACTGCACATCCACAAGAGCATTTATGGGACAGGTGGTAAAGGAGGAAACATTATGGCATGTAGAAATGCATGTCTTTGATAGCCAGCCTAGGTAAGACAAGACATATGGTGACAGCACATTACATTTCTGTGCATTTGTAAAGAAGCAATGCAGGTATCATGATCACAGGGGTCAAGGCAATCAAAAATATGTACATCCCCTAGTTTGAGAAGAGACAGAAACTCCTTTTGTGACTGATACAATCAGTGGCATCACCAGGGGGTGCAGGGGGTGCGGACTAGAGCAGGTGACACCCGAAGAGGGGTGACACCACCGCTCCTCAAACATCTGCTTTTGGGCAGAAACAGGCTGTGGCATTCAGCTATGACCCATTAAAATGCTGAAGAGATGGTGTGAGTGGGGTGAGGTTCAGTGGGAGGAGAAAGGAGAGGCTCCAGACTTTTCAAAAAAAAATCAAAAAAATATTTTTTTAAAAATTAAAAATTTAGTTTAAAAAAATCTTTTAAAAACATATTTTACCAAACTTTCATTTTAAGCACATGCAACTATGCATACATAAATACATTTAGGCTGAATATGAGATTGTAATTTAAAAGTGTAATTTTAATTGTTCTAGTTGTTTATGTCACAACTACAGTATTGCTCTTCCATTCAGTGATATATGGGAATTATGATTTATGAGTAACATTAGTACAAAAAACATTACTAAAGATTCTGTACGGTGTGATATAGAAGGAGGCCAATGAGGGGTATGAGTGACACAAGAGTTAACACACAAGATGACACCAACCCAAGTGACACCATTGGATACAACAACTAGTCAATGTGTGCTTTGCAGGTATTTCACTGTCAGGAGAATGTAGAAAAATGCAATGTACCCATCTAATCTACTCAGTCATTGTCAGTTTCTATAGCTCAGTACAACTGCTCTTCCTCTTCCTCTTAACTTCACAGCATTAGCATTTAATAGCACATGATTGTAAACCATATGATGCATTGATGGAGTAGATTGGATGGGTACATTTTGGAGAACCAAGGACCTAAATGCCCTAAAGGCACCATATCCCATTTGATTTTGAAAGCTAAGCAGGGTCAACCATGGTTACTACTTGGATGGGAGACTGCAAAGAAATATTGGGTGCTGCGGATATATTTCAGGGGAAGGAGCTGGCAAAACCACCTCAGAGTATTCCTTGCCCAAGAAAACCCTATGAAATTAATGGGTTCATACCCTTCCAACTTGAAGGGTACATACACACACATGGAGAACCACCCTTTCCCCAACAGATGGATTTGTCACCTGTGAGGCAGATTTCTTGCGGCTGAAGGCCTCGTTCTTTGGGGAAGAGGTGGGGGACGCTGTGCTGCCCGAGGAGGCAGATCCTTTCCCGCTGTCGGTGAACCAGGAGAAAGGCATGAAGGGAGAGACCGAGGAACGGCTGGAGCCCTCCATCAGCTCCCTGTAAGGGACAGCAAAGAACAGGCAGAAAGAAGTTAGTGAGCAGATCCCAGAACCAGTATGATGTAGTGGTTTGAGTGTTGGATTAGAACTCTGGGAGACCAGGGTCCAAATCCCCATTCAGCCACAGAAACCCCACTGGGTCACCTTAGGCAAGTCACACCCTCTCATCCTCAGAAAAAGGCAATGGCCAACCCCTTCTGAAGAAATCTGGCCAAGAAAACCCAGAGACAGGTTCATCTTAGGGTTGCCATAAGTTGGAAATGATCTGAAGGCACGCAACAACAACAACAACATACATCCTTGCAGTGGGAGAAGAATGACTCAGTTGTGAAAAATTGCCAGAAAGTGATTAGGTTCAACTGCTTTTATTGCAAGCCAGCCAGAGATCTTATGATATAGGGTGGGAAATAAATACTTAACTATTTACAGCAACAGGGGTGTAATGTATTGATTAATTAATACCCATTGTTCTGAAGAAGGGAGAAGCTGAACTATTTTGCTTGTGATATGTATTTCTAAGTTGTTTATTAATCACTTCTACACACACACACACACACACACACACACAACACCAAAAGTGGACTTCCAGCAGTAGCAGCTGGTGGTTCTCATGTGGGTGGAGCACTGAATATGCTCCAGGTTTTAGATTTAACTTTAAAGGATTTACCGAAATGTGGAACCTCCTGTGGGGGAGGTAGGATTCAGCATTTGGATAGCTTCTTTAAAGTTCAGACTGAAACCCAGAAGAAACTTGTGGCCTTCCCAACATGGAAGCCATCAGCTTCCACATGTCTACTTAAGGTGTCTAGTTAAGGTGGCTGGTGGGATGGGATGGGATGGCTTATGGCAGGTCACACAGACCTACTGATGTAGTTAAGTTTTTACTCCAAGATTCAAGTCAAGTTTGAAGTAAAGTCTCAAATCCTTGGAAGTCAAGTCTCAAGCTGAATTTCAAATCTGGGAGCCAACTTTAACAGAAAAAAAAGTAGTTGTTGGTGGGGTGTGTGGTGAAGTAGAGTTTCAATAAGTAGACAATCAAGAAGACATGCACAAAGTTAGGTAAAACAAATTCTCGGAGGGGAAACAGCAAATGCCTTAGACAATGGGGCTGAGGTGAAATAATCCTTCTAAAGCTTTTCAAAAGCTTTAGAAGGCTCCTCCAATGTGCAGCAGGGACAGGTTGCTGAGTAGACCTCAAGCTCCACCTCAAGCCTAATGTATTTGGTGGATGAAATTACGCCAACAAGTCAGTCACTAAATAAATCATAGAATCATAGAATCATAGAATCATAGAGTTGGAAGAGACCACAAGGGCCATCCAGTCCAACCCCCTGCCATGCAGGAACTCCCAGTCAAAGCATCCCCGACAGATGGCTATCCAGCCTCTGCTTAAAGACCTCCAAGGATGGAGACTCTACCACACTCCGAGGGAGTGTGTTCCACCATCGAACAGCCCTTACTGTCAGGAAGTTCCTCCTAATGTTGAGGTGGAATCTCTTTTCCTGCAGCTTGCATCCATTGCTCCGCGTTCTGGTCTCTGGAGCAGCAAATACAAGTCACAAGTCAGTGCCTCGTGCACTGTGGAGTGGAGACCAAGTTGAATCACTGAAGGATTTTGGGTTTGAGTCAATCGACTCTGCATCACTGCACAGGCCTGACAAAAGTTGTCCACCCATATTTGAACTTTAAGAGGTATGCAGGGGGCATTTTTGCCTTTTTGGCCATATTAGGTAAAAGACCGCCTTATTTAGCAACAAGAAGTGAGTAGAAATCACTTCTTGATTATTTTGCGTTTAAGAAAAAAAGCATCTCCTGGGACTTCTTGGTGGGGGTCACAAAACCAGCCCTATGGTACTGCATACAGTCCATGCCACACTTTGCCTTTTCCTGTTTTAAAGAATCAAATACCAAATAATGTGGAAAATTTCTGCCGAAAATCTTCAAGTTAGTTACGGTGGACTTACCACACTACCAAAAAAGATGGTAGCATAGTGATACGCTCCCATCAATATTGCACAACAATGCTAAGATTTTCACATGGCATCGCAGTTATCTCATGATTACCCCATGAATAAAGAAGCATTCTAGTGCCACTTTTTATTCACAGTTTTTCCCATGAATAAAATGTGGAGCTATAATGCCTCTTTATTAAAAGGATAATCTTGTGATATCTGTGACGTCATGTGAAAATCTTTGCATTATTGTGCCATATTGATGGGAGCATATTGTTATGTTCCCATCTTTTTCGGTAGTGTGATAAAGTCCTAAGCTAATGGCTGAATAGTCTGACTTGGTAAAAGGCAGCTCCAATCAAACAATGTGAAGAGGGGGAAATAAAACAGCCAGACTGAATCTGGACAGAAATTTCCATCATATTCAGATCCTGAGCATTAATATCTGAGAAGTCCTCCCTGAGGACTCTTACATCTTTTCATCACTTTCCTAACGGAAGTTCCTGGTGCAGAGCATGCATATGTGTGCATGGGATACTCCTGCCACATAAACTTTCAGGGTTCAGCAAAAAAAAAAAAAAAAAAAAAAAAAAAAAAAAAATACTTGGGAGGATGAGCTTACCTGCTCCCCATGGAGAGACGATTGCCCCCTTTCTCCTTCCTGCTTTTCCCAGAAGATGCTCTTCTGAGGGTGACCCTATGGATGATGAGCAAGACAATGAGGAAGACAAGGAAAAACTTGGTGCAGCTTGGAGATATGGAGAAGGCACATTTGAAGAAGTACCTATGGAAGGGATCCCAGGACTGTGAAAAGGATGTGTCCCCTATCACATACAACTCCTTTTTTTAGTACACAAAGGGATCTTGTAGCACCGTTGAAACTAACTGACAGAAAGAAGCTGGTACCATGACCTTTTGTAGACTTTACTTCCTCCGATGCATGGGGACTCAAAGATGTACGCTCAAGTCTACGAAAGCTCACGCTACCAGTTTCTTTCTTTCAGTTAGTCTCTAAGGTGCTACAAAATCCCTTTGCACACTGATTTTCCAGATTAACCTGGCTATGTCTTTGAATTCTATCTCTTTTTTATTTTGCAAGAACCTCCTCCAACAACTCACCCCAAATCCAGGAATTTTCGCCGAGTTTTCTTGTCAAGTCCGATAGTGGGGCTTGCGGGCTCTGGTGGACTCGTGTCCCTGCTATCATCTGAAAAGGGAATGAAGGCAGTGGTTTAGAGAGCTAAAGAAAAGCAGTATTGTATTTAAAACCGGGGGGTGGTGGTGGGGGGGAATGCTTGAAACCTGGGACCAGTTCTCTCCTAGATCTGCCATGGGGCAACATGCCTCCTGCCCCCAGGAAGCCCAAATCCCCAATTTCCTCTCCAATCCTTTTCAAAATAGCCACAGAAAATTGTGTCACTGATCTCATTTTGAGAGGTGTTGCAGAAGAAAATAGAGGTGTTTGGGGACAGTACAGAGTTCTGGGTTGCTTGTGTGGCTGAAGTGGGGATATTTTGTGTGAAGAGGGCCTTTTATATAGCTTCGGAGCATAAATGCCTGACCATTATAAAAGTTTTTTTTAAAAAAACTACGGCTTGGGGGGTAGTGCTTAGTGGCATCAGATGCCATATAGTAAAGATAAGCATTGAGAGAGGGTTTCGGTTACCCCAGCCCCATTGCTCACCATCTCCAGAAGTCTGTGGTCTGCACTACCCATGTTATCAGAACCAAAAAAAAAAAAAAATCATTTCCAGTTTTGCAGTAAAAGGGCTACCTCACATCCGCCAAAGGTGTATGTCTCCCATCCCACATAGGCTTAAAACAGAGAGCATGTGCCTTGATATGCCTCCATTTTGTGGCCATTGGATGTGTGTATGCAATGAGAGGCCTAGGGAAACCAAGAAGACTTGAGGGCCTTGATCGGCTGCACAGGTCCCATAGGCTGCACAGTTGCACCTTCCAATCTAAGAGCTTTATCACACTACCCTGTTTCCCTGAAAATAAGACATCCCCATAAAATAAGATCTAGTAGAGGTTTTGCTGTATTGCTAAAAGTAAGACCTAGCAAAGTTTTTGTATATAAATATATATATACAGTATATAATAAATGTTCAATTTTTTTGTTCAACAATAAATGAATTCTTCTTCATGGAAAAATAAGACATCCCCTGAAAATAAGACCTAGCACATCTTTGGGAGCAAAAATTAATATAAGACACTGTCTTATTTTCAGGGAAACACGGTAGCAAGATCCCATGGGAAAATGGGTATTAAACACGATTTAAACTACATTCAAATTTAAATAGAACTTGAAAATTTGGGGGGTTTATCACATCGAATTGCTTCAAAATGAAATTACGCGAAGTTAATCCAAAGTTAAAGCAGAGAAATCTGGCAGCTTTTTAAATTTTGGTTGTTCCGAATTTAACAAGCTGTCAGTTTTCTCTGCTTTAACTGCGGTTTAACTTCACATTATTTTACGTTAACTGTAGCGTCGTGTGATAAACTTTGCACACACTTTATATTCAATGCACTGCAAGTTGGAAAATCTTGTAATAATTATTTAGCTCCAAATTAAGTATGCAGTTAATGAGATGTTTTCTTAGGGGGAAAAAATAGGCCCTGTGCCCCTAATCCCAGTGAATGTGGAGGGCCCACTGTAGTATTTTGCAATTAAAGACGTCAATCTTGGTAGAGCTATAAGTAGATCAGGCATCTCACAGGAACATTAAGCAACATCCCAGCTTGTGATGGCAAGACACATGCTTCTTTCACCACCACCACAACCCAGTGCCCCTGAGCCAGCAATTACCTTCGCTGTGCCGCTCCCTGCGTGCATAGATGGGTGAACTGTCGGAGCTGGGGCAGGACTTGGGGGACGAACTGGTCGGGGTGCTGCCTAAGGCTTCCTGCGAGGAGGTGTTGGTCAGTGGTCGGTAACGGATGAGAGGCGATGAAGGCTGTTCCTCTTGCTCCAGGGACCTCCGGACTGTTGAAGTGTCAAAAGAGAACTCCCCAGTGCGAGTGAAGGGTGAGGAACCTGAGAGGGGTGAAGAGGCCTGGAAGGAGCCATGAAGAGGGGACCTCAGGCGATGGAGTGGGCTTCCACAGGTATCACCCCCCTGCAGGGAAAAAAAAGCAGAGAGCAAGTAGCAAGCTGCCAGAGTTATCCTGGCAAAAACAGAGCTTTGGAAATGTAATCTTGTGGACTCCCAGAAGTCAAGTCACTTTTCCAAGCTCTAGTTTACTGGTTGATGCATGCACATTAATACTAAGTAGGGTGCCCTCTCAGGAGACACACAGGAGGTGATCTTGTTGGCTATTTTGAACTACAGTGGGCCCTTGGTATCTTCTGGTATTTGGTTCCAAGACACATGATGATGATGATGATGATGATGATGATGATGATGATGAGCAGCAGCAGCAGCAGCAGCAGCAGCAGCAGCACAGTTTGCCGCTTTGACTTTTGCCGATCTGATTATTTGCACTTTTGATTATTATTATGTTCTCTCTAGGAATCTCTAGGTCCTGCAGCACAACTCTGCCAGAAGTTGACCATAGAATTGTGCTGGAGAATCTAGAAGTCCCGAAATAAAACATTTCTCTAGGTATTTGGAGGTTATATGAGCAACCTCTGGCAGATGTTGATCATACAGTTGCACTGGAGGACCTGGAGATTCCTAGAGAGGTGTTCTCTTGGGTACAAAGAATAGTGTTGTTTTTTTTTATTTGGGTTTTTTTCCACATTCATGGGGGTGCTTCACCCCTAACCCTAGCAAATGTGGAGGGACCACAGTAGTAGTAGTAGTAGTAGTAGTAGTAGTAGCAGCAGCAGTAGTCTCCCCATGGATTGAGGTGGGGGACAACAACTAACAAACAACATCAGTTAAAACATACATACATTTAAAATAATAATAATAATAATAATAATAAAAAATTTTATTTCTATACCGCCCTTCCTACGATCAGGGCGGTGAACAACATAAACAACATACATAGTTAAAACATTCCAATTAAAAAAACTAAAACAAAGCTATATAAATAAGATGTACACATATTAAAACAATCCACATCTAAAAAGCCATCCTTTAAAATTCACAATTTAAAAATCATCTGGATAAGCCTGCTGCAAGAGACCAGTCTTTAATGCCCTTTTAAATTCAGACAGTGTATTCAGCTGTCAAATCTCTTCTAGCAGGTCATTCCACAGTCTAGGGGCAGCTGAAGAAAAATCCAAAATCTTTGGATGCTCAAGTCCCATTAAATACTATGGCAGAGTGAAATGGTATCTCTTATAGAAAATGGCAAAATCAAGGTTTGCTTTTTGGAATTTATTATCTTTTTGGAATATTTTCAAGCCATAGATGGTTGAATCTGTGGATAAAGAATCCATGGATATGGAGAGCTGTACAATGGAATAGATGATAGGTACATTGGCAGCAGAAATTATGTAGCCGTGGTGGGAAACAGAGAAGCCATTTCATTGACAGAGGAAGCTGATGGATTTCCAATCAGATTTTCTCTACAGTGCCTGGCTTTCAGAGGAATCACTGAATCTAAAGGCACTGTGGAAATGTTCCCTTGGGAAATCACCTTTTGGAAAATCACCTGTGGGACAGGCAATGTCACAAAGCAGACTTCCCAGAGCACCTTTAGTGTCAGAATCCATCCACTGCAGAGATATTCTGACATAAAGGAAAGGAAGCTTGTCATCCACTATATCAACAATATTGTTTTTAATCATTACAGCTGGCTCTCCACGTCTGTGGGTTTCATTTTTGCGGATCTCATTATTCACAGAGTATTTGCTCCTGCCTCTGCTCCTGGCCCTGTGCCATTTTTAATAGGGACTGCAAGCCTCAGGAGACAGAGTCTGCAAACAAGGTTTGTAACTCCCTATTAAAAACGGTGTAGGGCAGCAATAGCAGCAATGGCAAGCCCCATCAGTCGCCTGCTAATATCTTGCAAAGCAACCCTGCCGTCTCAAAGGCATCTGCATTGAGTTGAATCCATTGATTCTTGTGTGTGTGTGCGTGCGCACGCTAAATATGATAGCATGGGTAGTTTTTTGTTTTTTCCACTTTGAGGTCCTGTGCACCTAACCCCAGTGAATGTGGCGGGCTGATGATAATAATAATATTTTTTAAAGCTTCACTCCCAAGGAGTGGGAAAAATACTTGTGGGCCATTGTGCTCCAAAATGCAGAAACAACTTGATCAGCTTTGGAGTTTATCACATGAGAAGAATTTCTTTCAATTTCGAAAGAAATGTAAGTGAGGCCAATTTGGAATTGAGTAAATTTGCTAGTTCAGCGAATTTACGTGATTGTGTATTGACACTGCATTGCGTTCAGAACTGCCCAAAATTGCCTCCCAGTGCCCAAAATTGCATGTGATAGTTTCACGCAAAACCCCATGATTGCATTCGGAAGGACTTCCCTTTGCCCGAAAATGTGTGTGATCAGTTTTCACGCAATCACGCGAAACCCCATGATTGCATTCAGATTGCCATTGGATTATACTTCCAATTCCCTTTGTGTGATAAACTCCCTAGTGTGTTATGCGCCTTAACTCTGGAAGCATCAACATTGAAGAAATATTGCAGTTTGTCATCATTTTAAGCACTATAGCTCCACCTAAAGAATCCTGGGATTTGTAGTTTTACAGGAGAGCAGGATTCGAATCCCCACTTGGTCATGGAAACCCACCGGGTCACCTTGGGTAAGTAGCAGTAGTTGTTGTCGTTGTCATTGTTGTTGTTATATTTATATCCTGCCCTTCTCCCAAGGCTGGGACTCTGGGTGGCTTACAACATTAAAAAACACCATACAGATAAAAACATACAAAAATAGTATATTAAAATAGAATTAAAATTACTACACTAATTGAAACTACTTTATAAAGATTAAAATGGTTACAATGCATTAAAACAATACAACAACATCCCACCACATGCCTTAAAAACTTACTTTTTTAAAAGCCCTAAACAAGTAGGTCTTAGCCTGCTGGCAGAAGGATAACAAGAAAGGGGCCATTCACATTCTCTCGGCCTCAAAGAACGACAATGGCAATGGCAATCCTCTGAAGAAACATGCCAAGAAAACTCCTGATAAGGTTTGTCTTAGGAGTTGGAAATGGGCTGAAGGCACACAACAACAATAACAAGCCAGGATTCTGTAGGATGGGTCCACAGCACTTAAAGTGGTGTCAAATGTGTTGTTTCTACAGTGCAGAGGCAGCCTTATACAGAGGAAAGGAGATCATTTTATGCTTTCTTTCAGATAGAAAAATGGCTTGGCTTAGTCCTGATGAGTTTATTACAGCCTAATCTCTCTTTTGTGTCTATTGATTTGCACAATTCTCTCAATATGTAAGTGAGCATGAATTAAGCACTTAGAGCAGGCTAGGTCTTGATCAAGAGAAAGGAAAGTTATGTTTCCAGCCAAAAACAATAAGGAGGCATGAAGAAAGAACAGTGATGAAGGTCCCATCACACTACAGAATTATACTGCTATTATCCCATTTTAACTACCATGGCTCCATCCTATGGAATCCTGGGATTGGTAGTTTAGGGAGCAACATATTGAATACTCAACCAGACTCCTCCAATGTCTCACTAAATTACAAAGCCCAGGATTGCATAGGATGGAACCATGGCAGTTAAAGTAGAATCATAGTGCTATAATTCTGTAGTGTGAATGAGCCCCAGATATGCGAGCGGTCAGTAAAACCAAGGGAATAAGGAGTGTCTGGAAACAGTGAAATTTCCAACTCGGCATGAAACACACTGTGTTACCTTGGGCAAATCACACTCATTCTCAAAGGAGGACAATGGCAAATCTCCTCTGACAAAATCTTGCCATGAAAAACCCATGATAGGTTCACTGGAGGGTTGCCATAAGTTGGAAATGACTCGAAGGCACACAACAACAATGAGTGAAAAACAGAGGTTAGAGTTACCAACTGGCTATGGGATGTAAAAAAATATATAAAATCTCCCTGAAAATGGGCAAACCATTGTCTGTCCAAGTAGACATAGTACTAGGTGGAACTGCTATAAAATAGCTTATCATACTTCTGTCATTATAGAGGCTTGCTAGGTACTAACTCTCTTTGAGTCTGCATCCATATTGCAGAAATAATGCAGTCTGACATCACTTTTAACTGCCATGGCTCAATGCTGGCTCAATGCTATTGAATTCTGGGATTTGCAGATTTGTAAGATATTTAGTCTTCTCTGTCAGAGACCACTGGTGCAACAACAAACTACAAATCCCATAAGATGGAGCCATGATGACAGATACAGAGATGCAGCCGGGGGGTGGGGGGGTGGGGGGTGAGCAAGGGCCTGAATTTTATCAACAGCCCCAACAAAAACAGGCCCATTGAATCAATTGGTAAATGGTGAGTCAGCACATGTGTAAATCTCATTGATTCTGTGAGTCTATTCTTGTTGGCGAACCAAAAAAGATTCAGGACAGAGAGTCCTGTGGAGCCTTAATGGCTAATAAATTTATTATTGCATTGGCTTTCATGAACTGTGGCCAACTTAATTGTGAAACCAGCAGGAAGAACTGCCGATGACAATTAATAAGGTTACCCATTCACAACACTGCTCTGATAACACACACTAGGAGAGTTATAAGAGCTTAAATAACATAAAAGCACCAGATCCCATCTGATCTTGGAAGTGAAGCAGGATCAGCTCTGATTAGTACTTGGATGGGAGACCACCAATAAAATTCAGGTGCTATAGGCTATATTTCAGAGAAAGAAAATGGCAAAAACCATCTCTGAGAAGTGGCATCACCTGGTGTGGAAATTCATGGTGTCATCCACTCATGGACTTCTTCACTTATCACACATAAAGAATCTTTGATCATTTTTTTTGTACTAGTGTTACTCATAATCATAATTCCTGTCTATCACTGAATGTAATGGTAAAAATAATGACATTAGTAATGAATGATGTTTTTGATGCTTTGTATTGTTTTATTGGGATTATTTTAAATTCTGAGATAGTTTAATTTCAGTTTAAGGGGTGGGAGGTAGGGATTGGGCTGTTATTTTTAACTGTATTTGTCTTTTTTTAACTTGTTGTACCCTGCCCCTATTGCTTCTTCAGAGGGGCAGTTTATAAATAAAAATTATTATTATTATTATTATTATTATTATTATTATTATCTTCTTCAGTATTTTACACGCAAATGCCACAGCCCATTTTTGTCAAAAGGCAGATGTTTGGGGAGCAAAGGTATCATCCACACTTAGCGTGTCACCTAAGTTCACTCCCTACAACCCCTAGCAATACCACTGTCTCTGAATATTCCTTGCCTAAGCAACCTTATGGAATTCATAGTGTTGCCTTAAGGTCAACAGGGGACTTGAAGGCACATATAGAGAGAGAGAAGGAGGGAGAGGGAGGGGGAGAAAGCGCACTAGGGATAAGCCACACTAGGTAATATGATCATTCATTTTCAAATCTCTGCAAAACAACTCAGATAGCTGTTTTGGCCACTCCTTTCTGCTCCCACTGAGCCTTGACCCAGTCACACCATCTCTTCAGTGTTTTAAATAGACACAGGCAAACACTACAGCCTGTTTCTGCCCAAAGGCAGATGTTTGGGGAATTGTGGTGTCCGCACCCCCTGCACATCCCCAATGATGCTCCTGCTTGGAAATGCTACTTTTTTGGATGACCTCGGATAGAATTCTCCTGAGCAGAGAATTCCAGGGATCTAAAAAAAAAAAAATGACTTTTCATGACCTAGACAGTCTTCAGCTTCTGCTACCTTTTAAGAGAAGTGGAAAGATGAACAGGTTGGGAGAGGCCTAGGTAGCCACACAGGCACAACATCGGAGGGAGCGACAGAACATTTCATTACTGACCTTCTTCTCTGGGACCTCATCCCCTTCTGTGGAGCTGACACTGTCTCTCAAGCGGGACCGGGAGGGACGTTGCCGCCTGCCCTTGGCCGAAAGCTGGGCTCGAGCCTTCTGCAAGCTGCTGTCCAGTCTCTGGGTCTCTGGAATCACATCATTAAAATCTGGGAGTGAAAGAGAGAAACGGGAAGGATGGCCGTGGGGGACAGAACAGGGTGCAGGGGGGCAGAGAGGAAGCAGGCAAGAAGAAAGAAAGAGTGCATGAGAGAGAGAGATTACGGCAGAAGATGGCACAAAGAAGGAAAATAAGGATCGCAGGAGGAAATATGGAACACGGAGCAGTAAAAGGCGTAAAGAAGGGTGCCAAGTGACAGAGGCAACATAAAAGTGGGCAGCAGGTGGGGGGGGGCATTTAAAATGAGATGCCCAGAGCATGGACACATGAAGGGTTAGAAGGGGAGGAGACACAGAGAAAGTGTTCAGAGAGGAGAGGAACACCCATCATCCCACATCACCTTTTCAAATGCAAGATTAGAAACTAGATGTGACCTCCCATGACAAATACACTATGTTGGGGGTAGGTGTAATAAAATGGGTCCTGACATATGACAACTCCTTGCAGCTGCCCATACAGACTTCGGTATGGTGAGCCATTTTGTAGATATACCTGTTCTCTCCATGCCACCATAAACATCTTTCTCTCATACCTTCCTCATACCAAAAAGACCTGGTCCCCAGATGAGATCCAACATCACTTCAGTGTAGTATAAACATCTGTAGGCAGTCACATTATCCTGGCATTACAGAACCTCCGTACAAAATACAAATGTGGTACAAATATGTGGATAATTGATCAATGTGCATGATCAGCAGCCTGTCACACAAACACAATGCACAAACACAAATGCACATCACACAGAGGCAATAAGCATTCACATGTATACTTTAATGTGTTACTGCATATATAATGGTTCCACATACCGTAGTCTGCTACCATCACCTGGACACAAAATCTGTAGACATTGTCTACAAAATTCACTTGCATGTGTCGCACACTTACACCTGCACATGTCATCCACAAGATTCTGGCCAATATCTCTTTAGCCTGAAGGCCAAATTCCATTTCAGAGATGTTCCCAGGGCCCAATATCAGTGATGGGCAGGGCAAAGTACAAAAAGGTAGGATCAAAAATAGAGCATATTTTAACCTAGGGCTTCCTCAGTAACAGTCTCAGGAGAACCATTTCAACCATTTTAAACAAGAAGGGAAATCCTGTACAAACTAGATGGTGGTATCATGGGAAAGAGGGCCTGGTCATCTGGGAAACCCCAGAAGGCCAGAATGGGACCCTAGGGTTTGCATTTACCCACTCCTGCTCCACCATGAAGCCTGAAGTGCTGAAGAAAACTTTCCCTGCCTGATATAAATCCTCATCCATGAAAGTTTCATTATGTGGACTCTGCATCCATACAAGAAGCTGCTGACATCTGAGGGTTTATGATGTCCTATTGACCTCATGGGCTACATCTCTCAGGGCAAAATGTGAGATTTAGGCCAACATCGTGTTAGTGACACGCCAGCTCCAACAGGTCTTGCCTAAAAAGAAGAAGAGCCCTCCCTCCAGTCCATCTGCCATGGTCCATACCTCCGAGGGAGAGAAGATCTGCTGGATTTTCCCCTTTCCCCACCATCTCTCCCTTCTCCTTTTGTGTCATGTCTTTTTAGATTGTAAGCCTGAGGGCAGGGAAATGTCTAATTAAATTGTAAGCCACTCTGATAGCCTTGGCTGAAGAGTAGGGTAGTAATAATAATAATAATAATAATAATAATAATAATAAATGAAAATTATACTTGTATATTTAACTTTTCTGATCATGGTGGATGGAGGAATTCAGCTCCTCCATCCACTACAACACCCTCCCTGAGTCACCTACATTTATTCTGTCTGGGCATCTCTCCATATCAATTCAGTGGCCTGCAGGAAGAAAAGGGCATCTTCTTCAACATTCATGGAGTCCATCAGAGGTCCTGGAGGATGACATCAATTTCTTGCAGATGGCCTCAGGGACAGAGCCAGCTACCTACCTGGCTGCCCCTCATTCTTTCCCCATCCTCCCTTGACACTGAATGGCTGTGGTGAAGGGCACCCAGCCAGGAATCAGGTAGTCTGAATGGGAACGGGGTGGGAACAAGACATAATTATTTGTGGCACTGCACAGGAAATTATGCTCAATGCACAGAAAATGCTGTTTTCTGTGCAAAACAACCACATATGAATTTTATGCAGACTAGGGTGGTGCAATTGGCTTACACATTGTAAACTGCTGAGAGTGTGCTTAGTTCACTATGAACCAGTATAGAAATATAAGTGCTATTGCTATTGCTGTTCCACCCAATCACCTGCCCGTTGAATGTCCCATACAACCAGCTGCTCAATTGCATGGTGGATCAACTGCCCGTATGGCTCATTGGTGTGCCCAGTGACACATTAGCACAACAAAATCATGGTTCTCCCGTATACATACCCCATTTCTTCCCTTTCCCACCACTGACCAGTTTGTTAATTTTAAATCCATTGTATTGTTTGTAAACTGACATGTTTGTCATCATTTTGCTCCACTGGGTATGCAATGGGCCGATCGTGCATTGTCTACTTGTGTGCTTTTGCAATCTGTTCTCAGGTGGGTGACAAAAAATATTCCTGTTCCTAACTACTTCCACACCAACATACAGTATGCACACCAGCATGGTAGTTTGCTCTTTCTGGCTTGAAATGCAACAAACTAGGATGCTTTTTGCTCTGGTGTAAAGCTCCAGAATCTGGCTCGGGTGCATTTTCTTCCTTTTCAGCCATGTGTGTCATCTCAACAGATAAGGTTCAAAATAGAGTGGGGCCATTTCTTTTAGCCTGTCCAGACAACTCCATAACCCTGAATTACAAATAAGCTTTGAAAACTGTATGGTGTTTTTTTAAAGAGTTTCTTGCAGTGGCAAGAAGTTGGCAGCATAAGCTTTCATAGACTATGCATTTGAGGAAGTAGACTGAAGTCTACAAAAGCTCATGCTGCCAACTTCTTTCTTTCAATTCATCTCAAAAATGCTACAAGCTCTCTCTACATAACCATCCTCCCTGTCTCCGTTGTCCTGATTTATACCAGGAAACTGGAAGTCTTCAGTGAATGAATGTCTTGAATCACGAGCGTGACATTTCAGATTTTGAAACTGGCCTGTTTTGATGGATTAAATGAACTAATGTGGTTTATACAACATTTACTAATTTGGCAGCAAGCCGCCAAAAACATACTGTCAAATGTTTATTCCTCCTCATCTGATATTATCTAATGTTGACATTCACTGCAAATTGGCTGTCAAAAGAACTGACTGCTACCAGTCAGATACCATCAAATGCTTACTGTGACACAAATGTATCCTTCTCTTTCACACACACACACACATATATATTTGCTTATGACAGAGGCCATGCAGCACAACATACAGTTGCTCAGAAGTAAGTCCTATAGAATTCACTATATCATGCTCTCCCAGGTAAACAAACAAACAAACAAACAGCTTCATTTATATACCGCTTCATACCCTTAAGGAGTGTCTAAGCGGTTTACAATTGTAAGCTATTTGCCCCCCAACAATCTGGGTACTCATTTTAGCGACCTCGGAAGGATGCAAGCCTGAGTCAAGCTTCAGCCCTTTGCTGGTCTTGAACTCGCCACCTTATGGTTTTGAGTGAGTGGCTGCAGTACAGGCATTTAACCACTGTGCCACCAGGGCTAAATCTTTATGGATTACATGCCACAGCCTGCATCTAAAATGTATCTAAAGAATATCTTTAGAAGTGGATTGTAATCCATGACAGCTGCACGGAAATAAAGCACTTAATCTTAAAGGTACCACAAGACTTCTCTCTTTCTATTGTTGTTGTATGCCTCCTAGTCATTTTCGACTAATGGCAGACCTATCACAGGATTTTCTTTGCAAGATGTAGTTAGAGGAGGTCTGCCATGACCTTCCTTTGAGGCTGAGAGAGAGTGTCATGTCCAAGGTCATCCAATGAGTTTCCATGCCCAAGCAGGGATTCAAACCCTGGTCTCTAGGAGTTGTAGTCCAACACTCAAGCTACTCCTCCACGCTGGCTTCTCTCTTTCTATACTAAAATATTATTTAAAAAACCAAGTATGTTTGGCATCCTGTTGGTGAATTATGATCACAACTTACTTTTGGGGCCATTGTGGAAGATGTTCTGACCACACAATAACCAAAATCCCTCTACCCACCTTGTAGCAATGCATCCCCAACCCACAACATGTTATGTCTGTGTTGTCTGAAAGCAGGGGGATAACTGTGTCCAGCTACTTTCCTACAGCTGGATGCGCTGCAAGGATGCCATCTGCATGGACATGCCAAGGACCCTTACCAGTGGATGCCTGTTGCAGTGTGTCCAGCTAAAGGAAAATAGTTGGATATGTCTCCACAGATCCTTCCACTCTCTGTTGACACAGAAATGACCATGTTGGAGGAGTGGTGCTACTAACGTGGATTTTGAGGGGTTGAATTGGAAGATGTAGCTATGCAATAAATGCCCATCTCCTGATGAAAGATCTTGGCCTATTTCCCCCACTCCCCTCTTTTTTGTACTGAAAAAGAGTAGTATAGTTATCTCTTTAACAATTGCTCTCACGTTATCTGCACACAGCATGCCACCTCCCACACAGATGGTACTTCTTTTTCATAAACACCTGCATAACCTCATGTATCACACACAAATGTACATGAGAAACACCAGGATATGTGTGGCCCTCCTAATGTTGTTGGACTGCAATTTCCATGATACCTACTACTGCTGGTGCCATTGGCTAGGGCTGTTGAGAACTCCAATCCCACAATATCTGGAGGGCCACATGTTCTCCATCCCAAATCATTTAGAACATGGAAACAGAAGATGAAGAAAAGGGTAAGCATTGCCCTAGTTCTTGAAGGCTTCCAGATGGTGTTGAACAATTCTCCAAGAGGCAGTGACTACCTCCTTCTGCAACAGAATAAAAAGGATGTGTACATGCATAAACTCGCCCATATATACTGTGGGCCCTTCCCACACATGGTGGTTCAGTTCCAGAATAATAATAATAACTATTATTATTTTTATTTATAGCCCACCCATCTGAACAGGCAATCGGGTCGCCCATGGATGGAAAATGTGGGAACTCAAGTCCATATTAGTCAATGGGTGGTGATGCGCACACACCCAATTCAGAGTGCCCATGGGTACATGCCACCATTGGCTAATATGGTTCTGGATGATCCACATCAGCTCCAATCCGTGGATCCACTGATATGATAGGCTCACTCTATTTCCACTATTTCTCTGCCATTAGTCATATCCTTATAAATTTTTTTTTTTAAAAAAAGGGGGGGGGGCTGCCAGACTTTAGGATGACCCGTGGCTTTAATCTACACTTCAGAAATAATGCAGTTTGACACCACTAACTGCCATGGCTCAATGCTATGGAATTCTGGGAACTGTAGTTTGTTGTGGCCCTAGAGCTCTCTGACAAAGAAGGCTGAATATCTCTCAAAACTACAAATCCTGGAATTCCACAGCATTGAGCAGTTTCAAACTGCATCATTTCTGCAAGGCAAATTAGACCCTAGACGTTATCATGCATAAATTACAGTTCTCAGATGAAGCAATTTATATAGTTTTCCTCTGTCATACATGACCTGACCTCTGCTCCTTCCATACAACTGCACAGTAGTCCCATCTCCCCCCGCCATTTGCTATCTGTGCTCATGCACCATTGCAACAGCACCTTCCCTGCATAAAGAACAGCCAAAGACAATCATACCTCATGAATTGTTAATTCAAATCAGCTCAGCAATTCTGGCAAGAGTGCACACAGCGTGCATGAGTGTGAGTGTGTGTGAGTGTGTGCAAGTGTGCATGTGTGTATGTGCATGTGTGTATAGGCAGGCGTATAACTGAGTGTCTCCTGGGTGTTGAAAGGCAGCCACCGCTTAATTGACTACACAGACACGCTGGGAGTGGGAAGCAAGGAACATCGATATCGAAGGGCATGAAATATCAGCAGGCAAAGCCAGAGTGTTGGGAGTAAGTGTTTGTGTGTATACAAACACAACCTTGTTTGGAAATGACAAATGCAGAGATTTGTGCTGTGTGGATACTCTGTCATGGAACTTTTGCTCTCTACATCCCAGATATCTGAAGCTTGGCTTGTTACTCCATGGTGAGAATTCTAAACATGCTCAGAGATATTCTCATAATACAGGAAATACACTTGTGCATGTATGGGATTATCTAACATGGACATTGACTTGAAAATCCTATGTAGTGAAGGTAAAGAATCAATTAGTTGCGGTAGGCTAAAAAGGTCAAGTAGCCTTCAGATTAAATTCCCAGAGACAGAGTAAAAGTAGAAGAGAAAGCAAGTAAGTGAGGTAAGGTAAGATAAGAGAAAGTGTATGTAATAGTTGGAAGGTTTCATTGAGGGAATGAAAATAGTAAGAAATATAACAGAAAGAAAGGAATTAATATAGACGTATAGATTTAAGGACAGGCTTCTTGCGAGTAAGAAACAGAATGTTTGAAGAAGAAGGTGAAGAATTTGAATCGTGTAAGGAAGGTAAAAGTAGAGGGAAAGGTAGGCTAGAAGGAAGTAAATCAAAGGATAATGAAACTGGGAAAGATCGGAAGACTAATTTGATCAATTAATTTTGAGCCATTGGTTATTAGTTTTAAAATGAATTTGAATGATTATAATTTTTTTTAGATAATGAAAGGTATAATAGCAAAATGAAATTGAATGGGTATCACAAATGTGCTTTTTTGTTATATGTTAAATGTCACTGTTTTGTGTTTTGTTTTTGTTTTTTGTTTTTATTGATGTTGTTAGATTTGTTATGTATGTTATGAAAATCACTTAATAAAAATATTTTTAAAAAGAAAAGAAAGAAAATCTAGGGGGAAAAAACCTTTTACTCTTTGGTTTCATGTGGTGGTGCTTCAAAGGGATTCCCTTTAAGCAAGTTCAGCCCTCTGTCTTGTAAGGTAATTTAAGTTTCATAAGGCTTCAATCTCTGGTAAGGAAACAAAAATATTTAAATATCAAAAATATCAAAGCCAAGCCTGTTAGGGTCTAACGTTAAATCAGCAGAGTACCAGATATGTGTCTTTGTCTAACTATGCTACCCTAAGGACTGAGACTGATTCAAAAACAACACAAGTAGCTTGCAGTGCAAACAAAAGTTTACTAATGGCTATATATTCATAGAAACTATATCTTAAACTAGCTAGTGAATAGTTCAGGTACAGAAAAAAAGTATCGTTCCTTCCTTCCAAATAAAAGTGAGATTGGAAGAAGATGGAAAACCAACAGTGCAGGAGAAAATCTTTTAGTGTGAGAATGTGAATTTCCCTAAAAGGGGGGACTGACTATATCACATGGTTAGTTTCAATGAGAGAGAGGGAGGGGGAAATCCCTATCTATCTAAGGTGGGGGAAAGTGAATACAAAAATCTTCAAACATGTCTTCCCTGGACTCAGTATTTGCAATCCATTCTGGTCAGTACAAGCAGAACTTCTGAGAGGTGTAGTTCTGCTTAAACTTTTCGCCTCTTGCCAATTTTCCATGTTAAATTAAGCAACTCCAATTTTGTTCTTATGTGCAAGAACTGAAACTTTTAGAAATGCTTCTGCCACTGGGAGAGACTAATAGAGAATCTTAGAGCTGTAAGAAAGCACATGGATTACCTAGTCCAATTTCCTGCCCTGTGGAAATATGCAACTAAAGCACTCTTGAAATATGCCCATCCAATCTCTCTATAAGGCCTCCGAAGATGGAGAGTCTACCGTCCTCTGTAGTAATCCATTCCACTGTCAAACAGCTCTTGAACTAAAAAAGTTCTTTCTAATATTTAGATGAAATCTCTTCTCTTGTTATCTGAATCCACCGGATTGTGTTTCAGACTCTGGAGCAGGAAAAATATAAGCTCTCTTCTTCTAAATGACATCTCTTCAGATGTTTAAAGAGAAACTACCATGTCCTCTCTCAGTCTTCTCTTCTCCCAGCTAATCATACCCAGCTCCCTAAGTCAATCCTCATAAAGTTTGGCTTCCACACCATCACACTGTTTGTGTTTAGTTTGTTGCCTATTAAGATCCCTAGGTCCTTTTCATATCTACTACTTTCAAGCCAGTTGTCACACATCCTATATTTGTGCATTTCATTTTGCCTGCCTAGATATAGGACAGTGGGCCTTCCACATTCACTTGGGTTAGGGACACAGGACCTCCATAAAAGTAGAAAAAATGCAAATTTAAAAAAAACCCACTTAAAAAAACCCCTGAGAATATCTGTCTAGAATCTCTAGTCTAGATCCTCGACAGCAATTCTTTGGTAAACTGCTACTGGTGGCTGACCACCAAATTGTGTAGGAGAACCTACAGATGTCACTAAAGAGAGAGGTCGTGAATTCTTCTTTTCTCAAAAACCAAACTTGTTCAATTTGCAGATCAGGTTCAGTTATTTAACAAGACATCACAAACACAAATACACATACATACACATGCTCCAGAATAGAGGGACTGAGGGAATGAGAGAGAAGTAAAGGGAAGGAGTATACATACATACTAATAGACACACACTCTCACTCTCTCTTTCTCACAGACACACAATATAGGAGAGGAGGAGTATGCAGTTTCAAAAATAGACCACGAAATATTGCTTCCTCTAAACACATACACATAGGGAAAGCCTGGTGTAACCATCAGAGTGTTGGAGTAAGAAAGAGAGAACGTGCTAATATGAATTACTTACTTAGTTGTGAAGCTTAAAAGATGACCTTGAGCTGGACATTAATTCTCAGCCTACGCCACCTCATAAAGCTGTTGTGAGCACGAAAAATGTGGGGCAAACCATACATGGCACCTTGACCTACTTGAGTAAAGGTGCAATATACTGTAAATGCAATAATAGTGTGGCACAGCTGCTCTCTCACTTTATCTGTTCATGTGTCTGGAGGTGAGACTCTAGCTCGCTTCGCAGGGGATTCATTTGCATGCAGAAAGTCTCAGCCCCTGGCATCTGCAGCTGAAAGGATCACCTAGCCAATAATGGAGAAGGTGAGAGCCAGCATGGTGTAGTGATTTGAGCATTGCACTAAAACTCTAGAGACCAGGGTTCAAAAGCCTGCTGAGCCATGAAAACTCATTGGGTGACTCTGGGCAAGTCACACTCTCTCAGCCTCAGAGGAAGGCAAAGGCAGGCAACCCACCTCGAATAAATCCTCCCAAGAAAACCCCATAACAGGTCCACCTTAGATCTATCGTCAGTCAAAAATGACTTGAAGGGACAAAGCAACAACAAACGGGGAAGGTTCTTCACTGTCTGAGGCCCCGGAGAGCTGCCACCAATCAGAATAGCTGATAACTGGCTGGATGGACAAATGGTTTGCTCTTTTATAAGACACCTTCCTATGTTCCCAGAAAAGTCCTAGATGGAAGTCTGTGGAGAAGAGGGAATATCACACAAGGAAAGAATGATGCTGAGTCCTAGTTTGACATAGGAGTTTATCACACGAGAGGAATTTCTCCCAATTTCAAATGGAGCCAATTCGAATTCACGTAAATTCGCTAGTTCAGCGAATTTACGTGAATTCGAATTGCATTCGGAATGCATTCAGAATGACTTCCCATTGCCTGAAATTGCATGAGATACTTTAATACACAATTACGTGAAACCCCATGATTGTGTTTGGAATGACTTCCCATTGCCCGAAATTGCGTGAGATACACTCATTCGCAATAACGTGAAACCCCATGATTGTGTTCGGATTACCATTGCATTATACCCCTAAATTCCGCCGTATGATAAACTCCCATAGAAACTGGAATTCTGAGCATTGAAGTCCAAAAAAGAAACTTTTCCACACTCTGTTTTGGATGGTTGTGCAGAAGAGGCTCATGTGGTTCTTATTTTTTTCTTTTCAAGATGTTATTTTTCTAGACACCAATTGCAAGCAAGCTTGGATGATCATCTGAAATCCAAATCCTAGCCTCCTTCTCTCTGCCCTCAAATGCCAGGCTTGTGAGCTCAAAAGCAGAGTAATGGAAAATGCCCAGCAGGCAGCAGTAGGCATCAAGCCAGCCCTATCAAAAGCCACTACTGAGCAGTGAAACTCCCAGATCTTCAGTGAGTAGCTGGGTACCCAGGAAGGCAAAGTCAGCTTTTTTTCCTCAGCTGCAGAAATGCAGCTACAGGCAGGTGCTTTCCCCACTACTACTCCATCGCCAGCCAATAAATGGCCATGGCAGCTTTGGTGCTTGAAAACTGCTTGGGGGAAGTTGGAGACACTGCTCAAGGAGGTAGTGATTCCCTTCTTCCTCAGCATCCAGAAAAGGACATACATTAACAGCAATGTTAGCTTCCACCTGTGAATGGAGTTTATCACACAGGAGGAATTTCTCTCAATTTTGAAAGAAATGGAAGTGAGGCCAGTTCGGAATTGAGTAAACTCGCTAGTTCAGCGAATTTATGAGATTGCGTATTGACACTGCATTGTGTTCAGAACTGCCTAAAATTGCCCCTCAGTGCCCAAAATTGTGTGTGATATTTTCTCACGCAATCACACGAAACCCCACAATTGCATTCAGAAGGACTTCCCTTTGCCTGAAAATGTGTGTGATCAGCTTTCACGCAATCACGCAAAGCCCCATGACTGCAATCAGATTGCCATTGGATTATACTTCCAATTCCCTTTGTGTGATAAACTCCAATGTCATCAACAGGATTCCAGGCTCAGGCTGCAATCCAACATCCCTTCTACATATCTTATAGAGCTGCATGTGGAGATATGCTGCACCAACTCTGTGCAATTGCCATGCAAAACAGCAACATTGTGCAACAAATTCAATGCTGATTGCCATTGTGCAATGCACAATGAGCAACTGCGATACACAATGTGAAACTACAATGTGTATTTGGCATATGCAAAGTTGCTATATGTACAACTCTGCTTCTATCACAGTCAGAAGAATACATCCATAGTGCTATGATGAATAATTCACCCCAACGTGTGCATGTGTATGTCACTAACAGAATGCAAAACCTGGGGTGCATCCACACTGGAAATAATGCAGTTTGACACCACTTTAACTGCCATGTCTCCAGCCTATAGAATTCCTGGGATTTGTAGTTTGTGAGACATCAACATTCTATGGTAGAGAAAGGTAAAGACCTTGTAAAATCCTAGGATTCTATGGGATGGAGGTACTGTACATCACTTAAAGCTTCAGCTGGTTGGTGTAGCAATATGATAGTAGTGCCTCTGAGCACACACAGAATGTTGCCCCCACCACTGACAATTCCCAAAGATTAAAAGAGAATGACACTATGGAAAAGGTATGGCTTACGAATGGCTCCCCCCGCCCACTTCTCTCCAACATTTAGAAACACCCCTTGTAGTCAAAACTGTAGGAAGGTTGAACATGGTTCAGTTTAGATGGCAACCACTGGGTGGAGTGGGATGAAATCAAGAGTCACAAGGAGCTTACCAAAAACCTCATCTGCATCTTGGAGTTTGGAGGAAGACATAATGAGGTAAATCTGTGAAGACAGACAAAGAAAAAGAGAGAGAGAGAGAGATTGAAACAACAGTCAGAGCTATAAACACATCTAGTTTTAAGAGAGGAGACGGACCAATTGTAGAATTCTGGACCCTTGCAAACAGAGTATCTCATGTACCCATTTACCATTGCATATTTCAGAAACATCATTGTGCTTGATTCAAATATCACTCTCTCATAAAACATTTTTTAAATTAAAAAAAAAGAAAAAGTTGGAATCTTTCAAGCAGCTCTTATTATTTGACTAATTAGCTCAACTTCTGCAATACCAAACCTGAATGGACAATCCCTATTAATGCTGTTGTCCTACTTTTTCAGCTGCTTTTAAAATGTCCCACTTTCCCCCTTCTTCTACAGTTATCTACAGGTTACTTCAGTTGCTACAAACTGAGTTAAAAGTGCCAAAATTGTTTGCACTCACTTATAGTTTAAAGTGCAAAAATAGTTTGTACTCAGTTAACTCTAAGGAGAGGAGAGAGGCAGAATCTTGCTCTTCCCTGCAAATTTAGGCCGAAGCAAACTGCTGCATCCTCTTTTGACTTGTCTGCTCTTCCTTGTAAATAACTTTTACCATCTTGACCACACTCTGATGTTGCTTGCCTACACATGTCCTGAAATCTGGTGTTATGTGAGAGGTGTTAGCTGAAGAACATTTGTTGACACCTATATACACATAACTGTATTCTAAATCTGCTACTTGAGACAGGGCTGTCTATCTGCTAAGGATTCTTTCTAACAGGTAAGAGAAGAAATTGGGGGCAGGAGTTACTTTGAAAGCTATAACTTTCAGAATCCTACAAAATCCTGGCTAGGGGATTTGGGGAGTTGTACCTTGCAGAAATAACTTTTCTCTAGGGGGGTGCAACATGTAAATCTTATTTGTTGGTTTATTTCTTATACTTTTAGATCACCCAATAAGCTAAGTTCCCTTGATGGAGTATAGATGACAAACATACAAAATAAGAACAAACCAGCAACAAAACAGTATTTTATAAAACCCAAATTAAAAGTGGCAGCAACCAGATACTCACAGGGAAAGGAAATAAATGCAGTTTATAACTATTATATATTATAGCTGGTTCTATTATAGTATGACCAAAGCAGAACCAGAAAGGGAAATTAAAAAAAAATCAGCAAGTTCTAAAAAGGACTAAAGTGGGTTTTAAACTGCCTTCCTTCAGGCATCCAAATACCATGAAACATTATTCCTCCTACCACCCTAAACGGTATCTCAGTGTTTTCCTCCCTTCCCACTGCTGGTTTGATGAGGTGGGTGCAGACAAGGAAAGAAGGCAAGAGGGATGCAAACTTATTAGCAAAATGGATTTGAATGAGCCATCCTAATGATTCTCACATCTTCTCTCCCTGGGCTGTTTGCATTGTTCAGTTTCCATTCTTGCATTGCAACAATCTGTTCTTCAACAGGGCCTTGAGAACAGCTGACACCTGCCTAGTCAACCGCTCTGACATCCATCAGTTTGTGTGTCTCTCTGTCTTGTCTATGTGTGTGTGGATGGAGAGGAGGAGGTGGTGGAAGCAATCCTCCACATCTAACCCCACCCCCTGGCTTGACACAAAAGCAATGTGCATTTCCTAGGGCTGATGGGAAAAGCCAGAGATCAAATGAGTCTGGCAGAAGGCGAGAGCGAGAAAAGCCCCATACATCTCCGCTGACAGATAACTATTGCTTAGGCCTACCTGCCAGGAAAATAAGATGACCCAGTGTGTACATGGGAAAGGGTGAGGAAGGGAGGGTGGACAAAGGAGGATAAGGAGAACTGTAAATACAGAAAGAGAGATACTGGCGGGGGAAATAAAAGCACTGTAAAAAGACCTGCTTGTTCATTTGTTTTTCCATGGTCCAGAAGAGAGAAAAAGAAAGAAAGAAAAGTTGAAGTCTACAAAATACTTTCCGTCTTGGCAAAAAACTAAACACAAACAAGCGCCTCTGCATCTTTCTAACTGAGCATTCTGGATCTGGAAGTTAATATCAAGACCAATCTAGATTGGAAGGGGTTATCTTATATGTGCAAGGATATAACTGCAGCAATAATAATTGCAGAGGTCCATGATATCCCACAAATGTCAGTTGATTCTTAGTCTCTCATCTGTCTGTCTGTTTCTTTCTCTCTCACACACCCATCAGTTCCAGCCCAGAAAACCAAGGGACCAGCCTGGCTCTCTATCATGGTTGCTCGCATAACAATAATGGTGCTGAATGCATGTCACAGGGATATGTAGGGATCCCTATAGAGCAAGGGTAGGCAACAGGAGTAGCTCCAGGGCAGACTTTTCTGACTCTAGGATCTTCTGGGAAGTTGCAGTCACTCCCATCCCCTCAAAACTGACAAGAAATACAGTATCCAAAAATGATTTTTTAAAATATTTATATGAACAGTGCAGTGGGTCTCTTCAGCTTTCTTAAAAGGTGAGTCCTTGAAGCTTCCATGAAAAGTAAGTCATTTATTTCTCTCTCACATACACACCCCAGTCCAAGGAATGGTCAAGAGCCACAAAACCAGTTGTGGCAGGGAAGTGGATGTCTCTACTCTGCCCGACTTTATGACAGGGAATATACCTGCTGTTGTATGTGCATTTTATGATATTATTCTTAGAAAAAGCCTTTTGTCTCCCATGTGACAAGCAATGAAGCAGAAGTGCCCAGAGAAGCTCACTTCTGCCTGTCATTGGCTGGATCAGAGTGGCCATGTTAGCTGTCAAGAGAGGGAGACTTTCTGATAATCTTTTCCTCCTTTTTTAAAATAAGTATTTTAATAACCCTATCAATGCATGATCAACAAAAAAATTTAAAAATCAGATAATATTTTTTTAAAAATTATATCTATGATAAAGGCAATCCCTTTACAAAATCACTAAACTGCTCCTCCCTCTACAGACAAACAAGGGAAACCGTAGCTCCCCATCTTTTTAGCTTCTTTTCCCTCTTCTTTCTCTCCCATGCTTTTGGCTTCCCCAAGTATCTCATAAGAGAAGGAAGAAGGAAGAAATTAAAAGCAGAAAATGAAAAGAAGAGGTTCTGGGAACACTGGTGGTGATATGTGAACAGAAAAACAAAGTGGGGAACGGAGATTTGGAAAAGGGAAAAACAGAAGAAAGGCAAATTATAGGATGAAAAGAGAAACAGGAAATGGATGCATGGGATTTCAGTCTGCAGTTCAAGGAAAGGCAAGACAGGAGGAAAAAATATTAACTGGGCCAGGATAAGACAGCTCTCTATATCTTTCTCTTATGACTAAAGTGTTCACTCAAATCCAAGACTTGTATGTGTGCTGGGCATGCATGCAAAAGAAGAAAACTGCTATCCAAGCTAAGAATCCAACTGTGACTGCATCCATATTGGAGAAATAACCCGGTTTGGCACCGCTTTAAGTGCCCTGGCTCAAGGCTATGGAATTCTGGGAGTTGGAGTTTGTTGTGGGCCCCGAGCGGAGCTCTGCTCCGCTCGGGGCCCACAACAAACTCCAACTCCCAGAATTCCATAGCCTTGAGCCAGGGCACTTAAAACGGTGCCAAACCGGGTTATTTCTCCAATGTGGATGCAGCCCCCGTGTTGCGTTTCTCTACTCCACCCTTCTACTAAAGCTCAAGAGCAGCAGTGCAGCCTCAGAACAACTGTGTATGGCTCATCCAGCTAAGAGAGGAAAGGCCACCAAGGGGACACTCTCATCGAGCCAGCATTTGAACCTGGCCCTTCTACATGGAAGGCAAATGCTGTAGCCACTGCATTCTTCCTTGCCTCTAAACTCCCTGTAACATGGAAAGAGAGGGAGACACCAACTACCTGCATGACATCTCTTCCACTCTTGGAACAAGACCACAGAACTAAGTGGAAGGAGAAAGAAAGCAATCACAAGTTTTAAAAATAAAATACAGTTGGCATGGCTAACACAAGAAGCATGGAAAGGAACTTGGATAAATAACCCTGCAATCTTAAGCAGATCCATGGAGGAGGGAGGGATGTACGATAAAACTCCATTTAATTTAATGGGCTTCTGTGCTGACTCAACAGACATGTAATGGTACTCTGTATTAAATACATGCAAACAAGTATATGCTACTAGGAAAGATGGATCAGTAGGCTAAAGGAAGAGAAGGGAAATCATTCACGGAGATTCAGAAAGAAAGGAAGAACTTGTACAAAATGTTCTCCCCATTTCAGGAGAGCCAAGGTCTTTCAAGTGAGGATAAGAACTGCAAATGAGATAACAATTGCAAAATATTTCATATACCCAGAAATGATAGGTTTAATGCACAAACCTGCAGAACCACGGGCACTCCTGTGCAAAATATATACTCCCCCTTGTTTCCTGGCTCAGCTGTACTGCATGGCCTTTGATTATTCATTTAAAAAGGATTATTTAAAAATCTCCTACTCGATCCATTTCCTCTCTGTTTTCCTTCTTGATGCCGTTTGGAAGCAATTCTGCAACTAGACTTATCCTGGTGGGGATCAGATGCAAGCCAGAAGGTGGGGAAAACAGTTTAAAAGGGTCAAAGGGGGTCATTAAATCAATGGATTGTGTGTGTGTGTGTGTGTGTATAAAGGAAATCACAAATCATACTGTCATGGCTAAGCTTCCAGGCCAAATATGCAAAGGGATCTTGCACCTCCTTGGAGACTAAAAAATCCCTTTGCTACAAGATCCCTTTGCATACTTATTTTCCAGATCTAATAGGGCTACCTCTTTGAATTCTTCCAGAGAAAGAGCCATAAAAACTGGGGAAAGGATTAGCATGAAGGGAAGGGGCCTGTACTCTAATTCATCCATTCATAGTACCACTGCAAAGGGGATTTCTGGGGTCCCCTTCTCATCCCCCCACCAAGTCTTCTGATCCAAAGGCACTCCTGGGGGAGTGAAATGGACTACCCCCCTGAAACCAGCTGCCCTCCCACCCCCCCCCCCCCAAAAAAAGTCTGCTCCAGAAGCCATAGGCTCCTTACCTGAGGTTTGGAGGCATCCTCAGAAAATCTCCTAAATCTCCTTTAGGATCCTTTTGGCTTGCCTTCCCAGGCCATCATCTCCTTCCCCCTCCATCGTTTCCCCGATGTTTCAGGGGCCGAGGATGCTTCCCTGGTCTTTTGGCTGGTCTTTGCATCCAAATTAAAAATTAAAATGAAAATTAAAAATCTCAAAGCATCAGGCTGCAGAGAGAAGAGGGGGAAAGAGGAGGTAGATCCAGGCCAAGGCTCCCCTTGGAGATGACAGAGGCTCTGCAGGGTGGATTTCTTTATTTTCTGGCTTTCTTGTGCAAGAGTCCAACCTGGGCTTGGGATGCTCCCAGGGAGGGATGCAGGAAAGGATGCAGCGCAAGAGGCGGCGGTGATGATGATGGAGTGGTACCCAACCCGGAAGCCGCGCTTCCTGCCTTGATTGCCTGCTGCTGAATCTCCTCCCAATAGATGCTCTGCCTTGCCTTGCCTGCCTTCTCTGGGAAAATCCCCAGGAGCCCAGGATGATGGTTTGAATTGATGCCAGGAAAATGAAGGGAGAGGAAGGCAGGGAAGGTTGGATGGGAAGGGGGGAAGAATGTCACTAAAATCTACACACATACACAACACACACTTCTCCTTCTCCTTCTCCTTATTATTTATACTCCACCTTCCTCCCAGTACAGGGATACAAGCTTTAGTGATTCCCAGACTCTGCTCTTCCAGGTCTTTCTGGACTTCATCCCCCCCCCCCCCCAGAAGCCTCAACCTTCTGGGATTTTGGGAGCTGAAGTCCAAAACAACTGGAAAGCCAAAGTTTGGGCATCACTGCCTGAAACTATCTTTAATCCCTTCACTTGGGCACTCAGAGCCAGTTTGTATTTCCCTTTTTCTTCCTAGCAATACAGACCCAAGGTATTCTGCTGCCTGAGGCACAGCAGCCAAACATTTCCCCCAAATGGATGTGTGTCAGCTCCCAGTGTTTTGGACTTCATCCCCCAGAAGCCTCAGCCATCTTGGCCAAAGGTCTTGGGTTTCTGGGAGTTGAAGTCCAAAACATCTGGAAAGCCAAAGTTTGGGCATCATTGCAAACCCCCTTCACTTTGGCATTCAGGGTCAGTTTCCATTTGCCCATTCCTTACTGGCAATGCAGCAGACCCAAGCTGTTCTGCAGACCCAAGTTAGAAAACACCTCCCCCAAATAATGTGTGTCAGCTCCCAGTGTTTTGGACTTCAGCTCCCAGAAGCCTCAGCCGTCTTGCCACTGCTCTGGGATTCTGGGAGCTGAAGTCCAAAACATCTGGAAGACCAACATTTGGGAATGGCTGCATCCTAAACCGCTTCACTTTGACATTCAGGACCAGTGTAGATTTCCCCTTTCCTTAGTGGCCAATCACCTCCCCCAAATGGTTGTGTGTTCTTAGTTTGTGTGTGTGTGTTGGGGGGGGGGTATGTACATTGCTCATATAAGTCTCATGAACACTTCTCTGAAAGTGCAATAAATACATTTGTTATTGTTTGTTGGGTGTCCAAACTCAACTCAGGCTTATGATGACTCATCACAGGGTTTTCTTGGCAAGGTTTCTTCAGAGTGGGTTTTGCCATTGCCTTTTTCTGAAGCTGAGAGAGTGTGACCTACCAAAGGTCACCCAGTCCTGAAACACCCAGATAAATAAGCTTTTAAAATAGAGGTTTAATCATATATGAAAGCAGTATATTACTATATTTTAAAATGCAAAGGGATCTTGTAAACCTTCTCTAAAGCTAAGAGAATGTGACCTAATCCAGGGACTGTCTTATTGTTTTGTTAGGTGACTTAAGACAGGGTTTTCTTGGTGAGGTTTCATCAGAGGGGTTTTTGCTGTTGCCATCCTCTGAGGCCCTTTCCACATAAACTGTACAATGTGGTGATGCTCCAAAGATATCTTTCAGAAGCAGCCCTGAAGCACCCAGGTAAATAAGCTTTTAAATAGAGATGCAATCATACATTAAAGCAGTAGATTACCATATTTTAAAGTGCAAAAGAGATCTTGTAGCATTCCTCTAAGGCTAAGAGAGTGTGACCTGCCCAAGGTTACCAAGTGGGTTCCCATGGCTGAGCAGGGGACTTGAACCCTGGTGCCCCCAGACTCCTGATCCAACACTGGCTTTTAAAGAAATAAATGCATAAATAAAATATATTGGTCATCATGAAAATTGGTGGACAACATCCCGATCATCCATACACAACATGATCAATAGGCATGTCAGATGGATATAGCATTGTCAACCAGCAGATCTGGAAGCTGTCAGATTCAACAGGCAATTGTCATTAGTCTTCAAGAAGATCAGTTCCTGTTGAAGTCTTATTCATTTCCTGGTTAGACTGATGTTATATAAAGCAGGCTTTAAAAAAAAAACTGGTTCAGGACATCTTGTACTACAAAAGGTAAAAGACAGCATGGATGAGTGTATGTACAGAGGAGCGGGCTATAAATAAACTATTATTATTATTATTATTATTATTATTATTATTATGTTTAGTCTAAATAAATCAGAAATTTGAAAGGGACATTCATGTATCAGCCCGTCCAGATTTTGGGGGGAAAGGGTTGTTTGGATTCTGCATGTGAACATTCATGGACACTCTCACAGTTATTATTTGCTGCCAAGCCAACTTTAACTCTCATTCAACCCTTTGAATGAGAAACCTCCAAGAGCCTTGTCATCAACTGCCCTGCTCAGGTCTTGCAAACTCAGGTCTGTGGCTTTCTTTTTAAAATGAATTCACTAGTAGTGCTTTCTTCCTTTTTTCCTATTGCCTTTTCCACTTTCACTGAGCAGTGTCATCTTTTCCAGTGACTCCTGCCATCTCATGGTATGTCCAAGGTGCAACTGCTTCAGCTTTTCATCTTACCTTTTTGGAAATGTTCAGGCCTGATTTGCTCTAGGACCTGTCCATTTGTCAATGGTACCTATAGAACTCATCACATTTCAAATGAGTTGATTTTCTTCCTGCCAGTTCACTGGCACACATGAATCCTCCAGAATGCTTTCCTTACTAACAACTGGAAAAGAACAACCCCTCTGATTGTCAGATAATTTTACTGTTTTCCCATCTCTTCCACTTCTGGAAGTGAATTTAAGTGTGTGTAGGTCCTTTTTTTGGAGCAGCTGTATCTGAGAAACCAGACAGAGATGGGCTGAGACCAAAGGCAAGAAAGTATTTGCTTACAAGGCAAGGGCCTGGTGCTGAATGGACAGCTCCAGGAAATTTGTTCAGCCACAATCTTATTCTTGTGCAGAAGCATCTCTTCTAACTGGACAGCAAGTAGCCTTAGAGGTGGATTGTTTTGATTTGCCCATTACTATTTTACTCTGAGTTATGATGTAGCACTAACAGAAACCTTCCTGCTACTGTTCCCAACTATGTGCCTCTGTATGTCTCTGTGGGTATGTGAGTGATTTGGGGAGGGATTGTTGGACTACTTTTCGAATCCCTGCTCTGCCATTAGGCAAGTCACATTTTCTCAGCCTCAGAGGAAGGCAATGGCAAACTCCCCCTGAATAAATCTTGTCTAGAAAACCCAATGGTAGTGTTGCCATAAGTTGGAAATGGCTTGAAGGTGCACAACAACAACAACAGTGGAAGAAAAGTGGTTGTAGAAGGAAGGAAGTGTGAACTGCAATGTGAGCTGTTCCCCCAACTCATCTTGTATTCACTTTAAAGAAATTGGAAAAGGGAGCTGCATATACCCAATGACTTTCTTTGTTTGGCTGGACACCCTGGAAATCAGATTGCTTTCCCCCCTTCTCTCTGGCTTTTGCTTATACTCAAAATGGTGGCCATGGACCATTGGCAGCCTATAATCCATTGACTGTAAACCTGTGACAAGTTTCCAGGAAAGAAATAAAGAATTGTAGCCAATGGATACAAATATGGTTCTGTTTTTTGTGGGTTTTTTTTTTTTTTTTAGCTATGTGGCCATGTTCTGGAAGAGTTTATTCCTGATGTTTCTCCTGCATCTGTGGCTGGCATCTTCAGACATCTTTTCTGAAGATGCCAGCCACAGATGTAGACAAAACATCAGGAATAAACTCTTCCAGAACATGGCCAAATAGCCTGAAAAAACACATAAAGCTATGGATGCTGGCCATGAAAGCCTTCGATTTCACACGGTTCTGGTTCCCAGCACATTGCGGGGGGGGGGGGGGGGGGGAAGAAAACCAATCTCTGACCCCCCTATATCTGTCAAAGAAGCACTGGTTTAGAGTACTTAAATCCTTTTGGCTATCTATTAAGATCCAAAATGCAATTCTGGACATTAAATACTTACATCCTGAGATCATACAGCATGGGAGTGATTTTAAAAGGTGGTATCACTCCCTTGGAGTTCCTGTTATTCAGTGGTTCTCAACCGTCCTAATGCTGTGACCCTTGTTCCTCATGTTGTGGTGACCCCCAGCCATAAAATCGGTTCCTAAGACCATCAGAAATATGTGTCTTTCCAATAGTCTTAGGTAACTTCTGTGAAAGGGTTGTTCGACCCCAAAGGGGTCGCGACCCACAGGTTGAGAACTGCTGCTGTTATTGGTGCCACTAGGATCTTTTATGTTAATGTTCGTGCTCTGTGTGTGCATATGTGCCTGTGTGTGTGGCATGGTGGGTGATAGGGGAACTTACCCAATTTTGGGTTCAATGGAGGCAGCCATTTATTTAAGGACACAGTGCCAGTCCAATCTCTGTATTTGATCTGGGCAGCCTGGCACTGAAGCAGTCATTGCTGTTGTGTGTGCCTTCAAGTTGTTTCTGATCTATGTCACCCCCTACGGCGACTCTAGCATGGGGTATTCTTGGCATGTTTCTTCTGAGGGGGTTTGCTATTGTCATCCTCTGAAGCTGAGAGAGTGTGTGGTCTCTTCCAACTCTATGATTCTATGACTCACCCAAGGTCACCTAGTGGGTTTCCATGGCTGAGTCAGGATTTGAACCCTGTTCTCTAGAGTCATTGTACAATGCTTAAACCACTCCGCCATGCTGGCTCTCTAAATTTTCTATCACATACACCTTACCATTTAGAGCAGATTTATGTTGATGAAGAGCTATGTGTAGCTAGATCTTCAGTCTCTCTTTTAATACCCTCAGTCAGCAATCTTTTAAAGAGAACCCTTTAGTGACATACAGCAGCTCCTCAGTGTGAAAGAGGGAGACATTCCTGCAGGGGTTCTATCCCGCACAGGATCACGCAGAAATTAATTCTTAGCACTTAAAAGTGGTTCCACATTTCCCTTTCAATTCTTCATACAATTGATTGTCCAGAGTCTTCAGGATCCACAGTGAGGAGACCCTCCTGATAAAGTAAGATGCTGAGCACAACTGTAGCTTTGCTCTACTGCATGCTTGATCTCTTCTGCTGTAAGTTTTTCTTTAAGTATTATGATGTGGACTGCTGCACAGCTTTTGTGACAACTGGATTTGAGACGCTCTGAGCTGCAGGGCCCTGGACCAGAGGCTTACTGTATCTGGCAGAATAGGGTTGGGGGGAATTCCAAAGTGTTATAATGGATTGTGTAGTGGTTCCTCCGCATTTGCTTGGGTTAGGGATGAAGAACCCCTGTGAATGTGAAAAAACCACAAATAAAAAAGCACTACTCTTTTTACCTAAGAGAACATCTCTTAAGGAGTCTCCAGGTCTTCCAGTGAAACTCTATGGTCAACACCTGCCAGAAGCTGATCATAGAATCATGCTGGAGGGCCTACAAATGCCAAGAGAAGTCTTTTCTCTAGGAACGTCTAGGATCTCCAACACAACTCTGTGGTCAACATCTAGCAAAGTTGTTCTGGAGAACCTAGAGATTTCTAGACAGAACATATTAATCCAAACGGCAAATAATCAAATCCGCAAAGGTCACAGCTGCAAATGTGGAGGGCTAACTGTATAATATTGGTGGCCACGGTATTCCACATGAAAAACAAAGAGAGGAGGAGAAAGAGAAAACTTGGGTCAGTTCCAGCTGCTTTTTGCTATGCTAGGACTAAATAAAGCTACTGGTCCCAACTATAGCATACCTTGGTTTATTTCAAGGACATTTTTTGGCTAAGCCACATCAGAGCACAGCCAAGACAGCAAAATGTATTAATAAAGAAGAACACACAAGCTAGGAGAGGCTGCAGCTGTTTGCTTTTGCTTGAGCTTGCTGGAAAGGGCAAGATCCTGTCCCTTCCTGTCCTCTCTTCCCTGCTGTGTTAATTTGAGTGTAAACTACTTTTTCACTTTAGCCTCAGTTTGCAGCAGTTGATGTAAGCCTAGGACAAAGGGGGGAAAGTGGGAGTTGGGGAGAGAATCTAGGACATTTTTAAAGCAGCTGAGAAAGTGGGATGATAGAGGATTGATCCTTGTCAAATCAAGAGTCAGAGGCTATGCAACTCTAAGATTCTCTTATTCCTTTAAAAAGTTGTTGTGCTGATGGAACTCCGTTCTTCAGTATTTTGGTTTAGGTTACAAATGGGCCACCCACATAATTTGCAGGCCACTTGCAGGCTACTAGATCTTTTGATTTTGTTACCACCTCCACCCCAGCTACTGCAGCTGCTGACAGAACTGCACCACCCAAAATGAAAAGTATTTTTAAAAACCTGGTGTTACTTCCCTTTCTTTTCTTTCTGGAAGGGAGAGAACCACTCTGCCCTGCTGATGGATCGGATTCAATGGTGCTGCATGCCACTCTGGTTCACCTCTGGCACCACAGAGAAACACAAACACTGCCACTACTACTGTTTGTACCACTGCTGCTACTAATGGAACAGGAATCTTACTAGTGGTGTGACTCCCCAGGTATACCAGAGGGTCCAAAGTGCCCTACCCCAACCTGGGAACTTGCCTACCCCTACCTTCAGTTACAGCAGACTTTGTAGATCTACTTTTGTCTGTTTTTCCTTGCAATCATAACAGGCAAAGCTCTTGCTGGAGGAAGCCGGAATGGGATGAAGTAGAGAGGAGAAGCGAAGGTGGAGGATTTGAGTGAATCCTACATTTTGTAGAATGATACTAGAAAACTTGCATTAGAAAACTCAGGGTGCATCTATACTGTAGAAATAATGCAGTTTGATAGCACTTAACAGTCATGTCTCCATACTACAGAATCTTGGGATTTGTAGCTTTGTGAGACTAAATACCTTGTAAAACTACACATTTCAGGATTCCATAGGATGTAGTTGCAGGACTTAAAGTGGTGTCAAACAGCATTATTTCTACAGTAGAGATGAATGTTGGGTCCCCTCAAGAGCAGAGCATCATCATAAAATATGGTGTCTGGACTAATTCTCACAATTTATATGTCTTTGAGATGACATTCATTGAGACAAAAATCTTTTTTATTTAATGCAAAGGCTTTTTGGTTAGATCTCTCATTATAAACTGGGTCATAACGGCAATTTTCCTGACATGGTAATTTGAACTGAGCAAGCTCACAGTATGTGGGAATATTAGTGTTCTGTTTTCTTTTATTGAGAGATTGGTTTTATGAATTTTAAAGAGCTCATGCAAAGATGTTGTACTGGTATCTTGGACAGTTATTTTGTTTCAAATGTATTAAGCATCTTTCATGAAGTGCTAAGGAGAGCAGCAGACCAGCTCGACAGAGACCAAGATAGAGGCCAACCAGCCCAAAATTAAAACAGAGGATGATGGAACTTCTAAGAGTCTGCCATATCATGCCAGCACCATCTCACAGAGCTGAACAAGTAGAGAATCCATATGTTAAAGATGGCTAACATTGCCTAGAGACGATGATAAACCCTCTCTTGTCAGCCCAAATGTAAGAAGACTGTTACCTATAGAAAAGCAATTTCTAGTGGTTTGGAGGAGACAGAAAGATTGAAGGGGAACACTGTGTGTTTACTAAGAATAAAGCGGTTTCTCTCTGGAGGTATATTGTGGAGTAGCCCATCAGTCTTGTAAGAATCCATGAAGTTCAAAGAAGTAATATTTGAACGAACGTCAACCAACGTGCGTTTCATCTACATAGCAGCTGGCTTTCTGATGAGATAGTTGCATGTCAGCCTCCAACCTATGACCAACCAAAAGTGGTTTATCAACAAACTCACCAGATCATTCCTAGGATGGGAAAATCTGTCACTATTGATTTCTATGGCTAGGTACCATCAGAATCAGGTTCTCCAGCCTGGTAATTCTCTTCTGAAACATCACTCACCTCTTTGGGATGAGATGCTAAGCCTTTTGTCCTTACCTAATTTATTCTGGGGTCCTTCTCCCTGGTCCCTGGTGGGCCTTCATATTATCTAAGTGATCTCAGTGTAGGTGGCAGGACTTGCCACACCGAGGTCTTCATTTGGGAGCTCTAGTTCTCAGGAGGTAAGGTTCTATCTCAATTACTTGGTCTAGAGATGGGGGTGGCATGATGCTGAATGCTCGAGGGAATTTTTCTTCCTCCCCAACCATACCATACCATACCATACCATACCATACCATCTGACTTACTTTCTATTCTCTTGCCAGCTGCTCTGCAGGGAGAATTAGCTTTTAAACCAGCAATGAATTCTGAAGTCTGCATGAGCATCTTTTTGGACCACGGAGTGTGTTCCTCCCTCTGTACTGCACCCATTAATCCATTTTGAAATAAAAATAAAAATTTCCTCCCCCTCCCCCTAGGAAGCCCTGCTTCTTCCCAGGCACTGTGTGGTAAGCAAACCAAATAATACCTGTCTTTATTTTGCAGGAGTCTCAGCAGTTGTCTACTCAGCTGAGCTTCTTCCAGTGGCCAGCAGCTGAGCCTAGAATTCAGCACTTCATAGTAGTCCTCTGAGTTCAAGTGAGAAACAATGTACATCCTGCAGGATTGTTCAAATGTTTCCTATACTGTGAAGCCACCAGAGTCTTGAACCAGGCCATTCTCTCTCAGTTTTAATCCCCACCTACATGGAAGACGAGGGTAGCAAGAATGACCTACCTTATATGGTTGTTGTACATGTAATGGCATGGGGTCATTAAAACTGTTGTGTACTGTCAAAGCTGCTTTCGGCTTAGGAGGACCCTATCACAGGGTCGTCTTGGCATGATTTGTTTGCCTTTTGCCTTCCTTTTGCCTAGGCTAACAGACTAACTGAAAGAAGTTGGCAGCATGAGCTTTTGTAGGGCTACGTCTACTTCCACAGATGCATATAAAAGCTCTACAGAATATGTCTATGAAAGCTCATGCTGCCAACTTCTTTCTTTCAGTTAGTTTGAAAGGTGCGACAAGATCTCTCTACATCATTTATCCCAAAGGGATCATATACAGCTATAAGATGTATATTGTATTTCTATGTGTATGGACAAGTGTCCGTCTTCACAGTATGAATATGCCCTGATCCTTAGTAACTTCCCTTTAGCAGCTTCAAGTAAATTATGTTCCCTCCCCAAAGAAGAATAAAGCCACTTTTCATCTCCATACCTTTTGGCACTCAGTGGTTGGGCTTTCTGTTAGGGACAATGATGGCATTGAATCTGGATGGCCAGATTTGCTTAGACCATGAAGAAAGTTGTTTTTGGACTACAACTCCCAGTGTTCTCTGGACAGCATGACAGTACAACAAGCAGGCCGCAATAACTCAGCAAGCAATTACATCACATTTCCTACCAAATCTAATTACAACACTTGAGTGTCAACACATGCATATCATGGCAAAACCTCTAAGACCATTTGTTCCTATTTGTTATTGTTATTAAATGGGATATAATTATTTGATATATTGTAGTGGCATTTTTGGCTGGAATCGTTCAGTTGGAAAGATGCAATAGTCTTCTCAGGCTGCATCTACTCTGCACAATTGATGCATTTTGACTTTAACTGCCATGGTTCACCACTATGGAATTCAGGGTTATTTTGGTGAAATATTTAGCCTTCTCTGTCAGAGAGTTGTGGTGCCATAATAAACAAAGTACAAATCCCAGGATTTACAACTGTTTGTAATGGTGTTTTAAAAACGGTTTTTAATACTATTTTATTTGTATGTTTTAAACTGTCTCAGTGCTGTTAATAGTTTAATTTCATTTCAATATTGATCCTTTGTATTTTTCAGTTTTAATGTAGTTATTTAGTGATGGGATAAATACAAAGCACTTATCACAAGAACCTGAGCAAAGATAAGATCATGTTTATAAAACCTAATATATTCAGCCCTGAACTCAACTAAGGAATTTTGGTACACATTTGTTTCAACAAAGTCTTTTATCGAGTTCATCCGTCATGTAGTGTACAGCTGAAGATCACTTTTTTAATACTATAAAGTGGTGACCTTGAGCAAATCACTCTCTCTCAGCCTCAGAGGATGGCAATGGCAAACCCCCTCTGAAGAAAGATGCCAAGAAAACCCCATGCTAGTTTCGTTTTAGGGTCACCATAAGTCTGAAAAGACTTGAAGGCACACAACAATAGCAAAGCATCTGCATGTGGAACAGGATCAGTAAGCCTATGCTGGGGAATTTAAATCTTTTCTCCAATCTCTTTTTTAAAAAGAATAATTTAAAATCTATTCTCTGCCTACAAATAAAAAGGGGAGTGTAACAATCTTTAATGGATGTCATTTTTTTTATTTAACCCCCTTCACGTATGGGATTTTCAATAAAAAAAAGCAGATGGGGGTTACCCATGCTTAATGCTCCCAATCTAGATTGGGGACACAGGCATCTACATACCTTAGAGTTCTTTCAAAAAAAGGTTATCTTTAGCCGCAGGCTACATGTTTAATGTGGCGTGTAGTTTGACCCTAATATAACAGGATTTCAGCAGAAAAGCTTTCCCCCTAGGAAATCATATGAACTTGATAAAAGACTACAGTATTCGTTGAAACAGATGCGTACCAATATTCCCTAGCTGAGTTCAGGGCTGAATATATTAGGTTTTACGTGCTTGATCTTATCTTATCTCTGTTTAGGTTCTTGTTTTGCATGTTAACACAGGCCTTGCTTTGAATTGGGACATCTGACTGTATACACTTTCTCTTAAGATGCTTTCATCACCTCCCTTTTCGTTTCATGCTTTTGAACCTGCCCACTTAATACATGGGTAAGCGAAGTTCTGCCAGCTGGCCACATGTAGCCCCCAGGACATTTTTGTAGCCCTTGACCCTCCAGCTTCCTAGGACTATCCTTATCCTATATATATATGTATAGAGAGAGAGAGAGAGAGAGAGAGAGAGAGAGAGTGTTTCTTGCTACTGTCAGTGCTTGGATATATGGCCTGAGCCTTTGTTATGTCTCTTTATGAATTTTATGGCATGCCACTAATGTGTCTTTTTAATTTCTTAATTTTTTATGCTGGCTAAATGGCCGTAATAAAGAATTGTATTTTTGAATCTTCTGTTAGCTTGCATGTTCTTCCTCATTACCTTTTGCCATCTTGACCACCGTCTGATGTTGCTTGTCCAGATGTGGCTTGGTTTTCATCTGTGAAATTTTAGAGGGTACAGAGCAGCAACACATCGTTCCTATAGTTTCCTACAGCTCCTTATAGGGAGCCTTGGGTGGCACAGTGGTTAAATGCTCATACTGCACCCATTTACAGCCAGTCGGTTGTGACAGTTTGATCCCAGGCAGGGCTCCAGGGTCTACTCAGTCTTGCATTCTTCCCTAGATTGCTAAAATGAATCCCCAGCTTGTTGACAGCAGCTAGACTGTTTGATCACACTGGAGGGCAAATGGGATTTAAACGAGAGTTAAACTAGAGAAAAACAGTTTGATGTTTATCACACGTCCTTTCCTGGTTTTCTCTAGTTTAACTCTCATTTAAATCCCGTGTACTTGCTATTGCAAGGCCTCTTTGCATAGTTTAACATGAAAAAAAAATAAATATCCCTCACCAAACACCTATTTTCCAAAACTAGCAGTCGACATCTTGCCGCATCCAGGTTTGTATGCATTTTGGCAGCCAACACATCCCAAAGAGGGCTTCAGAGGTAGAAAAATGTCCCCTGCACCTGCTGTGCGGACCCACTCTTGCCCTAGTAACACCTTTGTTAACACAAAAAGTAAAACCAACATAAAAGTAGCTGAATGTAAAACTTGGGCAAGGAAGAAAGAGGTTTGAACTTTTTTGGGGTGAAAAACCTCATCACACAAACAAGGCAAGCTGACACACCATGAACCAGTGACGAAGTTGTAGTACATAAATTCTAAAACACTGAAACAGTGCTTGCAATGTTTCCCTTCCATTTTTAAAATCTAATGGCTGGGGATGATTTGAAGCGATCTTCTAAATAAAATAAAATAAAGAAGTCAACATCACCATGAAACGAGGACTTTATATTTGATCCTTACTGACTGGTTACATCCTGTCCATCCATCCATAATTAACTCCCTGCCCTTCTGAAAAATATCTCAAATGATATTCTGAGCTTTGGATATCCATGCACAGCAGAACAGAGCAATGTTGGAAAAACGGAACAGGGTGGAAACAAAGACCTGCAGTTTATCTGATATGATCGGATGACAGGACAATTGGAATACAAAACCAGGAACAATACATACATACATACATATATATATATATATTATATACATACACATTTATACCTGTGTAAAGGAGATTAAATTAAAAATTTAAGATGATTTCTTTTAAAACACTTTTCAGCAGAACATTACATATCTTCCTCTGCATTTTTTTAAAAAAAAACTTAACCTAGCACCCAATTACTGTTTACAGTACACTGTACATCTCTGTCACCACGTCTTGGGCGCAAAGCTATTTCACTGGCTATAACCTGGGATGTCGTGTGTGGTTGTCCGTGTTAAGGTAACTTTCCTTTTAGGGGGCTTCTTTCTGATCCTTGAGGGAAAGGAGATTCCCACAATGTCACCCACAGCCTTTCCCAACTCTCTGGCTACTTCTAGCAGCCAGGAATCTCTTCGTTCTGAGGATAAAATAGCATACTGTATTAGGAAGTGAATAGTCAGCCAAAAACACACTTGCCTCCTTCTAGATGACATCATTGCATCATTTGGATTTTGCAAACTCTGCCAATAACACAGAGCACAGTAACTCATATCCAATGTTTGTGTGTGTGTACAGACATGCACGTGCTTACCTTCAGAAGTGTAAGCTTCCATATGTATGTGTGTGTGTGTGCATGACAACAATTACAATCTGACAACTGCAATGTAGGAGAGATGGAATTTGCACAACTCCAAACAGGTTCCCCAGAGCTAGAATAAACACTCATGGGCAAAACATCTCACATTTTAATTTTCGATGACTGAATCCAGCATATTTGTCACACCCAGGCTTTCTGCTCACAAGTCATGATATGTGGAGTAGAATCCGCACTTCATTTGTAAGCATACTTTAGAAAACAAGCTATCATTTGATCCATGTTTGGCTTCTCTGGGAGCCCAAAGAGATTTACAGAGGTATTTCATAGCTAACTAACCTGTGATCTTAGGTTTGCACTTTGTACATAATTGCCATGAAGGAAAAATGGTTGACAGTTTTCAGTGCATCTTAATCCACCCGACCTGGCAAAATTAAAAGTGAATGCCAAGTTAAAAAGTTATTATTATACCCTTGAAAAGTTTATATATCAGGGTCTGAACATTTGGGGGCCAGAAGAATAGGAGAAAGATGGCCCATCTTTTCAAATAAGCACCCACCCAGCCAACAAATCCATTACTATTTCAGAAGCCCTGATAAATCTGACATTATCAAGGAATATCTGTTCTCCACTGCTGCCATTAGACCCCACAAATAAAAAACCAGGATGCATATCTTTTAAGTAAAAGTGAAGGAAATAACCTTTTTCCTCCCAAAGTGGAAACCATGGAGGTGGAAAGAAATAGGCATTTCCACTCTTGTCAAATTCCAGTTTACAGACAAAAGCCAAAGGCATATTCTTTCCTGACTGAATACTGCTTTTAAATAATACTAATGCTACTAATAATAATTTACAGCATTATTTTGGCTCTTTTTGAGGGGGAGGTTGTCTTTTCAAGGAAAAAAAAACATTCCCAGCAAACACGTTACAATATGTATTTTTGCTCCCACTTCATCTGGGAAATACTCAAAATCTGTGAGAACACAGCTAACAGCAGTGCCAGAAAAATACTGTCAAATGTCTTAGAGACAATACGATAACTTCCCTGTTGGTCCAGAATTAGAAAATGTCTAGAATTCTCAATGTTAGTATGAAATCCCATATCCATTAATGTGTGATGGTGGGGAAAAAACCCTGTTCAAAAGAGGATCAGTTAGAGACAGAGAAGTCAAATGTGAGGAAAGTAGGTGTCACCAGTTTTCGTGAATGTATCATCTTGTCATGTTTCTTGGGTAACCAGTTTCACTCTCTAAAACCTGATTCCAGCATTGCAGCCTGCACACAGAAGTTACTATCATCCTCAACACCCTCCATGAAATTGCTGACACTGAGATGATTTCATTATGCAGAAATATTAAACAGAAACATTATGGCCTTTGTGCAGGGTACCACACATTGAAATGCAACTTTGTGGTCTCTCAATTTCTCATTAACTTGGGCCTCGATAATTTCTTTTTTGGTCAATTAGTTCCTGGGTCATGATGCATAAACTTAAGTTACGGTACATACACATGTACAGCTGAAAAGCAACAGTTATGAACTGTTGCACTCATTTGATTAAAAAAGTGAAGAATATGCTAGAAAGAAAGAAAACCTGACATCTTCTGACATAGTAGAAACCAAGAGCTTTTGTAAGTCACTGCCAATCCTGGATACAGCTTTGAACTACTGGCTATAAAACCTTATGCCACATAATTTGTAAGTTGCTGTTACAGTGCCACAGCTTTTGGAGCCTGACATTGTCAACTACAGTATTCTTCTGGATAGGAGCGGGGGGGGGGGGGGGGGGAGGAAGATGCTGGTCATAATCTTGTCTGGGCATCCATCTGCAAGAATAACTCTGGCATCATGGTGTTGTATCAGAGAGTAACAGCGTACCTATGAATGACGCCAGGTCAAAATATCGAAACTTAAATGGATCTGTGCAGTTTAATCTCTTGAAGTGTGTGCACGAGTGATGTAAAACATGGGACATCCACAGTGGTTCAGTGTTTTGTTCTGGAATGAAGGTGATTACCTAAAATAAGGAACACCCAGGCAATAACCCTTACGAGCAATGACCCAAGTGACTGGTTCATCATGCACTTTCTGAAGAACAAGCCTCTGTTTCTATCTTTCCCTGCTTCCTGGCTACAGAAACCCTCTTCATCGCACCCCCATAGTGACAGGAATCAAGCAGGCCCATAGCAAGTCTTTGGATAAGGGGGTGCCCTTTGCACATTTCCTTCCATCAAACACAGAATGGCTGGCACAGAACTGTGACACTGGTTTGCTCAAGTAGGTGGAGGGATTCCCCTGAAGAAAATGGACTTCCTGCTCAGTTCCACGTTTCCCAAAGCTCAGGCTTCAGCTCCTGGCTACAGTCACCTTGGCATTTTTGCTCCCGGCTCTTAGGTTTATATATTCAACTCCCTTGGCAGGGTTCAGTTTGTAAACCTCCTGGGCATTATTTCCCCAATATCTTCCAAGACAACGTGAATAAAAATGCAATGAGGAAAAACAAGGCAGATGTTCTTATCCTGATATAAAAAGTCAGCCATAGTGTCTTTTTAGATGCTAGCTGGGGTCTCTGGAGGTCAAAGCCTCTTTTCAGTCCCAAAGATGGCAGCCAGCAAAATCTCCTACTGGTCCCTTCATAAAAATTCCACAGACGTATTTCCCACCATTGCACAAAACAGTGAATAACAGATTCCAAACTGTCCAAAGCATGGAAAAATTTAAAGGCAAGATCATCCAATTCCAAAGCCCAACATCTGTCCCTCCCCACCCACCCCATCCCACCCCAAAAAATTCAGGAAGCAACAGAAAGAGAGTTGGGCTCACATCTTGCCAGTAGAGTCCTGCTATATTCCAGTTTGTTGCCTGCAAACCTGATGAGCTAAGAAAACAGTGTGCAGGAATGGGATGCCATGAAATCTCAGTCCTGATCCATCCTGGCTGGTGCAAGGTTCTCATCAGGCAGATGGGACAGAAGACACATAAAGTTGGACACATGGGACTGGTGCCATCACCTCCCCACCCTACACAGTCTGTTCATCCAGCTGACACAAGACGCACACTGGACACAGAAACTGACAACGATTCACCACCCTTGAGAGGAGACCCTCTGCCTCCCTCTTTGATTTGAGCACCCCACCTGATATTTCACCACTTTTCTCTCTCTCTGCCACATTAAGCAGAAGGCAAGGCCATTATCTACTCTTGCTGCCATATTTCTTCTGACAGTACTAGGTCTTATTTCCCAAATGGAGAAATAAGGGATATCAGGCAGAGGAGGGAGAAGACTCTAGAGTGTGGGTAGCTGAGACAAAATTTTAAATATGTCCCTTGCAAATAATAGTAGAAGTTAGAAGAAGAAGAATTAATTGGTCTGGTTGGTTTTATATGTTTCTCTGCTCTCTCTCTCTTTTTTTAAGTCGGGTTGGAATTTTTCAAAGTCTGCAGCTTCGCCTCCAGTTCAGAGATCTGAAAAACACACAACAGAAAGGGGTAAAGAGAACATCACCAGGTAGAGTAACAGTGGAATGGGGGGGGGGGGAGATGGGAAGACTTGGGAGGGAGATGCTGGAGTTTGAGCAAAAGAAGCAAACTGATAGGTTGTTGTTTGTTTTTGCCACAAACAGCAATGGGAAATGAGTGTAGGATGAAAGATTTATGATGGAAAAACAAGCGAGAAGAAGTGGAGGGACATCTGGTATCTTTGTATGGATAGGAGCTGGGAGACACTGTTAACACAGTTTCTGAATGGTTGTGGTTTGCAATCCATTTCATGTCATCCTTAGCTGGGACAAATGTTTCTGGAAGATTCTGCTTTGCATGCTGCAGAATGTGCAGCTTAAATTACACTAATCAAAGATTAAAAAGTCACATACAGCTACCTTCTTTGTGTAATTAGTTCTACTTCCGAGAGATGGATTTCTAACAAATGATGGGCTGTACAGACAGGTGGCATGAAGTCGCCCCTTTATTGGCTGGATTAGGACCATGGCAACCTCATGGTGCGGCTCTGGCCCGGACTCTGGAGAGCACAAAAAGGAGCGGCAGAAAGTGGCTATTTTTGCACCCTCCAAGATGTCCCATAGCTGCCACAGCACAGCTTTATGACACCCCTTCAGTGCTGCATCATGTGGATGCAGCACCGGAGGAGTGATATTATGGCATGCGCCCTGTGGACCAGCACACGCCAAAATGATGCCCTGGGGGCAGGGTTAGGACACGTAGCATGTGGGCACTGCACCCTAACTCCACTTTGTGCCAGCCTATTTTGGCTCTAAATTATCCTGTGATAGTGAAATCTGAAAACAACCTCCAATTCTTAGTTTTTTTGTGGAGCTTTCGGGCTATGTGGCCATGTTCTAGAAGAGTTCCTTTCTGACGTTTCACCAGCATCTGTGGCTGGCATCTCTCAGAGAAAGAGAACCTCCAATTCTCTTTCACTGCAAAAACTGAAAGGGTAAATCTAAAGCTGAAACAGCTGACAATCTCTTCTAAAACCAGGGTTTCTGATTCATCCCTCCTCTTGTGCTCTTGTAAAAAAAAGTTCTTAAACTAGGAGGGGGGTACAAATATATGTTTAAAATTTCTTCAGATTGATAGCTACAGAAGGCCAACAAACATACCTCTATGCACCCGAACTGAGTTTTGTTTCTGCACTCAACCTGAGTTTACTGGAAAAGGGCAAAGTTTCTGATTCCAGTTAGCAACCTCTGAAACAATCCAATCTGATCACTTTAGACATACCTCTAAATGCTCTCCTAGAACAAAGCCATCGTAAAACACTCAAATCTAACCATTCAAAAACTGAGTTGGACAAAAATAAAGGCTTGAAGGTTCAGGAGTGAAATAATATTCCATACCAAACATTCTCCTTTTTAACAAATCAATAAAACAGGTTTCATGACCAACTGTCACTCTGACTGGCTACCCTCTTCTAGGCATCTTTTTTGGCCAACAAAACTTTTTTACCTGAGGACTGCTGCTCATTCCCTATATCTTATCACGGTCTCAAAGATCTCTCTTGCAACTATTAGCTATGTGGTTATATCATGGTTATGCAGAGAGACTTTTTTCTGCTCATTCTCATCCACCCCACTATTCCATTCCTTTGGAAGAGAAGCAATTTTGTGAGCAGTTTTCGGAGATCCTTTTCTATTTCAGATGGGGAGTGGGGTTAATTCTGTAGAAGAAATTCATATATTTTCAATCTATTTTTATGTCACCAGGCTAAAGCTTTAATATATGGCTATGTATTAGACTGAAGCAGTAAAAAAACACTTCATGTTAGAACAAACGCAAAGAATGTGTGGCCTTCTGGATGTTGATAGGCTGTATTACTCCAATCATTTTCTCTACTGACTGGAACTGATGGGACTTACAGTCCCAAAATGTTTGGAAGTCCAAAGGTTCATGTTAGAATTTTAGTGGTATGGAAGTTACAACCCTTAGAAACAAAGTTTTTTTTCCATTTTGTAAATCTAGTGTGCATTTGTGAAAGCTGGTAGGCTTCCACTACTGTATTATTGTTTTTCAACTCCTGCCTAAAGATTCCTATCACAGTCTTTCTCTCTCAAGATAAACTTCTCCAGAAACCTTACACACAAGCAATCACAAGGTCAAAATGGGCCATAGTGGGTATTTCAGCCCAGAGTCTGTATGAAACACAGGTCAAAGAAAAATTAGTGGAGTGAAGGTGGTGAAATGAGGAGTGGAAAATGAGAACGAATCCAGAGCAAACAATCACAGTTGAGGCCTTCAGTCTATTGCTTGGGTCAAAGTGAAAGTACAAATCCTTTGGATACAATCTGGTTGCCAGAAAGTGGCTGAACCATTCAAAAGATTAGGTTGTTGATGCTTATGTTCATTTGAGAAAGATTAGCCTGTGTTGGCTTCAAAAACACCAATGAAAATGTACCCTCAAGTTGAGTTTTGTAAAGCTGGAAAGGTAAGACACAGTTAATCTCCCCAGTCACATAAGGGCAGTGGGTCACAATTCAGGGTGCCAAAAGAAGAGGAGGACCCCTTCCCACCAAGGTGTCATTGTAAATATGGGTCTTGTGTGTTGTGTGCCTTCAAGTCGCTAAGCCAAATCTATCATGGGGTTTTCTTGACGAGATTTCTCCAGAGATTTGCCATTGCCTTTTCCTGAGACATAGAACTTAATCGCATTCATTTTTCTCCCCGTTATGGGGATGGGAAGAGGATGCTTGTGGGCATGCGACCGAGTGTTCAGTGTTGAGGCGCATCATTTTTGTCCTATGGAAGTTTTCCATCAGACAAAAATGGCACTCCTCAGCCCTGAATAGGGATGGCCTGGTGCTGGGCACCAGAACGGGGGCCTTTTGAGGATGCTTGGATGTGCGATAAAATCCGTTTTTCCTCGGTTGCACATGCCCATGAGCGTCCTCTTCCCATCCCCATAATGGGGAGAAAAAGGAATGCGATAAAGTTCTGAGAGACTGTGTCTTGCCAAAGATCATCCAGTGGGTTTTACGATCGAGTGGGAATCAAACCCTGGTCTCCAGAGCCATAGTCCAGTGCTCAAACCACTACACTATTTGGCTGTCTTACATATGCGTAAATATGGGTCTTACCTAGACTGTTATAGGTTGCACTGTCAATAGTGCCTCACAGAGGGAGCTAGTGAAAAAACAGGCAGGGGGGCCTCCTGGATACTCACAGACAGGGATATTCTGTTCTATGCTATTCTGAGATTAGATATCCCCAGCAGAGAAACCCAGATGCATTCACACAAACATGCACACACACATGTAACACACAGAAGTACGACAAATCTGACATGATCCATTGCCTGATGTAGGATCCAGGATGTACCAGGGATCCACCATGGCCCCCAAAATATGTATAGTTAGATTTGATAATGAGATCTTTTGCAAGGTCAAACAAAATCTGGTGCCCAAATTTCATATGAGCTGCTGTTCGTGTGTGTGTGTGTGAGTAATGGAGAGACAAGAAGCTCAATTATGACCAGATGTCATAAAACTAAAGACAACTAATGAAACCTAAGCAGATGACTATGGGATCTTGTATGTGAAGATGTGGAATCTACTATGTTTCTTACTAGTAGGATTTGGGGAAGATACAGTGTAGGCTTAATAAAGGGTGTAACAATTCACTTTGTCCTGCTGGAGGATTCAACAAATTTCAATCAAAGGATCCCACAGCATCAAAGTGCAGGATCCTATTTGATATGGACATGAGATGCAATTCAATCTGGGATTCAGCAAGATTCAAGCCTTTTCCCTCTTAAGTTGTAGGATTTACTGGACAGCTAGTGGACCAGTGCTTGACACAAGCCTGACAAAACCCAGCTATTAATCTCTACAAAATTAAAGGAGTTCAGAAAGGCTGGTGTGTCCGTCCCTTCCTCCTCACTCTCTGACAAGTAGTCATGTGAATTGCTAGATCCTTTCAAAAACACAATTTCCACATATCCCTGAGCTGAACCTAGGCCTCCCCAGTCAGAAAACCCTTCCTTCCCTCCTTCCTTCCTTCCTTCCCTTGCTTAGGGCTCAAGGCAAGCCCCCAGAGCTGTCCTTGATGCCCACCTTCTCTTGCAACTTGTCAACTTCTTCTTTGTGGGCCAGCTCAGACTCCTCTTGGATGCGACGCTGAGCTGTCTCTTTCTTGAGGAACTCAATCTCTCTGAAAGAATAGGGAAGGGGGAAAGAGAAGAATTTGATTAAGAAGTACAGAAACCAACCAGTGGGTGGAAAAGAGGAATGACAGGACAGAACTCAGAAAACTTACATTTTTGGACCACAGTCATCCCATCAGATACTTTATCCCCCAGCCCATTTATTTTAAGAATATGAAATAAAGATTGTAATGCATGAATGAATCAGGCACTCTTCCCACCCAAGGCAACTACCTGCCCTGTTTGATATAGACACAGTCCTATAAAATATCCATTGCTGATCCTGCCTGCCTGCCTGCCTACCATGCAGCAGTGGCTGTTAAAGCCTCATTATGAAAGAATAGGAGCTTGATGGAGATCGAGAAATATGGCTCTGGAGAATGAATTCTTACTTCTGCTGATATTCCTTGATGAGTCGCTTGGCTTTGCTGTACTTCCTCTCCAGAGTCTGATATTGGGCCTGGGTTTCTTTCAAGTGCTCATCCACAGCCTGACACAAGTTCTGGGCCTCCATCCAATAACCTTCCAGTTTTTCCATCCGCTCCTTGTTCTCTTCTACACTCTGTTCTAGTTGGGCTTTCTCAAGGCGCCAACGGGCCTTTTCTTGTTCGATAGACTGCAGCTGAAAGCAGAGAGCAGAATAGAGAAGTATTTGAGTTCTCTTTGAGTTAACTTGTGTAAGTAACTACATAAGGTTATATTGCTTTTCATAAACACACACACACACACACAGAAATCCCAGAGTTGTTTCTTGTAAAACAAAAATGGAAAATAACCACGTAGAACTGAAAACAATTATAGTAGTGAAAAGCAAAACAGCAGCAGAAAATGAAAAAAGATGTAAGAGCTAGCAATTGTGGAAGGTCTTCCACAGGCCCAAAGTGGCAACTGCAAAGCCCTTATTTCCAGTACAAGCCAAGCTAGCCTTGAATATGATGGATCTGAAGATTAACCACCTTGGTTAATTATACACTACTGCAAAAATGGACAACTCTGGAAAAATAGGAGACCATCGTAGCGCCCAGGAGACCTTGGAAGGTTATACCTCCCCATTGCACTGCACCCTCTCCCCTGCCAGCAATGTTTTTTTTTGCCCCCAAACAACCTCTAGAGGACATGGGGGCATTCTCATCATGTTTTGGGGCCTGGCCTTCCTGGGCCCTATGACTGTGTTTTAGGGCAAAAAAATTTTTGGAAAAAAATTGATCTCCTACGTCATCCAAACTTGATGAAAATGCCCTCTACACCCCTTCAGGTCATTTTGGAGCAAATTACTTTTGTGACCTAGGGGAGGTACAGGAGCCACAAAAACAGATCTTGGGGCTGCGTGCAGTCTGCGGATTGCACTTTGCCCACCCATGAACTACAGGGAGGCTTCCAAAGAAGCCAGTACCTAATGCAGAACCTACCTCATTTTTTAATCATGGGACAAAGCCAGCACCTCGTTTTCAGCCTGAAAACAAAACTGGCAGCTGAAACAGCCAGGTAGGAGATGATTGCACTGCCTGGTGGCACAGTGGTTAAATGACTGTACTGCAGCCACTCACTCACAAACCACAAGGTTGCAAGTTCAATACCAGCCAAGGGCTCAAGCTCAACTCAGGCTTGCATCCTTCCGAGGTCACTAAAATGAGTACCCAGCTTGTTGGGGGCAATTAGCTTAAACATTGTAAATAGCTTAGGGAATGCTTAAGTGCACTGATAAGCAGTATAGAAATGTACTTGCTATTGTTATTACACCTAGCAGTAACTGGGGGGGGGGGGTGCTACATTGTGGGTCATCTGTGTTTCCTGACTATATTCATGGGGTACCACATACACAGCATACTACAACAATTAACTTAGAGGGCATTAGATAAGACCATAAGAAGAATCATGCTGGATCCATTGAAGGGCCTATTTAGGTCAGTACAGCTTTTCTGTACTGGGTAAACAGATGCTTATGGGAAGTTCACCAGCAGGACGTGAATGTAATTTTGTCCTCTTGTTTCCCAACAATGTGTACTGAGAAGTATATGGCCCCTGATACTGAAGGTGACTACAGCCTCACCCTCCACTTACTAGCCGTAAGTACAGGGATGACTATGGTCAAGCCTCTGCCTTTTAACAGGCAGGCATAACTGATGTACCAGCTACTGTACAGAGTACTAAGTTGTAGATACATCCAAGGAAGATGTGCTGGATGACCCCAGGTATACATACTCCTATTGACCTCCAACCTGCTGCATCCCAACCAGCCCAGGGCAGGTAAAAACTAAAGCCTGGATGTTTTCCTTTTTTGACTGCAACTCCCAGAATCCCCCTCCCCATGCTGGCTGCTGGATACTGCAGATATGGTCCAAAAAGGTAACTTTCCCAAGATCATCTGGGAATGTCCAGAAAAACAGGAAAAAGGAAAATATTCACAAGTTAATTTTAAAGAATGCACATGAATTTCATTGCATTTTTACTCTTCCAGTGAAGAATTAAAGATTATTTATATGCACTTACTACATTTTACCTTCACAAGAAGAACCCTGTGATAGCAGCCAGCCCAAGATTGTACTGAACTAAAACAGGGCTGAATAAAGATCAGAACCCAAACATCTGTGTAGTGGTCCCTAAAACTGATTAAAAATAGCCCAGCTATTAAATGCTGGCTCAAAGGAGTAGCTCACACAACCTTTCTGGAAAATGCTCTCAAACACAGATTTTGGAAAGTCCCCAAGAGAAGGAAGGGGATTTTTCATGGATGCCAAAAGCAGTACTTCATAGCTCCAGCACACTCTTCATGCTTACCTTTCTTTTCAGCTGCTGTATTTCAGCCTCAGTCACAGCATGCTTTATCTGGAGCTGGCAAAGAAAGGAAAAGAGAATTTAGAGAAGCTCCTTGTTTGGATGAGAGCACAGAACCTTAATGGTACATGACAGAGCACATCTTGGTAAAAGGTTGAGCCAGCATTCTTCTTAATTTTCTTTTATTTTTTTATTACCCATAAATGATTATAACAAAATGATGGGCCATGGTGATGCCTGGGTGGGAAGGGATGCATTAAATACTGACGTGATGGTTGTGAGTAGCAACAGTCTTTGTCTACATCATTTGTTTAGTTTTCCTTTTAGATATCACCTATCATCAGTCAGGGCAGGAAACCTCAGGTACAAGCCATGCATGTGTGTGTATATGTATATGCTCTCACACACACAATCAAACATGCATACAGTATTTCTTGATCTCAGGCAACTTTCCTTTTTACTAGGATCTCTAGCAAGCTTGTGTGAAGATGTAAAGCTGCGCCATCCTCACACCCATTACTAACCACTGCTAGCTATCCACAGTTGGACAGCATGGAGAAGGAATGGATGTATGCAGATAAAAAACAAGACAAGACAAAAACTTAGTTTAGACTGCCCTTCAACCCTCTATATGTCCCATGGAGAAACATCTAGGTATTGTTATGTTCTTGTCACAATTCACTAAAGCATCGGTGGGTAACTCCAGGCCTTGAGGATAAATCTGGCCCTTTAAGGGGTGCCTGGACCTTTGGGCTTCCCCAACTGACCACACGCTTTTCCCATTACATCACTGCTTGGTGGTTTCCCAACTTCAGTACAAGCTTGTTCCTTTTCTGAAAAGGTTGAAATGCCTCTCCTTAAGTTTAGTTGCTGACATTAACAGCCTAAAACTAAGATATGCTAGCCTTTTTGGTTCTACCTGTTGTCTTTGGCTCTGCCCACTACTGGAAATGGATTCCAAAGAACTTCTCTAAACGTGAAATTGGCCTTTGGGTTGAAAAGATGTTCTACATCTTTAGGACACCTCCCATCCTGCACTTTTTTTCTCAATGTCCTCCTGTGAAGTTTCTATTTAGCATTCCCAGTACATATACTTTCCCTCCCTTCTCCCTCCTTCAAATTCAACACACAAGGTCAGTAAACCAGCACTGAGCTGGCTTGATTCTGGCCGCTTAAATGAAAGCTTGTTGACACAGATTCCAGGGTCAACTGGAGGCCGCTTCACACATTACAGCTGAAGCTGCGATATATTAAATATTCAGTGCTTTCCAGCCTGCCATATGCACCTCTCTCTTTTCCTCCATTTCTTGTTTTAATTCTCCACTTATGTGCTGCGGAAGCTCACGCTGAAGAGCCAGGACCAGTTGCAGGTCTTTACACCACACTTTCACTCTGGATCAAAATAATGGCTAGCTGACCCGGTACACAGTAAGTGTCTAATATTTCATTAATTATGAAATATTATGAAATGAAACCTGGAATGAACCACCAAAGGGAAGAGTGCTTTCTCCCGGCAGGCATGAAGAGGCTGCATTAGTAGAAGGTGTATATAGCACAGCAATAGGCCAAGTTTCACAGTGACTGTACAGCTGAGCTATAAGAGGAGAAACCAATCTACCTCAAGTACTTTGTTCTATATTTAAGACAATCCACCTAAAGATGGATGGATGGTTTGTGTCCACCGCTAGAGGTCAGCAAAGACCCACAGCCTGAACCAGGAATATCCGTTCAGCTCAATACAGAAGAACCAATTTTGTGCAATTCCATGCAACTGCAAGATGCCTGCTGAGCACAGTGTTGTAGTGGAGCTAGGGTTATAGGGTCAAAGCACCGGCGCCTTTTGATTAGCAGGGAAAGTGACATCATTTCTTTACAAATATCTGCATGCTGCTTAGATCCAGAAATGTCAAAGTGGTGAAACATAAAGTGAACACAATACACAGTACCCAAATTAGCAAACACCCTTCGTGCAGTCTAAGAAAAAGCTTGGACAAGACAGAGAAGACTGGCTGAAATGTCTTTTGAACCCGAGGGGAAAAAAAAGGTTAGCTGGAATTTGGCAAATTTCAAAAGAAAGTGAATTCCACATTGTAGGTTTTTGCTGTTGCATCTTCAAGTCATTTCTGACTTATGGCAACCCTAAGACAAACCTATCGTGTGGTTTTCTTGGCAAGGTTCTTCAGAGGGGGTTTGCCATTGCCATCCTCTGAGGCTGAGAGAGAAGGACTTCTCCAAGATCACCCAGTCTGTTTACCTGGCCGAGCTGGGATTTAAACCCTGGCCTCCAGAATCATAGCTCAAACCACTACACCATGCTGGTGCCATCACCTTAAATGGCATACCTGCTCTGAAAGATTGCCAAATGGATCTCAGGATCACATGGCACTACCAAAAGGTCTTCCCAAAGACTGAATGGGTCTTTAAGGGAGAAGACGGTTTCTTAGGTAAGTAGATCTAAAGTTTAGGGGTTTACAAATGAACAACAAAACCTTGAACTTGACTAAGCAGCAAAGATCTACTGCAACTCTTTCAGCAGAGAACTGTTATGTGTTGCTAAAAGCAGCTCAGTTTAGAAGCTTTGCTGGAGCATGTTGCATGAATTGTCCTTAAGGGCAGCACCACATAGCATGTGTTGTAGACGTCCAGCTAGATTACCCGTGTCTTGTCTTTCATTGCCAAGACTTTTTCCCACCTTGAGACAACTGTGTTTGCTCCCAAGTTTTGCTAACTCTTTCATGAACTGAACAGAGGATGGCAGGGGTAGGGAGGAATATCTGTTTCCAGCAACAACATATTACTCTTATTTATTCTTTTTGAAGTCCAAAATACTTTGAATAGGCAGGTAAAAACCATTAGCATTACAAAAAAAAATTGCTCCTGGCTGAAATAAAGTTTCCTAAAATTGGCCTATTGATTAGGATCAATATGGCTGTCTGCACTTTTGGACTCTTCCCTGGAGGCATGGCTATTTGGAATGTCATGAGGTGCACTTGGTTTTCATAATATACCTCCAACTATACTTCTGACTAAGACCTACTTCCATCCTTCCAAACATCTCTTTCTGACCATGTGATTTCACTCTCCCTACCTTGCAATCTGAACATTTATTGCTTTGCCTTTGTTTTCTTTCCATAAATGCTGTCTGTAATTTCTGGTGTGTATGCGTGTGTGTGAGTCATTTGACAGGAGTTCAAGCCCTAGGTCCTGAGAAGTAGGCAACAATTTCTCTTCAACCTGTTAGAAAGCCAGGGATCCCAGGAGTACTTGCACTCCAAGTATTTCAGCCCAGACAGAATCAGTCTTTAGAGACTACGCCGAAATAGAAGAGACAACAGATATTCTTTTAAATAGGAGACAAACCTATTTGTCTGCATGTCTATGTGTGTGTTAAAAACCATTTCCCACAACATTCTTCTCTTATTGAAGCTATTTTCTACTAATTTCCTCTATCCCAATCCCTTTTCCCCTTTTTATGTTGTCTCTTTCAGATGATACCGTAAGCCTAAGGGCAGGGACTGTTTGTAAGCCCTCTGGAAGCCTTTTGTTGTTGTTCCAAATAAATCAATGAATAAACAACAGACGTTAGTGAAAACCTGTGTGGCACAGCCTCTACAAGTTTCCTTAACAGGAAAATGGGAGAAATGGGCAATGGCTGCTGTCCTACTCCCCAATGCCATGGGCCTGATGTGCAGCAAGCCTCACCATGGCTCCTATTGCCTATAAAGAGATTAGGGATTCAGTAATAAAACCTTGCCATCTTATGTAGTTAGTTCCTGAGAAAATCACCCACAGGCTCAGGTGACCTATAGGCTCTAATACCACGGTTCTCCTCTTCATCAGAGCTGATCCAGAGGAGGTTTGCCGTTGCCTTCCTCTGAGACTGAGAGTGCAATTTGCCCAAAGTCACCCAATGATTTCCTTGACTGAGTAGGACCAGCACTCTGTCCACTACACCAATGGGCACATATATGGTGTTGGTCCTTGGCAACAACATTAGATAGCATTAGATAGCTTAAGAAGCACCATTCTGGTTCTCTGTATTTTTAGATAGTACAAATATTTGTCACAGAAGCTATAATCTCAGAAGAGGCATTCCCTCCTTTGTGAAAGTGAAGAGAGAATGTTTCTTCCAAGCTCATGTTTGCAACTGGCTGTTCTTACGAATATGTGCATCAAAAATAATGCAATATTTATGAAATATGTATTGTTCAGTTAATCACAGATGTCTTTCTTACTGAGGACATTACTACATGCAGCTTTTAAACTAGGGTTGCAAAAGAAAGAAGCGGCTTTGGTGATACTCATCACACACTACCGCCTTCAACCCATAGCTGTCCTGTCCCCGACTCATTCCTTTTCACTGACGGGGAACACGTGAATGTCCTGGCAGTCGTGCAACCCCAGAGACAAAATGTCGTTCACAGGGCAGTTGCAGAGTCATGTGGTGTCAGTATCCCTTCCTCTCCTGCTCTCCCTTTTTAATTTTTACCTTTATTTTTTTCTATAGTTATCCTTCCACATTTGTGGCTTTGACTTTTGCGGATTTGATCAATATGTTCTCTATAAGAATCTCTAGCTCCTCCAGCACAATTCTATGGCCAATGAATTGTGCCAGAGAACACTTTTCCAGGCATCTGTAGGTGCCCCAGAATAATTCTTTGGTCAATGTCCAGCAGTTGTTGACCACAGACGTCTGGAGGACCTAGATTCCTAGAGAGATGTTTTTTTTTTTATTTGTGGTTTTTCCACTTTCATGGAAGTCCTTTAGTCCTAACCCAGTGCATGTGGAGGGCCCACTGTATTTGTATTTCTTCTTTCTGTCTTTCTTTCTGTCTTTCTTTCTAACTTTTAAAGACTTCAGTCACAATAGCAGAGCTCCAGAATTGCACAAAAGTCAAAAAACAAAACAAAAAGCCCTAAAGGCATGCTTAGTAAGGCATAAAGCAGGAAGGCAGTGTTAAGGGAGGTCAAAATTGTGCGAGAGATACAGTGATGGTTGCCTTCAAAGTGGTATGTTCCAATTTTATTTTTATCAGTGTGCTGAAGAGTCCTTGATTCAAAATGTTCTCAACTGATTAATTTAACCAACGAATCAATTAAAACTGCATTCCGATTATATCCCCTGGATCACCCTGGTTCTCCAGTCTAAGACAGGAAGGAAAAAGGGAAGATGACATCAAGCCGCTACTTTCTGCTCTTATCTTATGCAGTAGCTGTTGTGGTTTCATCTATACAAGGCCTGCTTCCTTTGCTTCCCTCCCATGCCTCTGTTTCTTGGAGTTTTATGATTAAATCCAGACTTAATATCAGAGCAGCTGTAGACAATGTTAAGTTTGCATACATCTTTGTTGTTGCTATTTGCCTAAACACTGACTCCCAAGTTATGGCATATTATAAAAGAGAGTACAGTGGTCCCCCGGTTTACAAAAGTAATTAATTCCAGCACCCCTTTCGTAAGCCGAAAACGTTCGCAAACCGGGGGACCACTGTAAGTATAGGAAAAAACTTTGCGTCATTTGAATTTCCCGCGGTTTTTTTTCGTAACCCGGGGTTTTTTTCGGAAACCAGGGCCGTTTTTCCGGCCCTGGCTCTTTCAGATCCCAGGGTTTTCGTACCCCGGGGGATTTGTGGCAGCTGTAACTTACTGGGACATTGTGCCAGATGCCTCAAAATTTGACAGCTTGTTTTTGGTAAATGACCAAGAAGCAGTGCTAAGTTTCAAGAAAATATTCAAAGGATGGGGGGGGGGGGGGGGGGGTAGAGATGTCACTATAAGTGAAATAGTGCCGCCAGACTCTCTCACCTTCACATTCACAACTGCACTCTCTTTCCTTCAGTCAACCACAATCCACATGCAAATTTGCTTTCCACCACACAATCCATGCATGTCATTCAGTCTCCATACAAACCCCATAGATGCCTCAAAAAGTGGAAGGGATGGGAAAGCGGAAGGCTCCATGGGGACCCTTTGGGATATCAGGTACACACCTGGAAGTCCCAGGTACAATTCATGTACTGATATCAAAGAGCTCTCTGAGACTCTGTTGCTGAGATTCCTGAGACAAAAGCATGAAAATAAAAAAGAGCTCTCTTGGGTATTGATGGCAAGATGATTGAGGTTAAAACATGCGGGAGGGGAAAACCATGATGCTCAATGGACTTTTTAAGAGGTATTACATACAAACCTCAGCCGCTACACTCTACTCACACCACATTTGCTCAACTGCATCTTGATTGTGCATCTCCACAACTTGACAAATGGAACACTTCCATGCCTTTTTGTTTCATAATTAAGAATCTGATTTTCATTTCCTCACCTGTAAGTCCGAATGCATATGCATTTGGCCATTTTCTGCTATGTGCTTAGGAAAAGGAAGAGGCCTCAGTGGCATGTCCACCAGTCAGAGAGCTCTGTGTATATATTTTGGGATACAACTGAGGCACTTTTATTTCTGTAGAGGACTACATTGCTCAAGGGTAATTTGTCTGTGCCACTTGCTGGAATGCAAAAGAGCCAGCAATGGGTGGAGCAACTCCTTCTCTTTCTCATGCCACCCCATTTTTCTCTTTGTCCCTTTTTATGCCACTCTCTTCTCTTTCTCTCTTTTGTGCCTCTTTCCTACATAGTAGGCTACTGTGGGAGGGACAGAGCACACCTGACAAGACAGCTGAACTGATCTGAAATTAGACTCAGAGACACAGATTGCTCTCTTCTTACAGATTATATTTACCTCTTTAAATTTATGCACCAGCTTTTCAGGGTCCATCTCCACTGGAGACAGCATATCTTCATTTTCAGCCAGCTCGAAGACCTCAATAGCCATCTCACTGCTGGGGAACATGGGACTCATCTCTTCATCTTCATCTGTTGCATATTCGCCTGTCTGAAAGTTGCACAACAGAAAGATTCATCATTTGGTCATTTTTTTGTTAACATATACTAAATACTGTATAGTACCGAGAACACTACATGTATTTGCCTGGCTTAGACAATACTAAGAGGGTACATGTAAGAAAAATGGCCAAATAGTTACACATCCATCTTCAAACCTCTTTTCAAATGTTACTAAAGATCTATGAAACTACAAAATGGAGCTTGCTTGTATATCCTCTCTTTCTGCATCCACATAATGGCTGAAATCTAACATAGAAAATGCCACATACACTTGACTATAAGTTGACCTCATGTATTACTTGAAGATAGGTTTTGAGGCCAAAATTATGTATTTTATATGACCCATGGATAAATCAAGGGTAAACTTTAGGGACATGTAACAAAGGAAATAAAGGATGAAGCAAAGGAAACTGATGGCAAAGAACTGACAAAATTCTAGCAAGTATAACTGTTGGTGCTCATCAAAAAGGCTCGATGGATAAGGAGGGAACTACAGTAAATGGTAACTGTCTGATGTTTGGGGGAGGCAAGCAGGCACAGGTGGGGCTAAGAAAATGCACACGTGTAAAAAAGGATGAACAGGCAAAGAAAGAAAATGGCAACTACATTAGCAATGATTATAGCCTTTAACATTAATGTGATAACACTGCCTGATTTTAACCCAGAAAAGCTGACAAACACACATAAATGTCTTGTTCAGATCTTTCAAAGCCCAATTCCTCTCAACACTCCTTTGAGGTCAAGTGCCAAAGTACTGCCATTTTCCCATTCAAGCATTGAGAAAGGCAATAAGCAGCACCGCAGTGGAGACAGCAGAGGGGGTCAGTGCTTCTTTTAGCTTCTCCTGGGATGGATTACTTTCTCGCTTTTCACCCCTCAGAAAGGGCTGTGCAAATAAATTTCTGAGAATGTTTTCTGGGATCCCTAGCTGTGTCCCCAAGGTAATTCTATGGCTGGAAGCAGAGGTCATTGGGAACCATCCTTTTTAATATATATATAAGAGTTAAAGTACAGTACTTACTGAGAGAAGTAATATGCTACCGAAAGCCTAAAGAAACTTTTTAATTAGCTAACTACTGACAGAATGTAAAATCATTAAATTGTACTTTCTGTACAATTTAAATTAAATTAAATTAATTCAAATCCATACACTACTGCTGCATCTACACTGCAGAAATACTGGGGCTTTTTAGATTGGCAGGAAAGTGTGACATGAAGTTGCCTTTTCCTTAATGCTTAGCAGCTAGACTGCAAGCCCCAGGTGTGCATTTAAAAGGTACAGGGCTGCTAGACTGAGGGGTTTGGGAACGACTTATCTGAGGTCTTTTCTGTGGCTCAGCAGCTACATGGGAAGCGGTCAGGACGCTACAAACACAGGCGGAGCAGCTACATGGGCGGCAATAAACGCGGCTTTTAGCCGCGTTTTAAACATTTTTTTCCTTGCTGGCTGCAAATTGCACAATTGCTCAATTGCGCAGGTACACAATACAGCGACATTATCATTGCCTGCTGGGAACTGCACAATTGCGCGATTGCACAATTGTGCAATTCGCAGCCGGCAAGGAAAAAATTTTTAAAAGTTCAGCGGTTTATCACTGTGGTTCCTCTGCCTTTTTAAACTGTGCCGTTGCACTGGTGCAGCATGAATGAACCCCCTTATTTTGTGACTGAATTGACATGTTATCCACAGTAGAATAACAGTAACGGCATCCCAGAGTCCCTACTGCAGGGCACTGAGCGTTTTAATTAGAAGTGAACTCCACACCACGCATGCTCCCAACCCATGATCCATTTTGATCCGCACCTCTATCGCTGCCTTTAAATGGGCGCCTTAAAGAGACAGAGCCCCATTTAACTGTGCAACTACACCTTAGTCTTTAGATGCACTAGCGCTATAGCGCTCTTTTTAAAAAAGGAGTGGGAAAAACCAGCACCTTTTTAAAGGCGCTTCTTCTCCCTTAAAGCGCCAAAATAGCGTTTTCATGGCATACTTTCCCTTTTTCTCATCTAAAGGCTGGGCTTTCATGCAGCCTTCATCACACCTCTTTTTGCCAATCTAAAATGGGCCAATGTGGTTTGACACCACTTTAAGTGTTATAGCTCCATCCTATGGAATCCTTGGATTTGGAGTTGTACAAGGCCTTTAGCTCTTCTTTGCCTCACAAAACTAAAATCCCAGGATTCTATAAGGCAATTAAAGTGGTCCCAAACTGCATTATTTCTACAGTGTAGATGCACACTAAAACATATACTAGAAATAATAAAAAAAAATTTTGGCTAGATTTTGACCTGACTGAACCACAGTTACAACAAGAAAGAAGTGGCTTTGGCGAAACTCATCACATGCTACCAGATTTCAGAATCTGAAATACTTTTTCCAGGTCTGTCACAGGCATCAGAAAGCCAAAGAAATGACGTGAATGATGTAGACAAAAGGGGCTGTTTGCAGTTAAATTCACATAAAGGTTGTGGTTAGTTCACTTGATAAATTGGGCTGAGAATGAAGAGCTCTTCCAAGAACAAGCAAGCAGCCTTCAAGATAAAATATGGAGCTATGCAAAGAAAATGAAAAAGGAGACAGCAATCAAAATTAGAAACAGACATCTTACAATGGGATTAGGAACTTAATTCAGCAATGTGAGAAAAGGTTGTGTGTGCATGTGGATTTTACTGAAATCTAGGGACCCTGCCCAGTAATTTCCTCCTAGTTCTAACCTCCATGTTGTATCTGCTGGCAGCTGACCAAAAAGTACCCCCCCCCCCAAAAAAAAAGAGCATCAGGGAGAAAACTCAGGCTGTCTTCTACTCCTTCCCAAAGGTGACCAGCTAAGTATTCAGAGAATCATAGAGTTGGAAGAGACCACAAGGGCCATATCCCACTTACTTCTTCATCCTCCTCTGTGTACTGTGTATACCTCTGTTCCATCATTTCCCGCTGCCATCGCTCCTGTTCCAGTGTTTGCTGGATGAGTTGCGCCACCTCGCTCTGCTCTCCTGGCTTCTCTCTGCCAATCAGGAACCTAAAGGCATAGAAAGGACACAAAATGTAAGGAAGACTCGTTGTGTGTCTTCAAGTCATTTCCAACATATGGTGACCCTAAAGCAACTATATCATGGAATTTTCTTGGCAAGATTTGTTCAGCGGGGGGTTGCCTTTGTCTTCCTCCGAGGCTGAGAGAATGTGACATCCCCGAGGTTACCCAGTGCCTAAGCGGAGATTTGAACCCCTGTTTCCAGAGTCACAGTCCAATGTTCAAACCACTACATCATGATGGCTGTCTGATGGCAGAGTAATTTAATAGTAATTTAATTTAACTATTATTCAGAATACAAAACCTGGTGTGTGTGTGTGTGTGCGTATACACACACACACACACACACCAGGTTTTGTATTCTGAATAATAGTCAACAAACTTACTTATTTCTTCTTTAATTAGCCACTAACAAAAAGCAGGGACTAAAACCTTTTGCTTAGTGGAAGTCCTGTTTAGCCACACTTTCAGAGGGCTAAAAGAGTGGAGGATATGATATTAGATTTTCTTGTGTTTTAATTTTCACTGAAAACAGTGATCAGGGCTCACTAATATGATTTGGGCAATGGTGCTGAAATGTGTGTGTATGTAAGTGACAGTCAGAAAGAGAAAAAGAAAAAGAAAAATCCTTTCCCTGCATTGTTTTCTGTAACTAAATTCCATCTCTCTTAATTAACTTCTAGATGGATCTTTTAATCCAGTCTAAGTGAGGTGAGATGTGAGATTTTCTAATCTCAGGCTGATGTGAAAGACTGGCATTCCCCCCCCCCTCCAAACGTACCAGGCACTGATTCCCTATCTGTGCCCATTAGCAACAACACTTTCTTCCCTTCCTGGAAACTTGCTGCAGATTGGCAGTCAGTGGTTCATGGCCCAGTATGTGTCAGGATCATAGAACCTGCCATGCTTGTTGGTTATATATTTTGCATGTGCTTTATACTGCTGGATGCTGAGTTATGGTGTACACATGGTGTTGGGTGGAAAGATTGCTATCTTTCATGAATCTGGCTAATGAGCAGATGTGAGGGAAGGAAAAATCTGCTTTAAACTGTCAAAGGTCAATTTGATGGGAACACTTGGTACTGGAAACAAAAATGTCTTGGTTTGAAAACGAAGCAAGCGAGCGAACAAAGATGTTTGAAATGCTGCGTGCTTTTAATATACTCAGTAACCAGAAGTACCTCAGTCCTGACAATATTGCTATGCTGTGCACAACTCTGGTTTCTTGAATAAAGCATCTGTCTCTGAGCTAAAGTTAGCCAGTACATGACAATAATGGTTCATGGGCCACCATTTTAACTCTCTGACTATCAATCTAAGAACTGAAGACAAGACAAAGCACTGGTAATTGTTGTTGTTATGTGCTTCCAAGACGTCCAGGAGGAATTCCAAAATGTCCTCTATTCTGAGCATGACAGAGGTCCAAAACACACTGCGGAAATAATCCAGTTTGAGACCCGTTTAAGCGCCATGGCCCAATGCCAGGGAATCTAGGGAAATGTAGTTTATTGTGGCACCAAAGCTCTCTGATAGAGAAGGCTAAATATCTCACAAAACTACAGTTCCTGAATTCCCTTGAATTGAGCCAGGGCAGTTAAAGCGTTCCCAAACCAGATTAGTTTTGTAGTGCTTTTCGGAGATAAGAAGCACATATTTCTCCTTCTATGAGTATTTTTAGCTTTTATTTGGTCATGTCCTACATTTCTCTTGAATGTCCTTGTCCTCTTTTGCGGTTAGGTCATCGGGTCACCTTGGAAAAAAGGGGAGTGCTTCTAAGCATGTACAGAGTAACTCTCCTACAGATTTGGGCAACCACCTCTTCCTAGGACCACAGATAAAGCTTCCAGATTAAAACAAAATGATTGACAAGACAGGCCAGAGATCCACTTGCTCCATTTTCAGAAATTAACCACTAAAGGGAGGACCAGTGACGGATCCCCCTCGCATTTGTGTATCCTGACGCTGTGATTAAAATGGGTCAAAGCACCACTTAAATTGATTACCAAAAGCTTTAATTGGTTAACGGGGGCCGGCTTATGCCTATGGAGGCAGAATGGTTGCTGTGGAGCATGGAGGAAACTAGTTGCCTAGCAACCCATTCTCAAAGACGAGGTTCCTGTCGCTTGGGAACGGAGCGTCACTCCGACATGAAAAGGAGGCGTCAGGTTCTAGGTCGGACCCCGTATATTGTGCACATCATCCTGCTGTGTGAACCTGTTTGTGTGCAAGTGTGTGTGTGCATGTGAGAAAGAGAGAGAGAGAGACTGAGACGGGGTGAAACTGGAGATTTTCCTGGTTACAAGCCAGTTTCAAACAGACCATTCTTTTAAAAACCCTTACAACAAGGATGCTGGAATAACGCCAAACCCCCGATTCTTAACGCTGCCAGGAAAAGGCAGGCCAAATGCCTCTGGTGAGATTTTTTAAAAGGCCATAGAGGCAGCTGTGCGGATAAAGGACAAAACGGCGCTACAGCTGAGAGAAAAATCCAGCCAGCTCAGAGCTCTGCGTCTACTACCAACACCACACCACACCTTTCCAACCCACTTGAATTTGTTTCTCAAACTGGGATAAAAATGGCTACGGCACAGTACATTTTCCCGTCATCACATTCCAAGATAATGGGCCCTGCTCTCCAGTTTCTATAAAATGGAACCAAACTTGACAGGACAATGCTGCCAGCAAATTGCTGCTTTCCATCTCATAGGAAACAAAATGCCTGCTCATTGACTGTTCACCCATAAAATGCTGAGAGTTCCACTCAGCCCTCCCTTTTGACTCCATTCAGAATGCTCTATGTGCTGGGCAAGAGCTGTGGAAATATAGAGGAATAGCTATCATAAAAACTCACCTAAAAGAGACAAAGTCTGGGAATTTGTTTTATTGCTGGAAATTGAGACCTAGATAACCCAACGTGCCTTGTTCTCCGATTCTGTCCCTTGTTGTTAAGTGCCTTTCAGTCAACCCCGACTCATGGCAACCCTGTGGATGAGACATCTCCAAGGCTCCCTGTCCTCCACTTCTCTGCTTAGGTCCTGTGAATTCAAGCCCATAACCTCCCTGACTGAGCCCATCTGACACATGGTTGTCCTCTTTTTCTACTGCCCCCAACCTTTGTTAACATTATCGTCCGTTCTAGTGACTCATGCCTTCTCATGATGTGGCCGAAGTACGACGGCCTCAATTTGATCATCTTGGTTTCCAGGAAGATATCAGGCAGATCTGTTCCAAGACCCATTTGTTAGTCCTTTTGGCTGACCATGGTATCCTCAGCATTCTTCTCCAGCACCACATCTTAAAGGAGTTGATTTTCTTTCTATCGGCTTTCTTCACTGTCCAGGTCCGGCATTCATAGATGGGGATGGGGAATACAATGACTTGGATTATTCTAACTTTAGTGTTCAGTTGTGTATCTTTTGATTTTGTCTAGTTCCTTCATAACTGCCCTTCCCATTTCTAGTCTTCTTCTGATTTCATGATTGCAGTCTCTGTTGTGATCAATGTTTGATCCAAGGCACGGGAGCCCTTTCATTGTTACAAGTTCCCCATTGTCCAGGTTGAATTTAAGTATTTCTTTGGTGGTCATTATTTTTGTTTTCTTTATGTTCAGCATAAAACCTGCCTTTGCACTTTCTTCTTTGACCTCCTTTAGTAATTTTTCCAAGTCTGTGATATTTTCCACTGGTAGTTTGGTGTCATCCCCATATCTTAGGTTATTGATGTTCCTTCCTCCTATCCTCCTCCTTCTCAGTCTAAACCCGTTCTACTTACAATATTTTTTTTACATACAAGCTGAACAAGTAGGGTGAAAAGTTGCAACCTTGCCTGATCCTTTTGCCAATTGGGAACTATTCTGTTTTTCCATATTGTGCTCTAACAGTAGCCTCTTTTATAGATTTCTCATCAGGACTATCAGATGTGGTGGCACTCCTATGTCTTTGATAGCAATCCATAGCTTTTCTTCCCCTCCTTTACCACAATATTATTCGCACTGGATGGCTAGGATAAATCTTTGGGATACTAAAGAGCAAAAGAGTGCTTGGGGTATTCCACAATTCTATTCTATTCCACAAAAGTATTCTCTCAATAAATAAAACAAAGATGTTCTGAAATCTTAGAGCCTCTAACTCATCAAAATTCAAGTAATACATCTAAAACTGGTAAAACTGGAGGTAACACATTCAGGAGATAGGATTTGCTTGGCAGATTAAAAAAAGGAGGGGGAGAAGAAATGTGAATTAGGCGCCTAATACCAGAAGAAACAGCAAGAAGAGAAAATTATACTTGGTCAAAGATGAAATTAAGATTGTTGAACAGATTCTCGAGATACTAAGGTGCATGTTTGATACTGTAACCTGTTAGAATTGAGGTGGTTTTTTAAAAAAAAACACACGTGGATGCATGAATGCACTGAGAATTTTTTGGAACAGATGCGACAGTTACAAGATATTAACTAAATGCAGCCTTTCTGCACCTGCTGAACTTCAATTTTGCTGTTTAAAGGGACTGTCCTTCCCATTCCTCTGTATTTTTAAAACTACCGTTGGCTCTCCTTATTCACGGCTTTTTTTTATCCACAGAATTGAGCATACACGGCTTGAAAATATTCCCCAAAAGTATACATTCCAAATAGCAAACCTTGATTTTCCATTTTATATATGGAACACCATTTTTTGTGCCATTATATTTAGTGGGACTTGAGCATACATGGATTTTGTTACCCACGGAGGGTCCTGGAACCAAACCGCAGTGGATAACAAGGGCCCACTGTATCTATCTTATTTTCGGCTTGCAGTACACTGGAGGAAAACACAGTCTTTAAATTACATATTGGTGCCTTAAAAAGAGAAATTCATCAGGTAAGGCCTTTCTTCTTTGTACCTCTATTACTTCAATATCACAAGCAAGAATTTTAAAAGCACAGAAGCTTGCCAGAGCAAAACCTGGGTTCTCTGCCAGAAAAAAAAAGATATCATCATTGTTTAGTCCTTTTTACTTTTTTGGCACAATTAGCTAAAAGCACTGCAATAAGTGCTTATCTTATATGGTTGCTTTTTTTTTTTTTAACGTTAAGTTCCTTCTGATTTGACTGTTCTTGCCTCCCACAATTATCAACTAAAACTGGGAGCCAGAATATTGATACAGAACCATTATGATTTTAGCCTGTTGGCTCTCCTATAAAATAATGAACTCTCCAAGGCAATACATTCCTGTATATGCTCATCTCTATATAAACTGAGAAAGCAAAACCACACCTAACAGGAAAACCTAATTGTTGCCATCTTGCTCCATAAAAATATCCCAGGAAACAAAATGACAACTGAAAGAAAAACTTCCCATGATGAACCATGACACCCTGTGAGGTAATAATTCTGTGCCTTTATATTTATGTTGCAGACAAAGGAACAGATAGACAATATATTTTGGTTCCATCACAAAGCTGAATTGCACACCGTTCCCCTACCGGACTCTACCCTTGGTATTCCTCAACACAGAGGCTGCAAAGCTTTGGGTCACACCAACCAAACTGGTGCCATCCACCTCGACAATAAGGTCGTTCACCTGGATCCTGAAAGATGAAGGGAAAAAAAAAGAAGAGAGTTAGAATTGGATTTGCCATTTGATTCATATGTTTGTGCAAAGCCAAGGATGTAGCAAAAGGACCATTCCTTCTTCACTGTCAAATAGCACTTCTGTACTAAGCTTCTATTTTTTAAAAATCCCAGCTCACAGCTGGAAATGAGAGCCTGTTTTTACTTGCTGAGAAGTGGAAGACGATGTGTTATTTTTATCAATCTGCCAAATTGCAAGTTATTTTTACCAGTCATTTGCATAGCACTTCTCAATATACAAAAGGCTTTATATTCTTTTACTTATTGGCAAGTAGGTGAGATTGATTGTGTATTCCTGCATGGCAGGGAGGTGGCACTGGATGGCCCTTGTGGTCTCTTCCAACTCTATGATTCTATGCTTTTAAGACTGAAAAGAGTAGTAACATGTGTTGCCTATGGCTATACAATGAACTTCATGGCTAACCGAGGACATGAACTCTGGTCTCCATCCAAAGACAATCTATTTTCTACTACTACACCACACTGGCTCTCTACCTCAGTTTGAGACACTGGAACAACACGTCTCTGTGTTTGTATTAACAGAGCACAATGCAAAGGCTAAAATGCAGCTGAGGCATCTTTAGATAAATTGTGAGGCAAAGTTGCAAGTTAAGAGCTGTAGGGATGAGTCAATAGGTGTCAAGGGCAACTTCCTCCCTAAAAAAGAATATTATTTTATCCATCCAAGCTTTAAAAAAGAAAAGAAAAAAACCCAACAACTAGTAGGTGTGAAAGAAAGCCCAAAAGGGCGAGTCTCAGAAGACGGAAGGTGGCATCAATATGGTGTTTGACTGGAGGAGAAAACATTTGACCACACAAAACTCCTCGCCTAATGCAAGTTGGGAGAGCAATATTTGTGTGTGCATGTTATCTTGCTGAAGTTTCTCCCATAAAGACTGTTGTTTATATTTTGCTGGTGCCCCCAGTACTGGGCAGGGAGCCATGTTGGTTGTCATGACAGCAAGCAGCAACCCTGCTGGCATTTAGTACAAGGGTTGCTTCTCTCCCCTCCCCAGCTCCCCCCATCTTGCTTTTTGAAAATTTCAGTTCTATGAAAATACCCAGCCATTTCAGTGGTTGCTTATTTATTTAAACTGATGGTCTGCCCAATCTCAAGGATCTGGGCTAGACAAAAATATCTTGCAAAGCTACATGACTTGTTATGTAGAAAATACTTATTCATTCCAATGTATACTCTAGCCTAGCTTTTCTGAACCCGATGGCACCCTCCAAAAATGCTGAATTACATATGTTGCACATAACTGCACATATGGAGGACTGTTCAGCTCTTTCATATACCTTAATGGTGAGTAACTGTACTTTGAAAATAATGACAGAATATTCCTAATATTCCTAAAACCTAAAGAAGATCAAATAATATACAATGATATTTAAGTATCACTCTTATTGTGACTTAACCTCCCCAAAACGAATCCAATTTAGGTTACTATTATATTGTAACAATTGTAGCTTCAGGACACAATTTAGAGAATTCCAACAATTGATTTATCAGTAAAAAGGGCACAAAGTGACAAATTTGACCTTCTTTTAAAAGTATTTGAGAAGGCAAACGAACAGTGCATTTTACATAAGGAGGAAGGTTGTTTACCCTATTCTGGAGTACTACAAATCTTACCAACATACACATCACCTTTTGTGATAGTTCCAGAAGCTGAAAGTTACTACTGACTTGTCTATTTTAAACTTTGCTTAAATATTTAATATGGAAATAGTGGAAAGAGGAAAGGCAGACAGACGACAGATTTGAATCTGCCAGTATTTGTCAGCGTGCTTTGCAGTAGACTGGGAAGGATTTCCAAATCCCAACCATTTAACAATAACAATATGATTTCCAACCCCATGATTTAACCAGAAGCAGATTATTCTCTGGAAAGATTGTGCATGTCTTAAATTCTGGTATTCAGAACAAATTCCTGGGCTCAGAATTATATAATACTAGGTGCAAGTCTTTTGTACCAGGCTCTTGATTATTTTCTTTTATTATAATAATCAAAATCAATCCCATAAAAACCAGAAGTCTGGACTGTCTGCAGAAATATCACTGTTAAAACAGACTTCTCTGTCTACTTCAGAAATTTTAATGGGATGCATAAAATCTTAGGTCTCAAATGCTGCATTACAGTTCAATTACAGTGAAACCTACTGACAATAACACACATGAGAGATTCCATCACTCTTGGTTTGGCTGCTGTTAGCTATAATGTTCTTTGTTCCATGTATGTCTGTTGAGTAAGGACAAGGCAAGTGGGCACACCAAGATGTTTTGGACAACTTCCAGCCAATATGTTCAATGGTTAGGGGTCATAAAAATTGCTCTGTTGTGTATCCCACCACCCCATGAAGCTAGGCTAGTGGGTACACATGGCAGAGCTTTCTCTGTAATAACATGTTGACGTTGGAACTATCTTCTGAGGGAGGTTAGGCTGGCTTCATCTCTTCTGAGTTTCTGACAGGCAGTGAAGATATGCTATTTTGTGTGGCCTTTGGTTCTTAAAATTAGAAATGTCTGTTCTATCAGTTTTTTTAACTATTTGGATTTTCAACTATTTTTAAAGAGAGGTTTTGACAGTTTTAATGGGTTTTTATTTATTTAATCAATTAAAAAATCTTTTTATCAACTGTGCATTGCCTTGGGGTACCTGGTAGGCTGAGAGATGATAAATAAATGTCCTGAATGAATATGCTTGTGTTTATTTGTTTTTTCAATTGTCATTTAGCACAAAAGCTTTGGAATGTCTACAAGTCCCCTCCCACTTACTATATTTTCAGGAAATACTTCCTTATTTTGGGTTGTCCTGTTTTGCCTCCTAGACCAGTGAGTGAGGCAGGACCCCTAGGGAGAGTGTGAGAGTTGCTCAAGATGAGTCCCTGATCCGTTTGTCTCTTCCTCTTCCCGAACTTTTTTATGAGCAAAATTAACACATGCTTTGAGTTAAACATGGAATTTACATAAACAGAACAATTTGAACAATGTTATTTTCTTATAGAATGATTAAAAAGGAATACACATGAAAGCGTGAATGAAAATATGCACACTAAATGAAATATTTTCATTCAAATACTATGTCAAGTGATGGGGGAGTACGTCGTCTGCATGTAGATGTAAAGGGGGTCCCAGATAATAATCTATATTCATAATTTAGAGGGAATTATGTTGTGTTGTTGCTTCCTACCAGACCTCCACTCCATAGATTACAATGTCTTTGGTACCTCAGTAATGGGGTACTGATAACCACAAAAAGACACACTTGATGTTTCCAGCACTTAAGGTTTCCAAGCACTCCTTTCTGTGTGAAAAATTTGAACATAACCAACAAAACCTCTTTGCAATGGCACAAGTTTCAGGCAAACCAGACTGACCTGCCATCTCGGTGGGCAGCTCCTCCTTCTGTCACTGTCTTGACAAAGATGCCAAGTTTTTCTAACCCCATATCAGCCCCAGCCCCCATGCCAATAATGCTGATTCCAAGACCCTCAGAATCTGAAAGAGAGAGAGAAAGGAAGAAGTGATTAAAATATGAGGCGCTGAGGATGGAACTAATCAGGATCTGACAATACATTTGACATTTGAAATCCAGTACTGCAGATATCCTCATCCCCTCCAAGGGAATCCTTAGTGGCTTTTTGGAAGGAGAGATGTATTCCCAGCTTCCAGCCCCAGGGGGCAGAAAGAGAGTGGTTCAAAGCAGGTGAAGACTTTTGAAAACAACAACAACCATTAAACCACAGAGGACAGATGGCAGGGAAATTACTGGAGTGTGTCTGTGTGGGAAGGGGATGTACATCGGTAAAGGACTGCTTGCATCTGAAAAAGAAAAGAAGAGTGGATAGGTGTTTGAGAATGAAACTTAGAGTAGATTCAGATGTGAACTATTAGGGAAAGACCGGGCTGGAAATTTCTCTGCTTGTAATGAAGGACAGTAACATCTCTCTGCTTCAGAAATAATTCATGGATTTTGTTACAAGTACAAAGCTCCAAACATCACACATTAAATAAGAAGCTGAGGAGCCAATTGAGAAATAGAAAGAACGGCCCAGTGCATCAGCACTTCAGGTCACCAGGATTCCTTGGTAGTGGGACTGAGGGATGATCACAGTGATGAAGAAGCCAATGGCTGTCTTTCCCCATCTGTTGTTCATATCCTTATAATGGCTTATTTTTCTTGTTGCTCCAGTTGCCTCCCTTCTAGAAAAACAACTGAGAAGGAGGATAAGAAGAAAGAAGCAACAGGATGGAGAAAGGACCCTTTTCCTCACTTCCCCACTAGATACTCTAGTTGAACTGGTTGTGAATGGTAATGGAGTATGGGTGAACCCTGCTCAAGAAATCCTGCTGAAATGCTTAATGCGGACTAATGGGCCCAAACAGACAGGCCAAAATAAAGCTGCTTCAGGTCACTTTGGAGGTATGCTATTTAAATGATGCAAGCATCCTAAGAGGCCAGAAACTGCACAAAAGCCACGCTTCAGTCCTAAGGACTGGAGCGCAGCTTTGGTGCAGCTTCTGGCCTCTTCAAGATGTGTGTGTCATTTAAATAGCATACCTCCAAACCGAGCCGAAGCAGCTTTATTTTGGCCTGTCTGCTTGGACCCTAACATGATGGAAACTGCTATAGCATAACTGGACAAACCATAATCTGCAGGTGGTTCTTTCTTGCTCTCTGTAGCCTGCAGACCCCTCCCCACTGGCTACCTTAAATTGCTGGGGAGGAGACTGAAGTCAAAGCAGAAGTGCATAAGAAGGATGGGTGGGTATGTTTTGCATTAGGGCTGTGTGCACATGACAATGGTGCATTTGTATGCAACTAAGTGTGGTGCATGCATCTGTCTTGGTTCTACACATCATCAGTCCTGCTCTTTCATGCAGCCCGCAAAGAATTCCAGGAGGACAAATGTGGTTTTCCACTCTAAAAAAGGATGCCTATCCCTGAAACTTATTTAAAATTTAACGTATATTATTTTCATGGAGCAAGGCAAATGACTGGACATCTGGAAAACCTCTTGAGAAAGGTGATTCTATAGCCTCCCTAGATAACCCTTAAGAAAGTACTGTGAGGAATTACTCGTTTTCCAATCATACTCCAAATGGTTGTATGATTCACACCAATTTTTGTCCTGAAGAAGATATTTCTAGTCACACCCACCCCTGCTCATACATTTATTTGCTCATTCCATTACCTTTCTCTAGTTCCACAGGAAAGAGATCTAACCTCTCCACTCGCTTCTCAAGTTCATACTCAGCTGAAGCAGCCATGGGATCAACATCTTCATTCCGCCGGTCATATTCCTCATTGGAGTAGGTGCTGAAAACCTGGAAAGGGAAAGGGAGAAATGTATACCACTCAGAATAACAAGGCCTGATACATGTCAATCCTGGGAACTGTTTTCTGTGATGAGACACCAATTCTGAAACATGTAAATGAATACTTCCTACAGTCTCTTTCTTTCAACAGCCCATAGCTACAAATCAGAGCAGAGGTTGTGCATTCCTGACAGGCTTGACAGAACCCTAGAGGGCTGACTGCCTGGGAGCCACAAGATTTGATACTAGGCATGATGGAAATTAATTCCCTAGCCTCAACCACTTCTCTCTAGAATTAAGAATGGATAAAAATGCTCTGAGCAAAACTGATTAAAATTCATAAATTTCTGCATATTCAGGAAAGAACTTGAGATTTTATTTTCAATTTTTTATAAAAAAAAAAAGGGGGGGGGATCCCAGCTTTCACATTTGTACATCCAGGATTTGAGTGCTTTGTCTTAAAAATCAAACCGGTCCATATTTTAAAAGAAATAAAATGTTTAACTTCTCTACTATCAGGGACACAAAAAACTTGTGGTTCTAAACAATGTAAAAAAACCAAAAACTGTCAGAGTTTCCCCATCAAAACGGATGTCTAAAAGAGATTCCAGCCTCTCTCATTTTAAACTCTGAACAATGGAAACAGTACTCATTTGGTTACTTTGGAATGGATTAGGTGAGAGTCCCTGGTGACAGCAAAAACAAAGAGTGTTCAAAATCTTTGGCCAAGTCTTTCTTAAGACTAGATGGGTCACCTTGATATTGCTCCAGTGAGTAAGCTCCCATTCTTACAGACAATTAGAGGCCTTTGACCAATAAAAGAGGGTTTGATTTCTAATTCTATTGCTTCTGCTCACTTCATTCCTAAACTCAGATCCACTTTTAAATGTCTTCTCGCATGTCTTTGCGAGACAGTTTCATTACTCGAGTGAATTTCTAATGTATCTGTTATGAGTAAGATGTTTTCAAACAATTACAATCATCTTAGGCTTGTAATTGTTTTAGTGCACTTTGTTTTTACTAGGTTTACCGTAGGTCTGTCCAAGAGCTGGCATGGTACAGTGGTATACGTGCTGAACTAGCCAGGAGACCAGGGTTTGAATGACTGGTCAGCCATGGAAATCCACACTCTTACAGCATAAGAAGAAGGCAATGGCAACCCCCATTTGAATAAATTGTGCCAAGAAAGCCCTGTAATAGTTTTCCCTTAGGGTTGCCATACATTGGAAACTACCGGTATGTGAAAGCACCCAACAACAACACGACTAAGGAACAGGGTAGATATTGAGCAAAAATAAACATTTCAGAATGGCCTTGCCAGCTCTCAGAGATAAACGGAGATAACCTTTGAAAATGGTCTAGCAAAGTGATTAGTTAAGTCTTGTACATAAAAGGTAACCACAAATTCAGTGCAGTAAGGTGAACAAAATGGGGGAGGAGGGATGGATCTCTTAGTTCCATCACCATAGCCCATTTAGCTTTACCACTAGCCACAAAGGACCAAAAACACCTTCATCTGCAGCCAAGCATGGATGGACCTCTGATTATTCCTTGCCTAAGAAAACTCTATGAAATCCTCTGTTGGGAGGGCAGAGCTGTGTGTGTTCCAAGGCTTGTTGTGCACCCGCCAAACTAGCCTGCTGCTCTAAGGTGCACTGACTTCAGGTTCAAGCTGACAAGCAACTTGAAGACACATACACACACACACACACACACACACAACTTTTGCAGGATTATATACAAGGCTGAACTAGTTGGCTGGATGCAAAACGTGAGCAACTATTTGAGATTACAACCCTCTACCAAACATGCCAGGAAGCCTGTAGTTGCTGTGTGCTTTCACAATTTATAGCGACCCTGTCATGGGTTTTCTTGGCAAGACTTGTTCAGAATAGGTTTGCCATTGCTATCCCCTGAGACTGAGAGCATTTGACTTGTCCAAGATCACCCAGTGGGTTTCATGGATGATCAGGGAATCGAACCCAGCACTCAAACCACTACGCCACGCTAGCAAGTCCCACTACATGAGCAAACACGCAAAGAAATGAGCTGTGAATGCCACAGATCCAAAAACAATCTGCTGTCTGAGGCAAAGGACAAGATGATACCACTCCCTTCTTCCGCATACAAAAGTGAATTGGACTGGCACTTGTATCTTACTTCATAACTGTTGACAGATCCATGTCCTCCAGTGGACCTGAGGGCAGCAGGCTAGTTTAGGAGGTGCATGATGAATCACGGAGTATACACAGCTGGAGGGTTCAGGAAGAATGGCTGGGTGTGGGTGCGCTACCAGTGCTTCCCTCAATAACTACCACTTAAGGTAGCTGCTCCACTCTGCCTGATCGTAAGGTAGGGACTGCAACACCGAGTCTTGCTTTCAATTTCCACAGCCCAATTTTAAGATTAGAACTCACTTCCAGCATTGTAATTGCATATTCCTCCCACTTTGTCCCCTCTTATTCCCCTCTTCTTCCATTTGTTCCCTGTACTCTTTTCATTGCTTCCCAAGGTAGGCGGTAAAGCCTTGAGATATGCTTTTAACAGAGTAGCAACACTAAGTCCATCTCACCCCTTTCTGACATAACTGCAATTGTGCTAATTTAAAGTTTCTCCTATAGACCAGGCAGGTACACGTTGGTAGCCCCTGGGTAACTGTTGATCAGGTTTGGCTCAGTCCCATTAAAGCCCATCTACACATTTTAGGTGCAAGAGGACAAGGTATCTAGTTCCAAAGCGACAATGAGTGCCACTCAGGAGTGGTACTCATTAGTTTTTCACAGGCCTCCCTTTTCCCTTTGAATAGACAAGACTTTAGTTACCAAAAAGCCTCATGTAATCATAAATAAGTGATAAGGCATCTCCACTCACTCTGCTTCCAGCTAATCTTCACCTGTAATTGCAATGCTAAATTAAGGGCAGCACTTCCTCAGGGCCCGTCTCCTTGTATGTACTGCCGGTATTGCTGTACTTGGCGACTGAAAATGGAAGTGAGGAGGACACACAAGCTGCTGCACATGATAACCACCCTGGATGAATACATCATGGATGCAAGAGGGTGTCCTCTAAGTATGATTAAATCTGGACCCAATCCCATCTCAGAGACGGCATACTAGGCATTTGATGTAGATTGCATCAGCCATGTTGACCCACCTCTCCTGGTCTGCTTTGTGGAAAAATTGAACTTCTCATCTCTCATGCCCTTTTTGGATATGTATCCAAATGTGAAGAACAGTCTTCTTCAAAGGGCATCCCCAGGCAGCAAGGGGGTCACTGAAGCTAACTAGGATTGTTGCTTCCTATTCCTTTCCTCCCACTCCTACTGGGAATCCAGATGCAGGTGGACTGCAACTCCCACCATTCATCACTAATGGCTATGCTGGCTAAGGCAGCTGAAGGTTGCAGGCCAATGACTGCATGTCCTACTGTCATTTCAGGTTTCAAGTGGCTGATAGTGCTCCAGGTTTGACAATCCCCTGTTTTTGTTGCTGTGTGCCTTCAAGTAATTTCCAACTTATGGCAACTCTAAGGCGAACCTATCATGGGATTTTCTTGGTAAGATTTGTTCAGAGGAGGGTTGCCATTGCCTTTCCCTGAGGCTGAGAGCAAGTGACTTGCCCAAGATTACCCAGTGGGTTTCACGGCCAAGTTGGGAATTGAACCCTGGTCTCCAGAGTTGTAGTCCAACACTCAAACCACTAGATCACACTAGTTCCTGTATATTTTCCTTTGCCCTGTTCATATTCATTCTTTGCCTATTCCTCTTTACTTTCCAATATAAAAACACAAATTCCCACTCTATCTCCTTTCCTTTTCTGCTGATTCCTTCTGTCCCACTTTTAGCCTTCATTGACAAGGTCAGAGTGGGCAACTTGCAGATTCTAGGCTGCATGAGGCCCTTAGCCAAATTGCCAAAGTCCCCTGCATGCAATCTGTTTCGATCTAGTCCAGATATCAGCCTACTGGGTAAGGAGAGGGAAAATAAGAAGTGACTGGCAAAAAGAGGGATAAACAAAAAGGATTTTTGGAGAGAAAAAGAGAGAGAAAATGGCAGGGTACCCTCTTTTTTGCTGTGGCCCTTTCCTCAGTCCTCAGTCCCACCTACTGGCAGGATATGCACCTCGGCTCCAACAGATCATATCAGTGGGACTCCTTTCACACTATACAACTAAAGCACTATGATACCACTTTACCTGCTGTGGCTGCATCCGATGGGATCTGCAGCTTTTGCTATTAACTGCCCTTGAGTTGGCCCCCGAATCATGACAATCCTGTGGATGAGACATCTCCAAGACCCCTCATCTTCCACTGCTCTGCTTAGGTCCTGCAGATTCAGGCCTCTGGCCTCCCTGATTGAGTCTATCCATCTGGTGTGCCGCCTTCCTCTCTTTCTGCTGCCTTCTACCTTCCCTAGCATTATCATCTTTTCTACTGAGTCATGCCATCTCATGATAGTTTTGTCATCTTGGCTTCCTGGAAGAGTTCAGGCTTGATCTGGTCAATTTGTTTGTCTACTTGGAAGAGACATTTAGAATTCTCTGCCTGAACACTCGCCAAACTACAAATCCCAGGATTGCACAGGATGCAGCTGTGGATGTTAAAGTAGAAACATAGCCCTGTAATTATCTAGTGGGAAAGCATCCCAGATGTTCACCACTATGGTTCCTGAGAACCAAAGAAACTCACCTGTCTTGCCCTCACTTTCTGACTTTAACAAGTCCAGGTTTGCTGTTGTTCTTGTCTGTATTCAAGATGTTTTTGACTTACGGCGACCTATGATTCTGTGATTCTATTATGGAGTTTTCTGGGGCTAAGAGGGTCTCCATGGATGAGCAGGGAATCAAACTTTGATCTCCTGAGCCCTAGTACCATCCTCTCCACAACTGGGAGACTCAGGCTCAATTCAGATGATGAAAATAATACAGGATGAATCGGGCTTGAATCGTCATTATTCACATCCATTCCAAATGCACCCAAATAAAGGTGTTTTTTTGGGGGGGGGGGGATGGCTGCCAAACACCCCCCCCCCACTTAATATGGGATGATTGATATCTGAGATTTACCTGAGGTTTTTTTTAAGATCTGCATTATTGGCAGTGTGAATAACCATTGCAAATAGACCCGGGATAAAACTCTGCATGCCTTGAACATGTTTCGATTACATTCGCATTGTCGACTCCATCTTTATTTGAATATTTGCACGTATGAGCAACCAAACTTGCAGAGTTGCGCACAGATGAGGTTCTACAGTGTGAGTAACAAACCCAGAATGCCTGAGTGAGATTATTTGCAAAGTCGTGCTAAGCAAAATGACGTCGCGTGCATGATTGAAATTATTCGCAAAGTTGAGCTAAACAAAACAACGTCTGAATGGCCTCGGAGTGTAAACGTTGTCACATATCCTCACCATCCCTCCTTCCTTTCCGTTGCCAGCATTCCTGTGATCAGGTTCAATTCTCTTCCGCCCCCATCCTCTGTCTCTCACGCTTTTCCTATCCAGTAATTGAGCCATGCAGGCTGTCACAGTCAGAGAAACAAAGCGTGAAAACACCCCCATCCCCTCCAATCTATAACAGCATTAATTAGGCTGCCAGGGTAGCCACCAGCTTGCCTTTGCCTGGCCCTTCCGACGTATCTTTGCACCATCTGTAAGGCCTGTGTGGGGGAAGAAATGGAAGTTCGGGGTAATTATCCCCTTCCCCCAAGTATTTAACAAAATCCCCGTCACATCTTTCAAACTCAGAAATGTTACACAAAATAGCCCTGCTTTGAGATATAATCACCCAGCTGCAAGGGTGAAAGCAGCTGGGAAAGAAATAATTTATATTTAGGTGTGTTAGTGGAATTTTCCCATAGAATTCCAATTTAGTTGCCCATGCTTTTTAAAAAAATCCTGCAAAATGTCATTTCTCTTCTGAACTCAGATTTCACTGTGACTACTGACTAGACGTATGTAGTCGGAAGGTATTAAATCAGGTGGTGGCGGTTGCTGCTGCTGTTATAGCATATTCTGACAATATGCAGATGTGCTCACTTACACAAGCTACCTCTTTGCTCTGCAGAGATCTTGACACAACACGATTTGTTTGCTGACACTCTGTCCAGTTTGTCCAAATAAGGATCCTGTTCTGCCCTATTTAGACATTGTAACCATCTGCCTTGATAAATCTGATCTGGCTCTTTAACAGTAGTAGGGATCATGAAGAAAATAATTATTGCCCCTAGAAGTCACCAGGACCTGGAACTCTTCTTTTATGCATGATGTAGCTTTCCCCCATCCCTACATCTCCTGAAAATCTTTTAAAAAACATCTTGAAATGTCTCTCACCCACTTCTGCTATTGTTCTGCCCACTCCCGATTCTATTAATAATAATAATAATAATAATAATAATAATAATAAATTATTATTATTTTAAATTTAAGGCAGCCAATGCAAGTTCTGGTGCTAGGAAACTGGCAACCAGATCCTTAGAGCTTGCTTTATTCTGGCCTAAAAACAGTTTTAAGAGATAGGTATTTGGAGGGGAGGAGGTTCAACACTGGCAGGTAGTTCATTATTAATGATGACTAATTGCAGGTATATTTTCACAGAACAATGAAAGCACAATATGTTGCATTAAAACAATCAGCAACAGCATCACCTGACACTCACAGAAGTCTGACTACTATGACAGAATTAGCACCGTAAGAATAAATTAGTAGAGTGTGATCCAAAGGTGCTGGTGCTGGTCCATGAAGAACTTCCAGATGAGAAAGAAACAAGCATAGCCAATGAGCACAAATACGGTACCATCCCTGGTACATTACGGAGGAAATCTGCTGACCCCTTGCATCAGTCATCTTATAAAACGTAGATTTAGTACACTTATGATCAATAATTTTTGAAGGGGTTCAATGACACAAGAGTCTTGGTGCCCCCAATATTAGTCTTGGGCTTTAGCTTGCTGCCCCCCTAGCCATTCTAGGGTCCATGTGTATATGTATCCGAAAGGCTAGAGTGGGTTGAGTGGGCATCAATATACTGTATGTCACATTTGGAAAGATAATAAAGGTCCCAAGTTCTCATAGTCTGTCACTACGCTGGTATCTGTTCTGGACAAGTAACTTCACTGCATCTTCACAATGTCACAATGCCCCACAATGTACAGCATCTGGCTACACGGCCATCCGTTTCCCTGCCTGAAACAACTTCATTGGCTACCGGCCCATTTCCAGGCAGAATTCAAAGTGCTGGTTATGAAATTTAAAATGCTATGCAACTTGGGTTCAGACTAGCCAAAGGACTCTTATTTCCTTCTTTGAGATTGCCCAAATTTTAAGTTCTTAGAGAGAAGGTTTTCTCTTGGTTCCACCACCATCAAAGGCATGTTTGGTGAGGACACGGGTTAGACACTTCTCAGAATAAGGAATTCCCTCCTATCAGAGTTTTGGTTGGTCTCCTCTCTTCTTTCCTCTTACAGCCAGAATACCTTCTTATTCAGGTAGGCCTTTTGGTTTTTTATTTGTGGCAGAAAGGGCTTTTATTGAAGTTATGCTTGTATGCTTTTTTACTATGTTCTGTGTTTTATGTTGTTTTAACTTTGTGATTGTAACACAAGTATTGTTTAACTGTTTCTTCACTTTTATACAATTTTGTTTTAGCCATACTTGGGTTCCTGACTTAGATCTTGTACAAGGAGAAAAGTGGGATACAAATAAAATAAAATAACAAAATGTAGAAACTGCACCTGTAACATAAGCCTAGCTGGGCAACCCTGTGGTGGATGCCACCTACCATCAGGTAAGCCCACTGTCAAAAGAGAAGATCCAACCGAGGACACTTTTCCAAGGGTCCTTTCAAACCTTGTGTGTTGGCCAAATTGTGTTGGCTTAAGGACGCGTCTGTCTTTGTTGTGCTTGAACTGATCACAGATCTGCCCAGAGAGCAACTTCTGCCCTAGATGACAAAACCCAGACCTTTAAGAAGATAGTCAAATGACATTACCCATTCACCAAGCATCTACCAGAGCTTTCAGGTGTTCTATTCACCACTGCAGAAACAACTTCCTGAACAGATCCTGTACATTTCCAGAAGATGTGCAACACCCAGGCTGAAGCGGCTCAAACCCAACACCACAAAGGGTTCCCTAACAGTTGCCACACACTAGTGACATGGATCTGGAGGACCTCCATCCAGAAAGATCAACAGAGATCTATTGCAATTAGCTGGGTCCAGTGAAACCAACTGGGTCCCTTGCCAGATCCAGGTTTGAGAAGTCCCTTAGCCATGTGCTCTGTGGTGGACCATATGTTATGTCATTGATACCCACATGCTCTCCAACTGTCTCAGTTTGGCAGAAACAGTAATTAGTCCTCTTCCCTTCCATTTTCCAGGTGCTTTTGAAATGTCCCAGTTTCTCTTCCCTACCCATCCTTTCCTCCTTTGTCCTCAGCTTACCTCAACTGCTACAAACTAAGTTGATAGTTCAAAAATACAGTAGTTTGCACTCGATTAAATGAGGAGGAAAAGAGAAAAGGGTGGGCAGAAATTGTTACTTCTAGGTGGCCCAGGCAAAAGCAAATTGCTGCAGCCCCTCTAAGCTTTGGTGTTCTTCCTCCTGAATAACTTCCACTGCATTGACCATACTCTGACATTGCTTGGCCACATGTGTCCCAGTTTTCATCTGTAAAATGCTAGAGTACATGCACCCAGGACAACAGTAGGACAACGATCAGTATTAGGCAAACTGTAGTTTTGCGTCAGCACAATGTAGCGGTTTCAGTGTCAAACTATGACTCTGGAGACTGGGGTTTAATTCCCAGCTTGGCCATGAAATCCACTGGGTGACCTTGGGCAAGTCACACTCTCTCAGCCTACCAAGGCAAACATCCTCTAAACAAATCTTGCCAAGAAAACCCCGTGACAGATTTGCATTAGAGTCACTGAAACAACTTGAAGGCATACAATGACAACAGTTGCCATTTAAATTTCCCCAGAAATTGAATAAGGGGCATTGCATATGACAACTTGTGTGTGCAAAGGTGGCTGCTCTCAGTCTGTATTTGGGAGGCCCAGTCATGAATGTTTTGCTCTTTCTGCCTCTTTCCTGAATAGGGAAAGGGGAGAGGAAGTAAAACAGTCTCAGCTGGCCTCTACTCATGCCATCTAAGAGGAGTTGGCTTTTGTCCTATTACTCTTTCTTTCTTCTCCAATCTTTGGAGGGCTGTAAAGGCTTCATCTCCCAAAACCAGTTCGCCACCTCTGACCTACACACTGACCCTGGAACTGACTTGCAGTTAGGGCTGATTCTGTTCACTTGCTTGGACTTGAACAGCTCATACAAGTGGTACACTCATAGGGGCGATGCAATATACAAAAAGGGAACTTATGCAATAATGCTGCTTCTATGAACAGGAAATGTGTGTGTCTCTGTGTGTGTATGCTTCCTTGCACTTTGATATTGCATAAGTTGATCTGTGTCACTGAACAAATTCCCTCCTTCTCCATTAAGCTGCTCACACAAGCAGATCACTGGTGTGTGGCTGTTAAGTGCACACAGCACAGAGGGTAGATATACTGGTGGTTGTTGGCCAGGACAGATACACAAAACATCTGGGTTCGGAGGCAGTCTGCCTCAGGGGATCAGGGGTTGGGGAGAAATAAGTAGGTAGCAACAACCTCCATGCTGTCTGGTAGCTTTCCAGAGAAGATGGCTGATGATGGAAATAGACCGTTGGAGAAAAAAGATCAGGGATGGGGAACACCAGCATTTAACAACCAGACTTCAGGTCCCATCATCCTCTACCATAGGCTATGCTGATTACGTTTTCTGGTACCTCGTGATACTTGAAGATCTATTGAAGATCTACAGTCCTGTCCCACTGTAAGCCAATGTGATCCCCTTCAGTTATCTTCCCTTTCTCAGGTGCAATGAAAACATACTTTGACAGTTCTGATTCATACTCTGCTGTCCCACTTTTTCAGATGCTTTTAAAATGTCCCTCTTCCATCCAATTTTCCCCTTTGCCTCGAACATATTTCAGTTGCTACTAATTATATTGAAAATGTAAAAGTAGTTTGCACTCAGCAGAGAGGCAAGAATGGGATGGTGGTGGTGAGAATCTTGCCCTTCCCAGTACATTAAAGCAAAACCAAACTACTGCAGCCTCTTCTACCTTGTACGTTCTTCCTCATTAATAGCTTTTGCCATCTTGGCGACATTCTGATGTTGCTTGGCCATGTCTGTCCCGTTTTCCATCCACGAAACACTGGTGGATATGGTGAAGGATGCTGTGTCATCACCAATACCAAAGTAAGGTGCAAACACCATCTAGTTGGCTCTTGTATATGGGAATGAGGAGACACCATGTTTTCCTTTGCCTTCGGCTGCAATGGCTTCGGCTGCCTCTAAGATGCATTCTCAGGCTGTATCTATACTGAAGAATTAAAGAAGTCACACTGCTTTAACTACCATGGCTGAATGTTATGGAATTCTGGCATTTGTAGCTTTGTGAGATATTTAGCCTTCTCTGCCAGAGTGTTCTGGTGCCACAATAAACTACAAATCCCAGGATTCCATAGGACACAGCCATGACAGTTAAAGCAATGTCAAATTGCACTAATTCTGCAGCTTGGCAGCAGTCATAATATGGTTGTTCCTGTGTGCCATCAAGTTATTTCTGACCTATGGTGACCCTAAGGCAATCCTATCATTGTGTTTTCTTGGCAAGAGTTGTTCAGGGGAAGTTTGCCATTGCCTTCCCCTGAGGCTGAGAGAGTGTGACTTGCCCAGGCTCACCCAGCAGGTTTCATGACAAAGCTGGGAATTGAACCCTAGTCTCCAGAGTTGTAGTCCAGAACTCAAACCACTAAGCCTCACTGGTTCTCCAAAATAAAGTGTGCCCTTGGTATCTGCTGGGGTTTGGTTCTAGGACACCAAAAATCCATTGATACCGACATCCCATTAAATACAGTGGCATAGAAAAATGGTGTCCCTTATACAAAATGGCAAAATCAAAGTATGCATTTGGAATTTATATTATTTTTGAAGATTTTCAAGCAATGGATGATTTCCAAGATAATGGATGCAGAGGGCTGACTGTAGGTGTGCCATCAAGTCATTTCCAATTTAAGGCGACCATAAGTTGAACCTATAATGGGGTTTCTTGGGAAGAGTTGTTCAGTAGAAATTTGCCATTGCCTTCCTCTGAGGCTGAGAGAGTGTGAGTTGGTTTCACTGCTGAGCTGGGAATTGAATCCTGGTGTCTAGAGTCAGAATCCAACACTCAAACCACTATGCTATGACCGCTCCTGCCATAACATAGGCCTTGAGAAATATTTCACCATCTCAGACGTGCTTCCCCAAGCAGCCAGATGTCTCAATGACACTTCAGCTGTGGAATCCAACCTTTGCTTGATCTTGTCACACTCAACTTGGAACCATCTCCATTGTATTTGGATTCCAACGCTTGTCCCCCACCCACACCCCAACAGTTGATTCCTCTTGACTGTCTCCGGAGGAGCAAAGAACTGAGCCGAGCTGTACCAGCAAAGTCTGCCCACATGCAAGCTGCCAAGCCCTCCAAATGAGAATGCCAACCTGCCAAGCAGTGTATGACTCAGCAGGCACACATATGGCGGAAGTCACGCATGCAAGCTAGCAGAGGCCAGGACATCTGTAGTGATCTAGGCCAGGATTTCCGCCTCACAGCACCGAGAGGGCAAAACAAAACCAAAGTCGTGGAAGGAAGCAACTCCACTAGACAGAAAAACAACCCAAGAGCTGGACTTCTCCTCCACCCTGGAGTAGCCTCTAGATTCAAAAAAGAAAATCTAAATTAGAACTTAAGTTGAAGCAAAGTTTAACCAAGATTTAGCGCCACAATTAATTTGTAATGCTGGGTGTCAGAACATAAGAAATCCGAGTCATAAGGAAAACAAGTGTTTCTGACTACGCAAAGTGTGCATTTTCCTCATGAAAGAATAGACAGAAAGAAGCACCACATGTTTAAGATTGCAGCAGAGAGTTACTGCATTCAAAATATAGTTTCCAGGCAACTCTATCCTATCAAAATTAGCTTAGGGGTAGGAATGATTCAGTCCTGCAGATGTTGCTGAATTCCAACCTCTAGCATCCCTAACATCTGGATGGCTTTATGTTTCCTACCTCCATATTAATCAAACATTTCATCTCAGGGAGGATTCAATTCTATAATTCAAAATGTGGAAGTTATCCCAGGCCACCCAAAGCACCAAAAATGTATTTGGACTCCAGTCAAATTGGAAGCAATTTCATAGTTATGCCCATTCTAGTACTACTGCTACTAGTAAAGCTAGCGAAGTGATTAAAGTTTACAAAGCACTGTACACAGATTAAAGATAAGATAGCTCTGCCCTACACAATCTTTGTCAGTGAAGCATTATAGAAGCTCTTTGGCTGAGGAATTCTAAATATCTCTTCCCAAACTGCAAATCCCAAGATTCCATAAGGTATTGACACTGCAGTTAAATTGGTATGTAATGCTATATAATTTGATTCCCCAAGCACCTCTTTTGTTGCAGCAAATAAAGAAAACTGCATCTCTTCCGGCAGGCCTTTCGGGACAGCGGCTAACCTTCCCTGGTCTCCAAGACATCTATCCAGCCTCCCCAGCCACATCAGACATCATCCTGAGGCTCCCTATAAATCTGGACCGGATACTTTGTATTGTTTTTGTTTTTATTGTTGTTGTTTTAACCTTGTGCTAGTTTAATCTTATTTTAAGGGGTGGGAGGAGGGATTGGGATGTAACATTTTAAATTGTTGTACTCCGCCCCGATTGCTCGCTCAGAGGGGTGGGTTATAAATTATTATTATTATTATTATTACTACTACTACTACTACTACTATTATTATCTTCCCTCTGGTATGATTCCTATTGGCATTAGTTGCACTGGGGCAACTGGCCCAAGTTGGCTTGGGAACAACAAAAAAATTGATGCCTGTGTATGATAGTGTTATGTGCCTTCAAGTCTTCTCCAATTTATGGCAACCCTAAGCGAGTTTTCCTGGCAAGATTTGTTCACAGGGTTTGCCATTGTCTTTCTGAGGCTGAGAGCATGTGACTTGCCCAAGGTCACCCAATGGCCAAGTGGGAATATATGAACCCTGATCTCCACACTGGTAGTCCAATGTCTAAACCACTACACCACGCTGGCGCTATTGATGCCTCCCTCTTAAAATGAATTTATCTTTTCTTCAAGCTATCTGGACTTCACTATATTCTATGACAACAAATCACGTTAATTACGACTTCTCTGAAGAAGTACTTCCTTTTTTTCTGACCTGAACTCACCCCTAATCAATTACATTGCATAACCCACATTTTAGCATTATGAGAATTGGGGGGAGGGGGTCTCTTTCCATATTTTCCACACCTGACATGATTTTATGGATCTCTATTATGTTCCTCTGAAGCCACCCTTATCTCCCAAACTAAAATGCACCGTTAACTTATGGAATTCTCTTTCCCATAATGTGATAACAGCCTCCAGGCTCAGACTGATATTGCTTGAAAGGGGTATTATACACATATAATGGAGGATAAAGGTATCAGAGTCACAGAGGGATTATGATAACTATATATTACCCCCAAGATCAGAGGCAGTAAGCCTCTGAATGGCACTTGCTGGGGAGGAACAGCAGGAGGTGCAACTGCCTTCAGGCCCTGCTTGTGAGGCATCTTTCTGGCCACTGTGGGAAACAGAAGCTGGACCAGACAGGTCTTTGGTCTGTTCTATCAGGGCTCTTCTGCTGTAAACCAGAAACACTTTAATGTTTCCTTTTGTCTGATCCTTTTGACATTTTCCATTTGACATTTTCTATACTGCCTCAGAGCCACCCGTTGTGTGCCTTCAAATTGTTATGGTGAGCCTAAGGTAAACCCTTAGGGGTTTTCTTGGCAAGCAAGAATGCTTGAATTCTGTTGTTAACTGCCCTGGAGTTGACCATAACTCATGGTGATCCTGTGGATGAGGTATCACCATAACCCCGTGTCCTCCACTGCTATGCTTGGTGGTGGCAGTGGGTGCCTTCAAGTTATTTCTGACTCACCGAACCTATAATGGGGTTTTATTGGCAAGATTTGTTCAGGGGAGGTTTGCCATTGCTTTGCCCCAAGGCGGAGAGCATGTGACTTGTCCAAGGTCACCCAGTGGGTTTCATGGTCATACCACTCAAACCACTACATCACACTGGCTCTACTAATATGTAACCTTGTTGTTATTTGTCATCAAGTCAGACTGGACATATGGTGACCCTAATAAAGGAGACCTCCAAGAGACCAGATGTTTACCATCCCTGCTCACGTCTTGCAAACTCAGGGTGGTGGCTTCCTTTATTGAATCAATGCAACTGTAATGTGGTCTTCCTCTTTCCCGAATGCCTTCAATTTTACTGAGCATTACTGTCTTTTTCCATGATGTTATGTTTTTGCACGACATCCCCAAAGTACAATAGCCTCAGATGAATCATTTGTAGCTTCTAGGGAGAATTCAGTCTTGACTTGCTCTCAGACTCTTTCATTTGTCTTTTTGGGGGACCACTATGTCAGAAGAACTCATTTGAAGCTCCAAATTACAAACAAATTGATTTTTCCCCCATGAAACTGTACACCTTTTGCAGAATTTATGCATGAAAATCAGAAATACTATGGCATGGATGGTTCTGACATTGATATGCAATGGCGTACCTTCACACTTGAGTATCCTCCGGTTCCTATATACCTGCCCTTCCAAATCTTACACCCTTCTTCCAATTTCTCGGCTATAGTGTCCACTGTGATTGATCTAAGATATGGAAAATCTTTAGTTATTTTAATGCTTTCACTATTCATATTTTAGTTATATAATCAATCTGTGGTTCTTAGTTTTATTTCTTTAATATTCAACTGTAACATTACTTTTCCACTTCTTCCTTAACTTTTATCAGTACTGTAGTTGTTCCAAGTCTTTGTTATTTCTACTAAGAATACAGAGTATGGATGTGAGAACTTGAAAGTTAAGAAAGAAGATTGGAAGAAAATAAATTCATTCGAGATGTCGTGCTGGAGAAGAACACTGAGGATCCCGTGGATGGCCAAAAAGACAAACAAGTGGGTCCTAGAGCAGGTCAAGCAAGAAATCTCTCTGGAAGCCAAGATGACAAAATTGAGGCTGTTGTACTTCAGACACATCATGAGAAGGCACAACTCATTGGAAAAAAAATGCTACGAAAGATGGAGGCAAACAGAAGGAGAGGAAGGCCACATGCTAGATAGATGGAATCTATTAAGGAGGTCAAGTGTATACGTTTGCTGGACCTAAGCAGAGTAGTAGAGGACAGGAAGTCTTGGAGATGTCTGATCCACAGGGTAGCCATGGGTTGAAATCGGTTCAAGGGAAGTTAACAACAACAACAACTGCATATGTTAAACTGTTCTTTTCCTCAATTTTCACTTCTCCTTCCTATGAGTGTAGTCTCACTTTCTGCATTAATGTAGCCTTGTACTTCAGAATGAACAATCTTCCCCTATTATGCAACCTGAATATCTGTATATCATAAAGGATTTTGTATTATTATTAGCAGCCATTTGAGACAAGGACTGCTTGCTAAAGAATGCTCCCAAATGATCAGAACATTTGCATTAAGTAGATTTCTTCCTTTTTTTCAGGATGGGCAACTTGCGGTCCTTCAAATTTCAGATCGCAACTGCCACCAGCCCTCGCCAGCACAGTCAAATATTTTCCCTACCAAAATGTTATACCAGCATTTTGAGCAATTATTCCCTGAAACACTTCAGAATCTGCAAACACCGGACAAAAGCTGTGTGAAAATATTCATGCAAATATTCAGAAAACTATAGAAATTATTTGTCTTCGAACACAAGGACAAAACAGTAAAAGATTTAAATCCTTACCCTAAATCCTTAGGGGTAGAGATAGGCTATAAATAAATAAATTATTATTATTATTATTATTATTATTATTATGTGATTAAAATGTAAATTAATAAATAGCCATTTTCCTTTTTTTTTTACAAGTACTGGTAAAGTCTCCTATTTTACCTTCCAAAGCTACATGAGAAACAGAGTCAGAAAAAGTTACTTTTTTTTTTTTACAACTCCTAGAATCCCAGAACTCAAAGTGGGTATATTGGTACACTTGCAGGGCAAAAAAGTAAATTCTCCAAGCTTGGCAACCACTCTGCTAAAAACAAACAAACAAGAAAAACCATCCTATCTATTTGATATTTCTCACAGTGTAATCCTGTAGAAATTTGCTGCGGAATACGTCCTACTGAATATAGCAGGAAATTACTTCTGCATAGACATGTTTAGGCTTGCATTTCAAAACTAAACTAAATAGGCCGAATATTTGCATTGTTGTTGCTTATTTACCTAATTTTTATAGTTCAGGCAGATGGCCTGGGATTAATTTAAATGTCAAAATTTTAAAAATAAATTGAAAACACTTAAAATATAAACAAATGCATATATAATTAGATTCTAAAGGAACCACTTCCTCAGCTTTAATATAATCTGATGTGACAGTTAAGAACCACTTTCTCAACCTTACCCACTGTGTCTTCCTGACTGATAAAATCTTTTCTAATGCTGCATACAGAGAAAAGAGAAGCAAATGCAAGGGCTGCGCTGGGTGGGTGGGTAAAGGAATAAGTTATCAAGAAGATAAATTTAGTTTTCTGCAAAGGTTTTTAAACTAACATGCATGTGTGCGTGACTTCATGTAGTAGGCTTATGGTGACTACATGAACTTCACAAAGTTTTCTTAGGCAAGGAATACTCAGAGGTGGTTTCCTATTGTCTTCCTCTGAAATACAACCTATAGCACCTGGTGGGCAAGTTACACTCTCTCAGCCTCAGGGTAAGGCAATGGCAACCCCCTCTGAACAAATCTTGTCAAGAAAACCCCATATCTTCGCCTTAGGGTCACCCTAAGTCTGAAATGACTTGAAGGCACACAACAACAACAAATTCCTTGGCAGACCCCCATCTAAGAATTAGCCTGGCCTGTTCCCGCTTAACTTCCAAGATAAGATAGGATCTGATGCTATGTACAGTCAGCTCTCCATATTCACTTTTTTTTTTTTTGTCCATGGATTCAAGCATCCATGGCTTGAAAATATTTAATATAAAAAATTCAAAAAGCGGATGGCAAGCCTATGGCTGGGGTTTGGCAGGCTGTATTTCAATGTATTTAATGGGATTTGAGCATCCATGAGGGTCCTGGAACCAACCCCCACTGTGTTTAGGCTTTTACTCATACCTGGCTATGAAGCAACAGGCAATTGCTCATTGCTGCTTTGCTTTTCTCATCCTCTTCCCCTTTGTGTGCATCTGCATGACACAGTATTCCAGTAAACAAAGCTGGCGCTTTCTATTTCTTTTTAAAGATCTTGTCCACCTTAAAAAATACTTTAAGTTCTATTCAGGAGGAAGAACAGCAGTTTGCACAATCCTGGCCACAGTGGATAGAAGCTGCTGTTTGTGATTAGTAGAAGTGTTGGTCCAGAAACGTGCAAATCTAAGCTGGCCTGAGAGGTCCAGAGGATTTCTACTCCTGATTTCCTACAATTAAACCAAGTTGCTGGCATTTATACAGATGAACAATATTCAGTATGAGGTAAAGGACATGATGGTGCCCCAACTGCATTCTGAATTCAGAGGATGATTGAACTGCCAGTTAAATGCTGGCAATGGGATGGGATCTTTCATCACACCTGAGGGCAGAAGGGCAGTTTAGTGAATGCAGAACAGAGCTCTGTCCTTCCAACAAAAGGGAACGGACAAGAAGATCAGAAGAATTAGCCAAAATACTGATTTTATCGCACCCCAGTAATTCTGCCTGGAGCCATTGCCTCGCTCTGCCTAATGGTAAGGCCAGGAGATCCAGGTTCTGCTCAAACAGGTTCTTGGTGATAGATGCTGACTGCTAGATCCTAAGTGTTTAATCCATAAAAACAACTCTTCCTATCCATTGATCTGGATGCCCTCTTAAGATCCCTAAGCACAGAGGTGCAGGCTAGCTCACACTGCAGAAGGAAAAGGGATTTCTAGAGCCGGAGAGCAGCTGCAGAGAACATCACTCTGTATGTGCCCACACTGTCTGCACACGAAACAGAAGGCCCGCTCACGTGACTGTAATTCTATAGAATTGGGAAGTAGGGAGTCTTTAAGGGTCTGCCTGCTCTAGCACATTTTTCATGAAATTTGTTAATGTCAACTGCAAAACAACGGTCGTGTAGCACCTTTAAGACTAACAGCTTTTCCACAAAAGCTCGAGCTGTAATAAATCTGTTAGTCTTCAAAATGCCACATGACTCTGCCGTTTTGCTGCAACACAGACTAACATGGCTAGCCCTTTGAAAATGATGAAAGTACTCTGCTACCTTTTAAATGCACACCCACATGCATTTGTTCTGTGAGGCTAACAGTGTGTTTCGGTGAGGAATTTAAAATGGGAAAATGGCACAAAGGAGAAGGTTAAATTACCCAAGGTTTCCCATGTGTTCTTCTTTGCAAGGGACATTCCTCCAATTGAAGGGCTTTCAGAGGACAGTTGATTTATTTTAACTGTAACTGTTTTTAATTCTGCTGCATCCCGCCTTGATTGTTTCAAGAGAGGGGCGGGTAAGAAATAAAAACTATTATTATTATTATCTATACGTTATTCTCTGGTTACTGAGCTGTCCAGTCCAAATCCAATTTAAAGATAACAGAACCACAAGAATGCAGATCAAAACAGGGGCCTTGGAGTTGTGCATCCACAGTGAACATCTAGAAAATAGATTTAGCCAGCATCTCAGGTGAGAAGTACCATAAAGTATTTTTCTTGAAACAGTAATTATTTCTGAACTTGAATTTCATTATACAAATTGACACACACAAATTCTATGCAAAGCAGCAACCACTTTTATCCTTTTTAAAAATGGTGTGCCCCCCACTTTTTTTCTAGCACTGTGTATATTTACAACCATTTAAATTTGATTTTTTTAGCTCTCCCTCCCCCATGTATTTTGGGGAATGCTCAAACCTATGAGAGGTTCGATGGGGTCTTAGACAGTGGACTCTCCAAGGGTCAAGAGGATTTCTGCTCCTGATTTCCAACAATTAAAGCTGTTGGCATTAATATGGATGAACAATATTCAGCAATATTTTTAAAGGAAAACTGAACAGAAGCCTAGCCTGGTCTGGAGGAAAATAAAAGGTTAAAAAAACAGACAAAGAGAGGTCAGGTGAGAAAGCAAAGAAAAACAAAGCACAAAGGGGAAAGAGAAGCTATTCCTGTACAGACATTGTCTAGGGCAAGTCCATTGTGTTCTCACTTTGTAACTCAAAATGAGCTGTGATTCTATTTGCTCATAGGTACATCCAGAGCTGAAGACTGTTAGCTCAAACTTTCAACGTGCCAATAATCTTTCCAGCTTGTTTTCTTTGCAATAAATTAACAGTTGCTTCCTTCTGTTGCAAAGGACACATCCAGACACCTTTTAGATCCTCTTATACCACAGATGGGTAACTGTCAATGCTTGCTAGGGCTGATAGAAGTTGCAGTGTAATGACATCTGGAGAGCCACACGTTGCACATCCTTGTGCCAGAGGGTTCAGAAGATTTCAATTCTCCAGATTTTTTTTTGGACTGCAACTCCCTCCCTTCCATTACATTAGCAGTGAACAGGAAAGATTACCTTCCAACAACATCTCAGGGAACACAAGCTGCCAGCCATAATCAAAAGGGGAATGGGATCTCCCAGTCTTTGGACTGCTTGTGAGGAATTGCTGTTGCTCCTAGCATCACTGATACATCCTCTCTCATACATCCTCTCTCAGTTCTTGCAGGGTTCAGACTCGCTTTCCTCACTTATGTGCAAGGGAAAACTCCATTTTCACAAGGGTGTACAGAACGGATTCCCCGCAAAAAAAGGAGGGGCGACTGTAGTTCCGTATCAGCACCAGAATCCTTGGGCAGCTACTAGGGTTCCAGCAAGGTCCACCATTTTACTTCTGCTTTGGATCCCTCTTTAAACAACCACCCCAACTCCTGGATCACAAATTAATTTCAAGCAGTTGGGTCTAGGAGCCTCCTTTACAATCGCCAACACTACCTCAAAGTCTATGCTACACCTGAGGTGCTATGGGAAATTAAAACAGTTCAGTGTTGCTGCTGGTGAGCATTGCTACTAGGAAGTCCATTAAGGAATAGGGATGTAAATCTTAGCTTATTAAATTAACTGTTCATGGGCTGGGGGAAGAGCTTACACATTTGTCAATGCTTTTGCACATCTAGAAGGGTTTGAGGGGAGGGGTAAAGATTTCACAATAGCTGTCCTGCACAAAGCATGCACCGTTCAAACTACAACAAAACATGTTGCTTTTTGCATGAAAATGTTCTTTCCTTTTTCTCTTTTCTTTTTTACTATTGCAAAAAAAAAAAGAATAAAAGAAAAAAAGAAAAAGAAAAAGAAAAAAGAAAAGAAAAGAAAAAAGAAGCCAGAGTTTTCACTCTCACCCAGTGGTGAAAAACGTTGCAGTGATACCATCCAGTTTTTTTCAAGTGGAAAACATGTAAAATTGCCCTGACTTTGCGAATATTTCTCTACCATGGAAGCTCAGGGAGGTAGAAGAGGGTCTGTCAATGACTCCTCAAACTGAATTTCCTAGCATTTTAATGACTGTGGTTATGCATCACTAGAAGCCAGAACCTCTAATGCAACATGCTATGCTTCTTGCACCATACTGTGAACAGCAGTAGCAAACAAACAGCTTCATTTATATACCGCTTCATACCGCCTAAGCAGTGTCTAAGTGGTTTACAACTGTAAGCTACTTGCCCCCAACAATCTGGGTACTCATTTTAGCGACCTCGGAAGGATGCAAGCCTTGAACTCTTTTGTGGGTATTGAATTCGCCACCTTATGGTTTTGAGTGAGTGGCTGCAGTACAGGCATTTAACCACTGCACCACCAGCAACAGTAGCCACAACAAACTATTACAGAAGGTGACTTGTCTCCTGAAAGTTCAACCATCCAGCTGGAGGCTGGACAATGTCTATCTCTCCAGCAGTTGTTAGAATCCCAATTCCCATCAGTCCCAGTCAACATAGCCATCATGGCTCAGGTCCAGGTGATTTGAAGTAATATATATATATATATATATATATATATATGCCTACCTGGGCTTTAAGATCTTCAACAGTGCAAAAATAGTCCACTTTCATATGTACATCTTTTCTTAGTCCACCTTCATATGTACATCTGGTGGTTCTCTAAAAGAGGCCATTCTCATGCCCTCCAAGAGTTTACAGACAAAAATTAGACACATGCGGCAAAGCAACACCAGACTGTGGTGAAGATGGCAAAATTAAGGATGAATAAAACATAAGCTAGGAGAGGCTCAGCAGTTTGTTTTTACCTGAACTTATTGAATTTTGCAAGATTCCACCCTCTCCTCTCTTCTCCTCCCTGCTGCATTATCTGGGGCAAACTATTTTTGCACTTTGAATTCAGTTTGCAGCAACTGAATTAAACTGAGGACAAAGGCGGGGGGAGGAGAGAGAAACTGGGACACTTCAAAAGCAGCTGAAAAAGGGGGGACAGCAGAAGATGGATCAGGATGCCCCTGTCAAATAAAGATACCAGTAGTTGCAGGGTGTGCCTTCTCAGCTGCTGCTGCCAGGAAATTCAATTCCCTCTCTAAGCGGGTTCATATCGTTCTCTTCTTGCTGTTTATTCATCAGCAACTGACTTTTTTTTTTTTTTAGTTCCACAGACTTTTAGAAACTCTCTGCAAGGTTTTAATTCGATTAATAGTTTAACTGTATTTTAACAATAACTTGTATGGTTTTGCTTATGTCTTTGTTGTCTTCCTCTATATTTGCTTTGATTTTTGTAATCTGTCAGTTTTGGGCACAAATCAGGATATAAATGACTTACTAATATTGAAGGTTAATGGGAGTAGTAGTTCAACATCTAGAGGGCCACAGGCTTCTCAGCTCTGGTTTAACCTTATATTAAGAAAAAGGACTAAAGCCATTATCACCTCCAACCAATGGCCATGTTAGCTGGGTATATTGGGAATTGTAGCCCAAAATACCTGGAAGATACCATATTAGAGGAATGTTGGTTCAAACAGGCCCACAGCCAGCAATCCAAGATTTCGAGATAGGAGCTTGCCCATCCTTACTTGATCTGAGATGTTGGGAAATGAATCAGTGATTATCCTGTATTTTACTAATGAGCTATAGCCTTGTCCTTCATGGAAGAGCTGTGCCATGAGTTGTAACATACCCAAAACAAGTCCTTTGCATTGCACTGTTACTGGACCTGTGCATGAATCATATCTTCCCATCCGCCCACCCTTGCATGTGCTTGCACATGAATGTGGCCTCTTTTCTTCTCAGCCTGTTGCAACATAAAAAGGCACAAACTCTTGCAGGCCACCTGGCAAGGAGGAAGGGAAGTTGCTTTACTTTGCAAGACATAAGATAAACCCATTTTTTAAAATCAATGATGGCTAAGATGCTAGGAAGGAAACAGATGCATGGTACATGTCAACCATGACTCCAATGGCCTGCGCTTTGATAGCTGAAAAGTCATTTTCTGTTCCCTATGGATGACCTTTACATGACCTTCCTCAAAATCCTCCTTCCTTCCACCTCCCCTTCTGCACACTTGCTTTGTTCTTAGTGGAAAAGGGGGGTTCTCCTGCAGAAACAGCTGAGCCTAAAATGGACATATGCATAGTGTTGATGAAGTAACACAGAAAGCAGAGGGAAGGGGGGGTGGATTTGATAGATGGGTTGCACATAACCCGTAGAAAAGGCTAAAACACAGAGGGGGATATTGATCTTGGCCAGCTGGTAATGGGTGCATGCACCAATAATACAAGCTAATTCCCTTCCCTTCCGTCCATCCACTGCATCCCCAGGCAAGGGCAATTTCTCTCAAAATATGAGATGGATGCCCTTTATTCTAGAAACGGTGGTCTTGCCATTTCCTTTGAAGGCTTTACAGATCCAGTAAGAAAGCAGAAGTCTATAGACCTTTCTCATGCCCACTGGAAAAAAATATTGCCTTGCAATATTGCCTAGATTAGAACATCCCAGCAAAGAGAGAGAGAGAAACAGGGCAGTTGCAGAGGAATGATCAAAATGAAGAAATACATCACCAAAAATGAAAAAGGGAAAAAAGGAATACATTTCACAGGGTCACCACGAGCTGAGGGCAACAATCCATAAAATCTGTACATGCCATTGTGTATGTATAGATGCTTATACATATTTAGGCCAAACCTCACCTCCACAATTTGTTGTTGTTGTGTGCCTTCAAGTCATTTCCGACTTATGGTGACCCCCATCATGGCACTGACTTGGCAAGATTTGTTCAGAGGAGGTTTGCCATTGCCTTCCCCTGAGGCTGAGAGTATGTGACTTGCCCAAGGTCACCCAGTGGGTTTCATGGCAGAGCTGGAAACTGAACCCTGGTCTTCAGAGTCATAGTCCATCACTCAAACCACTACACCATGCTGGACCTCCATGATAGTCCATCCTTAAACATCTTTCATCGAGATTAAAAGAAACGTTAGAGCTGGGAAAGTTACTTTTTTTTGGAACACAGCTCCCAGAATCCTCCTGACAGCATGGTTACTGGCGAGATTAGTTAGGGAATTCTGGGAGGTGTAATCCAAAAAGCGACCTGTGCAAGCTTTGGATGAAAGGGTACAAAAGAGTTGCCTTTGCAGTCCCAGCCTATCTTATTTTAAGCAATGAAACTACAGTGTAAGCGGAGTATAAATACAGTAAATAATAAATAAATACAGTGGTTCTCCTCTATATACAGTCGGCCCTCCATATCCATGGATTCTGCATCCAAGGATTGAACCATCCACAGATTGAAAATATTCCATAAGTCAACCAACCAATCAATCAATCAAATCAAAAGCAAGCCTTGATTTTGCCATTTTATGTAATAAGGGACACCATTTTATATAATGGAGCTTGAGCATTCTCAGATTTTGGTATCCACGGAGAATCCTGGAACCGAACCATGGAAGATAACCAAGAGTTCACTGTAACCATGCACATTGTTCAAGGTGGACAGGTAGATAGGTAAAGAGACCCACAAAATCAGTGATTACTGTGGTTCACTTTGTGTATATGGGTGCGTGCATGACCTTGCATGCATATGAATGTGTCTCCCCCAGACTCCTGTCTTGTCTGCCCACTAAAGCCAAGGAACATCAATTACAGATATGTGCCGAGTTTGGAAAACAGAGAACAATCCCTTTTCATGGCGATCTCACTCCCTTTTGCTCTCCTCCTCCTCCTCAAGCTTCCAACTTATCTTTCTTCATCAGTGTTGCCATTTCTCTTTGCACCCTTTTCCCCAAATGACCTTCATTGTCTTATTCAAGCAGTCACATAGCGTCTGCCCTTCTGCCCTTCTCTTTTCAGTGACAAAAAGAAATGGCTTCTTACATCTCAACGGATCCCCATTAAATAAGAAGTTACACCACTCCCCACCTGCCCCTCTGCCCGTGCACATCCCTTATTTGTCTCAAGCTAACTCCTTGTGGCACTAAAAATGGCACAAACAGAAGAACTAGTCCCAGCTGTAAAGTACATGCAAAAAGAGCCAGCGTGGTATAGTGGTTTGAGCACTGGACTATGACTCTGGAGTTGTTGTGTGCCTTCAAGGCATTCCTGACTTGTGGAAGCCCTAAAGTGACCCTATCATAGGGTTTTCTTGGCAAGTTTCATTCAGAGAAGGTTTGTCATTGCTTTCCTCTGAGGTTGAGAGAGTGTGAATGGGTTTCATGGGGAATCAAACCCTGGTCTCGTGAGTCATAATCTGGAGACCAAGATTCAAATTCTTGTTCATCCATGGAAAACCACTGGGTGACTTTGGGCAAGTCATATTGTCTTCTCCACCTCAGAGGAAAGCAAAGGCAACCCCCCTCTGAACAAATCTTGCCAAGAAAACCCCATGAAAAGTTTGTCTTAAGGTCAGCATAAGTTAGAAATGGCTTGAAAGCACACAAGAGCAAACTCCTCATAGTTGCAAAAAGTGGAACGGAGAAAAGAACTAGCTCCAGTTGCAGAGCACATGTTTCTTCCATTCCAGTCATCCTGCTTCCTTCCTGCCTTAAAAAGAAACAGATCTGCTGTGCTGTTGGATACAAATACACTTGAAATTTGTCAACTTAAATTTTAAACTCAGGATTCTCTATTCAGCAAATGAGACTGAGGACAATGATGAAACCGTCTTATACACTGTTGTTATTGTGTGCCTTCAAAAGGTTTCCCTATCATAGGGTTTACTTAGCAATATTTGTTTGGTAGCGGTCTTGCCTTTGCCATCCTCTGAGCTAAGAGAGTGTGGCTTGGCCAAGGTCAGCCAATGGATTTCAATATCTGATCAGCGATTTGAACCCTGGTCTTGTGAGTCATAGTCCAACACTCAAACCATTACACCATGCTACTCAGAAATAACTTCCACTGAGTTCAATAACATAGGGTCATCTTAAGGTTGACATAAGTCAGAAATGACCTGAAGGTAAACAACAATAACAACAACAACAAGCAAATATTGATAAACCAGAAGCTATCCAGAGGAAGATGATAAAAATAGTGAAGAGCCTCAAGGCCTGTGAGGATGGAAAGGGTGAATGATTTGGGTTGGTCTAGCCTGGGAAAGTTTTGATTATGAGGCAATATGTTTGCCATCCTCAAATATTTGAAGGGCGATTGGACAGAAAATGGAGAATATTTGTTTCCAGTCACTTCACTTGTAGGACCCAAATGGAAGCATTTCAAATTACAAGAGCAGTAATCAGATCCTGTCTGAACTTGGACACTAAACAGGATCAGCCCCGGTTTGTACAGTGGGCCCTTCCTATACGCGGGGGTTCGTTCCGGACCACCACCACCCCACTAATGGAAAAAACCACATATGCTCAAATCCCATTGGTTTCTATGGTGGCGCTGCATGTGTGCCTGCAACACACATGCCATTTTGTTCTCTCTGGCCTGCCGTAGGCGTAAGCTCAAATCCGCATACGGCTTCCTCCATAGGACATCCATTCAAATATTTAAATGTGGCTATCATATCACCTCTTAATCTTCTCTTCTCCAAACCAAACATACCCAGCTCACTAAGGGGCTCTGCAAACTGACCACTGAAGGCTGGCCTGGGGGCGAAGTCAGAGCATGGCATCCACACAATGCACACCTCGACTCCATGATGCCGCACCACACGGTGCATAGTGTCATGGCACTCCTCTGGCGCTGCAGCCACATGACACAGTGCCAAAAGAGCGCTGTGAAGCTATGGCGCCGGCAGCTATAGTGCCCTTTCCAGGGTGCAAAAAGGAGCCAAGGCCCAGGCCCTAATCTAGTGAAGATGGAGGTGGCTGCAGGCCATCCCTTCAGGGACGGTCTCCACAGCCCCTAAGTCTCTCCTCCTAAGTTTCCAGACCCTTCACCATTTTGGTTACATTTAGTATGAGCACAAACAGTTATGTTTGCTGGAATTTTCTAAGTTCTTTGGCATTGTTATACTTTGTTTCATCCTGTACATCCTTTCTTAGATGCCCCAAAGTTTTACCCTCAACTTATCCATTGGTCTTATCAAAATCCATAATTTTGGTCTCAAAACCTGCCCTCAACTTATATGTGAGGTCAACTTATAGTTGAGTATATACGGTAATGAGACAAGAACAAATAAGTTTAGAGAGGATGTTGCAGTTTGCTTTTGCTTGAGCCTACAGGGAAAGGCAAGATTCTGACTCCCTCCTCTACTCTCTTTCCTGTTGAGTTAACTGAGTGCAAACTATGTTTACGCTTTGAACTCCATTTGCACCACTGAAGAAAGCTGCAGACAACCGGGGGGGGGGGGGGGATGGGAGGCCAAAAGAGAAACTGGGATATTTTAAAAGTAGCTGAAAAAGTGGTATGACAGAGGATTCACAGAATCATAGAGCTGGAAGAGACCACAAGGGCCAACTAGTCCAACCCCCCCCCTGATGTGCAGGAATTCACAATTAAAACACCCATGAGAGATGGCCATCCAGCCTCTGTTTAAAAGACCTCCAAAGGACACTGCACCAGGATAAATCAGGACTATCCCTGCCAAACAAATACAGTTAGGACCATGGCGTCTCTTTTATTTTAGGGTTGTTTATTGTTAAACCGGGAGCCAGCGTGGCATGGAGGTTTGCACACTGGACCACAACTCTGAAGACTAGGGTTCAGTTCCCGCTCAGCCATGAAACCCTCTGGGTGATCTTGGGCACATCACATTCTCTCAGCCTCAGGGGAAGGCAATGACAAACCTCCTCTGAAAAAATCTTACCAAGAATACCCCATGATAGGGTCGGGTTGCCTTAGGGTCGCCATAAGTCTGAAATGACTTGAAGGTACACAACAACAAACTAATTGTTAAACTGGATTTGGATCGGACAGCTCTGCAGAGAATGCCTTCGAATAGAGGACTGTCCTGTGACAGTCCAGAAGAGAGGGCTGTGTAATGTAGAACTAGTGGCCACCCTATTTGTACTGGAAATGCCAGACACTGCACCAAGGATCTCTTGCATGGAGAGACTCTGTGCACTGCAACCCCTGAACTCCAGCACCACCATAGCTCAGCTACATTCAAGATATATAAAGGGGGATGGGAATCAGTGGGGAGGAGAGATGCAGACGAAAAGCAGCAGAAGGATTAACCCCCACAAACATCTGCTATTTTGAGCTTCCAAGTGTTCTCCCCCACCCACCCCTCCCCAAGGCACTCTGTACATCGGCAACAAACATGTCATTCTGACCTACGTCTGCAAGGAGCTTAAGCAGCAAATTAGCTTCTTGTACTGTGCTTTCTCAGAAATACTGTACAAGTTTTAAAAAGCTGCCAGAAGAAGCCTTCCTTCCACCCAAGGCTCTAGAAGGTGCCCCACAATCAAAAGAAATGCTTCGCAATCACTTTTCCCTCCCCTTCAGGATTGCTGAAGGGAAAAAAGGGTGGGAAGAACAACATTTCTTCCTAGGGATGTATCTCATCATCAATGTCAATTATACATGCATTCAGTCCAATTCTGTGCCCTATTGTTCCCACATCTGAGATTTTCAGAATGAAAAAATAAAGGTAAAATTAATTAAATAGATCCATAGAAATTCACATTTATTTTCACACGATTTCCCCCCACACATCTATTTTGTACACCATTCCTTCCAATATACTTTTTTTTCCTGGACAGCATCCCCCACTATGCACATTTTTGTATACAACAGCCCTTAATACATGCAATTTACATGCATTTTTTCAGCTAAGGACTGTACTGCAAATCCTGCATTTTCCTACACTTTCCCCGAGACACATGCATTTTGTATGCCACTTTGCCCAATATGGGCACATTGGAGTACAATGTTTGAGCCTAAAACATTATTACAAAACTTTCTAAACACATGCTGGTCTAGGAAATGAGAATTGGGTTGCCTGTTTGTTTGTTTATAGTATTTCTATATCGCTTCCCAGGCCACAATGGCTCCCAAGGGAATGCATCAATAAAAGCAATTGAAAGAGTACAAAGATTTTAAAAATTAAGAACACATTAAAATATCTTTAAAACCTTTTAAACCCATTTTAAAAACAATCGGAAAATAGAATTTTGAAACAATGAAAACAGAGCAGTTTCAAACATTAAAGGCCATGCGGAAGAGCACTATATTAGCTGCCCGTCAGAAGCTCAAAACAGATGGAACCAATCTAACTTCCTTTGGCAGGTAGTTCCGCAATGTGGGTGCTGTTACAGAAAAAGCCCTGTTACATGTGGACAACATCCTAATTTTGTGAGGTGTTGGGACATGCAAAAAGGTCTCCTCTGAAGATCTCATTTTGTTGGAGAAGACAGACTTTCGTGGCTCCAAGCTCTGTAGGTCAAAATCAGCAGCTTGAATTGAGATCAGAAGCAAACTAGAAGCCAGTGCAGGTCCTATAAGACTAAGGTTAAGCGGGCTCTAACCTGACACTAGTTTGGCTGCTTGGTTTTGCAGGAGCTTGCTGAACAATGCAGACCAAATGAATTTCTCCTGCCTCCCTAGCTCTTCCTACTTGCAGAACTGGGTCAAGTTTGCTAACTTTCTTCCAAATCACTGGGAGCTGAACCAAGACCTTTCTTTTTTCACTCAAAAACTCAAAGTATCCAAGTTTCTTTTCTTTTCTTGAAAGTTAGGAAAAGATTTTCACAGCTCTCTAAACAAGCCTGAGCTGTCTTACCATGCATTACAGGCACTGACTCGAAAATACAGATCAAACCATCAGTAGCAGGCTCTTCCTCTTAGGCTTTTCATAGCATTTATTGTCCTGGACCCAGGACATTTTGATGCATGAAAGAGAAAATCTAATTGGTACCCTGCTGACTCCACTGTGCATGCGCATGATGTACATCTTTTGTTTTTTAAAAAATTTCACACACAAATATCATTTGGGAAGAGATATCTCCACACTGGGCTAACATTACAAGAATTTCTGTGCAAATTTTTGTGCTTTTTCGCTTTTTCAAGACATATTAATGAAAATTTAAAAGAGATTTTTTTTTCAGTAAAAAAATATTGCCCTGTGAACAAACTACAACCGTTTTGGCACAGAAACACTGTCTTTTGTGAAAACCCCTATCTTTTTGAACAAAATTTCTCATACTGTACTTTCAGGAAAAATGCAAAAATCTAGACACAGTTGACTTTGACAAGGCATCTCTACATGTCAAAACACATTTTTACTCATCTAATACAGAACATTTTGGACTTTTTTTTTCCTGCAAAGTTAGTACATATACAAACATAATATGGGTGCAATCCATGGAGAGGTTCTTCCCGTGTCCACCTAACTGAAATAAACAGGAGTTATTGGTAATTTGCATTTTTTTGGTAAAATTTCCCACCTTCTCAATGGGTCACCTGCATAAGAGCTCCTTGACAAATTAATTGCTATGGGTCATGTCTGTCTTCCATTCAACCACCCTAACTGTTGCAATGTGCCTTCAAGTTGTTTCTAACTTATGGTGAGCCTATGGTGAACTTATCATGGGGTTTTCTTGGCAAGATTTGTTCGGGGGGAAAGCCTTCCCCTGAAGCTGAGAGAGTGTGATGTGCCCATGGTGACCCAGGGGAGTTTCATGGCCAAACAGGATTTCTTGGACTCTGGTCTCTAGAGTCATAGTCCAGTGCTCAAACTACTACACCGTACCAGCTCCTAAACACTCTTAAGATGCTCCAAATTCATAGGCTGCCACTTAAGACAGTCCTTTGATCAACCAACATGCAATTTCCTAAGAGTAAAGGTTATAACATCTAACAATTTTTAGTTTTTTTAAAAGTGACTGGGGGAAATGATAGTGGTTTATATGATCCAGACTTTGGAAAGGTTACTTTTTGGACTAAAGCTCCATATATTCCTGATCTAGAAAGCCAGCAAAAGTTTTAGCTGGGGACTCTGGATTTTATAATTAGAATTCCCAGATCTCAGGGTCTGGCTGATCGCTTCCAGTTATCAAGGGAGGAGGAAGGGGAGGAATCTCAGGGCAAGACCACTGCCTTGAAAAGTGGGTTACAGTGGGCCTTCCACATTCACTGGGTTTAGGGACACAAGACCCCCGTAAAAGTGGAAAAACACTCATTTTTTTTACCTGGGGGAATATCTCTCTAGGAATCTCTAGGTCTTCCAGCCAAACTCTGTGGTCAACATCTGCCAGCCATAACTCTGTGCCGGAGGACCTACAAGTACCTAGAGAAGTGTTCTTTCTAGGAATCTCTAGGTCCTCTAGAGCAACTTCTGGTGAAAGTTGGCCACAGTGTCATGCTGGAAGACCTAGAGATTCCTGGACAGAACATAGTAATCAAGTTTTCAAATAATCAAATCCGCAAAAGTCAAAACCATAAATGTAGGGGGCAATTGTATATACATTTTTCTCATTACTTAGACATGGTGTTTTTATTTTATTTTAATGAGATACACTGTATACCTACAGATGCTTATTTTATCTTGTTTAATGACATCACCAGGGGCTGACCCTTGTAATATTAGCCTTATAACATCACCAGGGTCCATCCCCTGTGATATCAGAAGTGACTGGCCTGGACCTAGGATAGTCTTCACCTGACAATGCTAGCTGTAATCCATAAAATAACTCCAACTTCTGACAAAATTATTTGTGGTATGGGGAAACGGAAAAGAAAGCAAATTTTCTTCCCCTCTCATACTATAAGAACTTGGGAGTTACTCATGACATTGTTTGACAGGAGAGAGACTGACAGGAGATTCCAAGCAGAGAAAAATGATGAATTCATTTGCTTTGCCGCTGTAAGATACAGTGACAGCCACTAGCTTAGAGGGCTTTAAAAGGAGGTTAGATATGTTCATGGAGGATAAGAGTTATTCGCGGGTATCTGTTGTGATTTATTGTTAATCATATGAAAACTTCAGTTTGCCAGGGAGCAAGAAGTAGTGCTTCCAGCTTTTTTGGAAATATCAGGTAGGCACCAGGAAGCTGGTCTTGGTCTGATTCAGCTGGGTTCTTCTTGTATCTGCTGCCTGAAGCAGCCACCTCATCTCATGGCAAGGCCACATCAACCTTTCTCTGCATAACCAAAAACATGGGATGTAATTCAAGATAGTATAAGCACACACAATTCCAGAAGTTACTCCTCCAAATGATACTAGCAATAAGGTTCTGACATCATCCTAAACCAAGGATGGACAACTTGTGGCCTTCTAGATGTTGTTAGACTGCAACTCCTACCATCTCTAACTACTAATTATACTATATATGGGTAATCAAAGCTGCAATCCAACAACATATGGCTCATCAAGTACTAGTCCATATTTAATGCAAAGCTATTTCAAACCATTTTTAATTACCACAATTCAGCATTATGATTGAATCCTCCTAAAGTGTGGTGAATCTTAACTATGGTTTACTTAAACAAACCAGCTTCTTAAAGCAGTTTGAAGCTGACCTCTTTCAAGAAACCATAGATAGGATCAATAATAGTTTATCCAACTTGGGCAATATCACAAGATGAAACATCTTCTTAGCTGTACCAGAAGAAAGAGGTATGCATGAATCCATAGCTTGCTGTAGCTCATTCCAAACTACGGATTAATGTTATGTCTGAGCTGGACCATTGTTGGCAAAAGGTGAGCAGGAGAGGGGGAACAAAGGTGTTTTTGTAGAACCTGAACTAAAAGAAATACTTTGGGGAGTGGCAGAGGAAGGCAAAGATAGGGTCTTCATCCTCAACCCAGAAGCACTTGTTGATGTTCTCTGCAGCAATTTTGTCTCGCCATATGGCCAGACAGACAATTGTTCCTGCCCAATAGAACAATTGTGGAGTCTCTGTGGTCACACTTTGTGGAAACATGAGGTTATCTTTTGTCTTGCATGACACACCCTCTTTGCTTTCATCTATCTCTCCCATCTGGCACATGCAATGAGGCCCTTTGTCTCATGGGCCTCTTTTTTTTGTCCTTACTTTCCCTCTTCTCTTGAGTATTCAGACAGAGGGAAAACATGGCACAGCTCAAAACAGCACATCCTGTCTCTTTAAACAAACCAGTTTGCACTGTCTTTTTTTTCCCAACCAACGGCATTGTCTCACAATTTGTTCTCTCTCACTCATCCCCACGGCTGAGGGTACACCTGATGCTCCAAGAATGAGGGCGAGCAGATGGCCCATCAGCCGGCAAATGGAGGCCACCAACCAAGAGGATAAAGCCACATCCTCTCCTGGGGAGGGGGCATGAAGGGGATTACAACAGCAGGGGGTTAAAGACGAAGACAATAACACCACTCTAACAAACCCTGCCACCCAAAATAGTATGGGGGAATCACTGCGGTTGAGCATACGGCTGAGTTTTGATATCCCTACTATTAAATTCAATCTGGACAATGGGAAAATTGAAATAGTCAAAGAATTCCCATGCCTAGGATCAAACATTGACCAGAGTGGAGACTGCAGTCAAGAAATAAGAAGATGACTAGGATGGGTAGGACAGATATGAAAGGATGAGAAAAGATTCTGAAGAGCAAGGATATGCAACAGAGCATTCAAGTTAGAATCGTGCACGCAATGGCATTCCCCATCGCCATGTACCGACAGAAGAGCTGGACAATGAAAGAAGCAGACAGAAAGAAAATCAATGCATTCGAGATATGGTGCTGGACAAGAGTGCTTAGGAGACCATAGACAGAAAAAAAAAAAAGTCAAACAAATGAGGCCTTGAATAGATCAAGCCAGAACTCTCTTTGGAAGCCAAATACTAGGAAAGGTAGATGGGAGAAGAAGGAGAGGAAGATCACAAACAAGATGGATGGACTCAATCAGGGGAGTCACAGTGGAGCTGTAGAGGATCAGGAGGCTTGGAGGTGTCTCATCCACAGGTCTGTCATGAGCCAGGCCGACTTGAGGGCAGTTAACAACAACAAAGAGATGGAGAGGCTCTAAGAGATGGAGAGGCTCCAAGAAATTATCATCAAAGTCACCTTTCTAGCTATAGGTTCCTCAGCTCTTCTCCCAGCTGCTGCCTACAACACTAGCTGTGTTTGATACCCCAATGTATTTGATTTCATTGTTTATTACCTTGCCAGCTGATATGTGACTACTCACTGCTAGCTGACACTGCTCTGTTCTATTCCTGTCCTGTCTTTCATTAAATAAGCTCACAGTGGCCTAAGTAGCTCTCTCTCCTTCTGCACAACAACCCTGTGAGGTCAGTTTAAGTGTAACTAGCCCAGTGAGTTTCAAGGCTGAGTGATGACATGACCCAGAATTTCCTACCTGTCACACTGACTAGGGCTGATATTGCACATTTCACAGAATAAGACATGCTGACAACTGATGTGCCCATTGCCAGAGAAGGTGTTAGAACCTAGGACCCATGGTCCACTACTGAAGCCGTTGCCCCAGAAAGCCTCACCACTTCCAATGTATCCTCCAACTGTCCTGATTAATGCTCTGTCATCCCACGTTTTTAGCTGCTTTTAAAATGTCCCAGTTTCGCTCCCCTCCTCCCATTTCCACTTTGTTGTCAACCTGCATAAATTGCTGCAAACTGGGTTGAAAGTCTAAAAAGTAGTTTGCATTGATTCCTAACATAAGAGTGATTCTCCCTGTTTTTCATCTGAAGGAAAATGGTCTTTATTTTTTACAGTGTATCAATGGAATGACAGCTCCGTCCCCTCCACATTTACAATATTCTAATTTCTGGTCTGATATTCTGATAAATGAACACCTCTAATATTCCTTATGTTCTCTTTCTAATAGGATCTGGTGGTTGGCTTCAGGTTTACCCATGTGGCCACACTTTCAATTGGAATTATGTAATCTGTGATATAATTTCTGGTACTTGTATTGATGACTCAAATGTTGTCGTTTTCTAATTAAAATTTATTGGGGGGGGGGAAGTAGTTTGCACTCAATTAACTCAGAGGAGGAAGAGGAGGAGAAGGGCAGACTCTTGTCCTTCCTGTAAACTAAGGCTAAAGCAAACTGCTGCACCCTTTCCTATCTTGTGTGTTCTTCCTCACTGATCATTTTTGCCATCTTGACTCTGATGTTAGCTGGTTTGGTTCTCATCTGTGAGATGTTAGAGGGCATGGCTACAAATGCCTGCTCACAATCTATGACCCACCGCTTTAAATTTCCAACAATGGGTTGTCATTTTTTATTGCTTACAATGCTCCAAAGAGACACTAGGGTCATGGAATTATGAGATTATAACTAGTGGTTTGAACCTATCTATCAACACCATCCACAGCAGGGGAATGGGTGGACACAAGGCACTTTGCAAATCCTGAACTTTTCAGTGGATTCTCAGTTGTTTCATGAGGCACAGTGAATTAATCTGAGTCCCAAACACCAAGCAATTTGGGAAACACTATTCTATATGTTCTTCAGCACACAGTTTTGTTATCCTATGAGTCTCTGTTGCCCACTTATTGGGAATAATGCTGACCTTACCTATATGTGCTTTATAATATAAAAATAAAAGCTAAAAAATGTCTGAAACCCAGAAGTGTGGATTTCATTGTCTCACTATGCCGCATACCCAGAACTAACAGATATATCCATTGCTTAGCAGGTCTGGTGTTGTGACATGTTCTCAATTGTTCAAAGTGATCGTAGGGAAGCTAACGGCAACAGAATGTTATCAAACAGTCAAAACACTATCGAGAAAGTAAAAAGAGATGTATACCTGGCAGGGCGGCAGCTGTTACCCAGGACAGTGGACAGTAACCAAAGGCAGGAATTGTTCAGCTCTGCTTACCCTTGCCCCCACCACTGACCTTCAAATGATCTTAATGTGATGAGTTGCCATTTAATGAGATGACACTTCTTTGCCTTTACTGAATTTCCCCAATTTTGTTTGATGTCACAAATGGATTGTGAAGCATGTGCTAGCTATAATTAGTTTTTTCCCCAGGTGATGTACACCATCAGCTCATATTTAGCTTGAGCTAGCATTTGCTATCTGTGGAGATGTCCCTTTGCTTTGGGTCACTCACAGACCATTTTCCTGTTACAGTGGCCACAAGGAAAGCTCTTGTTATAGTTCCACTTTGGGCCAAACTACAGCAGCTGATCAGGGCGTTCAAACACAGTTCAGCCTCAGTGTAACAAAACAGAATGTGGTCTGTCTTAAACGGCAAAATGTGTGAGTGAGTGAGCATTATAGAACCTCCTGCTGTCATTGCTTATCTCCCTCCGGCCCAGGATAACCAGATGTCCTCCTTTTCCCAGACACGTCCTATATTTCAACTTTCTGTCCAGGAGCAATTTCAAAACATCCCCCATTTTGGGCATGACTAAGAAGCTTGGAAAAATTACATTTTTTGACAACTAAATCCCAGAATGCTCCAACTAGAATGGGCAGTGGCTATTCTGGACAGGGGGTTTCTGGAAGTTATTATCCAAAAAGCATTTTTGCCAAGTTCTGAAAATTCACAACAACCCACACCCTGGCACTGCATGTTGACCAGTTTTCTGCTGTATCGTTACAATACCCCCCCCCCCCATGTTTGTTAACCTTTTGCTTTAACAAAATGTTATTTTATTCAGCAGTGGAAAATCACAACAATAACACAGGAGTATACCTCTCATCTCCAAGCATTTTACAGAGTTTTTTCCTTTATTTTCTCACATACAGTACCAGCATTCTGCTGGTCAGTATTCTGAATAGTGACTTGCTAGCTATCCCTATATTCCTGGCTTTGCCATAATCTGCAAAACAGATGGCATTGTCTCCTTTGGGAGAATGGGAAGACCCAGGGCTAGTATTCTACTAGGCAGTCTACTAATGCTCTCCCCACCACTGAACCTGTTGACACTGAGATTACACAGCCCAGTTTTATGCTTTGAAGCATCTCAATAAAACCATTTCCCATTTCCTAGGTGGTACTAACCAAGTCCTTTTGCAGGGGCCAACTGTGCGTCTTTCCAGAATTGTCAACCTTATGTGCCCATATATAATCACCTCACCAGTGAATGAATGTTCTGATCCACTTGCATTTTTCCTTTGTTTGAAAGTCTTGCAAAATCCCATTCAGGAAAAATAACACAGATGACGATGCTCATATACAACTATACTTGCCAAGGATCAGAGGAACACAACTGGCTTGAGGTTACACCACTGACGGCAGCAGTAAGGGATGATGAAGGCAGGGATTGGCATCTGAGTGGTGCAGTCAGACCTCTACTGCTGTGTATGTGTATACCATCATAAGAGAGAGGACATCACAAGAGGAAAGAACATAAAACATCAAGCAGACTGCATCGGCTTTATGGAAATAATCCAAATCTGACACAACGGCCATGACTCAATGCTATGGAATTATGGGAACTGTAGCTTGTTGGGGCACTAGAGCACTCTGAGAAGGCTGAATGACTCACAAAACTACAAATCCCAAAATTCCATAGCATTGAGCCTTGGCAGTTCAAGTGGTGTCAGCCTGGATTATTTCCGCAGTGCAGCTGCAGCTAACAGTTACTTTCTGGTCCTTCAGCTTTTCATAAGGAGGTGGATGAAAACACAGATCTTCATAAAGTGTTTATGACCAGATGTAAAGCACTATTTTCCTTATAACAAAAACGGTTAAGAGGTGGGGAAGATGTGTCTCCTTCAGATGGCATATGACTCAAATCCCTGACCACTGAGCAGGCTGGTTGAAGTTAAAGGGAGCTATGGTCCAATCCTATAGTGTCATAGACATCTTATCCCTCTTCTATAAGATCTCCTTTATAAAGTTATGTGAGCAACATTCATTTTAACTCATTTTGAGCATACCCACTTTGTGGTGTGTGTGTGTTACAAGAGACAGTACTGATGGCAAGTTCACCTGACATGATTAAGAAAGGATTTTTTCCTAACACAAGTTTGATCAAATTTTGGATCTTTAGTAGAGCTGACAGAAGCTGCTCCAGCTCTGTCTGAGATGACATTTTTGTTCTGTCTATAACTGAGAAACACAGCGTGATGCAGTGATTTCACAGTGCTGGACAAAGACTCTGGAAGACCAGGGTTTAAGTCCCTGCTCAGTTGCGAAAACCCACTGGGTGACCTCTTTCTTAACAAATCTTGCCAAAAACCCCAGTAGGATAAAGTCATTGGTCAGAGTGGATGTGAAAGCACATAACAATAATTGTGTCAGCAACAGACAATTTTCAGCAGTTGTTATGCAGATTGTGTACCATCATGACACTCCAGCGTCAGAATTTAAGACATAGAGCAGCATTTTAAGATGTAAGGCAGAATTCAGGATGTAGGGCAAAATGTGTATGATGTTTTGCCCTGCATCTGTATTTCATACAAGATGTAGGAAACACATTCCACCACGCTGGATTGTGCCCTGTTAACCATCAGTGTGATAATAGCGTCACAAAAGAACCACACTTATTAACAATAGCCTGACAAAACCTTGTGACCTAGGCTGCATCTGCACTGCAGAAATAATGCAGTTTGACACCACTTTAATTGCCATGGCTCAATGCTATGGAAGGCTGGGATTTGTAGTTTTTGAGGAACTTGGCCTTTGTTCTCAGAGAGCCACAACAAACTACAAATCCTGCAGGATTCCACAGCACTGAGCCTTGCCAGTTAAAGTAGTGTCAAACTGCATTATTTCTGCAGTGCAGATGCAGCCTGAGATTCTCTCAGTAGCAAAGAAACAAATACAGATTAGGGAATCTAGCTTGTTAACTACAGCTTGATTCAGTCTTATGAAGGAATCCTGCTTATCTATAACAAAACACGTGGGAGGAGGAGGAGATAGATAGTCTTGCCACTGGCATCAAGAAACTAAATAAATTAGCAACGGATTCATGCAACAAGCAAGGACACTGATACGGGAAGTGAAAGCAACCTTGCTCCAATGCTACAATATTTCTTGTGATTTGTATTGCATGCATTGTATTGTATTGTATTGTACCACTTACAAAAGTGGCATATGCAATTTAAATACCAAAGAAAAAAAAGGTGAAATAAATCTCAGAGCGGCACAACTACAACAGTGTGCCAATGAAGCAATGTGGGCAAAATCTAGAAACCTCCCTGTGCTTCAGAACCTCAGCAAAAAGGCATTTATTTATTTCATCCATCTATTAAATTTTTGTGCCAAATTTGCTCAGGACAGGATACCCAGCTGTCTCCCTCTCCAGTACTCCAGTGCATGGCAGGGGGTTGGACTGGATGGCCCTTGTGGTCTCTTTCAACTCTATGATTCTATCTCTCTTTTTATCTCAGCCCTGGTATGCCTCCCCACTGCACAACTGTTGGCTACCATGGACCCCTCGTATCTGCTGGGGTTTGGTTCCAAGATTTCCCACGGATATCAAAATTTGCTGGTGTTCAAGTCCTACTAAATATAATGACATAGTAAAATACAGAATGGCAAAATCAAGGTTTATTTTTTGGAACTTACAGTATACAGTGTATATTTTTGGAATATTTTCAAGTTGTAGATGATTGAATCCGTGGATAAAGAATCCATGCATGCTGAGGGCCAATTGTACTTTAACAAGCCATTTGCAGATCCTCAAAATAGTCCTTGTTGTACAATTCCCAGAATGCTCCCCTGCCCCCAGCCAGCAAAGCCAGTAACCATGCTGGCTGGAGGCTTTGGGGATTTGTAGTCCAAAAAAGAACTATTTTTAGTCCAAAAAAGAACTATTTCTGGCCATTTTTAATGCAGCATAGGGCTAGGGCTGGGGGTGCCATTGTTCCTGGGGAAAATGCCAAATGTTTCACTGGGCATGCCTGAGACAACTTTGTCTGGTTCACTGCTGATATTCATGCATTTACTATAAAACGAACTCGAGACTGAAGTGAGTTTGGGCGGGGTTGTTGTCCTAAGATAACTGTCTAAACAAAACTCTCTCTGTTGTCGGTCTTCTATAGCTCTCCCGGTTATATTGCCAGCTTCAATCAAATCAACTCAGATCTGGCTTCATTTGCATCTGTCCTCTTCACTACCTTCTGCACTACCTGTGCTGCAATTCACCCACTTCAGGTCAGAAGGGGAAAGGCTCTATTTCACTGCTTATTTTGATACATGACACCACAAGGCACGCAGCTGTTTTGAGACCTGGACTGTGGCGGTGGGGGAAAAAATGCATCAAATGCTTGACATTTGTTGTTAACTGCCTTGGAACCAACCACGACTCATGGCAACCCAAAGGATGAGACATCTCCAAGACCTCCCTGTCCTCTGCTTGGTGGAGATGGTACATGCCTTGAAGTCGTTTCCGACTTATGGTGAACCCTAAGGCAAACCTATCATGGAGTTCTGTTGGCAAAATTTGTTCAGAGGAGGGTTGCCATTGCTGCTCCGAGGCTGAAAGCATGTGACTTGCCCAAGGTCACTCAGTGGTTTTCATGGCCGAGATGGGAATCGAACCCTGGTCTCCAGAGTTGCAGTCCACTCAAACCACTACACCATGTTAGCTCTCATGCTATGGTACAAAGAGAGAGGCCTATTGAGTGCATACCTGCATTATACCTTCCATCATTTCATAGATGAAAACAGGGACACACGTGGCCAAGCAACACCCGAGTGTGGTCAAGAGGGCAAAAGTGATGAATGAGAGAGCACTGCCCCATGCTGGCTCTCACTGCTCTGTTTACATCCTGTAAAGTCAGACCCATAGCTTCCCTGACTGAGTCTATCCATCTGGTGTGGGGTCTTCCTCTTTTTCTACTACACTCTACCTTTCCTAGCATTACTGTCCTTTCTAGTGAGTCATGCCTTCTCATGATGTGTCCTAAATACGACAGCCTCAATTTGGACATCCTGTCTTCCAGGCTTGATCTGGTCAAGGACCCATGTGTTTGACTTTCTCTCCATGATATCCTCAGCACTCTTCTCCAGCACCACATCTCCAATGAGTTGATTTTCTTTCTGTAAGCTTTCTTCACTGTCCACCTCTCACATCCATAAAGAGTGATTGGGAATATAACGCTTGAAATACCCGGGTTTTAAGCTTGATCAGAGCCAGCCCTACCATTAGGCAGAGGAGAAGCAGGGAACCTTTGGCCCTCTAGATTTTTTGCACTCCAACTCCCAGTTCTCTCAGACAGCATGACCAATGATATGAGACTGTGGGGAGTTGGAGACAAAAACTTCTAGAAGGACAAAGGTTCCCCAACCCTAAAGTACACTGGGGTGGCTACCTTGGGGGGAGGAGCGGGCGATCATTGGGTTCATTAAAAGGCAATGAACTGGTATTTATTTTTTATTGTATTTTTCTTATCAGGTAGAGAAGGAGAGAGAGCCAGCATGGCTGAGTGTTTTCAGTATTGGACTATGACTAGAGACCAGGGTTCAAGGTCCACTTGGCCATGAAACACACTGGATGACCTTGGACAAGTCATACACTCTCTGTCTCAGGGAAAGGCAATAGAAAAACCTCTTCTGAACAATCTTGCCAAGAAAACCCCATGACAGATTCACCTTAGGGTCTCCATAAGTCAGGAATGACTTGAAGGCTCACAACAGCTACAAACAGAAGGAGAGATGCTTGTGAGATTTTCTCCTTCACTTGCTAAAATTACCTAGTTTAGGGTACTGTTCACCCGGATAACTGGCAATGTAGATGTGTATAGATGACTGTTTGTTGCTCTGCTTCAGGTAGCATAATGTCTTGGGCTTGACTGCCCATCATTTCTCTGGTTTAATTTTACTGATCAGCTTCTATTAAAGAAAGAGGATTGGAGTTCCATGCAGTTGGATGTGACCAGATAGTTGGATGAGTACAGTACCTGAAAGCTATTGGGTAGTTCAGCTGTTCTCCATGCAGAGGTGAAGCAGGATTATGCCCTCAGTTGCATCTGCACTGCACAAATGATGCAGTTTGACACCACTCTGTCATGGCTCAGTGCTATGTAATTCTAGGATTTATAGTTTGTTGTGACATCAGAAGCTAAGTATCTCACAAAACTATGTAATTCCATAGAATTGAGCAATGGCAGTTAAAACTGCCAAATACCTATATTTCTGCAGTGCAGACAAGGCCTCAGAAGAAATGACCTAACCTTAACATTCAGCACTTGGGACCACTGGGCAGCTGCCAGGACTGCAATGCCACCAGAGAGCCCACCACCGATTATGGCTGCATTTGGTTCCTCTCAGTAAGGAGGCTACAAGCTGCCATTTTAAATTTAAAATCCGCAAATATCAAAGCCACAAATATGGAGGGACGAGTGTAGTAGATTACAGCTGCTTAGAAGAGCACTTCTTTGGTTGAAGGGGTGCAACCAAACACATCACCAAACGCAGGAAGGGCCCACAGAAGTAATTTTGCTGTAGATTTCTTCAAACTGGAGCCAGATCTGAAGCTGCCCTTTGGTTTTCTGCATAAAATGCTTCACTGGGTTTCTTTCCTTCCAGTCAAGAGTCTCACTCAGATTAGCGAGTTGTGAAGAAATGCAAGAAAAGGGTTCTCCCCAGAGGGTAGATAATTCTTATTCCCTTTATGAGAGATTGAGCCAGCATGTTGTTAGTGGTCTGAGCGTTGGACTATGACCCTGGAGACCAGGGTTCAATTCCCAGCTCAGCCATGAAACCCACTGGGTGACACACTTGGGCAGGTCACACTCTCTCAGCCTCAGAGGATGGCAATGGTGAAACTTGCCAAGAAAAACCTGTGATAGTTTGACACCACTTTAAGAACTGTAGCTTCATCCTATGGAATCCCGGTATTTGTAGTTTTACAAGATCTTTAGCCTTCTATGCCAAAGAGTGCTATGAGCTAACAAAATGATGAATCCCACGATCTTGTAGGATGGAGCCATGGCAGTTAAAGTGGTACCAAACTGCATTATTTCTATGGTTCAGATGCATTCTGTTATCTGCCTGTTGTCTTGGCCAGGACGTTTTATTTCCTTTTGCTCTATCACCATCCTGGTCCATTACCAGTTGGCATTATCGATTCACATTGATTTGTGGCTTTCTGCAATGCCTAGAAAATATTTGGACAATCCTTGGAGGCCCTTCAGAGAAGCAAGCTCTTAAGTCAGAGAGCCGAGTCTGACCACAGACACAATAAGGTGGCATTTGAAAGGTGTGACTTTGGCAAATGTCGGTGGTAGGCCAAATTTAAATATAAAATGTAGGGCAATGTACTCTTACACACAGAAGATCTCTAAACTAAGCAGCAGAAAATACTAACAAGGAAAGAGTGGTATTTATGAATACTCATTTAACACTTAGAAAATAATGCAAAAAAATTGCTTAACTTCTAAGTTGCATATATTTACTACAATAATACAATTTAAACCATCAATTGGAATAATAATAATAATAATAATAATACAGTGGATCCCTGGTATCTGCAGGGATTTGGTTCCAGGAACCACCACTACCACCAACCTCCTGTGGATACCAAAATCTGTGGGTGCTCAAGTTTCATTAAATACAATGACGTTGTAAAATGGTTACCCTTATATAAAATGGCAAAATCAGGGTTTGCTTTTTGAAATCTATACACTTTTAAAATATTTTCAATGGATGCTTGCATCCATGGATAAAAATATTCGTGGATATGGAGGGATGACTGTACCATAGAAACCATCAAGAATATGATTGTATAGCAAAAATTTAATTACAGTATTTCAAAGCAATCATAATGTAAGGCATCCTATTCCTGAAACTTAAAAAAAAATTCCATGGTTTAAATAGTAAATCCTAAGTTCAGCAAATTTTTGCATTCTTTTCTAAGTGTTAAATGTGTATAAGTTCCACATTTGCCTTGGTGGGCCAAGATTCCAATTGCTTTATACCAATCTAGCTATTTTTATCTCCAAATGGAGCAGGTCTTTTGTAAAGCTAACAGATCCTAACCATCCATTAAAAACTAAGCCGCCTCAAATTATTTTGCATTAAAACAGGGATCACTCAGAACCTCTTCTTTTAGGGAAAACTTCATCTAGTTGCGGGGAGGACTGCAGTTAAGTTCAAATGAAACACAAGAATGACAGATGATTTCATCATCCTTGCTTATGAAAAATTCCTAGCACTTTTTGACTCTAGAAACCTTTTTTCTGTACACAAAGTTGACCACTGAGACAGTCTTAAGTAAGGAAACAAGGCTCTTGTGTTTCTTGCTTGGTCCAGCTGACCTCCATGCACAAATGTCACAACAGGAAATTATAAATATAAACCAAGGTAGTACAGGTTGAGTCTCCCGTATCTGCAATTCCAAAATCTGAAATATTCCAAAAACCAAAACCTTTCTCATGGGTGACTGAGCTAGTGACACCTCTGCATTCTGCTGGTTCAGTGTACACAAACTTTGCTTCATGAACAAAATTATTAAAGTAACTGAAATATAGAAGTTGCTAACATAAGCTTTCATAGAAATGAGCCTACTTCCTTAGTTGTGTTTGAGGAAGTAGGCCCAAGTTTACAAAAGTTTATGCTTCCACTTCTATATTTCAGTTTTACTCTCAAAGGTGCTGCACCATTCCTTTACATACCAATTCCTTTGCATATCCAAACTCACTATTCCAGACTAACATGGCTGTCTTTGAAAATTATTTAAAATATTATATAAAATTACAGTCAAACTATATGTATAAGGTGTATTAAAACAAATATATATTTTGTATTTAGACTTGAGTCCCATCTCCAAGATATCTCATTATGTATTGCAAATACAAGTATTCTGAAATCCAAAATACTTCTTCTCCCAAGCATTTCGGCTAAGAGAGACTTGACCTGTACTAGTTAAAAAGTGATGAGTCCTTAGGCCAGGTCTAAATGTGTAGCAAAGGTCCAAAACACACTGCAGAAATAATACTGTTGGAGACCACTTTAACTACCCTGGCTCGGTATTAGTGAATTCTGGGAATTGTAGTTTGTTGTGCCACCAGAGCTCTTTGACAGAGAAAGCTAAATGTCTCACAAAACTACAGTTCCCAAAAAAACCCTAGCACTGAGCCAGGGCAGTTAAAGCCGTCTCAAACTGGATTATTTCTGTAGTGTGTTCTGGACCAAAGTGGGATGGAAAACTCCTGAGCAGGTAGTGTGGATCTCGACCGTTTTGCATTTGCATGTGGGGAAACACATTTTTTTAAAATGGCCTTCTGCATTTTAAAAATCAAATAAAATCTGTCAGTGGAATAAAGTGCGGGAAGGAGTAAGCCAATAAAGAACATTTATGTCTGGTGTGCTCTTTTTCTATCTGCATGGATTTATTTTTCCACCATGGGGAGAAATATTCAAAAAGGGCACCTGCCCTCCTGAAGTTTGAAGTACTCTCTCTTCTACCACCTCATTCTGCTGCATGTGTAAATCAGGCCTTAAAAATTACATTATGCTGCAGTTCAGTCAGATACACCATGATCACACCTGTTCAGCCGCCAGCCAGAAAATCATTGCAGTTAATCAAATGGATTGAGAGGAAAAACACCTCTTACTGGTATCCTTACTAAGCAGTGTGTGCAAAAAATTACATTTTAGGATTAGAAGACTTCCTCAGGTAGCAAAGCTACTCTGTTGGACTATGGCCGCATCCACTGCAGAAATAATCCAGGCTGACACCACTTCAACTGCCATGGCTCAATGCTATTGTATTCTGGGAATTGTAGTTTGTTGGGAGCACAAGAGCGCCCTGAGAAATAAGCCTAAAGGTATCACAAATTTACAATGCTCAGAATGCCACAGCAATGAGCCATGGCAGTTAAGTGGTATCAACCTGGATTATCTCTACTGCCGATGCAGCCTACAACTGCCAGAATTTCCCAACAAGTTTGTTGTTATTGTGTGCCTTCAAGTCGTTTCCAACTTATCACGGGGTTTCTTGGCAAGATTTGTTCAGAGGAGGTTTGGAATTGTCTTCCCTCGAGGCTGAGAGCATGTGACTTGCCCAGTGGTGTTTTACGGCCAAGCTTGGAATCGAACCCTGGTCTCCAGGACCATAGTCCAACACTTGAACCATTACACCACGCTGGCTCTCACGCTCGGATACAAAATGCCTACTGAGTGTAAACTTGTACCATACCCTCCAGCATTTCACAGATGAAAACACGTGGCCAAGCAATGCCAGAGTCTGGTCAAGATGGCAAAAGTGTTGAATAATGAAGAACAGTTGCAGGTTGCTTGGGCATGAGCTTACTGGGGAGGGGAAGACTGTGCCACCTTCTTTCCTCTTCTCCCTGCTGAGTTACTTGCGTGCAAATTACTTTTGCATTTTGAATTCAGTTTGTGGCAACTGAAGTAAGCTGAGGACAAAGCGGGGAAGCGGGAAGAGGAGAGACCAACTGGGACATTTTAAAAGCAGATGGAAAATGGGACAGCAGAGGAAGAATTAGGCCTCACCCTCCCAAACTTGGACACTTGCAGATATGCTAGACGTGTCTCACTGTAACTCAGAGGAAAGTTACAATGAGCCTCCCTTCTCTCTTCTCATCATTTATTTTCCTGTTCCTTTTCTCCCTCCTCACCAGACGGGGAGGGAAAAGATATCTCTTGCACAAGATTCCAATGGATCACCTGCAGAAAGTTTTAGAGATCAGAGATCCTTAACTCAAGAGGTGCAGCTTAATACATTCTAAATGTTAAGGTGTAATTGTTTAACTTTTAAAGTTGTTTCCTTTTAAAATTTTATATTTATAAAATTGTAATGCCTCAGTATTGTTTTATATTGTATTGTTTTAAATTTGCTGCACACTGCATTGAGTCCTTATAATGAGAGAAAGGCAGAATATAAAACGATAATATTAGCAATAATAATACCAATAATAATAATAGTTGGGGAGGGGGCATAATGAGGACATTACCCCCAAGAGTGTACAGTCAGCCCTCCTTACCCACTGATTTTTTTATCCATGGATGCAAGCATCCATGGCTCGGAAAAAAATGTTTAAGTATTAAATTCCAAACAGCAAACCTTGATTTTGCCATTTTATATAAGGGACACCATTTTGCTATGCCATTGTATTTAATAGGACTTGAGCATCCATGTATTTTGTTAACCACGGGGGATCCTGGAACCAAACCCCAGCCGATACCAAGGGCCCACTGTAATATAATATAAAACTTCAGCTGAACATTTAGAAATAAAGGGGCAAGCAAGATTACCATGGGAATGCAAACGCAGCAAATATTAAAGAGTTCTAGATGTGAACGATTTTCAGTGTCTCTCTGCCAAAAAATTGGGAATGAAGGAAAATGTCATGGGGGAGGGAACACAGAATTTCCCATCACCTCTTCCCCATAGCTACACCACTTTCTTCACTCCTGACTTAGACAGACAATGAATGTGGTGTAGCGATGGCACTAGGACACAAAGCCTGGGGTTCAAATCCCTACATATGCTTGTGATAACCTGAGAGATTGACTATTTTGTATAGATCCATTTGGTCTTTAAAGTAATCTGAAGAAGCTCTCCTGATACTGTCAAATGCTTGCAAGTCTCCTTGGGTTTTCAAAATAGAAATAAGGACACAGTCAAAATTTATTATATGTAGGATTGACAATCGGGAAGCAGCCGTTAACAGATTTTGTGTTTTATCTTAATACAAAATGAAAGTGTCAATGTCTGTTAACCTAGCCATGTGTTCCTCTTTCAAACTGTCTACATTCATCAGTTATATGATGCACACACTTCTGTCTTTAGGATACACTCAGGTCCAAAACACACTGAAGAAATAATCCAGTATGAGACTGTTTTAACTGCCCTGGTTCAACGCCAGGGAATTTTGGGAATTGTAGTTTATTGTGGCACTGGAACTGTATTTGCCACTTTGATTGCTCCTGTAGCAGAAAAGCGGGGTATAAATAAAAGTTTTAGTTTCATGAGATGTTTAGCCTTCTCTGTCAGGGACCTGGCTCATGCCACAATAAACTACAATTCCCAGGCTTCCCTAACACTGAGCCAGGGCAGTTAAAGTAGTCTGAAATAGAATTATTTCTGCAGTGTGTTTTGGATATCAACCTGTAATAGTTAAAAGGTTATGAGCCCTTAAGCCCAGGCCTAAATGTGTAACTGAGGGGGGCTGAAAACTCCTCAGGATGTAGAGTACCATTTTGTATGGCATATGGGAGAATCCATTTTTAAAATGGCCTTCTGCATTTAAAAAAAAACCCCTAACATTTGTAAGTGGAATAAAATGCAGTAAGGAGTAGGCCAGTAAAGAACATATCTGTCTGCTGTGATCTTTTTCTATCTACATGGGCTTTGTTGTTTCTTGCTGTGTGCCTTTAAGTCCTTTCTGGCTTACAGTGACCCCAAGGGAACTTTATCACAGGGTTTCCTTCACAAGCTTTGCTCAGAGACAGATTTGCCAGTGTCTCCCTCTGAGGCTGAGAGAGTGTGACCTGCCTAAAGTCACCCACTGGGTTTCCATAATCGAGTGGGGATTTGAACTCCCATCTCCAGAGTTATAGTCCAAAACTCAACTACCCCAAAATATGGATGGGGGGGATCTTATTCAGTTTATATGAAGGGAAAAGCTCTCCAACTCTCAAATAGGGGACATCCCTTATAGTAAGAGCTACTGCCAGCCCTAAAATGGACGAGCTTTCGAACCCTCAACCCTTAAGCCTTTGTAATATGGGAGCCCTGGAAACCCTAGGCCAGACATTTGCTCCCAATGTGAATGGAAGTGAGGTCACGTCTTGTTCCCGAAACTGGCTGAAACATGACTTGTTATTGCTATTATTTTATTCATTTATACCCCCTTTCTCCCAGTAATGAGACACAAACTGGCTCCCAGCAATGGAGGACATTTTGGAATTTCTCACGGTCAAAATTTAGGACTTTTCCTGGATAAGGTCACTCTGGCAGTATATAAATATTTGTAAATTAAAAAATATGCTCCATGGCTGATCTTGGGCCAGTCATGTTGTCTCTCTGGACTCTTTCATACAAGGCTAAATTGGAAGTATAATTTAAGGTCAATTCGAATGCAATCATGGGTTTTACGTTATTGCGAATTAACTCTTCGCATGCAAATTCGGGCAAGAGGGAAGCCAATTCGAATGCAATCATGGGTTTTACATTATTGAGAATTAAAGCTTCGCATGCAAATTCGGGCAGGAGGGGGTTATTTTCGGGTAATGGGAAGTAATTCCGAACGGAGCAGGGGTTCATGTAAATTCGCTAAACAAGCGAATTTACATAAATCCGCATTGGCTCCATTCGGAGTTGGGAGAAATTCCTCCCCGTTTGAAAGAGTCCTCTGTCTGTCTCTCTAGATGTATCCATATCACACAATTATAGCAATTTGATGCCACTATAAGTGCCACAGCTAAATGCTGTGGAATCCTGTGATTTGTAGTATCATGAGAGGCTCAGAATTCTATCCTGGAGAGCTCTAGTGCAATAATTCTGCAGAATGCAAATTTCTCCACTAAACCTCAAATACCAGGATTAGATGGGGCAGACCCGTGGCATCTGAAGTGGCATCAAACTGCTATAATTGTGTGATGTGGAGCTACTCTCTCTTACTCTCAGCTACCACGTATGTTTGCTGCATGGATACTGGATGGAGGAGAACCGTGCAAACTGTTCTGCATTTCCAATATGAAGACGAAGATAAAAATGGAATGGATGAATTTCTGCCACGTCCTTATTTAAACCGAGAATCTACTGCACGACCTCATTTCAAAGCTAGTTGTTAAGAAATATGAAATCTTGAAGCAAGCCCAAAGAACTTCCATGGTACCGTCTGATGATATGTTAACATGAGGGTTGTAAGCTTTAAGTGATTTAATCAGTATATTCTTTAACCAAAGCTTTAATCACAGATTAAAATGCCTCCTCTTGCCCCTAAGCGATCAGTGGGATTGAGTAAAGGGCATTTCACGAAGCAGACTTCATATGCACACAAGCTAGCTTCCTCTCCCCTCAGCCGTGTCTGTGTAAAAATGATATTTAATGAGGGCTTTTCCTTTCAGTTTGTATCTGAAGGTAGCAAGCTGTTTCCCTTTCCGGGGGAAAGGACTTTTCTCCTACAAACAACCCTGACAGGCAATATGAAATCTGGGCTCTTCCGTGATCTGCTTGGTTTAATTTTCATACTTGTTTCAGCCTTGTAATAATAGTGTATGCAGATACTGAATTGTCTTTTTCATTGGATAAGAAAACCTTGAAAGATGAAAGTTAAGCAGCATCTGAAACAAAGGAAAAATATCCCTTTTAAATTCTCTCTGTCTCTCTTTGGTTTGGTTGTGAAATTAAATGAACTTGCATTGGTTGATAGGACTTCCTGTTTCTTTGTTGCTGTTGTTGTGTGCCTTCAAGTCATTTCTGACTTATGGAGACCAGGCCCTAAGGGAAACCTATCATGGTTCAGAGGAGGTTCGCCATTGCCTTCCTCTGAGGCTGAGAGAGTGTGACTTGCCCAAGGTCACCCAGTGGTTTCCAGACCAAGTTGTGAATCAGATCCTGGTCTCCAGAGTCTTAGTCCAACACTCAAATCATTACACCATGCTAAAGGATGTAAAGGATGAAGCAAAGGGAAACGATGCCAAAGAGCATTAAAAAAAATTCTAGCAGGCATCACTGTTTGTGCTCACCCTGGATGGATGAGATAGTAGAGGTTGATGCTTCTTTTAGGTTCTCCGAGAAGGGATTAAGCCATCACCTTTCACCAGTGGATGGTTCCTTTTTGTGAAAAGAGTACAGTACTTACATTGATTTATGGATTAGTCGACCCAGGTTTTGGGGGGCAATTTTTTGACTAAAATTTTTAGACTTATGCGTATATAGTACAGTACATTTGTTAACTTAAGGTTTTGGGAGATACATTTTTGGAGATGCGTTTGTCAGTTTAAGGTTTTTGGAGGTACATTTTGGAAGTACATTTGTCAGTTTAATTGCCTCTCAGCACAGTAGCCCCTGAGATGATGTACGGCAGAGAAAATCATTTAAAGTATTAAATATATAAACAAGAACTTTTAAAAACAAACTAAGAAGACTCCTTAATATAATTAACAGCCAGATAATTAAAACAACAGAGAAATACTGAGGACCAAACATCATGAAGAACAGCACCATCTTCACTGCCTCTCCAAAGAGATGAAGTCAGCCAAATTTTGGCAGCAAGATCCACAGCTGAGGTGCTCCTATATATAGAGAAGTCCTTGTCACATTTTCACAATAACGTACTTAGCCAGATAGGGGCCTCTAGTGAGGATCTCGAATTTGGGACTGACTTAATCTTATATGGTACTCAAGCATGTCTTCTCATGCCTTGCTGACACTGGAAGTAGCAGAATCTTATGTGGTGCTAGTTCTGGCATAAGACAGGGTGAAACAGGCAGCAAATTTGGGAGTACTGACAAATGACAGAAGCAACTTGTTGCACTTTCACTGTCAAGGGGAGGGGACTAATTCTGCCCCAGGTACCAAAAAAAAATTGGCAAGCTTTAGGTACGGCACACCCTGATCTGGGCGAGTGGATGAGTGGCATTTGCTGCTTTGCCTCAGGCAGCAAAAATGTCTCAGGCTGGTCCTGGTCTTGTGCATCAATAACAGAAAACCTGTGCTGTGCTATCTGTTCTCGCTGCTGTTGGGTTTGTTAATTTGCTTTTACAAACACCGACATTAAGAAGGATCTTACTTCAATCTTATGATCAATGAACATAGGTTAGCTATGTCCTTAGGTATGGCCAACCCGTAGTAAAAATATAGGACGAGGAGGCAAAAATGAGCTGGACATTCCTACTTAGTAAAACAAAAATCAAGTACTGAATTCTCTGGCCAAAAAAGTGGTCACAGCCACTGCTTTAGATGGCGTTAATGGTTTAGATGCAGAGGTTAGGCCTATGAACTGCTAGCAGACAAAGGTTCCATAGGCTGAGGCAGTGCACCTTCATATACCAGATGCTGGGGATGTATAAATGTAGAGGTGCTGCTCTCATAGCCTGTTTCTGCTTGCTTCCCAGAGACATTTGGATAGCTGATGTTGGAGACAAAATGCTGGGCTAGGATAATTTTGCCTCATCCAAAAGGGTTCTTCTTTTATGGTTTTAAACAATTCTTTTATGCTTGATTTTTTTTAAAAAAAAATCTATCTGTCAAATTCTGGATGTCCATCTAATTGGAGCTTGGAAACATTACTTTCTCTCTCGCTCTCTCTCTCTTTTCTTTTCTGGATTACAGTTCTCAAACCTAGAAGCTAACACAGTCACTATGCACGGGGATTCTGGAAATTGTAGTCATACATAAATATATGACTATTGGGTTTCAAACCCTGGTCTCTAGGGCCCTAGTCCAGTAGTCAAGCCACTAAACCATGCTGGCTTCTTTCCCTTTAAGATAGGGGTGGAAAACTGCACAGGGGGCACGGGCTCTTTCTGACCCTTGCACACACACACATACACACCAGCATGACCAATCTGACTGTAAATGAAGTCATGCCACTTGTGCTTTTCTTTTTGGCAGATTTTGTGTTGATTTGCAATTTCTTTTAATCAGTGTGTGTGTGTGGGGGGGGGTGTCTTGTGGAGTTTGTGGTGGTAAAAAAAAATTGTAATTTTTTTAAAAATTGGAAATCTGTTCTCCTTGGGGACTTCTGGGACCACAAAATGGGGTCCCATTGTTTGCATGTGCCTCACCCCCACATCCCAAACAGCATGATATTCAAAAAAGACAAAGGGAGGAACACTTCTTCAAATGGAACACACTCAGAACTACACAAATTTTGCTCTTACAAAAGGTAGCAATTCTCAGGAAGGCAACAGTAAACCTTCTTGGCTACCAACCTGGATGGTTTTAAAAGGGAAATTTGCAGCCCCTAGTCATGATGGTTGCATATTACCTCCAGCATCGTAGGCAGTATATCCTGGAACACCAGTTGCTGGGGAACATGAGTGGGAAGGTGTTGTTGCATTCACGTCTTGCTTTGGGGACTTCCCAAATCGGAACAAGAAAGAGTTCTGCTCAGTGCAAAGGCAGGAAGAACTGTTCTTTAGGATGGCAGAAAGGGAGGAGTAAGTAAAGTCTGTTTTCCTCCATCACAAGACCTCAGTTGTTCTTCCTGCCTGTTTCTGGGCAGTGATGGAGAAACCCACATTGTTTGGATTCCTTATCTCACCAACCCAAAGAATGCTGGGCTAGACAGGCCTCTGGTAGGGCTGTGCTTATGTCCTTACTCTAAACATGTCATTGCTGTGTGCCTTCACGCCATTTCTGATTTATGGCAACCCTATCATGTGGTTTTCTGGGGCTGAGAGAATGTGACCTGCCCTAGGTCACCCAGTGGGTTTCCATGGCTGAGCAGGGATTCGAACTCTGATTTCCAGAGTCTTAGTCCTACAACTTACAAATTGTCCTTCAGTCTCCCCTCACATATTGCACCAAGTTTGCTGCATGAGATTGCAGCAGCTAGCATTAGTAGCATCCTAACAACCACCTGATTTGGGAGAAAGATGGAGGAGAGTATGGAAATTCCTAACATCACTGAAGTTGGAACTATGTTTTATTTTCACAACCAGATTCCTCACACAACAACCTGTACCCACTAAAAGATCAATTTCCAAACAGAGAGCAAAAGCAAAGAATCTTCAGCAAAGGAGCCAATAAATGTTTTCAGGTGAAAAAAAGATGGGTCTAAATTTTGGAGTTATGATTAGCAAAGTCATCTGGACTAAATTTTCCTTCTCAGCCTCAAATACAGCAAGTATCACACCACATGCTTGGCACAACAAGCATTAATACTGCCACCCACCTTATAGCTTACATATGTGGCAGGCCTTAATGTCTTAAGAGAGGTGGGTCTCAACCTTTGATCCTCAGCTTTTTGTACTCCAGAGGATGGGGACTAGTGGTCTGGAATGATCTGGCTCATCTTAATGTACTTGTTGCCTATAGGACTCAGACTATCTGAAACCACAGCCTGTATGTCCAATGGGCCATTTGCTAAAACATCTAGAGGGGCCAAATATTTTTTTTAATTAAAACTACCATCATTCATTACCATGATCAGGAGTTATGATGCAACACATTTGGAAGGGCCCTGGTTGGGAGAGGCAGCCCTAAAGGCAAACTATGGTTTCCTGTTTTTTCTCCTTGACCCTGACATTCAGTGAGTGGTGGTAAATAGGATTATTTTTTTATTTTTTTTTTGCATGTGTTGGGAGGGAATAGTTTGGAAAAACTTGAATGTATTGGTTGTCTATAGAAGCTTGCCACTCAGCCATGCCACATTCCACTGCCATCCCAGAAGAGTTCCAGTCCTATGCAAATTGTGGCTCATGGCAATTAGGAAGTGGTTTTAAAATCCTTGGGTTTCAGATGCTAATCTCTGGGCCTCTAAATTTGAATATTTTTGTTAACCCAAAGTAAGGATACTTCCGAGGAACCAAGCATTCGTGTGTAAACGCTGCTTCTTCCTCTTCAGGCATCTGAGCTGGCTGTGATTTGGAACCAGGATGTTGGCTAAGATGAACTATGCCCCAAGAGCCCAGGAAATCCAACCTTTGGCATGTGGCACCTTGTTCATGCCCACCATCTGTCTGCAGTACAATAACCCTCACCCGCCCCTCAATTCTAATCCAAGAAAGAAAATATGGATTTCCTGCTATGTTCCCAGGTGATTTTTGACATATATTTGGGTGACTGCAATAATCTGGGCGATTTTTGCTATATCTGGTTCTCAATTTCTTAACAATAGGAGGAACACAATGACCCTCCCTGCTTGTAATTATACTATTTAAACAAAGATAGATTTTTGCACAGTAGGGCACTGAGCTTCCAGGTCAGTCCTGCTATTCAAAACAGATTCCTAGGTTCAGAATTCCATATATCAAAGTTCTTGTCCTTTGTATCAAGAGCTAGTTACCCCCCCAAAAAACAACAACAACAACAATGCAGATCCTAGAAGCCTGAAATCTACCCATGTATTACAATCCATCTTTGTACTGTATATCCTGCCCTTTCTTCCACCGGAGATATTAAATTGACATTATTTTTCTCCTCTTTATGTTCACAACAATCACGAATCTTCATGCTCAAGTAGAAATTTCAACCAGGATCTCCATGTTTTATTTTTTAAAAAACCTTCCAGTCTTCTAAGTCCTATGTCATGCTGTCTAAAATAGGGTTGGGCACAGAGTTGCCCTCAAAAATGTGTTACCGTTCTTCACTGTTGGCCATTCTGACTATGGCTGATAAGAGAGGCAGTTCAACAACATCTGGATGGCCACATGTTGCCCAATCTTGTTCTCAAATGAAGCGGACAGATAAACTGGGTTAGTAAGTCACAAATTCCGTCCTGGAGTCTATACAGATTGGATAGGACAGGTTGAGTGTCATCTTCTACCCAGCTCTATGACCCTATGGCAGCCCGCCATAAGCTATGTACTCCAGATGCAATGGACTACAACAACTCCCAGCATACTCAGCCAAGGTATGGCTGGTAGGATACGATGGGAGATATAATTCTGTACCTCTGGAAGACATCAGCTTGGGGAAGGCTGTCCTACAAGTAATGACTTGTCAAAGGAAGATGCCATTTTCTTCCCTTTTTTTCTAGAGAAGACAAACAGCCCTCCAACCTTGCCTTGGCAAACTGGTCCACCTACTATGAAATCCAGCCAATCCTTGGGAATGGTGCCTAGGATGCCTTTGATTCCTTAAAGGTGGTAGTGGGAGGATAATCAACCGATAGAAATTGCGATGGGGGGAGGGAAGAAGAGGAGTTTCAAAACCCCTCTGAGGCTAACAGATTTATGAAACAGATTGAAACAGAGACTCCCAAGCAAGCCAACGGTGTGTGGATGAAGATGGAAAGGTGTAGCTTCCCAGTGAGCATCTCTCAATTTGTGTCACCTCCACCACCACAGAGCCAAGGCAGGAAAGAGTGTGACAAACTGAGATTTCACATCAAATGTGTTATTCCCTTTACTACCAGCAGCCAGACGTAAATGGGTTCATTAATAATCTCTCCCTCGCCCCTAGTGTTTCATAAAAGCAATGCTTCAGAGATGGAGGGGCGGAAGAGTAATGGAAATCAGCTTCTTTCTCTCTTTGCTTTCCCATCCTTCCAGATCAAGACACCCCAATGCCTCCAACCCCACCCATTTCCCCTCCTCATTTTGCACTGGATAGGAAAAAATAAAATAAAATACAGAAATGGAGTTGTTGAGTGGAAGGAGACATATAATGCCAGCACTGTCTACCACGATGAAGGTTCGCACAATGCTACAAAAACCACATTTTTTGCAGCTATTCTGGTGGCCTGTGACTCGCCAGTTCAATCCCCAGCCTCAACCAGAGGCCAATTCTGTCAAAAGGAGGCCCAAATCTCCCCCAAGTGAAAGAACTGACTTCCCTTCACTGGATATATTTGGATGCATCAAAAACAAGAGAATTAAATGCAAACAAAAGAATGCACAACCGCTTTCCTGTTAGTGAGTCCTTGGAAGGAAAGGTAACAAGCTTTGCAAAAATCAAGAACTTCAACAGGAAATCATACTGAAGAGAGGAAAGGGGAGCCCTCCTTTTCTTATCAACCTTAGGCCTGGTTCACACAAACAGGGTGGAAAGCCTGTATCTTGACTGTGCCACTTCAGATGACAGATGGAGGCTCACATGCCTGGATGCTCACAAAACAAAACAACGTTCCCATAAGGCTTGCCACATATAGAAGACTAGCATATCGGGGGAAGGCGAGGCTAAACAGCCTTCTCCTCAACATGCTAGTTTTCTGTGTGCAAAGAATGGTAGGCATTTAAATATCTGCTAGGTTTTGCATGAAAGAGCGTTGTCATCAAGTGAGATCCCACTTGTTGTCGTTCAAATGGTACAGCCAAGAAACCATGGTACCCCGTCTCACTTGTGAATTGTGAGAAAATGAGGCCAAAGTCAGACATTGTGAACTTACATCCTATTGTGGATATGAGATTCTGGTTCCATTACCAACCATCCCATAATGCAAAGGCAACTGGTCCTAAGTTCCAGCCATCTTGTGACCACTGCTAGGTATACTGCATCCAAAGGCCTACCTGGATAGGGGCTGTGCTAAAGTGGATCTTGCGGTTAGGAGTACCATCTTCCTCTTCTGACAACCCAGGGATCTCCACACAGCTGGATTCAGGTGCGTATAGTCCATCTGCATCCTCGTCTTCATCCAGCCCGCTCCCTCCCGAGTCCTCCCCCAGCCCACTGTAGGCACTGATGTCCACCAGGTCAGCCTCAGAGAAGTCTTCCTTCTTTGACTCATCACCCAGGTCATTCTCCTCTGGTCCTTCCACCTTGGCAGCTTCCCCACAGTAAGCATCTGCCAAGGTGTCTGGAGTTTCTAGCGGTGGCTCGGCCCCCAGCCTGCCATTTTCCAAGGCCGCATGGACCGTTACCTCCGCTTGGATCACCTCAGCCCTGAGAGCATCAGACCCCTTGGAGGCCCTGCTGTTCTCCTCTGCAATGGCTGCTGCCACAGCAACCTCAGCTGCTTCAAATTCCTGCTCCGAGTCCCCGCTCTCCTCCACTTCCACAGGCTTGATTTTGCGCACCTCTTGGACCTTCTGTGGACGGAGGGCCGCATGACCCTCCTTGTCGCCTGGCTTCCCAACTCCTGGGCTTCCAACAGCGCCAACACCAAGGCCACCGGATGGAGGTCTGGCTTGGCTTTTGTCAGCTTCAGGTAGCCGACCTCTCACCTGGACACTAGGCCCGTCACTACTCCTGGTGTCCCCCTTGGCCCCTCCTTCGGGGGTGGCCTGGAGAAAGACCCTAGATCTTTTACTGACAATCTTGGAGTTGAGAGGCCCAACTTTTCCAGGGGCTTTGTGAAGGTTGTTCCTCAAGTCAGCCTTCTCAAAGACAGCACTGAGCTGGCTGACAGTGGGCGAGACGGCCTCTGTGTCCAGCTTGTCCAGCGACTCTGTGCTCCCATTGAACCTCACCACCACGTCCAGTTTCCTGTCCTGGAAGCCGCCTCTTTCTTTCCTCAAGAGAAGCTTGTTGGTGGTCTCCTTCTCCTGAAGGCTCCTCTCAAAGATCTTCCTGGTTTCCTGGAGTTTGGACAGCGGCTTGTCCATCTTGGAGTCAAAACGGCTCACCCGCTCAGAGACGCTTGTGCCCAGCTTCAGCAAGGCACTGTGGTCCACATTCTCATTGAGACTACTCGCCCGGGGCAAGGACAACCGAACTGGCTTCTCCTTGAGCTTGGCCAAGTCCACCGCAGCAGTTCCACCTCCACCTCCTCCACCACCACCTCCAGCCTCTCCCGCTGGGGCTGATGTTCCCATTTGGAGGAACATATTCTTGATCCGATGGACGTTGGACCCATACTTCTTGTTACGGGCTTTCTTGGCCTCCTCACTCTCGGCGTTGCCCAAGGCATCTTTGGGGGCTTTCAAGGCTTGGATGCCAGCTTCGTAGGCATTCCGGTGAGGCGAGGCGCTCCGCAAGGTGCTACCGTTGCCACCACTGCCACCGGTAGGGCCACTGCTGGTGTTGGCGGGGCCACCTGGGCTGTTCTGGAGCTCAGTCTTCATCATGGTGCAGGAAATCTCCAGGTGTGGTGGTCACCACCATAGCCCCAAGGTTCTCCCTTTCTTCCTCTCCTCTTCCTCTTCTCCTCCTCCTCCTCCAGCTGCCTCTTCCTCCAGCCCAGACTCACATTGCAAGAAGCCAGCCAAAGGAGAAGCAGAAGCAGATGCAGCAGAAAGGGGCTACCAGGCAGAGCACAGGAGCAGTTTGCAAGAGCAGCGACAGCTCCATCTAGAAGGCAGCTTTCATTGTGTCAGGGAAATGTGGCCAAGCAAGCAGTCTCTGGCTGGCTGAGGGGGGGGGGAGGTTGGAAAGGGGTGCAAGCAAGGCTTTCTTACCCAATGGGGAGGGGGAAATCCTTGCAAAGGGGCTGGAGAAAAAGAGGGATGCTTGCAAAAAAAAAAAGGCTAGAAAAAAAGGGAGGTTGCAAAGGGGCTGAGGGAAGGAGGGGTGGTTGCAAAAAGGCTAGGGAAAAAGAGGGGTGCTTGCAAAAAGGCTGGAGAAAGGAAGGGTGTTTGCAAAGGGGATGGAGGAAAAGAGGGGTGCTTGCAAAAAAAAAAGGCTAGAGAAGAGAGAGAAGGGAGGTTGAAAAGGGGCTGGGAAAAGGAGGGGTGCTTGCAAAAAAGGTTGGAGGAGGGAGAGATGGTTGCAAAGGGGCTGGAGACAAGAGGGGTGGTTGCCAAAAGGCTGGAGAAAGGAAGGCTACTTGCAAAGGGGCTGGAGAAAAGAGGGGTGCTTGCCAAGGGGCTGGATGACAGAGGGGTCCTCCTTGCAAAAAAGGCTGGAGGAGGGAAGTGTCCTTGCAAAAGGGGCTGGAGGAGATGTTGGGGAGGGTTTTAAAAACCTTGAAAGGAAGGAAAGGTCTTTGCAAAGGGGCTAGAGAAAAGAGAGGTGCTTACCCAAAGGCTGGAGGAGCAGAGGGGGACTGTTTGCAAAAAGGCTGGAGAGGTGCTTGCAAAGGGGCTGGAGGAAGAAAGAGATCCTTGCAAAAAGGTTGGAGGACAGCAAGGGTGCTTGCAGGAAGGCTGGAGGAGAGAGGGGTGGTTTTAAAAACCTTGAAAGGAAGGAAAGGTCTTTGCAAAGGGGCTGGAGGAAAGGACTAGGGGTGCTTAATGCCAAAAGGGCTGGGGAAAGGGGGATTACTTGGTTGCAGAAAAAGGCTGAAGGAGGCAGAGATGCTTGGCAATGGGGCTGCAGGAAAAATAGGGTGCTTGCAAAAAGGCTGGAGGAGGGAAAGCTCCTTGCAAAAAGAGAGATCAGGTCCTTGGCTCAGCTCAGGCCCACTCCTGACGGTGGGTAGGAAGGGTTACACCTCCTCTTCATCCCTTCTTCTTCCTCCTCCTCCTTTCCTCCTTTCCTCTTTCCTTTCTTTAAAATAATGTTGATAATAATAATGATCCTCTGTCTGTCTCTTTTTTTTGCAGCTGGAGGATGGAAGGAGACCCAACCCTGGTGCAAACAGCACCCAGCAGCCTTGTCTTTCCTTGCAGGAAAAAAAATTGAAAAGGAGGGAGGCAGAAAAAGAGAGAGAGAGAGAAGGGGAGGAAGGAAGAAAGGAGAGGAAATTCCCTCTGGGTCTTAAAGAGATCAGGCTTCTCTGCCATTGGGAAGGAAAGGGAGGGGAGAATGCCTCCTTTTCACACATTCTCCCCCCCTTAAGAAGAGAAAAGAAAACCCAAATGAGCATTGACTGTTTATATCACATTATAAAGAATGTGGCAAATATTGTAAATTATAAATAATGTAGCCAAGGTCCAAAACACACTGCAGAAATAAAGAAATAATAATAAAATTATTATTATTATTATTATTATTATTTTCAAGGACTACTGTCCTGCATTTCTCCCAAAATAAATCCATGGCCCAAAACACACTGCAGACATAATCCAGTTTGAGACTGCTTTAACTGCCCTCAGTGCTAGGGAATGCTGGGAATTGTAGTTTATAGTGACACCAGAGCTCTTTGACAGAGAAGGCTAAATGTCTCACAAAACTACACTTCCCAGAATTCCCTAGCACAGAGCCAGGGCAGTTAAAGCAGTCTCAAACTGGATTGTGTCACATGCAGTGTGTCTTGAACCGTGGGTTTATATTTCTATGGGTTTTCTCACACTGGGGCTGTTTTTGACATTAAAGAGAGATTAAAGCGCATTTAAAGCATCCTGCAAATGAAGCGGAAATGGCGAATAATTGTGCGAATTATTATCACACGCAGTTGCACAAACAAAGTCATATCGGAAATGCGTTGTCGCTGAAATCCCAAAAGTAAAAAGATGTGTATTAATGCTTCTTCGTGACCACTTTAATGGTGGGTTTTGTGCGACGTCGTGTGAAATTGTTATGTGTAATTACGCGATTTTTCCGAGATATTCACAGGATAAACTCCCATTCTTCATGCGATAAACTCCTAAGAGTGATTTAAGCTTTTATTGTCTATTTTCCTTTAATGTCCTCCATTTTGAGCATGACTTAAGAAAGATTTTGTTGCGTCTGGTCATCGGGGTGACCAGATGTCCTCTCCGCAGAATGTAAGACATTCAAGGAAAATGTAGGCCATTACAAGTAGGCCATTACAAAACAAAAGCTCAAAACACTCATAGGACTTTATCACATAGGACAATTGGAAGTATAAATAGTTGGACGGGGTGGCCCTTGGGGTCTCTTCCAACTCTATGATGATTCTACAAATGCCAGGATTCTGTAGGACTCAATCATGACAGTTAAAGTAATGTCAAGCAGCTTTATTTCTAGTGTGGATACACTTCCAATGGTTAGTGCAATTGCAGGTTATTCATGTGATAATATCACTTTAAACATGACATCGTGTGAAAACCATTAGCACAATTGGAGGATTATCACGGGTTAATCACCTATATTTCCCTTTTAGTCATCCACAGACTTGCCATGAGTTAACAACAACAAATGAAGCACTAGAGCCCTCGGACGGACCAGGCTGGATGCCTCACCAAACTGCAGATCCCAGGATTCCACAGGATGGAGCCATGGCACTTAAACTGGTGTCAAACTGCTTGATTTCTGCAGTGTGGAAGAGCTGCAGATTGCTGAAGGAGCATCTGTAGAAATGCAAAATTCACAGTAAGGAAAGACCTTAATTCGAAGGGACCAAAATGTGAACCAAAATAAGGAAATACAAGCTGGTGGATTGGAAAGCTCACTCGCACTTCTGTGACATTTTGCTCTGCCCTAAGAATATTGATCAATTGATCTCCTAAGAGTGGATTTTGGATACTCCCCGTCTCTAATGGACCAATGCTTTTACTATGCTTTTTGAGCAATATTGCAAAGTGTTCCTGGGATGGTACTTGCAAACTGCTTACCTGGACATGCCAAATAAATAAATTGGTAGGAATCCAAAAGGGAGAGAGAAAAGAAAAGTAAGACCACCCCTGGAATAAATCGGGTTTTAGAAGAGACCCAAAACGTTTGAAGGCATTCTCAGCTAATGGAAATCATTTCTGCTGTCGAGCATCATCATTCATAAAACAGCTGTGCTATTTACATTAAACTCTTACAGTAAATGAAGACTCAGGATTGCAATTTAAACATTTTTTTAAGGGACTGGAAATCAAAGGCGCAAATCTTCTTTAGCTGTGCATTTAGAGACAGTTATGACTGACAGTGAAATTATTGCAGACTTAGCTAAGCAGCTGTAGTGATGAAGTCTATCCGTACAAATGGCAAACTGAGCTGATGTGAGACTGATCCAAAGCCCCACTTTCAGGGCCTGGGGTTTGTCAAATTTATTAAAGGTCTACCAGCAGCTTTCTCCAGAATTCCTGAGTATTCTTAAACAGCAAAAAGAAGAGAAAGAAGGAATGCAGATTAGCTTGTCAGATCATCTACCCTCAGTACGTTTATAAAAAGGATATAAGTTTAGCCACCAAAATGGAAATCATATGAAAAGTGTGCGTGCACTTATTATTATTGTTGTTGTTGTTGTTGTTGTTGTTATTTCAAGGATTTATATCCTGCCTTCCTCCCACAATGGGATTCAAGACAGGTTGCAATAATTTTTGGAATGAAAAAGGTTTGCTGAAACATGCTGAAGTGCTCTTCTTTTCGGTGGTCTAGGAACTATCCCTATTTTTTCCATTTTATTTCTGCCTCCAGTACCAAATTTTCTCTTAAACAAGTGATGTTTGGGAACATATCTACTTCATCATAACTGCATCAGCACTGCAGAAATAATACAGTTTGCCATCATATTAACTGCTATGGCTCCATGCTGTGAATCCTGAGATTTGTGACTTGTTGTGGCACGAGAGCTCTCTGATAGAGAAGGCTAAATGTCTTGTAAAACTACGAATCCTAGAATTGTATAGCATTGAGCCTTGGCAATTAATGTGATGTCAAACCACATTATCTCTGCAGTGCAGATGCAGCCTAATTAAAATACACCTACCCACTGCCACAGATGGAAAAAAAAACATGCGGGATCTCAAGTCCCACAGTTTTAATGGCCACATGCACATGCGACTATTAGCAGCAATAGAGCTTGCTAGCTGCTTAAATCTGCAGATGGCAAGCCCACAATTAGGGAGGGTGGGCTGTAATTTTATTGCATTCATTTTATGAAAAAGTTTAGGGGCTTTATCTGTTTCATCCTATAAATAATTTGAAAATAAATGTCATGCCAGTGAACTAACGATTCTATGAACAATAAATTTAATGTTGCCTAATGTTTTGCAATAGGGACTAAACAAACCTAATGGGACTAGATCCCATCTGATCTTGGAAGCTAAACAGGGTCAGCCCCAGTTAGTACTTGGATGGGAGATTACCAACAAATTTCAGGTTCTGTAAGCTATATTTTAGAGTAGGGAACTGGTGGCAAACTGACTGTTTCTTGTTTAAGAAAATTCATGGGGTCACCATAGGTTGACAGGTAACTTGAAGGCACAGACACACACTTTCCCCCCAAGAGTTTGAATACTGTCTAATCTGGAATTATTTGGAAGATCATTTGAATACTGTCTGACATCTGGAATTAGTTACATGGTGTAGATACCATCTCAAGGCGGGTTCAAAGGCCTGCAGTTGTATCTTGAGATACAGCTCTCTGTTAAGGCATATTATCTGTTTTTAAAAACTTGCCGTATATACAGTTGGCCCCTCCTATCCACGGATTCTTTATTCATGGATTCAACTATCCATTGCTGGAAAATATTCCAAAAGTATATAAATTCCAAAAAGCAAACCTGGGTTTTAGCATTTTATACATGCAACATCATTTTGCTGTGCCACTGTATTGAACAGGACTTGAGCACCCATGGATTTTAGGTCCCAGAACCAAACTCAAGCAGATACCAAGAGCCCATGTAGTTACACTGAACTTTTGTCTCTGCACAAAGTGCCCTAATATATAGCAAGCAATCCATATCTTCCTGGGTATCAACAATTTATGCCCTGGCAGCATTGCTGTCATCCCACAACCTGTTGCAGCAAAGGAAGCTGAGCACTGGTTGCTGTGCTTTGTAGCGCTGTCCAGATAGTTCTGTGTTTTGTCAGAGCAATCTCAGCTTAAAGGCATGGAACCCCAAATATACACTTATAATAAGATAAATGCATGTCTGGGGTTACATGCTTTTTAGGTCCTATGACTGGCCCTTCTGTGTAATCTTCTCCATGTCAAATTATTCCTGTTTCTTCAGAACCATTCAGCCTAAAGCCCTAAATCTGATTTTTGCACTCAGTTCCCCAGCATATATACTTTCCCCATTAAAATGAGAGTGTAAAAAAGAAAAATCCTCAAAAGCCCAGAGGCTTGGAGTCCCTCTGTTTAAAATGAAACATGAGGCTTGCAATGGATTAACACAACAAAGGTCCAAAACACACTGCAGAAATAATCCAGTTTGAGACCGCTTTAGCTGCCCTGGCTCAGTGCTAAGGAATCCTGGGAATTGTAATTTATTTAATTGTAGTGGCACCAGAGCTCTCTGCCAGAGAAGGCCAAATGTTTGACAAAACTACAATTCCCAGAATTCCCTAACATTCAGCTAGGGCGATTAAAACGGTCTCAAACTGGATTATTTCTGCAGTGTGTTTTAGATCTTAGGCCTAATTACCACTTACCCCAGATTCGGTTTCCGATTCAAAATGATGAATCGAATAGAAACTGAAGCATCTCCACTCCAGGTAAGGAGAGGCAAGGGAGGCTGGTGACAGGAGATGGCGGGGCCCTTGCAGCTGCCCCCTCCTGTCACAGCCAGGTGGATTCAAATCCGCCTCCCTGGTTCCCACTTGCACTGGGGGGGGGGGGCAGGGTGGATTCGAATCCTCCTGGTTCCCACTTGAGCTGAATCAATTTATTTCCAAATAAATTGATTCAGCCCCAAAAACACTACATTTTACCAGCACCTTTTTGACGCAGGATAAATGAGTTAAAAACCATGCCCCCCCCCTTTCCGAATTGCTTCAGTGATTTGAATTCAGTGGGAACCATGTTGGTTTAAACCAGATCATTTGGAAACACAATCCAGTTTAAACCACAGTGGGAATTAGGCCCTAGTTTACCTAGGTTTATTCAGTTGGTTGTACATTTCAGATAAGTGTATTTGCAAATATATGTTTCTTGCCATCATATGAAGGTGGAACCTAAAATGCTGTTCTCCTTATGGCAAACCTTTTTGGACCAAAACCCTAGAATTCCCCAAGCATCATGGCCTAAGGGAAGCAATTCTACTCATAGGATCCTTCTTTCATGGCTGAGTTGCTGTTGTGGGTTCCCATTTTATATATCCTCCCACTCCAATGCTGAACCTCCTGTTGTTTATACCCATTTACTATCATGCAATCTGTACAGAGACAGATGGCCACAGTGGACAACACAACTGTACAAGGTGTTCAGGAGTGGAGGAGTGTTCAATTAATTTGTTATACTATACCAGTAGTTCCCAAATACTGGACTACAATGCACACATCCCCTCATCTTTGGCAATGCTGGTTGGAGGTGTGATCAAGGTGACCACGTGTGTATGCACACTGCAGAAATAAAGCAGTTTGACACCACTTTAATGGTTATGGCTCCATCATGTGGAATCCTGTGGTTTCAGAGCTCTCAAACAGATCAGGCTGTATAACTCATTGGTGTTGTGTGCATTCAAGTTGTTTCCAACTTATGGTGACCATATAATGGACTTTTTTTGGCAAGATGTTTTTCAGAGGAGGTTTGTCATTACCTTCCCCTGAGGTTGAGAGCACGTGACTTGCCCAAGGTCACACTGGTTTTCCACCAAACTACATCTCCCAGTATTTTACAGGCTGGAGCCATGACAGTTAAAGTGCTATCAAACTGCTTTGTTTCTGCAGTGTGGCACATGCACTAAACATCTTCTTAATTTTTTCTCCTTGTATGATTTTAAACATTGAATGATGAAGAAGTCAATGAAGCAGCTAAAGCTTGCAACATTTTTTTTGCACTTGGTTGGTCCTGTCAAGATATCACTGTTGGATGGATGTTGGATGTTATTGTACTTTGCTCCCTGGCCAACATGGCTACCCCTGGATATTCATTAGAAGAGATCAGTGAGAGAAAGGACTGAGCACCACCAAATAGATTTGATGCGCCAAGGAAAGTGAATGCATGATCGAGCCACACTGAAGTCATGATTCAGCCACACTGGAAAAAAAAATCTCATTTTGAAGCAAATCTGTAGAGCTTGAGACTAGAGAAAGTGAAGAGTTCTTCCTTAGGACCCTGTGGAAACTGCTTGGCCAATGCTTCCTTTCTATGCTACCCCATTTCCTGCATCTTTCTGCTTTTTTGGCATGTGCACAAAGCAGTCCTATCCGTGATCTTCCCCATTTCCTCTTCTGTCTTCAGTTCACTAGCTGTTGCGGCCTCTCTTAAAAGGAGTGCATTAAAAGAAGCTATAGACAAAATTATTTGAATAAGAACATGTGAGCTATTCATTCAGATCGATTTGGAGTTGGGGTGGGTTTCCTCCAAAGCTCCCCAGGAGGAATCTTGCCCATCCTCTGATGTGGCTTTCAAGGATGCTTTACCAGCTGCTTTTGGGTATTTTCTGTGACAAAGTGAAATGTATTCTACACATGCTCAGAGACACTTTTATTTTACAAATTCCATCACTGAATGCTAACATTTTGAACAGGGCCCAGACACAGATGAAAACGGGGAAGATTTGAAAAGAGATAATTTATTTTTTCCCTTTTCTTTCTTTTCTTTCTTTCTTCCTTTTTTGCTCTGCGGCCTAAGAAGATATATTTCTAGTGTCTATGTCTGAATAGGAAACCTAATAAAAAGTAATGTTGTTTGGCATCATTTCTGGGATTTGTAGTGAAATATCTAGCCTTCTCTGTCAGAGAGCACTGGTGCCACAACAAATTACAAATCCTAGACTTCCATAGCATTGAGCCTTGTCAGTTAAAGCGGTCTCAAACTGCATGATTTCTACAGTGCAAATGCAGCCTTTATGGCAGCCCTATGAATGAGAGCCAGTGTGATGTACCGGTAGTGGTCTGAGTGTTGGACTATGACACTGGAGAACAGAGTTCAAATCCATGTAAACCCACTGGGTGACCTTGGACCTTGGACCTTCACACTTTCTCAGCCTAGAGGATGGCAGTGGCAGACACCCCTACCTTTGAAGAAACTTGCCAAGAAAACCTCGCAATAGGGTCACCTTAGGGTTGCCATTAGTCGGAAATGCCTTGAAGCACAGAACAATGAATGAAAGACCTCCAAGAGACCTGTTAATCCATTGCCCTGCTCAGGTCTTACATGCTCAGGGCCTTGGCTTCCTTGATTGAATTAATCCACCTGTAATATCGCCTCCTTCTTTTCCTATTTCCATCTACTTTCCTGAGCACTATCTTGTCCAGTGAGTCACATCATCTCATCATATGCCCAAAGTACGACAGTCTTGGTTTAGTCATCTTGGCTTCCAGTGAGAGTTCAGGGTTGATTCACTCTAAGACCCATTCATTTATCTGTTTAGCAGTCCATGGTCTCTTTTTCCCCAACACCACATTTCAAATGAATTCATTTTCTTCCTCTCACCAGATAAAATACTGTGTGAGATAGGGAACTACCTACCACCTTTGCCAGCCTTCATTACTCCATCCCATTCTCCTTTCCACTACATTCCTCTTTTAACAACAATTTATTCAACATTTTGCCTCTTCCTTTCCCTGAAATCACCAAGCAAAGTATGGCCTTAAAGAGATGCATGAAAAATACCCAGAATCTAGAATGTGAAACTGATGTCTTTCTTCACCATGGCAAGTCCCTCCTTGTTTTGAACATTAACGGAAAACAAAAAAGAGGAAACACAAACTACGGAGGCTTTCGATGGTGCTTCTTCCCCCACTACATGCTTCAGTGTCTAAAGCTGCAGTACCCAAACACAAGCCGAGAGGCATCTGTGGACAAACAACTGGTGCGCTTTCCCAATGTTCTCATTCCTGACAACTAGGGTTTTTTTCCTGATGTTCAAGACTAAAAGCTGGACATTGTCAAGTGCTAATTAAAAAGCACCTCTGAGCATGTACAGAGTGCTGTTCACATTATTACAGAGAGCAGCACCTTAAAAAGCACCCTGATGTCAAAGAGGAAGTCAAATGGTTTTGTACGTGAAATATGCTTGGTGCAGAATCGGGAGAGATGCACATGCTATGTCTTCATTTTTATTTTGGATGTCCCCCAACCAAAAAGATCTAGATCCTAAAGATAGTCTTAGCTAAATTCAATCAATGGTAACTTGGTAAGCCAGCCCTATTTAAGTTCTACCAGTTCAATTGATCTACTCCCGTTGAGACTAAATATAGCATTCAGGATGGAGGCTTTTGATGCAAACACTAATATTAAATCCTGTTAAGAGGTTATTTTACATATTGTCTTTTTATGCAGACTGCAGTTTCTTCTCACATGTACCCTGGACAAAGAGAGGACCAGAGATGGCTTGGCTTCTTTTCACGATGGAAGCCTTAACTACTGCTCTGGATAATTATTTGTAGACAGAGATCATTTGTCTAAAACTGTCAGGCTTGCAGATTTCATTATTTTCTCCCCAATGAATACCAGCCCTGACAGAGGATATGGCATCTGCACAGAAAACATGTGGAAACTAAGAAAACCAACCAGACAACAACAACAACAAAAAACAAGTTAGCCATGCAGTTCTCCAGCAAACAATTTCTGATCCCTAGGTAAGGCACTTACATTTCCCGTATGTATAGGCTGACCATACGTACCGTTTTAAAAGTATCTCTTTTTTTCATATTTCCAGGCCATCCCATTTTAAAAATATATCAAATTTGTCCTGTTTTTAAGAAAAACGCCCTGCTATGTTGCAATTGTAGATCCCTGTTTGCAATTGTGGAAGTAAAAATACCAAAAAAAAAAAAAAAAAACCCAACAAAAATTGTCATAGACAGTGAGAAGTTTTATGATAAAGTGTTGAAAGACGAAAATACGCTGCTTAAGATTACTTCATTGGAGAAATATTCATGGTACGATCATGGTAAAATACAGTCTCACTGTGTCTACCTAATTTTTTGTATGAGTTCTGTCACTGAAATTGTTAGCTCAATATATTAATGTAATCAAACTTTTGTTATCAACTTACTTTTTCATCAATAAGGAATATTATATAACCCCATTCTGTCTTTACCATCCCAATGTTCCGTCCAATGGGTGAGAATGCCCATGCTCCCTCTCAGAATAATATCTACGCTCATGTTTCAAACAAATCTTGCCAACAGGGCAATCCTATACATGGTTCATCAACCATAAGTGCCACTGTTCAGTGGGAATTACTTCCAAATAATTGGAACAGGATTGCAGTCTCAGGACCCATTGACACAACACAATTATAGTGTTTGCACTTTGACTACCATGTTTCTGTACTATCTTTTAATAATCAAAGTCCACTTGTAGAGACTGTAGACTGCAACTCCAGAAATTTCTAAAAATTGAATAACCCTTGAAGAAGGCCAGTTGGAGAAATGGCCAAAACACTTTGTACATTTGAAGAAATAAATAATTTTGACCATCCTATAGTGTACAGGATTTTATCTCCTTTCATTCTTCTACAGCACATATAACAACAACAAAAATCTTATTTGAGAAAAGTTTTGAACCTGGGGAAACAGACTTTTGGTAAACAGATGTATTGCATTCATACATCAGCAATAACTGATCACTGTAAAGATGTGAAAGATTTATATCGCCCCACACATCCTGTTGAAAATTTAGGGCAAGGTTCATGATTTTCATCTTTCTGGAGCCTATTACATTCTTCCCCACTCCCATAACTGTATAAATATGCTTTTTTGCCAGAGGCCTTAATGCTACTCAGGACTGCATCTGAAGAAATGGGTTTATACCCATGAAAGCTCAAGGGAAAATAAAAACCAGTTGGTCATAAAGGGGCTGCCACTTTCTTTTCTCCCCTTCCTTCCTCCTTTTTACAGAAAAAAAGTTAACAGTTTAATTAGTCATTAGTAAGCTCAATATCTATGACTCACTAACTGTTAACTAACAGATAACCTTTTCCTGCCAGCCTTCTCATCACTGGAGGAAAACCCAGGATATAAGTGTAAGAAATAAATAATATCTAGGGCTAGTTGTTGTGAACAGCCTATGGTAACCCCATGAATGAGAGGTTCTTGCAGATGCATAGCCGTGGCTTCTCCAATTGAATCTATCCATCTGGTATATGATCTTTTCCTATTTCCCTCGACTTTACCAAGTTGAGAATACATATCCTATTGAAGTACATGTCCTATTTCTGAGCTTCTGGTGAATAACAGCTTCCAGGTTTTATCTCCAAGTAAAGATTCTTGTTTGAAACCCTGGAGCGTTGTTGCCACTCAGTGTAGAGTGTGAGTAGGAAGCACGCAACCCTGCTCCAAATGTTGTTGGGGCTACAACTCCCAGCAGCTTTAGCCCAGCACAGCCAATAGTGAGGAAAGTTGGAAGTTCTAGTTCAGTAACATGGTTCTCACCTGTGTTGCAGAGAATACTAAACTAGAAGGGCCAAGGGTCCAGTTTCAATACAAGGTAGCTGTAATGTTGCCAGGTTTTCAAAATAGTGGTCAGTTGAAATTTACAACATAATTATTATTAACGTTTATTTATATAGCACTGTAAATTTACAACATGCAGGGTTGACAATCCACTATTAACTATGAGCTATTAACAAGTTCCATCTCGTCACCAAATGCAAGTATTGATTCCGGTTAATTTAGCTATGCATTTCTCTGTAAAATTAACATATTGTTCACATTAATAAACTACATGATTCACACATTTCTGTCATTAGGAAAGGCCCACACAACAAAATCCAGGATTTTTTGGCGTCTTAATTCAATCTATATAAAAGGAAAAGCTTTCCAACCCTCAAATAGGGGTCATTGTTTTTAATAGGGACATCTACCAATCCTATAAAGGCCAAGCTTTCCAGACTTCAAATAAGGGGCATCCATCATAATAGGATACACATGCCAACCCTAGCTAGCTGTCAAAAGCTGCCTCTGCACTGCAGAATTAATGCAGTTTGACACTGCTTTAACTGCCATGATTCAGTGCTAGAATTCTGAGATGTGTAGTTTTACCTTCTCTGTGAGAGAGCTCTGGTGCCACAACAAATTACAACTCCCAGGATTCCATAGCATTGAGCCATGCCAGTTATAGCAGTGTTAAACTGCATTAACTCTGCAGTGTGGCTGCAGCCTAAATTTCAGAATCCTAATAATATCTCTACTACCCCCATTGATTTGGTAATCCCTCTTTAGGAAAACATCGGGCAAAACCTCCAATAATCCTAATTTGTCAGTTTTACACATGTCTGCACAGGCACTGCTATTTTTGCCTCTTGAGCAAAAGATTGAATGCAGGCATAAATGAATCACCAGCAAGCAACTTTTCTCACTTGACCTGGATATGGACTGTAAAAGGATTGTGTGTGGCCACTTATGTACTGCTTTAAAAAAAAAAAAAAAGAGGAGGAAATGTATCACCAGAAAAAGAGGGCACTAATTTGCATTTTAAAAAATACACATGATAATTTATATGGGTAGAAGCAAATTTAGAAATCATGGCTGTAATTTAAATAATAATGCAATTAATCTCACTCCAGCGGTGAAGAAGACTGTGCCCAGCAATGCCTGCCTACTTAATCTGCTACCCAATTGCTAACTACTGTACTCATGGATATTTTCAAGATTCCTTTATTCTTTCCTTTATGTTCATTCTTTGGAACGTACTAGATCAGAGATGAAACACTGCCAGAGGTTGAGGTTCAGTATTCCTTCCAACCCTGGATGGCCGCTACCTCACCCTCCCAAATTGGCGGTTGGTGGAAGTTTTGCTCCAAATTGTCCCCTAGACCATTCTGTGGCATTTTCAGGCATTGTTGTCTCACCTTCTTTGGGCTTTCATGGGTCCTCTAAAAATGTTACAACTCCCCACCACCACGTCCCAATGCCCCCCTGGGAACTGCATGGAGGGGCAATACCTTGCCCACCTCTGAAAGATGATTCAATGAGCACATTTTTATAAGAGGTGCTCCTTTGAGTTATGAAAAGTGTCCGCCATTGCAGGTGCTTTCCCTCACCATCTCATCTTGCATTTGGCATGCTTTGTTTTATGAGTGCCGTCTGCCCCAGGATGCCTCCTTTTAACTATGTATTAAGAAGCCATGCCCTCCCTCCAGTCCATCTGCCTTGGTCCAGGCCCCAAAGGGAGAGAAGAATCGCTGGACCTCATCCCCCTTTCCTACCACCTTCCCTTTTTCCTTTTGTGTTATCTCTTTTAGATTGGAAGCCTCAGGGCAGGGATCCATTTAATTATAAGATTGTATGTACAGCACTGTGTAAATTTACAGTGCTATATAAATAAAATAAATAAATAAATAAATAAATAAATAAATAAATAATATTAATGAGTGATCATGGGAATGCTGGTGCTATTTGCAAGTCTGATTGCCAAGGCTTGTATCTCTGAGGAAACTCTATTGTGTAAGGGGAAACTCATCTGTCAAAAGGAAAACACATTCCTTCTAACAGTACATTTGGCCCCTATTCCTGTGCTCCCAATTTTTCTGTAGAGGAAAAGAAAATGCATGAAGAAATTGATGTGTAGGAGCACCTCACAGGAGGCAAGGGTAGGTGACCACTGTCCTCAGAGGGACATGCAATGCTCATCCTAATGTTGTAGGCCCTAATTTGCTAGTGATCTATTCAAATCTTTGACAAGAGTAATTCGACCCTTTCTCAGCAGCAGGCCGCTGAGGAAATGAAGGAAGGAGGGTGGCAGAGGGAAAATGATAACTGAAAGACAGAAAAGGGGGCTGCAGCCAGTTTTTGGCTCTGAGTGTGGCCTAGTGGTTTGAATGTTGAACTAAGAGTATGGAGACTAAGGTTTGATTCCCAGCTGGGCCATAAAACCCACTGGGTGACCTCGGGTAAGTCACATGCTCTCAGCTTCAGCGGAAGACCATGGGAAACCTCTGTTGAGCAAACATTGCCAAGAAAACCCCATGATAGGGTTGTTTTAGGTGGCCAGAAATCCTAACTGCAATCTAGGACAATGTAGAAGGCCAATCTAGAAAAATGTTGGACATTACAAAATAAAGACTAAAAACACTACCATAAATATAAGTTCATGCTTCTGAGTCATGCTCAAAATGGAGAACATTTTGGAGCTCAAAATGAATGGACTTCCTCCTGGACAGAAGGTTGAAATGGAGGACATCTGGTCATCCTGGCCTTAGGGCCACCATAAGTCGGAAATGACTTGAAGGCACGCAACGACAACTACTCACTAAAGCTGTGGTACCCAAACTTTGGTCCTCCAGGTTTTTGTACTTCAGTTCCCAGAAGTCTCAGCCAGCTGGGCCAACAGGCAGGAATTCTGGGAGCTGAAGTCCAAAACATCTGGAGGACCAAAGTTTGGGAACCATTGTACTATAGGCTTTGGCACCTCTCAGTGTTGGCATGTGGCCCCTGACTGATTTACTTGACAGAAGAAAGTTACGTAACAAGTGACTGTAGCCTGTGTGTCATTGTCAGCTCAGGTTTGGCTTGTAGGTCATGAGAGAACCGCCTGGGGCATGAAGCTCCTAGAATAGCTGTGTTAGGTAGGATTTAGGAGTGTGTTAATCCAGGCCTGGAATAGAATGGTGTTGTGTGGAGGAGGCACACAAAGGGGGACCCGCCTACCTGGTGCTACCTGTACTACACCTGTACCATGGCCAAGTTGGCTTTGGTGCCGTGCTCTGCCAAATAAAATCCAGCATTCAGAAAGATAAAAAAATGCCCGTAAGCGTGGGGCAGGAAAGATTGGCATCAAAGCATTGAGTCAGCTCTGATTCACAACCTCCTCTCCCCTTCCTTCCACCCACTTCCCCACCATGATACGTTGCTATGAAAAAAGCGGGGTGGGGGAAAGGAGATGAGGTTGAATGCCAAGTTCCTGGCTATTTTAGTTTTCATAATAACCCGTTTCCACCACGAATGGAAAGAAGAGAGGGGAATGCCTCAGGTTGCCATAGGCAGATTCCCTGAAATATTTTCTCTCTTTGCTTTTTTACTACTGCTTCAAAAAGTGTTAAGTGTTGAACTGAAATCTGGGAGAAGATTTAAAAAAATTATTATTATTTTTTAAAAAATGTTGACCAAATGTCAAAAGTCTAATGTGGATATTTTCAAAAATAATCAAAATTGTACTTCAAAAACTACCTAACTAAAGAGTCAAAATTCAGTACTATAATGTAATTTTGTTTTTCAGTCGGCCCTCTGTTTGGTTCTGGGGTTTGGTTCTGGACCCCCCCAATTCCACAGATAGGAAAAAAATAGAAGACCTCCAGTCCCATTAGTATCAATGGATGCCGACGTGCATGCAGCACCATTGACAATATTGGGATTGGGACATCTGTGGATGCTCCCCGCAACTGAGTGCAAACAACCTTTACACTCTGAACTCAGTTTGCAGCAAGTGAAGTAAAATGAGGATAAAACAGGAGTAGGAGGAGGGAGAAGCTGGGACATTTTTAAAACGGCTGACAAAATGAGATGGCAGAGGAATAATTTGGACTGTTCTTGCCAAATTGGGACAGTTGGAATATATGCCATCTGGGAACCTATTAGGTTCCAGCTGTTTCTTAAACCTTATAAACCTGAAAAAAAAATCTGGGCTGCTTTGTCATGACTTCTTATCACCAGTTTCCAGAGAAGAAGCATTGCAGCAGCTCTTGATAAGCTGACATTCCATGCTGGGAATGGTGCTTCTGTTTTTTTGAGAGCAGGGCTTGGGAAAGTTACCACTTCCCCAGCTGCAACTTCTAGGAGTCATAGTCCCCAAAAGTAACTTTCCAAAGCTCTGTTCCAGAGAAGACTGCTGGAATTTCCAGCTAAAGAGGAAGAAGGGGGGAAGGAAAAAAACCAAAAACAAAACCTAGGCTCTCTCAGATTCACCCACAACCCAGGTTCTTGTTCAGAGTACACACTGTTCACATTCAGTTGTTGAAACCATCTGCCTCGGGGACAGACATAAAAAAAGAAGGTGGGGGGGGGGAACATCTCCATGGAGCTTTTCGCACAAGCTGTGCCAGGCAAAGCATCATTATTTTAAGAAGTTGAGGAGTTCTAGAGTGCTTGTGGTTTTATTGGGATCTGCACGTTGTGCACTGCTGGGCATTGCTGAGTCCAGGATCTGTTGTTGGTGGTGGTGGTGATGGTGGCTGGCATGGCACCATTGGTACAGGCCCTTAACCTGGAAGAGTCAAGAGCTGATACATAAAAACTGAGAATTCTGTAAGACCGCAGGTCATCTTCTCACCTATTCTATGCAAAATGGAAAGGGTAGTGTCAGTGTTAGAGCAATGGACCCTCTGCTGGTTTAGGAGATATCACTGGCCAATGACCAATGGATCCAGCTCTATGGTGAAGCACAACAACTCCAGCTGGCTTCAAATAATTTTTAGCAGATGATTCAGTCCTGCAAATCTTGTATTCAAAGCCATTTTCTTGCTTATCCTAGTGTGGGATGCTTGCTGTAGGTACGATTTGAGGACTGAACTGGATGCAGAATTTGCTCAGAAGGTGGCCATTCACCAATATCACTCCAATAGCAATGGTCTACCAGGAAAATGAGACAGAAATAATGCATGGCATTTAAACCTGGGGCTGTCTCAATTGCATAGAAAGGAGGGATGGGTTGAAGAAATGCTCAAAGTACATTCTTCTAAACAAGCCACATTACCTGATCCAGGAGTAAGCGATCACATCCCATCTGGATGTTTTGGATTAAAACCCCGACAAAACTAGACCAACCACAGTCCCTGTGACACAGAAAACCCAAAGTAGACAAAACAAAACAAAAACGAAAGGGTTCTGACGGAGAAGATACAAGATGAAATGAAACCCTGAGGCCAAAGTAATTATCTAAAAGGGTAAATACCCCATTAATATTATAAAAATGCTAAGGAAGATAATGGGTAACAATATTAAAACCTCTATGCCAGGGTAATTAGCCCTGGAAAAAGGCCAATTGAGCAACAAAAAGGGTGAAAATAACACCCCTTATTTTCGCCAATGGCAATACAAAATAAACAATAAAGAGATAAAAACAAGGCCAAACACGGTTCAGCCGAAGCCTTCTTCAGTGGCCTGCCTATGTAAATAATAAACAAGAAACAATTCCTCAGCATACAATATGTGTATCCTTGCTAAATTCTCAAGCTGTAATGAGCTTGTTGAATGTTGTTGCTGTTGCTGTTGTAGTTGTGTGTCTTCCAGTTGTTTTCAATTTAAGGCAACCCTAAGGTGAACTTATCATAAGGGTTTCTATTGGCAAGATTTGCTCAGATAAGGGGTTTCTCTAAGGCTGAGAGAAGTGACTTGCCCCAGGCCACCCAGTAGGTCTCCATTGCCAAGCAGGGATTCAAACCCAGCTCTCCAGTCATAGTCCAAAACTCAGACCACTAGACCACACTGGCTCTGTTGGACATACAGTTGAGGCTCCCTTATCTAAAATGCTTTGGACTAGAAATGTTTGGGATTTCAGCTTTGTTGTTGTTGTTGTATTTTGTTGTTGTTGTTGTTGTTGTATTTTGGTATACCTATATTTGCATATATGTACATAATGAGATATCTTGGAGTTTTTTTTTTAATAAAATGATGGATTGCTATGATCCAGTGGCATCACTAAGTGTTTGCAAGAGCTGCGGACTACGCTAGGTGACATTCTAAGAGTGGTGGTGCCACTCTTGCTTCCCAAACACCTGTCTTTTGGCAGAAATGGACTGTAGTGTTCCCCTTTTGAAATGCTGAAGAGATGGTATGAGGGGAGGGGAGGATCAGTGGGAAGAGGAAAGAGAGGCCCCAGTTTTGTCAAAATAAAATAAAATAAAAATTGGTTTATTCTTTTAAAATTTTCTTTAAAAAATCACACCTTACCAAATTTTTACACTAACCACATGAAACAATGTACATATAAATACATATAGGCTGTGCATGTGATATTCTAATTGAAAGGTATATTTTAAATTTTGCTAGTTGTTCACGTAACAACTATTGCCATTACATTCAGTGATATACAGGGATTACAATTCATGAGTAACATTAGTACCAAAAACATTCCTAAGGATTATGTATGGTGTGGTATGGGAGGAGGTGAATGGGGGTGACACCACGAGTTACTGCAACAGGTAATGTCAACCCGAGTGACGCCACAGCCATGATCATGCAATTACACTAAAATCAAAAATAAAAATAAGTAAAGATTGAGCAGCCTTTCTCCCAACATGGGATTCATAATGACTGTCCCCAACCTGGTATGTTTGCATTTCCTAAACTAACGCGATTGTGGCACCTTATGATCTTGGTGCGATGAAGTCCTAAGTATGATGAAGTCTGGATCCCTCCCTCTGCACATCTATGGATGGAACAGCTTTGCTGAAGCTTGCATCACAACTACAGATGAAATTGAGTTTTAGCAAAACAAAATTATTAGTGTTTAAATATTGCACAATTATTCCCACAGGCATCCATTGTGGATTAAAAACAGGTGCCCTGATTCACTGAATTGAATCCATATTCAGAAATCAGGTTTCTGACTTGATGCTCCAGATACACAAAATTTGTGTGCACATAGAATACTACATTCTGCAGAGTGGCCATGTGCAAAAAAATTCTTTGCCTTGCTCCATACCACAAATATGCCACAAATGTTGCATTTTGGCCACTATGTATCTGGGACAGAGAGCAACAATTTAGCTGTGAGAATTGATTTCAGCTCTATTCAATTAACATTAGAAAGTTTTGTCTTAAAACGTTTGAAAAATGCTGCTATGCAAAGGAACAAATGCACAGTATACTGAGCATATTTTGAACATGCTATACCCCAACCGGGTCAACCCAAGGCATCATGCTGATGAAGGTACTGCAACAAATGGCATCCCACCCAGATTGATGTACATAGTACCTAAAGCCAGCCATGTCATTTTGGGGCCTGAAGCAGAAAAAAGAGATGTAGCTTCTGAATACACTGTCTGAATTCGAAACAGCATTGAAGACTGATCTCTTCCAGCAGGCTTACCCAGATGATTTTTAAATTGTGAATTTTAAATGTGGATTGTTTTAATATGTATATATCTTATTTGTCTTTTTAAATTCATGTGTGCATCCCAGTATAGCTTGAAACATCTTCACCAGCCAATAAATGGCCATGTGTGTATGGGGGGATGCAACTGCTAAAAAGTAGGGTGAGGACGGGGAGAGAGAGGAAATTGACCCAGAGAATCATAGAGATAAAAGAGACCTCAAGGGCCATCCAGTCCAGCCCTCTGCCATGCAGGAAGACACAATCAAAGCACTTCCAACAGATGGACATCCAGCCTCTGTTTAAAAAGCCCCAAAGAAGGAGACTCTGCCACACTATATTGCTTAGTTCTATCTGGCAGAACTTTACACTACCTCTCCAAGATCCCTGAACTATTAAGGAAACCTGGCAACCCTAAACCTTTAAGAAATCAGAATTCATGTTTGTATGTAGGAGAAAGCAATACTGAAAAATCGGTCCATTCCTTATTCATGAGGGGCAGGGACTTAAATCCATTGGACACAAAACAATGTGTTGAGACAGCTGTGGGTGGAGGAAATGTCAAGATGACAGGGCCAAGCTAAATGGCAGCGGCCCAGAATTAATTATTCATCAAGTTATTAATAGCTGCAATTGCTACTTTGCCACAATGGTTCCCCCACCCACTCACCCCAGGGATTCAGGGAAGCTCCAGTCGAAATAGTGGAAAGCCTCCTTAAATTACTCATTCTGCTTCTTGTCCTAGAACATTTGACAAAATGTTTGATTCTCATGCTGTGAATTTTCCTAGTTGGGGAAAATGTATTTAATTCTTTGCTTTTGAGAAACCAAGACATTGTTCCATTGGCAGATATCAGAATTAGAATACTCAAAGGCTTGATTTCGGTCTAAGAGAACGAAACCAACTCTCATTTCAGCTACACAGTCCAGCAGGGGCTGGTATGTATGGAAACAGATTCCTCCCAGGGTCTAGACAAAGTTGTTTTGGACCACAACTCCCAGACTCCACCATCTCGGCTGGCTGGGAGAATATGGAGTTTGTAGTCCAAATGTAACATTCCTAAATTCTAGATCTCTTGGCTAGTGCACATCAGTGTGGAGTGATGAGGGAGATAGGAAGACAGGTCTGACCCAAGACACAAAGTAAACAGTATGGAAATCCAGCCAAGGTATTTTTGGTATCTGAGTCAGAAAATCCCATGAGCCTTTCTCCTTCATCTGACAGTAAAAATACAGTAAAATATTTAATTAAATAGCAAATAATCTGCTTCCTCTCATAACACTCCAGATTTGCTGCCCATAGTGCCACTTCATGACAGGCTGGGAAGAGAAAAACTGAAGTGATTGAGCCCCCAGTTTCCAATGCCTGGCAATGCATATATTACAGTGGGCCCTTGTTATATGCTGGGGTTTGGTTCCAGGACCCTCTGTAGATAACAAAATGCTCAAGTCCCATTAAATATAATGGCACAACAAAATTGTGTCCAATATATAAAATGGAAAATCAAGGTTTGCTATTTGGAATTTATACTTTTGGGGAATATTTTCAAGCTGTGTATGCTCATATCCGTGGATAAAAAATCCATGGATAAGGAGGGCCAACTGTAGTAGGCATCGGAGAAGCAGATGGCTATCAAACCAGACTGCAATCCACCCAGAAACTATAATGGTTTTGCAAGTCATGGTTTTACCGATGATAGTTTAATGTGAATTCTCAATTGACTAACCAGATTTATGACGTCCAAAGGTTATTGACTATAAGAGCCTTATCATATTACAAACAGACCCAGCAGGCTAGCAGAGAAAAATGTTTTTCTCTTTCTGTCTACACATGACATGGAAGCACTTTCATTCTCTCCTAGCTGTAAAAGCATGAGAAAGGGTTGAAAAAGTGTCTCTTTTGCCAAGCTGGAAAAATCCATTTGGCAAAAGGGGTGCTTTTATGACTTCTCCCATGCTTTTATCAGAAGCATGCCAGAGTGGTGTAGTGGTTTGAGTGTTGGACTACGACTCTGGAGATAAGGGTTCAAGTCCTCTTTTGACCTTGAAAACCTATGGGGTGACCTTGGGCAAGCCATGGTTTCTCAGCCCCAGAGGAAAGCAAAGGCAAACCCCCCCTCTGAACAAATCTTGTCAAGAAAACCCCATGGAAAGTTCATCTTAGGGTCACCATAAGTCCGAACGACTTAAAGGCATGCAACATCAACAAGCATATTAATTTGATTTACATCATGTTTTCAACTGGCAGGATTTGGTGTTTGACTGGCACAGAATGTTAACTTTTTATTGTTCATGAGAAGCATTATCAGCACTTTTTGTCACAATTCAAAAGGCAAATGAAAGCCTGCAAGGCATTCCCTTTACCTCTGGCAGTTTAAAAAGCAATCCTGTAAGCCACTTTGGGTCCCAGTCTTGGTAGGAAAGCAGGGTAGAAATAACAATAACAATAATAATAATAAGACACATTTTGCTCAGTCTAGGCAAGAATTTAAGTGGTAGGTTCCACTAACAGAAGAAGAAAGTAAACAGACTTGTAATGGCCACCATGAGGTCAAAAGTGTGGGATGAGAAGAACTCAGGAAGAAGGATTTCTAATAATAATAATAATAATAATAATAATAATAGCCTGCCCAATCACTAAGAATCCGGGCAGGTTACAACAGTTATCATCACAGTTTCACCCTCTCCCCACTTCCCTTTCAGTTTCCTTCTGTCTGCTAGCTTGGAACTATGTCTCACAATTACAGAGCAGAGGAAAGTGCTTTCTTCCCCTATTTCTTCTTTCTCTGCTCTTCTAGCTTGCGGCTGCCAGCATTTTGTGCCCACTCATCAATGAAATCTCTGCTTCGCTGCACATGCAGACTCACTCCCCCCCTCCTTCTACTGTAATTCTAATACCCATTTTTGAAGCACACAACCTAAGCGGTTTCCCCTTTAGGCAACATAGCAAGTGTTCTGAACACACAAAGATATAGACGGATAGAGAGCTAGATGTTGCACCATCATCTTTGAAGGCTGCAACAGTTTCCCTACATGTGTGAAGGAAAGTTATGAGCACATACACTCATGTACGCCATCCTCACAGATGACAAGTGCACCATGAGTGTTTGGTTGTAGGTATGTACAGATGGAAGTTGCTCCCTATTTGTTGTTGTTATTTGCTGTCAAGTCGACTTCAGCTTATGAATGAGAAACTACCAAGAGCCCTGATCATCAACTGCCCTGCTCAGATCTTGGAAAATCAGGACCCTAGCCTCCTTCGGTGGATCAATCCACCTGTAATACAGTGTCTTTCTTTCCTACTGCCTTTCAAGTTACCAAATATTGTCTTTTCCAATGAGTAACACTGTGTCATGATAGGTTCAAAGTATGACAGCACAGTCATCTTTGCTTCTAGTGAGATCTCAGTCTTGATTCGTTCTAAGACCCTTATTGCACAAGAAAACAGTGTGGAAACGGTACAGGGAGAGTAGCGACTATCTCTGTGCTTTACTGCATGACATCACATCACTTCAGTTTTCTTTCTGTGGGAGATGGTTGTACTGGTGCATCTTTTTTTCTAGCTGGAAAAATCCATTCGACAAAAGACATGCTTTTACGACAATCTCCTGTAAGAAGAGAACTGAAACACTACAATGCCATGTGATAAGGCACAGAGAAAGGTGCTACTCTCCAGGTCCATTTTGTTTTCTCATGTGGTAAGACTCTAAGTCACATTCATTTGTCTTTTTAGAAGTTCACACTATCCATAGAACTCTTATCCAGCACCATATTTCAAATTAGTTGATTTTCTTCCTATTAACCTAAATGCTATAAAGGCACCAAATTGCATCTGATCTTTTAAGCAGGATCAGCCCTGGTCAGTCGGTGAATGGGAGACCACCATTGCTACTGTATAGGCTGTATTTTAGAGGATGGAACTGGCAAAACAACCTCTGAGTATTCCTTGCATATGAAAACCCTTATGAAAGCTGTAAATCAACAGGAGGTGTGAAAGCTCACACACACATAGCTTTGCCCGCTGTCTAACTTTTACACCACACATAAAAACTGGAAATACTATGGCCTAGATAATTCTGACTTTGGTGTTAATGACATGTCTTTACACTTGAGAATCTTTTTTTAGCTCCTTCATGGCTGCCTTTCCAAGTCTAAGGCCACATCTGCACTGCAGAAATAATGCAATTTGACAAAAATTGAATTGTCATGGCACCATCCTATGAAATCCTGGCATCTGTAATTTGCTGTGGCATCAGAGCTCTCTGACAGAGAAGGCTAAACATTTTACAAAACTAAAAATCCCAGAATTCCATAGCATTGATCCATGGCAGTTAAAGTGGTGTCAAACTGCATTATTTCTGCAGTGCAGGTGCAGGCTTTGTCTTCTGATTTCTTGACTATTCTCTTCATTTTGGTTAATGCCTGAGCCTGGATATATGAAATCTTTTACTGTTTGAATATCTTTGTTACCCACATTAATGTGATATATAAAAAACTATGCTCATTATTTTTCTCTTCTTAATATTCAGCTCTAACCCTACTTTTACACTTTCTTCTTTAATTACATCAGTAGCTGGTCCATGTCCTTGCTATTTTCTGCAAGTAATATGGTGTCATCTGAATATTTAAAACTGTTAATGTTTAGGGTTTTGTGGAGCTTTCGGGCTATGTGGACATGTTCTAGAAGAGTTCCTTTCTGATGTTTCTCCAGCATCTGTGGCTGGCATCTTCAGAGAATGCCAGCCACAGATGCTGGCGAAATGTCAGAAATGGACTCTTCTAGAACATGGCTACGTAGCCCGAAAGCTCCACAAAAAATTATGGATACTGGCCATGAAAGCCTTTGACTCCACACTGTTAATGTTTGTTCTCCATTTTCATGCCTGCTTCCTCTGTGTCTAATCCTGCTTTCCATATGTTATTACTGTCTATACTTTCCTCTTATGACTCATCTGGAAAAGTGACACAGATGAATTAAGTTCCCTGAGGTACATTGTTTAAGCAAGGTTAGCTCAAGAAATTAGGTTGCCAAAGGCAAAGAATAATAAGATGCCCATCTTTATTCCCGTATAAGGCTGAGAAAGGAAAGAAATATTGTCAACTCTGTGTATGAGTTCAAAGATAACATAAATATTTAAATATGATGTCATATATTACAAAACATTATTTCCTTACCAGCTGGTAGAGCATGGAAAAATTATTTTGGATGACAAATTGTGCAATCCCTGTAGTCCAAAAAGGTACATTTGCTAACCTCTGGAATGCCATCTAGCATCCTTGGACAGTTGCTGAGCTTCTGGCAGAGAACACCACTTATACTTACCTTGTGGTCCTCTATTTTATTTTTCTACCGTAGTACATCCTTCCAAGCAGCATCATGTGGCCTGCTCTAATGCTCCTTTCAATTTCCCATAAACCCCTGGAGCATTATGCTAGATGTGGGGTATCATGGGAAAGGGAAATGGTGGCTAGATGGCAGTGCCATGTATAACACCTGCTAGGTAAACCTTGCAGGATACATTACTTGATAAGGAAACTGATCACAAGAGTTTTCAACCCAGGTTCCTCCTGAAACCTGGAACTGGTGCTGTCTATCATGAGATGGGAAATGGACTCACTGGTCCTCATTAGGACATGAAAGGGTAGATATGAAGGCCAACACAACCAAAGCTCTGCTTTCTTGGAAATATAGGTGGGAACCTACCTAACCAACAATATGAGACAACAAAAGTAAATCAGGGAGAAAGACTTTGTGCCTGACATCATGTTTCCAAGGTATGCATATTCTGCTGTGGTACTGGGTGGTAGCTCCTCTGTTGTTGGAGCTATCCAAGGATATAAAGTACTCTTGAGGATAGGCTTTAGCTCTTTGGATAGTACCTTTATAGTTCTGACTAAAACCCAGAGCAGATTCATCAAAGCCACTCACTGCCACTCCATGTGTATGCACACAGAAAAAGCCAGTGGTAGACAGAAAAGTTTTCTCCTTGTCATTCCATATACAAAGTCATTCAGTTTTGTAAGCTTCACAGGCAGTCCAAAGGGTTAGTGCTGAGGCACCAGTACACCACATCATTTGTTGTTTGTAAGCTCCAGGTCTTCAACTTGCTCAAATTCCTCCAGTTGAATCAATTGCCTTTGGAATTCTTCATTTCCTGGATTCTGTTTCTCTGGATAAAAAAAAAGGAGTGTAGGGGGGCTGGCGAGTGGAGAGAAGAAGAACCAGAGAGCCCTGAAGCATACTTGTTTTTCAAAACACAATTCAAAAAATAAAAATAAAAATAAATCAAAAATAACAAGTGTGGCATGCACATGCACGTAAACCTTGGCCATCTATTCCATGCTACTTAGGCATTGTTATGTTTTCCTGCAGCTGTACAATAATAAATAAAAATAATAATTTAAATGTGCATCCAGCGATTCAGGTTTTCAAATATTTGTGTTTAGTGTTTAGGAATAAGATTACAGCATAAAATGGAAGGATAGGACATGGAGACAAGGCAGGAATGAAAGAATGACAGAGAACAGCAGACCCTTTCTTGACCCTTCTCAAATACCTTCTTAAAACAGCATAAGGGCCAAGAGAGCCAACATGGTGTAGTAGTTTGAGCATTGGACTATGACTTTGGAGAACAGGGTTCGAATCCCTCCTCAGCCTCAGAAACCCATGTTATAGTTAGTGTACCCATAAGTCAAGAATGACTTCAAGGCTCACAGCAACATGATGACCAAAGGCTTTGGCCTGGTATAGCAACTTAAAAACAAATAGCAAGGGCTGGGGTGACATGAACAGAATTCATGTAACTTGAACTTCAGGGTCATCTCAAACTTGGGCAAAGAATTTTATTTCATTGAGGCAGTCTGAGGTCCAAGCAGAAAGACAATCTCATCAGGGTCCAGCGTCATTCAGGCAGTCACTGAAAAGATTAATCTAAGATCAAACTGAAGTTCAGGAAACAAGTGTGCGAGGAATATCAAACAATGTCAGGTGGATATTTTGGAGCTGTTGTCTGCATCAAAGAAATGGCCTTAGGTGTGCAAATTTATAGCTAGTTCTAAATCAGCATAGCTGGCCTAATAATCTCAGTGTGTTCCTTTCAAGGCAGGCCAAAGCATTTCCTGATCTTTTGTATCTGGCATTTCAGTCTACTTGTAGCAGCTCAGTATCTGACTCCTGCTCTTGGAACTGTGGCCCAGTTTCTGCTTCCAAGAGTTCCAGGTGAGGACTCCTGACCTCCTCTAGCTCTTCCCGGAGCTCATTATCTTTGCTCTCCTTTTCCGTTCTCTCCTTTGAGGAGGCCTCCAGCTAGGTGGCTCATAAAGTTTTTGCCTTCCAGAACATTTCTGCTATTCCCACCACCCACACCTGTCACCTGAGACAGCTGCTTTGCTCAGCATAATAAACTGTTCCTGCCTCTCAACATCCTCTTGGCAGAGTTTCCAAGGTCTGCTTCCCCACAAAGCCTTATTGCTACCTTGGGATTCAGCACCTTGAACTATCCAAGGTGCTGAATCCTATCTGCAAAGTGGATTCACCAGCTACCATTGAAAGGCACCTCTTATTTCAATGTGGAGAAGTCAATGAAGTACTTGGAGTGAGACTGGATCCTTCACTACACTCAAATAGAGTAGGATCAGTTTATCTTTATACTTTTGCATGAACCAAGTCTATCAGTTCTGGGGTGAATCACTATGATGATTCTTCCCACAAATCAAGACATTTGTAAGTCTCAGTTTATTCCCTTTACCTGGTATACTCCATATATGTTGGACCATAACTCTCATAATTTCTCTAGCCATCCTAGAAGGCACTCGGTGCACTAATTTTGGGGACAAACCCAAACCGTCTTTATTTTTAAGCTCACTATTAATCCTAGCAACCATTAATACAGTTTTAATTTGAAAAGTGCTTTCTTTTTGTATCACATCAATCTGCCTCTTTTACTGCCAGGGTTAACATTTATATCACTCATAGGATTCAGTTGAAGACTGTTTGCAACATTTGTATAAAGTCCACAATGAAAGGATAGTCAAATGAAAACTGCATTATTTTCAAACTATTTAATTCATTCATAGCAGCTATGAGATCAACAACACAACCTTATACATTCAGAAGTAAGTTAAATAGAGTTTGCTCTGAAATAAGTGTGTATAGAAATGTAGTCTGAACGATGAGGTGCTAAGTCTGGTCTATGTCATTAATTCAACGTGTGGTTATAGACTGCATTCTGTTATACACACTTAACTTGCAACAAACTCCCACTGAACTCAGGCCAATTTGCTTCTGAGTTTTAAATACAAATGTCAATTATTATCTTGACAGTATTTACGAACAAATAATAGTTGAGTGGCAACAAGTATCTTAGAACAGATAAACAGATTAATACCATATTGCCCTGTTCAGATCTACTGTACCTGTTGATGAGCAATACAGTATTTAATTTTTTTGTGTTTCTATCCTCCCACATCTTCCCAACCCACCCAACCATGTGTATCAATATCTTCCAATTAAGGCAGATCTGATGAAGTGGTCTGCAGTCCATGGACACTTATGGCAAATAAAATGTATTCATTTAAAAGTCATCACTATACTCTTTAACAGTGATGGTTGTTTGTAAAATTATTAAAAGTAATGTCACCTTTACTAAAAACAGAGAAAGCGACAGAACAAAGCCTTCTCTGTTAGAGAGCTATGGGGCCACCATAAACTACAAATCCCAAGTTTCCATAGGATGGAGCCATGACAGTTAAAGTGGTGTCAAACTGCATTGATTCTGCAGTGCAGATTCAACACACTGTTAATGAGTTGGTCTTGTTTTTCATCATCTTCAGTTTGTTACAGTCCCGCTGAACACATATGATTTAAAGCTAGGCTTTTAAGAACGAGACACTCAAACCCTCAGTTCAGAGTCTCAGTTTTGCTTTCCTTCACATGCAAAGTTAATTCACAACATCTTTCCACTGGATTTCTGAAATATAGGTTGAGTCTCTCTTATTTGGAATTCCAAAATCTGAAACATTCCAAAAACCAAAAAATGCTTTATGTGTGGCTGAGATAGTGATACCTTTGTTTCTGATGGTTTAATGTACACAAGTTGCATACACACAATTATATAAAAATACTGTATAAAATTACCTTCAAGCTATGTGTATAAGGTGGATATTAAACATAAATGAATTTTCTGTTTTGACTTGGGTCCCATCTCCAAGATTATATATGCTTATATCCAACACAGGTATTCTGAAATCCAAAACAACAACAACAAACAAACAAAGCAAAAACAAAAACAGAAATCGAAAACACTTTTAGTCCCTGGCATTTTAGATAAGGGAGACTCCCAGCCTGTAAGTTGTGAGACTGTGAACACTCTTACCAGGAAATAAGCCAAAGAAAACTTTCATCTATCCTTACTCTCATTTATGTAGAGAGATCATGTTGCACTTTTGAGACTAACTGAAAGAAATAAATTGGCAGCATGAGCTTTCATAGACGTCAGGCTACTTCCTCAGATGCATTTGCAAATGCATCTGAAGAAATAGACCGAAGTCTATGAAAGCTCATGTTGCCAATTTCTTTATTTCAGTGAGTGTCAAAGGTGCTACAAGATCTCTCTACATACTGATGTGCAAGACTGGGATCTGTGCCCTTTGGTTCCAAAGGACCTTCCCTCTCTTCACCTCTCTGTCACCCTTTGGATGATACTTTGGATGATACTGGTTCGCTTTAAGAATACTAGTGAGGGTCTGCTTTGCTCTTTGTGCATTTCAGCACTATGCTGTAGCACACGGCTGTTAAAATGTAGGTCTAATTTGGTATTTCAACACTATTTCTGTTGTTCAATTTGCCACTATATCAGATGTCTGGTGGGAACTCCATGATGCATGATGTGTGACCCACTAGCAGTGCCTTCCGGTGTCCAGAAGAGGACCTTGGCATGATCATTGATATTGTTCCCCCACCCTTTTTTTTTTTTTTGGCTCACTAACAGATCAGTTCACTTGCTTACACACAGTGAGAGGAACCCAGCATTACCCCCCTGCATCCTTCTCTTCCTGTAAAGGTAGATTGACAATTCCTGGTGGTGACCTGGTTATAGGAGGCCATGACAGCATTCCTCCTTAAGGGATGGGAGGAAAATGTGCTGACCTAAATATAGACGGCTTGTGGTAAAGTAAGGTGCAAAGGAGACTGGGGGTAGGGTGGGGACTGTGCTTTCCACTGGGAAAGGTGTGAGTGGAAAGTGGAGGAGAGAGAGAGAGGTTATATGTACAGCAAAATCCAATTGGTTTGAACATAGTCCCCTCACCACCGAGCCATGAAATCTCCTCCTCTTTCACATTCCTTCCCCCCCACTCTCTTTGTCTTTTCACTTTTGCGCTAGAATCCCCACTCGGCAGATCAGTCACTTCATACATCCCACTAACCAGATTTGTTCCTTTCAAATTAAACTATTTCTAAAATGAGAAAATACTCAGCTTTGAAGGAGAGCTTGGGAATTTCCTCTTTCGGACTACAACCTTCCAGCATCCAACCTAGCCAGCATGGGTAGTATGGGGATTCTGAAGATTATAGTCTGAATTAATGTGTGTTTGTGTAACACCTTTCTAAGATCTGCCCACAAGGCATTTTTTGTGTATTCACAATTCTTCCTCCTCTCTAATGTGCACTATAGACAGGCTTTGTTTTTATTTTGGATTGTTGTTTTCTTGCCTTTAGAAAGCACTATGCAAAGCCTATGGCGCTATACAAACAAATGTAATTATTATTATTAATAATAGTAAAAATAAATAATGGTGGAAGAGGAGTTATTGTTGCCACAATGAACGAAAAGCACTTTGCACATACTCAGTTGTAGTTGGCAGCAGCAGTGCATGTGGTATTATGCTGGTGGAAGCAGAGACACGCTCTTCTATGCATGATGGGGGTCTATTTCAACCAAACCCCATAAATGTTATATACAGTACAAAAATCTTTTCACTGTTGTGATGAACCCACTCAGAGAAGAGTAGCTATTTACATCACTTAAGAAGATGGGGCGGAGTGGGGGTGGGGAGACATCCCTGTAGAAAAGGAGAAAAAAGCTTGCAGATTTGCACAATTTTGCACATGTTAATTTATAGAGACTGTGGGCAGGACGCCTGTGAATACCAAAATCCATGGATGCTGAAGTCCCATTATATATCGTTGCACAGTAAAACGGTGCCCCTTATATAGAATGGCAAAATCAAGGTTAGCCTTTTGGAATTTTTGCTGTTGAATATTTTCATGCCGTGGATAGTTGAGTCCATGGATGCAGAATCGATGGATGTGGAGGGCTGACTGTGCATTCATAAAATGCAACTGCCAATCAAAAGCTCTTTTCTGTATTTTAAAAAACAAAGCATCTCAGGATAACAGGGAACGCTGGGGCTTTCTAGATTGGCAAAAAGAAGTGTGTTCATGGCTGCATGAAACTCTAGCCTTTAGATGAGAAAAAGGGAAAGTGTGCCATGAAAATGCTTTTTTTTTGCGTTTTAGGGGAGAAGAAGCACCTTTAAAAAGATGCTGGTTTTCCCAGCTTCTTTTTTAAAAACTGCAGAAAAGCGCAGCTCCATCTAAAGGCTGTGGTGCAGCTGCTAAGCATTAAGGAAAAGGCAACTTCATGTCACACTTTCCTGCCAATCTAGAAAGCCCCACTGTGACCAGGTGAGCAGCTCACTACCGATGAGCTGCTTCAGGTTCCCCCCTTGCCCTTCTTACAGCTCTTTATTTTTAAATTGGATTTGGACCAGCTAGTCTTTCAAACAGAGGATGCCTTCAAATATAGGACTGACCTCTGACAGACCTTTGGACAGAGTATATCTGTAAATTAGGACACGGGATCATCTAACTCAAAAACCTGTAAAAGAGGAAAAAGGTGTCTTTGGGGATGCACAGAATTTCTTTCCCTGAGTACCAAAGAGACCCTCTGACCCCAAAGCTTTGTTTCCAGATCAGAGGGGAAACTATGAGTGATATGATAGAAACTATAAATGATGTTTTAGTATTTAGGACATGCAGTATCTATTTCTCAAGCAGAGGCAAGAGCAACCCACTGTGGCCTTCGCTGTTCAGGCATGCTGGGAGTTACAACATCAGAAGGAGACGTGACATAGAATGCTTTCTCAGATATCCCATTCAGGTGACCTTCATTGCCAGGGATGTCCTAGATTTGCACAAGTTCTTCTCAACTCCTCCCTTTGTTCCTCATTACCCTTGCAATGTCCCTGTTTTTTTTCTCTCTGCTTCAATGCATGCTTTTTTCAGATGGATTTGCTGGTAACCTTTTCTAACAGCTATAGGAAGTTACAATGTACCTCCTGAAGTCTCCAAATGGTGCTTGTTCTGTCAAACTGCTGTCTCACTTTTTACAGGATACATGTACATTTGCTTGGAAGTGCATTTGCTTTCAAAGTGTATTGCCCCATCTGGTTTTCTTTAATGACACCTCTGGCTATGCTGACCAAGAGATTCAGGGAGCTATAGTCCAAGAAACTAACTTTTCTGAAGGATAATACTATCTTTAATGTTGGCGGCTAGATTAACCTTTTCTGAAAAAAATAAGATTTTAAAAAAAGAGGAAAGCGGATGATCCACCTCTAATAAAAGAATGGTTGTTAAGAGCTTATGATATGAAAGAAATGGATAAACTGACATTTTTAATGAACAAAAAACCTAACAGATAAAGAGGAAAATGAATGGTTATTATTTACCAGTTATTGGGAGACTGATTGGGACAATAGGAAGATTATTTAATTTATAACTTAGTAAGCAGATCAAATAACAGTAAGCAATGGAATATAATATAGCTGTAAATTGATATTATTATTATTATTATTACAATTTTTTAAAAAACAAAGGGAGGGAAAAGGTTAGGAATTATGTGCTGATAATATAAAGAAGGTACAAATGTATTGTATATACTCATGCATAAGTCTAGAAATTTAAGTCAAAACATTGACCCAAAAAACCTTAGTCAACTTATCCATGGGTCAGTGTAAGTACTGTGCTTTAATCTTATTAAAAAAAAACAGAAACTTTCCACTGGTGAAAGGCAGGAGTGTTATCTGTCCTGAAAGCACTGACCTCCGTCTGTTTTTCCTAAACATCCAGCTTTTAGTGTGAGCATGAACAGTTATGTCTGCTGGAATTTTGTAAGTTCTTTGGCATTGTTCTCCTTTGCTTCATCCTTCAGATCCTTTGTTAAATGTCTCTAAGTTTTACCCTCGACTTATCCATGGACCATATCAAAATCCATAATTTTGACCCAAAAATCTGCCCTCGACTTATACATGCGATTGATTTATAGTCAAGTATATACGGTAATCTCTTTACATAATTTGAATTTATTGTATTACTGTTTGAGTTTATGAAATATTTTGCAATATTATATACAGTACTATAAATCATAATTGTAAGAGGTAGAGAGTAAGATAATAGAGATAAAATTAATATTAATAAAAAGGAAGCTATTTAGTTTTATGAACTGTATGGAAGTACAGTATTATGTCTGTTTGGTCTTGGTATGTGAATAATTTGTTATGAAGTTGATGTTTGTTTGTTATCTTCTTATTTTGTGTGTGTGTGTGCATTTTATTTTAATGAAACAATAAAAATATACTTTAAAAAGTAACTTTTCTGCTTGGGATTGAAAGATGAACCAACATGCTACCGAGACACGAGAACCCAGGAAGGGGTCAGTCTGTCTTTATGTTTGTGGCCATTTTACTCTGAATGACTGTGGCTTCACATTATGTGGCTGCTAGGTTAATAAAGTGTAAAGTGATGAGGAATAGTGCTTCTCTAAACACTTAGGGGTGTGTGCCAAGGGCACGGTGACCAGGGTGGTGCTTTTTATTTATTTCAACAGACAGTCTCCTCAAAGACTATCAGAGGCCAGGTGTCTGTTTGAAGGTGCTTTCTCTTTGAAAGGCTGTGTCAAGTCCAAATCCAATTTAAGGATCAAGGATGTTAAGAAGGGAGAGCAGAGCAGAGGTCTTAAAGTTTCCCATTGTTCACACTGCCTGAGTAGGCAGACACACAGGTCACCTGGTTACGGTATTTCCCACTGTGTATTACATTTCTTTTCCTGCCTAAGTAATCAAAATTCCCAAACATATATACATTAGGACAAACCAATTATTCAAATCTGTGCCTACTTTTGTATTCCTTTGTGGTGATGCATTTCTCTGTTGTTACTGGCAATGCATAAGTGGTCACTATAGCTGAGAAGTAGGCTGGCATCCTGTATTGCACCTATACATTTGCAACCTAGAGTCAAGGATCCGTAACTGCTTTGTATTCAGTAACACTCCATATTACACATGTAATACTACATACTATTCCCTTCCCTCCAGCAAGTGATGCTTTGACAATTAGAAGCAGGACTCCTATCATAAATCTTTGTCACAGCTTTTTGCACTGGCAAAAGGTAGCTGGAAAGATCATCCTGCTGCACTTTGGTTACCAGAAGAACAGACTGCCGTTGCTTGGTGCAGCTGTTGGATGTTAAGGTGTTTGTTTTTTGGTGGTATGGTGGGAGGTCAGGCCAGGAGATGTTACATAGTTATGTGTTCATAACTAGGTGGTCAGTGTAGGATCTCAGCTGTAGTTAGCTCTATTCTTGTTAACTTCCATCAAATTGATTTCAACATATGGTAACCTGATGAATGAGAGACCTCTAAGGACCTTGTGAGCTGTTGGAAATTGGAAGTATAATCAAATGGCAATCCGAACGCAATCATGGGGTTTCACGTTATTATGAATTAAAACATCTCATGCAATTTCGGGTAAAAAGGAAGTCATTCTGAACGCAATCATGGGGTTTTACTTAATTGCATATTAAAGCATCTCACACAATTTTGGGCAATGGGGGGGCCATTTTCGGGTAATGGGAAGTCGTTCAGAATGCATTCTGAATGCAACTAGCGAATTCACGTGCATTCGAATTGGCTCCATTCGCAATAAAGAGAAATTCCTCCCATCTGATAAGGTCATATGTCACCCTTCCATCAACTGCTTACTCAGGTCTTGCAGACTCAGGGTCTTTGCTTTCTTGATCGAGTCTATCTGCCCGTAATGGGGGCTTCCTCTTTTACTACTCTTTGTACCTTAGCAAGCATTATTGTCTTTTCTAGTCAGTCATGTCTTTTCAGGATATGTCCAAAGTACAACAGTCTTGGTTTAGTCATAATAGTTTCTAGGGAGAGTTCAGGCCAGTGGCATACCTAGGGTTGGTGTCACCCAGTGCAATAACTCATGGTTTAAACCCCCACCCCCACCACCACCATTGACCTCCTCCATACAGAATCCTTTGCAATGCTTTTTTCCACTAATGTTACTTGAAAATCCTAATCCCCATATACCACTGAGTGTAATGCTGGTACAGTAGTTGTGACATAAACAACTAGCAACATTAAAATTATAATTTCAAATTATCACATGCACAACCTAAATGTATTTACATGTATTTAGTTAAAATGTGATTTTTAAACTAAATTTTAAAAGAATAAAGACATTCAAAAATGTAAAAAAAATTAAAATAAAATTTTGAATTTTGAATTTTAAGAAATTTTGGGGGGGTCTCCCTTCTCCTACCACTGAGCTTCACAGCACTCCCACCATCGTTTAAAGCACTTTAAAGCAAATCACATGAAGTATTTCAAAGTGCAATCCCCAATATGTGTCAAAGCATCCTCTAAATTTATTGGCCTGAGTATCAAGAAACACAAGGCTGAAACTAGAGCAGTAGTCCTTGAAACAGTGTCTTGGAAGTCACGCATAGTTTTTGAATCCCTAATAAATCTATATCTAGAATTGCTCTTACAAAAGCATACTTAGCAAGACAAGATATCATTTTCCCCATACAGTCCTGAATGAATGGAATCAAATTTTACTATTCATTCCAGTCTGCTAATTTCACACTGGAGACTTCTTTGGATATATTCCTGGTGAAGAATGACAAATTTCCCACTGTCATAATCATGTGCATTCAACAACACATTTATATTTTTATAAACTGGGCTGTGGTTCATCAAAATCAAGAACCCGGAAAAGTTACTTTTTTGATTTACTAGGATCCTCCAGCAGCAGAGCTGGTGACTATTCTGGTAGCTATAGTCCAAAAAGTAACTTTTGTTTTTAAACTCTGAAAAATGTCATGCTCCATTCGAATTGTTAGCCACAACTATGCTGTTTCCAATGGCATTACTACAGACTGGCAACTCTGTCCCTTCCCATTTTTCTTGCATAGTTATAATTTAGCATGATTATATTAATTGTCCTGTTTTTCTGTATTATATCATCCCTGGTATTTAGACACAAAAAGAGCCAGTGTGGCATGGTGGTTTGAGTACTGGACTATGAACTATGAGTATTGGACTATGAACTATGACTCTAGAGTCCAGGATACATTTCCTGGCTTGCCCACGAAAACCCACTGGGTGACCTTGGGCAAGTCACATGCTCTCAGCCTCAGAGGAAGGCAAAGGGAAACCTCCTTTGAACAAATCTTGCCAAGAAAAAAACATGATAGGGTCGTCTTATGGTCGCCATAAATCAGAAATGACTTGACGGCACACAAAAATAACAACAAATTTAAACACAAACAATTTCCAAGGGGATATTCCCATCTTCTTTCCCCCAGAATGTGTCTTCAAGTCATCTCTCAACTTAGGGTGGCCCCATGAATTTCATAGGGTTTTCTTAGGCAAGAAATACAGAGGTCACATTCACTGGGGTTAGGGGTGAAGGATCCCCATGTGGAAAAACCGCAAATAAAATAAATTGTTCTTTTTACCTAAGAGAACACCTCTCTATGTATTACCAGTTCCTCCAGTGCAACTCTATAGTCAACATCTGTCAGAAGTTGGTCACAGAATCACGCTGGAGGACCTACAAATGCCTAGAGAAGCGTTCCCTCTAGAAATTTCCAGGTTCTCCAGCACAACTCTTTGGTCAACTTCTGGAAGAGGACCTAGAGATTCCTAGAGAGAACATATAAATCAAAAGGGCAAACAATCAAATCTGCAAAAGTCAAAGCCACAAACGTAGAGACCCAATTGTACTCAGAGATAGTTTTACAAGTTATTATATACCCTGCAGCACCTGGTACATCAGAACTATTACATATTTTTGGTTACTGGGACATCCATCCTTTTAGAAGGCCTACAATGCCCTCTTGTGGTAGTTCTGGGGCCTTAGACTTTGGATGCATCTGGTCTATATATTGTCATAATCTCTGTGCAAAACACACACAAATAGATTTTCATATCAGCCTGCCTCTGTCAATCAAATCTTTCCTCTCGCAAGATGGCAGGACAGCGCCTGATTTGGAGCTGCTTCCTTGCAGGCAAGTTTTGTTTGTAAATTTTAGGTGGGAGCAGTGCATTTTTCATAGGTGCATTTCTCTGTACCACTTATTTGTAGGAATCGGAGGAGAAGACTGTCTATTGCATGTCTATTGCATGGGGCTAATTTTAAGACCCCAAAGAGCTAAGGGAGGGGCTCAGGAAAGACACGACTCTGAGAGCTATTTTAAACTTCTTTTAAATTAACACCAACACAATTGTATGTTTCATTCAAAAGCAGACGAGTAACTTTTTGTTGTTGTTTGTACAAACACATTTGTAGTACAAGTGAACTTCACTCTCCTGTATCTCTTTGGAAACTTTGTAAAGTGGGAAGTGAATGCTTCGGATTCTTAGGGACCAGAAAGTTTGTCAGCTTTCTCATCGCCACTCACGGACACCTTCTAATTTTAGTGTCCGTCTGCTGTCTCTTTTGTTGGCTGCTTGAAGCTGAGACAGCTGTGTTGCCATGTTTTGTTGAAGGGAAAAGGAGATGACAAGACAGAGTCAGCTATACATTTTCTTGGCCAAAATTAAAGGGGTGTAGGAGTGCACAGGCTTTCAAGTTATTTGAAACTGGCATAGGCAAATGGGGCAAGAGTCTGAGTGTTGAACTGTGACTCTGGAAACCAGGCTTTGGGAATTCCCAGCTCAGAAATGAAACCCATTGGACAAATCACACTGTCTCAGCCTTAGAGGATGGCAATGGCAAACTCCCTCTGAAGGTACTTGCCAAGAAAACACTAACAGGTTTGCTTCAGGGTCATCATAAGTCAGACACGACTTGAAGGCACACAGCAGCAACAACAAGAAATTCAAAAATGCGTGGACCCAAAACTCAAGAGGCAATTTTTCAGTAAGACAAAGAGGTAGCATGCCTTCCAAGTGTTCTCACTAGGCAGGGAGAGTCCCAAGTAATCCTCTGCTGTCCCATTTTCTCATCTACCTTACTTTAAAAATGTCCTGGTTTCTCTCACCTCCCTCCACTTTCTCTCCTTGCCCTTAGCTTACTTCAGCTGCAGCAAACTGAGTTCAAAACTACATTTGTACTCAACTAACTGGGGAAAAGGGAGACAGTATCTTGCTGTTTCCACTAGGCAAAAGCAAACTGCCGAAGCCTCTCCTAGCTTGTTTGTTCTTCCTCACTGATAACTTTTTGCCATCTTAACCACACTGTGATGCTGCTTGGCCACATGTATCTTAGTTTTCAGTTGTGAGATATTGGAGGGTATGGAGTAGCTGTGTTTGTGTGAAAACAAAGTTGTCGGAGAAGTTAGAATTTACCAGATGTCCAACCTACTTGTTGAATGTTTGAATCTTTTTTTTTTTTTTAAACCAACTAACTATTGGCAAAATCTGAATTTAATTAGAGTAGATATGGTGTATGTGCACACACACACACACACACACACACACTTAACCTTTAGCCCATAATTTCCTTTGTCTAAATCCCCATAAATTTACTAGTAGCCCTATTGTGGAAGTTGTTAGTTTCTTAAATTTATCTATCATTTCTCAGGATAGCTAAAAGGAGTACTGAAACAATTTATAAGAAAACTTTACTAACAGAACAATTATTATTCTGTTAAACCATGCAACATTAATGAAAGACTTCATCCAAAAGTTCACCCACTTTTCTGACCTTTATGTGTGGCATTATTGGTAAGCAGAGGGGCAATTTACCTAAATAAGCATTTAAAAGAAAAAAAAATTCCAAGCAATGTAGAAAATAGTCTATTGCCAGCTGCCTATACATTGACACAAGTCCCTATTATAATCCTTTGAATTTCAAAACAAAACAGAGGGTTGTATGCACATGAAATAGTTGTGCTCTAGCCCTGAAGTCAATGTGATAAAGTTAGTCAAAGATAAATTTATTTCATTTCAATGAGATTAAAGCACGGCAGTCTGAGAATGCAATCCTAATTGACCAAGGACACTGGAAATTACTCAGGATTACTCTCAAGAAAGTCTAGCATCATGGTTATATGCTTGGGCTAGAAGTGTTTTCAGTCCAGTATAACCCAAAACTCTTCACCCAACATGCTCCTGCCCTGTTTGCTGGCTTTCTGCTGGCAGATCCTAGCCAGCAGAACTGTTTTGCTGGTATTTTGCTTTGCAGTGAGATCTCTAAGGGATTATTCAAAAGGTGAAAATAATCTAGGTTGAATCTTTGTTGTTCACATACATTTCGAATGCATTTGATTAAGTTTTTTTTGTGTGTGGGGTGGGTGTTGCCAAAAAACCCACTTAACCTAGAATAATCAATCTTGGGAATTTTTCCAAGTTTTTCTAAAAGATTTTCATCGTCGGCTGTGTGAATAACTAATCAGTCCCATTTAAAATACAACTCTGCATGCCTTGAATGTGCTTCGAATACATTTGTATCATTGACTACATCTTTATTTGAGTGCTGGTACATTTGAGTAACAGAACAGCAATAGCAACGATATTTCTATACTGCTTATCAGTGAACACTCCCTAAGCAGCTTACAATGTGTAAACTAATTGCCCCAACAAGCTGGGTACTCATTTTAGCAACCTATGGAAGGATGCAAGGCTGGGATTGAACTCACAGCCTTGTGGCTTGCAATACAGGCGTTTAACCAATGTGCCATCAGGGCTCCCTTGCAAAGATGCACAGAGATGCAGTTCTATAGTGTGCAGCAAAAACCATTCTGGTTTTGTTTATACACCAAACTGGAATGTGTGAGTGACATTATTCACATAATCATGCTAAAAAAGATGATGATGATGATGATGATGATGATGATGATCATAATAATTTATTTATACCCCACTCTTCAGCCCTAAAGGTTATCAGAGCGGCTTACAAATATTATTTTAATTAGACGATTCCCTGCCCTCAGGCTTACAATCTAAGAAGACACGACACAAAAGGAGAAGGGAATGGTGGTGGGGAAAGGGATCAGGTCCAAAAGTTCTTCTCTCCCTCTGACGCCTGGACCAAGGCAGATGGACTGGAGGGAGGGCTCTGCTTCATACTCTAGGACAGGCCCAATGGAGCTTGGCCTGTCCTTTCACTCCCTCCTAGGCCAGATGGTGTTGCCATGGAGAGAGGGCTCTTCTACTTGAGGCCAGGCCCGATGGTGTTGCTAGGCGCCTCAATAGCCCCTAAGACCAACCAGCACAAGTGGGTTCTGCCAGCTGGCAGAAGAAGCATGTGTGTAAGGCCATGTCTGCACTGGGCATGATACTCCAAGGGCAGTTCAGAGTATGCAGGCCCTGCACTTACCCTGACCTGCCCCTGCTACCTGTATTCCTGCATCATGCTGTCTATCAGTCTCTCTGGGCATCAGTCACTTCCTGGGAGCCTCATTCTGATCTCAGAATGAGTGACTTGAAGCGGTGTTAGATACGTCAGGTGGCGCAGTGGGATGCCCATGAAGACAGCTGCTCCAGCAGGGGAACAGACAGCTCCACATCTTCCCAGGAGATCTGGAGCAATACATAATTTTTAAAAATTCATTTTAATGCAGTTATACCCCGATTCTAGTGGGAAACATGGTAGATGTTGTCCGGGCTGCTCACACCAGAAGTGGGATTTGGGACGTGTATTGTTTGAACAGAACGATGCCAGAATGAGGGGGTCTTTTTGTCCATGTGGGAAAGGCCAGAGTTTAACTTCACTCCCAGCCCATATATCTGTCCCAGTCCCCCATCTGGATCCAAGTCAAAATGTTTTAATTCTTTTTTAAAACAGAAGCAGAGATTAGAAGTGTCACCACATTCCAAAGATGGTGTTACCATGAAGGTGTGTGTTAAATCAAACAAAGGGGCTCAACAGCCTGGGGACGTAGTTGGGGTGTGGCGTCCACATGATGCATGCCCTGACTCTGCCCCCAGGTCAGCATGACGCCACGCACTGCTCCACACAGTGTGTGGCATCATGGGGCTCCTCTGGTGCTGTGCTACACATGACACCCTCCAGGGCACAAAAAGGAGAGATCGGGACCACAGCATGTAGTTGCCATGGCTCTGATCCAGCACTAAAAGGGGCAGTCTGTCGAGCCCTAAAGTGAAGTAACACTATTTTAAAGAAATCAGCATTCTGCTGCTCAGAGTGTTGTTGATGCTGTTGTTCTTATGTGATTTCAAGTCTACTCCAACTTACAGTAACCATATCCTAGGGTTCTACTGAAAAGATTTATTGTGATGATGTTTTCTACTGCCTTCCTCTGAGGCTGAAAGAATGTGGCTACACTGTAGAATTAATGCAGTTTAATACCACTTTAACTGTCAAGGCTCAATACTGTTGAATTCTGGGATGTATAGTTTGGTGAGATATTTAGCCTTTTCTGTCAGAGAGCTCTGATGCCACAACAAACTGGAAGTCCCAGTATTCCATAGGATGGAGCCATGACAGTTAAAGGAGTGTCAAACTGTGTTAATTCTGCAGTGAGGCAGCCGCCTGTGACTTGTCTGAAGTTACCCAGTGGGTTTCCACGGTTATATCAGGACTGGAATCCTAGTCTTCTGGAATCCTAGCTCAGTTCTCAAACCACTAGCCCACACTGTTTCAGAGTGTTATTATACACTAATGTAAGCAGTAAAAGACTTGGAAAAGTATTCTCATGCTAGATAGAACACTGATTTTAAAATCAGCTATGTTGTCAAATGGTTTCCCTACAAAGAGTATACAGTAGGGAGCGGAATCAAGAAGTGCTCGATGTGCTGAACTACAACACTCAGCATTTCATACCATTGCCTATGCTGCTGGTAGTTTCAGTCGTACAATAGTCACGCATATCCCACCACAAGTGACAGTGAATATATTCTGTCTTGTGCCTGTCCCTGCATTCACACTGCAGAAATAATACAGTTTGACACCTCTTAAACTGCCATGGCTCAAGGCTATAGAATTCTGGGATTTGTATTTTGCTCTGGTGCCACAACAAAATACAATTCCCAGACTTGGATGCACCCTGTGGTAGGTTCACATGCCAAAGACATCACTTCTCATTGCACTTCTAATTTAAAAAAGGTGGAAAGTTAGAACTCACAGCTTCTAACCCTGTGGACAGAGCACCACCTGTCTGTCCTATTATTCTTTTTTTAAAAAACGATGGACTTTATATAGTAAGAAAAAGATAAAAGTAGCACTTTCAAAACAAGGAAGGGTTTCAAGTGGATGATAACATAAAATGTGAGTGAATGATAAGGCACAATGATACCACATTAAATGCTGAAAAGGAATGTGATTAACTATTTTTTAAAAAATAAATTGTCTATGAGACAATTAATGAAAAACTTTCAATTGCTTATTGCTGGGAGAAAACTTCAAGACTTGCTTTCTTCTCCACCACTCTTTTTGAACTAAATGCAAGCAAATGTAATAGTCTGAAAATGCATATATTTGGGGGAAAATGCACCCAAGCATTTTTTTTTTAAAAAAGCTTAAGACAGGAAGAGAACACTGATGGATTCTGAGAAAATGGAATGAAAATGCAATTAGCAGGTTTGTACATCCCATGCAGCCTTTCAAGTGTTTTTCTAGTTGGCATTTATGGAGATGGGTGTTTCTTTAATGCAATAGGCTAGAAATTAACAGAGGAGAGGGAAGGAAACAGACAAGAATTTGGTCAGATGGTGTTGGGCTACATCTGCTTTCTTTCAAAAACAAAGCAGCCAGAAATGCCAGCTCTTATAAGCCCATTTCTATATATGGTTAGGATAGATGGATGGTAAGAAAAGGTGACAGGGAGAAAATCAACTAATTTGAAATGTATTGTTGGAAGAGAGTTCTACTGATACTGTAGGACTGCTAAAAATACAAACGAATGAGTCTTAAAACAAGCCAGGCCTGATCTTTCCCAAGATGACTAAATGGAAGCTGCTGTATTTTGGACATACTAGTGTGAGACATAACATGACTCGCTGAAAAATGCAGTAATACCCAATAAAGTGGAAGACAGTAGACAAAGAGGAAGACAACATTACAGGTGGGTTGAGTCAACCAAGGAACCCACAGCCCTGAGTTTGCAAGACCTGAACATGGCAGCTGATGCCTGGGCATTTGGAGGTCTTTCATGCATAGGATCACCGTAAATTCAAGTTGACTTGATAGCAAATAACAGCAGAACAAATAAGTCTGTTGCTGGTCCAAGGAAGTGACAAATTCCTTCCACAAAGAAGACACACACACACACTCTCTCTAAAAATAATGGGGACCCACTGTGGTGTAGTGGTTTGAGCATTGGACTCCAATTGTGGAGACCAGGGTTTGAATCCTAGCTTGACTGTGTAAACCCACTGGGCAAATCACACACTCTCAGCTTCAGAGATAGGCAATGGCAAACTTCCTCTCAACAAATCCTGCCAACAAAACCCCATGATAGATTCACCTTAGGGTTGCTGTAAGTTGGAAACAACTTGAAGGCACACAACAATATCAGCAGCAACAACAGCAATATTAAAATTCCCACTTTTTCTGGAAATATAGGAAGCTAGAGTGAGAATTTTTTTTAATGCTAAAACTTTTCAGAGGTAGAAGGGCAAAGAAAACAAAATGCAAGAGTCATTCTGTTGGCAAGTTTTCCTGCTCTATGGCCCCAAGGAACCTTCTGCACCCAGGCCCAGACACCACTGGGGAATCTACGACCCCCACATCCTATGTCCTCTAAGTCTGAGAGCCGCGAGCTCTTGGGTCTAGCTTCAGCATAGGAACAACACATTCTCTTCCAAGATTCCTGTGATTCCTGAGCATTAGTGCCAACTTGCAGGCCTAGCATGAGGTCCTGGAGGCAGTAAGTATCTTCTGGGATTCAAGTTTAAGGCCTACACCTTTAAGGTTTTCCACTTTGTGAGAAGCATAGGTGCCTGGGAAGGGTAGACTCAGCCAAGATATATAAAAGGAATTCATTGTACATCAGAACTTTTTGAAGTAAGGTGCTCATTAGGAACTCACTAGGTGCTGTAGTGGTGAGCACCTACTACTGACTCAGTCACCATGTGTATATGTGTGTGTGCCTTCAGGTTGCTTATTGACTTATGGTGATCCCATGAATTTTGTAGGGTTTTCTTAGACAAGCAATACTCCAAGGTGGTTTTGCCAGCTCCTGCATGGCAGGGGGTTGGATTAGATGGTCCTTTTGGACCCTTCCAACTCTATGTTTCTATGATTCTCTTTACTGTGGTTAAAACAAGATTTTGGAGTTAATCGCACATTGCTTTATTCTCTACTAGGACTTCTTTTCAGCCAGGGCTTGGCTGACAGTCTTCCTGTACTGACTCTCACTGCTTTGGTTGGGGAGATCTTTGTCCATGAGCTGGAACAAGAGGGATTCAAGGATGCCTTTCCTTCTTCCATGGATGATAAAGGTATGGTATTTTATCAAATCCGAGGATTCTTTCAGATGAAGACACAGCAATTAAAGTGGTGTCAGGCTGCATTATTTCTACATTGCAGATGCAACCTCAGTTCTGAGTACTGATTTCACTGTATCTAAGTATGACCAAGTCCTTCTCTAAACCATCACCATCAATATAATGAGGATGAGAATAGATCCCTTGAGAGAATGTAGTGTTGAAGTGAATGTTGATTGGTGAAACGTTTGAGAAGATTTGCATAAGCCTGTTGAATGACAGTTGGTGAATAACAGCTGGGAATTCAATTTGATTAGGGAGCTCAGTTTGCCTAGGGTTTGAGAAGAGTGCAGTTAGAAAAGAGGTACAGAGGGATATGAGTTACATTAAGATTGGAACAAAAGATGGGAATCTGAGTTGAGTGGGGCTTTTAAATGCCAAAAAAGAAAAAGAAAAGAAAAAAGCAATATGTTGTGTTATGTTTAACTTTTGTAAATAAACTTCTGTTTTTATATACTTTTGGCCTCTGGAAATGCTATCTTTCTAAGTGTTTGGATTCAGACAAGGTGTCTGGTGGCTGCGCTGAATACAGAGGGGTGGTATCCATTGAGGACAGAGGTTGCATAAATCCTCATATGTACCTTGAGGGTATTTAGATGGTCCCCACAGTGTCACAGAGGACTTTATCACACACGGAAAAATGGGGGTCTAAACAGCGATTATCCCATAAAAATCATGCAATCGTCATTAAGATTTTCACACGACGTCGCGATTAAAGTGGTATTATCCCAGGAATAAAGAGGTAATAAACAGCAACAATTCATTCATGGGGAAATGCCGTGAATGATTTGTTGCTGTTTATTGCCTGATTATTCCTGGGATAATGGCTCTTTAATCACGATGTCCTTATATTGTGGCAGGAAAGCCCTCACTCTTGTAACTGCAATGAGCATCATGGAAGTCTTCGCATTTGGTGGCTTGAAGGATAGAAACCCCACTTTTGGCCAGAGTTTTGGGATTGCCTAAGAGGAATCCAGACAGTTGATGGCAGGATGGTGGGGGTATAAACTGAAATCCCCCCCTCCCCCGTGATATCAACAGGGGGCACCTCTAGGTTTCAGATTTCACCCTAAAATCTCAGTGTTTGGGATAGTCTTGACCTGATAACCCCATTTCTAGCCATGGATCTGACTCTCTTGCCTTTCAAAGACTTGGCGGGGAGCTTGATAACATCTCTTTCCCTGGTGGCAGAAGCACAGTTTGAATTTAATCTCGATCTGAAATTTTACAGACCTTCCTCCTGATGTTCCCGTCACCTTCCATGCCAACCTTCTGCATCACCCCGATTTGCCCCGGTGGCTGCGCTACATTCAACGCACCCCCTTTGAGATGGGATATCTGTATGGGTCTGCAACAGATGAAGATCTTGGCACACAGACAATTGAGGTATGTGTATATGTGCCTTCAAGTTGGCTGTCAACTTATGGTGATCCCATGAATTTCATAAGATCTTCTTAGATAAGGAATTTTTGCAAGGATGACAAATTACTGTTGTTGTTTTTCTCCCACTGAGGGAGAAAATGAACATTTCCCAGTAGTATTCTCCCATCCCAAATGCTGTGGAGAAATACAAATTGTTTTTGTACCCCAAAACTATGTTTTTGGTGTAGAAAATACATTACGTGAACAGACAAGAGGTTTTTGTAACAGGAAATATATTTTCTGCTCAGAAACCTTACTTTTTGGGCTATGATCCAAGTGTATTATTCTACAGATTCATTCCTCTGCAACACTTTGAGACTTTAAAATACTAAGAAAAACTTTGCAGAAGTATTTCTGCTATGATGATCTTCCTGACAGCTTTTCCTGACTGTCAGAAAATCCAGTTTTCAACTTAGAAATGAATAATTATGAATATTTATTCCATCTTTAGAGGGAAACCATGTGTTTTGGCCTATGGGGAACAGTCCTCTGTTTGAAGGGCTGTAAGGGGACAGTCTTCTATTTCAGAAGCCAGCCTGTCTAAATGAGGTACTTAAAATTCCCTGTTAGAGAGCTCTGGTGATGGAATTCAGGGCTTGTCTAGAATTCTTAGCAGAGAAGTGCCTCATCAAACTACATATCCCAGGATTCCATAGGATGGGGCCATGGCAGTCAGACTGGTATCAAACGTCTGTAATTGTATAATGTAAATACACTCTTAGTGGCCAGTAGAGAGTACAGAAATTCTTTAAGTAGGGTTGCCAGATTGAAAACCAGAGATGGCTTCTGTGCCTTTAATGGGAATTTCTGCAGACGCTGCTTCTCATGAATACATAATAAGCAACACCTGTTGAAATTTCTTCTTTTACCCAACTACTAAAGGTGCAGGAGCATCTCCTATGTTTACCCTGGCAACCCTGCTATTGAGGAAGGCTAGGCTGGCTCTCTTCTTGTTACTTTTCAAAGTTACAGTCAAAGACCCTATTGTTCAGGCATGTCTTTGGCAACTTACCTTGCTTGGTACAGAAGGCCTTTTGTCTGGCTGAATGCTGTGTTTCATTTTGTTATTATGTTTTAAAAATGAGTTTTACATTTTTCATGCTTTTATTCACTTTATGTCTCTGTGCTGTTTCATCATTAGATGCTCTGAGTTGCATTCATGGGGAAAAGGTGGAATATGAATCAAATAAATATATGAATACACAAATATTTTAATGCCAAACATTTGGCTACCTCCAAAGAGGACAAGGTTAGACTCCTATGAGTTTAGTTTTTTTAACAGTTTAGACCATAAATCTGTCTTCAGTGACAGCCATTTAGTCTATAGATGAAAATATTTATTTGGCGTGTTTATCCTTCCTGGAAATATATTTTCTTTCTTGATGGGTGGTGGGATGTATTAAGAAAATTCTCTTGTTACTTATTTCCCACCAAGTCTTCTTTGCTTTTTTGTGGCAGGTGATGGCCTATAACAGGTATACCTATGAAACTGTGAGGCAAACAATGATCATCAATATTTTATCATCTCCAGGTAACTGTTTCATCCTTCACACAAAACATGCTACATGCTCACCCCTCTCTATCTGTTTCGCCTTTCTAATTTACCTTTAGTAGAGATACTGCTTCTGATATGGTTTAAAACAAAACTATTGTGGCCTTCCCATGACCCCTTCACACTAGATATGGCACTATGATTTCACTTTCATACCCACCAACTATCCTGATTTGGGAGGGACAGTCTTGATGTTAAAAACCCACAGCTGACCTTAGGCAACACACATTCTCTCAGCCACAGAGAATGGCAATGGCAAACCCCTTTGAAGAAACCTGCCAAGAAAACCCTATAATAGGTTCACCTTAGGGTCACCATAAATCAAAAATGAGTTGGAGGTACACAAAAACAAGAAACCATTGCCATGACTGCAAATGCTCCCAAACCCCATGTTAAAATACAGGCAGCTGTACCAAAGGATGGAGTCCTATGGTGTTGGAGACTGTGGCACTGAAGGATTATGTGTCCAGTCCCCTTCCACCAGCGAGTAGTGGTGTGATGAAAGTTGGAAAAGCTCTCTGCTTCTGGTCTTTCCACTGCCACTCACTGGCAGAAGAGAATGAGACAACTTCAGTGCCCCACTTGCCATTGCCACGAAAATCCATCCCTTGGTAGAACTGCCTGGATTTTGGGGGGTCAGATTGAGTGATGAAACATAGCCAGAACGAACATAGCCACAACATCATGGCTGTGTGTTTGATGCAGAATTTTGGCTATTTACAACTCACTCCTATGCAGCTTTGCTCAGAATGGCATCTCACTATGTTCATTGGGACTAGGATTCCATTCACACTACACAGTTATAATGCTTTGATTCCCCATTAACTGCTATGGTTCTATCCTATGGAATCATGGGGTTTGCAGACTGCAAATCCCAGGAATAAAGTGATGCTAAAATCACAAAGTGGACACTTCATATTCAGTATTATGAAAGGAACTTGGGAATAAAAGACACAGCAAGAATCTTATGTCCTTGTATCAGGTTATGACATGGTTATATTTAGAATAACATTGCACCATCTCAAAAGGATGTAATAGTACCTGTACGGAAAAAAAATCAAAGCATTGGGACACTATGCATTGAGACACTTGAGTTCAGTCTTTTAGTTCAGTAAAAAGTGCAACTAAAAGATCAACTTAAGAGGTTCATACATTTTTGAACAATGTGTGGACAGAGATCTCCCCTTCTCTTGTAATACTGGAGCAGGATAAAAGAAAAACTGATTGGCAACAGAGAAAAGGAGATAAGTGTGGAATTGATTGCTACAAGATGTGGTGATGCTTAGATACATTGATCAGAGGTAAGCATATTGTATTATGTAATCTCCATGTACAAAGCTAGTGAGTGCTTAAGTGGCAAATTATGAAGATAAGCCAAGGGCACCTGTCTGTCTAATTTCTGAGACCAAATGTGGGGTCAGATGAACTTTTCCCAAGCTGGCACACACTCAATTGTGTTGGACTACAATGTCCATCATCTACATCCAGTGATCTTTGTCTGATCCAGTTAGGCAGTTCCTAAAGTGTATAGAATGAGACATAACATGTATGAATGACCATCAGCAGCAATGGCTGGTAGTCCTCATGTCACAGTAGGATGTAAATCCATGTTTTGTAAAAACTGTTGTAACACTTTGTATGTCCATTTCTTCTTCTACCTACATACCATAAAGGAGGCTTTATTTTGGTCAGCTGAAAGAAGTAGTTTGTTTAGTAATTGGAGAACAACGACTAAGTTTGTTGAGGCAAGGAAGGGGTAAAAAGAAACAGTTAAAATGATCATCCACATGCAAGAAAAAGGAAATTAATAATGAAACACCGTTCCCACAGTGGGTGGGAGGGACAATATATAAATTAAATATCATGTATGTGTATTTAGTTAATAGGTGAGCACAGTTTTGAGACAGGATGTGAATAATTGCTGGTATGTAAAGTAATATGTTGTACAGTCATTCCTCCATTTGTGCAGACTTCGAATCTGCATCACTTGATTATGTGTGAGGGGCAAACAGAGGGACATAAAATGGGGCAGATGTCCACAGGGCGTGCTTGTGGGTGCCCATGGGCATGTGATATGATTCAAACCAACGGGGCTTGAATATTGGAGGGTAGATGGGCTGAAGCGATTGCAGCCAGCCTGGAGGTCTAGCTTAGTTCTTGTGGCACTTCTTCTTTGCAGTCTAATTTCCTGTTGTCCCTTATTTCTGTGTAGATGGAGAGATGCCATATCAAGCTGACTTCTTGGTGACAAACTGGGATGTGGAGGAAATGCTACCCATAGATTCTCAGGAGCTTTTTCAGCAAGCAGTGGACAGCATGTGGGAGCAAGAAGGTTTGACTGTTGTCAATATTACTTCAGCTTTGGACCGGGGAGGCCGTGTACCTTTGCCAATTGAAAACAGAAAGGAAGGGTAAGGGATTAGAGATTTTTTGCCGTGGAAATGGAAGTGTGTGTGTGTGTGTGTGTGTGTGTGTTTAAATGCTATGGGGTGAAAACTGAAATATTTATAGTTGGTTCTCCATATCCATGGATTCTTTGTCCACAGACCCAAACATTCATGTTTTGAAATTATTTAAAATATATATAAATTCTAAAAAACAAAACCTGGATTTTGCCATTTTATATAAGGGACAACATTTTACTATGCCATTGTATTTAATGGGATTTGAGTATCAATGAATTTTGGTATCCATGGGGGAGGGGTGGTGGTACTGGAACCAGACCCCAGCAGATACCAAGGGCTCACTTTTCTTGTCGTAGTCTACAGTTCCCAGAGTTTATGGGAACTGTAGTCCCAGAAAGAATTTTACACAACTATGGTCAAGATTTTGCCCTGCTTTAGATTCCTTTAGGGCAGTTACGTTTTCTTTTCTCATTATGCTATGTTTTTTCATTCCTTCTTCCTTGTAGGGTTTATGTCAAGGTGGGTTCCAAGGATCCATTCACAGAGTGCTTAACTGAGGCCAAGTCTCCTAGCAACCTTTTCCGATGCAAATTGGAGCAACAGCCCATCATTTCGTGTTATGACAGCTTTAGCCCTCGATTCCAAATTGACTGGTGCAACCTTACCTTGGTGAGAGAAATTGGTGAGAGAAATTGCTGGAGAAGTTGGGGATAAGGGTGCATAAAAATAGGTGGAGTTCACTCACTCAATCTTTTCCCTTTTAACATTTTGCAGACAGGCCCAATGAGTAAGAATGTCACGGTGCCTATCTATGGAGATGGGATACTGGAAGAGGGCAGTGAATTCGATCCTCCAGATGATGTCTCTGACCGCGTATTCTTCTATGACTTCTTACTGACATTCCTCCTTCCCTTTCTCTTGGGGCTTCTCCTCTGTCTCATCTTGGCCTACATTATGTGCTGCAGACGGGAAGGCGTGTAAGTTAAGCATGTGTCCTCAAAAGGAGGTTCAAGACCAGTATTATTCTCTGGCTTGCTATGAATGGGAGCAGATAGACAATCCCCAAAGCAGCCTTGTATGTATTTAAACAGGTGGGAATTCTGTGGTCCTTTAGATGTTGTTCCAGTGCAACCCCCAATAAACTTAGTATAGCTGATGATGAGGAATGTTGGGAGTTGCAGTCTAATAGCATCTGGAGGGCTGCAAAATACCCATCTCTGCATGTGTGTGAGTATGTGTCTTAATGTTGCCTGTTCACTTATGGTGACCCCACAAATTTCATAGGGTTTCTTAGACAAGGAATACTCAGAGGTGGTTTTGATACTTCCTCTGATATATAACCTTGTGGCACCTGATATTCATTGGCAGTCTCCCATCCAAGTATTAACCAGTAGTGACCCTGCTTAGCTTCCAAATTCAGATAGGATCGGATGCCTTTAGGGTATTTAGGCCCCACACATCTCTACATTGAAATAAAAAAAAAAGTACATTAAATGGTAAAGGTTGTTTGTGTTCATGAGAACAAAAAACAAGAGCGTTATAGCCTCCTGCAGAAATTGCTGCCATGTATTTTGTATGTGAGTTTAGACTCCAGAATGCCAAGTTAAGTCTGGAGAAATTCTGAGATCTCATTAAAGTGAATTAAGACTGTATTAAAATGAGGTGGCTACCAGATACTATAGAAGGGATGTGCAACCATTCCCAACCTGGTACCCTCCAGATGTGTTGGACTACATTTACCACCATCTACATGACATGAGTGTGAGTTTTGCAGAAGGTGCACATTTCACTTAAATTTATTTTTTATCTATGATCTAGATTTTGGAATGATCTGTGATTTTAATTCTACAAATTAAGAATCCAAACAATTCTATGGCAACCATGTTATCTTGGTAACAATGAGCATTCAGTACCCTTGCCTGCCAGTGATATCATTTTATAAACATACTGACTCACTATTCTTTAATCCATTCTCTGTGGTGGAATGATGCCACTGAAGAAATCCCGAAAGGCAAATACGAGTAACTGATTTACTCGTATAATGGGCCTGTACCTGGTAAACAGGATCAGCTGCAATATGTGGAATAACCATTGTCCTGTTCTAAGTCCAGAGATGAGGAAAATTAATTTTGGGGCTCTTAGAGACTGCTATCCAGGATTGCCCCTGGCCATTCTGGTTAGTGGATTCTAGAAGTACTACTCCAGAAATAATTTTCCAGGTTCTGATTAAAATATAGTCCTGGAATTACTACTGAGAAAGAAAAGAGTTTGTTCCTGTGAATCTAACCCCAGCTTTTTTTCATTTCAGGAACAAAAGGGACATGAAGACCTCAGAGTAAGTTGGGTACATGAGCATTTTTTCTTTTCACTGACACTTGATTTTCTAAAAATATGATGTCATAATCCATTCTTTCTCCCTCTGCCTCCCACTGAGCCATTATTTATGAGATCTCTTTCCACATATCAGTCTCACCAATGTCATTTCTTTGCACCTTATATGGTATCCTTGCAAAAGTGAGGCGGCCTTGTAAAAATAAACCATATTATTCGAAATGTGGATTTAACCATAGGGAAGCATTGTCCAAGGTGGTCCAGACTACAGCTCCCATCATTCCCAGCCAATATGACCATGTGTGATGGGGTCATGGGAGTTGAAGTCTAAACCATAGAGTGAACACTGAGTTGGAGAAGACTGCCATAGAGTTATGTAATGTTATGAGTTATTGTTATTGAATGGATTGATTCTGTCTGTTGATCAAACTCCAATCTCTATTTCATGCTTTGAGTTTTTCCCCCCATTTTAGATTACTGTTCTCAGAATACCCCAGCAAGCATGGACACTTGACATGCTAGCTGGAGAATTTTAGGTATTATTGTCTTAAAAGGTATCTACTGTAGTTCATATTATGGACAAGGCCATCAACAAGGATGTATGCATGTAGATGCAGATGCACACAGGATTACAGGGTGACTGTGATCTCACAGTTCACCAGGCTGTTCTCATGACAACCATTTAGTTCAACCCCCTCCCCTCAAACTTCATAACTCCTAGTAAAGGTTGGTGACCTAATCACAACTGCTTTGCACAGGAATTTCATCTAACATCTTCCTTGCTGTGTGAGGCACACCAACCAGGGTCTCTTGGGAAAAACATCTCACCCAAAGGCCCTTGAACTCTGCAGGATTTGGGAACTTAACAGAAGATAAAAGGAGATAAGCTAAGCAAGTATTTGGAATGTGGGACAAGGTGATGAAGTAGCAACTCAAGCGAAGTTTGAGGAGTAATGGGTACCATAAATGAAACTCCATCGACTTTCCCTTTGGAAAATACAGACTGCTCAGATGACACGAATTCTGAATCATCGTATTCAGACTCCATCCCAAAGCTAGAAGAAAATGAGGACTTTGATGAGCCTAAGCCATCTTGTTCTGGCCTAAATTTAAGACCCAAATCTAAATCAGTGCCCAAAGGTCAAGAGCCCAGCAAGCCTTCTTTCCCTTGGAAATATATTTTGCCCAAACGCGGTGTCTCGAAACTCATTTTCCAGGTGGTGGCCTCCACTGAGAAGCGTTCTGGGATATCTTTGCAGGCTTTGAAGAAGAGTGTTGCTGCCACCGGCTATGACCTTGAGAAAAGGAAGAATTACTTCAAAAGGGTCTTGAGGGCCTTAGTGACCAAAGGCTTGTTGAAGAAGATGACTGGCCGTGGACTTACAGGCTCCTATGCCATCAGTGCAATGATGTTGAAGGTGATGAAAAGGAGGAAGAACAAGAGGATGAGGAGGAGAAAGAGGCAGAGAAAGTCAATGGCAGCTTTTATGAAGAAGGAAGCTTCCAAGAGACGGAAACAGACAAAAACAAAGAGTAAGAAGAACAAACTAAGGAAATCAGGCCCATCTGAATTGGGCAGTCCTATGTTGACGGCAGGAGCTTTCCATAGCTGAAGCTCCGTGTAAGGAAAAATAAATAAAATGCTGTATTTCAGCTGCCTTAATTTTTGTGCCTATTATTTGGACCTGTGAGGGCGATGCCAATTCAGAAGACATGAAAAAAGTCTAAAAAGGTCTCCAAATGTGCACTTGTTGCAACTTTTGAAGTATGGGCTGCAACACAACTGGGGCATGCGTCTCATTTGTGTGTTTCATCAGCCTGTCTATCTGACCATCTATTCATCTTCAAACTAGAAAGGGGAGGGTTTTCTAGATATCAAAATAACCTTATTAGAATCAGGTGGTAGGTGACTGTGCCCCTTTCTTATATTTGACTGGCCTCTTACCAACTGTTTCTAGAAGGGTACAAGGAGCTTCTTGTCTTTAGTATGTTCATCGTATATGTTTTTCTGAAACTACCCACTGACTAACACTCCCAGAAAAGGGCCTCTTGAAGTGGTATCCTGTCCAGTACAATAATGGTTGCAGCCTTCCCTTGAAATCTTCCAGAGTAAGGGCTGGATCAGAGCCAGAGCCCTGCCTGCACAGGCCAAATAAAACAGTCTCCCCCATCTTCTTGGTGGGGAGACCAAACAACGCATGGCTCAAACCCCGGTTCTGGTGCAAGCAGACCAAATGATGGCCGACCTGTTCAGCATCAGAAATGGAGTATAACACTCTTCACACACATTAAAATAACTTACTATTTACTCTAGAACTTCTGGGAATATTCAGAGCCCTCCATTCCAGCGCCAGGAGGTTGTTTGAAATGGGTTTCACTCTGCCACCCAGGTGCCACCAGTCGCTTGCTCTGAGGTCAGAATGAGGCATCCAAGCTTGTGATTGAAGCTGGGTACTGCATTCTGACCTCAGAGTGAAGTGACCTGCAGTGGTGGCAGCTGCACTGGGCAGCAGGGCAGGATGTGCATGCAGTCAGCTGCCCAGCATCTGAACAGAGGGCCTTTGCAATGGGGGAATGTAATGGAAGCCCTGGAGCTAGGAAACTTTGGGCTGCCCCACACCAGTGCAAGAGGACCTGGAAGACCAGCAGTATTAAAATATTTTTGATCTAAATCTTTCAAATGATGTGCCAAACTTCTCTTTATGAAACAAAATAATTGGGGTGATTTTTTTTTTTGGTAAACTGTATGGCCTATATTTTAAGTCAAATCATCCCAACATCTCCTCCAAATCTGATGAAAATCTACACAACCACTTTTGCTTGTTGTGGCAACAAATAGACAGAAACGTAGCCCAGTATTCTAGATCAACTACTTAACTATGTAACTAACACAATTATATAGTCAGCTAGTATCTCCTGGCCAGATCCCACCTCCCAGTCCTGATTAACTGAGCAGCTGCTGCTGTGAGAATTAGGGATCTGTTCTCCTGTCAATTGAGACACAATAAATTGACATTCCCAACCTCCTCCCTCAAGTGATTTCTGGCGTGACAGTCAAAACCAGGACCGCTGTTGCAATTCCTTCTTGCACCAGAAATTGCTGGAGCAAAGGGGTGGGAATGTCAGTCTTTATTGTGTGCCTTGAAGTTGTTTCTGATTGTAAGGCAGTCCTAATCATATCGCAGGGTTTTCTTGGCAAAGTTTGTTCAGAAGGGGTTTGGTTTCCTCTGAGGCTGAAAGAGTTGTGAATCTCAGCCTTAGTTTACATTCGCACCATGCTCAGCTGCACTAGTTCCAATACATTTTTGGTCCCAATTTAACCAATATCTGGTTTTGCTTCCCATTTTCATCATCACAACAATCTTGTAATGTAGATTAGGCTGAGAGATAATATGATGACACAAGGAGATAATATGACTGACATTTATGGCTGAGTGGGATTTGAACCCATATCTCCCAGCCATAGTCCATTGTTGTTATCTGGCTCTTTTAGTTGAGACTATGTGATTCTACATTAAAATTATTTGATCACTTTTTATAGTGATGTGTAGATAGACTTTAGATATTTCCCCAAACTGTGGTCTTTGACTGTTGTGACATAGTTATTATCAATTGAAAGGAGTATTTCAAAAGAAAAAAAAACATTTAAATATGTGTTTCAAGAGAAAATCTAAATATGTATTAAAATACAGGTTGGGTATCCCTTATCTGGAATTCTGAAACCCTAAATTCTCCAAAATCCAAAATAGTGTTCGTGGGTGGCTGTGCTAGTGACACATTTGCTTTCTGATGGTTCAGTATATGCCAGCTTTATTTCATGCATAATATTATTTAAAATATTATGTGGAAAATTACCTTCAGGCCATGTTTATAAGATGTATAAATTTCAAGTTTAGACTTGGGTCCCATCTCCGAGATATTTCATTATGTAAAAGCAAATATTCCAAGATAAGTGTAAAATCCAAAACATTTCTGTTCCCAAGAATTTCAGATAAGGGAGACTCAACCTGCAGTTAAATACATGTAACAGTAATTCTTCTGAAAAAATGCAGATTAATGTACATATGGAATGGAATAGAACTATGGCAGTGCCATGGGAACAAATAAGCTTCAATGCCAGCTAACCTCTAGTCAATTGTGACATATGCGTGGGATCTATGAAGTCACATGCTGGTGATATGGCAACAATAAAGTGAGTGTTGTGCACATTTAGGCTGCATTTGCACTGTAGAAATAATGTGGCTTGACATCGTGTTAACTGCCATAGCTCAATACGATGGGATTCTGGGATTTGTGAGATATTTAGCCATCTCTGTCAGAGTGCTCTGGTGTCACAACAAACTACAAATCTCAGGATTCCATAGCATTGAGCCATTTCAGTTAAAGCAGTGTCCAACTGTTGGGGAAAGTGATCTAGGGAAAGTGATGTGTTGAATCCAAAGCTTAGGAAAGTTACCTTTTTTGGACGACAGCTACCAGAATTCCCTCAGCACGACTGGTGGATTGTGGGGGTTATAGTGAAAATAAAACCAAAACTGTTCAATTTGTTGTTGAACCTGCCTCTGCCATTTATAGGTAGAAGGGTTCTTATGACAGAAGACACTTCTGTCCAGATTTTGCAGATTTCTATTCATCACAGCTCCATTCTGCAGGATATCCTCGCACACGGTGTAACACTTCCAGGGGGGTAAATGCTGTTCTGGAGAGGATGGGAATGAGAAAGTTTGCTTTAGCCAACCCGATTGTATATGCCAAAATCTCTCTCTAGTGCTATGTGTGGAATGCCACACTTTGTGTGATCTGACAGGTTTTCTGGGCTGTATAAATGAACAAGTAGCTCCTTTATATAAAGAAATAGATTGGAAAGTAAAAAAAAAAAATAGATTGGGATAGTCACTAGGATTTCAGTTGCCAGAAATAGGAGCTTAACACCATTTTGAAAGACTGATAATGTAAAATGTTAGGAAGATCAACTCTTCAATTATCTGGCTTAAGACAGTTTTTTTCCATCCTAGATCCTGTAGATATTTAGATCTTCAGTTCATATAATCATTCTAACCAGGTCATGCTACCTGGGACTAATAGAAAATGTAGTCCAAAAACTGGAGGGCATTGAACTGGGGAATGCTAAGGGACAAATCCCTATATTTCTGTCCTTTTATTGACTTCTTGAGAAACTGATTGAGCCTTATCATTAACAAACATGAAAGCTTTCCCTTGTTTTAGTTCAGTTAGGTAATAAATAAATTTCTTTCCCTTTTCTGATATTTAATTTTGCATGGTATTATGTTTGTCTGTTACACTTCCTCTGCCTTCACTCTGTGATATTAGCTGTAAGTTTTACCTGATAGACTGTAAGTAAATCTGGTACCTCTAATGCTTGTTTTTCCAATGACTTTCACCTGTTTATTACACAAATATTTTTTTTCTCAATCTCTCCCTCCCTTTCTCATATGAAGAAATATATTCACTCATCTCTAATCTCTAATCTCTACACTTCAGCCCTTAAATTCCATGTTCCACCTTCCTGTTTCCATTAAAAACACACATAGAGACACTGATGAATTTTAAATACAGAGGTTGTTTTATTCATTGTAAGGATGCAGAAGTCACTCTGGAGGACAGATTAGGCATCCTTCACACTTTGACCTGGCTTGGAACAGCTTGAAGGGTTGGGATTCTGCTCCTCTTGGAGACTCTCTTGGGGGCATCCACTTTCCCTTGCTTCTTGGCATTGCTCCTGGCAAGCCTAGGCTTGGCTGCCCCATCTTTTTTCTTAGCTGAATCCTTTGCCTTCTGGCCTCTTCCTTGCACCTGATTCTTTTTCTTCCCCAAGGCAGGGTTGACCTTGAAGGAACCTGTGGCTCCGTTCCCTTTCACTTGCCAGATCTGTCCCTTGGCCACCATGTTCTTGAGGGACCTGAGGAAATAATGTTTCTTCTTGTCCATGTCATAGCCCATGTTGGCCACCATTTTCTTCAGAGTTTGCATGGAAAGGCCAGACTTCTTCCGGGAGGTGGCCACAGCTGTGAAGATCAACAAGCTTAGCTTGGTGGTTGGCAGCTTGGGTGCAGTGGCTCTCGATTGATTAAGCTGTCGAGGAGCCCTTTGGGTTGGACTGGAAGCCAGGACTCTCCTTGATCTAGTACAGCGCCTGCCTCTCTTCAGTGAAGGCTCCAATAAGGCAGAGGACTGCAAAGACCCAGCTGACTGAGTATTCTCAGAAACTTCAGGTGGCTCATTATCTTCTGATCCTGGAGGTGAGGCCACATCGGTTGAATCCAAGTCAGATGCTCCTAGCAGAGAATCCTCTGGAAATTTGTTTGACTCCATCATGTAGTCCAGATTGAAAAAAAAACCCTTCTGTTTAGCTTCCTGTTGTATCAGTTGTTTCTGGCACCTTGGACCTGCCCTTATATCTATTTGGAAGGAAAAGTGTGTCTCTCTCGTCCCTCCCTCTTCTTTACAGATATAAAGAAAATCAACACAGTAGAAAAGCTGCTCCTTCGTCACCTCCTATCAGTCTGTATCATCCATACGTATCTACCACAGCTCTCAATTTATGTGGCTCCTATGATCTCACGTTCACAGTTTGATCGTTGGTTAATTCGGCCACCCACTGCTTGACTAGTGGCAGTCCAGAATGAAGAGCTGCTTTCTCTTGAGTGTCCCTTGTCTAATATCACTTTTGAACCTCCTTCAGGAATACGTAGAAATAGGATGTCTGGGAGCAGGGAGGATCTCAAGTTGATGGTACTCTGCTGCGAGGCAAATAAAGCCTGGCTGTCTCACTGGGATGTTTTGTGTACCTTGGTTTAGCTGGTTGCCATAGGCACACAGCTGAGTGTTCTGTGATGTCAGTTTAGTGCTCTATGATGTCACGGAAACTCTCCCTGAAGTTTAACTCACATCTCTGCTCCCCCTGGTACTTGATTTGGTTTTGAGTTTTTTCTCTCCCAAACATTGTCAGAACTTTGAAACTAGTAATTAACCAAATAAATGAATGTGTTTCCCAGACAAAGAGCAATGATTTATAATGCATATAATAGTACCTGAAACAGAGTGTGGGTGGGCATGGAGGATTTATTTATTTTATTTATTGAACACATTTCTATATTGCCAACCAGCTCACAAGGACCCCCCCCCCCCCGAGGTGATGAATAAATAAAAAACAATACAAAAGTAAAAACATTTAAAAGCACATTAAGATACTGTTTAAAAACTTGAGGAGCAAAATAGAAGATACAAAATGCTATATTCATTGAGGAAAACTGTTGTTTAAATAGTCAGTATGAAAATAAATAAAAAGAAATAAAGTATGTATAGATATAATACAATATATTGTGGTTAGATGACAAACAAGAGAACATATAATTAATAATGGTACACAGTAACAATCTTTTGTTTTACTTTATGGAAAGTTAACATATTAAGAAAAATGCAAAATATTTGATATAAAGATGGGTAGTTGTAAATGTTAGTATAAGAGAGGTGCACAAAGGATAACCTTTATCTTTCTCAGCCAATGAAAAATGACAGGAAGTTAAAAACTATGTTTTGCTGCATGTTGTAAAATTCATCAGTATTTTTACGTATATATATGGATGTATACATGTAGATATATATACATATCCTTCTGTGGCAAGCATTGTGTTGAAGACATGACTGATAAGATTTTTATTAGTATGTTTCAAAACTTATTTATTGTTTTCTTTTTAAAAAAAATAAATAAAAATTTAATGTAAAAAAACACAAAACTTTGGAGCTTTAAAATCCAGCCCTAAAATCCAATTTTAAAACAGTTAAAATGGATCAATTTCAGACAATAAAGGCCATATGGATCAGCACTGTCTTGGTGATGCACCAAAAGCTTAAAAGACATTAAGCTGGTCTAATTTTCTTAGGTAGGGAGTCCCACAGTTGGGGAGCTGCTACAGAGAAGGCCCTGTTATATCTGCCTACCAACCTAACTTCATAAGTTGTTGGGACATGCAACAGGGCCTCCTCTGAAGATATCAAATTTCTGCCAGGATTATTGGGGAGAAGGTTGTCTTTTAACTATCCTGGCCCTAAGCCATTTATGGCTTTGTAAGTCAAAACTAGCACCTTGTATTGATCTCAGAAGGAAATTGGAAGCCAATGCAATTCTCACAATACTAGTGTTATATCGTCTCTAAACTATACACCCAGTGCTGCATTTTTCACTGGCTGCAGCTTCTAAACAGTTTTCAAGGGCAGCCAGATATAGAGTGCATTATAGTAGCCTCATCGGGAGATGGCCAAGGCATGAACTACTATGGTCATATCTGAGTTTCCTAGTAAAGGGCACAGCTGGTGCACCAGCCAAACCTGGGCATGGACTCTTGGCCACCACAGCAACCTGGCCGCACTACAAGAGGTGTAGCTACCCACAAACTTAGAAGGGCGCATATTGTACCTGCTTGCCAAACAGGTATTAAAGATGAAGACCTTCTCATCAGAAAAAGAGGTGGAAACTCTGATTCATCAGTAACATGGTGATGAACATAGGGGTTCAACAGTGCCTGGTAATGAAGAGTTAAGCACTCAAAACTCTGGGCCCAGATGGATGACCTTGTTCATTTTGTTTTCTCCCACATTCATAAGAAATTTGAAAATTTGAGTAAATTCTTATTCTAATTGAAGTGAAATTAAATTTTCATGCATCCCTACTGGCATCCTAACTCAATCTGAGCACTGACTTTCATATAGGCTTTTATGAACTTGGAGCCACTTCATCAGAAAGATAATGTGGCCATCCACTTGTGGGTGCCAAATTGCTTAAAGTTTGCATGTGTTCGTTTTTATGTATGGAATCCATTTAAAGAAGCTCTGAGAAACTCAGGTTTTCCTTCCCTGTCTCTCAACAATTTTTTTTCCCCCTCAGCATCCAGATGGTACATCATCACACGATTCATGACAACACAGAGGAACTGAGGCAAATGGCTGGCAGTAGAGATGTGCCCCGGCCTCTCTCCACCTTGCCCATGTTCAACGTCCGCACAGGCGAGAGGACCAATCCCATGCAAAGCAGCCGCTATGACAGTGCCCAGGTGCCTCTCATCTTGGCGCAGCAGTGAGCATTGGCCAGGTTGGTGCAAAAGCTAATACTGCATAATACTAGAATGATAAACATGGAAGGGGACATTTTAGGCTATTTAGTATAAACCCCTTGCCCTGCTAGAACTTCAAGACGTTTCTTTTTGAAGAAATTTTTCACCAGCCAATGTGCTCAAGAAGATCTAGTTCAAAAAAATAACATTTTCAGCTTTGTTCCCTGCATCCTGAAGGCAATTCAGAGCTACAACAATCCTCATGGAATGGCATTCTGGTTGAAGACCTCCAGCACAGGAACTCCCACTCTAGGGTCCAAAACACACTGCAGAAATAACCCAGTTTGAGACTGCTTTAACTACCCTGGCTCAGTGCTAGGGAATTCTGGGAATTGTAGTTTATTCTAGCACCAGAGCTCTCTGACAAAGAAGGCCAAATGTCTCGCAAAATTACAGTTCCCAGAACTCTCTAGCATTTAGTGAGGGCAGTTAAAGTGGTCTCAAACTGGATTATTTTTGCAGTATGTTTTGGACCTAGGTTTGTGATTTCATTGTCAAATTGCACTTGCCATTAAGAAGTTTCCCTCAGTATCCAATGAAAGCCTTTCCTTCTGTAATTTAAGATCACACTAACTGATATGAACAAAAGATGGTACAGGATTGTAGATGGGACTAGGAGAAACACTAAATAGTAAGTTCTTCCTTTCAGTGTTACATTCAATAATTATTAGCATGAGAAGGAAAGGATAGTATCCTATACTTCTCATCTTCTTCTTCCAGGTATTTACTTAAAACTCTAGTATGTAATCTGGCAGAGAGGAAGGAAGCATTGTTTCTTCCAGTTGCTGGTTCCAGAGTCTGAGAGAGTTGCAAATTTTTTATGAAACTGTATGCACTTTCTGGAGCATAATTTTTGACTTATTTCATTCTCGTTTGTAAATTGAAGAGAATCTTTGTTTCAGTCAATTACTAGAAAACCTGAGTAAATAAAATAAAATAAAATACAGCATGAGATGCAGAATAAAGTAGCATAAAATATTGTATGAAATGTAAAATATCCATAGTACACAGTATAAAATAGTATAAAACTATGATAACTTAAATACTAATTCAGCATCCTATTGTGGCATACAGTTCAGAAACTACCTATTCTTACATGTGAATGGAATTTGTTTTTTTAAAAGTTTTCACCCTGAGATTTTTGATATGTTTTGCATATTTTTATGTGCATTTTCACACTCAAGGGGCATTTTTGTGAAAATTTTTATTTGCATAAAACTCAACAAGGATGGAGGGAAAATGGCCTTTTCACTCTCACTGAAGGATTAAAAATTTTGAGGAGGTTAACCATCTTTTCAATGTGGAGTCAAAGAGGAGAAAAAAAAATGTAAATGTAGTTTTCTTCTATTACTGTTTCAACGTGGATGAACAATCTCATCCGAAAAAAAGGCTGCCTTTTGTGCAACTTACAATAGTCCTTTCATAGCTTATGCCAGATCTGGTGAACTTGGGCCCGAAGAACTGTGCTTTTACCAAAAATTGTAAAATCTTTTCTCTTCCCCTAACAGGTCATATCCAGTTTGACTTGAGGAAATTTTCCTGCCAAAGACATTTCACATTACTGTGATACTGAACAAAGCCTGGGATGGTGGATTTTGCTTTGCTGGTTTTTCCCCACTTTCTTAAATTGTGGTAATTGAGATTAAAGGGTGTGAGTTGGTAATTCTTTGTACATGTTTGTAAGGTTGGTGTTAAAAATACTGATTGTCTGGGTGCAATCTTTTATTGCTGCTTAGCCAAGGGATAGGATGCTTAGGGCCATTAATGATATATAGTAGGATGCCTAAATATTTCACAGAACCAGGATTCCCAGTATTTTTTGGGGAAAGCTATGACACTTAAAACCACTTTGAATGTATAGATTAAATGCAACCTTTGATTGCCATCTTGCCTTGGGACAATAAACAGTTGGACTTTCCTCTTTGTATTGTTCCTTTCCCTGAATAAATAGCCTTCAGAAGCTTTGATTTCTTGATGAGCAGTTGTATTGCTAACACAGCTATGGTGGGTTTATTTTATTCAAGAGATGGGTGACCTGGTACCTTCAGATGTTTTGGAATACAACACCTACTTCCTTATTAAGGATAGAAAAAGGCATTCCCATTAACCATTTTTTAAAAACAAATTTATCCCAATTGTGGTTTGCAAGAGCAGGTGTTAAAACTAGTGAATACCTTTCAATTTTCCACAAATGGGAAGAAATCACAAGTGGCGGATTATTTTTTTCCTTTTTCTGCTGCTTCAGAGTTTAGGATGCAGAAAATGGATGAAAGCTACAGGAAAAGAGATTCTGCCTCAACATTAGGAGGAACTTCCTGACAGTAAGGGCTGTTTGACAGTGGAACACACTCCTTCGGAGAGTGGTGGAGTCTCCTTCCTTGGAGATCTTTAAACAGAGGCTGGATAGCCATTTATCAGGGATGCTTTGATGGATAGTTCCTGCATGGCAGGGGGTTGGACTGGATGGCCCTTGTGGTCTCTTCAAACTCTATGATTCTATGATTCTAAGCACTTTTCTCTTATTGCTAGTATTCCTCTTTCCCTCTCTTCCTCTCTGTTGAACCAGCTGTACTGGGAACTGCCCCTGCCAAATCTGCACAGTTGGAGGGTATGACTTTGGAGTGTGAAAGAAAAGGAGAGAAGGCTCAAGGAATTAATAAAGGGACAATATTCTAGAGTTTGAAACTGCCAAGAATATTCTTTCATTTCCATGAAGGCCTTGGGTTTTCCAGACAGCTGTCGGCTGTTTTGAAAATGCAAAAGAGCCCCAGTCCATTGTGTACTGAAAGGCTCAAACACAAGCACTGGGAATGGCAGCAGTGCTTTGCTACCCTCACAACCTGGCCTATTAGGAAAGGGCAAAATATTTGCTATGCATGTCTCCGGTGTACCTTTCCCCATTTACAAAGCACCCTTTGATAGAAAAGAACCCCTCTTCTTGCTTGCTTCTGAATGAAGGCCATTGAACTTTGTCCAGCTTTCTTGGCATGTGGCGGGAGGACGCCAGCTCTCATATTTGATGGGGAAGGAGGATTTTTTTGTTTTGTTTTGCTTTGCTTCCTGCTGACAACATCAAGTAAGTAAAAGGATCAGAAAGCTCAGTCCATTTAGAAAAGATCTGGGGAAAGGGAATGAGCTACAGAAAGAGCGAGGACATAGTCAAAGTGGTACGTACAAGACATAGTGGAAGATGGAAAAGGCAACAGCAGTGATAAAAGTGGTAGGCAAAGGGTTAAGAGGAAGAAAAGAAATCCAAGAAAGAAAACTTACTGGATTTTGGAGTGAAGCAAGGAGCTATATCTCATGAGGTTGTGAAGATGAAGGAAGAATGTTGAGCCTGTGTCTACTTGGAAGAATGATTCTTTCTGACTTGAGCTTCTGTGAATGGGATACCAGTGCTTCATGTCTATACCGGGGCTCAGCTTTCCAAATTTGTTTTCACCACCGTATGAAGTAGTGCTACTGGGAAAAGTTTCTGAACATGCACAGAGTGTCTTCTGCTTTCTACTGATCCATCACAGCCTCTCATCACACTTTATGGATCCACACACTAATCCAAGGACAGGTGGTCCTGGTCTCTAGGCAGTTTTTCATGGGTTTGTGTGTATGTGTGTGATGGTGTGTCTCTCCTTTCTTTCCACTTAAAGAGAATGGAAAACATGAGCATTGGAAGAGCTTATATTCACCAGACCGTGGCCCTGTGAATCGGAAGGGTCTCTTTTGTGGAATTGCTGGAGCTGGCATCTTTTGGAAAAACAACAACAGGGTTTTTTTGTGTCTGCAATATGTATGTGGTGTTTTTAAAATATTCACACCCTCAGGCTCATGGAAGAGAAAATAACCAGGGGAGGGGATGAAAAAGAAATCCAAGATACTCTTCAAGGTGGAACATTCGCAGAAAGATTTTTTAAAAATATGGGGGTAGGTGGGTCAGAAACATCATACAGTACCTTGAGGAGCATCATCATCCTCAGCATTTTTGGTAAGTCTGCATGTTTTATAACTGTATTTATCCCCAAACTGTTCCTTTGCTCTCATTTGCCTTCAGCCGTCTTGCAGAGTGGTAGGGATGGATTTGTTTGTTTCCCTCAAACTGCATGTCTCTTTTGAAGAAGCAAGGAATCCATGTGGGATAGAATTCAAGAGCTTAAAGGAAATTTTAAGAAATAGCCAATAAAACAAACCCCCACACCACCTCTCCGTATTGAATTGATGTGTATGCTACAACTAGGCCTTGACAGCAACCTGAGATGCAGAAACAGAGTAAGTGAAATGCTTGGTGGCAGGAAGATAAAAATGAGGAGAGAAGCTTTCCTTGATGATTATTTTACATTTTTTTAGCATTAAAAATGTGGAGGACCAAGGCCAGTTGGGCTAATGCCCTGCATGCCTTGTGGCATCATTGTGGGGTGGAAGGAAGAGGGGAAAGGGGGAAATGAGGAATATCGACCAGTTCTAAGGAGGTGCAGGGAAAGGAGTGGGAATTGCCAGGCAAATGAGAAGAAAGCAAGAAAAAGAGACAGAGAGGAGCATGCAAAGTGAGAAATGTTAGAACAATTGAGCAGACAAAACCAGTGCTAATAACCTTCCTTGAATCCCTTTCCTATTTCCAGGACAGAGATAGGGGGGGTCGCCATAAGTCAGAAACAACTTGAAGGCACACAGCAACAGTAGGACAAGTATTGTTGGACTGGAACTCCCATCATCCCTCTCCATTGAATCTGCCATCTAGGCCTGATGGGTTATATAGTCCAGCAACATCTACACAACCCCTGTCCCTTTTTAGGGCTATCAGTGCTTCCCAAACATTGATCTTACAGATGTTAAGGACTTCCGATTCCAGAATTTTTTACTATTGGTGGTCCTGTCTATGGCTTTTGGGAATCGAAGTCCAAATCATTTGGAGGACCAATGTTTGAGAACCACTGTATCTAGACTTAAAATGTAAACAGGATTGCCCATCATGGCTTCAGCTGTGAAACCATGGGAAGAAGCATTGTCACAAAACTTTAGAACCCGCACCCAAGTGGTCTATGTTTGAAGTGTTGGCACACCAACAGACTTTAGGAATCATAGTCCTGTTTCCCCCCCACCAGCCAAAACCCCACCAGCATCTGGCCTGGCGTGACAGAAAAAGTCTGAAGAACAACTGATGTATTTGGATCATTTCACATGCTTTATTTCAGCAGTCAAAATAATTAAAAACATCTCAAATTATTATACATATACAAAATAGGTACAGAATCTTCGGTCGCTCACACTCCCTAGAACATCTGCCTCTTGTTAAAGAGAGGAATGGGTTTGCTTGAAATGGGAAACCCACCGAAAGACGGAGGGGGGAACCAGAGTCAAAATAGGGGGTAACAGATGAGATGAGGTGAATGAAGAGAAAAAAGATGAAGAGATGAACGTGTGAGCAGCAAGTGAGGACCATGAGAGAAGGAGAGAAGGTTGGTGCAAGAGTTTGCTTTTGCAGAATGAAAAGAGAGATGGAAAAGGAGAGAAGGATGGTGGTGGAGAAGAACTGGATGAATAGGGTGGAGGGAAGACAAGCCAACAGGGAATCCACACCTGCTTTACAAGAGAAAGACAGAAACTGCTCAGACCTCGATCCCTTGTAGCAATATTTGATTTGTTTGTCTCATCCTGGATTGATTTTTTTTGCTTCTTTAAAAAAGAAGAATTAAAAATAATTAGCACCTTTTGAAAAATTCACAAGTATTGTTGGGCAGCAAGGCACCAAATTGACTTCTCCCCTCCACTAGTCTCATTCCTATAGCACCAAGTGGCCCCCTCTTAGCAACACAATCGCTTGGGGGGCGAGGTTTTTCTTAAAAAATAGAGTTCACCACCTCAAAAAAGAATTTCATGGGACCTGACAATGATGAGCATCGCAGACACAATTAAAATAAAAAAAAAATAAAACTAGAAGACACAGTTAGCACCTTGATCTAAACTTGGAACCCTGCTCACTCCCCTGTGCTCTATGGCAACCTGGTGCCACTAGTCTTTTTTTAAAAAAATCCCAAAACTACCCTAAAGGAAGGTGAAAATGACAATGGTGAGGTAGCCGTCCATACAACAATAATATACATTTAACATTACATTTTCTCTGCCTTCTGGTATTTTTACTGGACATTTTTTCCTTCAGTTGTTCACCAACAAAATCTCTATTGCTCTTATAAAATTATTTCCCCCTCTTTCCCTGTTTTGTTTTTTGAAGGAAAAAAAATAACCTTGATCTCTTTCACAGGGACATGCATTATCCACATGTTCTTTTCTTTTCCACAATTCCCTGTTCTGAAAACTGCTCTCATTAATATGGACTTCGTCAAATTGCTATTGCCGATTGAACAAACGAGGAAAAAATGTACATTTTAAAAAGGCTGAAAGAATAATCTTTTCAGTGGTATTGCTCTGTGAAAAAGAAAAGAAAAATCTTTCCATATCATGGTACTGGCAGAGAAAGATGGCTTGTAGGTAAATTTTGGGATTTTTTTTTCTCCAACTCCAAGTTAAAAGGGGGAGGACTTATTTTTATTGGGTTGCGATGGGCAGAATCTACCACTAGTTAGCATTACCCATGTTGTTGTAGGAACAACAGATTTTTCAAAACTGGTAGTAGTAACACACAAGGTGTTGATTGGTTTGAACTGATTTGGTCATTTTGGATGGTTTTTATATATGTCTTTCTGGAATGTGCAAATAGTGGTCCCAAGATATTAAATGATCTTTAAAAAAAGAAGAAGAAGAAGATAAAATTAAACCATTCTGTCTTTGGGGATTTTTTAATAAAAAAGTCAAGCAAGTGGATGCATTTCCTTAATTATTTTTGAAAAGTCATTTATTTTTATTTTTTTTGGTTTAATGCTTTTTTTGTTTTTTTAACGGAAACGAAAATAGTTTTAGAGATGATGGATAGAAAAAGACACAAATTCAAGTCCATGTGAAATTTCCTTCTTTTTTGGCTGTTTTTTATTTTATTTTTTAAACTGTCAGGTTTCCTTTTGGGTTTACAAGAAGCAGACGGATCCAATCTCAAAGCCGAATTCCTGGTCTGGGGCACCAACGTCCATGGGAGCCACATCAATGATGGGCAACCGGGAAGTTTTTGTTGTCTTGTATTCGATGACTGTCTTTCCCCAACTGCCAGTGTGACTCTGCAGAGGAAGGGGAAATAGGAAGAAATCAGACTTCTGTGTACTGCAATAACAGATTTCTAAAGCCTGGGGGAAAAGAAATAGCCTTTGGCCAAACCTGGACTTTTGTGTTCTTAAAAAACTGGTTCTATGTCAAGCGACCTTCCCCATCATGTTTGCCCATTCAGTTTACCCTGCATGAAATTGCGTCAATTTGCATATATTTAGGAATTTTTTGGAGCAGACATGGGTAGGCTGGCAGTCAACCTTTCTTGCTCTGTCTGTCAAAACTCTCAAATCAACATTGGTTCCTAGATATAGGATCCTGTCCTTCATCCTGACCTGAATGGTGCAAGCAATTAGAAGGTTGAACAGATGCTGCTACGTCAAGTTATAGCATGGGGCACATGGTGGTCTCTCATGGGATCATTCAGGGAAATCTAGGGAGACTTTCCCATGTGTCATGGGGCAGTGCACACGAGAACCCATCTACCTGCCTGTAGAGAAATATTTCATCACAGAGACTGCATTTACTGGAGAATCTATCTGAAGCAACCCAGCTTTTTCACTTACTGCCACTTTGTTTTCCTAGATTCTGCCTCAGTTCCGATATACCTATTGCCTTTTCCACATGCTTTACTTACTTACTAATCTCAGTTCAGAGCATGAACAAAAGTTTTAAGTACTGAGGAGGCAAGGAGACCCACCTCCATTAGTGAAAAACTGTAGCCTGTATCAAGACTTCTTTTTATACAGGGGACAATTGAAAAACAGTTGGTGGCATCTCATCCACCACATCTTGTTACAGTCTGACAGACCCACCCAAAGGCCCAAGGACTCACCGTGCAGCCATCCTCAGTAACTCCATAGGTGAAGCGGCTGTTGCCTTCTGCTCTGATCTCAATCTCATTGGAGCCCTGGAGGAGCAGAGCCTTCTTCAAGTTGCCAGTCTGTTGGTCCATGTAAGCCACACTGTTCTTGCAGTGGTAGGTGATGTTCTGGGAGGCTTCAGTGGACATCAAGCGCAAGAAGGTCAGTTGGATGGCAACATCAGCTGGGTTGGAACCTTCACCACCATATTCGAACTGCCAAGGGCAAAAGAGAAAAGTAGAAAGCAAAAAAGTGGTTAGTGCTTATGTCATCTCTAAGAATCTCCCTGCAAATCTAAACATTTAGTTGGCCCCTTTGCTTTCTCCCCACCCATTATTCAGGGTGCCTCTGGCAATAGACCAGGAAAAATCTGACTTATGGGAAACGCCAGAAGAGGTCTTGGTGTCAATGACATAAAGAGGAAGATAGGGCAATGAATGGATCTTCAACCTCCTGTTGAAGGTTCACAGACTTTCCCTGTTGTAGCTCCTCTAAACTAGCCTACCCTGGCATGTCAAGCTGCATTTTGAGAATTGACTCTTCTTTGCCTTGTGAGACAAAATTAATCTCTGGAATCAATTGCCTGAAAACTGTTCTAGGCTTGCTTTTGATTTGTCCAACAACCCTTCCATCTGAATTTTTTCCTTCACAGAATCAATACAGTTGGAACTGAACACATGGTGTATCAAGCCTAACCTGCTTCAAACAGAAAATACTCTCCTTAGCATTTCTTGATCCATAGAAATTATCTCTCTTCAACCATTCCAATCTACTGTTATGGACAATGCAGGATATAGGGCTGAGAGTAACTTCAAGAGATCAACCAAGCCCTTCTACTGTCTCAATGGATCAAATCTACCTTGTCTAACCTGATTGTAAAGTAATTGGCCAATGCCTGTTCAAAATACAAATTTGACAGTCCCAGCTGATTCCTGGTCTCACCTGGAAGCCATCGGTCATTGTCTCGCCGAACCAGACATGTTTCTTCTCCTTGGGGTTGTTGCTGACGTACCAGTTCTTCTGAGAGACAGTAGGCTGAGATGGGTAGACACAAGTCTGTCCAGTCTCCATGTTACAGTAGACCTTGATGGCATCCAGGTTGCAGCCTTGGTTGGGATCAATCCAGTACTCGCCTGGTGAGGAAAATTTAGTGAGCATGTTGATGAAGAATGAATTGCAGAAGAAGCAAATGGGCTGTTGAGTTCAACCTGGTATTCTAGAAGGGGATCAACCAACCTTTTGTCCCCTTTGCTCTTTCATTTGCCACTTTGCAAGGAATTTTCAGATGTTGTCAATACTGGCCAACAAAATAGCTGCCTAAACCTCACTAAGAAATATAGCCTATCAGCTTAAGAGCAAGCAGATAAGAGAAATATATTTGTATGTCCATGAAAGGCTTCAGGGTACCAGGGAGGTAGTGCCAAGTATTATTTTTAAAAATATAGTTGGGCCATTATTTTGATTGTCTTCGTGGCATTTTTTTTCTGGAGAGAAGATTGTCAGGGAAAAGACTGAATAGCCAAAATTGCTAGTCTTCTGCAGCAAACTCACTCTCTGAGAAATATCTTAGCAAAGAGAGAAGCTTCTTGTAAAATGAATAGTTCTGTATAAACCAAGCAATTCATACGAGGGAACAGGCTGTATGAGAAGATGTTCAGAAGATATCAACTGATACACTGGCAAGTCCATTGTGATGGAAAATTCATTTGTGGCCTTTGACCTGAGTTAACAATTGTGACTGATTCTGTAAACAAACCCAGAGAGATCAATAGACAGTGAGGAAAGAAGTGAAGTGAAAGGAAAAGAAAGAGCTGTTCTGGATGTATAGGACAGAATTGTTCCAGAAGTGAGGAAGATTCATGGCATTAAGAGCAATAAAACTCTGGCAGTTTAGATTTGGTTTTTCCTATACTCACCGCTCTTCCAGTCTCCATGGCACATCTTCAGGTCACGGCAAGTGCGGGCTGGGTTCTTACGGGTTCCCTCAGGGCTACGGATGTTCTCAATCTGCATGGACAGGCTCTTGAGGGTGGTGTCAACTTCCAGGTCACGGTCACGCATCACATTGGCATCATCAGCTCTGTAGTAGCGACCACCATCATGAGCTTTCTCTTGAGGAGGCTGGGGCAAGAAGCTGAAGTCAAAGCCACCGCTAGGTGGGCCTGGGGGACCAGGTGGGCCAGGAGGTCCAGGAGGACCCTAAAGGTGAAGAACAAGAAGAAAAAAGAAAAGTTGGAGACAAAGATCTTAAATACCCAATGCATCCCAGCTGCAGTACTTCTACTTTTAGATGCAATACGTACAGCAGGGCCAACATCACCAGTACGACCACGAGGACCAGGTGGGCCAATAGGACCAGGGAGACCATTCAGACCATCTTTGCCAGGGGCACCAGCAGAGCCAGGAGGACCCTGTCAGGAAAAGAGATCACATATGTATTGTTAGTGGGGCATTGATATGAAATGAAGGGGAAAAAAATAACCCACAGATGCATTGAGGTCTTCATGTAGCCATCCAAGTTTCAGTCCTTGAAGACTTTCCCCCAATCTGTCTGTGAGCTAATGACTGAAGGACCATTGTATTTTCAGCATGTTATAATGAACAATTGGTGGGCAGAGCTGGGTTGTTCACATGGCATTACTGCAATTAAATTGATCTTTGCAGCGATTATCACATGGGGATTGTGAGGGGATGAGTTTTGGCACAAGGGAATGTTGTGCCATCAGTCCCCTGCAATCAGATTCCTGTTCTTTCATTTACTGCCTCTTAAACTTCCAAGTTAGGAAAGACAGGAAACTGTATCATAACAGACATCCCCTCATTCTCTTTCAATAATGTAAAACCCCATGATTGCGTTCGGATTTCCATTGCAATATACCCCCAAATTCCGTTTTATGATAAACTCCAAAGAATAAAAGAGAACTATCCAGACACACATTCATATGCTGTGGATTTGTCCCCTGCTTAGATGGCTGTGTTTTACAGACCAGTGTTATGTCTGTTTACTCATAAGTAAATCTAACTGTATTCAGCGAAGCTTCCATGTATGTTTGCAAAAGATTTTCTGTAACATCAGTTACTCAGGTAACTATGCTATGAATCAAATATGCAGCATTTTCACAATGCAACAAAGAGATGGCTGCTCTTCATTCTTTATCTGATGGCTTCTTGCATGATTTTTCACTTTTCCCAAAGTCCATTTTATGTTTCCAGTGTTTCCATCAAGGGTATAAAACTGTATTACTTACTCTTGGGCCAGCAGGGCCAGAAGAACCAGAGGGACCTTGTTCACCAGGAGAGCCCTACAGAAGAGAAAGAATGGTCAGTTCAACATAATGTTAGTTATCCTGGCAGAACTAAATTTATTGTTGGGTTGGAGGAAAACTAGTCATATTTATTAGCAGTGATGTAGTCATGACATGGCTTGAAAGTCATGGAAGGGTATTTGTTAATGTGGCCCACTGATCAGACTTGGCGTGTTACCCACAACGGCTAGAATCCTGTTGGTTAGTCTTGAATAGACTCATTGAACTAGTTGTTGCATGATGAGTCAACAAATAGGTAAATTCAATTGATTTAATGGATATATTCAAGTCAGGAATAACAACAGGATTTAGGCCAATGTCTGTTTTTCTCATTGGCACACTTTGAAACTTCACAAGGCCTCTCCTGCTGGCAGAGAAGTTGTCCCAATGCTATGGTAGACAGTCTCTTCCAGCTCTATGATTCTATGTACATCTCTTACTTTTATGCAAGATAGTAGCTTTTCTGCAATTTGATTTCTAGTTCTTGTACGGATAGAAAGATATAGAATGAAAATCAATGCATCCAACCAGTTGTATATCCATGAAATATATTGGGCATTCTTACAAATGTTAGATAAAATACTTGTCTTTAGGAGTGAGAAAAATTTAAGTGTACAGGTATCTGTGTAAAACAGACTACAGTACTTGAGCTTTTTAGATGTCTAGACAAATTTGTTGTCCAGTTATCAGTTTCAGAAATCTTTTCCAATGTTACATGGTCCACCTAAAAAAGTATTTCGGTGTGCCATGCTGCTTATGGGACAATGGGGAAATCACATCAATCAAATGTTTACATTTTAAAAATGTTGTTACTTCTTTATCAGATAGATGAACTCAATCCTGCTTTGTTTCTTGATCAGGAAATGCAGTAACAGTTAAATACAAAGGAAGACCTGAGGCCTACTCCTAATGGCCTTTGAAACAGCATGACAACCTAGGAGGCCTATACATATTTTCTTTCTAGGCAAAGACCACAAAGATGTACAAATTCCTTCCAACCCTTCCTCTCTGATTAAGTTTCCCCCCAAAGACATCAAAAATGGCAGTTCCTTGCAGAAACCAGTGGTAGCCTCTTGTTTTTAAATGCCTTTCACAAGAAGTGGTTTGAGCATAAAACTAAAGCCCCCTGCTTTCCTCAGTGGCTAGATGCCACTGGAGAAATCTAAAGGTGGACTGGATACATACATCATTCACTGTTTACTTGTACTCAGAGTCATGTTGCTTTTGAGCCTGATGACTCCATTTAGTTGTCCTTGCTATTGAAAGGCCTATTCTCCTCCCCTCTGACAAACTTGTCTAAACCTTTAAAAAAATTCTGACAGTGCAATCCTAAATATGTCTTTTCAGAAGTACAACCCACTGAAATTCATTGACACTGATTCCAGGTCAGTGTGCATATGTCTCTCTTAAATCATGTGCATGCCTTCAAGTCACCTGTCGACTATTGGCAACTCCATGAATTTCATAGAGGTTTTCTTAGGCAAGGGATACTCAGAGATGGTTTTGCCAGTTCCTTCCCCTGCGATATAGCCTATAGCATCTGGTATCTCTTGGTAGTTCCCCATCCAAGTACTAACAATGGCTGACTCTGCTTAGCTTCCAAGATCAGATGGAATTTGGTGTCTTTTGGGTATTTAGAACTGAAATCATAGCTATATATAAATCAAATCTACATTTAGTATTTATTTACTTCATGAGGACAGCTGTGTGTCATGCTATTATTGACTCTGTCTTGCCCAGAGATTACCAATGTCTCTATTGTAATAGGGTTGGATGGGGGACTCATCCCCATGTTTAAAATAATCAAAGAGAGTTGCACACAAGAGATCACTTCACTCATGTGCCCAGTCTATGTGGGCAGCTAGGCCTGAGAGCATCTCTCTGGGGCTTTGCAACAATTAAGGCAGCTCTGTCTCCAAAAGAGAGAGTATGTCAGTACTCACAGGGGGACCAGGGGGACCCTGAAGACCAGAAAATCCTCTGTGACCCTTCATGCCTCTGTCGCCTTGTTCACCAGTCTCACCCTTGTCACCACGGGGACCTTGTGGGCCCTGGAAATGAAAGGGAAGAATTAAAAGATGAGCAGAGAAAGCTTTCACAAATGAAAAACAACAACCATGAATGGGCCATTTTGTATAGCTGTGCAGTCACACTCAAAACATAGAAAGTTTTTACCGTCGACCCTCTGTATCCACAGATTTTGCATCCATGGATTCCATGGTTTGAAAATATGGCTTGAAAATATTTTTTTTTAAAGTTCCAAAAAAGCACACCTTGATTTTGCCATTTTATATACAGACACAATTTTACAACATCATTGTATATAACAGGAAACCTGTAGACAACATAGGTCTGACTATATCTAGTCAGCTGTCATGCAATGGCAGTCATTTTGAATGCTCCAATAGCAGCCATCAGAGCAATACTGAACAATATATTATTTCATTTCAAATTTCTTTTTTTTTTTTAAGAAAAGAAGAAGAAAAGAAAATTTTAAAATCCAAACTTACAGCAGGACCACGAGCACCAGCAGGACCAGCGGGACCAACAGGGCCAGCAGGACCCTAGAAGAGAAGAAAAGGGAGAAATGTACATTAACTATACTGTTAGTTAAGAGCCATGTGGCCATGTGGACTGTTTCTTTAGGAACTCAAAGTCTTGGAAGGGAATATTTACTTCACAGGGATAGATCATATATTTTACTCGAGGAGAAGCAAAGCATTTTTACAATGAAGTTCTACCCTTGATTTCTTTTCCGCTAGTGTAATTGTGAACCTAAATGGACATCAGACCATTTGATCAATAGCAATTAAGTTTTATCAGTTAGAACAGAATGCCTATGGGTTAGAACATTATATTCAAGATATGGGCAAAGTTCCAGTTCGAAAGGGTACAGAGAGAATATGATCTGTAACATGATACACTTATATGGGGAATACCTAGGAGACTGTCCAACCCCCATGCATCTTCTTTCACTTCTATGAGGAATAGGCAGAATTATTAAATATGAGATTATATATTCCCAAATTTGTAACAAGAATGTTCAATGAGATTTAGGTTTGGAAAGTGGACTCACAGTTAAGAATAAACCATTTAATTTTTTGGCAGAATTATAAGGTATGTGTAACACTTCCCCCACCTTTTACAGCGCTCTCATATGGTTGAACTAATGGTTTTAATCTAATGAATGTGGAGTCCTGGATGGATGTCATTCCATATTGGTTAAAACAGAATGAAAGGGCATCCCTTTAGTAAATATGGGCAGAGAAGTTACATATATTCTGAATTAATTAAGCCACACACTATGATCTTAGATCATGTGTCTTTAGCAATCGTGTTATACCAAAGAAGAGCTGTACATATGGGATTTCCCACCTCACTGGAAAGATTCTCATCCTTTTGTTTTCTTACTAAGCACGAACATGGAACCTTGGATGGCTAATAGTTCTTTTTATATTAATTTATCCAGCACACTGCAGACTTACATGTGTGGCATATAGTAATTTTGATCAGGGAAGATGAGAAGGGCTTCTTATCATAGGTTTAATGTTACAGGAACGTGAAAGAACATGCCACTTACAGTCTCACCACGGTCTCCATTCTTGCCAGCAGGACCAACAGGGCCGGGAGCACCAGGGGCACCAGGAGCTCCAGGAGGACCAGCTGGGCCAGTCTCACCACGGTCACCCTATTTGGGAAAGCAAAAGGAAGAAGTCCAAAGTTCAGAATTAGTGTGAAAACTACTATTACAAAATTACCCTAATATGACTTCCTTGCAACATTGGTCATCTGCAACTCAACACTCACTCTACGCTTGGACCTATGGGTGTATATATACCTCACCTTAGCACCAGCAGCACCATCACGTCCAGGAGCACCTTCGGCACCAGGAGAACCCTATGGACCAAGAAGAGAGGGAGAGAAAGGGATTGAGAAAGACAGCAAGAAAATGGGAGCTCACAACTAATAGACTTCCTGGATACTAGTAGGTGATTGATACTGCTATACTGTGCCAAAACCTCCAAACTCTCCAGTTCAAATATATTATTTACTTATCACTTATTTTGAATAAAGTCAGCAGATAAAGAATAAATAACCTCACTGGATAAGGATACTTCACTAGGATTTATAAACAAGTGAAGCTGACTTTCTAGATCACTTTTCTTTACTTCATGTGGACAACATCCCTCCAACATCTCAGACAGAATCTTTTCTCAGTTCTGTTTTTTTTAAAAGAATATTTCCAGGATTGAAGCTTGTGACCTTCTGCAAATGGACCATATTTCTAGTTGCTCAGTCATTCTGAAACTTCCATTAGTCTATTAGGCCCAATGTTCCGAACTCTGACTGACTTTATCTATTCAGGTTTCTAAGAGAGGTAATCAGTGGTGCTTCTACATTTGAAGATGCCAAGGATGGAAAATGGGATATCCTGCATGCTGCACATCTATTCTGCTATTCAGCTAGGATCCTTCTCCAGATTGTGCAGTTTAATTCTACTGTTTTTTAATTAATGGTAACAGATTTTTATGGAACTGAGCTTCCACAGAGAAATGAGACAAGGGAGAAGATTGAAGAGTACAGAGCTCCTATGGGTATACAAAGACTTACCTCACGTCCAGCTTCACCAGGGGGTCCAGCCAAACCAGGGGGTCCCATTGGGCCGGGAGGTCCACGTTCACCAGAAGGTCCAGATGGGCCTTGTTTGCCAGGCTCGCCCTGTGAATATCAGAAAAATGAGGATGTGAAGGCAAAGAGAGAGAGAAAGGAAATTACATCCATACGTGACGCATGAGCCTTGTTATGTATTACCCAACACAGAATAAGAAGTAGCCCAATCTAGGCAGGGTATGAATGGTGTTCATGTGCCCAAAATCTGAGAAAACACTAAAGTTACTTGTTCAACTGAAAAAGTGGGGCATATAATATGCATGTTGCTGCCTGAGGCATGGCAAATGCTCCTGAACTGTCAAGTTCAAATGTGCAGTACTTCAGGCGAGATATGTTTTTGGGGCATCTGAAACAGAAAATCCCAGAACTACCTTTTTCCCTCACTGGCAGTAAAAACACAACAATAATTAAATATATGACAATTTGCTGGCCTTTCAAGACATTTACAAGCAGGTGCCTAAGGTACCTGCCTCATTGTTTCTAATGGTAGAATCACCCCTAAGGATGAAACTAGGACTTGGAGGTACATTTTCCAAGGAATTCAATGTTATCTGAATGCATAGTTCTGCTATTAAGTACTACAGCACTGGGAAAGAATAGGCTGTTATTAAGGCATGGACATGTTTCAGGTATAGATTTCTATGGAGCTTTTTGGTGTTTTATAAAGCATACAGCACTGTACTATGAAGTGTGAATTTAATCTGGATTGATTTCTGATACTCACAATCTAATGAGCACATTTTCAGACAGAAATAATATACTCATTTAAAGTTTGATGCCATTTCTCAAGTTCAATCTCTTTTAGTTTTGAAAACTGATCTTTGCAGACTATTTCTTAAACAACAACAAATCTGGTCTTGCTGCTTAGCATTATCCTTTCCCAATCCATAAATACAGTCATATCCATAATAGAAAAAGATGTAAAAGCAAATCCTAAAAAGATACACGCATATCCAATTCTGCAAATAAATTTGAGTTAGGAGAAACAGCTTGAGAACTTTTCTCCTAGATAGAATTTATTTCGGTACTAGTGTGTAGAGCTATGCAGTTTTCCAGTTTATGGAGATATAGAGATAGTTCTTTAAAACACAGTTCCAGGAATTTGTGAACTTCTGTTTCTAAGAAATGGTTGGGTTCCCACACAAGGATCAGCCCTCAAAACACAGAACATCTGTCAAATCTATTTTGAAGGCCAAGCAGAATTGCTCAGAGCAGATGAATGCTACCATATTGTAGAGGACATCCTGCCTTTGGGCTGGGGTTTTAATATGAACAAGCCGGCTTCTCTAGAGATGACAAGAAATGTTTCCAGTTTTTGACAGTTTACAGAACTAGCCTATAGATCTTAAACTAGCTTTCTCTTTTTAGTGTCATATGTGTTGAAGGAAAAAACATTGGAAACTGAATTCCAAGGCTTAGTCTTCATTCCCCAGTGCTTTTGGTCAGGAAATGACCACTCTCAGACTGGGCTCCAGGGTTTGAAGAGGAGGCAGATACATGTGAGACTGAGGGGCCAGAAACATCTGAGGCTTAAATAAATAACAGTGAATGGCCCTTTATTCTGAAGGGCATGCCCAGAAAACAAAAAGATAAAGCAGTCACTACAGGACTGTTCCCTTTCTGAAGAAAATCCATTATCATCATGTGCTATAAGAATAAATAAAAATAAAGAGCAGCACTGGATTGGAAAAAGTGTCATTTTGAGGTTTCAGCTGCAAACCAAACTCCTCATTTTGGGAACGCACCACTGATATCACTACAGATTTTCATATAAATATAAAGTAAAATGTTAATAAGAGCTTCATATTTTCTCTTGTCATCATATTTCCCATGTTCTTTGGGCCTGTTGGACTCCAAAGACTATCCTAGTTGGACTCTGAAAACCTGTTCTGCTTATAGCTTCAAATCTGGCTCACGATTTCCCCCTTGCCCACCACTGCCTTCCTAAAGAAATTTCCTTGTTTCCCTGTCCTTTTTGTTTCCTGCCTTGCAATATTCAGGATGAAACTAACTCAAGACAATTTCCTCAGAAGGTCAGATAGACGTAACAAAGGAAAATACTCACAGATGGTCCAGGAAGACCAGGGAAACCTCTCTCGCCTCTTTGTCCAGGAAGACCAACTACACCACGTTGTCCAGCAATACCTTGTGGGCCAGGAGTACCAGGTGCACCCTGCAGGATGAAGAGAAAAGAGATTTCAGTGAGTGGATAAAAGAAGACTGCTTCGGTTGAAGAGACAAGTTGCATCCTCACACTGTGCTATACTATTAAATGGATGGTAGGGCAAACTTGACCTCAGCATAAACATGAGGTTGGCATGAATGTGACCCAGAGCAAGCTGGGGAAAAAGTCAGACATCACTATAGTGAAGCCAGACATTTGAAAAGAAATTTAAGCTCAAGAAATTATTAGCACTTAAAGTCGGGTTGCTTCCAGGGAGCTTCTATGAATTGTGACAGGCAAGTTTCACAAAAAGGAGAAACCCAACTGGGGTCAAACTACACCATAAAGAGAAGCGAGCTGTCAGACATGATGTTTACTTACAGCAGGTCCATCACTACCAGGAGATCCCTTCTCGCCAGGAGGTCCAGGTGGGCCAGCAGGTCCAGCTTCACCGGGACGACCAGCAGGTCCAGTCTCACCACGAGGTCCTTTAGCACCCTCCTTGCCACTTGGGCCTGGTGGGCCGGGAAGACCGATGTTACCCTTTGGGGAAAGGAGGAGAACAGTCAGTGACTCTCACAGATATGGACAAGATGCAGAGTTCCATACAATGATGTTCCAATGAAGATTTTTTGCGAAAGGATGCCAAGGTGGGTTGTGATCATGTTCAAGGCTGACTAATCATTCTGGGAATGGGAAAACTAGCTACTTCTTTTATTGTGGCTAGCTGCATAAATGAAAATAATGAAGCTGTTTGTTATATGCCTAGATCCTATCTCCAGTCAAAAGGTAGGCCAGTGCATTTTAAATCAGATGCATCTTTCAGGGAGTTTCTGTGGGCACCTTTCAATTGAATATATTAAACAACTTAAATGAAATGTGTACGATAGCAGCCAGTGAGATTTTTCAACTCTCGTGGTCTGTCCCAATGGTTCCTAGCAATAATAGTTTGGAACAGGTTCAAGAATCTTGTGTTAACTACAATTTATTAGATTCCATGGTTAAATGGAATGATTATGAAATTGATAGTATACATATGTCCAGATTAATACTTTTCCTATTCATTCTGCCACTTTCATGTTTGGAATTAAAATGAAATGCCCACCAGATTGATGAATCAGGCTGCTGTCCATAAGCAAAATATGGAATAGAGAAGTTCTAGAATACTGTGAATTCAGAATGAAGGCTGAGATGACATAGACAAACTCAGTCTTTAAAGGCACTAGATTAATTCAGTCACAAATAGCTCAAATTGTGTGCCATAAGCCATCAAGCCCAGTTTTTTTCTGGCAGGTCTCAAGGTTTTTGCCCAAAATCTGAAAACACAGATAACCAATCTCTATTTACCACATTTGCAAAATTAGAATACTTTTAAAGCTTCCAGACTAAAAATATTAATTTGGCTCCAGATGAAGTTAATTGGGTTTAGTTCCCATTGAAATCAATGAGCGTATGTCATGAGTAACTTGTCCCATTGGTTTTCTTGGGTCTCATGTTATGCAGGGGCTTGCCAGATTATTGCCAATAATTCTCAACAGTGTTCTAAACTGCAGGAGGATACTCACAGATGGGCCAGGGGGTCCAACTCTTCCAGCGGCTCCGGGGAATCCAGTAGCACCCTGTAAAAGGAATGGTAGAGAAAGGTGCATTTTCAATTACTAATTTCTGCAAAAGAGAAATCTGTGTATGTACTGTAATGGTGGAATCAATGGGATCAATGTAAAGATCTGTATTTGAGCCTCATCTTGGTTCAGGAGCCAAGTCTCCTTCCCTGAAAAGATGATCTCTCAACCTTTCCCCCAGAAAATGCTGCTTTTTCTATTCTGTATGGAGATTCTGAAATACCGGAGAAAAATCTCTGTATCTTGCCAACTGGGGAGCCACATACATGTACCACCTAGCGCATTATACCCGTGCTAAGTTATTTGCAATCAGCCAGTGCTCTGTTTTAACTAGGACTTCCTAGGGGCAAGTTCTGGAATGTGATTGTTTTTCTGTTATATACCAGATAGGATCATATTGATTAGTAGGTATCTTTCAGCATGTGCAATACTTCCCTCCCCCCCCATTAAGTATTCAGTCCCTTTAGACATAGCATAACTATTTTCTTTTTCTCATCTGTTATTTCTCTAAGCCCCAGTTGCTTCTGTTCTTTGGTTTGTTCATATGGCACATTCCTGATGCTGAGAGTCCCTTTAGTTCCTCCACCCATAGCCTGTTCTTAAATGTACTTGGATGAACTGGGATTATTTTTCTTTGGCTACAAAAATGCAGTGTTGGCCAATGTGAATAATGATCTGAATGCAAGTCAGGACATTTATTGTTAATGTATCCCATTTAATAATGCAGAAGACACAACTTACAGGGGGTCCAGCACTTCCACGAGCACCTTTGGGTCCAGGAGCACCAACGGGACCCTGCAGTAGGTAGAAAGAAGTTAGCATTAAAATAAAGAAAGATGACATTAAAGAAAAAATGGAATTTTACAAGAAACTGGGGGCAACAAAGGATTGCTTACAGCAGGGCCGGGAGGTCCGGTGGCTCCAGCAGGGCCAGGAGGACCAGCATCACCTTTAGCACCAGCATCACCAGGTTCACCTTTAGCACCAGGTTGTCCATCAGCACCCTGTTGAAGTAAAAACAGTATTAGATGGTGAGCAACAGAGGAAAGGAGATGGAAAGATCAATGCAGCTTAATCGATTATGCCTCTTTCTCTGCATTGTTCAAGTCTATCTGACTCAGCCATCTCTTTGAATCTGAGGAGGCATATGACCTCTAACAGTCTGCACTTATTTCCAAGCCTATGCTCCTCTGGAGCTGTCAGATGGGATTAAACAAGGAGAAGTGGAATCAAAAGCTAGTTTGCTTAGCCTGAAGAGGATGACTGGGTGTGATCAGGTTTGGGAGATTCAGTTCCAGATTTACCTCACCAACTGCTTTCCCCTTGATCTGTTGCCCTCCAGAAGTACTGAACTAGAACATATCATTTTCAGACATTGGCTATCATGACTAGAGATGATAGGAGGCATAGTTCAACATATGTGGAGGGCAACAGGGTAGGAAACTTAACTTACATGGTGGATTCAAATTTTTATGTATCAGTGAACAATGGTTTTGACCTGGAAGATGGAGGTCAAAATTGCCATTTCTAAGGTGTTTGCTCACTGGATTACTTTGGAGCCAATTGTCAGCACTTTCTTAGGTTAACCAACTGCAGAAAGTTGTTGGGAGGACAAGCAAGTCCTTAACAGACCCAGAAGGGTCTTGAACCAGTTGTGACTAAACCATCAGTTCTGAGCTGAAACCCAGATTGGAGTTCACTGGGTCCTGAAAAACATTCCTTTCCTGAATTCAACTGGGTGACTTGCTGTCTGGATCCCTGATGGTCTGAGCATCAATGATAGGATACTGAAAAAGGCATTTGCCTATTGGCAACATATTAATTCATGCCTCTTTGATCCTTGTAAGAATGAACTAGAGTATGTCTCAAATAGGAAATTTTGTTTGTGTTATTTAACTGAGCAATTTCAGTAACCTGGAGCATTTCATATTCCCTTACCAGAGGTCACTGCGTAATAATCCCTTACTGTTTCTCTGGTAGCTAGAGAAGTCTTGTCTGTTCATTGTGTCTTGCCATGTTACTTTCATTCCACAGCAAAAGAGATGGTTTGTTTACTCTCTACCTTGCCCCCAGGATGGAGCAGACATTAACCCTGATGGTTCAGTAAGGAGGGAAAGTTTGCCATCATACTCACAGGGGGGCCAGCGAATCCAGCAGGGCCAGCGGGGCCAGGCTCACCACGATCTCCCTGGGAAGGAAAAGAGAAAGGAATACATAAAAGGTCAGTGATGGGAGGTAGAGACGAAGAAAAACAAGAAAAGGAAGGATGAAATGAAGAAAGGAGTGAAGAAAGGGAAAAGGGAAAGAGAAGAAAAACAGGAAAGGGAAGGATGAAATGATGAAATGAAGGAAGAAAAGAAAAAGGGAAAGAGAAGGAAAGATTGGAATAGGGAAGTGGTCTAAAAGGGCATACTTACGGGAGCACCACGAGCACCAGTTGGGCCAGCAGGGCCAGGGGGACCAGCTTCACCCTAAGTGAAAAAAAAGGGGGAAAGCGGGTAACATTAAGCTCCAAAAATCAGAATGAATCAGAATTCTGTAGAACAAGGTAAAACCATTAAAACAGGGGAAGAATTCAGGCAGCAGCTTCCTACAGGTTAATTATGTGTGAAGAAGATCCTTTTTAAAAAGCTGCTTATATATCTGCTACTGTCAGCTGCTTTGAGGAAATTGGCAGGGAATACTGTGACTTCTCTCCCCCACATCCCCAATCTAGGCTGCTGCCACACTGCAAAATTAATGCAATTTGACACAGGTTTAACAGTCGTGGCGGCATCCTATGGAATCCTAGGATTTGTAGTTTGTTGTGGCACCAGAGCACTCTGACAGAGAAGGTTAAATATCTCACAAAACTACAGTTCCTGGAATTCCATATCACTGAGGCATGGCAGTTAAACTGGTGTCAAACTGCATTAAGTCCACATTGTAGATGCAGTCCCATTCACAGAATCAAATGGATGGCTAATTTAACATGTGAATTTAGTACATGGAAACTTTCCCAGAGATCCGTAAAAATTTTTCCACTTATTTGTGATAGTGAATGCAGAAGAACTTAACTGGCTGGGGTGACATTTAGGACTGGATGTAAGGCACACACAGAGAAGGAAGTTATGTAACTTTGGAAAGGTGGAGGTAGGAATGCAGCATTCATAGGAATGGATAGTCGGTCTGTTTCTGGTACACATTGGTTTTGCATGTGATCACCAGTCTTTTCCACCCTGATTCTGGATTAATATGTATTATTATAATAGGAAATATTAAACACATTTTTGGCATGATTTCTCTCAAAATATGCAATTCTAGCTGTATATATTTTATCCTAAAAACACATTTTAGAAATACATAGTGGTAGTTTTTGGAGCAAAATCTGAACTGCAAAATTTGGAGAGGTGTTAAATGTGAAGGATAGCTGGTTTGCATATTACGGTAATCTGAGAGTAGTGAATCATGTCAGTTTGTTTTCAAATATGGACTGAAGCAAATATCCTTGAGTACTGCTGTGGATTCAGTGAAATCCATCTATGCCATGGGCCTCTGGAACCCTTTCTTTAAGCCTAGCCAATTTGTAAGGACCCAAAAACAGTCCTCAGGGTCAGATATTCCATGGTACATTAAGTTGTAGATCTTAAGTGAACAATTTGCAGCTGCTTGCCTTTGAAGCAACCTGGTCTTTGGCTCATCACTGTTATCTGCACTCTTCTAGAGGCAAAAAAGGTTTTTATACTCATTTCTCCTTATTGCCTACATGTTTCCTCCTGTTCTGTTTCCACATGCAAGACTGGCAGTTCCCATTAGGGTTCCTGTAGGACTGGATCTTTTAGTGTCTGTCAGCCAGATATAGGCCTCCTGCCTCTATCGTCAACAATCTGATTTGGCCACTGAGCCTTGTATTCCACCCTATACTGACCTACTAGTGAATCTAGCTTGCGGCTGCTGGGTTGAGCCTGATTTTTTAAAATGGACTCCTTAACATCATATCTGGTTTTTGTGGACATGATGGAGAAAAGCCTTACATTCCACTGGTGCAGGGCAGAGGTACCTCTGGGCCATGGCTCTAGTCTGTACCATGGAGAGTCTGGGGGATATCAAGCTAATCTCCCCACTTGTCTTTAGTCTACTCTACATTCTACTGGCAAGTTTCCTCCTAAATTCAGTTCATCTCACAGGGCTTCAGAGGCTCAGATGAATCCAGAGAACACCCAGCAAATGCCTGTGGCCTAGATTGGTAAATTGCTGCTCTTCTTAAGAACCAGGACCTAATAAGGGCACAAGGTACTTAAAGTCGCATTCTCTGGAATTCTTTGGGAAACAAGGCTGCCCAAATTGCTTCACAGTTCTGAAAACTTGAGAAGGCAGGACACTACAGTGTCTGGGAAGGAACAGATTGGCCCTGTCTAGCCTCACCTAATCAACCCACTAGAGAGAAGATTCAACTACCTGTTCTCTCTATGAAAGCCTTCATCAAACTTAGTAAAGTAATGGTGACAAAGCCTGAGCTAGGTGTGCCAAACAATTCACATCTCATGTACACATCTATTTCAGTGCCAAGAGATGCACAAATCAAGGAAAACATGAACCTGGATACTGCTAAGACCCATAAAGAAGACCCATAAATTCAGAAGAATGCTTACCTTGTCACCAGGAGCACCAGATGGTCCAGGTGGGCCAATGGGTCCAGTCAGTCCTCTAAGTCCATCCTTGCCAGGAGCACCATCAACACCTTTGGGACCTGGGTCACCCTAGGGAGGGAGGAAGACATAAGAGACCATGAAGCATTTAACAGAAGAGATCTGGGCAAGCATTGGGAGGAAGGACTCTCTTTGTGATTCAACCTGACTTACACTGGGAGAAATTCTGTAGCCTGTAAATCAACCTTCTGGATTTAAATAATGGAAAGACACCCCCACCCTGAATAGGGAGGGAAAGAGTCTACATGTGAAACAGTTGAATTTAAGATTGTTTTTGAATTCCTCCTTGCCAGCATTCTCCTTAAGTAGAAGTGCCAAGGGGCATGGCGGGGAACATAGCTTAACAAATCACAGGCTTTGCATTCACAGTCCCTCAGTTCAGTCTCTGGCATCTCTGCTTAAAAAGGATTCCAGATGGCAGGTCTGGGAAAAGTATCTGCCTGAGATGGTGCAGAGCCATTATCAGTGGATGTAGCCTACAGGTGGGGAGGACTTTTGGACCTCTAGATATTGTTGGACTCTTAACTACCATCCACTCCAACGAGCATGGCCAATAGTGAGGAACGAAAGGGGTTCTAGTCCAGTATAAGTTTCCCACCCCAATGTAGATAGTACTGAGCTAGATTTCACTACCCTGCTCTGATTTCAGTTGATTTTGGAAGAGAAGCAAGATCAAGCTTGGTTAGTTGTAGGACAAGAGACCACCAGGAAACTCCAGGTAGGTCTATGAAGAATCTTGCCTGAAATAATGGAAAGCCACTGCCATTATAATTGACAGTAATGACCTACATGAACCAGTAGTGTGATTTAGTATAAAACAGATTACAGTGTTCCTATGACTATGTATGAGGCATTTTTTGGCTATGCCAGTTCTCTATCTACAAGCTCACCATCCAACTGACAGGTGTGCTCACAAGCAGAGATAAGATGGAGTAAGTGACTGGGGCACATGGTGATATGGGAAAAAAAGAAGGAAAAGTTACATGGAGAGAAAGCTGAATAAATTGTAATGGAGTTTGGACAAGAAATAGCTACTGGAAACTCTATTCTACCCTAATGGCCAGGTGCCTTGTGGCTACAGAAGAATACCCTGCACCTAATCAATGGGCAGAGAAGACCAAGACCTCTTAAAAGCTGTCATGGACATTCTCTCTCTTTCTCTCTCGGTTTCCCAGCACCAACTGTAAATAAAGGTCTCTGGGCAAACATACTGCAAATAGTAGTTTGCATTTACTATCATTAGTACATATCACTATAAATACATTTTGGGGGGGGGGGGGTCACTGTTCTGGACTACCATTCCTAGATTTCCCCAAACCAGCATGACCACTGAGAAGATTTGGGATTTGTAGTCTAAAAAGGAAACTTTTCTCCATCTTGGCTATTAATAATTTTTCCTTTTGCCTAATCACCTCCACTCTCCTTTTGAAATTCCCCCTTTCCCCATTCCTTGCCTTCATCCCATCCACCAGTACCTCTCAAATGCCTTGCCTGGTTCAGGGCATGAACTGGGGGGAGGCAGGGGATGAGTATCTAGGATGAGACTGCCTCTATGTTATGGTAGTTCTTAAGTAATGCCTCTTTTAGTGAAAGGGACTGTGCTGGAAAGTGAGGAAATGAAGATGTTGGAAAGAAGTTAGTAGGAAGCTATTTGTTAAATGCAAAGTGTTCTTCCTCCTGCTTTTGTATTCCATTGTTTTCCATCTTTATAGGCATGGTAAGTTGGTGACTGTCATTTTGGTAATATTCTTTCAAAGACCAGATACTGTACTTACTCTATCACCCTTGGCACCAGGCAGACCAGCAGCACCACGTTCACCAGGCATGCCCTGGAGGCCAGGAGGACCTTGGTTTCCGGGAGTACCAGGAGCACCAGCATCACCCTAGATAGACAGAATTAAGAACACAGAAGTTGATATTGATCAATTTTTTTTAAAAAAAAAAAGACTCTAAGGCATCAGATCTAAAATAAGAGCCACCTGACCCCTTCTGAATTAATTCCTATCCTTCAGCTATCTCATCACAATCTTCCCATATCTCTTACCTTAGCACCATCGTTACCAGGAGCACCATTAGACCCACGGGGGCCAGGAGGACCAGCAGGGCCTTGGACACCACGTTCACCAGGGAAACCTCTCTCACCCTGGAGGGAATGAAGAAAACTGCTTATAATTCAGAGATTAAAAGAAGCCATAGTGGTCAGATGAATAAACCTAATGAAGACCAACAAAGTGAGAAGACATTTTTTACTTACTCTTGCACCAGATGGACCAGGAGCACCAACGTCACCAGGGGGGCCCTGTCAACAGAATAATGACAACAGATGTTTTTTAGCATTTGTTAAGGTCACCAACATCCACGTGCAAGACTTAATCTGAGATGAAGCTGTTTGAGAGTCGTGATATATAATAAATAGGTAGGTTCTTCTGCTTCATAACATATTGTAAGACACAATGAATTTTACATATTTTCCATTGATGGAATTCCAGGAGACATTACAATAATGGAGTCAAGTATGAGGAAGCAGGATTTGTTTAATGTGATCAGGGTTTGTAGGGTGAAGAGGAGGACACAGTGGAGTGCAGATTTGGAAATAGCTCACCAGTCTCTTCTTGTAGGAAAGACTTGAGCAGTATATATGACAACTACAACTGATAGCTTCTCTAACATTTTATGTTGGAAATATGAAAGGTTTTCTGAATAGAAACCAATATGGACTTTCTAAAATAGATGTTGGACTGCAAACCTCAGCATTTCTCCCCACCACTATACTGACTATGGCTGGTAGGACTTCTAGCCCTCAAACTTTTGGAGACTGCATGATTCCCAATTCTGCTTTAAAGGTCAATTTCAGCCTTACAAGAATGAAAAGAATAACAGAGTTTGGAGCACTGAAAGGTCCTATGAATTACCAAGATGTGTTATCTGTCACCATGAAAGATTCACTAGGCCTATACCAGGATCTCCGGAAGGGCAGATCCTCATGTATTCCTTCTTCTCATCATATCTCAACTCCACTGAAATCCTCCCAAAGTGGCAGGTGGGTTGCAGAGTTACCTACAGTGTTTTAAATCGCTGAAAGTATGATTTGACACTCCCAGTTTTAGTCCAGATGTTCTACTGCAACTCTTGCAAAAACATGGAATTAAAGTTGGAAGGAATCTTGAATGACCCGTGAATGCAAGGAAATCCACTACTACAGCATTACCAGACTCTGCTTTAAAATCTCTTATGAAGGAAAGACTGCCACTTAGTTCCAAGGCAGTCTGTTCCACTATGAGACAATTTGTCAGAGAAGAGAATGTAGGTTGGAACATTTCCTACAGAATGGGATTACTGCCACTACTGATGCCTGAGTGATGATGACTAGAAGGCTGTACTGAAGGTGGCTCTGAATGATTATTGTCAAATCGATTGGCAATCCAGTAACCTCATGGATGCAAATGGTGCAGAAAGCCTTTGCATCAGAAAACCATGGTGCTTCTGGTTTGGCATCACATAGAAAGAGGGGTAGGATCTTCCTGACAAAAAGAAGGGTGATGTGGACTTTGCCACAGCTGCACAGATGATAATTCATTACCTCTTCAATAGCACAAAGAGGGGATAAAATCGAGGCAGCTATTGTACAATTGACAAGAATTGGATGAAGACATATAAAAAGAAGATCACTTAATCAAACAGTTCCTAAGCATATCATGGGTTGGTATGATCTTGAAGAGCCCTGGAAAGCTGTCCCCACTGAAATTTCCTTAATTCCTCCCTTCATTAATAGCAAGAAGAGGAAGTTGTGTTCAATATATGTGGAAGTTGCAAATAACATAGAAAAAGCCAATGGGAGAGAGACATGATTTCCTAAGCATCCATAGGATGTCTTTGAGACTTTGACAGTGGATTACTCATACTTTCTGCACAAATGCTAAACCAGCTACTCAGAAAATGTAAGCACTACACATGGGGGATGCAAGTCTTTTCTAGGCCAGGATGCTAAGATCAGACTGGCAGCTACATGCAGGCCCAACTATGTATTTTTCACACTTGTGCAGAAATAGCTGAATTATTTACCTGTTCACCAGGCTTTCCAGATTCACCAGGGGCACCAGCGGGACCAGGAAGACCCTGAAAAAGGAAACCAAAGTTTCAAAAAGAGTTAGAATTCATTGGACTGGAAAATGAAGACAAAACGTTATTGCTTGCCAAGAAAAAGTTAGCTATATCTATGGTTCTGTGATATTTAAGCTTCCTGCATTGCAACTGAGAATGATGCCTAGTTTCATGGATGCAGAATCCTTACATTTTCCAGCTCTTTTATTTTTTATATTTTAAAAGTACATTTCTATCCATTGTATGAGAAAAAGAATGCCTCTCTATTAGTCTTTTTCCTTCGACTCTTCTCAGCTCCTTGCCAGAAAAATAAAAAACAAACAAGCCCAAGTTATCTTAAAACTGGAAGAAAGGAAGAAATCATGCAAAACAGAACACAGATATGTAAACATAACACAGTCTGTACTGCTTATGGCTACCTATAAATTTGTGTTTTCTGGTTTCCAAATCTGGACCTTTGCTGAGACGGAATATATATAGTTCTGACTGTGTTCCTTTTTATATAAAGCTTCTCACCTGGAATCCAGGAGCTCCAGCTGGACCTTGTTCACCTCTTTCTCCAGCAGGACCCTATGAAGGGAAACAAAAGAAGAAGTGTCATGGAGACGCAGAATTCTGTCAAGGTTATCCAGTAGCCATCAAAGGTACAGAAAGTTTGATTGAAAAAAGAACTTCTACTTACACTTGGGCCAGGGGGTCCCTGAGCACCAGCTTCACCATCTTTGCCAGGAGCACCCTGGGGCGAAGAAGAGAAGGAGGAGGGTTAGAAAAAGAAGAGACAAGAGCAGCTGGAAGAAATCCTTAATGAAGGTCTATTGACTTTTTCTTTGCCTAGTCTTTCATCGCCATCTGGCTAGCATACAGGATATCTCTGTTGCACAGTCGCCATTATATACACTGCTGTCTTTTCAAGAAAGGATCTATCTGACTACTTCTATGATCTGTGCAACATCTGGCAAACTTTTACTGTCCAATGCATATTGTACTGCAATGGGCAGTACAGAGCATGATCAACTATCATTTCTTCACTGCTTTTGGGCTTGCCATGTCAAGCAAAGCAAAATCTACCTGAAATGATGAAAAGCAATATCTACCTCAATTTTTGTTTTAAAAACCCTCTGCAGGTACTAGGCCAGATGGATTAGGGAAGAAGTGGACAAAGGAGACAAGGAATAAAATACTTACAACAGCACCAACAGGTCCAGGAGCACCTCTTTCGCCAGGTTTGCCAGGCTCACCCTAGAAGAAGGAGGAAAAGGGAGTTGTTTCAGAGAATCAACTTATGAGCAAGCCTCAAGCAAGTAATAAGATCTTCCTACAACTGGAGTTTTATTTCATCCTCCAAATATCGACCTGCATTAGTACAGATTCATGATGTGGACATTAAATATAAGCTGGATGTACATCCATGTGCTAACAATGTGCATATTTCAGCCACAAATGAATGTGGTTATTCTTGGAGTGGGCAGGACCAGAGTGCCCATGCTTCTGTATTTGGGAAATGGCAATGGCTCAATGATTGTTTTATACTGTAAAACATCAGCCATGAAAACGGAGTCATAAACTTGTGCTTCTAGTGTTCATGTACATCTGGAATGCCACCATATCATGACACTTCCAGCATCTTTCACTTTTCTTTCCTCAGACTCTAGTTTTTCCTGCCATGTTGGAAAACCATACACATTCTTATTACTCTATAAAAACAAGCATCCAAACCAACAGAGAGATGATAAAAAAGTTTAGGAAATGTTTAGCCCAGCTGAATGACAGTGTCCTCCATGCAAAAATCTATGAGCATTTCACATTGTTGCTCACTGAAGGAAATCTGAAGTATAAAAAGCTATTACAGGAAACTTTGGGGCAGCTGCCCTGAAAGTATTTGGTCTGTTAATAAGTACTTCCAAAGAAGCATTAGCAAACCTGTACAATTTATGCATTGTTATACCATTGTGAGTTAAGGGAATATCAGCAGCCATATCTGAAGTTGTGAATCAACACAGGTCAATTATTCTGGTGATTTTGCAGACTCTCTGCAAAAATTTCCTGAAGACATGTACAAGGGTACATGGATCTATGGATACCTAAAAGTGTTCTTGAGACCTGTTCAGCAAACCAGAATAATTGAAACCGTAATGTCAATATAAAAAAAATGAAGATTTTGGAAAAAGAGTTCTCTAGAAGATATATTTTTTTAAATGTAAACTGGCTTTGGGCATGGTGTATAAAGCTTTAACTTTGCTTTACAGTAATTAACTGCAGATTCAGAATCATAATTAAGACTGGAAATGGGACTGACAAATTTGACATTTATAGATCCAACAGATTTTGATCCCTGTGGCAGTTATTCAAAATGGCTGGAGGGCAATTACAATATAGCCAACAGGAGCCATAATTTCAAGAAGTCTGGGAAGCAGAAATTACAGGATGCAAGAAAGCAGGATGCAAATAGTTTTTGAGAAGTCCTGGAGGCCACCATTAGAAGCTCTTACAGTATCTGGTCCCACCACTATTTGTGTTTTGAGAACATTATGTAAAACCCCACTTGAAGGAGAAAAACCACAGTTTGGGGGTCTTGCATTATTATCCAAGGGAATATAAAATCCAGTGGAAGGTTACTTACAGCAGCGCCTTTAGGTCCGGGGAATCCCATCACACCAGCTTGACCTCTTGCACCAGGAGGACCGGCAGGTCCAGGGCGACCATCTTGACCAGCAGGACCCTATAGGAGAAGAATAAACCACTGATATTAGGGAGGGAAAATGAAAAATGTACAAGAGTCCCCTTCTGAAAAGGGAGAAAGATTAAAGATTGATGTATTACTTACAGTGGGTCCAGTCTTGCCATCAGGACCGGGGCTACCAGGGCTACCAGTCAGACCCTAAGAGGGAGGGAAGGAAAGAAAGTGAATGAACAGCCTCTTGGTGCATTAACAAAGAGAATTTGTTAACTCGGAAGAACATGATAGTTTGGATTGCCCCATCTTTGCCACCCCAAGACATGGCACTGCATGCTCTGAACTGGAGAATCTTTTGTGATGCTGCTAAAGATGTGGCACACAGCTCTGGGGTTGTGCATCCATATTAGGAGAGACCCACTGAGTTTTCAGGTTCAGCACATTTATTAATTTGTGAATGCTTTTTAAAAGGCTGTAATATACTATATCTATTTGTATTTGTCATGAGAACCCCTAACCATGTACCTCTTCTTCAGAATTTTGAATCTTTCTAATGAAACTACAACTCCCAGAAACCCTCATCCAGCATGGCCTATGGCGATTGGGATGTTTTAGGAGATTATCACACAGTTGAAAAATCCAAATTACTGCTGCCAAATTCAATTCAAATTCGGGATACGTCCAGATTTTATCACACACGTTTTTGCTGCTGGTGCTGTTGGGCGGGTACATCCTGGGTAAACTCTGGCTTGAATCTGAGGTCAGCCAGCTGATTTGCAAATCAAGGAGCTTTGCAAATCAGCTGGCAAAACTCAGATTCTAGCCAGATGTTACCTGGGATGTACCCGCCCAGCGGCATCAGAGGCAAAAACACATGTGATAAAATCCAGGAGTGGAAATTTGGATTTTTAAACTGTGTGATAAAGTCCTACGTAGTCCAAAATGTAACTTTTCCAAACTCTACTCTTCTAGGTTGGAAATATACCCAATGTGAAAAATGTCTCTGTATAACTTTTGGATTCAAAGCTCCTGTTGGAAATGCCTATCTAACTCTTCCTCTAAATATTCTGCAGTTGTGTAAATCCAACACATGTGCCCCATAAGCTTGTGTTCCTTTCAATAAAGGATGAAAAACTTTAAAAAAAAAAAAAGCTTTCCCAGCAGTCTAGATGTTGTAGATGTCTCTTAAATTAGTTCCAGTTTTAGTAGTACTTTATTGTTGATTTTCTGGTTTTATGGTGATTTAAATAAAATGGTATTTGTTTTTAATTTTGATTTTAATCCCACAAAAGCAAGGGAGCAACTAGGAGAAAGCAGGGTCAGAAAGAAATGGAATAGGCAGGAAGGTTAGTGGGCCAGTTTGTGTCAAAATCTCCTTACTTTTATTTTCCCAGTGCCATTTGCAGCCATTGTTTCCCCTCCCTTCTCCTTTAGTGCAGTTTTTAAGGGCTTCATTTACTTTCCAGAGTAACCCCAACTAATCCAGGATCACATAATTCAGTTTAAGGATGTTTTGGTGTCACATAGATATTCAAATCTGATTATGTGATGATGTCATAGTCACATACTTTAATACAAAGCTTGGAAAAATTATATTGGGGGATTCCAAAAAAGTAACTTTGCAAAGATCTGCTTTTGGCCTATTTTAAGATGTTCATCCCTGTGAAAAATATCCAAAAGAGGGAAATGGGAAGCCATCATAAGAAATCTTCCCTTCAGCTCCGTCAAACTTATTTGATTTCTCAAGCTTTGTTCTGCCTCCCAAAATAGAATGATTAAATACCTTTTTTGCCAGGCTGCGACAGGGAAATACTCTGCATACTTTTTAAAAAATTCTATCTATCAGGGATACTTTGATTTTGATTTCTTGTGTACCGGGGTTTGGACTGGATGGACTTTGTGGTCTCTTCCAATTCTATGATTCTATGATTCTACGAGTGCAAGCTACGCAACTAATATAACCATAGGAGTTTATGATTTTCTCATATGTTTCATTGTCTAATTCCTCTCTAGGGTCCAAATGCAGCACTGGCATGGAAACTTGATATAGAATGTGAATGAGGGGCTATTGTAGCTAGATCTTTGTGCAATCCATCACTTCTCATTCACTTACCTTGGCTCCAGGGAGACCAGGCTCACCAGGGCGTCCAGCTTCACCAGGAGATCCTTTGGGACCAGAAGGGCCAGGAGAACCACGTTCACCAGGGGGACCCTAGAAGAAGAATTGTAGTCAACAGAAGACATTAGATGCAGCAGGTAAAGGTTGACTAGGGAGAGAAAGAATACCCCCAAATGTTTGGAAAATAGTGTTCTTGGATGTCAGGAAATCTGATGAGGACAATCCTAGACAGGCAAGAACTTTCAGTTTGGGACTAAACATGTCAAAAATCAACATAACAAATGTATGTGTGGATTTTTGTGGGTATGCTGAAAACAGCATTTTGTGCACAGAAAACAAGTTTTCTGCATAGAAAACATAATCTTGGATATTTACTCTGCAAACTTCAATACAGCCAATGCATGTGAGGGTTTCTGTCGGAGTCCAGAAAAGAGCATTTTCTGCACAGAAAAGAAGTTTTCTGAATAGAAAGTATATTTTTTGTTCAGAAAATAGCATTTCTCTGCAGAAAATGATCTTTTCTATGTGGGAAATTTGTTCTCTGTGCTGAAATATTGTTTTCTGTGCAGAATAAGTCCTGAACTGTGAGAAACCGTCAACAACAGCTCAGGTTTTTTTGATGACTTTCTTGCAGTGAAAAGAAAAATAGTAAAATGATTTGTTCTTGACATTGGTTTATCTTCTACAATTTACAAGGCTTCTGTGCAATATTACAGCTAAATCTAAGGATTTAGGGAGAACAAAGAGTTGAGGAAGAAAAGGAAACCAGCATGGGACTGCTCAGTTACACGTGGATAACTTCAAAATTTTGTGAATATACAGAGTATGAGACAGGAATCATTCCCAGGAACCAATCCCAATTTCTAATTTAAAAAACTAGATGCAAGAACTCTTGGGATTCTGATTGCACTTTAGTGAAATGAGCATATAGAATTCTGGTCACATGGACATGAAGTAAATCTAGAAAATTCCAATGAGAGGAAGGGGCAAAATGTAATCAGAAAGTTGAAATTAAGCAGTTTTGGGGATAGGCAGGCAGGATTTTTGATGCAAGATTTACTACTCTTAAATTTCTCAGGAAAACACATCAAATTTTTGTGTTTGCTTCGGTCTGAACTTTTCAACGTTGGGTTCAAGCCTGTGACACTCAACCCACTGAGTATGATCTTCCGCAAGTTACTTTTCAGCCTCCCGTCTCCAAAATGGAATATTATTCCAGTATTTAAGCTGATTACTTTTTAAAGTATTTTATTTTCATTATTTCCTTTTTGCTATCCACTACCCTCGTTGAAAGGAGGAGATGAAAATAAATAGGATGATTTTGAATGCAGCAGGTTATAGCATGGGCAACATATTCCTGGGCATATGCAGAGTGCCTTTAATCTTAGATGGGGTGAACTGATATACTCCTCCACACTGATTGTACCTGCTCAGCCCATGTGAGATTAATTCAGAGCTTTAAACAAATTTGTTTTTGACTATAGCTCCCTGAGTGGTGCAGCCAGTATGTTTAGTCCAGTTTTTAAAGGATATTGATTAAAGGAATAAATATTGTGGTAGAGGAAGACTTGAACCACATTGAAAGGGACAAAAATATCACCCTGAAACCCCTTCTTCTGAACGCACATTCTCACTGATCCTAGCTTAATGGCATCTACCTTGCTTTATGTTCTAAAAAGCTCAGTTGAGACATTTCTTCTTCAAGAGCCATTCCCATCTTCCAGCCCTACCTTCTCCTTAGTCAGCAATGCCAATCTAAGGTGTCAAGAAACTGAGCCACTTTTAATTTTATACCTTTCTTCTATAGAAAACAACAGCATGAGAGTAGAACTCACCTTTGGACCAGAAATGCCATCAGAGCCAGGGAAACCACGGCTTCCAGGAGCACCCTGTGAATGAGATCAAGGGACCAGGTCAATGTCACATAGGTGGTCCAGTGGCTGAAAGGTGAGTTGCAAAGAGGCATTTCCTCATCAAAATAACTGAAGTGGGTCATTTCTTCTGATGCAGACAAGCAGGGGTGAGGAATTACTGAAGCCCTTAATCACCAAGAAAGGGACAACGTGTCTACTAAATACAAGTCTTGCATGGCAGGATTATATACATATTACTAAAATTAAATCCAGAGTTATGATAACAGCCTTTTCCCATGAATCAAAGAATTAGAGTTCAGCTGTCATAGCTAAAAGTAGGAGTATCAACTCATCCACCCACATTGCCACTTTCTATTCAGCTCGCATAACCCATGGTGAGGACAGACTTCGAAAGTGTCTTATTTAGGGTGCATAGTCGATATAGTATAGTAAAGAGATTCAGGCACACCATTATGAAAGGATGCTAAGAAACTAAGAAAAAAAGTTCCCTTAGGGAATTAGAGGATAAAAAGGGAAGTTTTGATCTTACAAATCGCCTAACAGGACTGATGAGTTGGCCATATGGGCAAATCTTTGACTTTAAAGGTCTCCGCTCTTTACTTTCTGCATCAATATAAAGAATCTGTGACCCTTCTGAACTGTTCAACGGCAACTCCCATCAGCCCTAGCCAACACAGCCAGTGGTGAGAGATGTTGGGAGCTGCATCTCTAGTGGGCCACACATTTTTCATCCCTACTCAACATGGAACCTGCTTTAATGCAGCCATCATGGGATTTCAGCTCAGGAACAGATGAAAAATATGGTGCTCATTTCTTGATCCTGTTCTGAATTATTTGCAGAGGAAAGGAAATGAGTACAGTCATCTGTTAAATGATAAAGAATACCAGCGTCCCACCTATTTTTGCTGTGGGTTTAGAAACCTAGGAATAGCCCTGCTGGATAACAGCAAAGGTCTGCCTAGTCCACCCTTCTGGTCCCACAATGGCTAACCAGATGCCTCTAGGTGGCCTACAAGTAGGACATGGGTACACTAGCACCCTTCCTGTCTGTGTTTCACAGTGACTAATATTGAGAGACACACTACCAGACACTGGAAGAAATAAATAACTATCCTGGTTAGTAGTAGCCATTCTTGTAACTAAGTTTTGATACCAAACAAATGATACAGGTACCTGCACACCTGCAAATGTAATTTCCTTTAAAGTGGTGCAGTAGCCTAAACCTTTGGAATAGTTTTCTCCCGAAAGAATAGCCCTACTCCCTGAGGCTTGCTATGTCTTTTTTTTCTGATGTGTTTAGGATTTAGTGTGTAATTTGACTAACCTAAGAGCCAACGTGGCAAAACGGTTTAGGTATTGGACTAGGACACTGGAGACAAGGTTCAAATCCCTGCTTAGCCATGGAAGCTCATGGGGTGACCTCAGGCAAGTCACACTCTCTCATCCTAAGAGGATGGACAGGGCAAACTCTCTCTGAACAAATCTTGCCAAGAAAACTCTATGTTAGGTTCACTTTAAGGTTGCCATAAGTCAGAAATGACTTGAAGGCACACACCAACATTATGTGGGCATAATAGACAGGCATATGATCCATGTGCAGATTGGTTTTATTCTAGAAAGGTGGTAAGTGTATGATCTTGGTAGCCTGAGCTAAAAAGAGCCCAAAAGATGAAACTGCTACGTACACGTTCACCAGCAGGTCCAGGCAAACCAGCAGGTCCAGGCTCACCACGGGATCCTCTTTTGCCTTCCTCACCAGGTGGACCAGGGGGACCTTGGACACCAGCGGGACCCTGGAAGAGAAAAGGAAAGAGGCTGAGGTAAGTGTGTGTGTAAGGAAAACAAAGAACAGAACAGAAGTCAAGTTAGAAATACATTCCAGGTGAGATGCACACTCACAGGTTCGCCTTTGGCACCAGCATCTCCTTTGTTTCCAGGAGCACCAGGTTCACCCTAAAGATAACAAGAAAAGACAGAAAACAGCACAGTCATATATGTCAGTCAGTGCAAGTAATGATGCAGTGGACCTATTTCATGCCCTCTATAAGAATAAGAGACACCCCCCCCCCCGGTAACTCTCAGCAAGGCATCCATTACCAACCCACTCCAGAGAGGAACGGGTCTGGTAAGATGCTAGGAGTCAGTGATAATTGATTTGACACCTGCCTAGAAGGGATTTATGGTAGAAAACAGTGTCTGGGGGGAAAGGATTTGAGAACACACCCATCAAGCAGTGTCAATTTAAAACAGACATTACAATTAATAAATTCTCTGTGGAGTTTGCAAGCTGAGACACCCTGCAAAATAATTTCAGAAGAGCTGACCTCAAAGCATGCATTTCCACACCACGATGTATCATTTTGATGCTGTTACCCCATCTGCTGCACAGATTCAGCTGCTTTGAAATGCTGTAATTTTTAGACTTTCAGAACCTAGCATGTGCTGACAGGGTGGTGTGGTAGATTTTCAAAGTAAGCAAAATATCTGGAGGCTCTATTCCTCTGATCAGGTACAGATTTGGAACTAAGCGGCAGCACTATGAGAATGTAGGCACTGTGACTGTTAAACAATCACAGCTGGGGAGGAAGTGATAATGGAAAATGCAAAGGGAGGAATTTCTAAGTTAGTGATATTACTATAGGAATTTGTAGCATCTCCTAGTGGCTAAAGGAGTTGGGGTTTGCCTAACAGCCCACCCAGGTACCCAGCTTTTGATTTGTTCAAAGTCTTTTGAAAGCATGCACACCATAAGTGTTGAGTCAAAAGGTGAGTGAAATGTAGAAGACACTTACGCTGTTACCCTTGGGACCGGGAGCACCACTGGGACCCTGAGGTCCAGCTGGACCACGAGCACCAGGGAAGCCAGGAGCGCCAGCAATACCAGGAGCACCCTAAAAGAGAGGGCAGAGATGGTGAGGCAAATGGTAAGAGAGGGTGCTGATAAAATAAAGGGAAGCACTGTTAGGTGGAGATAACTTACAGTGGCGCCTTTGGCACCAGGTTGACCATCAGAACCAGGGTTGCCCTGCAGCAGAAAAGGAAGAGAGAAGGGTCATAATCAACATCATTGTGAAAAAGATTCTGAAACATGTCAGAATGTAAAATAAAAACCAAAAATGAATTGAGAGTGTGGCTTACAGAAGGACCAGCAGCGCCAGCAGGACCAGGTGGGCCAGGTTCACCACGGGCACCTTGTGGGCCTTCACTACCACGAGCACCTTGGGCACCAGTTTCACCCTGAGCAACAAGGGAAAGAATAATAATAATGAGTGTAAATACTTTTTCTCAGGTCTGGTGGCAACATGTTTCTTCTCAGCCAGACAGTGCTATGCCTCACCTAATTCTGAGGCTTCATAATTTTGCCTTCTTGTCAGGAGTACTGTTTCAGTTCTATAAGGCCTATGACCTGGTTTGTTGGGGCCTCATGCCTCCCATTGATCCCCAGAGATCAGAGCCTTGAGGTCTTCTATCTAAGAAGTCTTTTCAAGGCCTGTTGTGTTCCACTGACACCTCCTCCTAAGCCCTTTGCTTCAGAACTTCTGTGCTTGTTGCTTTTTATGGTTCCATCTTATGGTGCCCTAATAACCTTTGAACCCTGCAAATTAAACTGAACGTGTAGCAATGGGTTGCTTCTTTTTCACATCAGCATCTCTCCAGGGGTGTATGCATCAGACAGTGGAGTAAGAAAGAACATGGTCAGTTTACCCCTTCTGATTTCTATTACTTATTAAAGCACACAGAGAAATAACTATGCAGAACCATATCCTTTCTAGTATATAAGAAGTAAACTACTCCAGTCTACAGATTTCTCAATCCTGATTCCTTACTGGGGAATTATCAGAGCTTCTCAGTAATAGAAGCAGGATACAAAGAGTGTGTGGGAGAGGTTTTTAAAAATCAGGCATATCATAGTGATTGAAGAATAGTCCATAATTCATCTTTAAGAGCAAGAAAATACTTGTGTCTGCTGTACTAAGAAATCTAAGGCAAAAATGACTCCACAGAAATCTTCATTTTAAAAAAAAGTGGGGAAAAACTGACACCCCTCCTCCCCAATTGGCTCTTTTTCTGAACCATAGTCTTGAAATCAAATGGATGAGGTTTTGTGAGGTTGTAATCCTCACAAAAATTACTTTAAAATATCAAGGGACTCAGATGTCCTTACCTTAGGGCCAACGGCACCAGGGAAGCCAGGGGGACCAGCTGGACCAGTGGGGCCCTGAAAGAAGAAAGAGAAGATATTAAGTGATGATTATAGGGCTTTCCTTCGAGTCTCAGATTAACAGATTCCCAACATTGGCCAACAATGGGCAGTAATGGGCAGAGGTTGGCCTTTGCTTTGGAACAAGCAAAGGAAACTGGAATGAAACAATCTGTTCCATCCCATAGTCCATTAATTATAGACACAGGATTATCCTGCAGATTCATGTTTTGCATAGGCCGAGTGGCTATGGCCAAAATTTTGTATGGCCCTTTCTTCTCTGCAAGAAAATAATCCACACTCAGGCAATATTAAGAAGAAGGAGAGAAGTAGCAAAACTTTGCAGAAGTACTTACTGGGGGACCAGCAGCACCTGGGGAACCATCATTACCACGAGCGCCCTGTAGGAGAGAAGAGGAAAAAGCCTTTGAATTGCAGTCAACTTTTTGCCAAGCTGTAGAAGAGATGGAAGCTGGTTGTTGATGCCAGTCCACCAAACACCACTAAGATGTAGCAACCTAGAAATGCAGAAGGATATACTTACAGCAGGGCCAGCAGGGCCAGGGCGACCTCTCTCACCAGGAAGACCACGGGGACCCTGGTCAAAGGAAGGAGGAATAAGATCAGAGGATGGAGAAAAAGCAGCTTTGTTCATTGTCTCTTTGTTATGCATTTATCCTTTCCATTAACTTGTCTGTTCTCAAGGACCTACAACCTATTTCTATAATGCCACCTTCTCACTGGTGGTGAAGGATTCCTTTAATCATGAGGAAGAGACAGTGATTGAGAGAGTGTTATTTGAAAGTTTTGTGACACCTGGAAAACTAACAAGTTTTATTTGATGCAAGTGTTTATGGTCCAATGCTGATATCATAACATGCCAGAGTGTCTCTCTTCATACATCTTATGTGCTTCTGACTTGAAACTATTTTTTAATTCCCCATTTTTCCTATGATACCTCCTTCTAATTATATCTTCCTATTATTCTGGCACTGCCTGTAACTTAAAGGCTGAGGAAATATTCTTGAGGAATCCATTAAGCCAAGTTATTGCCCTGTGGCTTTCCCCACTCATAAGATACAAACACTCAGTCCTGGCATGCCTTCTCTGGCCTTACTATCTGAAATATCACTTTCCCACAAAGTAATGCTTCATCTTGCCTGCTGTGTTTCCTTGATCATGTCAATATGTTCTATCCCTGGTGTAAGAGGCAGCTACCTCTCATTTAAGATTGGATTCAGATGGAACATTTACATTATATTTCAGGGTTGCTGTGCATTACTCATCACACAGAACTCATTCATCTGAAAGTTTTCCCCCAGACATTGTCCATGGGAAAAAAGTAATAAAAGAAGCCTACTGGACACCTTTGAGACAAATGAGGCCCATGAAATTTTCAACATTGCTAAAGCATGTTGAGAAAAGAGTTCAGCTGAATCCATTCTCAAAGCACAAAGCTTGAATGGTGTTTTCCTAGTATGTAGAACATATGAAGATGCCTTATAGTAAGTCAGATTATTGATCCATCTAGCCCAATAATGTCTATTCTGGTTGTGTCAGTATTTCTGTGGAGTCTAGGCATCATCTTCACCATCACCTGGTACCTTTCAAATGGTCATACCATAGATTGTCACTGGGCCCTTTTGCATGGAAAGCCTGTGCTGTATCACAGCCTCTCTCTCTTTTGCTTTGGAGAAAAGGAAGTTTCCTCCATTTCTGTAACATCACCTGTACATCTTTTTGCTGATATTCAACCTAAGCTTGTAAGATAAGGATGGATAATAACAATCTATAGAAGAATGATGGCTGAATATACTCACCACTTGTCCAGGAGCACCATTCTCACCAGGACTACCAGGCTCACCCTAAGAATGAAGACAGAACCAATATTCAATACATAATAGGAGGGAATGGAATTGTTTATAAAATGAAGGAGACTATCACTGAAAGTGAATTCTCACCTTGGGGCCAGCTGGACCAGCATCACCTTTAGCACCATCAAGACCACTGAAACCCTAAAGTGAACAGAATGGATGGAAGGAGAGAAAAGAGAAATATTAGAATCAAAGAAGTAGGTCTAGAAAAGATGATGGCTGTCCTATTACAGTCATCAGCTAGGAAAGCTTTGGATCCCAAGATATCTAGCTTAACCAAATCATTTCCATATTAGCAACATTACAGTGGCTACACAAGTCTACATCTTGTAAGTGCCAGGAATGAGAGACCTCCTTGGATATAAGAAAGACAGGATATAAATGTACATCCACATGTTCAGCTATCACAAGAGCAACAGCATCCAGGTTATCATTTTAAGGGTTTTATTCATTTTGTCTAATCAGGATTAAGCTATCACTGAGATGGGAAAGAAGGACTTCATTTCAAATGGCCACCTTCATGTTTGTAATGAATGCCAGGACCAAGATGGTGAACATCTCTTGGTGGAGATCACAGGTGGTGTTTTGTGTCCTGATGGCACACAATTCCTAAAAACTACCAAAAGGACATGCCTACCTACTCTGAAGTAATAAGGTAGTCTTGGGATGCTATGAATTACAAGATTCCTGATATGAACTAGAGGTTAGACACTTAATAAATACTTACTCTGTGTCCCTTCATGCCTGGCAGGCCAGCAGTTCCGGGAAGACCACGGGCACCCTAAAGAAGAATAAAAAATCATGTAGAAGAAACCAAATGGAAAAGGAGACAATCAAACCTCATCCGTCTAAGTATTTGTTGGATACATGTAGAAGGGAACTTTTCACACCAGGGACTGGCATATGATGGACACATCTTTATTCTGTGTTTCAACAGTATCCACAACACTGTGCAGGATAATAATTTAAAAGCTCTGAGAGATTTAAGTGTGACAGATATTAGTATTCTGGTTTGGTCATCTTAGTGGCTCAGTTTTATCCTCCAGCCATGCGTGAATGTTACTGTTGAATGCTCTTCAAGATCAAAGGTTCTGAAATGTGACTACCCAAGAAGAACTCATAATTCCCAATCTGAGATGGAGCCTACCTGCATTCGTCTAATCTGATGATACAGTATATGGAGTGAATTGGGTCCAGATGTGGCTTTAAAATCCTTTCCATTTCATTCATCTTCTGGCCTCAGGTAATTTGCTTTTCTCAGTCTAATCTATTGCCTTGCAAAATTGCTGTAAGGATGAGTTGAAATAGGGATTTCTTCTAAGATGTCCTTGCATTAAGTAGTGGAGTGGTGATAGGAAGAGGTTGTGTGCATGTCTAAATAAATAAATAATCCCTCTGTACCAAAGCATCAAGAACTATGATGCTTAAACCACTCCACACCAATGCTGCTTACCAGTTCTTGGGCAACCATGAGTTCTCTAGATGGCATTGGATTCTACCTCTCATTAGCACCTGCCAAAATGTCAATGGCCAGGGATGCTTGGATGTGTAATTCAACAACATCTCGAAGGCCAGAGATTCACCATATCAAGCCAAACCTGCTCTGCTACAAGTGCTGGAGGTTCCATGGCTCTCCCGAGGCAACACAAGCCATTACCAAGGATGCCAATTTATCTTTCCATTAAGCTATCTGTTGTTAGGGTAGTTGTTCATGATGTGATTCTTCATAAAAGGACAAGTGCTTGACAGCTATCCCCTCATGTCCTTGCAACCAGATATCTTACCTGTGGGCCAGGAGGACCACGTTCACCAGGACGGCCAGGTTTACCAGCTTCACCCTTGGAGAAAGAAGAGAAGAGAAGATCTAAGTCAATGCTGGAACAATTATGCTTTACAACTGATTTACCAAGGGAAACGTATTAATTGAGATTCTGTCTTTTGTTATGGGGGACCTAAACTCTTGGTTTCCCATGAAGGACAAATATTTACCATAATGGACAGATGGTTAAAGTTTGCAGGGACCAATCAAAAAAGGTCTCACAAAGTCAACAAGTGTAGCCTTAAGCTTGATGCCTCTGCTAGTAGAGAAGTGAAAAATGGCCAAATGAGTAATGTCACAAAAGGAAGGGAGCAGGCCTGTTCTCTGCTGTCCCAGAGGATAGGACCAGATCTAATGGTTTGAAGTTATGGTTGGAGAGTAGATTTTGATTGAACATTAGAAGGGACTTCTTGACAATAAGGTTGTTCAGCAATGGAGCCAATTGCCTAGAGAGTTGGTGGAGTCTCCTTCTCTAGACATCTTCAAAAATATCCTGGACAGCTACCTCCTGGGGATGCTTTAGCTGCAAATCCTACATTGAGCAGGAGGTTGGAATCAATGGCCCATGGCCCCCTTCCCATTCTACGATTCTATGACTCTAAGAAGGAAAAAGGAACATGGCTGAAACTCCATCTTTTGCTGACCTAGAGTGAAAATGGAGGTTGATATTGTGGATTCCACTAGAGGAAAGAGAATGCAAGGCATCCAAAGGACATAGTATCTCCACTTTCATCAGTCAGCAGTGTCTAATGGGCGACTTCCTTAGAAAGGGTCCTGAAAGTGGGAGCCCTCCATTCATATGGCTAGATCCTTCTTGATTGTCCTGAAGGCAATGCAAGATTGGCACATCACAAATCCACTCAGTCAAAGCAACCTCAACATTCAAGTCAATGATTTGCCTGGCATTTTGGACACACCCTGCCTTTGGATCATTAAAAAGTTTCCTTCTCCCAGAAGAAAGACACAGCCACTCACATCATCTCCGTTCTTTCCAGGGGGGCCAGCTGGACCACGGGGACCCATTGGACCCTACAGAATTTTTTGAGAAGAAAAGGATGCATTAAAATCAGAACCATCAAGACATTTTTTCTCTCTCGCTCCCATTTATAACCCTGGGAGATCTTTTAAAAAGTGGGCCCAAGGAAGGACTTGTCTCTGGTATTCTGTGTTCCCATGCTCCCCCAAGTGTTGGAATATGAGAACTTCTATTAACAGAAAGGAGGATATTCCTTTCTACGCTGTTCAGCTTGGCAGTCATAATAATGAAAATGCAAGAAAAAAATAAAGAAAAGGGGAAAAAAAAGGGAAAAAAGATCAGACGGTACTTACAGAAGCTCCAGGCTCTCCGGGTTCACCAGGGGGACCTTGGAAACCTTGGGGGCCCTGGAAGAGTAAAAATACACCTATATTAGAAGGAAAGGCCTACATTCTGCACCTCTATGTATTTTGAGTGGTCTGGGGAAGAACCCAAGATTTTTCAGTTCTGAGACCCCTTTTTTCACTGTTTTCCACCCCTGCTTCTATGCCTTTTTCCAACGGTGCTCTCTTGGCTTGGAACTGGCTGTCTGCTTTGCCTGCTGCAAAATATTTTTCTGAATTATCCTGTCCTGCTCTCGCTAAATCTTTCACTGCCCTTTGCTTTCCCAATGCCCACATCTTTTTTATTTATTTATTGAACCCCTACTTTTTACACCCCATATTATTATCCCAATAGAGGCTGTTACGTTCCCTAGTAAGGATTAACTTGAATCAATGCTCATGGACTCTGGACTTTGCAAAGAAATAAAAGAGAAGAATGCTTCTGAGCATAAGCTGAATGGACAATAGAAAAACAAGGGCTATCTGTCCAGACTGGGAGAAAAGGTTGCTGCAAAAAGTCATGGATTCTGGAAAACTGGTATCCCCAGGTCTTTTTGTTTGAAAAGTGAATCCTAGAGTGGAGATGGTGCCCAAATTTAGGGCACACTATTGGTCCCTGTGGCCTAAGAAATCTCAAAGACATATGGCCACTTCCTAAATTATAGAGACTTTGGGCCCTTATATTTTAAGATGTCACAGAGACATGTGGCCATCTCATATCATAGAGAAAAGTAGATTTGGTTAAACCTTCCACTTGGCTGTCCAGAAGCCTCACAGAAGCCTTTTAACACGCATGTTAATGGAGAAGGCCACTGAACAGAGGACCAACTAGACATGCAAGATGTAAAAAAGAAATCTCTTACTAAAGCAATTTCAAATTCTGTGCTAAGATTAGCTGAATTCTGCAATACCTCAATCATTGCCAATTAAATGGATTTTTTCCGATTCACCATAATATACTGTTTCTGATATTCATAAAAATAGGTAAAATGCTGAACAGGATAGAAAATCCTTGCTCTGTGGGACACTGGAAACAATACTCATCAGTACATATGCTGAGAAATAAACAAACTAGGATTGTCAGAGTTATGAACTTTGCTTTAAGTACTATGAAGAAGTCTGTACTTTCACATTGCACCTCGAGACTGAAATGCCAAATCAGTATATCCTTGTCTGAAAGCTATTGAGAGTTTATTCTCAAGAAAGAAAGAACTTACGGGGGCACCAGGAGGACCAGGAAGACCACGAGGACCAGCTGGACCCTAAAAACAAATAGATACATTTTAAAATCAAGGTGAGAAGATATCTATAGTGTTAAAGAATAAATGAAACTGCCATCATCTTGTCTTGACGTCAATGAGTATTTGTGCACCACAGGCCTGGTGTGACAACAACCATGTTTTCTTGATGTCACTTGATCATTTCAACTTCCTACCTAAACATATATTTAAGATCTTTCTTTGTTATGAATTAGGTTTTGGCATCCCTCTCTGTCATTTGCTGAATTGCCTTTCCTCCATATTATCTAAATAATCTTTCCATCCTTCTTGGTTCAGGTTTCACATGCATTTTGACGACATGCCTGCTTTTGTTGTTGCAGTGTTAGTGGCTAATTGTGACCAACAGCTTTCCAGCTGATTGGTGTGTAGTTGTTATTTTTTACCTAATGTGAGTCTGTAACACAAAATGGGAGGTTTCTACTTGAGGAAAACATCTGAGGAATGTTAAGAAATACAGGAATTAAATCACCAAAACCAATAATGTACCTGAACAGTGATTACGTATTGCTAAGAGGCTGCTTTGTTTGAAGTCATATTAATGGGTGCTTTAATTTTTTTTTAAAATAGGAACTATTTTATTTTTTAAAATAGGAACTATTTATTAAGGCACTATCAGTCAGCCTCAGTTCCAGCTTCTTTTATGGAGGTATTATCACAGACCTGAATCTGAATTGGATGTAATTTTTCAACACTTGGGAAAAAACATTACAGATTGCATCTGGATTTAGTCATACTTTAAGCAGACCCACTGAAATCATTAGGATGTAAATGACTCATAAATAACTCAAATTTCACTGATTTCAACACTGGCACACTTTCTGATTAAATCAGAATCCAACCCATTGGGATTTGATGGACTATAGCTCTCATCATCCCTGATCATGGGCCTTGCTGGTTGGGGCTGATCAGAGTTGGAATTCAACAGTTAGTCTCCACTTGACATAAACACATTACTGCAGATATAGCTATCATGATTCTTAATTCAATGAATTTATATTCCCACATTCCTTTTCCACATGGGAAGTAAGATTTTTAGTTCTTATCTTATTTGGCCTTTTCGGTAACGTGTCTTCAGAAAGAAAAAGAAAAAGTATGGATATTTTTGATTAGCTGAGTGTATGAGACAAGCATCAGCAGACAAAACATATCCTTATCTATGTATCTGTCTTTGTATGGTGTTTCCATTCTGCCCTGTGGATTAAGAAGCTGAACAGGCCTAGATTTCCCATAGTACACCAATTTCTTTTCTCAAGTTTGCTTCCCACCTTATTTGTTCCTCACTAAAATCCTCACCTAACAATTTCCCTGAATCATCTCCAAGCCATCAACACTTACCATGGGGCCAGGAAGAGAGAGACCACCAGATTTTTCATCATAACCATAAGACAGTTGAGGAGCGAAGTTCTATCACAGAGGAGGAAGACGAAGATGAAGGGAAAGACAGAGAGAGAAAGAGAGCATGTTATTAGGGTTCAAAAAAAGCAAATTGTCCATAAATTGGAATAATCAAGTTAACTGGAGAAAGCCAACTTACTCCGCCAAGGCCAGGGGGTCCTGGAGGGCCTGGGGGTCCTGGGAGTCCAGGTTGTCCAGGAATGCCATCTCTGCCAGGTGGGCCTGGGAGTCCCTGAAGACAAAGACAATGAGAAGACATCAATGGGCATGATGACACCATACCATCATTTCAGAATGGGCTGAAAATTCCTCTTTCCTCGGGTAAATGTGAACAAAGATCTGTCTATGCCTTTCCTCTCCGCCTCAGTAGAAAACAAGAGGCAAATTTGGCTGGGAAATTTCTGGAGGATCAAACCATTGAGGAATGGTGATGGATTAAACCAAAAAGGGCATATGATGCATTAAAAACCATAACAGTTGGACACTCAGAATTGCTCCGATTTAGTATGGGTCTTGTTTTGTGAAAGTTACAATTATTTCCTCCCCCACTCAAAAATCTTTTCAGATGATGCCAGGAGTGGCAAGACAATGGAAATATGAATATGCTTTCTACAAGATGGGGATGGGGAAGAGTGGAAAAAAACAATTTAAGCGGACATGACTTCTTCTCATCCAGAAATGGAAATTTCAGAATTTTGAACAGTTTGTTATACTTTATGACCATTTCATGCATTTTGTCATCCTATCTTCTGCCTTGCCTTTTTTAAAAAAGAAATCATAATATGAGATATCATCAGCTGAAGCTTAATTATAAATACATACCCTGTCTCCTTTTGGGCCTTCATCTCCTTTAGGACCCTGTTGCATAGGAACAAAATTGCAATTAGTGTGTGAAAAATTCAGATAACAATGCAGCCAATGGAATGGAATTTAGGATTGCAAAAAAGATAATTTACCTCTACTCCACCTTCTGGGTAGGGTACAGAGGCACCTTGAATACAAAAAGAAAAGTACTATTACGAATCTGAACAATCCCTATCCAGAACTAATCATTGTCAACCACAACCATTGTAAAGCTAATCAAACTAACTTAAATTCCACTGTGCCTATCAGAATCCGCATGGCTTAATTTGTTTAATGTGTTTGAGCAAATCTTAGTGTTGCATAGAATCAGCTGAGTGACAGTATTGGAATACATTGGTCATTACTATAATTTAAGACCTATTGGTTTTATTGGGTCTACTGGTTAAGGGAGGACTCACTCAGAATGAACTGGGTTTTTCCTCTTGTTGCTGAACATTGAAGTATATTTTGATAGAACTGGCCACTCTTGTTACTGAAGAAACCATTTGGTAATCCAAAGAACATGATTATTTTTTATCAGACAGACTTTAAAGAAATTCACATTCGAAAGGATGGAATCCTGCCAGATTACTTCTCACAGTCTAGTATTTTAACCTCAAATAGATTTAAGATTATTTTGATGCCATAGTCTAAAGACCTCTGCTTCCCTCTCTCTGAAAAACATTCCTGGCCCTACAGACTTTGCCTTTTTTGGAGGGGGGGGGTTAACTTTCATGGATGAATGCAAGCTACACATACAAATGCATTTATAAAATTATTACATTAAATCTAAATTAGTAATCATGAGAGGCAATCAGATCTGCAGCCTTAGATCATAGCAATGGTGTGTCATTGTTGTTTGCAATGAAAACAAGGTTTTAGATAATGGGAGAGGTATAGATGGTGGGTGGATAGGTGAGTGGACAGGTAAGTTATGGATAAATGAATGAACACAATTAGAAAAGAAAGAGGAGGTGAATCTGTATGTGGGTGGATAGTTGGATGTATGATTACATGTTTATGGACTGCTGACTAAAATGAGAAAAGGAGAGGAAACTGGTATCTTGATGGACAATGGAGTACATTAGTAGAAGGTGGATGGTTTGTTTGAATAAATGGTGAATTAGTGAAATAGATTAGACTAACTAAATATGTTTGTGGACAGACAGCTTCTTCAGTACCTTGATAGGACTACTGTTAAGGATGGGTGGTTGTGAGATGGAAGGAACTGTGAACAATTATGATGGGATAAGTGGATGGGCAGGAAGGAGAAGTGTAGGTTAGGTCAGTACCTGACTCAGGACAGACTGGACAGCATTCTCCAAAGGGGATCTGAGGATTTTCACAGTCCATTTCATCACAGACCAGGTCATCGCAAAGGATGTTGCCGCTGTCACACACACAGATCTGGCAGGGTTCAGGTTTCCAAACGTCTCTGTCATTGTACCTTAGTCCACCCTGTGTGCAGCTTCCTTCAGTTGGAACTAAAGAAAGAGGCAACAAAAGAAGCAAGATGCATGAATGAATTGTTGAAGGTTTGTCTGGAAGCCAGGAAGCATCTGCAGAATAAATGAAGCAACTATGTAGCGAATGGGATTATCTTTTTATGATGGATCAACCTGGGGAACACATCTATTTTCATCATGTTATTTCTGATTGTGGGCCTCCCTTTCCTCCCATCTCCACCTACACTGACTTCTGCATGTGTGTGTGTTTTAAAACCTCATCTGTTTTTCATCAAGTAAACCTCTAGGACACAGGAAACGAGCCAGCCCCTCAATAACTCCTTCCAGTTGTTTTGGAATTTAAACAAAACCTCCGGCCAGTTGTTATATCCAATTGCTAACCTCAGCGTTCTGGAGCCAAAGCCAAACCAAACACACACACAAAAAGAGAAGGAAATTAACAACCTTCTGAATAGGAAAAGAGATAGGGAGGGAGAAAAGGAGACAGACAGGAATTCATATTGAAGGAGGACCCATGTAGGGGAAGAGTGGTATCCCGTTGACATTACATGGCCTTAGGAAATCTGATCTGCTGCAAACAATTTTGGAAGGAGGGACAGCCGGCAGGAGGGATAGCCGGCAGGTGGAAACCATGATCCAGGGAGGTTCATAGGCCAGGTGCGATGGCCTCCCCACTGGCTAAAATTTTATGCCATCTTGTTTGGAAATCAACATCTGGTGGACTTGCCAATATTAAATAGAGCATGACTATCCAAGCCAAGGATGACATCAAGAAGAAAAATGCCAAAGAGAAATGACACTAAGAAGAAGTAAGGAAATTTTGCTAATGCTTTTTTTCAAAAAAAAAAAAAAAAAGAAAGAAAGAAAGGAAGGAAGGAAGGAAGAAAAGAAAGAAAGAAAATAGCAAATATGAATTATTTCTCCCATTGTGGGGTTAGTTTCTTTTAAAACAGAGTAGTGGACTCTTGTTATGGATTACTTCCCCACGTCATTGGGAGCTGTTTTACTTTATGGTCAGGGGAAGAAAAAGAAAGCAACATCGTGATTCTGGAGGATTTAAAAATAAAAAGTAAGGGAAGGACCAGAACAATTTTGTAACATGAAACTCACATCTACCAATACCTTCCTGGAATGTTGCAGGAAAATCACATCAGCCACAAGATGGCAGCAAAACTCACACAACTGGATACAAGACATCATTTGACCTATTCTCTGCTGATGGTACGTTGATTGTTTTTTCCCATTGGGGATGAGGAACTGTTGACTAACCACAGTTAGTTGTTGATCCCAGGCTCATCTCTGTTCAGTGATGGTCCAGTTCAGGGCCATATTGGATAACCCCACCCCAGGTAAGGCTATATGCACTTTCCTAGCTCAATGCAAGTCTCCTGGTGGCCACTAGATGTCGCCATTGGACTTTGCCAACTGGAGCAAGTCATCCTTCCCAATCCTTTACTATCCAATTGGCTTTGTCTATGAAGTGATGTCTAGACTTTTTGTGCTTTATAGGTTGCTGAAACATTTTCCTTATGAATCATCTCAAAGTCCTCCTCCCCCTCCCCGAACCTAATACTTTCCTGATGGCTTTTGCAGACTTCTTCGTGGCAGGAAAATAGCCTCCTACCCTTCTCTCCTGCCTCACGACTGTTCTGCCTTAGCTTTCCAAGAATACAGAATGGGTTTTCCATCATTCATTGTACTGCACCCCCTTTCTTGTCTCCCCTCCCATGATAATCCACTCCCAATTCCACCCGCCTGCCCACCCTCTCTTTGACTGAACTTGGCAAGGAAATGCAGGGCTTCTATTTGATCCAACTTGTTGCTTTGCCCCAAGGGACATGTTTGGAAAGGAGAGAAGGAGGGGAGGAAAAGAGACCAAATAAAGCATGCCCAAGGCTATACACAGCTGGTTAAGTTTGCCTTTAAAAGTGGCTCCTTTTCAACACAGAGCACTTCCAGATAGCTGGTGGAAATAATACTTCACCCCCCCCCCCAACGCTTTCAAACTCCTTTTCTCTCCCTGCTTTCATACCATTCCCAGATGCTTACGGAAGGTCATGAACATTTGTTGACCTTTTCCTCCAGACCAGATATAACATGCACTTTCTTCCCTAGGTCTTATCTCTAGGTTATCCGAGCCACAGCCCTGGGCAACAGGGATTTCACTTAGTTTACCAAACCAAAACATTTCTTTCCCCTATCTCTCCTTTGGCAAATTGTTCAGCAGAAATGGCTTGACCCCACCACCATCACCTCTTGCTCTGCATACCGCTGGATTCTATGCATTTTGGAAGTTGCGGGAATGGCTTTGCATCTCAACCGAAGCAGATAAGAAAGCCGGGGGAAAGATTTTTCTCCATCCCTGTCTACACCCGACGGCAATAAAAAACAGCTGCTGAGCATGTACGCAGCACTGAGAAGTACGTAAGTTGCGAATGGTACTTACTGTCTTCTTCGCCTTGGCCATTGGTGAGTAGAACAGTTGCTGCTATCAAAAGCAGTAACCGGGAATCCACAAAGCTGAACATGTCTAAATATTAGACATGAAGACTCTTTGTATCCTGGGTTCTGCTTTAGTGTCCAGTCATACAGGGATGGTCTGATTTATGTAGTTCCACTCCAGACCCCAGCAGAAACTTCCTACTGACTCTGTCAACTTCTTAGGCTCCCCTTTTATATGGTCCAGTGTCCCAGAGGTGGATCCCTTCTTCTCTTGCTTCTGAGTACTGTGGGGGGATCTTGGGCCAGCCCCTTAGCCAATCAGAGAAGCCCAGCCTACCCCCCCCCCGACACACACAGACTGCACACATAGGCACCCACTCCCAAAAAGTTGGAGAAGCAAAGCCAAGCCCCTTTCTAACCAATCACAAAAAGAATGGGCCCTGGAAGTCTTCCTTCCCCAAACCAGTGGATTTTCCAGATTGGCAAAAGATTCTGCAGCAGGAGGCAGGAATATAACTGGGGGTATGGTTTGGGTCCCTCTAAGTGTATCTGCTTATGGCGGAAGGGGACTTAAGAGAAAATTAAGGGAATGCATTAATGTCAATGTCGAGGGAGATACCAGTAACTAGAGGATTTGAAAGTGCAAGGCTCTTGCAAAAGTTGAATCTGAGAAGGCTTAAGAGATTAGAAAAGTGTAAGGTGGAATCTAGACTGCTTTGGCATGAACTAACAAAGCACCTGTGAAGGTAGGGCAACAGAGGGTGGTATAGAGCAAAATGTGTATTTGTTTGTGTGTACCTCTTCTTAAAACAAAAACAGAGCAAAATTTCTGGGACTATGTGTGCTTTCACTGAATTCCATCCAATCCTCACTGTATCATAATTTGATGCAGTTATTTGATCTTACTCTTTCTCTGTTTAGCTATTATCTATAGATCTGTCTGTCCATCTGTCTCTTCTCTCTCTCGTTCATTCCCTTTTTGGAATAACTGAAACTTAATTTTTAAAAGAAGAAGCACGTACAACTTTAGGGACAATTAAAGTATGCCATTAAAAATTATATGCCATTAAAGACTTTTTTTTTAGTCCTAGAGGTAGATCCCACCTTCATATTGAATAAGAGAAGAGACAGCTTGAAATTATTGACAAAGGACTGAAAGATGTAGATGGGGCAAAACTGCTGGGGAAAGGGACATATCTGCAATTTCAGCAATCCTTTGTGTGGTCCGGGTCTCTCAAAGCATGTTCCTTGATCTTCAAAAGCTTCTCTGTTCTTTCCTCTGTATGCGTGGGAATTCCATCTGTGAATCACAACATACGTGGGGCTCTGGGAGAGAATGCCTGGACTTAGTAGTGCTTGAGGAAAGAACATCGGATCTTGATCATTAGCTGGAAATTCCACAAAAATCAATGATCAATAAAAGAATGGCAGACGTATGATATCAAAGAGCGCTTCAGATCATTGCACATACATTTCATGAAACCAACACAAGTTGAAAAACCTTGCATTTGCTATTGTGGATTAGTGTTTCTATACATCATAGCTATGGCCTCCCAGGTTCCACATATACAAAAGTTTCCTCCGGTTAGTTCATTTTTCTACACTATATGGTCCACCTATATTTAAAGATACCCATGTAGGAGGAAGCATATAAGTCAGGGCAGAGTTTAAAAACTAGCACATTTAAAATACCTGCTACATAACATATCAATTTAAATATATATATATATATATATATATTTACTTATGATCCAGTCCAACTGTTTTTTGTTTGTTGTTTTTGTTTCTGGTGCATACTAAAATCACAAAGTTTCTGTTTCTACCCCCAACTTGTATAGTTGTAATTTCACTGAGAATCTCCTAAAATAATGACTTTTACTAGAAACTAATAAAAACAGCGTCATTAGGCTTTGTGTCAATTATTTTGTGGTGGTCAAAGTGGGTAAAGCTCAAAATCAAATGGCAAAGACGCTTTCTGACTCAAAGAGAAGCATTCCAAGAATCTCAGGGAAAAATCCAAAAGCTGATTTCTTATTAGCCAGCCACACTCCTCTTGTCTTGTGGATCCTGAGGGCAGAGTCTTTTTTTTTGGGGGGGGGGGGGAATGGCAAAGATCCATGACTGTTCCAAAGCTCAAAGAGCCACGTTGGTTGGAAAAAGAAGGAGTATAGTGACAACACCACACAAGATACTGTACAATTTTTAGAAGCTGCAATTACTGGTGCATATAAATGCGAGTGTGTGTGTCTTTACCAGACTATGGTAAACTGTACCTTTCAATCTCAACTCTAAAATGAGGGCCAGAATGCTTCTAAATGAAGGACATCCTGAGACAAAACACTTGGAAAGACAGGGCAACTTGAAGGAAAGTAAACATTCAATTTAAAAAAAAATGCACATAGAAGTCTATCTCTGTATGTTTGTTTTTAGATGAACTGATGTGCAATAGGATTTGGAATCTGTTTCTTCAGGTTTTAAGGAATCAGTCTCAGTTTCTCTTTTGTGAAACACATATTCTGAAAAGTTATAGAATCATAGAGCTGTAGAGTTGTAAGCCACTTCCAAGCTCCGCTCATAACTTCATTCAACGAAGTTGTAAGGCACTTCTAAGCCCTGCTCATATGTTCATTCAACAAAAAATATTGCAAAAGCCAAGATGTCTTTGCAAATTGTTTAGTGGTTTGGTAAGAAAACAATAGATCTTAGCAGGCAAATTCTACAGAAATTCTACAGAAATATTGCTAACTGGCAATACCCTTAAAATGGAGTTAAAACTATCAGTTTCAACGACTGGAATCACTTGAACAATTTAACAACTGGGATCACTTGAGTGGTTGTGTAGATGGTTAGAGAAGAAATAGGGTACAAAGGAGAAACGTGCAAATGGTTTTCATAAGGTGAAGAAAATAAAAATGGCAGCATTGATAATTTATCTGTGACTGATACAAAATCTCTGACTAGTTTGCATGAAAAGGGAAACATCAGAAAACTGGAAAGTGAAAGAATAAAGGAGAAAACAGGTTTTCTTTCTTTTGTCTGTTTGTTCATTCTTTTTAAAAAAGTGTTGAAAATGAGAAACAAAGGTAGATTCCCAATTTTGAAAAAGATAAAGAGCACAGATCTAAATAATGTCTGATAAGAATTTTTAGGATAATGTATTGGAAAGGACTTTACAACTATGCCAATGAGTTGCTCGGGAATGTGGAAACTGTGGCTGGAATCCTATTAGTTAGTCTTACGTAGAGTAGATCTGTTGAATCAATTGTGAAATGGTATGCCATTTCTTAGGTAAATCCAGTTGATTTAATTGGTGTACACTAGTCAGGACTAACAATAGGATTTTGGCTCTTGTGCCTCTTGCCTATATCTGTTGTAGCGTACTGGTAAAAGCAAATCACAGTTCAAATCCACCCAATAAGAAGGCTCACATGGTGGTCCTGGTTCAGTTACGTCTTCCACCTTAGCTAATTTGCACAATTACTGTAAACACATGTGGCCCCTGAAGGCCTTCAGTGTGGGCCTAACAGACACTCACTCCACTCCTGAATTCTACCCACCAACATTTGCTTCCTTCTCCACTTCCTTCATCATTCCAGCCAAACAATCATCCCCTCCTCCAGAATACTCCAATCATTCTTCTCTTTATCCAGTTTTCCATGGCAAGCCCCAGTCATGGAGCATGCTCAGTCCACAATGGACTTCCTCCGCTCTTTCTCTCCTCATTAGTTTTTCTGCTTCCATGAAGAAGGAAAGGTTTTGGGGTCTCCTCAAGCCTACCGGTACTGTTTTAACTGCATAAGCATCACTACTCTTCTCTGAACCTCACAATAAAAGGGAAAGATTATGATGCTGCCCTCTTGATCACCATCTTGATCATTAATACCACCTTGAATATATCCAGTCTCATCTGATTTGGGAAGTTAAGCAGAGTCAACCCTCCTTAGTATTTGAATGGGGGAAGATCACCAGGGAATACCAGGGACTTCCACGTAGGGCTAAGGAAGAATCTTGCTTAAAACCACAAGAACCACTGTGAATAAAGAGTTGACACTATTTGGCTAGATGGACCCATGTCCTGTATTCCTCTGTTACTTCCAACATCTCTATCTTCACTTAGTTCCCCTTCTCAAAGCATATGATTCCACAGCATATGCTTTGAGCTGACTTCTCATTAACTCTGCCACATGTGCCCTTATTTTCATTTTCAAATAATAAGCAAGGGGCTGACATGCCTCAGTGGGATGGATAATTTTTAGAAGAAACATGCTGCTGAAGTGTGTCAAAAGGTGCAGCATCATTCTAAGTTCAGAAGGATCTAGGTCAAGAGCCTTTTCTATACAAATCAGGGCTGCAGTCTTTTAGGTTTTGTTAGACAAGTGCCATGTGACAGATTGAGCTTCTGCCAACCTAGCAGTTTGAAAGCATGTAAAAGTGCAAGTAGACAAAATAGGTACCACCTTGGTGGGAAGGTAACAGGGTTCCATGCAGTCCTGCTGGCCACATGACCATTGAGTTGTCTTTGACAATGCTGGCTCTTTGGCTTAGTAATGGAGATCACCATCCCCTATAGTCAGATATGACTTGACAATCTTGTCAGGGTTAACCCTTTACCTTTACCTTTTTTTTTTTTTTACTTTAAAGAAAAGCTTTATTCTAACTAAGGAGTTTTAGAGTAAATGATATCATTACATATAGGACTCTTTGTCTTACAGGCACAGAAAATTTAAGTTACAGAATACAGTCACTTCAGCCAAGCCAGAAAAGAACCAAAACTAAATAATACATGCTCCTAATCTTAGGCGCAGTACAGATGACCCAAAAGGGCCATCCCCGTGCCGTGATTAGGGCTGGGGAGCATGCAGCATCTGCAGCATTTGCATGCTCCCCAGCCCTAACACGTATGGGCGACACCATTTTTAAATGGTACCATCCATACGGGCGTGCTGCCATGATGTCATGGTGCATGCTGTATTTAGATGGTGTGGCGTGCGCCTGACATCATTGCACTTCAGGAGGGTTTCCTTTCTGCGGCGCAAGAAGAAGCTCCAAAACGAATCTCCTTCTTGGCACTTGTTCTTGGCGCGGCATTCACACGACTGCGTCAAGGAGCCTGAGCATGGTGGAGCATTGTGGATGGTGGGGTACAGCGGGCACCCAGGGCACCTGCTGCACCCTGCTTCAGGCCACAGAGAAGCAGCAGTTTGCCGCTTCTCCGTGGCCTGGGGACGCAGCGGATTGGGGCCTTTGGGGCAGCCATTGAGGCTGCCCTGACCCCAATCTGGCGCTCAAAGGCGCCTACAGACTGCCCCTTTTGGGCAGTCTGTAAAGGCCCATACTTACAACTCAAATGACATTTGTAGTCCTTGATGTTTCTGGATGCTGGGGGCCTGGACTCCATTGTCCAGTTCTAGCAGATCCTTAAGGTCTATCTCGGGGCAGATAGACCCCAAAGGTAGAAAAAGAAGGACTCATGCCTCGTGTTGCAGAGAAGCTTTTTTAAAACCTTCCTTCTGACCTTTTAGAAAGATTTGAAGGGACGCAAGCAGCTCTTCCCTGTCTTAGAATGACCACAATGACTGTGTTGGATCTGGCCTAGATTTCCAGGCCATGCAATTGTCTGAGAGCAGTGGCATAAGAACAGCAGAGTAGTGGATAGGTCAAAGAGATCCATATGGTTCTATATCTGTGTACTGATCCTCTCCCCCTTTCAGAAAGTTATCACATTACACACACTTGTATATGTGCACAGGTACCATTCTGTTTCATCTTGTTTGGCATCAGAGAGACTCTGCCTGATTAAATAAAAAATAAACTCATTTCGATCAAGGTGAGCAGCTGTGTCCTATGTCAACATGAAACTTGTTCAGGGATGTAGCAGGAGACTCCATAGAATACCTGTGAGGTGAAGCCCAGGTGGCCCTGTTAATTTCCCTCCCCTTTTCCCTTGGATATGCAAACTGACTCAAGCTAAATGGGATGCTTTCTAATGCTAGGCAATCCTTACCTAGATTCAGTCTTTATAAGCCATCTGGGCTCAGTGGGCATGTGGTAGCAAGGAAGCATTTATATGTCTACAAGTGGTTTTCCTGTGCTTGTAATCTTGTTGCATGTGAAATGTTGGTCTCTCTCACACATTCCTTATTGTATTTCCCAGAGCTTAGAAATATTCCTGTTTAAAACTAATCTCTCTGAATCCCCCAGTCATTATGGCCAGATGCTATGCTGTCTGGGAGATTATGGAGTTGCAATAAAGAAGTAACATTTCTAAGATCTGGGACCTTTTGATACCACATGATCCTGATGCTATACTTTCACTTCAACTACTATGGCTGCATCCTATGAATTCATGCAGTTTGTAGTTTGGTGAAGTACTAGAACTCTCTGGCTGAGAATTCTAAAGACCTCTCCCTAAGATAAAAAATCTCAGGAATCCAGAGGATGCAACCATGTTAGTTAAAGTGGAATCATAGTGCTTTAACTGTGTAGTGTGAAAGTACCTCTCATATTGCCCCCCCCTGGGAATACTCACCATGATGAATGGCTACTTTGGAATTCACATGATAATTTCTTCACAAAATAATTTCATGATAATTTCTTCACATTTTTCATCTGCTTTTAAGAATGTCCCAGTTTTTCTCTCTCCCTTCCCTTATTGCTCCTTCATCCTCAGTGTATTTCAGTTGCTGCAAACTGACTTCAAAGTGCAAATGTAGTTTACACTCAATTAACTCAGTTGGGAGAGGAAGGAGTCTTGCCGTTCCCAATAGGCTCAGGCAAAAACAAACTTCTGCACCCTCTCATAATTTGTGTGCTCTTCCTCATTAATAGCCATACTTTGATGTTGCTTGGCCATATGTATCCCTGTTTTCATCTGTGGAATTTGGAGCATAACATGGATAAATTCGCATTCAAACCTGGTGAGGACAAACTTCACTGGTATCTCTACTGCTGCACCAATGGGTGGCGAGTGGCCCATTTGTAACAAGTATTACCGTTGCAGCATTTCCTTCTTTGACGTGCACTGTCATTTTAACACAGCTGTAGTCACAGCTGTAGTCCACTCTTCCTGTAAAGGAGCTTAAGGTGTTTTACACAGAGATTCTCTGGTTGCATTTTTTTTTAAAAAAATTATTAAATGTACCTCTGAGCCCGAGATAACTGAAATAAAAGTAAATAAACTTTAATATTAAATTGTAAAAACACAGTTTTATCACAACTCTGAGTACAATACAATTTCAAATCTCTAAGAGTGGCAAATGCCACAAAACCTTTCAGTTTAAAATCACAGAGAGCAAGTACCTGTTTAAAGTCTCACAATAGCATGCTGTAGCAAGGTTTAATCTAAGACTTATGGATGTTAGTCGGTGATTGTAGGGACTGAACAGGGTATGACTTGCATATCCATCCCATGGATATCTCATAATTAAAAATATATGAATCCCTGAGTCAGGGTGGTTTGAATCTTGTACTATGGCTCTGAAGATCATGGTTTGATTCCCCGCTTGGCCATGGAGCTCACTGTCTGACCTTGGGCAGGTCATACTCTCTCACCCTCATAGAAAGGCAATGGCAAATCTCCTCTGAACAAATCTGGTCAAGAAAACTCTATGATAGCTTCCCCTTAGGGTCTCCCTAAGTCAGAAATGACTTGAAGGCCAACCTTCAAGTCCAAACAACCAAACAAAGGCTGTCATTATAAGTACACACTCACAAGAGAAGTCCTACTGAACTCAATAGGGCTGAAGTCTGGGCCACCATGAATAAGAATGTGCTATTAGAAAATGTTGTGAAATAAAGAATATATTATTCCTATAATTATCTCAGAAAAGGTTCTGAAACAGAGAATGCCCCCCCCCCACAGAGACAATTTATATGCTTCCTTCCAATTTTCCTGTAAAAAAAAAATGAATTTTACAAAGTTTAGAATCAGCCAGAATAATTTCCAAATATGTAACACAAACATATGTGTTACATATGTAACACAGACTTATATAGTCTACATATATATGTCTGTGTTACATATGTAGAAATTATTCTGGAAGCAGAAATTGGGGTAACCTGGGGCCCATTCATATCACACAATCAAAGCACTATATTATATGTGGTAATAGGGAATATGATGGCTTGTATGAGTCTAACTTTTGGGTTCTGTATATCTCTGCATTTTAGAATCTTTTCTAGTTCTTTCATAGCCACCCTATGATGGCACAAAGCAACAACAAGAAAGTGTCTCCTTTTTCATTCCTTCCACACAGGATTCACAAGCAGGGCCATTTCCCCAAACCTCTCCTTGCTCTTTGAGCAGATTTCCCATTACTACATTTTTATTTTGATGTCTTCAAAATCTACAAAATCTTCTTGAGTCAAAGCGACACGTCAGAAGGAAGAGGCATAGGTTTTCATCTGGCACCTCTGACTCTATGTGTGTGCACGATGGTATGTGTGTTTTAATAGGCTGCAATGAAATGCAAGGATACTCCACCAAAGCAACTAAAACTCTTTTTTCCCCTCCAGCAACACTAGAGACTCCAAATATCTGGCCAGTTTTCAAGGCGGTATTGCTGCATCCCAGACACGTTGCAGGAGAAACTTCCCCCATCTCCTCCTCCTTCTCTCATCAAGGCTGCTTTTTTGGAAACTTGAAAAAGCTGGAGCCTTTCCAGATTGAAGATGTGTCTTTAATTTTTGCAGCATGACCAAAAAGAAAAGAATGTCATCATATTCTCTCATATATGTATATGTGTGTGTGTGGGGAGAGAGAGAGAGAGAGAGAAGGCGGGAAAAAAATAAGTCTGGGCAAATTGAGGGGGGCAGGAGAGGGATGCCACCTCATCACTTGGAGGGAGCAGTTTGGGTTCAGGACAGGAATGTGATGGGTTTGCTGGAAAATAAAGGAGGAGAAAAAGAACTGGGAAAGAAAGAAAGGGGGGAGGAGAGAGGCGTAAAGTCATCCTTTCTTTAGGAAAAGGAGGCTGGAGGGAGAGAGAAGTGTGTGTGTGCAAATGGAGAATTCAATGCAGTGGTGGCTGGGCTCTGGCCTTCATGTCCTACTGGCATGTAGGGGTTGCTTTAAATGGAAATGGGGCTCACTTCACTTGCTTTAAAATGTGTTAAGGAGACCCCCTCAATTTGCTGAGTGAGCCTCCAGAATTTGCCATATACCCTCCAGTGTTCCAGTTTGGCAGGGACAATCCCAGTTAATTCTCTGTCCTCTGTCCTCCCACTTTTGCAGTTGCTGAGAGATAAGGTAAGATGGAGCCCCCCTCTTCTCTTTCACATTAACAATGTAAGGAATATTTGTGCATTTTCTATACCATGAGGAAGGGTGTCTCAACACATTGGGGTCGGGGAAAAGAATTAACTGCCATATATTTTTGTCCTGAACGACAGCAAAAAGGTGAGTGTTTTTGTCGTAAAAAATGTAGACTGAGATCCTACATTACAATCAACATTTTGCAACTTTACACATCTTTAGTTACATGGCAAAAATGCAACAAAACCCTGTCAGTGGTTTGTGAAGATGCCCATTTTGGCACCAGCAAGAGTGTTCCAATGCACATTGGGAATTGGGCACTTCTTATGCTCACTGGGCACTTTGGATGTGCATCAGGCACTCCTGTTCTGCCCTGGCACTTCTTAGCCAGAGTATGGACGCACATGGGAGAGCACCTCAATATTCATCAGTGCTCATTACAATTTGAGCTGTGGTGTTCTAGTCACTCCACTGGCCACCATGAAACAATGGACATTTATATGTTGTAATCTCATGGCACCCAAAAATAAGCTTGTTCAAATAATTCTGTTCACAAAATCTTCATCACATAGTCATGAAATGCATGCATGCATGCATGAAAGAAATTGAAAACAATGTGCAAGAACTCTCATAAAATCTTCGCTCTTTTCCATGGGCATGAAATTTCCAGTTCCACATAGAGAAGCTGAATGGACTCCTGTATGAACAATTCATGGGCATTACCAGGGAAGTGTGGGACGTGGACAGCCAGTGGAGAGGTTGTTCACTGTTTGTCCAAAGACACCCACCAACACCACCATTTACTGCCTTCCATAAGCCATGGCACCTCTGTTGTCCATGGCACCTCTGCTGTCCAGCTGGTGGGGGTGAAGTGCTGCTATCACCTGGCAACCTCTTCCAGGTCTGACAGAGTCGCTGACCAGGCTGGGAAAAGGAGGTGTTGGCAGCAGTGCTGACCATGGACTCCTTCCATTCAACAAAAGAAAAGGAGTCTGTAGAAAGGGGCTGCTTTCAAGGTCCCACCTGGAAAGAGAGTTGCTTCCCTTTCCCACCTGGGCAGCAGCCCCCCATGCCCAGAAGTAACTGCTGGGCAGCAGAAGCATCTCATCTTCATCAGTGCCAGAGACAGCCAGACTGGCGGAAGGGAGCATCTGGGGTATGTGCAATGCAGTTAGGAGGTGACAGCATGAGTTTCTGCGCTGGGGTGACACCAACCCTGTGATGCCACTGACAACATTAGAAAAGGGATAATATCTTTCACTATGCCTGAAGGAAGGGAATGACTGAGAGATTCAGAAAGAAGAGTTGGGCTTCTGCTGCTGCCACCTCACATCATCTGCCACCTGAAACAGTTGTCTTCATCTGTTTAGTGGTAGGGCCAGCTCTGCCTTTACACTGAAGAAGTTCTTGATATGTTTTAAAACCCTGGGAGATCAGGATGCTGGATCATGCGGGGACTCCTTCATGAAGCTTTCCATTGTAGAAATTCCCTTTTGCAGTTTTTGGAATGTGATGGGAATGAACCAGATATAACAGAGAGGGGAAAATTAGCATGCTATCCTATCTCCACTCACCCCCTACATTGTATGTTTATGTGTCTTCACATCGCCTGTCTTTTGCAAGGAACACTCAGAGGTGGTTTTGCCAGTTCTTTCCTCTGAATTATAGCCCACAGCACCTGGTATTCATTGGTGGTCTCCCATCCAAGTACTAACCAGGACTGACCCTACTTAGCTTCCAAGATCAGACAGGATTTGGTGCCTTAGGTTATTTGAGCTTTGAACATTGTGCCGGAGGAATACAGATCCCAAAGGACCACTGCTTACCTGAACTTGGGAAAAGATTATTATTATTATTATTATTATTATTAATTATTTTATTGCTATCAGGAGGAATCTGGGAGCTGAAACTGAAAGCAAGGAATTTGTCATAATGTTAGACAGTGAGTCACATGCATATGTAATCACTGAAAGGAAAATCAGAAGGGTTTTTTCCTTCTCTATCTTCTTTGCCCCCCCCCCCCCCCATTAATTCTGAAAAGTATTAGAAAGTTCTAGTAAAGTCTGCAAATACCATCCTTTTACAACTACTAGTTGGGACTACCGCTACTGTTACTTAGTACTTTGTATGTGTTTAAAGTGTTCTAGGAATATTATCTGAGTGAAACTTGTTCCAAGTTCTCTGAATACCTTATCTTGGTGAAATATCTCAGGCCAGCATTTTCCAGCACAAAGCAAGCCAAGCCTCAGTATGGGAAATGTGGAAGTTCTCTTCCTCTCCACACACTTGAATTGCCAATAACAGACAGGAATGTGTATAAGGCTGTAATTTTATACCTTTCTAGTCTAGCATGTTGTACTTAATCGCCGCTGCCTCCATATGCCTCTCTTCTCCATAACAGACTTATTCCTCAAGTCTTTCTTTCTTCATGACATATCTTTGTGTGGCTATGGACCTTATCACACTAGCAAAATCCCATTCAGAAACAGGATTTAAACTAGATTTAAAATTTAAAAAGCCCTAAAAATGCAGGAAGTTTATCACACGGTGTACCTGCAAACGTGAAATAATGCGAAAATAAACCAAAGGTAAAATGGGGAAAAATGGCAGCTTTTTACTTTCGGAACTTCCTGAAAGTAAAAAGCTGCTGTTTTTTCCCGTTTTACCTTCGTTTTTTTTTCTCGCATTATTTCACATTTGCAAGAATGTCATGTGATAAACTTCCTGCATTTGTGGGTTTTTAAAAGTTTAAATCTAATTTAAATCCTATTTCTGAATGGGATTTCGCTAGTGTGATAAGGTCCTATGTTATGCTACAGTCTTCATTAGCCTCCAATATCCTACGATCCAGTGGGGGACTTTGAGATAGTCTAACTTTTTTTTGGTAAACTTCAGCTTAGTCTCAGTTCCGATATGAATCAGAATTATTCAAACACTTATTCCCCACAAATTGTGTGTCTCAGTCACATTCCTTATTAAAGTATTTAATAGAAGAATATAAGAAGGATAATTCTCATAAGGGTTGGAGAAAACAATTTATTTTTTATCTCTTATCAGTTGGGCATAAGTGCCTTCTGTGTCATTTCTAAAACAACTAGTAAATTTTAAATTTCTGCAAGGGTAGAAAAATGAATATTCCTTCCTAATTTCTCTCCACAAAATGTGTGTTTTTATATGCATATTTTACCCCAAGATATGTAGTGCATGTTTTACTCTAACACATGCACTTTGATAAATGTTTTAAAGTGAATGTGCATTTCAATGCACTTCTTGGTACAGTTTTTTTTTTTGAGCCAAGAACTGGAGTAAAACAATGTGAAGAGGTGTGAACGTTAGAAGAAAAAAAATACATTCCAGTTCACATGTATTTCTGGGAAATACATATCAGGTTGGTTTGCTTCACATGAGGATTGAGCAATAGTGTCAAGCATCACTAATTCTGATTTTCCTCGCTGAGGTCTTATAAAATTATATAACATTTTAGCATTTCCATTTAACACATTTGGGCAGTCCCCCCCCAATAATTATTTTAATTGCTTTATTTATTAGTTTTATGGTCCATAATACCCAATAATAAATCCTTACTAAATATTAGCATTATTACAGTACATACTTTTCAACCTCCCTCTTCTCTTCCCTCTTCCCCCTCTGATGGCTATAACCTAGTAATTTGGTAGCCAGTACCTATAATATGGAATATTTTATCAATAGTTCCCCCCGCCCCATAAAATTAAGTTACTGGTCTGGGATTAGCCTTCTTCCTTGACTTTGGATGCTTGTGATCGTGAGTATTTGAGCACTGAGAGATAGTATATTGGCTTTGGCATCCTTTAGATGAGCCAGCCCTGAGACAGCTGGTGTCTTTGTAATCTTTCTTTCTTTCTTTCTTTCTTTCTCAGATACATAAAGAGGAACAGCTTACAACCAGCCTTCTATAGCAAACAGAGTAACTGCTAAGACTGTGTTCCCATATAGAGTAACTATAAGATAGGGGTGAGCCACAGTTGGAGGTTAGGGCCATACTCCCTTACCACTGTTGTTGTTGTTGTTATTGTTATTGTTGTTGTTGTCTGCCATTGAGTTGATCCCAACTCAGGGAGATTCTATGGGTGAGACATCTCCAAGACCCTGTCCTCCATTGCTGTACTTAGTTCCTATAAATTCATACCTGTGATCTCCCTAACAGAGTCTATTTCTCATCAGGGCTATCATATCTCTTAGCACACCCGCTGGTAAAATAAAACAAATAAAAAAAAATACTTGACCACCAAATGCATCTAAGTGTGTGCATGTGTGTGAATGTGTACAGTTAGCCCTCCTTATTCACAGATTTTTTTTTTTTTTATCCACAGATTCAAGCATCCATGGTTTGAAAATACTGGGGAAAACAAATAGCAAACCTTGATTTTCTATTTTATATAAGGGACACCATTTTGCTATGCCATTGTATTTAATGGGACGTGAGCATCCACAAATTTTGGTATCCAAGCAGGGCTCCATGAGTTTAAAGCCCTACATGGCTTGGGCCCAAGTTACTTGCAGGAACACATCTCCCTACATAATCTGCTCTGCACTCTCAGAACAACTGGGAAGAATTTGTTAGAGCAACGGTCAACTAGACTCATTTCGACATCCCAAAGAACTTTTACGGCTGCTGCTCCGAACTTGTGGAACCGTCTCCCAGAAGAGATCCGTCTTATCACCTCCTTGGAGGCATTTAAGAAGGCACGTAAGATGGATCTCTTTCGGCGAGCTTACCCATCTGATCTTTTGTAAAAGATACTATTCCATTTCCTGACCATTAGAAAATCACTGCTGATTTTACTTACAATGTGTTAGTTTTTATTAGAATTATTATTGTTATTGTTATTGTGTTTTACTGATATGGTTTGTATGCATTTTATTAGGACGGAATCCCACCTCAATCCATTCGGGAGAGGTGGGAAAATATAAATATTTTTTAAATTATTTTTATTATTATTATTATCCTGGAATGAAACCCCAGTGTATAACAAGGACCCACTGTATTTCTTCAGGTTTTTAAAGTATCTCCACTTTTTTTTTTTTACACCAAGAAGAGACCAGGAAGTCAATATCTCATTCAGTTCTTTGTGGTTCTGGGGGATATGGGTGAGTCTACAAAAACAGCCCTACTATCAGGCAAGGTGCTTCACCACTCCTGCTATCAGCCAAGGTGTTTCATCTTGGCCAACTCCCAGTTATTTCCAGATTTCTGTGCTTCTGCCTTTATAGGATGTCTGCCAAGAGAGGAGAATGACCATAGCCTAAGGGATTCAAGAGGAATCCCTGGAGAGAGGGGGGTGCTGCAATGGCCTTACTGTACCCATCTCTGTATGCTTTATTTATTATAAGTGACATACAGTATATTACACACACACACACACACACACACACACACGCATACACACACACCATCTAGAATGGTCCTAATGAATGGTGTATCTGTGTGTCCTTGCTCTGATATTGCCAGTCTCTATCCAGCACTCAAAATTCATTCCATAAACATTTTTTTTCTAGCCCAGTAGTGTACCTCTCATCATTTGTCCATATTTCCATGCTGGCTGTGCTCCAGATTTAGGGTGGGGTGAGTCACAATTCTTACAATTAAAGGGCAAAGCTCATCTCACCCTACCTTAACAAACTTGGGCAAAGGACAGGGCTTCCCTTATTTAATTAATGATGATGACAAGCTGTACAACACAGACCAGTGGCAGAGTCCCTAGGGATGCCAGCCGGCTAGCCCACCAGGGTGGCTGACTAAGAAGAAGGAACAGGGCAAAGAGAGGGAGTAGGGTCAGAGAACAACCTCTGAAGCCTGTGTTTCACAAAGGAAACATACTTGGCTGTTCACCCCCAAGCTCATATTGTCATTTAAAAAACAAACAAACAAACAAACAAACAAAATATATACATCTTAGATCAGAGGTGAGGAATTTGTTTCAAAGATATGAACTGGTGTGTCAGGGTGTGGAAACCAATTGCTGGTGGGGTTACACCATGAAGTGGGGAGGGATAGGACATTGATCATATACACATATCTAGACATCTGTGATTCCCATGTACATTAAGTTTCTAGTGCTTGTAGGGTTGTCAGGTCAAAACTATCCTAAGCCCTGAAATTTCAAGACAAAACCTTGAAACCTGGAGATGACCCTTGTGAAGCCTAGATGATGAAGAAAATATGAAGAGCCATGTTTTTCAAGGTAATGCTCTCACCCTGAGATTCCTTCCCTTCTAAAGAACTATAGTTCTTTTTCCTGAGACTCAAGGCCAGGTCCTGAGATGTTGGGACCCTAACAGTTAGGCAGCTTCTATGCATGGACTGGGACTTATGGTGCCATCTTGTCCTTTATGTCGGGGCTGGACTTGGAGCTAGGACTTCCCACAAATGGGCTATGAATTATTTTGAGAACATCTGAAGAACAGTGCAGCCCCAAAGATGAGGGGTAGGCTGGAGAAAACAAGCTGTGAGTGCAGGATGAGAGACATATGCTCTGTATAAACTTAGAAGGCAACCTTAAGATGTGTTTTTTGCCCCCTCCTTGCAGAGAAAACCGGAGCAGATAAAGGGTGTCTGGGATTTGTTAACTTGATTCACCACTGCATACACATGGGTTGTATTAAAGCAATGCTCACTCTTTCTCTCCCTCCTCCTCTGCCGGCTGATTCCCCTTCTTGTGTGCTAGGGGGAAAAAAAACTGTCCTTCACACTCCACTCTGTTGCCACTTGGAAAACCTTCACCTCTTGCCAAACGTTTTGCTCTTTTCAAGCCGAATGGGAAAGCAAATCAACTTCTGCATTTCATTCTTCCCTTTCCTTTTCAGTACCAGAAATTGGACCTGCTTTTTATAAATGCAAGCCTGCTGTGTGACCCACAAGGTGTCCCAACCACAGAGACAGTGATGATGAGTGGAGCCCAGATTTTAAGAGCTTCCTCATGAGTGTTGCCCTGATCTCACTTTCTCACTGTCTCCTCTTTTTTAACCTGAGGTCCCTTCCAGGTCTTCAGTAGTGTATAGCAGTACATGCTGGGGATGGAAACATCCTGGGGGCAGTATCCTCTTGTGGCCTATTCATCACATTGTCTGCAAGGAGTTTTCCATCATGTATATGATGGAGCTTATTCTGCACAAAATTACCACTTTTTTCTGCAGAAAACAAAGTTTTCTGTTCAGAAAGGCCCTGGAAGAATTAAAATGCCTGGGAGCATTAAAAATTATTACCCCGGTGTTGAATAAACATTGTAGTGTAGGCAGAGGATGACCTACTATGGAGGGAGCATTTTACGGATGGGGCACTACCACTGCATAGGTGCCACCCTCAAACAATGGCAGATGATGGTTTTCACATCAGTGCAATGGTGAATCCATGCCTTGTTTTAACATGAAAGGCACTATCCTGGGTGCTGAATATATTTGGGGAGGAGATTAGCAAGTTGGACAGCTCATGTAAATGTCAGAGAGAAATCCAGAATGGATTCAGTACACTACTCTCATGGAAGCCATCATACATCGCTGCCCTCTGTGGTGCACCATAGAAAGCCTGGAAAGGGTTCCTGCATTATCATAATAACCATTATAATAAATAAGTTTGTTATTAAGATACACGTGTCCCTGCTTCTTCTACAAAATGAAGGCTTACAGGAGAAGGAGAAGAAGAGGGGGAGAAATCCATACAAAAGCTACCCGAAAAACAACTCACTTGCACATAAAACTGCCCATTTTTTGTTTTTTGGAGATCATTCTCTGGGTGAGTCTACCATTGTTGTTTGGCCATGGCGTGTGAGTCACTGGAGACAGGGACATATGCATGGTAGCAAACTGTATAACTGGAAAATATTTTTATTTTCTTTTTTGCAGTTCAGCTACTTTGCTATTATTTTTGTACTGGAACTGTATAATGATTTGACTATGGAGATTATTGTAGTGCTCTTTAACAGCAGGATAGAAGCTAAATGTTCAATAACGGTGGGATCCTATCACACAGCCTCATAAATGAGCAGTAGCTATCCTTTAGTCAACCTGTTCTTCTGTCACAAAAGTCCTGTGAACAGTTGTCAATCATGCAGTTTATCTGTTATTGAAGTATGTATGATAGGTCATTCTGGGTTAATTCACAGCAAAGGGCATTTAAACAAACTTCAGTGCACACACGCACACACACACACACACACCCTTTCACGATCAAGTCATGACTTCTTACAAGAAGGAGAAGGGGCATTTAAACAGCTTTCAGTGCACGCACACACACAAACACACACCACTCCTGATCAAGGCATCACTACTTATTTACTTTCTTAATCTCAAATAGATGATGATATTAAATGGAACAGTACTGTGAAAAGATCAGTTGCCAACCTGTTATCAATTTGCAACTGCATGGTAATGGGATAAGAATTGTTGCTGTTTCTGTTGTTTAAAAAGCCACAACAGCATCCCAAATTGTATTGTCGTTTTTAAAAAGCAGATACAGCCTTCGGATTTTTAATTTTAAAAAAGTGCAATAACTGTGAGTAAGAAAAACAACACCTCTCTATAAAATATTTCTTGATTTTTAGGATATTTCATATGAACAGTGTATTTCTCACAGTACATCTTACTCCAAGATCTTATTTCTTGCAGGTAGGTCATGATGTAAAAAGGAAACACAATAAAATAAAGAGCAGCAATAATTATGTTGCCTTACAACTGTGAAGCATCCACATCTGGACACCAGTAATGAAAAAGAAAGAGGCAACATTAAACAGCAGATTACTGACTGAAAACTCGTCTTAATATATTTTTTTATTTTTCAAGTGCAGATGCCTCCCATAAGAAGAAATTATATTGTTTAAGTGATTAATAGAAAAGTGGGATGTAAAGTATTAGTAAGCAACTGACATCTATGGAGAGATGCCCGGTCCCCAGCTCCCTAGAAGGGCTTCTACTGATGTGAGTCCCTCTAAGGTTGGTCCTGCTCTTGGACCTCCCAGCAACACCACATGGCTGAGTTTAGCCACAAATCAAAAACCCCCACAATCCCCCAACATAGTGTGATTCCAGAGCATTGTTGAGAAATGAACACAATGACTATACTCAGCTGCCTGATCACTTGTCAGTCATTACCACCAGAAAAGACTACTGGGGCCACTAATGAATGACAAAAGGGGACGATCAGGCCCTCAAATGTGCAACTGGCAAAGTAAATAAATAATTGTTGTTGTTGTTATTGTGTGCCTTCAAGTCATTACCCTATCAAGAGGTTTTCTGGGGCTGAGAGTGTGTGACTCACCCAAAGCCACTCAGTGAGTTTCCATGGCTGAGCGGGGAATCAAACCCTGATCTCCAGAATCATAGTCCAATGCTGAAACGGTTACACCAGTAGCTCCCACACTTTGGGCCTCCAGGTGTTTTGGACTCCATCTCCCAGAATTCCCAACTGTTAGCCAAGCTCATTGAGACTTCTGGGATTAGAAATCCAAAATAATTAGGGGAGCAAAGTTTGGGAATGACAGCACTACACTACGCGGGCTCCAACAAACCCCATCTGAGACATGGCAAGGCCAAAACCTTGGCCATTCCCTGCTTCAGCTTAAAACTTGCATGTTCTCTTAGCAGCAAAGCAGGTCAGGTGAAAGGTTCTCTCCACATGGCCACCACCTCTATCTGCTGACTGTCTGTTTCTTCTCACCCTTCCCATTCAGTAGGAGGTTCAACCACAGGCTATATGGAAGACAACGCCTAGCCTATTATGGTCCCTTCCACCAGGCCACCATACAATCGTCTTGCTTTCTTCCCCCTTAATTGTGGCTGGCTTGGTGATACCCAGCAATCAGTCATATAGGGTTCAGAAGCTATTTCCAGCTCCTAATTAAACTCTTGCTTGCCAGAATGCCACAAGGCCCATTAGCCTAAAAGAGGGCCTTCCAGGAGCCTGACCCAAAGGAAATAACTGCTGAAAAAAAAAACTTCAAATACATAGAAGGTTTTGCATTTCAAGAGTGGGAAGGAGGGGAAAATGCAACATGTGTGTTGGTTGAGAAGGGAGAAAAATGGTTTGAATGCACATCTGAAGATGCACATAGTTCTACACTGATAATTGTTTCTAAAACCTAATGTATTATAAAGTACACATTTTTGTGGAGGTATTAGATGGGCAAATCATCCCATTTCCAATGTGTGCTTATTCATAAACACATTCCATCCTTTTCTGCTTTAATGTATGATTCTTTTTGAATATCCACCCAAAAATTCACTTACAAATTTACTTTGTAATGCACTTTTTTATTTGCAGAGAATTTTAACACTTTTTTCATATAAAATTTCCATATACAGTCAGCCTTTCATATCCATGGATTCTGCATCCATGGATTCAGCCATCCAAGGCTTGAATTTTTTTTTTAATTCCAAAAAGCTAACTTTGATTTTGCCATTTTATATAAGAGACCCCAGTTTATTATGTCATTGTATTTAATGGGATTTGAGCATCCATGGATTTTGGTATCTGGGGTGTGTGTTTGTGTGTCCTGGAACCAAACCCCTTGCAATACAAAAGGCCCACTGTACTCCCTCCCCACAAAATGACAACAATATAAAGATGCATAAAAATAAATATTAATGTATGATTGTTTTTGAAAATCCACCACAAAATTCACATATAAACAAGATAATGGTTTCAAGAAAACCATTTATTTGTAGAATATATATATATATATATATATATATATATTTCATATACCCCCTTCCACAAAAATAGCAACAATATTATAAGTAGCATTTGCATGGATGTTTAAAAATCAGTATATACATAAATTTCAACATATACATAAGCTGAAGAGGCAGTGTGGTGCTGTGGCTTGAACGGTGGACTAAAGCTCTGGAGACCAGGGTTTGTATCTCTGGAAACCCACTTGGTGGCCTTGGGCAAGTTGCACACTCTCAGCCTTAGAGGAATACAAAGTCAAACCTTCTCAGAACAAATCTGGACAGAAAAGCTAGTGATAGGCTGACTCTGGGGCTAAACAGACAGGCAAAAAGTGGTGCTTTCAGGCTGGATTGAAGGCATGGCATTTAGATGACACATGCCTTGAAGCCCTCTAGGTGCCTTATGCTGAGAAAAGCGGTTTAAAAAAGCAGCTTTTTTCCACTTCTTCCTGGCTGGAAGCCATGTCATATGGTCATGACATGAGCACTCCAGCTGCCTTGGGAGCCGGCGGTATGGTTGGTGGGGTTTCAATGTAGCTTTAGAAAAGGCAGCTTCAAGCCACTTTTTCCTGCCCATCTGTTTCACCCCTCTAAGTCAGAAATGACTTGAAGGTACAGGAAACTGAAAAAAGCAGAAAAAGAAATCCCAGCAATTGGAACACTTATTTATTGTTATATTTGCCTTTCTTGTAGTGCATGATGTGTTATATATTATTAAAACAATTCAGGAAGTGAAAATCCATCGATTAAAAAAATTAAAAAGCAACTCAAAAATAATGAAATAATCTATAACATTAAGTGCTTCAGAATGCATTTAATTAAAACATTCTAAAGCATTTAAAGAATAAGAAAAATGAACAAAATTACAACACTCCAACTGTCTTCTTTTAAAAAAGACCTTTCAGCAGTACATGTCATAATAAACTATAGACAGGGGGTGGGCAAAGAAATGTAGGCCTGGGGCTACGGTCCATGACCCCTCCAGACTCTCCAGACTGCTTTCACTTTGACCATAAAATGGTGAATTGCTGCTCCTGGAAGTCTCAAGGAATTGCAATTTATCTTTGAATGGATTTGTCACGCTGCCCTGCACTGCTGAACATCAAACATCAAAGATAGCAGTTCTATACCCTCCAGCATTTCACTGATGAAAACTTGGACACATGTGGCCAAGCAAGATCGGAAAGTAGTCAAGATGGCAAACATTATTAATGAGGAATAATACACAAGCTAGGAGATGCTGCAGCAGATTGCTTTTGCCTGAGCCTACTGGGAAAGGCAAGACTTCACTCCCCTTCCTCTCCATTCCCCTCTGGAGAGTTAATGGAGTGCAAACTACTTTTGCACCCTGAAACAACTTGAAGGCACACAATAACAAATTGTGCCAAGTATACCATGGGAATGTGAAATTGAAGGTTTTCATGGCCAGCCAGCATCACTAGCAGCTGTGGCTGGCATCTTCAGAGATGTGGGCCTCATAGCCCAAAAATCCCACAAAAAACTATACCACGGGAGATTTGTGCCTCATCAATGTGCTTATTTGCTTTTGAACCTTACAAAATGTCATGAAGACATCCTAAAACAACCCCTCACCTTTGGCATAGGAATATAGGCACTGGTTGGAACAAAGGTTCTTGTTTGTGAACTGTTTCAGTTAAATATTTCTTATTAACTAAAATGTTTAAAAATCATCCCAAATGATCAGTCTCTTCAAATTACCTGTGAAAAGTATTAAATCAAAACAACATGAATCATTCATTAGTCATTATTTATTTCACAAATGTCATTTAACATTTTAATTAATGGCTTGAAGCCACTGTTGAAAATTCTCAACCAGAACCAAGAACAGAAACACCTGTGTAGCAACAGAAGGTGGAACAAAACGAAACAAAAACTAAGACTATATCATTGAAAGCTCCCCCATTTAAAGAGAATTAAGAAAATATTGCTAGCTAAATGCCTACATTGATTATGAAAGACCCAGATTTAAACATTAGGTTGTAGAGAGGTTGTGGATAGGGGGATCTAGAAATGTCTCATCCACAGGGTCAACTTGAGTTGAAGTTGACTCAAGGGCAGTTAACAAAACAAAAGTTGTATCCAGTTTTGTAGATCTCAAGATGGCTTTGAAGAAGATCCTCTGACAAGAAGGCCAAGATATGCGGGAACCAGATCTGTTAATTGTTGAAGAAAATGTAATCTCTTTCTTATTTGAGGGCATACCACAGTTTCTTGGAAGATCTAGTTCAAATTAGATAGTAATTAGCATTTTCCCCACAAAGGAAATCAGAGTGGTCACATTCTGAAGGATAAAGTACTGGCTGCCCTCAGATGCAATCTGAAAAGAAAACTCATCTATGGTTCTTTTTCAGCAGATCTGGCACCAGATTGATGGTGTGCCTTCCAAGAGTCCCAAACCTTTTCATGTTCTCGCCTCTGCCAATTAACATGGGGATAAAATGTAATCTGTATTTAAACTTTTATAGCACAGCTCTAAGTAAATCTCTTCAGACATAAATCCCTCTGATTTCAATGGGTTGTAACTCTGGAACAGAACCAAGTTGACTCAACTAGGAATATTAAAAAAAATATTCCTTTTTCCACCCTCATCCTCAGTGAGTACCCTGAGGAGGGAAAAGACAACCTGGGGATTTTTTATTTTATTTTTTTGCAAAAGAATTTTGTAATCTTTTTAGGTTCCAAATATTAATATTTATTTTTATTCTATTTTAGTTATTTCATTTATATATGTGGTTTAGTTTTTAAAGGTCAAAACACAAAAGCATTTTCACACAAGTTTTTTTGCAGGAAAATGCCTTTGTAAAAATTTTTGCAAAAATCCCCACATCCAAAAATGTGCAAAAACTCTCAGAATGTCACCCAGCAAGGAGAAACGTTTTGTATTTTCCATTCTTGTGTGTGAAAACAAAAGAAGTCGTGATTTCTATCCCTAGACAACATCTGGCATTCTCAGGCAGTTGATTCAGTATGAGAAGCCTAGCATCGCCTACCCTAATAATTGTTTTTGTTGTGTCTGTCCACATGGGCTAAAAAGCCCATGTCTCCCACTCACCCTGGCCTCATGTTGTCCTGTTTGGATAGGACCAGATCCTGGAAGACCAGACATGTATCTAGTAGATCCTGCCTGATCCTGGAGTAAACAGCCCGTAATGTAGATCAAAATTATTCCCGGTTTGTCACAAAGTTTCCTGGAAACCCTGAAGCAAACTCTGGCTGTTTAAATGCCTCCCGTGTACTCCTTACCATTCTTCATCATTACTTCTATTGAGAAGCCCCCAATTGCCATGTCTGATGTAGAAACAGGGCGCCTGGCCACATGGATGCAGCCGGATACCCTGTTTCTGCAGCAGATGCAGCAAGGAGGGGGGCTTCTCAGTGGGAGCAATGGCACAGAAAGGTACAGAGCCCACATCGGTGGTAGGTCCTCAACTTGTGTGGGATGACTGTGTAAACATCTGCTGGTCCATACTCTGGTATTCTGCACCCAGGTCAGAATACCACGGGTTCAGCCTGTGCTTTCCTGGCCCATCTGCTTGGGGCCATTGGACCTTATCAGACATTGGAAATTGGAAGTATAATCTAATGGCAATCCGAACACAATCACGGGGTTTCGCGTTATTGCGAATTAAAGTATCTCACACAGTTTTGGGCAAAAGGGAAGTCATTCTGAACGCAATGATGGGTTTTATGTTATTTGGAATTAAAGCATCTCATGCAATTTCGGGCAATGGGGGGTCATTTTCAGGTAATGGGAAGTCATTCGGAACGCACTCTGAACGCAATTGGAATTCACATAAATTCGCTAAACTAGAGAATTCACGTGAATTCGAATTGGCTCCAATTGGCTCTATTTGCAATAAAGAGAAATTCCTCCTGTCTGATAAGATCCTTACTGTTTTATTTATAGTTCAGCACTTTAAGTAGCACTAGGTAGTGAGGTACAGCTTCACACAATGACCTGGGGCAATACTATATATGGGATAAAAATGGACATTCAAATGGCAGCTAGACCCAACTGCCTGGCTGCTTCTGGCACATCCATGGATAAATAGCTCTCCATAGTTCTCTGTTTATGAGCACCACCAATGGATGGTCCCTCCATTGCCTCACCTGTTCTTTGGGCACAGTTTCTCTCTACTAGTGGGCTATAAGCCACCTACCATAATGAGTTTTATGTTGTGAAGTTTATGTGTGTTAAGAGTTGTGAGCTTAGGTCCAAAACACACTGCAGAAATAATCCAGTTTGAGACCTCTATAACTGCTCTGGCTCAATGCTAGGGAATATTGGGATTTGTATTTTTGTAAGACATTTAGCCTTTTCTGTCAGAAAGCTCCGGCACCCCAATAAACTACTATTCCAAGGATTCCCTAGCACTGAGCCAGGGCAGTTAAAGCGGTCTCAGCCTGGATTATTTCTGCAGTGTGTTTTGGACCTTAGTCTTCCCAGTTTCCAGTCCAACACTTCAACTACTATTGTTTTATCCCAACACTTTAACTACTATTGTTGTCATCTGAAGGGCAACAAGGATGATAAGAGGTGTATGGAAAACAAAACATACAAGGAAGGATTGAAGGAGCTGGGCATGTTCAGCTTGCTGAAGAGAAGACTGAGAAGATCACACTCTTTCAAAAGTGGGTTTAACACCTTAAGGCTGTCAAATAGAGGAGAGGGCAGGCTTCTTCTCTCTTGCCCCAAAGAAGAGGACCAGGGCTGTGTCCATATTGATGGGAAAACCTGGCTTAACACTGGGGCTTCCGGATGTGTGGGGAGGGCAAGCTGTCCACACAACAGCACCTACAACCGATCAATACCAGCAGCACATATTCCCCAAGAGATCCCTCTCCCTCTCTTTCCATGGCTTGTAGGAACAATGGCCATTCTATTGTGCATCGATGTGCTGTACTGATGGTATTGTTGTGCTAATGTACACTAGTGTGATCAATTTACTAAAGGAATGGCACCAGAGGAACCACACAAACTTGAAAGTGGAACTGTTGTGGCAGAGATTTGGAAGTTTTGGGTAGGAAGAGATCAGCAGCTCCCTTGTCTACCAATGCTCCTCTTCTGTCCCTGCACCGGCATGCAATCTGCACATTCAGGATTTTCTAGACTTTCTGCCCTGATTCAATGCAAACGTGGACTCTTTTTACTCCAGAGAATCACCCTGTAATGTGCATTGGACCTATATTTCAACTGTTTTATCCTCGTACATAGTCTAAACAGGTTAGTGCGGGAATGGGGCAGGAAAAAATCTTTTTGTAAGTGAGGACACCACCCAGATCTAATGGTTTTAAGTTACAGGAGGGTAGATCTTGATTGAACATTAGATGGTTCTTGACATTAACCACGGTTCAGCAGTGGAACCAATTACCCAGAGAGGTGGTGGGGTCTCCTTTTTTTCACATTTTCAAAAAGAAGCTGGATGCTTTAGAATGGAGATCCTGCACCAAGCAGGTGGTTGGACTTGGTGACCCGCAAGGTCCCTTCCAGCTCTATGATACTATGATTTTACTGCACAACACTCATAGAATCATAGAATCATAGAATCATAGAGTTGGAAGAGACCACAAGGGCCATCCAGTCCAACCCCCTGCCATGCAGGAACTCCAAGTCAAAGCATCCCTGACAGATGGCCATCCAGCCTCTGCTTAAAGACCCCTAAGGAAGGAGACTCCACTACACTCCGAGGGAGTGTGTTCCACTGTCGAACAGCCCTTACTGTCAGGAAGTTCCTCCTAATGTTGAGGTGGAATCTCTTTTCCTGCAGTTTGCATCCATTGTTCCGCGTTCTAGTCTCTGCAGCAGCAGAAAACAAGCTTGCTCCCTCCTCAATATGACATCCCTTCAAATATTTAAACAGGGCTATCATATCACCTCTTAACCTTCTCTTCTCCAGGCTAAACATCCCCAGCTCCCTAAGGCGTTCTTCATAGGGCAAGGTTTCCAGACCCTTCACCATCTTAGTTGCCCTCCTTTGGACATGCTCCAGTTTCTCCACATCTTTTTTGAATTGTGGTGCCCAGAACTGGACACAGTATTCCAGGTGGGGCCTGACCAAAGCAGAATAGAGTGGCACTATAACTTCCCTTGATCTAGAAACTATACTTCTATTGATGCAGCCTAAAATTGCATTGGCTTTTTTAGCTGCCGCATCACACTGTTGACTCATGTTCAGCTTATGGTCTACTTGGACTCCTAGATCCCTTTCACATGTGGTCTCATTCAGCCAGGTGTCCCCCATCCTATATCTGTGCATTTCATTTTTCCGCCCTAGGTGCAGAACCTTACATTTCTCTGTGTTAAATTTCATTTTGTTAGCGCTGGCCCAGCTTTCTAGTCTATTCAGGTCATTTTGAATTTTGATCCTGTCCTCTGGGGTATTAGCTACTCCTCCCAGTTTAGTGTCATCTGCAAATTTGATAAGTATGCCCCCAATTCTGTCATCCAAATCGTTAATAAAGATGTTGAATAGCACTGGGCCCAGGACAGAACCCTGTGGGACCCCACTGGTCACTTCTCTCCAGGATGAAAAGGAGCCATTGTTGAGCACCCTTTGAGTTCGGCCACTCAACCAATTACAAATCCATGTAACAGTTAACTTGTCTATCCCACATTTTGCAAGCTTGTTTGCAAGAATGTCATGGGGAACCTTGTCAAAGGCCTTACTGAAATCGAGGTATACTATATCCACAGCATTCCCTTCATCTACCAAGCTGGTAATTTTATCAAAAAAAGAGATCAGGTTCGTTTGGCATGACTTCTTTTTCTGAAACCCATGTTGGCTTTTTGTGATTATGGCATTGGCTTCTAAATGTTCACAGACTCTCTGCTTAATGATCTGCTCTAGAATCTTTCCTGGAATTGATGTCAGACTAACTGGACGATAATTGTTGGGATCCTCTTTTTTCCCCTTTTTGAAGATGGGGACAACGTTTGCCCTCCTCCAGTCTGCTGGGACTTCTCCTGTTCTCCAGGAGTTCTCAAAGATTATTGCCAATGGCTCCGATATCACCTTTGCCAGTTCTTTTAATACCCTTGGATGTAGTTCATCTGGTCCTGGAGATTTATATTCATTTAGGTTAACCAGGTATTCCTGTACTACCTCTTTACTTATTCTGTGCTGAATTTCCTCTATTCTGTCTCCTGTTCCATTATCCTTAGGTTGAGCACCCTTTGCCTTTTCTGAGAAGACTGAAGCAAAGAAGGTGTTGAGTAATTCTGCCTTTTCTCTGTCCCCTGTTAGCATTTTGCCATCTTCTGCACGCAGTGGCCCCACTGTTTCCTTCTTCTTCCTTTTGCTGCGGACATATCCAAAAAAGCCCTTTTTATTGTTCTTAACCTCTCTAGCAAGCCTGAGTTCATTCTGCGCTTTAGCTTTTCTGACTTTACCCCTACATGTGCTGGCTATTTGTTTGAATTCCTCTTTCGTGATTTCTCCATTTTTCCATTTCTCTGATGATGTGGGGAACTACTCATTCTCTGATGATGTGGGGAACTACTATACGCCACATTAATGAATACAAAGCTTCCTGTTCAAGCAACAGCTGGATCTTTATTCTGTGTGCTCTAATTCAAAAGGCAATATATTTGAGTAAGTAGTAGAATCAAGTGAGATTTACCTTGTCACTGGACAGACTGTTGCTCAGAACCTACTTTTGTGCAAGTGGAGGCCCCATTGCCATGGCAATACCCAGCTACTTTTTGAAGCCCTTTTTTATTATAAACATTGTGTTTTAGCTGTACCTTTACTTAATCTATGATGTGAGCTAGCTTGGATCCCATCCTTGGAGAAAGGGGGGATATAAATAAAATTACGCTAATAAAATAGATGTACAAAACCACTATTTTTTAAAATCTGCTCTGTAACCTGTGTGTTCTCTGTGGTGACACTGCAGGAATATGTCAGTTGCCAGTGGACTTTTGGCCTGCCCATAATCACTTTCTGATTATCTTGGCCCCTGTTGATGCGTTGTATAGGTGAAGCCATCCATACAGAAAAAGCAGGTGAGCAACAAGTTAAGACAAGAGCCCGCTCCAGAGCTAAAGGCACACTGAGACCAACATCTTCTGATATCATTTAAAAAAAAAAATCTGAAGTGGATGTTGTTAAGCTCAAGGTTTTAATTTTCAAAAAGAGAATACTGAAAATTGTCTGAAAGGCACAGGAAGCTAGAAGCTTGTGGAATATACTTTGAAATACCAAATATGTAGCAGCTTGCTCAGACTACACAGAATATGAGAAAATGTCTCACTCTATGAATGCCCAGACACACTGTTATTGTACTCAGAAGAGAGATTCCTAGAGTTGCAATGGACCTCAAAGGCCACTTAATCTAGCCCTATGCCAAGGTGGGAAATTTAAAATAAATTGATAGAAAATGTAATTGCAAGTAGCTGTAAAATCAATAAATCGAATTTTCTATATATTTTTTGATTCATTGGTTTTGCAACTACTTGCCTCACTGGTTGCAGGTAGCTGCAAAATCAATTAATCGAATCTTCTATCAACCTATAGGCGCATGATTTTAAATAAAATAAAATAAAATTGATAGAAGATTTGATTCATTGGTTTTGCAGGTAGCTGCAAAATCAATTAATCGAATCTTCTATCAACCTATAGGCGCATGATTTTAAATAAAATAAAATAAAATTGATAGAAGATTTGATTCATTGGTTTTGCAACTACTTGCCTCACTGGTTGCAAGTAGCTGCAAAATCAATGAATTGAATCTTCTATCAATGTTATTTTATTTTATTTAAAATCATGCACCTATAGGTCATACCACAAGCACAAAGGCAGTGCTGAGAGTGGGGGGGGGGGGGGAATGGTGGATCCACCAAAAACTGAGGAGGGGTGGTAAACACCCCTCTGCCATTACTTCCTCCCCTCCAGAAAGATGTGATTCAGATCTGTCATTCCTATTTGTTGAACGTGTTTCGGAATCGATTCTTTTCAAAAGAACGGCCAAAGAACTAGTGTCAGGAAAGAGCAGGTTTTTTGTTTTGTTTTGTTTTTTTTTTTTTTTTTTTTTGCATTTGCCTCGCTTCATTGCAATTGGAACCAATCACAGTAGGACCAGAACCAGTTTTGAATGGGAATGACGGTCATATAACCCAATCAGAAATTAACTTTAAATCATAGTGGGAATGTGGCCATTCTCTAGCATCCCCAATAGGTATTTCTGAGGATTTCCCCCCTCAAAATTTGCATTTGAAAAATGTGCATACTGAACAACATTGTAGGAGCCAGCATGGTGTAGTTGCCTGAGTGTTGGACTATAACTCTGGTTCAACTCCCAGCTCAGCCACAGAAGGCCAGTGGGTGACCTTGGGTAAGTCACACTCTCTCAGCCTCAGAAGATGACAATGGCAAATCCCCTCTGAAGGAACATGCTTAGAAAACCCCTTAATAGGTTTGCATTAGCATCGCCATAAGTCAGAATTGACTTGAAGGCACACATATAAGCATGTGCAAGTTAGGATAAATTTTGTGCAAAAATAATAATGAATTTATCTCTCCCAGAACCAGGAGGGCAATAGCTGTAGTGGCTGGAAGACTCTGGTGCTTATAACCCAAAAAGAAAAAGGAGATGGGTGTTTATTTGGCTTTGTGTGTGTGTGTGTGTGTGTGTGTGTGTGCATTCCTAGCTCAGAAATTTCTGCAGTTTTGATTTTAAGCAGCCCTCCCACAAGAATTTTTTAAAAGCACCCACATACTCAAATGAAGTGGATTTTTTAATCTAATAAAAGACCATCTTTATGTGTCTCCTTCTTCTTACCTAATTTCATAGGATGTTCTGCAGTTTTTGCTCTTTTTATAGTCCAAAAAAGTTAAGTTTTCCTAGCTCTGGGTGGATAGTGCAGTCTGTTTTTGGGTGGTGTTAACTTTCTTGTATTCACTTGTCTTAAAGTCAGCTCCTGTTTTCACTTTAATCTGTATTTAAATGAAAAGAGAAGGATCCATCTAAAATTGACATGCACATAGGAATTTAGAGATGAATTTTCTCTTGCAATACACATTTCTAAATGTATTTCAACTCAGACTTTCCTCAAGCATTGAATATGTATGTGTGCCCATTTGTCATGTGCATTTTCCCTTTTTAATAAATATAGTACTCAGTAAGCACATCTGATGTAGACATTAGGAGGTCTGGAGGTGTTTGGGGGCACAAGAGTATACAGTTGGTTCTCTGTATCCACAGATTCAACCATCCATGGCTTGAAAATATTCAAAAAAATATATAAATTCCAAAAAAGCTAATCTTGATTTTGCCATCTTACTATGCTATACTATGCTATTGTATATACTGGGACTTGAACATCCATGGATTTTGGTATCAAATGTTTTGGCCAGGCAGCAAATGTTGGGTTGATCTGAATAATAGAGCTTTCCTATGGTTAGGGGGCAAGGTAGGGGGACACAGGTGTTTGGTGACTGCAAAATCACAGCTTCTTAAACTTTGATAGATTTTGCTGACCAGGGATCTGATCCCTTCATTTGGTTCTTCTATTGACACTGAGATGAAAACAAATAATTACACCAGTTCCAGGGCTGGTGTATATTAGCACACACACATACAATAAGCTTTCCATATCCACGGATTCCTTATCCGTGGATTGAACCGTCCATAGTTTGAAAATATTTAAATATCTGCATCCAAATTCCCAATAGCAAACCTTGATTTTGCCATTTTATATACGGGACATCATTTTACTATGTTATTGCAGTTAATGGGCTTTGAACATCCACAGATTTTGGTATTCATAGGGGGTCTTGGATACAAACCCCAGCGGATGCTAAGGTCCTACAATACATATTATGGAGACATCTCAGTAGAATGAGAAGGCATTCAATTGGCTGGATCCAAGGGCACCCTTTACATGCCTCTTAGACCTCTCCAACCACAGATTTTCCTTTCTTGCCATAGAGAGATATTTTATGACATTCAATGGCTCCTAATAATAGAATTGCTTTCCAACAGCATACCCTTCAACTGTTCTGATTTGTTAGGGACAGTTCTGATTAATCAGTTGTTCCACTTTTTCAGTTGCTTTAAAGTGCTTCAGTCTTTTTTCCTCCTCCCATTTTCTACCTTCATCCTTGACTTATTTCAGCTGCTGCAAATTGACTTCAAAGTACAAAAGGAGTTAGCACTTAATTAATTCAGCTGGGAGAAGGAGAGGAGAGGGGGCAGAATCTTGCCCTTCCCAGTAGACTCAGGCAAAGGCAAACTGCTACAGGTTCTCCTAGCTTGTGTATTCTTCCTAATTAAAAACACAAGCCTACAAGGAAAAAAAATGTTTTTCAATATTGCAGCCTCTTTTTAATGTATTTTTGGGTGCTGAATTTAAAAACAACAACAATAAAAACACAGTAAAAATGTCATACCACACAGTTCTTTCACAAATTTGATATTTTTTTTTTATTAAGTCAGTTCTTACTCAGCTTTGATTAAGTATGGACACTGATGTCCACATGCATCCTTGGAATACATGTACTGAGATGGCCTGAGACATGGACAGTACTAAGAATTATGGACAAAAGCAGGACTGGGCAGATGTAGGTGACCACCTTAAGCAGAAGGTGCTGAGGATGGGCAGGGGTCAGCGATGAGATACAGAAGTTGAGAGTGCCATCATGTAACCAATTTTGCACCCTTTAAAATTGTAAGAAGCAATGCCCAGAATATCATGTCTGGTTTCATGGTGGAGTGTAGTCCATGAAGGTCCAGAAGACTTGCAGGTGGGGGCTCTCTGGTCGTCCATGGCTGTTCATACTTAAGATACCTTGCTGGATTTGAGTGTATACAATTACATCAGCAGTACTGAAGCAAGATTCAACTATCTTTCTGGTTGGTTTCAGCATGTGGGATGGGCAAGAGCATTGTTTTATCCTTTTCCTCTGGCAGGGAAAATTATCGTGCTGGTACTGAATATAGGAGTGGCATAAATCCTATAAGAGGCTCTGGGAAGCTGTTTGATTGTCAACATTTTTCTAAGCATTCTCTTAGCCTTCAGGTCTGTAGATTCAATATGGAAAAACTGATGGGCGGCTAAAACATCTGCAGAGAACATTTTCCACTTTTGGCAAATTCTCTCTCTCTCTCTCTCTCCATATTCCCAACCCACCAAATCAAATCAGAAACACATAGCCTACTGCCAATGGCTTAATGGACAGTAGGGAAAGCAAGAAATGCTTGTATGCTCGTCCTCATAAATAACTTTTGCCATCTTGATCACATTCTGATGTTGCTTGGCCACATGTGTCCCAATTTTCATCTGTGAAATGTTGGAGGATATGAAAGTATTAACTCTACCTTGGATCTCATTAATGGTCTTTTGGGGATATGTTATCTTCAAAAGATGTGAGACCAGGGGCAGTTGCTGGATTCATTGCCTCAGTAGCAGGGAATTCACCTTTGGTTTATGGCTGGTTCTCCCATGTCTGCACACGGTTGTATGGGAGATTCCCAAGATGCCAAACATCTGTTTGAGAGAGGAGGTCCAATACCTGGATGGCTCCCATATAATCTATAACAGCTGTGGGTGGGTGGGGTGGAAGCAGCCATAAAACTGAGAGTGAATCCACCAATGTTCTCTATACAGGCCTTTTCCTATAGTTTTCAGCTTCCTGCTATGGCTAGTTCTACTATTAGGAAGAGTGAAAAGGCTACTCTCAGACAGTAGATTTGGGGGTTTCATGAAAGGACAGCAAACTGTATTTTAACCAAATGGGATGAGTAAATGGTCCCCAAAAAACCATTCTGATGATTCTGTCAAAATAATTGGGGCCTTGTTTCCATTGCCCAGGATATCCCAAGGGCAGCCCAAAGAATCCTGTCCCCCCAGCAGCCCTGACTTCCATCATCACCTTTGTTTCTACACTACAGAGGCTGTCAACACAGGTGTCCTGCTGAGCCACCTAACGTCTCCATTGCTGCTGCAGAGCACTCACTCCTGAAGTCAGAACAAAATTTCTAGTGATGGTGATATGGCGGTCATTCTGACCTCATAAGCTAGGAAGCTGTGATGGTGGTGGATGTGCCAGGTGGCTCAGTAGGACACCGGTGCAGACAGCTACCATGGTGCAGAAATGAAGGACTCCAGATCTTCCTGGAAGATCCGGAGCAACAGGTAAGTTTTAAAGTTTTGTTTTTACCCTATTATTCCCCAGTTCTGATAAGAGCATGCTGGATGTCATCTGGACAGCCGACACCAGAACTGGGGTTTGGACAATACATCATCCAAAAGGATAGTGCCAGAATGGGAGGGTGGAGAGATGGAATTTTTGGCCTATGCAGATACTATGCACCTTGACTAGGGTGGATGGATGAGGATATGAAGTGGTATTGGCCTCTTTGCCTCAGGCAGCAAAATATCATGGACACACACACACACACACCATGGCCACTGCAAAGTTACCGATGTTCCCTGCTCTTGAAAAGTTTAATATCATTTTCCTATACTGTAAAACAGATTTTTTTAATCATTCTGAAAACTAAAAAGAATATCTTTCTGAATGGGAAAAGGCACTTAGTCGGTATAGATTTGTAATTTATTCTAAACAGACTATAGGGCTTTCAGAATATACACTGAATTAGAGAATTTAACACAGACATATACACGGCCCAGTATATCCACAAATTCTTTATCTGTGAATTCAAGTATCCATGGCTGAAAATATTCAAAATATATACAGATTCCAAAAAGCAAACCTTGATTTTTCTCTTTTATAGAAGGAACACATTTTACTATGTCACTGTATTTAAAACTTGAGCATGCACAGATTTTGGTATTCATGGGGACAGAGGTGGTGATTTCTGGAGCCAAACCCTGCAGACACTAAGGGCCCACTATACCACCGTCACCCAAAAGGGCTAACTGAAACAGCCCAGCCTTCTTCTGAATATAATTAAATTCACAATGGAATGATATACAGAGGGAATGCAAGATTTGTGTGTGTTTGTAGCGTAGCTGTTGCAGACTTGGGGTAAGGAGGAATGGGAAACAGCCACATCATTAAAGAAGTCTTGGCAGAAAATGGGGTTCCTTGATTCATAGCAGCTGGGTGAGGAATAGGGAGAATTTTTTGCTTGGCTGAAAGGGGGGAAATGTCAGGAGATGGGGAATTTAGGAAGTATATGCCACAGTTTTAAAGTTGGGAGAGCAATTTAAGAGGAAGAAAAGGAAAAGAGGTTTCTCATCCTGAACACTCAGGGAAAAAATGTGGATGGAGATAATTTATACCTCAGATTTCATCCCTTTACTTTGACCTAATTCCAGGCAAGAAAGTCAGGGAATGAAACTCAATTGCCACGTGTCTTAGATGCTGGGAGTTGTGGCCTGGCAGAACATCTTCGGTGCTGCTGACAAAAAAAGCCTCAAGCTGCCTTTTCTTTTGAGTACCCTTCCAGGTCCAGCCTTTGCCTTTGCTGACATTGACTTCAGCCAGCAATAGCTTTCCACAAAGTTCCAGATTGATTCACCCTGCAGCACTGAGGTGGCAAAAAGAAGCAAAATTAAAACAGAGGAATAAAAACCACCCAGATATATAGAAAGATTAGTTCATCTCTAAAGTAGTCAACCTGCGGCTTGACTGTACCACTTCATTCAGGTGGAGGAACCATGCAATGGGATCCTCTTTCAAACCAACAAAAACCCTGCACAAAGAAGACTAGCAAGTTAGGGAAATGGCCTAACTGAGATGCCTCCTGGGAAGGGCAAAATTCCACCTCCCTTCTCTCTTCTGCCGAACTACTTTTGGTACTTTGAACTCAGTTTGCAGCAATTTACGTAAGATGGGGACAAGGGGGGGGGGAGTAGGAAGAAGAGAGAAAAACTGGGAAATTTTAAAAACAGCAAAAAAAAAAGTGATGGCAAAAAAAAAGTGATGACAAAATATTACTTTGTGCAGTCCTTGCCAAATTGGCATAGTTGGAGGATATGTTGGAGGGCCCCTCTGTACTATTTAATATCAACCTCCTCCATTTTTTCCAAAACCAGAGGTGAACGTCCAGGCACTTCCCACTTCGGACCCCCTACACCTATCCATTTGCCCACTCTTGCCTTAACTGGAAACGGTCTTCACTGTTTTGTGGAACATACTATGAGAAGATTACAGAGAAGAGTCCTGTTTTTGGAGTTTATCACACTGCTAAAAACCCTGGCTTACCTCTCCTGAGCTGAATTCTAATTCAGGAGGCAGCTGGGTTCTATCGCACATAATTTGCTGCTGAATCTGCTGACTGAATACATCCTGGCTGCATCTGGGGTCCCAGGCACACTGAGTAAGCCGCTTTTCAAAGTCGGGAGTTTTCCAACTTTGAAAGTGGTTTGCTTAGCACTCCTGGGACCTGGGTTGCAGCTGGGATGTTTTCAACTGGTGAATTTGGTGGCAAATTATGTGTGATAGAATCCGGCTGTCTCCCGAATTAGAATTCAACTCAGGAGAAGTAAGCTGGGTTTTTTTTTGATTTTTTTAGCAGTGTGATAAGCTCCTACAAAGATCATAAAAACAGTCCTGTATCTGTAGGCCTGTTTAATCCATGACCAGTTTTAAGTAAAAGAATAATAAGTTGAGAGGTTAAGGGCCTTGAAGTTACTCATCCCTGTCCCAAACACAATTTGGGCAACCAACCAAAGGCTGATTACTACACATGTGATAGCAGATGCCACCAAAGACCCGGGGTGGCTTACAGTTCAGCACTTACTTTACTTTAGTAAACACAAGCTTTAAGTCCCAAACAGAGTTCATTCACCAGCTTCAGAGCCAGCAAGAAAGTTCAGCAATATTCAAGTCAGGTACACAGTATCCAGAGTCAACAAATCCAGTCCAGGCCAAGTATAATAGGTAACTGAGAGGTCAGCTAATCTCCACCAACTTCTAGAGTGGAGGGCTAGGAATGTATAGACCAGCAGTTCAATGCAGCTGCTGCTTAATTGATAGTTGCTTCCTCTAAATTCTCTGAGACCTCCTCAAGCCCTCCTTTAGAGAAATATGTATCATTGATTGTAAAAGGGTTATAGTAGATGATCCTGTGTCCTATACTTTGCAGTATTCTTGGCCACTCACCAGCCACACACACGATTATCTGGATTTTCCAGGCAAATGCAGGGTAAAAGGCAGTTCTTTTTTAACCAGATTGTTAGTGAAAAGCCATGCATTGCCGTGTGTGCTTGGGACTCCATGGTTTTCTGGGCAGTGTAGACATTCACCAGGTCACAGTCTTCCTGACTATGGTGAGATGTCTTTTATTTCTACTGAAATCATAGCTGTTATTCCAAATTTGCCTCTGTTTGTCGTTACTGTGTGCATTAATATCACACTACATGGCTGTAGAGCTATTATCCCACTTTTACTGCTATGGCTGCCTCCTGTGGAATCCTGGGATTTGCAGTTAAGGGAAGGGCATTTAGAATTCTCAGCCAGAGAGCTCTAAGGCTCCACTAAACTACATACCCCAGAATGGCACAGGATGCTGCCACAGCAGTAAAAGTGAAATAATTCCTTGGCAAGATGTGTTCAGAAGCAGCTTGCCATTGTTTTCCTCTGAGGCAGTGAGAGTGTGACTTGCCCAAGGTCCCCACGTGGGTTTCCATGGTTGAGCAGGGATTTGAACACTGGTTTCCCAGATTTTTAATCCAGCCATTGGCATCACAAAGATTGGTGTCACCTGGTGAGATAACTCATCATGTTGCCCACCCTCCATTGATCTCCCATACCACACCATACAGAATCCTTAGTAATATTTTTTGTACTAATGTTACTCATAAATCGAAATTGTAATGGCAATAGCTGTGACATAAACAACTAGAAAAATTAAAATTATATCTATAAATTACAACAGCATACACACAGTCTAAATATATTTACATGTAATATGATTATTTCTATACCGCCCTTCCATAGATTGATAAGATGTGATGTTTTCAAAAAATTAAAAATAATAAGTTAATTTTTTAAAAAATGGATGCTGGCAAACATAGTCCATTTCTGCCCAAAGGCAGATGTTTGGGGAGCAGTGGTTTCACCACCCCTTAGGATGCCACCTGGTGTGGTCTGCACCCCCCAGTGATACCCATTAATCTCAGCACTTAAACCACTATGTCACACTGGTTCATCACCATGTGTAAATATAGTGCTAATCACTGTTTTCTTCTGTTCTTGTCTTTGACGATGCATTTAGAGTTACATGGCCACCCTGACAATGCATTCCTTTTTCCAAACTCTCAAGGGCCACCAGGGAACCTAGAAAAGGAAATGTGTGGAATGCTTCTGCTTTTCTTTTTGCTTCCATTCTGGCAAACATTTTTTTAAAATATTTTTTCATCTGGCAAACCCTATGCAGTTTTCAGCTCTGTTGTTGGCTGGGCAGGAATCTTTTGTCAGTCATCAAACTCTAACCTTTAAAGTGCTTTAAAGATTGAATTACAGGTGGAGAAGAGAAAGCAAGACAATTTGTCTGCAAATTCCCTTTTCTCCTGCAACGTTGGAGTGTGCTGGCAATGAGGAATGTTAACCAAGGATGGCTGCATTGAGAGATCCTAACCTCCTTCAATTATGTCATTATTTCATTCCAGTGGGTTTGTTTCTAAGCCCTCCCATTTTAGTTGTCAATTGGGAGAAATGAGAAGTGGGTGTGCTTTTCCTTTACCACAAGGGTAAGAAATCTGTTTTGCCCCAAGGGCTGTATTGGGGGAAGCATGTTAAGGGGTGCATGCCAACAATGGGTTGGGCTACAGACCCCCTCCACCCACTGTCTCACACACAAGTTTCATAGACATATCCCATTCACACATTTCCAGAACAGCTCCCTCTTTACTTATATTTCTTTACCAACTGGTTACATTTCTGTTCTGCTTGTCTTCCAGTGAGCTCAAGTTTGTATACATGTTTTTCCACCCTCTCATTTGTCTTCACCACCACAACAGTCTTGGGAGGTAGGTCAGGCTGGCAGGAAGCAACTGGACCATAGATGTCCCAGTGGTGCTTGTAGCTGGATTTCCCAAGTCTCAGTCTAACCGTCTTAAAGTGGGGAAACGTTACTTTTTGAGATCAGAATTCCCAAGGTCCCACAGCGAATACAGCCAGAGGCCCTGCAGGCTGGGGGATTCTGGGAGTGACAGTCTAAAAATTAACTTTTCAAAGCCCTGATTAACCATAGCACTACACTGGTTCTCTATTCTCCACTGATAAAAAGGAGTTGCCCTTTTCTGAGTGATGTGATTTGGGGACTAGAGCTCTGCTAAGGCCTCCCTATGCTGGGGGCAGGGTGCATTTGAGTGTCAGGCCAGATGTTCTTCGTCCATGATTTATTTCTGTCTTATAACTCTTCTTCTTTATGTTGACTGGCAAGCTGGCTGCTCTCTTCATCATGTTGACTGGATGGCTGGCTGCTCAATTCTCATAGGCTGCATCAACAATTCAGAAATATTCCAGTTTGACACCACTTTAACTGCCATGGCTCAATGCTATGGAATTCTGAGAATGGTGGTTTTGTCAGACGTTTAGCCTTCTCTGTCAGAAAGCCCTGGTGACACAACAAACTACTGTTCTCAGAAAGCCATAGCATTGAGCCATAATAGTTAAAGTGGTGGCAAACTGCATTATTTCTGCAGTGCGGATCAGCCTCAGTCAGTGTTTCCCAACAGATCTAGGAGGTCTTCTTATGGGTTGGTGTGTGTGTTAAGATCTGCATTTCTCATAGGACCTTATCAGACATCAGAAATTGGAAGTATAATCTAATGGCAATCCGAACGCAATCATGGGGTTTCACTTTATTGCGAATTAAAGCATCTCAAGCAATTTCAGGCAATGGGCAGTCATTTTTGGGTAATGGGAAGTCATTCTGAACGCATTCCAAATGCAATAGGAATTCTAGCAAATTCACGTGATTTGAATTGGCTCCAATTGGCTCCATTCGCAATAAAGAGAAATTCCTCCTATCTGATAAACTCCTTAGTCCTGGTGGTTTCCTCTTATCCAGCTGCTATCAGGTTGGTAAAGGTGAGTATAGGCTCTGTGAAGTTGCCCATTGCTCATCTTCTGGATGAGTCCTGAGTTGATGTGGCACTATGGAGATTTGGGTTAGATTGTTCACTATAATCTGCCCAGACTAATGTTTTGAGAAGCTTCTTTTTAGATTATCCCTCTCAGAATCCTCCAGCCAGCATGGCCACTGGGACACCTGGACATGAGATACCAACCACAAGGCACTTCAATTCCTGGGACACAACATAACAGCACATGGATGTTCAAGGCATCTATGTAGGCTGTGTCTTATCAGAGAGATCAACACACCCTTTCTGTGCTGATCACTGCTACCAGATTCTTCAGGAAGGTGAAGAGCTGCCAGGGACTCTACCTCGACCCAATTTATGTGATGTAGTTTTTAAATTAGGGATGTAAATCTACTTATTTCACTCTAACACTCAAGAACAACAAATTTCAAAAGATTCCTCTACCCTCCCACTCTGATTTGGCAGGAGTATTGGAATTCAGTGAATTTTTCAAACCCCCCCCCCCAATATTTTGAGACCTCTTAATGAAAATTGTATTTGTGCTGCCCAAAATGCACAAAATAAAGGCTTTCATCCTGTTCATTATTCACAATTTTGCAAGCTAGACTGATGACATGAAATTATTGGAATTCACACCTACAGTTGTACCATTGCAACAACCAAAAGCTTCCCCAAAGACCTACCCTTGAAGCCAGGCAGCCCCTATACCAAGAAAAGCATTTTTGAGTCAATGGAGAATGAGGTGCTGAGTGAGAATGCATCCAGCCCTATACAACAAGCAGAGGGAGAGACCCTATGGGACCTGTTGCAACTGATGGTGGCACCACACCTTCCTGCTTGGAGAGGGCTGGCTGTGCCATCACTCAGTGCCCGGTTTTCAGTGGACTCTTTCAGATGTGGGAAATTGGAAGTATAATCCAAGGGCAATCCAAACACAATCCTGGGGTTTCACGTTATTGCGAATTAATTCTTCTCACGCACATTCGGGCAAAAGGGAAGTCACTCCGAATGCAATCATGGGTTTAACGTTATTGCGAATTTAAGCTTCTCACGCGATTTCGGGCAAGGGGGGGGGGTTATTTTCGGGTAATGGGAAGTAATTCCGAATGCCTTCCGAACGGAGCAGGGGTTCAGGTAAATTCGCTAAACAAGCGAATTTACATGAATCCGCATTGGCTCCATTCAGAATTGGGAGAAATTCCTCCCGTTTGAAAGAGTCAAGTGTCTCAGAAATCCTTCTGTTGAAGACCTGCTCGTTTCAAAGGTAGATTTTTGGAGGGAAATATTGGGAGATGTAGTTACAAGGATGAAGCTTTGTCTTCATAGCTACTTCTTCTGATGCAGGATCTTGGCCATACTGTTTCCTGTGCAAACACACAGGGGTTCTTTTCTTTTCTTTTTTGGTGTGTGTGAGACAAAGATATTCTGAAATGTGGGGGTAGGGACCCACAGCAGTTGGCCATTTTGTGTGTGTTAATGATGATGAGGATGTCTTTATGTGCCCAGATCAGGATGATCAGATATCCTCATTTTCCAGGACACGTCCTACATTTTAGACTTCTGTCCAGGAAGAATTTCATGTCACGATAAAAAAAAAAAAATTGTAAGCATTATATAATATCCCTTCCTCTTAAGTGCCCATGCAGGTCAAAACAGGAGACACTTGTAAGTGTTATGCCCCATCTATTAGAAGAACAGCTTACCAACTTGGGTGCCCTTCACATGTGTTACACTGAAACTCCTTGCATCCCCCATCATGATCGGCAATGGATGATGGGAATTATAGTCCAACACTTTTAGTGGGCACCAGGTTAGGGAAGGTTAGGGATCATATCAGACGAATCTCAATCCTTAGATTGGGGAAGGTCCCATGCTTCAGAGAAAGTCATAAGTTTTGTTTTGAGAGATTAAAAAAAAAGCTACTAAACAAAGTGCTGCAGATGAAGTGGTCTGAGGAGGGTATCTGTGAGAAAAGTACTTGGGGAGAGGGAATGTCTCTAACCCCTCACTGAGCGTCTACACTAAATTGTGCTATACAGTACAGCAAATCCTACACACATCCCATAATTGAAAGCAGATGCCTTGTTGCTGCTGAAAAAGGAAACTCAAGCCATAAAGAATTTTGGTCAACTCCTGTGCCCAGATTGGTTTCCCCCTCTTTCTCTCTCTACTCCCCCCATGCATCATTCTTTTGGTCTCCTCCCTCCTTCTCTTTAGTTCTTTTTCTGCCTCCAATGCAAGGTTCTCTTTAATCTTGGCCATCCTTCTCAAGCTCCCACCTCCACCTCCTTCAAAGATCAGCTGATCCTACTGGCTCCCAAACCAAAAGCACAAGGAGGAGGAGGAGGAGAAAGAGGAAGAGCAGCAACAGCAGCAGAAGGTTTGCTGAAGTTTCCAGCTGGGAGGAGCAGCAGACACGTCCTCAGGCCTCCAGCTCAGCATCTCTGCCTGGGAGACAGCTGTCCACGTCGGCATCATTGGTTAGGGGAGGGGAAAAGATGGTAGCAAACTTGAACCTAGAAGATGACAGAGTACTTGGGCAGGAACTGGGGTTGTGGATCTGTTCCTTCAGCAACTTTGTGCTTTCATCTTTCCTTTCTTCTATGGATAAAACCACATTGCAATGTACTTGCTGTGTGAAACTGGCCAAGCTTGGTGGCAAGTTCTTTGAATGTTCTGATGTGTTGCAGAGCAATGTTGTGAGATCACAGCTGATCATCCACTGGTCCATTTAGGTAATTTTAGGACACTATCACATGAGCACCATTCTCACCACAATGGCAGTAATTAACAAAAATGCAAACATCCTGGTTTGAGAGCAGCTATTATTGCATGTCTTCGCACACAACTGTGGTTGCTGCCACCATCACTCACATTCTGGACTCTCCCTTAACCCAACCTCCCTGCCCTATGCCCAACCAGTGTGCCTTTCATTTAATTTATTTACTTTTTTTAACAGTTCTGCAGTTCTGGTAATGTAATTTATGTTCTAAAAATAGAAAAGAAATAGGAGAATCAGGTTGCTTGGTAATAGTGCAGGAGAGAGGAAACAGGGAGAGGCGAGCAGACTCCTAATATTGCAACTGCCACAACAGTAATGTTTTGCATATGATGAGTACTGAGATGGCCAGATGATTGAAGCTATTGACAGGTTTCCCTCATCAATGAAAAGGGATGCCCTAACCACACTTGGCTTAAATAGCAGCCACTGGTCAGAGTCCACATTGTGTGATAAATATCGCCCAAGGTGATTAAATTTTACAACTGTAATCATGGATTAAAAGCTAGAATCAATGGCCTTACACTCTAGAATCAATGGTCTTACACACACCCAGTTCTTTAGTGGGAATATGTGTCACATATCCTTGACCATCAAGCGATTCTGGACTTTGAACTGAAATTCTGGTGGCCTCAGATACATGCGAAGACCAAATGCTATGTAACAGCCTATGACACTTGCCACAGGGCAAAACACCAACCTAGCTGGCCTCCAGGTGCCAAAGCCAGCCGTTTTATGGCAGTTAGTGTTTCATGGGACCCTTTCCTACTGTGGCCCAAATTCACCCAGCTGCCTTTTGCCTTCAGCTGCCACCTGATTTTCATATCAACTCAAGTCTGCTTGCTCCTACCCAATGATGAGGAGCAGTATGAAGTTTCCAGAATCTTATATTCAATGCTGTATTGGGATTAGCAGCAGCATTTTCTAAACAGGTCAGAATATGGTCCTGAGGACCACTCAAGGGGAGATGCTACCAATGTCTTTAGACTATAATTTCTACTGCTAGCCCCCTCAGAAACCAGCCCTCCTGCAGATGGATACAGGGGGTTGGAATGGTGTCATGCCATTTTTGGTGGAAACCTCTAATGAAGATGAATTCAAATCCCTGGAATCGGGATGACCAAGATCCCAGAAAGTGAGGAACCAAGCTACTTTTGGATAGCAGAGTTGACTGGGGGATTTTATTATCATTTTATTATGATTATGATAGAAAATTTTCTAAACTCTGCCCAGCAGGGAGCTCAGGTGGGACAAAGGGACTGAGAGGAAAAGGAGGAAAAAGGAATTACTTATAGATAAGTGGCATAGTGGTTTGAGTGTAGGACTGTGACTCTTTGACCAGGGTTCAGTTCCCAGCTTGGACATGGGTGGCCTTGGACAAGTCACATGCTCTCAGCCTCAGGGGATGGCAATAACAAACCTCCTCTGAACAAATCTTGCCAAGAAAACCCTGTGAGAGGTTCACCTTAGGGTCACCACAAGTCAGAAATGACTTTAAGGCACACAGCAATAACATTCTGTGAGGACCGTGTGCTTTGGGACCGTGTGCTTGAGACCGTGTGCTCGTTGCTGAAGGGGAGGAGCTTCTGTGAGTCACATCTGTGAGTCACAAGGGGGCGGAGCTAGCAGACTAGCTTTATATACCACCTTCCAGAGCCTTCCAGAACAGTCCGGCCAGAGAGAGGAGAAGGAGAGGAGCTGCTTGAATTTTAGTTTTCTTTAACTGAACAACTCTGCTCAAGTGGCATTAGGTTAGAATCAGATATTGAAACAGAACCTTCCCTTTAAGTGTAAGATAGCAGCCAGTACTTACCTTTAAAGAAGTATTCCCAGTAGATTATTACTAAAGACTTTGCAGTATGGACAACGAGGGATCTGCCACAGTCACCTGCAACTCTTGTGGGATGTTTCTCTTCTTGCCTACAGTAGTGGAGAACTTCACATGCACCAAGTGCAAGTTGGTGGCACTCTTGGAGGAGAAAGTGCAGCAGCTGGAGTCCAGAGTAGCTACACTTCAGCAGATTAGGGAACAAGAGGATTTCCTGGACACAATAGAACTAACCATCTTGGATGAGTACCATGCAGAGGAAGATGCTAGGGTGGAAGAGGTCACTTGCCAAACAGAGGAGGCAGACAGCTGGAGGAATGTCACAAAGAGTAGTAAACCAAGAAGGAATTGTTCGGGGAGCTTGCAGCTAGAGAATCGATTCGAAGCTCTTTCCCTTATCAAGGAGGATGAAGAAGAGCAGCATGGACAGACTTCAGGGACAGAGCAAGGGAGCCTGAGAGTCCCACCCGAGGGAACAGTCGCTGCTAAGCCTCGGAGGAGGCGTGTGGTCGTAGTGGGGGACTCCTTGCTGAGGGGTACAGAAGCAGTGATTTGTAGGCCTGACAAGATGTCTCGAGAGGTGTGCTGTCTTCCAGGTGCAAAGATCCGGGATGTGACAGAGAGGCTGACAAGACTGGTCAAGCCTACTGACCAATACCCCTACCTTTTGGTCCACGTGGGAACTAATGATACTGCAAGACACAGCATTCAGAACATCAAAAGGGATTACGAGGCGCTTGGTAGGAAGCTGAAAGGAATGGATGTACAGGTTGTCATCTCGTCTCTTCTGCCAGTTGAAGGGCATGGTCCAGGAAGGGAGAGGAAAATAGCAGAGGTGAACAACTGGCTTCGCAGATGGTGCCGCCGAGAAGGATTTGGATTCTTGGATCATGGGCTGCGGTTCCATGAGGAGGGACTTCTTGCAACAGACGGGTTGCATCTCACGCCAGTTGGAAGAAATGTTTTTGCCAACAGTCTCAAGAACTTGATCAGGAGAGCTTTAAACTGAGTTCCGAGGGGAAGGGAGACAATATTAAGGAACGCAAAAGGGATGGCGTAAATAGTCAAACTGACATAGAGGAAACAAGGCAAACAGTGCAAGGACCCAACAGTGGGAGGCAAAAAAACTTGCACAGGCAGCAAGTAAAAGGGAACCATGGTCTGCGATGTCTCTACACTAATGCACAGAGCATGGGAAATAAGCAAGATGAACTCGAACTCCTAGTACAACAAGGCAAATATGATATAATAGGCATCACTGAAACCTGGTGGGATGAGTCTCATGATTGGAATGTGGAAATAGAGGGGTATAACCTTATTAAGAGAAATAGGCCAAACAGGAAAGGAGGAGGAATAGCACTATATGTCAGAGATATTTACACCAGTGAAGAGATCCTGGACATCAATCATGGAAGCCAGGTGGAGAGCATCTGGATAAGAATTAAAGGGGAGGGAAACAACAAGGGTGTTACGGTGGGAGTCTACTACAGACCCCCAAGTCAGACTGAGGAATTGGATGATATCTTTCTAAAACAGATGACCACACAGTCAGAAAAGAGAGATGTAGTAGTGATAGGCGACTTCAACTATCCTGATATTTGCTGGAAGTCAAACTCAGCCAAATCCTCAAGGTCTAGCAAATTCCTCACTTGCCTGGAAGACAATTTCATGGTCCAAAAGGTGGAAGAGGCAACAAGGGGGTCAGCTATTTTAGATCTGATCCTAACCAACAAGGAGGACTTGGTTAATGGGGTGCAAGTGGTGGGATCATTAGGTGGAAGTGACCATGTTCTCCTGGAGTTTGTAATACAGTGGAAAGGAGAAGCCAGGCAGAGTCAGACACGCATCCTAGACTTTAGGAGAGCGGATTTCAATAAACTCAGAGAAGTATTGAGGGCGATTCCATGGTCAGAAATACTAAAGGATAAAGGAGTTCAGGACGGATGGGACTTTCTCAAAAGGGAGATACTGAAGGCACAATTTCAAACAGTTCCAGTGAGAAAGAAAAACGGGAGGTGTCTCAAGAAACCAGGATGGATGACTAAGGAACTTTCAACCGAGCTAAGTTTGAAACGGAACATGTATAAGAAATGGAAAAAGGGGGAAATCACGAAAAAGGAATTCAAAGAAATAGCAGGCATGTGTAGGGGTAAAGTCAGAAAAGCTAAAGCGCAGAATGAACTCAGGCTTGCTAGAGAGGTTAAGAACAATAAAAAGGGCTTTTTTGGATATGTCCGCAGCAAGAGGAAGAAGAAGGAAACGGTAGGGCCACTGCGTGGAGAAGATGGCAAAATGCTAACAGGAGATAGAGAAAAGGCAGAATTACTCAACACCTTCTTTGCCTCAGTCTTCTCAGAAAAGGCAAAGGGTGCTCAACCTGAGGATAATGGAGCAGAGAACAGAATAGGGGAATTTCAGCACAGAATAAGTAAAGAGATAGTAGAGGAACACCTTGTTAATCTAAATGAATTTAAGTCTCCGGGACCAGATGAACTCCATCCAAGGGTATTAAAAGAACTGGCAAAAGTAATATCAGAGCCATTGGCAATCATATTTGAAAACTCCTGGAGAACAGGAGAGATCCCAGCAGACTGGCGAAGGGCAAACGTTGTCCCCATCTTCAAAAAGGGGAAAAAAGAGGATCCCAACAATTATCGTCCAGTTAGTCTGACATCAGTTCTAGGAAAGATTCTGGAGCAGATCATCAAACAGAGAGTCTGTGAACATCTAGATGGCAATGCCATAATCACAAAAACTCAACATGGGTTTCAGAGAAACAAGTCATGCCAGACAAATCTAATCTCTTTCTTTGATAAAATTACCAGCTTGGTAGATGAAGGGAATGCTGTGGATATAGTATATCTTGATTTCAGTAAGGCCTTTGACAAGGTTTCCCATGACATTCTTGCAAACAAACTTGTAAAATGTGGGCTAGACAAAGGAACTGTTAAATGGATCTGTAATTGGTTGAATGGCCGAACCCAAAGGGTGCTCAACAATGGCTCCTTTTCATCCTGGAGAGAAGTGACCAGTGGGGTCCCACAGGGCTCTGTCCTCGGCCCAGTGCTATTCAACATCTTTATCAATGACCTGGATGACAGAATTGGGAGCATACTTATCAAATTTACAGATGACACCAAATTAGGGGGAATAGCTAATACCCCAGAGGACAGGATCAAGATTCAAAATGACCTGAATAGACTAGAAAGCTGGGCCAAAGCTAACAAAATGAAATTCAATACAGAGAAATGTAAGGTATTGCACTTAGGGCGGAAAAATAAAATGCACAGATATAGGATGGGTGACACCTGGCTGAATGAAACTACGTGTGAAAAGGATCTAGGAGTCCAAGTAGACCACAAGTTGAACATGAGTCAACAGTGTGATGCGGCAGCTAAAAAGGCCAATGCTATTTTGGGCTGCATTAATAGAAGTATAGTGTCTAGATCAAGAGAAGTAATATTGCCACTGTATTCTGCTTTGGTCAGGCCCCACCTAGAATATTGTGTCCAGTTCTGGGCGCCACAATTCAGAAAGGACATTGAGAAACTGGAGTGTGTCCAAAGGAGGGCGACAAAAATGGTGAAGGGTCTGGAAACCATGCCCTATGAGGAACGACTTAGGGAGCTGGGGATGTTTAGCCTGGAGAAAAGAAGGTTAAGAGGTGATATGATAGCCCTGTTTAAATATTTGAAAGGATGTCATATTGAGGAGGGAGCAAGCTTGTTTTCTGCTGCTCCAGAGAACAGGACCCGGAACAATGGATGCAAGATCCAGGAAAAGAGATTCCACCTGAACATTAGGAAGAACTTCCTGACAGTAAGGGCTGTTCGACAGTGGAACGCACTTCCTCGGAAGGTGATAGAGTCTCCTTCCTTGGAGGTCTTTAAACAGAGGCTGGATGGCCATCTGTCAGGGGTGCTTTGATTTGGATTTCCTGCATAGCAGGGGGTTGGACTGGATGGCCCTAGTGGTCTCTTCCAACTCTACGATTCTATGATTCTATGATTCTATGATTTACAACAAGCTTTCAAATTGAAATGTAGACATCCTTTGGCTGGTCTTGTTCCAATTCTGTTCTCTCTCTCCTGTATGGGCTTTGGAATAAATCTTGTGTGGAACAAATTAGTGGCTTTTTTGGGGTCTTCTGGTGATGATGGGAAGCACAGTTGTTGTTGGAAATCTTTTTAAAAACACACTCGCAAATGAAAGCAGGGTCCTTTTACTCTGAAGCTTCTCATTCCCAATGAGACAAAATACTCTGTACATGCTCACTGATGCTTCTTCTGTATTACAACTGAGCCCTTATGTCTAATATCCCGAGGCTTAACCTTAGCTTTTCAGATGCCCCTCCAAAGGACAAGAGAAAACACGTTCAGGTTAGTTTGAGGACTGAAGTGTTTTGCTGGTGGAACCTTCTTCTGCATCACCTCCTCCCTTAAGTCAGATGCAGGGAAAGAGGTGTTTATTTAGGTCAGGCAGAGATTAAAAGCAGCAGCCCAGCCCAGCCCTGCCTGGCAGGGTAGATGGGGAAGGAAGGAGGGTGGTTGAGGCAGGTATAAATAGCTTCCTAGTAAGTGTCTATGAAGGCAAAGGAATGTAACTAAAAACCCACTGAGGCATATAGGAGTAGGGAAGAGGGCCAATCAAAAGGACAACAATTACCCATCTCACAAACTGTATGTCTCTACTTAATTTTGCTGTCCTAAATTACATTTGATATGAGTGTTTATCGGCTTCTTAATACATAGTTAAGACGAGGCATCCTGGGGCAAACAAGGGCACACATCTGGGAATGCTTCCCTAAACAATAAGTCAATTGCAATCAATAGGACTTGAATTAGCATTGACCAAGTCCCTTTGGTTTCAATGGGTATACTCTAAGCACAACCAGCTTTGGAAGCAACTGTAATAATAAATAATATTGCTAAAATAGTTCCCTGATATATGAGGCCCTTCTCTCAGTTCAGTTATCCTCAGAGGCATGTTTGGTGGGGTTATGACAGGGCTTTCTTGGTGGCTGTCTTTCTCTAGGGCCATCTATTCTCTGCACCTTGGAGGACCCAACAACTGAGATATTCTTGGCTGTGCCAAAATTCTGGCAGTGACTATTCTGTGAATTTAACGTGAGGCTGGAAGCCTGAGAAATAACCCCGTTTCTTTCAAAATGCTCCTTCTGCTCACTTCTTCCTTCGTTCTGCCAAAACATTGACCCATCTACCACCAGAACAACATCTACTACCCTCTCAGATGTTCCTGACTTCTCTGCAGTGTCTGCATTTTTCCTTGGACAACTTGCTGTCTTCAAGGAGTAAGAGGACTTGCAGCAAAATGTTGCATCATAGTGTTTTCCTTTTTCGTGTCCTCTTCCAAGATACTCCTTCCTTCTGCTTCCCACTTAGTTAAAAATAAAATAAGGTGAAGTCAAAACAAAGTAGGTGGGGCCATAGGAAATGACCAATTTAGACATTCTCCCCACCAATGTTCTGCTTCTGACCTTGAGCAAGGTGAATCTTCCAATCTTTGTCCCAGAGGATTTTGGCCTTTCTGGCCTCTTGTTCACCCACCTTCTCTAAGCAAGCAAACAGCAACAAGAATGTGGAGATTCAACAGTGTCTTCTGCTTTTCTACCCTCTGGGCTTAAGCTGCAACACTTGTTGCTAGCCCCAGGATGTGGTATCCAAAATTATCAACTTTTACTTTTTCTACCTCCTTGTACCTCTTGCAAATAGGATGTCTTTTTTTTTTTTTTAACCACTCTTCTTGGAAAAGAGGTGGTGCTTTTAAATAATTTTAGGTCTTTAATGGTCTTACCTGGGAGGCTGTCTTTGTAGTCTTACCTGGGAAGTAATGTGTATTATGTCATGTACTTCAAAATGAACAAACACTTACCAAAAGGATGAGCTTTCTTTAATGGCTCCAGACACTGGAATATGATACTCTTCAGATTTGCAGGTGGAGGAGGCAAAGCTATGAGTTTTTTCAGAAGTGATGCATTGGGATGCAACCCAATGGAAAGCCCTGTACTGCAGTGGTTAGAGAAGAAATGCTCTCCAGCTGCTGTGGAACTCCAACTCTCATTGGCGATCTAGCTAGGGATAACAGGAGTTTCTGTTCAATAATATTTGGAGACTGCACAACGCCCACCCTTGGGATGAGCACAGCTTTTAGTTGGAAGTTAGCCAGGATTCAGCCTTAGGGTTGCCATAAGTCAGAAATGACTTGAAGGCATACACCGACAAACCTAGAATTACACAGTCATGACTGTTTTGTATTCATGATTTTGTGTAGCCCCTAGTTTAGGGGATACCTAGGGACTGTGAAAGCCCCCCCCCCCAATCCACATTTACCAGGCAGCAGCCCTTGCAAGTGATGGGGATCTGGTGCCCTGTGCTCAGGAAATGCCTTGCTGGAGTTCCCATCCTCCTCTTTTGTGAGTGATCTCCAGCATGCAGAGGAATTGTGACAGGGACCCTGCTTCTGCCTGTTGCATTGGAGATAATTCAAGGGATGGACTGTCAGCTGCTTCCTGATTGGCAGAGAAACAGACCTTCATTGATCACAGCATCTGCTGCTCAGTAAGTGGGAACTGGAGGGATTGGGATGAGAGCCCTGCGTAGCACCATAACTACAGGGCTTATGCATCTGTTAATTCCCCAACAGGATTCTGTCTGGTGTTTTTAGCAGATCTTGGAAAAATTACCTTTTTTGTTTGTTTCTGTTGTGTGCCTTCAAATCTGATTTATGACAACTCTAAGGTGACCATGGGATTTTCTTGGCAAGTTTCTTCAGAGGGTCTTTGCCGTCGGAGTTTATCACACGGTAGTCAATTTACACAATTTCACAATAGTAGTTTGCAAAGTCAATTAGGGGCTACCGGAAGCAAAAAGGAACCGCCAATGCCATGAGGGATCATGGGAATAGTAGTAACCATTGCTTTTCGGGTGTGAATTTGTGGAACAGCAGACATGCATATCACACCAAAAAACATCGAAATCAATACCAAGTTGCCAGGGAATAGGATTTGTGAGTCCCCTAGTTCATCGAATTTGTTTCCATCCAGATTGCATTTGGACTGCGTTTGGACTGCACTCGCACAGCCAGCGAAAGTATGTGATAATCTATCACATAATTACATGAAACCCCACGATTGTGTTCAGAGTTTGTTCGCAAAACCAGGAATTACATGTGGTAAGCAATATGCAATTACGTGATTGCGTTCGTTTTTTAAAATAGAAAATCGGTCGTGTGATAAACTCCACCTTGGGGGTTTCCATGGCTGAGCGGGGATTTGAGCCTGATTTCCATAGTCTTCATAGTCCAAGACTCAAACCACTACTCCATGCTGGCTCTTACCCTGACCCTATAAATATTTCATACTAGCTGAGACATTCTTGGAATTGTAGACCAAAAACGTTACTTTTCCTTGGTCTGTTAGTTGGCCCAAAAGCCAAAGGCCAATAAAGAACGCAATCCTTTGGTACTCAAGGCATGTTCCAACTTATCCTGAGGAATCAGCACAAAGCCCTTCCCTGGTCCTTATGTTACATTCTGTGATTAACTGAAGCCATTTCTTTTTGTGGGTTTGCATTGCCACCTATATCCCTGAAATCTAGATCCTTACAGGAATGGGATGAATATTCAAAAATATTTGAAAAATGACAACACACACACACACACACTTATTTCTTGAGTGTTGAGATGAGAAAAAAAATCCTGTGGACAATTTTCTCAGTTTGGGACTTACTCTATGCAAAATTCACAAGTGGCATTTTTGCACAGAAAAGAGCACTTTTGTGCTCAGGAAAAAGCATTTTTTGCATAGAAAATAATAATTCTTGCACAGAAAATAATTACCACATGCATATATATATATATATATATATATTGCAGAATAAATTTTGAACTGCAAATAGTCTGAGTGGTTTTTGAAGACTTGCTAAAATTAACTTCTTTTTTTAAAATGAAGACTCCCATCCCTTGATCCTTTGTCCCTCTCTCTCCATCCCCAGTACATTCTCTTTCCTTTATATGCCCCTTCCACTTTGACTACTGACCAGGCCTACACAGTCCTGCCTGACCCAACGTCTTTGTGGAGGGGAAGGGAGAGTAAAAAGAAAAAAAATCTCAACAAAACCAGTGGCTTAGCAGTAGTTGGAAACTCTGACTGCAGTCCTTCGAAAGCTTTAGATAATGCTGTCTGTTGCTGAGAGCCAAGTGGAACAAGAAATGCTTTGGTAGATACATCATCCTGGAGTGGTGGGATGAGGAGGAGAAGGAGAAAGAGAAAAAGGAGGGCATTTAACTGATCATGTAACCCTTTCCTTAGCAGATCCTTTCCTTTCACTCATCACATACAACGTTGTTCCACCACCACAGTTTGGATCTTTGGTCCAGCATCCCTTTTGCTACCTGCTTGGCTTGGCCTCTGGCTTGTGAGCTGGCATATACAAGTGCAAGGATGGCATGGGAGAGCTAAGGAAGAAATGCCCAGGAGTCCTTCCACACACCCACCCTTTTCTTTCCCCCTCCCTCTGCTTTGTGAATTATGCAAGCCTCTGCTGTTCCGTTTATAAGGATTCTTCCATATTTACATAATTCTCCCAGAGTCTATGTGTGGAAAAAGGAAGGGATGGATTTCTTCTTAGAAGTTTGTATCTCATTCTGTTTCTATACCACAAAAAAGGGGGTGGAGGAAAAGAAAAAAGGAGATGGGGAAAAAAAAAAAAGCAAAGGCCATTAAGATCAGGAGCAGCTCTGCTATTAGGCAGAATCAGAAACAGTTATATGCCTTGGGCTGTATCTGCACTGTAGAAGTAATAACAATAGCAATAACAAGCACATTTCTGTACCATTTACCAATATATTAAGCAGTTTACAAAGTGTAAGAGAAGCAAATTGTCCCCAAGCGACCTACGGAAGGATATCAGGCTGAATCAACCTGGAACCCCTGGCTGGCATTGAACTCACAACCTTGTGGTTTGTGTGTGAGTAGCTGCAGTACAGGCATTTAACCATTGCACCACCATAATGCAGTTTGGTACTAATTTAACTGCCATGGCCCAATGTTATGGAATTCAGAGATTTGTGAGATATTTAGCCTACTCTGCCAGAGAACTCTGGTGCCACAACAAACTACAAATCCCAGAATTTCATAGGATGGACTTATGACAATGCTTCATGTGCCCTGTGCTGCTCAATAAAGCTAGTCTCATGGCTTCTTTTAAAATAATGTCAATGGAAGAGCTACATACATTCAGCATAAAGAAAGAAGAAATTGAAATATTTGAAGATTTACTTTACCTTGGATCAAACATTGATCAGAATGGAGACTGCAGTCAAGAAGTAAGAAGACTAGCTGCTTTTTCACACTAGGGGGCAAACAGGATTTAAACGAGAGTTAAACGAGAGTTAAACAGGAAATACTCTATGTTTATCATAGGACATTTCCTATTTAACTCTTGTTTAAATCCTGCGCCCTGGTGGTGCAGTGGTTAAATGCCTGTACTGCAGCCACTCACTCAAAACCAAAAGGTTGAGAGTTCAAGACCAGCAAAAGGGCTCAAGCTCAACTCAGGCTTGCATCCTTCCGAGGTCGCTAAAATGAGTACCCAGATTGTTGGGTGCAAGTAGCTTACAGTTGTTAAACTGCTTAGACACTCCTTAAGCGGTATGAAGCGGCATATAAATGAAGCTGTTTTGTTTGTGTTTTGTTTGCCCCCTAGTGTGAAAACGCAGTAGGAATGGGAAGGGCAGTGATGAAAGAACTACAAAAGAACCTACAGTGTAAAGATATACAACTGAGCACTAAAGTTAGAATTTTTCAAGCCATTGTATTCCCCATCACTATGTACAGACGTGAGAACTGGGCCGTGAAGAAAATAGAGATCATGGGCTGAATTTACAGGACATAGGTAGATTAGTGGAGGATGGGGGCTTGGAGATGTCTCACCCACAAAGTACTCGTGAGTCAGGGCCAACTGGAAGGTAATTAACAAAAAGAACAACAACTGGTTTTATTACAGCATTCTAATCCTTTTCTTCAGCAAAAAGGTCTCCCAGAGCAGTTGATATACAATCAATAAAACAAGGAAGATTCTGCCCATATGCTTATATTCTAAGCATCTGCGATCAGTGGGGGTTTGTTCCCCTGCTGACCAGGAAGGAGCTGACAGACAGTCCGTCCTTTCCCATGAGTTATGCCACTTATTTTCCAAGCAACATGGTTTGGGTCCAGGTTACGTTCAGGATCACCTCCTCCCATATAACCTTCTCTGTACGCTCAGGTCCTCTGGGGGACATTTACTCCTGACCCACCTGTCAGCCAGAGGGCTTTTTCTTCAGATGCCCCTAGATTGTGGGATGACCTGCTGGAAAAGATTCGACTGCTGCATATGCTCTCTGACTTCAAAAGAAAATTCTGGCAGGTTTATCCAGATGATTTTTAACTGTGAATTTTGAATGACAAATTTTAGATGTGGATTGTCGTAATATGTGCACATTTTCTTTGTCCTTTTAAATTGATGTCTGTTTTAAACAATGTGTTTCAACTGATGTTGTTGTTTGTTAATTGTTGTTGTCCCTGACTAAATACTCAATCCATGGAGAGGTGAGTAAGAAGTAAAATAATAATTATTTCCAGTGTGAGGGGGATTGTGACAGGGACCCTGCTTTTGCCTGTTTGGCTAGGAATTTATAAACTACATTATATATTTGTGGTGTTTCCTAATGGGGGTTGCTTTCTTTGCCCTAAACAGTGTCATACCAGTGTTCTTATAGATACTATAAATGCATGAACATTTTTAGAATTATAGAATTTGATGACAACTATAAAATGGGCAGAGATGACAATACAGGGCCAAGACGTAGCACAGCCCTGTAGCTACTGGGGGCGGGGGGGGGGGGAGCAAAATGAGGGCATTTCTCGCCAAGTAAGAATTCTGCCATTCCTAATTTAATATATTTTAGTTTCTAAATTTCTAGCATTTCACAAAGAGGTTCCACTCACACATTAGGAAGAACTTTCTGATTGTACGATTATTATTATTATTATTATTATTATTATTAACCTTTATTTATATAACATTGTAAATTTACACAGCTGTTCAATAGTGGAATAGGCAGCCTGGGAGTGTGATGGAGTCTCTTTCTTTGGAGATTTTTAAGCAGACTGGATGGCTACCTGTTAGATTTTGACTGTGGAGATTATCACACTGGGGAAAAGGAGGAGTTTGAGGAGTACAATTGTGCAATTGCTCCATGTATTATCACACAACATCGTGCAAAATCCGTAGCTGCAGCGGCAGTAGAGAGCAACATTTCATTCACAGGGAACTCCTGTGAATTCATTCACGATAGTGGAAATCAAGCGCAATTGAAAGAGTGGTGAAATCAATCATGCTGCATTACTGCTGTTGAAGAAGGAACTCGGGATACCAAGAATGCATTGTGGTGGTCGCAATCCATTCTCATTGCCAGGATCGGTTTTGCAGTGATTTCCGTCTTCTTTTGAGCAGTGGGGCATAATTTAGTTAACACTTGATTAAAACAATGTCTTGAAGTAATAAATTTTATTTTGCTGTCTTTATTCTTTGCAGTACAGGAACATGATTAGCGGTCATGCGCAGTTGCGCCAATAAGCCACGCATGTGCAAAACGATCAATTGTGATATACTAATAATTCATTTGTGGATGTGTGCGAAACACCATTGCGATATTATTTCTAGTGTGCAATTGAGCGAATGGATGCCATATGAAAGCATTTGGTGGAATTGCACATCTGTATAACCTCAAGCCACTTCTTTTCCCCCATGTGATAATCTCCTGTGTCCTGCTGCATGGCAGGAGGTCTCTTCCAACTCTAGGATTCTATAAGACATTGAAAATAGTTGAATTACCTTGGTAACTTTGCATGACCTTTTCTTTGGATCCTTAAGCTTAGGATCAGCCCTGGTGGCGCAGTGGTTAAATGCATGTACTGCAGCCACTCACTCAAAACCATAAGGTGGCGAGTTCAAGATCAGCAAAGGGCTGAAGCTCGACTTGCATCCTTCCGAGGTTGCTAAAATGAGTACCCAGATTGTTGGGGGGCAAATAGCTTACAATTGTAAACCACTTAAACACTCCTTAAGGGTATGAAGCGGTATATAAATGAAGCTGTCTGTTTTGTTTGTTTAAGCTGTATTTCTAAATGTCCAACTGAGCTTTTAGGTTACTGCAGTGCTAGAAATTTGGGGAGTTAAGGAATATTTCATGGGGGAAACAATTCTTATTTGGGGAGGGCAAGTCCTTCATTTCACACATACACTCATAGCTGTATCTCTGCTGTAGAAGTAAAAGTGGACTTCTTCACATTGGCATTTTAAATTTCATTTCTATACTTCACCACTGGTTTTTTTTTCATTTCTTTTTCTTGCTTTACCATACATTTTAAACTCCCTTTTGCTTCTAAACCTTATTTCTTGTTTTTCTAATGTATTCCTTCTTTCTTCCTCCTTTCCCTTCTTTGCCTTCTTATTTTTCACTCATGGTTCCTTGGAGCTGTAGCAGGAAGTTATTCTCCATCCCCAGCTGTTTGCAATCCTAACCACAACTTTTTCTCCCTTTCCTTCTCATGAGAATGCCTCTCCTTTTAGGGACAACTCCAGATGAGTAATGATCCCAAAGGAATGTCCTGAGAGGGAAGCAATCAGCAGTTCTGCTCCAGAGATGCTTGGAGAGGCAGGGTATGTGTGTAAGGGTTTCCCTATGATTTATCATTGCCCAGAGGCTTGGTGGACTGCAGAAAATATCCAATGAGGCAGCTGGATTCTGGCAAGTCAAACTGCCAGGATCCAAAAAAGCGGTGATGGTGATGTCCCTTGAATTATTCAGGGAACACCTACAAAAGAGTAAAAGAGGGAAGCTTAATGTAAGAGCCACAAAACATTATTAGAATTCCTAAGTATCTTGAGTCATACAACATTATTAAGCGTCTTAAACCATTCATAAAGAAGCCAAACTCAGGAATGTTAGGGAATTCATGCTGTTTTTTGTACAATGCTTGCAAGATGCTGATGGGTTCTTTGGAATCATATCTGGTGTTATGCCTGGGAGATTCTGTCACTGGTCCATTTCATTTTGATTAAGTTACTGATATTATTATTTTGATTTGGAGTTCCTGCATGGCAGGGGGTTGGACTGGATGGCCCTTGTGGTCTCTTCCAACTCTATGATTCTATGATTCTATGATTATCATTTTCAAATCCAATGTTAAAAAAAATTAGAATAAACATATTACATTTTCCATCATATTTCTTATACGATTTATGGACCTTTAGTTCCTCTTCCAAGTCAGTACTATAAGTACATTAAATACAATACTATGCTAGCTTCCATTTATCATCCTTTTTAGACAAATTTGGTTAATTCTACTAACAGTATAAACCAGGGTTATTTCTTTATTTACAGTATTTCTAACCCGCTCTTCTCAACCCCCAAGGGGGGGACTCAGAGCGGCTTACAAGGCAATCATTAGATGCCGGCAATATACAATTTAAAACATAAATACAGCAAAGTTAAAACAAGTACAATCAACAATAATTAACAATCAAGCAGTTTAAGATCTCAATATATGATCCTTCCATATCCCAAAGTGTTAATCCGTGTTCTTATGACCATCAACGTTAGCCAGTCCCAGTGAAGTGCTGCATTACATTAATGTGCAAAAGCCTGGTCCCACAACCATGATTTTACTTTCTTCCTAAAGGCCAGGAGGGATGGGGTTGATCGTATCTCACTCGGAAGTGCATTCCACAGGTGGGGGGCCACTGCCAAGAAGGCCCTGTTTCTCGTCCCCACCAGCTGCAATTGTGAGGCTGGCGGGAGCGAGAGCAGGGCCTCCCCAGAAGATCTTAGGTTACGAGGAGGGATGTAGGGGCAGATGTGTTCAGACAAGTAAGCCGGGCCAGAACCGTATAGAGCTTTAAAGGTCAAAACCAGCACTTTGAATTGAGCTCGGAAATGGACCGGTAGCCAGTGGAGCTGACATAACAGGGAGGTAGTATGCTCCCTGTATGAAGCTCCAGTTATTAATCTGGCTGCCGTTGGACTAGTTGAAGTTTCTGAACCATCTTCAAAGGCAGCCCCACATAGAGTGCATTGCAGTAATCTATTCGAGATGTGGCCAGAGCGTGGACCACCGTCGCCAGATCAGATTTCCCAAGGTACGGGCACAGCTGGTGCACGAGTCTTAACTGTGCAAAAGCTCCCCTGGCCACCGCCGAAACCTGGGGTTCCAGGCTCAGCGATGAGTCCAGGATCACTCCCAAGCTGTGAACCTGCGCCTTCAGGGGGGGTATGACCCCGTCGAGCACAATCTGTAACCCTATGCCCTGTTCGGTCTTTCGATTGACTAGGAGGGCCTCTGTCTTGTCTGGATTAAGTTTCAGTTTGTTAGCCCTCATCCAGTCCGACACAGCGACCAAGCACCGGTTCAAGGTCTGGACAGCCTCCTTAGTAATAGGTGGAAAGGAGTGACAGATCTGGACGTCATCTGCATACAGATAACACCTTACTCCGAATTGCAGTGAATTAAGAAACCAGAATGAATTATTTTGAACAGTCCCTTTTTATGGACCGTTTTTGTTCTCCCATAATTTGGATACCTTTTTCCATTTTTTCCACATATTGTTGAGTTGTTTTTCTATTTACATAAGCTGATAATGTATCTAGCGTAGCTAGATTGTTCAATTTCATTATCCATTGCTATATGTGTGGTATTTGACTAGACTTCCATTTTTTTGCATAAATCAGTTGGGCAGCAATTATCATATACTGTACAACAACACATTGATTTCATCATGTATGAGATTATGTGACATTCTATCTGTTATATTTAGTAAAAAAAAAGTTTGGTTCTTAGTATAATTATATAATTAAAATATAATTATTTTAATTGTTGGATTTTTTTATTAATTTTAATGGGGGAAGGGTTTAGGGCTTAATGTAACTTTTTATTATGTTTTTCTAATTTTTTATGCTGTAATCCCACCTCAATCTGCAGGGAGAGGTGGGAAATAATAATAATAATAATAATAATAATAATAATAATTTAAAGTGGGGTCCCAAAGGTAAAATCTGTTACTAGTTCTGTTAACTAGTTAAAAATCCATTAATCCGTTACTAGTTTAATTTAATTTTAAGGGGTGTGAGGTTGGGTGGAGGGTATGGTACTGTTTTTACTCTGTTTGTTTTTACTGCTGTAACCCACTCTGATTGTCTTCACATAGGAGCGGGCTATAAATAAATTATTTTATTATTATTATTATTATTATTATTATTATTATTAAAAGTTTGAGTACCACTGGATTAAGAGAAAAGGGGGGAAAAAACCTTTCAGGTTCTCTCCTACCTCACTCTGAAGGCAGTTGTAAATTTTGGTGAATCCATTCATTCTTTGCATTTTGCAGTGACAATGGTATGCAGAGCTGACAAGATATCTCAGGAGTGGTGCTGTTCTCCAGGTGTGGAGTTCCAAGATCTGACAGAGATGCTGCCAAGACTAATCAAGCAACTGACCATAACTCTTTCCTTTCAATCCATGTAGGAACAAATCCTCCTGCTAGACAAACCCCTCTATGTGCAAGAGACTTCCAGGCTCCAGGTAGGAAGGTGAAGACCTTTGTACGCAAGTGGTAATTTTGTTCCTCCTTCCTGCTGAAGGTCATAGCCTAGGAAGAGAATCAACAGTGGAAGTAAAAAGCTGACAGCGCAGATGATGGCTTCAGGAAAGATTTGGCTACCTGGAGTATGGACTGTGATTCATCAAGAAGGACTCTTGGCAAGAGAAAAGTCACACTGATCAGTGGTTGGGAAGAACATATTTACTAGATGTCTTGCAAACTTGATCCAGTGGGGCAGGAGACAGTATTTTAGAGGAGTAGGGGACACCAACTTCAAGATCCTACATCAAGCAGACAGAGCATAACGCTCCAGCCATGCAGTTCCTTGTAACTCCCTCCCCCATATATATCCTTCTTTTTTGTTTATCAGAGTGTAAAATGCTATCCTAGTCTAGTACTACATGCCGCATCCAAAACATTCCTCCCCACAGCTGTCAAGTCCTGTTGATACTGCTTGGGTACCTCTTTCTGGGATCTATGGGGCTAACTATAATGGGATATTGCAAACACAAACACAGTTTAAATCCCAATATTTTTTAAGAGCAGTGCAATCAATTATATATTAAATGTAATACTACTACTAATAATAATATTTATTTATATCCCGCCCTTCTACAAAATGCAAATGGGGTGGCTTACAAAGATTAAAAACATACAATAAAACCCCTCAATACCCCCTCATAAAATACAATTAAAGAATTAAAACATACTTTAAAAAAAACTCGCACACATAAAACAACAGTAACAGCACAAACTATAGACCGTGACTAAGTTGCGGTCGGAGTTCTAAAGTTCTTTTGATAGCCGGAGAGACTTTTCAGCAAAGGGCTGCCGGAAGAGATCCGTATGCACAGATCCCCAAAGTTTCATGCATCTAGTGAAATGCCAGGGCAGGGCCTGATTGCAGGACTCTTCCACCTCTCCTGTATTGCAACATTTGAAAGTGGCCATAAATCCCTAAATAAAAAATACAAAATATATGCAAAAATGCAAGATAGAAATTCCACTATGACTTTACCTTTTTGTTCCCTCTTAAGTACGTAACTGAAAATACCATTGTCTTATTCAATCCATGGCAGCTGCAGCTCTTTCCAGCTCCATTTCTACCACTCTTAATTGAACTAGAAAGTGTGGTGGTGGGGTGTGCCTTCAAGTCATTTCTGACTTATGGCAATCCTAAGGTGAGCCTGCCATGGGGTTTCCTTGGCAAGATTTGTTCAGAAGAGGTTTGCCATTGCTTTCCCCTGAGGCTGAGAGCATGTTGCCCAAGGTCATCCTTTTTAGGGTCTTCTCAGCTATTGGCTCAAATTCATAGTGGTCACACTTATAGATGAGGGGATCAAATGGGGAGGCAGATCAGATGAAGAACTGCTTTGTCGTAGCTTGTAGGGGAGGAAATAGAAATCCACTCACAGATCAAGTCCTTGGCTAGCAACCTGTACTTCAGTAATGGATTTGTAACATAGAAATTCAATGGGTGGCTGCCCCATATGATAACACACACTGACCTGCAGGTAGCATATCTTCAGTGAAGTGACCTGAGGCCACTGACTGACTCCATCCAACAGGATAGTTGTTGGATTCTTCTGGATTGCAAGGTGTAGAATGGCTTCCTGTTCTAGATTGGGCCTCAGATAAGCTGATGTGTTCCTGCCTCCTTCAATCTTGGACTCCTTTTTGGATCTGACTTACTTTTTAGTCCTGAGATATTTTGATCATGGCTCCTTGGTAGCCAGTTCCTGTTTCATCACTTACTCTGCTGCCCACAACCCTGATTCATTTTTTTTTTTTTTTGTTTTATGGCGATTCAGTCCGGCTGTCTCAACAAACTTGATGTGTTCCCTCCTCTTATGATGCCGGACTGCTTGTTTACAGTTTCACACTTCATCAGGGCAGAGTGAGAATTTGGCTAGTACAAATGATCACTGTGAATATGTGTATTAAGAAGGCTTAATAAAATTCTCAAATGTATTGGACAGAAACATCTTGAGATCAAAAAATTTCATGCATGGAAGAAAGCACGATCTGTTCATCCCTAGATTTCACAATGGTGAATGTGTTTCTGAAGCAAGCCTCCTGTTTTAACTCTGTGGTAGGAAATGCCTCTCAAATGCGCAGAAACTTCCCAAAAGTTTAATAAACTGGATAGGAATAAAACTTCTCCCTGTAGTGAACTTAGTCTGTCTTTGTATTTCACTGTGCAAGCCATACTAAACAGCACACGTCATCTTTAAGGAAAGAATTGAGATTGAATTACAATGGAAAGTTCAGTTCATGCATTCTTTGATTTCAGTTATTCTGTCTGCCTGACAGATATCTGGAGAGTTACTAAATCTCAAATGGAAGTTGTTAACCTTTGGTGGAGTGAAACGTCCACTGCATGCCATATACTAGATCGGGGGTAAGCAACCTCATGTCGTGTCCTACAGATAGTTTGAACCACAACCACCATGATCCCTGACTATTGGCCATGCTGTCTGGGACTAATGGGAGTTGTAGTCCAAAATACCTAGAAGAGCCACTGATGAGGAACTTCCATTGCACTCCATGGCCATATTCTTTTTTCTGGCATCTCTGGCAGAGACAGGCAACTACAAAAGGTGCAGTTGCCTATTTTTGCCCTACCACACACCCCAATGGGCCACACACCCATAAAAATTAGCCACAATTACACAGCCAAGGGTGAACTAAAAAATGGCCTCTCTTTTACATGCATTTGTGGTCACTTTTCATCATGGGGCTGTTCCATCTTATTTGCCTTAGGGGACATAAGGTGAAATACTCTCTTATGGCCTATGTTTCATAAATTTACATATATGTAGCTATATAACAGTGGTACTAAGAAACGCTGCTAGTGAATTGTGAAGATGCGTAACAGGACACCAGCAAGTGTGCCGCAATTTGCATTGGGCTCTACCAGTGAGCAGTGAAGCTTCCTAGCTAGTATGCAATGGTCTTGATGTGTATCAGTCACTTCGTTGGCTCACTTACAGAATACAAGTTGAGTCTTCTTATTCAAAATGCTTGGGATCAGAGATGGTGTGGATTTGGGTTTGTTTTTTTTTTAAATTTTGGAATACCTTTATTTGCATATCTGTACATAATGAGATATCTTGGCGATGAGACCCAAGTCTAAACACAACACTTCATATATGTTTCATATACACCTTATACACCTAGCCTGAAGGTACTTTTATACAATATTTTTAATAATTTTGTGCATGAAATAAAGTTTGTGTACATGAAACCATCAGAAAGCAAACACTATTTCAGGAAGCCATGAAAAAAGTTTTGGTTTTTGGAATTTTTCAATTTTGGCATTCCAGATAATGGAGACTCAACTTGTAATGTAACAGTAATCTCTTACTGGATACGGATGTAATAAAACTGCCCAGTTTTAATTCCTGTAAGTGCAGATTTACTTACAAAAACCTTAGTCCCCAACAGGATTCCAGTCAATAGTTTTGGCCACTCAAGAGAGGTTGAAAAGACGGACAGGGACCTGCGAGCTAAAAAAAAGTCCTGAGGAGATCAGAGTATGCCCAAACCTGTGCTATGTGAAACTTGTGTATTTTCCATTAAACATGAGAATAAACGTTTGTGCAAAATGAGGCTAATTGTTTTCAAATAGCCACAATTTTTGTGCGATAAGGTTCTTGAAGGTCTTATTACTGTATGTACTCATGTATAAGTCTAGAAATTTTAGCAAAAAAATTGTCTCAAAAAACCTGAGTCGACTTATCCATGGGTCAATGTAAGTACTGGACTTTAACTCTTCCTTAGGAAAAATAAAACATCCCCAGGTAAAAGGTAAGAGTGTAATCTTCCATGGACTCATCTCTACTTTCTCATCCATCCAGCCTTTCGTGTTAGCACAGTTATGCCTGCTGAAATTTTGTAAGTTCTTTCACGTTGTTTTCCTTTGCATCATCATTTATATCCTTTGTTACATGCCCCTAAGTTTTACCCTCAACTTATCCACAGGTCATATCAAAATCAATACTTTTGGCCCCAAAACCTGTCCTCGACTTATACATGAGGTCAAGTTATAGTCGAGTATATACACTATACATCCTGTGAAGTGGTAGTGATTAGAGGGGTTCAGCAACTTTTAACTAAGGGCCTATACAGACCAGCACTTTGTGCCGGCCTGTGTGCGCAGTCAGGGCACAGCATCCTCATGCTGGACACTCGAACTCCACGCCAGAGCACCATTTTGGGGCAGTCCAGTCCACACAGCACACACCATCATGGCGTGACTCCAGCACTGCATCCACACGATGCTATGGTGCCCCTTCGAGGTTGCAAAAAGGAGCCGCTTTTTGCAGCTCCTTTTTGCACCCTCCAGAGGCCAGATTGGGGCTGCAGTGTGAGGTTGCTGCGGCCCCAATCTGGCCAGTAAAGGGGCAGCTGAAGACCGCCCCTTTGGGGTGATCTGTATAGCCCCTTAATCTTGTTTTAAATTATTGAAAGCCATCTTGAATTCCATCCCAGGAGAAAAATGGCATATATATCAAATAAATAGCATAATTCATTATTTCCGCACAAGTTAGGATAAGCAAAGGGAAGTAAGGAAACAGTACATAGATATAATGATGTAGATCAGTATTCTGTATCAGTTACTTAATTAACCTAAGGCTGCTGTCACCCTGTAGAAATAAAGGAGTTTGATGCCACTTTAACTTCCATGGCTCAATGTTATGGAATTCTGGGGTTTTAGTTTGGTTGAGGTCTCTGACAGGAAAGGCTGTTATAGGAGTTTCTCACAAAACGGGAATTGGAAGTATAATCCAATGGCAATCTGAACACAATCATGGAGAGCAGGAGAGGTTACTTAATTAAGTATACTTAACTAAGTAGCTGTTGTAGTACATTGTCCCTGCTTCATTAATACCAACCAGAAATGTAAAATAAAGATTTAGTTTGGTGCAGAGTTTGGGGGACATATACTGTGTGTAGCAAAACTTCCTTGGTACCGAATGATCAGAGGTGGGATGAGAAGTCTGTTGACTTCCTTTTTTTTAGGGAAGCCTTTTCCAAACTGGTGCCCTCCAGATGTGTCCATCACCACCTCCCACTATCCTCAGACAGTATGATTGGAGTGATGATCCAACACATCTGGAAGACACCAGCTTGGGGATACTGCTTTAGGAAAGCAAAATTTCTTTCTGATCTAACTGCTTGTTTTACTGACTTTGGAGTTTATCACACGACGGGAATTGAAAGTATAATCCAATGGCAATCTGAATGCAATCATGGGGTTTTCGCATTATTGTGTGAAAGTCAATCACATGCATTTTCGGGCAATGAGAAGTCCTTCCGAACGTAATTGTGGGGTTTCACGTTATTGCGTGAGAAACTATCACATGCAATTTCAGGCACTGGGAGGCAGTTTTGAGCAGTTCCGAAAGCAATGCGACCTCAATCTGCAATCACGTAATTTGTTGAACTAGCGAATTCACTCATTCTGAACTGGCCCCACTTTCATTTCTTTTGAAACTGAGAGAAATTCCTCCCGTGTGATAATGTTTTTTGAGAAGAGAGTGAGCTTCATTTGATCTGAGCCTCTCCATTTGTCTACTGTGGGGTAGATGTTGTTGGGCTGCAAGCCAGCATAGCCTATAGTGACGAATGCTGAGAGCTGTAGTCCAACAACCTTTGGCCATGTGATTCCCATGCCCTGCTTTACGGTCTAAAATCTGCAGGCCCTTCCTCCATTTGCTATCATAAGGCTGAAGAAAGTCTATGCAGACATCCATAAAATTCTAGAAATCTAAAGCTTGCATGCTACATTTGGAATATGCCTCTGGAATCCTAATGTAAAAGGCATTCTTCACAGAAGGTTGTTGGTTCCGTTGGACTGACAATGCGTTTCAGAGAGCTCTTGGCCCTGGTACAATCCTTTATTTCTCCACTCTCCCTCCCTCCCCTTTAAATGGGGGATGTAAAACTTTTTCTTTTTTGGCTGGAAAAGAGGGACCTCCCTGCCTCTCTCCCCTCTCTATCCAATGCCTCTGGATGGAGGCAGGAACCTGGAGTGGGGCTGGACAGCAGAACTTCAGGGTTGGGCTCCTGTCTGGAACCAGAAGGACTGTGCTTGTTTCTGATTAGCTGCTCTTGGCAAGCCTAGTGGAAAAAATAGCTTAAAAAGTCAGAAAGCTTTAAAACAAATGTCTCAGACAGGAGCGGGAGGGGAAGAAAGTGTGTATGTATGAGAGAGAGAGAAGAGAGAAGCATAGGATAAAAAGACAAGAGGGAGGATGGGTTGGAAAAGTATAGAAAATGCAGGTGGCAGTGGGAGAGAGAAAGAGAAGCAAACACATAGTTATTTCTTTGGATCACATCTCCCAGGTTCTCTCAATCAGCATGGCCACTTGGAGTTGTAGTCTGAAAAAGTAACTTTTATAACTTCTTCTCACTGCACCATCCTATACATGCTTGTTTACTCAGATATAAACCCCACTTTATTCAGTGGGTTGATTCCACGTTCCACTTAGTGAAAGACCCCTTGAAATCAATGGGATTTTGTATTCACTTCCCTTCAGTGGTTCTATTCTGACTATGATTAAATCTAGAACAGGTCCTATATTGATTTGGAGGTGCTTGTTTACAATTATATGGGCCTAGAATTTCAGCCTACTTGCATAAAGTTATACATGTCTACTCAGAAGGAAGACCATTCAGTTCCGTAGGACTTGCTCCCTGGTTACATGGGCATAGGAGTGTGGCCCTATACACACGATCCTATACTGATTCACCTGGAAGCAAGGGCTGTTGGATTTTAAAGAATCATCAAATCATAAGATTTGGAAAAGACCACAAGGGTCATCCAGTCCAACTCCTTGACATGCAGGAAGACACAATCTAAGTACCCTTGTCAGATGGCCATCCAGCCTCTGTTTAAAATCTTCCAAAGAAGGAGACTCCACCACTCTCCAAGGCAGCATATCCCATTTCATGGGACTTATTTTTGAGCAGACATGTATAGAATTGCAGGTGAAAATTCTTTGAGGATTTATTTGCAACTCACAGCTGGGAGTCAATTTTTGCCTGTATCCTACATTGGCTACTTAGGCTGCTGCCATAGTGAAGAATTAATGCAGTTTGACACTGCTTTAAGTATCATGTCTCCATCCTGTGGAATCTTGGGATCTATAGTTTTCTGTGGTACCAGAGCTCTCTAACAGGGAAGGTGAAATATCTCACAAAACTACAATTCCCAGAATGCTATAGCATTGAGACATGGTAGTAAAAGTGACGTCAGTCTGCATTGATTCTTCAGTGCAGTTGCAGCCTTGGTTACAAATATGTAATTAATGAGAAACAAGCAGAGTTACAAATATGTAAACAAAGGGCTAGACAGATGGGCAGAAAGGGGCAGCGAGACACTGCCCCGGATGGAGGCCACAGCAACCAAATGCCGCGGCATCCAGGAGGCCTACAAAGAACTCACTCCTGGCAGGTTGTTTTTCGGCTGCTCATGGGGCGCCATTGGCACACCCGCATGCCATGATGACATCCGCGTGGCGTGGTGCTGTTTGGGTGCTGTGCTGCATGGATGTAATCATGGTGCACCCTGTCTGTATGAGGGCATGCCAAGATGGCACCTGGGGTGTGCAGTATGGTTGCTGAGCATGTAAACACTCAGCGCCTGCACACCCCTAGTTCAGGCCCAGGCCGGTCCAAAGTGCCAGTCTGTCCAGCCCTAAGTAATGTTTCCTGGCCTGACGTTCCCAAGCCCACCATAAGTGCCAGCAGCCACATCAAGTGGTCTGTTGAGCTGCCAAGAGCAGTACAAAGAGGATAATGATTCCAGCCCCGTCTGGCCAGAGAGTGAGGCTGTGGCAAGGAATTGTGATGGGCTCATGCTTCCAGTTGTCACAGTCTTGCCTAATGGCAAGAGAAGGCTGACAACATTCTCCTTCTTGCTCTCCGATTAGCAGATGAACAGAACTTGATGACACTGCTGGCTCTTAAGGTGGTTTGGAGACAGGGTAACCAGATGTCGAAAGTGCAAAGGTGGACAAGGCATCGCAAAAAGTATGACATTTAAGAAAAATATAGGACATTACAAAATAAAAGCTAAAAACACTACAATAAATATAAATTGATGCTCCATAGTCATGCTCAACATGGAGGACATTTTGAAATTCTTCCTGGATGGAAGGTTGACATGTAGGACATGTCCTGGAAAAGGAGAACTTAGGGTAACCCTTGTTGGGGAGCATTTATGATTGTGGCAATAGTGACTACACAGTGTTACTGAATATGGAGCAGTTTCAGATCCATAACTCTAGGTTACGATTCAATAATGGCAGTACAGGATCCCAGCGGTTGTTTTTAAATTGAGGAATTCCACTAACATCTTATCTGTCAAAATCATCACTTACATGGTTTGGATCCAAGTTACTTACCGGATTGCTTTCTCCTATCCAATCTGCCCTGCACACTTGGGTCCTCTGGGAAATGTTTGCTGCAACCAGCCAGGACTAGACTGGCAACAGTTTCCCAGAGGACTTTTTTGTCTGTTGCCCCCAGTCTGTGGAATGACCTGCCATAAGAGATACAAGTGCTGAAATTCCTGGCTGCATTTAAAACATATCTCCTTCAGTAGACCTACTCAGTCAATTGTGAATCACAACTTTTTAATTTGTATCTGATTTTATAGTATTGTATTTTAACATGGGTTTATGTATTTTTAATTGTGTCATGTTGTACCCTGCCTTGAGCCTTGAGGAGAGGTGGGAAAGAAATAATAACAATTATTATTATTATTATTATTATTATTATTATTATTTAGAGTCTAGTGCCAGTAACTCCTACCTAGAGAGCCAGTGTAGCGTACTGGTCGGACTGGAATGTGAGAAACCCAGGTTCTTTTTTTCCAGTTTCTTTCTGCCTGACCTACTTCATAGGACTGTTGTTGTGAAGAGAACCATGTAAGCTGCTGTTTCGAGCTCAGTGAAATAAAGGCGGAAGACAACTAACAAATGAATTAAAAAATAATGGAAAACATAAAAACAAGTCTGCCTTTTTTCCCCCTCTTCAGCTTGAATTCTGCCAATTTATAGAAGCTTCAGGCTGTCAAAGAGTAACCACATGCAACAGAGCTTGGAAAAGTTACTCTTTGGGACTGTAAATCCCAGAATGACACACTGGCCCCACTAGTTGGGAGGAATGTAGGACCACATTACTTGGGAGGATGGTCCAAAGCTTTTAAATTTTCTCTGACACACAGCCCTGCACAAGTATACATGGACCAATAAAATAAAAAGCTTCAGTAAATTAATAACAATAAAACTGCAGGGGCATTAAATCAAATCATTCCAGCTGTAAAATGTCAAGGTCCACTCAAGCATTATTGGAGGCTTGTACACAACTACAAATGTTTTAAGGCTGTATGACTTGAGGACCAAGAGATGTGGGGCTGAAGCAGATCATACAGGAGAACTGTGATTTGGGTCTACCCATTTTTAAAATGTGCAAAAGACCGAAGGATGCCAGGGATTTGATCAGGAATTTGACTGGAGGTGATGCAAAAATTCTGTCTCTAGTAATATCAGTGATGTCCCTACCCTTAGTGTCACCTGGTGCAGGTAACACTGCCAGGGGATGGTGACCAAAAGGGCACTTTTGGCCTTTGCCTTAGCTGTGGCAGTGGAAGTCTCCTTGTGCAGCAAGCTGGAAAGGCCTGACCAGGTATCACCTCTCTTCTGGGGTGTTATCTGTTGTGGGCCACCACCACCACCTGGCACACTGAATGGGTGGCCCTTGTGGTCCTTTAAAACTATATGATTCTATGATTCCATTATGAGCCATCTTAGGGTGCATCTACACTGCAGAATTAATGCAGCTTGACACTTAACTGCCATAGCTCAATGCTATGGAATTCTAGGATTTACAGTTTTGTGAGATATTTAGCTGTCTCTGTCAGAGAGTTCTGGTGCCACAACAAACTACAAATGCCAGGATCCTATAGGATGGAGCCATGGCAGTTAATGCTGTGTCAAACTGCATTAATTCTGCAGTGGGGCAGCAGCCTTTGTCATTGTTGGTTTTCCCAACATTCTTTTTGTTTTTTTAAGTGTCTAGTTCTTTCCATTGCAAAGATAAAGATATTTGAGAATTTGGCCAAATTCCAATAAAGAAAATGAACCGAAACAAAATTCTCTCTCACACACACACCCCAGCTCTCAAGAGAAGAATGATGCTACCTCAGACACTATAAAGCATTCAAAAATGCAACCTCAAGGAGAAATCCACCTGGAAGGCTTTTCTCTGTCTGCATTGATGCAAAAATGGACATCAAATGAACTTTTATTGCAACGTTGCACAGAGTGGGAAGGTCCAAATTCCTGCATCTGTGCGTCATCAGACCAAGTTTAACGACGTGTTTTTCCAATTTTAAATGTTTTTGCCACTTTTAGAAATACCACAGCTGCCATTTTCAGCTGTGTACCGCAGCCTCAGGAAAGAAGAAAGAAGCTTCCCCCCCCCCCCCTTTACAAAAGTTACAATAGGGATGGGAATGAAAAAGGAAGGATTAAGTGTGATCACTTTCTCAACCACCTGAAATTCTGTCTATAGGCATTTGTTCCACAGATCAAGGCAAGTGTAGTATAGATGTCACCTCACCAGAGATTTTAACATTAAGTCTGGGTCAACATGGTGCTGAACTGAACTGAAATTTTGCAAGATAAACCCCCCCCCCCCCATATCTGAGATTCTGTCAAGCAGCCTGCACCCAAGAACGATATGTCAAGCTTCAGTTTTGTTGCTATGTTCAATCCAGGCCCCAAACCAAAAAGGTTCCCATGCACCCCACCCTGGACTAGACAGATTGGGGGGGGGGGAGGGTGTTAGTTCCTATCCAAATTGTGGATGAAGAGCCCATGGGTTTAAGGCTTCAGCTTATACTGCTATCTTCTGTATTCAGCTTTGGAAGGACTCTGCAGCAAGACTCACTTCTTTGAACATAGGATAACATAATTTCTTAAAACAAATTCTGCAAGACAGCAAAAATTTGCCCCAGGTCTTGAAATCTGAGAAGTTTCACATCCACCCTAATTTACAACATTTCAGGTGATCCTAGACAAGGCTGTGTAGCCACTATCTGATACACTTAAATTAATGTGGACCCAAACCATACTTCATAATAAATCTATTTAAGGAGCCTAGAGCTCTTATGACTGCTCTTTCTGGTACCATTCAGCAGAGCTTGGAAGCATTGGCTGAAATCCTGTTGGGGTCTTACCTCTCTATAAGGTGATATATGTCTGCAGTGTTTAAGAATAGGCAGTTCATTAATGTCCATATCCAATAGAGGACTTCTGTTATGTTGGCAGAGCTAGCAAAGTGATCAGTGTGCAATGGGACCAATGTACAATAGCTGAGCCAGCAAAGTGATCGATGTGCAATGGGACCAATGCACAATAAGACTGATACACAACAGAATGCACATTGCATTGGTTCTGATTCACATTTCCTTGGTCCCGATGTGCACTGCATCAGCTCCAATGTGCATTACATCACTCCTGCTGTGCATCAAGCATAGGGTTGCCATTTGACCTGAAAAACCTGGAAAATCTGGATCAAAGGGACTAAAATATGACCCAGCTGGCTGGGCCAGTTGAAGCAGTAAATCCAGGATTTCTCCTTCGTCACAGGCTGATGGGTAGGTTAAAGTGTGGCATTTTTGATGATGCAGGAAACCCTGCAAGAAGACTGGCACTGGCGACAGCTTCATCCCACCCTACAGGCGCCAGTTGTTGCTGCAAAGGTATAGAATTGTCACCTTGTTCTTCCATTTGATCCCCTCTTCCCTTACAGGCCCAGAAGGAAAGAAGGCAAGGAGAGATGCCCTTGTGTTGTGTGTTGATTGTGTGAGCAGCTTGAGCCTGGGGCTAGGCAGCACAGTGGAACTTCACTTCCAAACAGCATCAAGAGATTAAAAGGGGTCCCTTTACTCTCTGGGGTTGCTTGGAAGTCTCCTTCTCTTCCCACCAGCTGGGGAAGAAGAAGAAAAGAGCTCTTAGCTTGGTACTGGAATTGAGGTCGAAACACAATAGTAGAAAAAGTGCAATGATTAATGTGTTGAATTTGCATAGCCAGAATGCAAATTAATAATATGCATAATTAAAATAATTTGCAAAATATGAAAATTAGATTCCCAGATATGATGGACTGGAATATGGCAACCCTAATTGGGCACCAATGTACATTGGGCATTCTTATCTGTGTGTTGCACATCTTTGCAATTCAGTAACATGCCATACAGGATTCTGGCTATAACCAGCTGAAATTTTTATATTATTATTCAATGTGTATGTGTGTCTGTCTGTTTGTCCCAGCTTGGAAAAGTTACTTTTTTGTACTCTCAAAGTCCAAAACTCCCAGATCTCCTAGCCAGCATGTTCCAAACAGTAACTTTTTGAAGTTTTGCCATTCATTGAGGTGGCAAAAGATGGACTCCTTCAAGGAGAGGAAGCAGCCACAGAATGTGTTATTTCAGGAGGAAAAAAATGAACAGAGGAGAAAAAAGAGAGAGAAGCTGGGAAACTTCTATCATTCTACCTCCCCACCCCCAAATTCTTTTTCAGACTATAATGTGCTGTGCTGGCAGATCCAGAAATAGAAAGCAAATGTGAGGTTGGCGTGGACGGCAATAAATGAGGATCAAATTCAGTCATTCCACCATCTGAGTCACACAATGAGAGGAGAGGGAAGGAGCAACTCAAAAAGGAATCTGAAAAGTTGGAGAAGGAGAAAGAAGAGGAGGAGGAAGAGGCAGTAAAGCATACCACCAAGAATCAGCACCAAAAAAGTATGATGACGATGTTAAGCTCCCCTACATACCCTGCACTATATTTGGGGGTCCTCATATTTTCATATCTTATATCTGGAGATTCCATGTTTTTGAAAGACTAATGCCCTTTTGGGAAGACTAGAGAGATTATCGCAGGGGGATAAAGGAGGAAGACAATGGCATCATGAGGCAGATTTTCAGATGATGTCATGCTCAATCAGGACTTCTCCCAGGAAGAAACAGCAATTAAATGGGAACAAACTGTTTGTGGGACATCCCGTGAATAAGCTTCCTAATACCATGATTGAAGCGCGATTGCCAGGGTGTGAAAGCCAATCACACTTCAACCGAGGCATCTGGGAAGCAATCGGGGCAGCACTGGCCGGGAATTTTTACATTTTAAAGGAAACCAGCCAGGGATTATTCATTTTTAAAGTGGCTGCAGGAAGCAGCCAGGAAAATTTAAAATTTGAACCACGCATACGGACAACAATAAATTCCAATGTAATGTTGAATCATTATCTGATATGTGTGGAAAGCAATCACAGTTCTGTAGGTTTTGGCTATCGTTACTGCATGAGAGCACAACTGTGTGAAAATATTGAGGGCTATAGCACCATTATTCCTTTCTCTTTTCACTACTGTGATTATTGCTGCATTGGCTCTGGTGTAATAATCTTCTAGGTCTGGTTCCCAGGAAAAAAGCATCATTTCCCCCGAGACATGTGATATCCAGGTAAACAAAGCTATAAATTCTAAAGTGCTCCTTCCTTCCCCTAAGTAATCTGCATTTCTGCTCAAAACTTCAGACAAAGGATCTCTACACCCAAAGCAGTAAGTCAATCTCTCTCTGTCTACCTCCTGTTGTGTCCCCATCCAAACCTCTCCATCCATCCATCTTGGGGATATCTTGATTGAACCACTGTTTTTGTTAAAGCCATCAACCAGTCCAGAATCCCGTTGTCGATTTCTGGTACAAGTCTTTTAGCCTTTGTTACCTGGCCAGATAGCACATCACTGGAAGCTAGTTTTAAGGTTTCAAAACCTAACCTCTGTACACACAGATGGAATAGGAGAACAGTTTACTATTTGTTATTTATCAGTCATATTTATATCCCTCCTTTCCTCTAATGAGCTAAAGATGCTGTATTCTCATCCTCCCCACTTTGCCCTCACAACAACCCTGTGATATTGGTCAGGCTGATAGGCAGAGGGACTGATTCTAGGCCACCCAGGAAGCATCCTAATTCAATGGGGAGAAGAACCTAATATTCTCCAACATTTCACAAATGAAAATCAGGACATGTCTGGAGAAGCTTTCTTCTAGACTTGGGTGCTTAACCATATTCATCACCAAGCAGATTTGCTTCACCATTTGCTTCATTGACACTCATTGTTTATTGTTCTAGGCCTGCATTTCCATCACAAATATAAGATTTGTTCAGATCTTGAAAAAATTAACATTTTTGCTCACAGTTCTCAGAATTCTCCAGACAACATGACCACTGTGGATTCTGGGAGTTAGAGTCCCTCTAAATTACTTTTCCTAACTCTGGTTTGACCAGAGGGAGGTGCCTATCTCAATTTTGCATATCGTAAAAAAGCACAGCAAACACCTAGTCATGTAAACAGCAAGCTATTAATTCCCTACGTTCTAATCCTGTTAGTTAATCCAGCGTGGTGCAGTTGAATGTTGGACTATGACTCTGCAGACCAAGGGTTGATCCATCCTTAGCCATGAAACCCACTGCGTGACCTTGGGCAAGTCGCACTCTCTCAGTCTCGGGTGAAAGGAATGATGAACCTCTTCTGAATAAATCTTGACAAGAAAACCCTGTGATAGATTTGCCTTAGGGTCACTATAAATCAGAAATAACTTGAAAACACACAATACACATAACACACAGAGGTTAATCCTAACCAATGAGTCGATTGTAAATTCCATTGATTCAATGGCCTGATACAGACGGGCACAAAGAGGCGCATTTAGGGTTTAAAAAGGCACCTTTAGGGTTTGGGAGAGTGCAGCATTTATACCCTCCCGAACCCTAAAGCGTATGGACGCCGCCATTTTAAAATGGTGGTGTCTATACAGGCGTGCCATGATGTTGTCATGGCGCACACAGCGTTTAGACAACACTGCATGTGCCAGACAACATCGCGTGGCGGGAGGGCACCAAGCGCGCCTTTCCTGCAGTGCAAAAAAGAGCTCCAAAATGGAGCTCTTTTTTTGCACCTGGTCCTTGGCGCAGCCTTTAGACAGCCGTGCCAAGGACCCGGAGGAGAAAGGGACCGCAGCAGCAGCCTCTCACTCCTCTCAGCACCGCCAGGGGGAGTGGGGTGCAGCAGGCTCTCAGGGCACCTGCTGCACCCCACTTTCATGCTGCGGGGAAGCAGCAGTTTGCTGCTTCCCTGCAGCCTTCAGAAGTGGCGGGATGGGGCCTCTGGGGCTGACCATGAGGCAGCCCTGGCCCCGTCTCACCGCTTCTTGGGGCAGCTGCAGACCGCCCCTTTTGGGTGGTCTGTACCACCCCAATGGGTCTATTAAAGTCAGGAATACAATATATAGGTCTTAATTTATTTTTACTGCATTTCTTCTCTCTGGGACAGGCTCTGGGTATTATTTTCTGCCTCAAGTAGCATCTTGGCCAGCCTTGGATATGATAAGACAGTATTGCTGGTGGGTCCCATGTCAGTGGAGCATCATATCCATAACCATCTCTCCAGACTAGACTCAACACCTACAAAAAACTATAGAAATAAAACCGCTTGACACCGTTTTAACTCTCATGGCTCAGTGCTATGGAATTCTGGATTTTGTAGTTTTGTGGGCTATTTAACCTTCTCTGCCCAAGAACACTGCTGCCCCACCAAACTACAAATCGCAGGATTCCATTACATTAAGCCATGGAAGTTAACATGGTGTCAAACTGCTTTATTTTGGCAGCGTGGCAGGAACCTCAGCCTAGCAACTTTGGGAAGGCCCAAATGGTTCCTCTTGACATAAAGAGAAGAAACAGCTGGAACAGGAACATGCTGGGTGAAGACAGATTGCATGGTCCTACTGGCATCCTGCACTTTGTCATCTTGCTTAAGGAAGAAGGACGGGTGGGGATGGAGAAGGAGAGCCGAAATCACAGCTTTGCAGCAAATCATTGTGGGATGCCCAAGCTGGTTGTTTTCTTTTGTTCCAAGCTTCTTTTCCAGCTTCCCGTTACAAGACCCCAAACCCGTTGTTAGCAGGGTAGCTTCACTCATGGCTGTTTAGTCTTGTGGCGAGAAGGTAGATTGGCTAATTACAGAGAGGCTCTCATGCCCAGTATCCACTTCAAAGGCCACACTCAGGCTCAGGGAGTGAGTTCACTTCCCCATGGGCAGCCTGCCAGATAGACAGCCCGCAAAGACCGTTTTGGCTGAGGCTCCCACCTGCCTTGCCCTGCTATTTAAGCATTTTGGAATGAAGTTTTAATTCTAGCGTCAAAAAGGATGACATGTAATTAGGATCCCCAAAAAGGCACTTGGGCCTAAACGTGTAATCTCTGAGACGGATGGTTGGCTCTGCTCAGTGTTACGATGAAGACTTGACAGCAAAGGGACAAAAAAGAAAAAAAGACGGAGACTCATGGCTGCCAACTCAAACACCCACCCCTGTTTGCTCAAGGGAACTGTGAGTGCCAGGCAACAAAATTTCAGAAGGAGAGGGCAACGGAGCTATAGGGATGCCAGATGGGCAGTGCTGGAAAATCCTTTGTCTCTTTGAGGCACTAATTTGGGTACTGAATTGGCAGAACTTGAAAACCACAGCTAAGGTCTTGCAACAGATGCATAGCTACAATATCACCACTATATTCCAATTCCTGATTTGATCCCTGAAACTAACCTTAAAAGCCTGAGCAATAGTCCAGCAAGCCATGCCACAGAGTTGCAACAGGATCCTGCAGTGACCAGGATCCCTGCTTTTGCTCCTTAGTTATACCATCACTTGCTGGTAGAAGCAGGCTGGTCATTCCATCCTTAAGTGCCACACTTTCCAGCACTGAAGAATGTCATTGCTTGGGACAGCTGACTGGCTGGGTTTCAGCAGCATTTACAGTCGGGGGAATGGTACTGTGATTGTGAAAGTGAATAGCAAACAGTGACTGATACTGCATCTGCACTGCAGAATTAAAGCAGTTTGACACTGCCTTAACTGCCATAGTTCAATGCAAACTACAAATCCTAGGACTCCCTAGGAAGGAGCCAAGAGAGTCAAAGCAATGTCAAACTGCTATAATTCTGCAGTGTGACAGTAGTCACAGGCATAAACCTATCTTGCACCATTGTGACTAATAAGATGCCAACTTGCATTACTTTGGGTGACGTTGTTGTTGTTGTTGTTGTTGTTGTTATGTGTCTTCAAGTAATTTCCAACTTGTGGTGATCCTAAAGCAAACCTATCATGGGGCTTTCTTAGCAAGATTTGTTCAGAGGAGCTTTGCCATTGCCTTCCTCTGAGGCTGAGATCATGTGACTCGTCCAAGGCCACGCAGTGGGTTTTATAGCCAGGCTGGAAATCAAACCCTGGTCTCCAGAGTTGTAATCCAAAACTCAAACCATTGCACCACTCTGCTTCCTTATAACTTCCCAAATCCATCAGGCAACATTATCAGGCATATAGAGCATTCTACTCCAAAGGAAAAAAAGGAAGGAAGGAAGGAAGGAAGGAAGGAAGGAAGGAAGGAAGGAAATTTTCAGAGCTCTGAAAGTAGGGGAGTGTTGTTATTATTAGGGATGCAAAGAGTGTTCAACAGATTTCTTGCCTGTCTAAAAATCAGCAACTATAACTCAGTGTTTTGCCTTCTGCATGAGAGTGAAATGATTACTGTCACTCTTCTGTCATGCAGGAAATGTGTGTGGGGTTTGCCTTCATGAAACTAGTCTTATTCTCCTTTGTCAAGCAAAGCACACACTCACATGGACCCTGCAAGCACAGAAACCAGCCATCCAATGCTTATGCTTTTAAAAAGCCATGCAACAAGGCAACAGCAATTATTTTGTGTGTGTATGTTTTTAAAAAGACCTACAATTGGCCCCCAAAACTGGATTTGCAAATGTGAATTCCTCTTTGACAACATGAAAAAGAATCTTGGGGTCTTGCCCAGTAAGGAAAAACAGTCTGAGATTTTTTTTTCATTCTCCTTGATGAGAATTGCATCACTAGTCAACGCAGGCTACTGCGCTAACTGGGGATATGATCTGTTGTGGGAATGGGTAACTTCCAGGGAGGGAAAGAATATTCTCTATTCTTTTTTTCCCGTGATGGCAAAACAGGTTGACAATTGGGAAGTCCTTTCAGGAAGATTAATAGAGCAACGGGAAATATGGCTTTTCTTTTCCCACTGTATTTACTTCTCTTATTCTCCATTGGCAAGGCAATAGCTATGTTGGGAATAGGATCGCTGTGCCTGAAAACTGGAATTTGGAAAGTAAATTTATCCTCCTCAGCAATCTGTTCAGTATTAAAGTTACAGGAACCCTGTTCTGTATCTAACTTGGCAATCTACAAACAAGAGGCAGGCATTGCTCACTCCATTCCTTCTCTGGCTCAGATTTTAATTCAAGCTAAAGAATTAAAGAATTGCATCTCCAGCTCACAAGCCTGCACATCTCACATCAAACCTGCCCCTTTCCAATAAGCCACAGGAGAGAGAGTGAAGTCTTTCTTTGCACTTTCCTTTCTATCACACCTGATGTATTACACAGTAGCATGCCAGAGGGAGACAAACATACCCTTGAGGTGTGTAGTTTCTGATTCTGTAGCAACTACTCTTGCAAAGTTTGTGGGCGTGATAAGACATTTGAGGACTGGTGATGAGAAATATTTAAATATGAAGTCGAAGGCTTTTACAGCCAGCATCCATAGTTTTGTGTGGATTTTCTGGGCTTTGTGGCTGGGTTCTGGAAGAATTTATTCCCACAAAAAACTTATATTTTAATAGTTTGAAAGAAAGGAGAAATGAGTGATTCTGTAAAAACAAACAAACATACATACATCCTGGCTCTGTTTCCAGTGAAAGCGCAGTGTTAGAGGAGCTCTGCTATTAAATATCCAACCAACATGAATTCAGAAATCACTAAATAGAACTGAACACTGTGGGGTGATCTAGACCGCCCAAAAGGCCCTTGCTGCACCCCACTTGGAGGCCACAGGGAAGCGGCAGTTTGCCACACTGGCAGCCTCCGCGGCCCCATCTCACTGCTTCTGGAGGCTGCAGGGAAACCGCAAACTGACGCTTCCCCGCGGCCTCCAAGCAGGGTGCAGCAATCTCCCTGGGTGCCCACTGCACCCTGCTTCCAGAAACAGGGCTGAGGGGAGAAAGGGGCTGCTACCGCAGCCCCTTTCTCCTATGGTCTTTGCTGTGGCCGTTTCAAAGCCGCGGCAAAGACCCGTCCCCAAAAAGGAGCTCCGTTTGGAGCTCCTTTTTTGCGCCGCAGAAAGGGTGCGATTGGCACCCTCCCGCAGCGCAAAAGCGTCATTATGTGCGCAGCGTATCTAAATGCTGCGCACGTGATGACACTATCATAGCGCATCTGTATGGACGTCGCCATTTTAAAATGGTGGCACCCATATGCTTTAGGGCTAGGGAGGGTGTAAAAGCTGCGCCCCCCCCAACCCTAAAGCAGCGCAAAGAGCCCTTATTGGGGCTCTTTGCACCAATCAAAATCGGGCCCCATAAACAAATGGGTCTTATTGTGTGGCATCTTTGGGCCCAGAACAAACTTGCAACATTGGACTCCCTCAGTGGCTGAGAGAGAGGGACATTGGTGGGTTGAAGAAGGGAACTACGTATATCAGAGTTTAGCATGCCATCCTGTTTCCCAAAGGTTATATCTCTACTGGATAAATAATACAGTTTGGTATTGCTTTAACTGCCGTGTATCAATGCTATGGAGACCTGGGATTTGTCGTTTTGTGAAATATTTAGCCATCTCTGCCAGAGAGCTCTGGTGGTACAATAAACTGCAAATCCCAGGATTCCATAGGATGGAGCCACGAGAGTTAAAGTGGTGTCAAATTGAACGCATTCTGCACTGTGGCAGCTACCTCAGATTTACTGCCAGTTCTCCTATGGTGAAGTGGGAAACCAGTACCGCTTCAGATGTTGATGAATGACTAATTCCAGATCCCTCATGAGCTGATGGGCCTTCCTATTATTGTGCTGCATTGTTGAAAATTTTACATAGGATGGCACACTTATCTTCTTCTCTCAGACTCAAAGTCCTCAAGTCTCCTGGATATACATTTCCCTAGCACCCTATTCTAGTAGAGGGCATAAAATGATTATGCATGCTTAACACATTAACAGCCCTATATAATGTCATCAAACCAGCATGATGTAATTGTTTGAGTGTTGGACTATGACTCTGGAGATCAGGGTTCCCCACTTGGCTATGGAAACCCACTGGGTGAGTCACACGCTCTCTCAGTATCAGAAAACCTGGGATAGGTTCACCTTAGGGTTGCCATAAGTTGGAAATGATTTGAAGGCTCACAACAACAGTATACAGTAATAGTTTTTGTGGGTTTTTCAGGCTATGTGGCCATGTTCTTGAAGAGTTTATTCCTGATGTTTCGTCAGCATCTGTGGCTGGCATCTTCAGAGAATGCTGGCATGGAAGGCAGCGGAGTATATCTAACTGTGTGACCCTGGGTAGGGAGGAATGCTATGGGATTCCTACCCTGAGGCCTTGCCATTCAACAACAGAACAATACACAGATTAACATGGAAATCATTCCTCCCAACCCAGGGTCTATGGATGCTGGCCATGAAAGCCTTTGACTTCACAGTATACAGTAAGTCTGGAGCCTATTAACTTATGAACCTATGGATCCCACCACAGAAATCTCAGCCTTTTCTGAAGGTATATGAAAGGAGACTATACAATCATGACCTGTCAGTGAGATTTTGTAGCCCAGCAAAGTTTGACTATGGCTGCATCTGTGTTCCAGAAATAATGCAGTTTGACAGCACTTTACCTGCCACTGCTCTTATGGAATCCTGAGATTTGTAAATTATTTTGGCACCAGATCTCTGACAAAAAAGCTAATTATCGAACAAACTACAAATCCCAGCACCCCATAACATTCAGCCATGGCAGTTAAAGTGGTGTCAAACTGCATTATTTCTGCAGTGCAGATCAGGCCTAAGTCTGCTTTTCTTGGACAATGTGTGCTATATGTACAGGAAGAGTTTCCAGCCATTGTTAACGCAGATTTTCTCATTAGCATCTATTCAACCCTTTGAGTTCCAGCACTGACCTCCTTGGGAATTCCACCTTCCAAAGGGTTATAAAAATAACTGCCAGTCTTCTGGGCTGGAAGGGAGTAGGGCAAAGGAGGGGGGGGGAACTAGGGTTTTGCTCCAAGACTGCCAAAGGAGCAAACATTCCTTTGAAAAATATTGTGAATCATTCCTATCCTTGATCAAGAATTTTGAAATGCTACTTTTTGGATGACAGCTCTCAGGATCCCCCAGTGGCCAGGCTGGCTCAGGGATTCTGGTGGTTGTTCTCATCCTAAAAGTAACTTTTCCAAACTGGGCAAAAACCCAATTCTATGGTTCCTCTCTGGTATTTTCTTTAGCTGCTTCTTTCTGTCTCCACTGTATAAAGAAATCAGAATGTTTATTTTTATTTGTCTGCCCACACACAATAATTGGCTTCTCTCCTCTCCCTTGCTCTTTCTGTACCCCCCCCCCCCCTTCCACTGGCTTTCTTAGTTGCTTTATTTGGCTTTTCCCCAATGACAGCAAATAGATTTGGCCTAACAGTTTTAAAAAGAGCCACGCTCTACTACAGGCAACCACAGCAAAGGAGCGAAAAGAGTCGCTATGGAACTTGGAGGGAGTTTTTACATGGCCAGGGTGTGTCTGTGGTTTAGAAATTAAGAGCAGCCAGTTCCGATTGCAGCCACTTTTCCTGGTCAGGAAGAAACTTCACAAGATCGCAACATGAATTCAGGTCCTATAAAATACACATACATGCACACACTTTCACCTCCACCTATTGAAAGAGCATGCAGAAGGAGCTTCAGACAGAGCTTACAAATGGTACCATGCAGACTATAGCTCCCAGAATCCCCTAGCCAGCAGGAGAATACCTTCCCAACATTTCACAGGTGAATATTGAGGACGAATATGGCCAAGAAAAATGAGAGTGTGGTCAGAAAAGCAAACATTAATGAAAAAGGATATACAAATTAGGGGAGACTGCAGCAGTTTGCTTTTGCCGGACACTACTGGGAAAAACTAAATTCCTTCCCCTCCTGTCCTTACCCCCTGCTGAGATGAGTGTAAACTACTTATTCAGTTTGAACCCAGTTTGCAGCAATTTAAGTAAGGTGAGGATAAAGGGGGAAAGTGGGAGGAAGAAAGAGAAACTGGACATTTTGGAAGCAGCGAACAAAGTGGGATGACAGAGGATTAATCAGAATGGTCCTTGCCAAATTTGGACAGTTGGAGGGCATGCATGGGAAGCATGGTCCCAGGTTGTCTGAGGGATTCCAGGAGTTGTAGTCAAACAAAGGCATTTTTCTTTTGGTTTTATTTTATTTAGCTGTGGAATGGAATTGTGGGCCCTTGGATCCACCCACCACTGGAACTGTGTGCCACCTTTACCCTCCTTGACAATGATCCAGTGGATATTTGGGGACATGATTTTTTTTGCTGTGTACAAAGCGTCTGTGGAAATGCTCCTGGACCCAAGGAGGCAACCTGGATTGGCAGCTGCTGATGCTAGCCCTGGATTTTCACAGTGTTTTTCCAGAGGACATTTGAAGACACAGAAAAGTGCTTCAGATCAAAACTCATTTGAAGGACCACAACTTTCCCCCCTCTGTTTAATAGTTTCTGTACTATGGAGTACCATGGTGATGATGATGATGATGATGATGATGATGGTGGTGATGCATGGCTGAGGAGTTTATCATACGACGGAATTTGGAGGTATAGCGCAATGGCAATCCGAACGCAATCATTGGGTTTCACGTTATTGTGTATGAGTGTATCTCACTCAATTTTGGGCAAAAGGAAAGTCATTCTGAATTCAATCATGGGGTTTCACGTAATTGTGTATTAGAATATCTCACACAATTCGGGCAATGGGGGGTCATTTTCGGGAAATGGGAAGTCATTCTGAACGCATTCTGAATACAATTAGATTTCATGTAAATTCGCTAAACTAGTGAATTTACGTGAATTCGAATTGGCTCAATTCGAAATTGGGAGAAATTCCTCCCGTGTGATAAACTCCTGACAAGGCTACCCCTCAGCATTGGCTACTTGAAGCACTTGCATTGCTGTGCCCAAAGGTGGGACCAGCCCTGCTTTATTTTGGCCTAACATTCCCCAAATACTTTTTTTCAGTCCAGTTTCAGATTCCAATGACTTGGTCTGAATAATCTGTGTTGTCATTTTAGGTCATGGTTATTATGGCATGGGCTGCTAGAAGTGCTTTGATTGTTTCTTCTGCTCCTTAGAAACAGAGAGAAAGAGATAGAGGAGAGATGCTATCATTGGGTTTGTTCTGCCTTTCTTATTTTTCTTTTTGTGTTTACCTTTTCCCCCTCTTGGAGCTGCCTTGAAGACTAAGACCACATAAAATGGTTTTAAAGGAAGACATAAATGCCCAGATTTTCCAGATATCACTCCTACTACCACCTCACACACAGTTCCTTTGGGATTTTCTGGGAAGCAAAATGCCCCTCAGTGCGTTGAGAAACCCCATTTGTTGTTCATTTTAGAAGGGAGCTGTGTTCTCTATCGCACAAGACCTGTGAGTCCAAATTCTTCATTGCATTCTCTCTCAGGCTTGTGAGTCTTCTCTCCCCTCTCATTCTTTGGGAATGGATTCACCCAGCAGAGCCGTGTTTGGAGTCCAGCCTTATAAAGGCTCCAGCACAGGAAGAAGCAGGAACCACAAGGGGCAAAGTGGAGGCACTTTAGGGGGTGTTTATTCTGGCAGGCAGAAGGCCTGGCATCTTCTCCACATCTGGAGAAGCAAAGTGCGTCAGTGCACTCATCGGAAAAGAGACACAGCAGCACTAAGTGCATATAGCTATACCTCCCTGGTGTTGTAGGAAAGGGTGGCACTCGGACTAGGATCAGGAATTTAGTTGCTATTAAAGCCCCTGTCAACAATCCCAAACTTGCAATATTTTACTTTAAGAGGTCTCTAAGTGTCTGTCCATATTTCTTAGGATTTAGTCCTAAGAGATCTGTGACTTCTCCTGGGCACATGCAAAATGCCTACCACCTGTCCCTGCATCATTTGTTGTTAACTGCTATCAAGTTGACTTTGACTCTTTGGAGTTTATCACACGGGAGGAATTTCTCCCAATTTTGAATGGAGCCAATTCAAATTCATGTGAATTTGCTAGTTTAGAGAATTTATGTGAAATCTGATTGCATTCGGAATGCGTTCAGAATGACTTCCCATTACCCAAAAATGACTTCCCATTGCCCAAAATTGCATGAGATACTCTAATATGTAATTACATGAAACCCCATGATTGCGTTCGGAATGACTTCCCATTGCCCGAAACTGCGTGAGATACACTCGTACACAATAACATGAAACCCCGTGATTGCGTTCGGATTGCCATTGCATTATACCCCCAAATTCCATCATATGATAAACTCCTTTGAATGAGAAATCTCCTCCAAGTCACCCTGACCTGATTAGGTCTTGCAGATTTACAACCGTGGCTTCCTTGACTGAGTCTATCCATCTGTAATGCATCTATCCATCTTCCCTTTTTCCTGCTGCCTTCTACCTTGTCAAGCACTGAGTCATGCTGTGTCCAAAGTGATAGTCTTAGTCACCTTGGCTTCTAGGGAATATTCAGGCTTGCTCTGCTCTAAACTCATACATTTCCTGGGTGGACGGGGAAGGGCTTCCCAACTAGACTTGAATCCATATCTCAGATAAGTCAGGTTTTTTGTTTGTTTGTTTTTTTGGACTACAGCTTCCAGACTGCATTTGAGGAAGTAGACTGAAGTCTACAGAAACTCATGCTGGCAACTTCTTTATTTCAGTTAGTCTCAAAGGTACTACAAGATCTCTCTACATACTCAGACTACAAAGTAGTCAGGCTGGCTATGGAGTTCCAGGGTAAAAGTCCAAAAATTAACTCTTCCAACCTCTGTTTGATTCTCAGCATTTTCCACCTCCCAAAACACTCTATTTTTATTGCATTGCTTTTTTTAAAGGAACAACACAAAGTTGAGCTTAAAAGTGTGTCTAAGCCATGCCATGCTGATACTCTGAACAAGCAAGTTCTTCCACCAGAGATGCCTCCATTAATCCACCCCTGTAAAAGAATCTTTGCTAGAAGAATAAGACATATGGCCTGTATGGAATCCTAGATGACACTAGTAAGCTCTGTTGACCCAATTTTATATTGTTTTGCATTTTTCATCATCAGCTTTCAGGAGAAAGGACAGCTTTCTTTCTTCAGAAACACATTATATTCTGCATTGTGATTAAATGTGGAATGATAAGAGGGTGAGGGGAATTCTGCCATGATCTTCACCACCACCACCACCACCATCATCATCACCATCCAAAATCCCTATATTTTTCCTCCCTATCCCCCACTTTCTCTGTTGCTTGTACTGAATATTAAATTGCAAGTTTCTTGGGGGCAAGGACCTGTCCTCTGGCAGTCTGTAATGTCATGTACACAGATGGTGCTGGGCAAACAAATAATGTTATTAATGATGCTGAACAGTAGACCTAGCTGTAACCGCACTGGGATTTTATTTCACTGGGATTTTTATCTTCTTTTATCTTCCTGAGAACCCTGGTCAGGCTGAGAGACAGAGATGAGTTTGAGGTGGGCCAATGAGACTAATAATTTTATCTTTCACTTAAGGCAGCAAAAATTTTTGTGCCAGTCCTGGGCTCACCCAAGAAAAGCTGGGTTATGCCAATTCTACAAAGGAAGTTAAATTTGTCAAAACACAAGCCTGGAAAAATTACATATTGTGCTGATCATGATGGTTACAATAAGCAGGACCTAAACTTCTCCCCAACCTCTTTCTCTCATTCTCTTTCTCTTTCTTTCTATCTGTCTTTCTGTGATGTGGCTGCTACAAGAGAGTTCAGGTCCAAGATGTTTACCCCCTTGTACAATGGTGCCAAGAATTCATTCGGCAGTGTTAAATATGACACCGCCACATCCACTTGCCCAAAAATCCATGAAACTGCTGTTTTGATTTATTGAGCTATGTAGTCTTTCATTTCAGGACACAAATGTTGGCCCCAATCTAGCAAGCCTCAGGCGGAGTGCAGATGTTTGGAATAGCTTGGAAAAGTTACCTTCTTGGACTACAGTATCCCAGAATAACTCAGACAGCAGGCTCAGTAGTGATGCTGTCCTTAGGAATTCTAGGAACTATAATCCTAAAGATTAATTTTTCTAAACCCTGATCAGGGGTAGGATACCTATGTGTATATTCGACAGACAACACTCCTCTGCTTGAAGACATTTTCTGGTTGTAGTGCCAAATGAAGATCAAATCTATTTAAACAGTAAAAAAAAAAAATTCTTAGAAGGGAGAGAAGAAATCGAACCTGGGTTGACCATCAATGATGAGCACTTGGACAGTAGAACTGAGTAGACAGACTGAGTTGGGTTATATTTCTGTTTAAGTTATAGTCTTGACTTCTAAATTTGTTTGTACACCTATAACCTTGTTAGGGTTGCCAAACAAAATCTAGAATAAAAGGCTCCGCTACTCTTAGTAGCTGTCATATAAGCAGCACTTGCTGAACTTCTCTCTGCTGCAGAGCCATTCAAATGTAAAGAAGCTTTGACCTGTATTTCACCTGGCAACCTGAAAAATTAATATATGCAAATATTATACAAGTATATATTGTTTGGAGAGGGAAGTAATCTATTTCACCTCCCTGTTTGGAGACATTATACAAATGCCCACACTACCTGTGGATCAGTACTCCCCTCCTTGTCCATAAATTGCTGCCAGAGTGGAAACTTAACAGCTGACCTCCATCCATAGGGTTCCTTGCATTGCAGGGTGGCAGATCTGATCTTTTTTCCTTTTACCACCCATCTTTTGCTAGCAGCACGCTTTCCTGAAGTTCATTTATCAGACCCCCATTTAAAAGACACACACACACACACGGATTATATTATTGGGATTGGAGTAATATTTATTTTTCCAAAGCTGTGCCTGCCAGTCTTGCAGTGCCTCTGATTCCATGTCTTTCATCCAGGCATTCCATTTCCTAGGCACCCTTCCTCTCTCCCACCCACCAGCCTTTCTTTTCCATATTCCCACCTCTCTCTTTCTGTCTCTCTTTCTCTTGAATTCCTCTCGCCTTAAGCTCCATCTTCTGGTCCCCTTGCAGTATGAACTGTGTGACTCAACCAGGACAAGGGCTCCATTCCTGATTCCTGAGCCACATGCATACTTCTGACATCAACCCCCCCATCAACCCCCCTCCCTCCTGATGCCAAAGGAAACATGGAACAGAAGCGCTACCATCTGGAAGCCTACAAGCAAAATCAGAGCAACAGGGAGAGACAATGCTTGCTCACCTACCCAACATCCCTCCCACTGTCCCCATTCCCCAAAGCAGCCCTGGCTGCATTGTACCATTCCTGCTACCATCTAAGGGTTAATCGCAAGACTTGTCAGCCAGAAGTCCTCCCTCCTTCCCCACTTCAACATACCAAGCATACATCTTTTTTCCCCTTTTGCAAACTCAAAGCCACAGAAATTCAGCCAGCTCAAGAGCTGGGATGTGGCAGCTTTCAGCAAAAACCACAGAACTGCCTGATGGTGATGGAAGCAGTTTGATCACAGCCAGCTGGATCTACCAAAAAGGCAGGGAGGGTGTGGAATGGGTAGGCCAGCAGACCAGGGGGAGAGATCCATTTGTGAAAGAGTTGAGATTTCGTGATATTCAATCCCTGTGCTGCTTCTTGTGAAAATGGCAAATGCACATAAAGTGAGACAAGGCAATCATTTTCAGTGCAGCTGGGAAGATACAGGGCTAGCCCTAATGTTAAGCAAAGCTAGGTAGCCTCATTAGAAAATAGACACCAGGTGTCAGAAAAAGTGTCAGAAAAAGGCAGCAAACTATTATTTGACTATCATGTCATCCTCCTCTTCCTCTTCCTCTTCTCCTCTTCTTTCTTCTTCCCCTCCTCTCCCTCTTCATTTTGTGGAATGCCTGTGGAACCTTCTGTCTTAGGTGTAAAAAATAAATAACTAGACTCACCTTGGACAGCAATGTCTTTGAAATGGACACTTCAGGCAGCAAAATATCTTGTGTCAGTCCTAAGCAGAGCCTTATTTCTAGGAAGGAGCCATGGCCATTAAAACAGGGTCAAACTGCATTAATTCTGCAGAGTGGCAGCAGTCAAAATTGGTTTTTAGACCAGAGTGGGAATCCTGAAGCTCTCCAGATATTCTTGGATTGCAGCTCCCAGAAGTTCCATCCAGCACAGCAAATGGTGGGGAATGCAGGCAGTCTGATGAAAATTGGAGCGTCACATGATTCTTGATTCTTGTGATGGAAAGATCTTGACCATGGACTTTCTAGTCTTAGGCCTCCATTTAGTATGATCAGTGTTCCATGTACTACCTGAACTCAGGAGCTCACAGTTAATATTGCTGTTCTCCTCATCCTCTAGTGTTCTGTGCATTACAGCTGTCATGCATGGAAAAGTTACTTTTTTGAAGAGTGGGAAGATTCTGGGAGTTGTGGTACAAAAGTACTTTTTCCATATTCACACATTCTAATTCACTAGCAGAGTTATGGACAGAAACAATGGTTTCTTGGCACAGTACATATATTAATACCTATGCCTTTTCAACCAGGCATGCAACAAAACTATTTCCTCCAACAAAGCTTCTGACTTCAGGGGAACTGACTCTCAGTAAGCAGATTTATAGTTTTCACACTTCAGAAGTGTTTGACAACCCGCCTGACAAACCAGTACTGTATTGCCTTGTTCAACTGTCTGAAGGTTTATGGCCAGTGCCACAAAGTACATCTGTCTGTAACTTATTATGGTCTGATCCCACCCCCCCAACCTCTCTTTAATTCACCTTAGCTTAATGTTAACTTCATCAATTCATCTGAAGAGCTCGATTGAAATCCACAAATGCTCATGCTAAAACAAACCAGTTGGCCTTACAGGTGCTGCAAGACTCATGCTTCCCCCTTCCTTTTTCTTTTTATGTTGTAAAGTTTTATTGTAAATTTTTAAATGGTTTTATTTAGGAGTCCCCTTGAGTCCATTTCTGGGAGAATGGTGGCATATAAAATAAATAAATAAATAAATAAAATGTTGCAACAGACTAACATAGCTATCGCTTTGAAAATTGTGTTTTCCTTTATGAACCACTCTTGGTTTTAAAAGTTTTAGGGAGGCCCTCCTCATGGTCCTGGTGGCATCCAGAGTGGTGATGTATGTACTCTGGATTTTAGTCCAAACCTCAAAGGAGCTGTCTACTATGATGGATGCAAAATGAGTTGGATAACCCACTTGAGTAGATTAAAAGGAGAAGCCCCTCCTTTTTATTTTTTATTTTTTTAGTATGAGCTTTCATGAAGGATCACACTGGGGCAAAACAGATGGGCAGGAAAAAGTGGCTTGAAGCTGCCTTTTCTGAAGCCACATTGAAACCCCACCAACTGCAACACTGGCTCCCAAGGCAGCTGAAGTGCCCATGTCATGACCACATGACATGGCTTCAAGCCAGGAAGAAGCGGAAAAAGCTGCTTTTTTTTGAAACGGCTTTTCTCTGCATAAGGCACCAAGAGGGCCAACCTGAAGGCATCTCTTTTTGCCTGTCTGGAGTTTATCATATGATGGACTTTGGGGATATAATGCAATGGCAATCCGAACGCAATAATGGGATTTCACATTATTGCGAATGAGTGTATCTCATGCAATTTCAGGCAATGAGAAGTCATTCCGAATGCAATCATGGGGTTTCACGCAATTGCGTATTAGAGTATCTCACACAATTTTGGGCAATGGGGGGGGTCATTTTCGGGAAATGGAAAGTCATTGTGAATGCATTCCAAAAGCAATCAGATTTCACGTACATTTGCTAAACTAGCAAATTTACGTAATTTCAAATTGGCTCCATTCGCAATTGAGAGAAATTCCTCCCATGTGATAAACTCCTCTATTTAGCCCCAATGTCTCCATACATTTGGCTACTGAAACTTACAGTCACTCCTTGGCTGCAACCTGACTTTCCTCAGAAAATAAATGGCAGTGGTGGGAGACACCCTAGCAGCAGATAAACTGGAATTCTGGATACAAGTAAATAAGTTGAGTTATGCGTGGTGAAGCTCCACCAGTGCAACCCAGGATCTCAGCCAGTATCATATAATGAAATAAAATGCAATGCAATGCAATGCAATGTGATGCAAGAATTTGCTTGGGAATGGTGTAGCATATGTGAGGTAGGTACTCTCACTGGTATTTTTCAAGAGTTATATCTAGAAGAACTGCGATGGAACTGTGCAGAAATAAAATACCTGTAAAATAAAATAGGTGGAAATAGGTGGAAAACTTTGCAGTTTTGCTGCTATCAGTTAGAGGGAAAACTGGAGAAGATGTAAATCACCAGCCCTATTTTTTTTTAACTCACTGTCTACAAACCGAATGCAATAGTGGGGAGGAGGAAAGAGTAGGCTTCTGATTTAAAAGGCACAACATATGCTCTTAAAGGCCTATCCACGTAATGGGAAAACTAATTGCTTTGGTCTGCTGCTAAGTTACCGCTAACATCCAATGCATACCCTAGAAGAGGAGTCAGGAGGCTGTAGAGGATTTTTGGATAACACGTCTCATCATTCCTGATCATAGGTATGGGGATGATGGACAATGGAGGCCAGCAACATCTTGAAGGCTACCCGAGGTTCCTTGTTTTTGCCCCAGAATATCTGGGAAATCAAGAAAAGAAGCTCCCCCTCCCCCTTACTTCCTTCTTTCAACACTATCCATAGATTCATGCTCTCCCCCTTAATGTTTCAAGAGATGAACAACAAAGACTTGCAAAATGAGTCACCAAAACATCTGGAAAAAACTGCAACTGAGAGCCAAGCCAACAACACCCCAAGCAGTGCCTCTTGCTTTGCAGTCAGACCAAGCCCTGTGGTCCAGGTCCCTGCATCATTCCCGTTACACCCAAGGCATTCTTCATTGGCTGAGACTCTTCCAGCCTCCAATAGTTCTCCATCAGTCATCAACTGCAAACCAATCCTTTCCTCCTTTTTTACCATTGGGCAAAGTGGCTCATTCTGCCACAGAATGGGTTCCCACCCCCTCCAAGAGCCAAAAGAGTAGCCAATCAGAAGGGCCAGAGTCCATAAAAGGGAAAAGAAAAGAATTTCAAAAGAGGGATTTCTGGCAAAGAATATGATGGAAGAAGGGTCACAGCTCTTCATGCATACTTTAATATAAACCAAGATCATGCTGGATTTTCAGCTTCCTTCTGTACAGCAAATGAGAAGCCCTGTGAATTAAAAACATGAGTTTATATTAAGAATTATATTTTAAAATTCTGTCTAAGAATTTAGATAACCTGGGAATGTGGTCCTCCAAATATTGTTGTGACTACCACTCCCATCAGCCCTAGCCAGCAAAAGCAATGGTGAGGGATCAGTGGAAACTGCAGTCCAATAACTTCTGGAGGGTTTTCCCTTTTTTGATTTTGCGGAAGGGTTCTTTTCATCAATACACTGTAGAAATAATGCAGTTAGACACTATTTTAATTTCCATGGCTCCATCCCACAGAATCCCAGGATTTGTAGTTTTGTGTGGCACCAGCACTCTTTGGCAGAGAAGGCTTACAACCTTATAAAATCACAAATCTCAGGATTCCATAGGATGGTGCTACAGCACTTAAAGTGGTGTCAAACTGCATTATTTCTACAGTGTAGATGCACCCCAGATTCAGATTTACAACTTCTTTCTAGAGCCAATGTCTTGACTGCAATTACAAGAGTGCCTTTGAGCATATGCAGATTTATAACTGAGCAATTACTGTCAGCAGGAGTGTCACTTCAATGTCAAAGAGGACAAGCACCTTCTTGATGGAGGTACTCAAGGGGCCCCTAACCCAGGTATCGGAATACAGCAACCAGTCCTAGATGAGGTCACACTCTCCTCAAAGGACTGTGTTTGCAGTCTGGGGGTGCTCCTAGATCCATCGCTCCAGATGACAAATCAGGTAAATGTGACGACCAGGAGCGCTTGCTATCAGCTTCTGTTGATACACCAGCTGCGCCCTTTCCTGGAATCAGGGGACCTGGAAACTGTGGTACATGCACTGGTAACTTCACGACTCAATTTCTGCAGTGCGCTCTACATGGGGCTACCCTTGTGCTTAACCTGGAACCTTCAATTAGTACAGAATATGGCAGCCAGATTGGTCATTGGAAAAACTAGGACTGACCATATAACACCTATCCTGAAATTACTCCACTGGCTGCTTATTGGTTTCCAGGTGAAGTACAAGGTGTTGGTTTTGACCTTTAAAGCCCTTCATGGCTTGGGCCCAACCTATTTACGGCATCGCCTTCTTCCATTTAATCCACCTCATGCACTCAGGTCCTCTGAGAGGAACCTATTGCAGCCTATATGGAGTATGTAGCAAACCCATTTAACCTTTATTTTAGTTCTATATAGGTCTACTACATGGCTATTGGCCAGTGTGCCTTCTCACACATGTAACCTACTAGTGCCCATTCTTAAAAACATGCCTGACACTAGATATCAAATATGAAAATCTGAAACCATATGTTCAGTGAGAGGGATGTAGTGTATGCTAACAAATGGCAGCTGGACAGTGCTCAAGTTCAGTTTCATATCTGATTAACTCTCCCAAATCTTTGTAGTACAAAAGGGATAGCCTACAACAATGCAGTGTTGCTTTAAAAAAATCACACACATATGCACCCCCCCCCCCGCACCCACACTCACACATGCACCCAAACAAAGTGAAGATTTCAGCTAAATTTCAATGGAACAGAAAAGTTTTGGAGTGTGGCAGAGGATATCATTGTTCCTGCTTAATGAAATATTCTGGCTGCTTGGACCCTATGGGTGCTTGGACCCTATATTACTGCTTGTATCACCACAAGACTGTGTGTCAATGCATGAATGTGTGACATTAATTATCTTAAGGGAGATTTGAAAGGTTATTGGGACTTCATCATTTTTATCCACCAGGATGTCAGAATCAAACCAGAAACCTATTTTAAAGTTTTCATGCTTCCCTTCCCCCATGCCTGCTTAGGTATACACAAACATAAAACCAGACAACATTTGTGGGGATGTGTGCACAGGGAAAATGGAATTGACTCCCCTCCTCCACCACCATCACCACCACACACATATCTCCTAACAAGCATTCACATTCTCTCTCTCTCTCTCTCTCTTTCTCATTTCCAGTCTTTCTGGTCTTTATTGTTTTCTCCTCAGTGTCCACCTCATCTGGTTCCCAGCTGCTAAGGCGCTGGCTCCTATTCCCTTCTTGCGGTTGCCTTCCTTTAAATTTTGTTGGTTTTCCCCCTCTTCTTCCCCCTGAAGTTTGATGCATGCTGAGTCGGGCTTGGTTCCTGCTGATGTGGCAGTGTGAGACTAGATATTCTAGCCTAAGAACAATCTCACTTTCTTTCTCTCCCGCCACATAGTTGCTGTGTTTAAAATGAATAAACAAAATCAATTGGCAGCAATGGATTTGTTTTCTCCTCTGTCCTTTATGTGATCATGCCTCTTTGTGATCTTGTTAGCACCTGCATTTTTATTTTGCTTTTTAGCCTTTTAAAAATATCCTCCCTGTACTCCTGCTTTCATAGACAAAAGAGCTGCAGAAAAAGAGATGGCTCCCTTCCCAGACTGTGTAACCACTCTCCTCCCAGTCCACATTTTCCCCTTCTCCCAGTTAAGGGCTTGGGGATTATCCACTTCTGTGTTGGGGGTTGGGGGGAGACAACCTAGATTCCATTCAAGCATTTTCTAATAACTTAACCACATTTCCACTATAAGGTGGTATGGAATATGGCATCAGTGATCCTAAGAGAAGTTGGAAATCTTAATTTTTGGACTCAGATTCTCATAATCCCTGCAATCATGCTAGTGAGCAAGTGAATGATCAGGATGAGGGGAAGATGGTGGGAGGGGGGAAAGAGTGGAATGACGTGACAGCACAAACAACAACAACAACAACAACAACCAATAATAACAGTAAAAATGAAATGCACAAATATAGGATGGGTGACACCTGGATTGAAGGCAGTACATGCGAAAAGGTTCTAGGAGTTTTAGCGGACCACAGACTGAACATGAGTCATCAACATGATGCAGCAGCTAAGAAAGCTAAAGCAATTCTAGGCTGCATCAAAAGGAGTATAGTGTCTATATCGAGGGAAGAAATTGTACTGCTATATTCAGCTTTGATCAGATCTCACACGGAACATTATGTCAACCTCTGGGCACCACAATCCAAAAAGGATGTGGACAAGCTGGAGCATGTCCAGAAGAGGGCAACCAAAATGGTGAAAAGTCTGGAAAGTATGCCCTATGAGGAGCTGTTTAGGGAGTTGGCTATATTCAGCTTGGAGAAGAGCAAGTGAAGAGGTGACATGATAGACATGATTAAATATTTGAAAGTATGTCATATTAAGGATGGAGCAAGCCTGTTTTCTGATACTTCAGAGACTAAGGTATAGAGCAATGGATTCAAGCTACAGGGAAAGAGATCCCACCTAAACATTAGAAGGAACTTCCTGACAGTCAAACCTGTTTGACAGTGGAATATGCTGCCCCTGAGAGTGGTGGAGTGACCATCTTGCTCTTTTCAGGAGCAAGTGGATTCATTTAGGGGTCATGCCCACAATGATATAATTCGCAACACCATTCAGGCTATATGACCCTAGTTCCCATTTGTAATCGATCTCGATTTGTATGTGATCGATTACAGTGATGTCAAAGCGGGGAAAAACGCCAAAACCCTGAGCTTTCCTGACATTACATTCAAAATGGTGTCCTTTGGAAAGATTCGATGACGAAATGTTTCAGAAAATGGGAAGTAGAGATCGGCATCAATTCTTTCTGAAGGGGGAGTGGGCGGGAGATGTCACACATCCCCAAGGCTGGCTTTTTGCTTTTTTTTTTTTTAAAGAATAGAAATTATTTTTCTCTACCTCCCAGTGCTCCCAGGGCTCCTGTTTGCCTTGCCTTCCCAGAGGTCCTCCACTTGTCTCCCTTCTTCCCAGAGCACAAATGGGAATAAGAATCATGCCCTCACAAACCACATTTACTCTGGAGTAAGGTAAATCTTGTTTGTAGTGGGGACGAGGGACCTTTGGGGATCGATTCTGACATCGAGCCAAGCCGGATCAGAAATGGAGTCATCCTACCAATGGGAATGAGCCCTTAGAGAAGGACTGTTTTCCAAGGCAAACTGAAGGTTGAAGAGCTTACACTTGAGCTAGTGGTGGGATTGAAGGCATCCTACCTATAAAAGATTCACCGCTAGTTTGTTCAAGTTTTTTTTCTTTTTTATCTTTATTACATAAACTGAAAATTGAAATTGACAGATTAAAAATCCAGATAAATTCCTCAATGAAACTCACATCTTGATTCTATTCATTCAAATTCTTTTCCTTCTGTATAATAAAGTTCAATCTCATTGGGAAAAGGTTTTCCTCTTCCCCCTTGACAATCCTTTCTCTCCTAACACATCTTCAGAAATGTCTGTCTATTCTAGTAGGGTTTGCTCCAAGAGAATGAACCAAAATTATGAACAAAGGACAACTGTAATATTGAATCAACTTTCATAAAAGAAAGTCCATCAAAAATTGTGTCTACGTCTTTAGTGACTCTATTTACTTTTCCGCTTTGCTCAATTTGTAAAGAAAAATTATGTAACATTACAATTACTTCTGCCAAAATGTATGTTTGGGGTGAACCATGTGACATCTATGATCTTATATTGTTTGTTATGGTTATACATGTCTTGATCCCATGCTGGTCTTTTGACTTCTTTAACCGTGTGTTGTGGCTAACTCCCTAAGAAACTCACCTCCTGACTGGTGAGACTTAGCTTGGACTTGTTGCACTCCTTGCTATGCTTCTGGTTTAATCCTTCCTGGAGTGGGAACGAGTGACCTGCAAACTCATTTGACCGAGTGAGAGTACAGATTCTGCTGCATCTTACTGCAAAGAGGATAGAATATTATTCTAAGCAGGTATAAGCAGTTCAATAAACTGGTAGATATTTAGGACAATATTGTCAGAAGTTCTCCCCAGTCCAGCCTGGAGATCTCAGGGTTTGAATCCACCACATTCTGCCTTGAAAGTATATGCCCTGCTTTTGAGCAATGCCTCTTTTCCTAAAGCAATATCATAGCACCATAAACTCCAACAGTCTTGATGTGGCAGGGACTCTGTCCTTCTATTTTTTCAGCTGCTTTTTAAATGTCCCATTTTCTCTGTCTTCCTCCCACTTATCCCTTTGACTTCATTTTACTTCAGCTGCTGCAAACTGAACTCAAAGTGCAAAAGTAGTTTCCACCCAGTTGACTCAGTAGGAGATAGAGGAGAGGAGGGGCGGGATCCTATCCTTTCTGGAAGGCATGGGAAAAAGCAATCTGCTTCGGCCTCCCCCCCTTCCTTATTAATAACTTTGCCATCTTGGCCACATTGTGAAATTAGTTGGCCACTTTTGTTTTGATTTTCATCTGTGGAATGTTGGAGGATATGCAACAAACATTAAAAAATGATGTTTCAGGAATAAAAATTTTGTTTTCTAAATAGCTTGACATGTTCATATCAGAAATTGTCTTCTGAATAATAACAACAATAATGCATTCATGTGCAGCCTTTTTTCTTATGAGTTCAAGTGATGTATGTGGTTCTCCTTTTCTGCATTTGATCATCATCAACAACAAATTTATACTGTAGGTCAGGTTGAGACACTGTTTGATTGATTCAGGATAAACCAGTGAGTCAAATGACTCAATGAGGACCTGAAACTGTATCTCTGAAGTCCTAGTCCATCACTTTAACCACTGTACTGCTCAAGTGTAGTTACTTTCTGATTTTAGGAGCTAAGCAGGGTCAGCCCTGGGTAGTATTTTGATGGAAGACTGCTAATGAATACCGGGTGCTGTAGGCTATATATTTTTATATAAAGGAACTTACAAACTCACTCTTGAGTGTGAAGCCGGAATCACTCTTGAGTGTGAAGCCGGAATCCATTTTTTTGTGGGTGGGGTTTTTGGGCTATGTGGCTGTGTTCTGCTGGAAGAGTTTCTTCTTGACGTTTTGTCAGCATCTGTGGCTGGCATCTTCACAGAATGAATTTTCTCTAAACACTCTTGAGTATTCCTTGCCCAAAAATACTATGGAATTCATGGGGTCTCCATAAGTCGATAGGTGATTTGATGGCACATACAATACAACACAAAATACATCTGACCATTGACTCCTAGTCACATTACATGATTATAGTACTATCATATAATCAAATCTTGATTATATTACTGTGATTCCACATTAACCATTATGGGTCCATCCTATGGAATCCTAGGATTTGCAGATTAAGAAGGGATATTTCAAATTCTCAGTCAGAGAGCTCTAGTGCATCCCCGACTACAAGTCCCAGGAGTCCACAGAATGTGGCCAAGCCAATTAAACTGGAATCATGGCACTATAATTATGAAATATGGAAGATCATCCTGTGACAGAAGATGCTTCTGTATTCCAGTGGTCCCAGCCATCTAATTGTTTGAGAATTCCGTAACGACTTTCTTCCTTTAAATTGCCTTTTTAATGGTGACAATAAATTTTAATGCTTCCCATTTTGCATTTTTCGAAGACAGTGGTTTTCAAACCATCACCTGATCACTGTCTATTTAGTGGGATTAAGATATACTGAAAGAGAACATCAAGAGAACAAGCATTAAGTATATTGAAATAGCTTGTAGCCACGAGCCTCCTCCATGTGTGACTCAATCAAAGTGATATACAGTCTTCTCAAGAGAACAGAAAACATTCTTTAGGAACAGAGAAGGAAGTCATTTTGTCCTGTAAAAAGGATCAGAGAAAATACAGTGCAAACATCGGCCTCAATCCAGCATCATCCCAATGGGGCATGAAAATCAGCATGCTGACCTATCCTATATTGAGCCTTAGAATCTCCCTCCAGCAGAACCCTTGAAGCTGCCCCGAATGGACATTCTGTGCTTCAGCAGCAAATAGGCAGAATTAGAGAAGCATCTGGTTATGTTCTGTAGCCAGAAGCAAAATGATTACACCAACATTGAGACTCCCAGATGACACCTAAGTACAGATGTCATCTTTGTGTGCCTGACTATGGGGAGATAGCCAAACATTTCTTTGATCTTCACTACTTGCCATGAACCATGTAATAGCAATTCAAGTTGGCTTCAGAGGCTTTATGGTATGTTGGGGGGAATTTTGGGGTGCTGCTGAGGAAAAGAGGGAATATCAACCTAGTTGGTTTTAGCCTAAGAACAATATCACTTTCTTTCCTGCCACATAGTTGCTGTGTTTAAAATGAATAAACAAAATCAATTGGCAGCAATGGATTTGTTTTCTCCTCCGTCCTTTATGTGATCATGCCTCTTTGTGATCTTGTTAGCACCTGCATTTCTTGTCTCCCAAGTACTCCCATTTGCCTTGTCTTCCCAGAATCCTCTGCTTGTATCTCTAGGACCCCTGTTTGCCTTACCTTCCCAGAGTCCTCTGCTTGTCTCCCTTCTTCCCGGAGCATAAATGGGAACAAGAATCATGCCTTCAAAAAACCACGGTTGCTCTGGGGTAAGGTAAATATTGTTTGTAGTGGGGACGAGGCCACTGTCCAAGAGCCCTTACTGTCAGAAAGTTCCTCCTAATGTTGAGGTGGAATTTCTTTACCTGCAGTTTGCATTCATTGTTCTGGGTCCTAGTCTCTGGAGCAGCAGAAAACAAGCTTGTTTCCTTCTCAATATGACATCCCTTCAAATATTTAAACAGGGCTTTCATATCACCTCTTAACCTTCTCTTCCCCAGGATAAACATCCCCAGTTCCCTAAGGCATTCCTCATAGGGCATGGTTTTCAGACCCTTCACCATTTTAGTTGCCCTCCTCTTACCTGCTCCAGTTTCGTCTGCATCCTTTTTGAATTGTGGTGCCCAGAACTGGACACAGTATTCCAGGTGGGGCCTGACCAAAGCAGAATAGAGTGGTACTATTACTTCCCTGGATCTAGACACTATCCTTCTATTGATGCAGCCTAAAACTGCATTAGCCTTTTTGGCTGCCGCATCGCACTGTTGACTCATGTTCAACTTATGGTCTACTAGGACTCCTAGATCCCTTTCAAATGTAGTTTCATTCAGCCAGGTCTCCCCTATCTGTGCATTTCATTTTTCCGCCTTAAATTCAGTACCTTACATTTCTCTGTGTTGAATTTAATTTTGTTAGCTTTGGCCCAGTTTTCTAGTCTGTTCAGGTGCTTTGAATTTTGATCCTGTCATCTGGGGTATTAGCTACTCCTCCTAATTTGGTGTCATCTGCAAATTTGATTAGTATGCCCCCAATTCTGTTATCCAAATCCAAAGTGTTGAATAGCACTGGGCCTAAGACAGAACCCTGTGGCACCCCACTTGTCACTTCTCTCCAAGATGAAAAGGTACCATTGTTGAGCACCCTTTGGGTTTGGCCGGTCAACCAATTACAAATCAATGTAACAGTTAACTTGTCTAGGCCACATTATACAAGCTTGTTTGCAAGAATGTCATGGGGAACCTTGAAAATTAAGATTGGCTGAATAAAAATCCAGATAAATTCATCAATAAAACTCACACGTTCATTCTATTTGCTCAAATTGTTTTCCTTTTGTATAAGAAAGAGAGTTCAGTCTCATTGGGGAAGTGTTTTCCTCTTCCCCCTTGACACTCCTTTCTCTCTGAAAGAGCTATTCATGTCATCAGAACACATCTTCAGAAATGACTGTCTATTCTAATAGGGTTTGCTACAAGAGAATGAACCAAAATTATATGAACAAAGGACAACTGTAACATTTAATCAACTTTCACAAAAGAAAGTCCATTAAAAATTATGTCTACGTCTTTAGTGACTCTATTTACTCTTCTGCTTTGCTCAATTTTTAAAGATAATATTATGTAACCTTACATTTATTTTTGCCAAACTGTATGTTTGTGATGAACCATGTGACATCTATGATCTTATATTGTTTGTTATGGTTATACCTGTCTTGATCCTGTGCTGTTCTTTTGCCATCTTTGACTGTGTATTGTGGCTAAGGAACTCCCTACCATGAACTTACCTCCTGACTGATAGGACTTAGCTTGGACTTGTTGCACTCCTTGCTATGCTTCTGGTTTGATCCTTCCTGGAGTAGGAACGAGTGACCTGCAAACTCATTTGACCGAGTGAGAGTACAGATTCTGCTGCATCTTCCTGCAAAGAGGATGGAATATTATTCTAAGCAGGTATATGCTGTTCAATAAACTGTTAGATATTTACGACAATATTGTCAGAAGTTCTCCCCAGCCAGCCCCGGGATCTCAGGGTTTGAATCCATCACCTTGAAAGTGTATGCCCTGTTTTTGAGCAAGGCCTCTTTTCCTTGTACAATATCATAGCATCATACCCTCCAACAGTCTTGATTTGGTAGGAAGTCTGTCATTCCATTTTTTCAGCTGCTTTTTAAATGCCCCATTTTCTCTATTTTCCTCCCACCTCTCCCATTGATTTCATTTTACTTCAACTGCTGCAAACTGAATTCAAAGTGCAAAAGTGGTTTCCACTCAGTTGACTCAGTAGGAGATAGAGGAGAGGGGGGCAAGGTCTTTTCCTTTCTGGAAGACATGGGGAAAAGCACTCTGCTTCGGCCTTCCCCAGCAATTTCTTCCTTAATAATAATTTTGCCATCTTGACCACACTGTGAAGTTGGTTGGCCACTTGTGTTCTGATTTTCATTCGTGGAATGTTGGAGGATATGCAACAAACATAAAAAATGATGTTTCAGGAATAAAATTTTATTTTCTAAATAGCTTGACATGTTCATATCAGAAGTTGTCTTCTGAATAATAACAACAATAATGCATTCATGTGCAGCCTTTTTTCTTATGAGTTCAAGTGATGTATGTGGTTCTCCTTTTCTGCATTTGATCATCATCAACAACAAATTTATACTGTAGGTCAGATTGAGACACTGTTTGATTGATTCAGGATAAACCAGTGAGTCAAATGACTCAATGAGGACCTGAAACTGTATCTCTGAAGTCCTAGTCCATCACTTTAACCACTGTACTGCTCAAATGTAGTTACTTTCTGATTTTAGGAGCTAAGCAGGGTCAGCCCTGGGTAGTATTTTGATGGAAGACTGCTAATGAATACCGGGTGCTGTAGGCTATATATTTTTATATAAAGGAACTTACAAACTCACTCTTGAGTGTGAAGCCGGAATCCATTTTTTTGTGTGTGGGGTTTTTGGGCTATGTGGCTGTGTTCTGCTGGAAGAGTTTCTTCTTGAGGTTTTGTCAGCATCTGTGGCTGGCATCTTCACAGAATGAATCTTCTCTGAACACTATTGAGTATTCCTTGCCCAAAAATACTGTGGAATTCATGGGGGCTCCATAAATTGATAGGTGATTTGATGGCACATACAATACAACACAAAATACATCTGACCAGGATCCATTGACTCCTGGTCACATTACATGATTATAGTACTATGATATTATGACATCTTGATTATATTACTGTGATTCCATCTTAGCCATCATGGGTCCATCCTATGGAATCCTAGGATTTGCAGATTAGGAAGGGACATTTTCAAATTCTCAGTCAGAGAGCTCAAGTGCATCCCAGACTACAAGTCCCAGGAGTCCACAGAATGTGGCCAAGCCAATTAAACTGGAATCATGGTACTATAATTATGCAGTACGGAAGATCCTTCTGTGACAGATGATGCTTCTGTAATCCAGTGGTCCCAGCCATCTAATTGTTTGAAGAACTCCGTAACAACTTTCTTCCTTTAAATTGCCTTTTTAATGGTGAAAATAAATTTAAATGCTTCCTATTTTGCATTTTTGGAAGACAGTGGTTTTCAAACCATCACCTGATCTCTGTCTATTTAGTGGGATTAAGAGATGTTGAAAGAGAACAGCAAGAGAACAATCATTAAGGATAATGAAACACCTTGTAGCCACGAGCCTCCTCCATGTGTGACTCAATCAAAGTGATATACAGTCTTCTCAAGAGAACAGAAAACATTCTTTAGGAACAGAGAAGGAAGTCATTTTTGTCCTGTAAAAGGGATCAGAGAAAATACATTGCAAACACCGGACTCAATCCAACATTATCCCAATGTGGCATGAAACTCAGCATGCCGACCTATCCTACATTGAGCCTTATGCTCTCCCTACAGCAGAACCCTTGAAGCTGCCCCGATGGCCATTCTGTGCTTCAGCCGCAAATAGGCAGAATCAGAAAAGCATCTCATTATGTGCTGTAATAGCCATTCAAGATGGCTTCAGAGGCTTTATGGTACGTTGGGGGGAATTTTGGGGTGCTGCTGAGGGAAGGACGGAATATCAACCTAATTGGTTTTAGCCAAAGAACAATATCACTTTCTTTCTCTCCTGCCACATAGTTGCTGTGTTTAAAATGAATAAACAAAATCAATTGGCAGCAATGGATTTGTTTTCTCCTCTGTCCTTTATGTGATCATGCCTCTTTGTGATCTTGTTAGCACCTGCATTTCTTGTCTCCCAAGGACTCCCGTCTGCCTTTCCTTCCCAGAATCCTTTGATTGTCTCCCCAGATCTCCCGTTTGCCTTGCTTTCCCAGAATTCTCGTCTTGTATCTGTAGGACTCCCGTTTGCCTTGCCTTCCCAGAGTTTTCTGCTTGTCTCCCTTCTTCCCGGAGCATAAATGGGTACAAGAATCATGCCTTCAAAAAACCATGGTTGTTCTGGAGTAAGGTAAATCTTGTTTGTAGTGGAGACGAGGCCACTGTCCAAGAACCCTTACTGTCAGGATGTTCTTCCTAATGTTGAGGTGGAATCTCTTTTCCTGCAGTTTGCATCCATTGTTCCGGGTCCTAGTCTCTGGAGCAGCAGAAAACAAGCTTGTTTCCTTCTCAATATGACATCCCTTCAAATATTTAAACAGGGCTTTCATATCACCCTCTTAACCTTCTCTTCCTCAGGATAAACATACCCAGCTCCCTAGGGTATTCCTCATAGGGTATGGTTTCCAGACCCTTCACCATTTTAGTTGTCCTCCTTTGGACAGGTTCCAGTTTCGTCTGCATCCTTTTTGAATTGTGGTGCCCAGAACTGGACACAGTATTCCAGGTGGGGCCTGACCAAAGCAGAATAGAGTGGCACTATTACTTCCCTGGATCTAGACACTATCCTTCTATTGATGCAGCCTAAAATTGCATTGGCCTTTTTAGCTGCCACATTGCACTGTTGACTCATGTTCAACTTGTGGTCTACTTGGACTCCTAGATCCCTTTCACATGTAGTCTCATTCAGCCAGGTATCCCCCATCCTATATCTGTGCATTTCATTTTTCCGCCTTAAATGCAGTACCTTACATTTCTCTGTGTTGAATTTAAATTCGTTAGTTTTGGCCCAGCTTTCTAGTCTGTTCAGGTATTTTGAATTTTGATCCTGTCATCTGGGGTATTAGCTACTCCTCCTAATTTGGTGTCATCTGCAAATTTGATTAGTATGCCCCCAATTCTGTTATCCAAATCAAAAGTGTTGAATAGCACTGGGCCCAAGACAGAACCCTGTAGCACCCCACTTGTCACTTCTCTCCAGGATGAAAAGGAGCCATTGCTGAGCACCCTTTGGGTTTGGCCGGTCAACCCATTACAAATCAATGTAACAGTTAATTTGCCTAGGCCATATTATACAAGCTTGTTTGCAAGAATGTCATGGGGAACCTTGAAAATTGAGATTCGCTGAATAAAAATCCAGATAAATTCATCAAAAAAACTAATTCATTCTATTTTCTCAAATTATTTTCTTTTTGTATAAGAAAGAGAGTTTAGTCTCATTGGGGAAGTGTATTCCTCTTCCCCCTTGACACTCCTTTCTGTCTGAAAGAGCTATTCATGTCATCAGAACACATCTTCAGAAATGACTGTCTATTCTAATAGGGTTTGCTACAAGAGAATGAACCAAAATTATATGAACAAAGGACAACTGTAACATTTAATCAACTTTCATAAAAGAAAGTCCATCAAAAATTATGTCTACGTCTTTAGTGACTCTATTTACTCTTCTGCTTTGCTCAATTTTTAAAGATAATATTATGTAACCTTACATTTATTTTTGCCCAACTGTATGTTTGTGATGACCCATCTGACATCTATGATCTTATATTGTTTGTTATGGTTATACCTGTCTTGATCCTGTGCTGTTCTTTTGGCGTCTTTGACTGTGTATTGTGGCTAAGGAACTTACCTCCTGACTGGTAGGGCTTAGCTTGGACTTGTTGCACTCCTTGCTATGCTTCTGGTTTGATCCTTCCTGGAGTAGGAATGAGTGACCTGCAAACTCATTTGACCAAGTGAGAGTGCACAGATTCTGCTCCATCTTCCTGCAAAGAGGATGGAATATTATTCTAAGAGGGTATACGCTGTTGAATAAACTGGTAGATATTTACGACAATATTGTCAGAACTACTTCGTTTAAATTGTCTTTTTAATAGTTACAATAAATTTAAATGCTTCCCATTTTGCATTTTTGGAAGACAGTGGTTTGCAAACCATCACCTGATCTCTGTCTATTTAGTGGGATTAAGATATACTGAAAAAGAACATCAAGAGAACAATCATTAAGGATAATGAAACACCTTCTAGCCACGAGCCTTCTCCATGTGTGACTCAATCAAAGTGATATGCAGTCTTCTCAAGAGAACAGAAAACATTCTTTAGGAACAGAGAAGGAAGTCATTTTTGTCCTGTAAAAGGGATCAGAGAAAATACAGTGCAAACATCGGCCTCAATCCAACATCACCCCAATGTGGCATAAAACTCAGCATGCTGACCTATCCTACATTGAGCCTTATGCTTTCCCTCCAGCAGAACCCTTGAAGCTGGCCGAATGGCTATTCTGTGCTTCAGCAGCAAATAGGTAGAATCAGAGAAGCATCTGGTTATTTGCTGTAGCCAGCTGCAAAATGTTTACACCAACACTAAGACTCCCTGATGACACCTAAGTACAGATGTCATCATTGTGTGCCTGACTTTGGGGAGGTAGCCAAACCCTTCTGTGATCTTCACTGCTTGCCATGAACCATGTAATAGCCATTCAAGATGGCTTCAGAGGCTTTATGGTATGTTGGGGGGGGGGCATTTTGGGTGCTGCTGAGGAAAAGAGGGAATATCAACCTCTGAAATCCTCCCCAATACATTTACATTCATAAGGGATACTTAACCCTGTTTATGTCCCTAGCAGAATTCTGGCCATCATCTGTTACCTGTACTCCATTTGGGCAATCACAACTCAGAATAGCAGCAAAAGCAGTATAAAGCAGTGCTTAGAATGCTGAACTTGGGCTGGAGAGACACAACTCTATATCCACAATTAGATAGGAACAAATTACAATAGGCTCTTGGTATCACCTGAGGTTTGGTTCCAGGACCTCCTGTAGGTACCAAAATCCATGGATGTTCAGGTACCATTAAATACAATAGCATAGTAAAATGGTGTCCCTTGTATAAAATGGAAACATCAAGGTTTGCTTTTCAGAATTTATATTTTTGTCAATATTTTCAAGCCATGAATGGTTAAATCTGTGGATAAAGAATCTGTGGATACAAAGGGGTGACTGTAATAAAGAAGAGCTTTAAATCCTATCTAGACCTACAAAGTCCTATACGGCTCAGGTCCATGCTATCTGGCAGACTGTAACTCCCTGTATGAACTGGTGTGGGCTCTGAGATTATCTGGAGTGACCCATTTCAGTACAGTTGGGTGGGATGTAAGAGAAGGCCTTCTTGGTGACTGACCCCAGTACTCTGGAATTCCCGTCTGTGATCATTGCTGGGCACCTCATTCTGACCTCAAAAGCAAGGGATACATGGCTGTGGTAGATGCACTGGGCAACCCAGTGGTACGCCTGTTTAGACAGCTACCCCAGCACAGGGATGGAGGGCCAGGTAATGGGGGAGAGTTAGGGGCAGCTCTGGGGCTGGAGTTGCCCTCAGGGTATCCTGGTCAGTGCAGACAAGGGGTCATTTTTGGCATGTCAGTGTCTCTCAACCTGAACCTCTTGGAGGAAAGGCTTATAAAGGTGTTACAAAGAACAAGAATAATATTTCATAATATTTATGTTCATTTTCAATTATGCAAATAATGTTTTAGATACCCACTGTTTTATGTGCTTCTTATTCTTCTGGATCTGATGTAGCAGGTTGCAGTTCATGGAATCTGATCCCAGTTAACATTTGTTAGCCTTTAAGAGGTCACAGGAGTCTTTGTTGTTTATGCAAAAAGAATGAGATCCAGTGAGTATGATCCAGACAAAATTGAGTAGCCCAACTGAAACAAATGGGATGTGATGCCACTTAAAATCAGTTGGATAATGTCCCAAATGAGTCGTAATTTGGGGTGGGAGATAGGAATCTCTTGAGAGTCCCGTTACGTGCAAAAACAGAGAAACTATACAGGTGCGGGCACACTGTAATTAGTTGGTATTGAGTGTGTCTTTCCATATATGCAGGGAACCAGAAGTCCCCACTAATGGAATCAAATTGTTGGGTCTTACTCCCTTGCCTTTATTTTTCCCCCCTCTGATTACATTCATTACCAGGAATAAAAGCCAATCTCTAGGCTAAGCATCTGTGGAACAAGTTTCAACTCTTCCCTCTTACACCAAACACTAGAAGGAATTTGCCAAGGGAAAACAGTGACTGCTAATTCTGCTTTTGTTGTTTGCAGGTTACAGTGAGGTAACAGAAGACTGCTAAGACATCAGTCTAGGGATTTATGAACAAAAGACAGGCTCTGAGCATGTGTGAAATAGGGATGCAAGGTTTGGTCAGAGGAGGTTTGCCATGGCCTTCCCTAGAGGCTGAAAGCAAGTGACTTGTCTAAGGTCAACCAGTGGGTTTCATGATCAAGCTGGGAATCGAGCCCTGGTCTCCAGATAGTCCAACACTCACACCACTATGCCATGCTGGCTTATTTGGATAAAAGCTTGGGGGAAGGAATGGGAGTATTTTTTGCATGTTTTTATGCATCCAGGGGGGTTTGGTCTGCAAGTTTTGGGGCTAAAATAGTCCAAAAATCTTGTCCACTGGGGACTGGTAGGGGGCTTCAGGGGCCACAAAATGGGGTGCAAAGGCTGAATGTGGCCCACTGACTGTATAAGGCCCATCTCTGTGGTAGACTTTGATACTAGTAATAATGACGATGTTATTAATGGCCATTGGCATAGGAAAGACTTTACAGTTGTAGAGGACATTCCATTATCTAGGTGAATCTTCAGTAAGAACCATATTACTTTTGCTCTTCTAAAAATGACAAATGCATCTCCCAACTGAACAAATCAGAGCTTAGTACAACTGGCCCTCCAAAACTTTTCCACCAGTCAGGGAAACAATTTCTTTTGATTTCTTGAAAGGGAGGAGAAATTCTCCAATAGTTCCTTGGAGGTCAACGATATATTTGGCACTTGTTTTTGACTGCCACTGCAAGTGATGATGGTTTTGCATCCTCCTCCATGATGCTCTGGATTTACTGTCATTTCAGACTACTGTGATGTCCAGGGTGGGCTTGACAGCAGAGGAACTATGGAAACTCTCTGAAGAAAATCTTTCTGAAGGGGAAGGCTAAAAAACATCTCACAAATGTTCTCAGAAAGCTGTGTGGAGAAATGCTGGCTGAGCTCTATATAGTATACAGTACCTCCTCTCATCTCAAAATGGTGTAGCCCCCTCCTCCTACAACTTTCCTTTCCACTTTCCACTCCCCAGTTACTTGCATGATGGAAAGATTTTAAAGAGTCACCCTCAGGGTGAAAACTACCAGGAAATGAACATTCTTTTGTTTTCTCTCCATTTTTTGTTGGCTCGCAGGCTTCCACCCTGCAACATTCAAGTCGCGGAGTCTGGCAAATGCAAAAGGAATTAGCACAGCCAATGGAATCAATTTGACTCAGACAATTTCCAGAGCTTGTTTCTCCCTTTTATTTAGGGTTTGGGTGGTGAAATCCATCCCTCATCTAAGTAGTGTCAAAATCTATACTACTGCTGCTTCTCTTTCTTCCATTTGTATGACATATCATATCTGTTTCACAAAGTCCACTTAGAATTTCATATTGACAAACCTGTAACAAATGAGCAGCAGCAGCAGTTGTTGTTGTTGTTGTTGCTACTGGCAGCCATTCTACATTGTAGTTACAGATTCATAATCTAGAGTTGAATATCTTGTCCATGCACAGTATGACTACTTAGTCTTACTATAAAACCACAGAGATTATGGGGCCTGCAGCCACCCCTTTCAGTGCCAGACTGCCAGATTGGGGCCACAGCAACCCCATGCTGTGGCTCTAAGCTGGCCTTTCAGCAGTACAAAAAGGAGTTGCAAAAAGTGGCTCCTTTTCGTGCGGCAGAAAGGGTGCCATAGCTTCTGGCACCGCAGCTTTTCAGCATTCCTTTGGCACTGATCATCTAATGCTGCAAGCTGTATGGTGGGGCATGCAGTGTTGCGCCAGAATGGGGACGGGGTTGGGACATGTGTTGTGCAGACACCACTCCCCCACTCCACCCCAATGATGGTCTTTATGGCCAGTCTGTCAAGACTGTATCACAAGGGGTAAAAAATGGGAGGAAAAAGGAATTCTCCTGTCATTATAGTGCGATCGCATGAAGATTTTCACATGACGTCACACTCATCCTATTGTTGTCATAAGAATAACCCATGATGGCCTCTAAACTAGTCATTCATGGGGAAAAGAATAACAACAGACATAGATAAACTTCCTAGTAATGGCCTGTATGTGGTCAATTAAATCAGCCAAGGGGACAAACAGGCGGAAGAAATTCATCTTTCCCAGTAGCCTCAGGCAAAAGCAAACAGCTACAGCCTCTCCTAGCTGGTATGTTCTTCCTCATTAATAGTTTTGGCTGTCTTGACCACACTCTGATGTCGCTTAGCCACAGGTGCCTCACTTTTCACCTGTGACATGTTGGTGGTGAAGGCATTAACCCCAAAATAAGAATTCTGCCCTCTCCAATGAAGCTTTCCTTCCCTTCCCAGATTTCTAGCATTGCAAAGAGTGAGATACTGAAAATTATTCACACCTAGAACATTTACATCTGCTATATCCACTTTTTTTTTTTTTTTTTGGCTGACTGTGCCTACTTCTTCTTTTTAGAAACCTAATCATTTTCAAAAGCTGAACTGATGTTTTAAGTTACTGCAATGCTAGAAATTTGAGGACTGAAAGAAAAATTTCATTTGGAGTGGGAGAATTCCTATTTAGAGAGGCAATCTCTCCTCCCCTCCCTGAGCCACACTCCTGCTAGGTCCTGGAGTATATCCATACCACGCAGTTATAGCAACTTGACACCACTTTAAGGCAAAAATAACTAGTTAAATATAATGAGCTGTTTGCTAATTACAGTCGGCTCTCCACATTCTCTGGGGTTAGGGGCAAAAGACCCCCATGAAAATGGAAAAACCGCAAATAAAAAAAACACCACTATTATTTTTAACCTGAGACAACACCTATCTAGAAATCTCTAGGTCCTCCAGTGGTTGACCATAGAATTGCATTGGGAGAACCTACAAATGCCTAGAGAAATGTTTTTTTTTGCAATCTCTAGGTCTGCCATTGCAACTCTATAGTCAACTTCAGCAGAATTGTGCTGGAGGACCTAGAGATTCCTAAAGAGAACACACTATGCAAATCTATGAATAAGCAAATCCATGAAAGCCAAAGCTGCAAATGTGGAGTGTTTACAGTAGTTACCCCACTTTCCCTAGCAAGTCATAACAAATTAATTTGTTGGTTAACAGGTACATACTTATATAGCAAAAACCCTTGTTTCTGGTATTTTGGACCCCACAGAGGAGTTTATCATATGAAGGAGATCGGGATTTTATCCTGTGAATATCCCAGAAAAATTGTGTATTTATGCATAATGATTTTACACAAAACCCACCATTAAATTGGTTACAAAGAAGCATTAATACACATATTTTTACTTTCAGGATTTCAGCAACCATGCAATTCTGATATCACTTTATTTGCACAATTGTGTGTGATAATCATTCGTGCAAACTACTGTTCGTTTTTTGCAGCTCCTTTTTGCGCCCTGGAAAGGACAGATTGGGGCCGTGGTGTCCAGCTGCCGAGGCCTCAATCTGGCACAGCTGGAGGTAGCTGCAGGCCACCCCTTCGGGGTGGTCTGCACAGCCCCAGAGTTTCTGCAGTGCTAGAAAGCTGGTGATTGAAGGAAAAATTCACAGGGGGAAGAATTCTTCTTTCGGGGACAATATCTGTGCCTTCCCATCGCTAAATCCCTGGTGACAAAAGGTGCTGTAGATCCAGACTCTGTTAAGATAGGTAAAGTTGTCCCCAGAGTTGTAATCTCCAGAGAGTTGGCAATGGTAGAGCCAATCCAAACTTGCATTATAGCCAGGCCTCAACTCTTCCCACCTCTGAAATCTGGATGAATGGTTTCCAGGTCAGAGAAAGGTGTGGCTTTCAGGCTAGCATGAAACCCAGCACCAGAAAATAAACCACCAGGACAAGGCAGGGTCCAGTTTCCCAATTGTTCTTTCATATATGTTCAGGTGATGATGACTTTTTCAAAAAGGAAAAAAGAAAAAAAGCTGCTGTCTGCCATAAAAGTGAGACTCCCCATACTCCTAAACCAAACCCCCTTTTCTTTTCTTTCCTTTCCTTTCCTTGGAAAGCAAATTTGCCAGCTCCCACACAGGGTGGAAAAAAAATATTCCAGCCTCCACTAGGGAATTGCCTGGGAAACCCATCAGTGTGTCTCTTCCAGCATTCCAGCCCTTGGTTTACGTGGCAGTAGCAATTCTGGAGTCAAAACTGGGACAGAGATGCCGCTGCTGTCGGCTGGGTTCCACGTTACATTCCAGAAGAAGAAAGGGGCAAGTCAGGCCAGCCGAAGATTTATTTATTTATTTAATAAAAAGATCTTTCCTTTCTTGTCATATTGCAGAAGAGAAGAACACAGAGCACCAGGGAGGGAAGGAAGAAAAAGAGAGAAAGAAAGAGAGATTTCAACAATGGGGACCGAAAGAGAGCAATTATGTTTCCAAAGGACAAATATGTAAAACAAAAAGGCTTGCCTTTCTAAAATTGACTCTGCTTGGATTCTTTCCTTCTTCCTTCCTTTTACAGTGATTCATATATCAATTTTAGAGCTTTGAAAAAGTTCATGTTTGACTACAGATCCCAGAATACGCCACTAGACAAGCTGATTGAAGGATTCTAGAGCATTAGATTTTCTTTTGGCTTTCTTCTTTCCTTCCAGCTCTATGATCAAAAAAAGATCAGAATTTAGGGGGGAAATCTTTATTTGGTCTAAAGGTGTCAGAATTACCCAGTCAGCATGGCAATACAATGGCTGAAGGATAACTGGACCTTTTTATTTCAGAAGAAAATACAAATCCAATAACAGTGAAATCTTACATACTGTATTTGTTTGCAGTAAGTCCCATTCAGTTAATCTAATGCAATATTTAAGAAGTTTACATTAAAATACATGTAGGCTACAGTATAAAACTGGCATAAACCAGTACAAAAACAACAGAAAATACAATGGAAAATCAGAGCACTCCTATAAAAATCTGCTTGGAAAAACTGAGTCTAGTTGAATGGGAATTAATCCCTGAGAACCAGTGCAGTGTAGGATCTAAGTGTTGGAAAACTACTCTAGAAACCAGGGTTTGAGTCCCAGCTTGGCCATGAAGCCCACTGTGTTACCTTGGGCAAGTCACACACTCTCAGCATCAGAGGCAAATCTCTGAACAAATCTTGCCAAGAAAACCCACCTTAGGATCACCGTAAGTTGGAAAGAACTTGAAGGCACACAGCACACGCACGCACACACACACACACACACATGGAGGTACAGTATACAAATGTAGTGTGCACAGGCCAAACAAACAGGCCTCCCCTTGTCTTGTAAGTGGGGAGTCTGGACAACGCACAGCCCAAACCCTGAGTCTGGCACAAACAAACTGTTCCAGACCCCACTGTGGAAGTGAGATAGCAAAAAATGTAGGACTTTGTGTCATGTTCTTTTCAACAGTCATACACGCTCACTCGCGTCGCCATGTGCATGCACCCCCCCCCCATTGAAAAATCTGGGGTTTGCCATCTGCAGAAGCTCAAACCATGGACGGCAAACCCGCAGTTGGCATGTACTTGTGTGCTTTATATGCCTTCAAGTCACCTGTTGTTTTATGGCAACTCCGTTAATTTTTCAACAGGTTTTCTTAGGCAAGGAAGACTCAGAGGTGGTTTTGGAAGTTCCTTCTTCTGCAATATAGCATACAGCACCTGCTATTCACTGGTTGTCTCCCATTTAATACTAACCAGAGCTGAACCTGCTTAACTTCTAAGATCAGACAGTATATAATGCTGTTAGGATATTTAGGCCCCAACAAAGAAACAAACTCAGTCCTTTAACCAGGCTGAGACATTTTGCTCCCTGAGGCAAAGGACAAGATGGTGGTACCTCCTCCGCCCTTCTATTTACAGAATGGCAGCTGAATCTTGCTCCAACATCAAGAATGGCACAGTGTTGTCCATCATACCTGAGGACAGTAGGTTACCTTAAATGGAGCAGACTGTGTGACACAGACACGCTTATCTTTTTCTATGCCACACTGCTGTCTTGGAGCATCTGCCTGGAGGATACAACTCTATCCATCAATAGAGGGGAAACAGTAGAGGTGAAAGAATATTCAAAAGAATTCAAAATTGTTTTTTTGTGAGTGTCAAAAAAATCCTGACATGGATCATCTTAGACTGATGAGAATCTCCACAGTTTGGGACTTAAGTTCAAGATTTGCACATGGTGTGCTGGCATCCTGTTAAGTGGTTACATCATTGTAACCCAATGTATGATCATGTCAAGTCGAATTATACAAATTTGCTATGTTTGTGTTCTCTGGAGGGGAAGATAGCTGTAGCAACATCTTTGGAACTGTGCAATAATTGGAGCCACCATTGTTATTGGTGCATTTTTTGTAGTACGCTGTTGGGCAACTACATAGGATGCCCAGATATGTATCATCACAGTTCAGTAGAACATAGAATGGTTGTGTATTGTGTCAGAAATGGAGCTGTGACATTGTAAAGTTATGAATCGTTGCCTCTGGTGCAGGAACTCAGGCTGTTTGTTTTTGCATGGAAAACTGAACTTTCTATGAAGACAATAATTCCTGCTTTCTGTGCAGAGAATGTTGTTATCTGTGCAAAAGAAAAAGAAAGAAAGAAAGAAAGAAGAAAGGAAGGAAGGAAGGAAGGAAGGGTGAGCAAATTTTACACACAATAAATCCTGAACTACCAATAGAGGGCAATGGAAGGGGGTATGCTAAAATAGTAATTTGCTAAAATCACAAAGGGATGAAAACTGCCAAAATTACTCATTGCTTCCTTCCAGAATGAAATTAGTAAAGAGTCCATCCCTAGGGAACAGACAAGGACTGCTTCTGTTGTGGCTGCTTCCCCTTCTGTAAACTTCAACATCTATCCCATCGTGGGCAACTTTAGGCGGTTGGAGGAGATCTGCATTGGCACTTTGCAGGACCTTGGAGGACACCCCAGACACAGGCCCACCATATTTTTAAGAACCTATCCTGTCCATTTTTCCCCCCAACTAAAGGCAATTTCACCATGTTTTGGTACTATGTAGGAGTGATGTCACTAGGGTTGGCATCACCAGGTGAGGTAAATTGTGGTGTCACACACACACACCCCCTGCCCACATTAACCTCTATCCATGCCCCACCAGACAGAATCCTTAATAAAAAATTTTGTACCAATGTTACTCATAAAGTGTAATTCCTGTATATCTCCAAGTGTAGTGGCAATAGTTCTGATGTAAAAAAATTGCAATATTAAAATTATACCATTAAATTACAATACCATATGCACAGCCTAAATATATTTACATGTACAGTCAGCCCTCAGTATCCACAGAGGATCCATTCCAGACCCTCCCTCTACCCAACCTTGGATACCAAAATCAAGTTCTGCTATCCCCAATGGCGGTGTGTGCATGCGACCATGCCGCTATTAGGGACAATGGGGCTGCAATGGCAGCATGTGCCCATGGTTGTGCCACCATTAGGGACAGCTCCCATTGTTCCCATTGGTGGCATGCGGATGCGCCACCAATGGGGACAATGGGAGCTGTCCCTAATGGCAGCATGGCCACCTGCACGCGCTGCCATTGGGGACAATGTGGCCTTGCCGTCCACGGATACTCAAATCTGCAGTTGGCAAGGATATCGAGGACCGACACTATATAGTTTCATGTGGTTAAAGTGAAAATACGGTGAGAGGTGACGTTTTTAAAGAAATTTTAAAATGAATAGTTCATCTATCTATCTATCTATCTATCTATCTATCTAGCTTCTCTTTTTTCCTCCCACTATGCTTCACCCAACTCACACCATCTCTTCTGCTGAGCTCCAGCATTTTAAAGGTCTGTGAGCAAATACCACAGCCTGTTCCTGCCAAAAGGCACATGTTTGGAGAATAGTGGTGTCACCTTGCCTTAGCATGTCACCTGGTGCACTCTGCACTCCTTGCACCCCCTGGTTGTTTCAGGCCCAAGATAGACCTTTAACCAGAAAGTTAACCGGAAGACACCTGTATTTTAGGAGGCATTTTCTCAAAAAGGAGAAAACTCTGTGGGCCTCAGAAATGGCCTTGGGGAGCTGCATGTGGCCCATGGGTTGCTACTTCCATCACCTAAAGCAGTTATTCCCAAACTTTGGTCCTTCACGTATTTTAAACTTCTGGGAACTGAAGCCCAAACCATTTGGAGGACCAGAGTTTGGGAACCACTGACCTAAAGCAACAACTTCACTCTGCCTAATGGTAGGGCTGGCTCTGATTGTAACAGAATACAATGTGGGTTATTATACGTGCCTTTGTTCAAAGTTTTCATTATAAGTTCAGAAGGCTTGCAGTAACTGTGAGTCATGACTCAGGCTTGCAGAGAAGTAAGAATATGAATACTTGAATACTCTCAGTGGTCAGATTTGCTTGGCCTTAAATCCACATGAAATGATTGAAAATCAGCATTTAATGGAAATGTCTGATGGATCTCAGATTCCAGTAGCTATATAAATCTTCCCTCCTATTTGTCCAGGATGGAAACTACAATTTGCCTCAACAGCAGCTTCCCTTCTTCAGTAAATGGGATCATGGGGACTATTTGTTGACACAATTTAGGGGGAGGATATACCTCTTTGCACCTCGTTCATGTCATACAGTTGTTCACCTCTCCAAAAATTGGACACGGCTGCTACTCTCTTAAAAATGGGGTCTCATATTTCACATATTCTCTGGTTTGGTCTACAGAAATGGGAATACAGGGGGCAATGAAGGGCTTCTCATGGTGACCATATGTCCTAATCTTAAAGGAAGGTAGGGCACCACAAAATGTCAGACATTATATTTATATAAATCTAAATTCATGCTTCGTAGTCATGCTCAAACTGGAGGACATTTTGAAATTCCTCCTGGACAGAAGGTTGAAATGTCGGGCATGTCCTGAAACAGGACAGTGTCTTGTCACCCTGTTTGTAATGCAAATGCAATGCAACAACGTCAGCTGTAATGGAGTGTATAATTTGTATCATGGGTCTATGAGAACTATGGAACAATGATGTAGATGCAGTGGGTGAACGGTGTTCTTTTGCTGTTGGCTTTTAACATATTGAGCCTGAAGGGGTCTTAGATTTGGATTGGGGCTGGGCTTTGCATTTCAGTGAATTAAATGGCAAGAGTCTTTCTGCTTTTTGGTCTATAAATGGCCCATCTGTTTTTCTGTTCTCGTACCGCACATTCCCCTCAAAGGTATGTATGCTTCTGCTACAATAAGGTTATGACATGCCAGCAGCATTGAAACACTAGCACTCTTTTTCTACCTGGGAAAAATAGGAGGAAAGGATAAGAACTTCATTTGGTTGGAGGAGCTGGACAAGAACTTTCCATGACATGCACATTTCTTCATAGAATTGTAGAGTCAGAAGGGATTCCAAGGGCCTTATAGTCAAACCCCTGACAGGTAGGATTACAAAGCTACAGCAATCCTGAGGCTGCTGTAATACTGCCCAATTAATGCAGTTTGATACAGCTTTAACTATCATGGCTCCATCTGATGTAATACTGGGATTTAAAGTTCGTGAATTTGACATAGATATGTTTGAATGCCAGGGGAAACATTGTTATGATTATGATTGTGGTTTGGATCCAGTTTGTGCTGCTTATGGGATTTATAAAACATTTAATAAAGATTTCAGAACCTGTATTCACATTCCCCTGCTGTGTTCAGCAAAATCAGTATAAAAGTACTGATCTAGCTGTTAAAAAACAAAAACAAATTAAGGTAGAGGCCAACTGTGACATTTCTATGTTGAGAATTGATCATGGTATTACACACTGCAGAATTAATACAGTTTGACAGCACTTTGACTGTCATGGCTCCAACCTGTCAAATTCTGGGATTTGTAGTTTGTTGTGGCACTAGAGCTCACTGACAGAAAAGGCTAAATATCGCACAAAACTACAAATCGCAGAATGCCATAGCATTGAGCCATGGCACTTAAAGTGGTGTCAAATTGCATTAATTCTGCAGTGTAGTTGCGGCTGTAGACTTTTTAAAAAGTAATTTCTAGCCTCTGCACTTCTCAATATTACAATAGTGGAGAATTTTATTCAGTTTGCATTTTGATAAAAACATTTTAAATTTGCACTTACCAACTGGTATGTGGTATGTGCTCACACTTCTAAGAAATTTGTGATGCAGTTCACTGATTTTAAAAAGACAAACAAAAAGAGCTTGCAAAAACTGTTAATAGGCAAATATCTATTTCTATATATAGATATATAGATATAGTGCATGTTGTAATTTTATGGGTTTTCCTGTAGACTTTTTATTTTTTTAAAAAAAGACATTAAATCTGATACAGAAATGGATGGAATGGACCAAGGGCTGGAAAAATGAGAAATTGGGTGAAATCGAAATGTCCACCCATACTCTGAAATCAGTTCTGTTGAATTCAGTAGGACTTAACCAAAAATTAGTGTATTGGATTGGAGCAATTATTTAAAGCCAAGAAAGCACCTTTGAAAATGGTGAGAGGTACCTGTGAACACACTTGTCTAAAACTGTACTATAAGATGCTGAACTTCATGCCTAGAAGTTTTTTTTTTTAATTTTAGTTTTGGTATCAAATAAAGAGGCCATTAACAGCTCTCTTTCCCCTTATACCCAGCTGTTTATAATGTGAAGGATAAAAATAAGTCAGATCTACTTTGTTATTATTTGACAAGGTGGAATGTGTCCAGAGAAGGATGACCAAGATTATCAAAGTTCTGGAAACCAAATGCTACAAGGAACGATACAGAAGAGTGAAACAGATGGGCAAAATAAAGAGGTTTCAGCCACTTTGGAAGTGGGGCGTTTAGATGATGCACGCCTTGAAAGCCGCTGGAAACCAAACTGAAGCCACACTCTGGGGCTTAAAAACTAGAGCAAAAAGAAGCTGGGATAGTCTGACTGAAGTTGGAAAATCCACATCTTCGCAGCTGCATATAAACACCCTGGCACTAGTGCAGAGCTACGGTAAAGCAAAGAAATGAAAGTGCGACAACTCAAATTGATATATTTGACAACATAAACAAACTAGACAGTTCGACAGGGGGGCATGTGTTGAAGGGGGGGGCTCCATGATTGTGCTTTGTCAATGTATCATCCACACACCAATGCTCTGTGCTGCTCAAGGATCGCATGTGCGAACGTTTGGCCGATCAAAGGGACAGCCACGGGATAACATTCAGATGGACATGGTTGATATTTGGTTGCAGGTGGTGTGTGGTGCACATGTATGGTGGGGATGCAACAACAACAAAAAAATTACCCAGTAGTGCAGGTTGACTCTGCACTGTGTGGTCAGCCAGGGCTTATTTGGCCTGCCTTGGGAGTAAGCTGTAAGGGCAATGGGGTTTCAACCTTCTTTTGGAGGATGGAGCTGTTTTTATCTGCCAGTCTATTTTGCCCTAGAGAGGTGGATATGTTTATCTTGGAGAAGTGATATGATAGCTATCTTTAAGGATCTGAAGGCATGTGATATAGAAGATGGAGTGAGCTTGTTTCCTGCTGCTCCAGAGACAAGAACTTGAACCAATGGATTCAAGTTACAAGAAAGGAGATTGCACCTAAGGATGAGGAAACATGTTTTGACTGTAAGACCTGTTTGACACTGGTATAGATTACCTTGGAAAGTGTTGGACTCTTCTTCTTTGGAGGTCTTTAAACAAAGGTTTGAGGAGTATCTTGCAGGAGTGCTTTAGCTGGGTATTCCTGCATGGCAAGGGGCAATGGCTCTTGAATCCTCCTTTCCAAGAAAGGATTCTATGATTCTACAATATAAAGTTGTTGGGAGCTGGTGGCATCACTATGTTGGTGTCACCAACTCACGTCCTTCCACACCACACCATACAGAATCTTTAGTAATCTTTTTTGTACTAATGGTCTGATACAGACGGGCAAAATAAGGCACCATTAGAGTTAGTTAAAGCGCTTTTAGGGTTAGAGAGGGAGCAGTGTTTGCACCCTCACTAACCCTAAAGCGTATGGGCGCTGCCATTTTTAAATGGTGGCGTCCATACAGGCGCACCATAAGAATATGGCACACACAGCGTTTAAACAACGTTGCGCGCTCCTGACATAATGGCACCATGGGAGGGCGCCAAGCATGCCCTTTCCGCGGCGCCAAAAGGAGCTTGGAAATCGAGCTCCTTTTTTGTTCCGGGTCCTTGGCACAGCTTTAGATGGCTGCGCCAAGGACCCTGAGGGGAAAGGGCCACGAAGGGCCCCTTTCCCCTCTTGGCACTGCCAAGGAAAACGGGGTGCAGCGGGCGCCCAGGGCACCTGCTGCACCCCTCTTTCAGGCCATGGGGAAGAAGCAGTTCACTGCTTCCCTGCAGCCAGCAGAAGCGGTGGGATGGGGCCTCTGGGGCTGCCAGTGAGGCAGCCCTGGCCTCGTCTCGCCACTTCTCTGTACCTCCCCAATGTTACTCATAACTTGTAATTCCCATATATCACTGAATGTACAGTCAGCTCTTGGGATCCACAGATTTCTTATCCACAGGTGCAACCATCCACGGTTTGAAAATATTTAAAAATATATACAAATTACAAAATGCAAACCTTGATTTTGCCACTTTATTTAAGGGACGTTGAGTCAAACCTGTCAAAGGAGAAACTACCTTTTACCTTATTCCATTTTACTATGCCATAATATTTAATGGGACTTGAGCATCTGTGGATTTGGTATCCACAGTGGGTCCTGGAACCAAATCAAGGGCCCACTGGAATGGCAATAGTTGTGACAGAAACAATGAACAAAATTAAAATACTGTATATACTCGTGTATAAGTCTAGAAATTTTAGTCAAAAAATTGATCCCCAAAACCTGTGTCGACTTATACACGGGTCAATATAAGTACTATACTTATTTTAAAAAGGAACCATACCCTGATGAAATGAAAGACCATAAACTATCCTGGAAGCACTGACCCCCTTCTATTATCCATCCAGTCTTTAATATGAGCACAAACAGTTAATATCTGCTGGAATTTTGTAAGTTCTTTGACATTGTTTTCCTTTGCATCATCTTTACATCCTCTGTTACATACCCCTTAATTTTATCCTCGACTTATCCATGGGTCATATCAAAATCCCTAATTTTGCTCCCGTAACCTGCCCTCGACTTATACATGAGGTCGACTTATAGTCGGGTATATACGGTAGTACCTTTAAATTATAATATTCTACACAGAGCCTAAAAGTGAATGTGGTTAAAGTGAAAATTTGTTAAGATGTGCTGTGTTAAAAAAAAATTAAAGAACAATTTTTAAAAAGAATTTAAAATTTAAAATTTATTTTTTAAAAACTTCTGGAGCCTCTCTTTTTTCCTCACACTGAGCCTTACCCCACTCCCACCATCTCCTCAGCATTTTAAAGGGATGCAGGTGAATGCCAAAGCCTGTTTTTACCAAAAGACATCTGTTTGGGAAGCATTCGTGTCACTCCCTTTAGGATGTCACCTGATGTGGCATGTACCCCCCCCCCCCGGAGATGCCCCTGTTAGCAGGTTTTTCATGATGCTTTCAGTACTGTATGGATTGTAAGGACTATTGTTATTCACCTTCCAATTATCCTCCTTCCAATATGAGGCCATTACTGGAACCTGGTAATTGAAAAACAGTTGGAGGTAATGGTAAAACACACACATACACACACACATTTCTGACTTATGGCGACCCCCACTATCATGGGGTTTTCTTGGCAAGATTTGTTCAGAGTAGGTTTGCCATTGCCTTCCCCTGAGGCTGAGTGCATGCGATTTGCCCAAGATCAACCAGTGACTTCCATGGCCAATGTAGGTGCACGTGTGTGTGAGAGAGAGTGTATGCTGAAATACAGGTATGTTGCTGCACATTGGAAAGCCATAATATGTAAGGCGGCTTCTTTAGCCAGTCCTGCACTGGCATCTTGTGGCCAAATCAATAAAAACAGCTATTTTAAGAATGTAGGAAGAATTCTATATCCACTCTGCACAATTACAGCTTTTCGATACCCCTTTTACTGCCATGGTTCCATCCTATGGAATTCTGGGGTTTGTAAAAAGCATGTTTTTATAAGTCTCAAAATATGGAGCTGGGCAAAATGCCTACTAACTTGATTGAGTGCAAACTACTTTTGCGCTTTGAATTCAGTTTCAGCAATTGAGTGAAAACTACTTTTGCATTTTCAACTCAGTTTCAGCAATTGAAGTAAGCTGAGGACAAAGGGGGAAAGTGAGAGGAGAAAGAGTGGGAGGAGACAAACTCAGAGGCTTTACAGACTGACCCTTCAGGGACGGGTCTCTGCCACCCCTTTCCGCGCCAGATTGGGGCCAGGGCAGCCTCACTGGCAGCCCCTGTGGCCCCAATTTGGCACTTTTCCCAGCCATGGAGAAGTGGCAAACTGCTGCTTCTCTGTGGCCTGGAAAGGGATTTCCTTCGGGCTTCATGCCCACAGACACCCCACCAACCATGGGAGAAAGGGGCTGCTCAACCCCTTTCTCCCATGGCTTCATTCCCGCGGCAGTGTGGCTGCCGCAGGAACCATAGAATCATGAATCATAGAATCATAGAGTTGGAAGAGACCCCAAGGGCCATCCAGTCCAACCCCCTGCCATGAAGGAACTCCCAGTCAAAGCATCCCCGACAGATGGCCATCCAGCCTCTGCTTAAAGACCTCCAAGGATGGAGACTCCACTACACTCTGAGGGAGTGTGTTCCACTGTCGAACAGCCCTCACTGTCAGGAAGTTCCTCCTAATGTTGAGGTGGAATCTCTTTTCCTGGAGCTTGCATCCATTGTTCCGCGTTCTAGTCTGCAGCAGCAGAAAACAAGCTTGCTCCCTGCTCAATATGACATCCCTTCAAATATTTGAACAGGACTATCATATCATCTCTTAACCTTCTCTTTTCCAGGCTAAACATCCCCAGTTCCCTAAGGCGGTCCTTATAGGGCATGGTTTCCAGACCCTTCACCGTCCTAGTTGCCCTCCTTTGGACACCCTCCAGTTTCTCCACATCTTTTTTGAATTGTAGTGCCCAGAACTGGACACAGTATTCCAGGGTGCGGTCAGTCAACCAGTTACGAATCCATGTAACAGTTACCTTATCTAGCCCACATTTTACAAGCTTGTTTGCAAAAATATCATGGGGAACCTTGGTGCCACAAGAAAAAGGAGCTGCCTAGAGCCACAACCAGGAAGTGGAACTGTTGTGATGCCACGTTTGTGCTACGTTTGGGCACTCAGTGGCGGTGCCAGCATCATGGCGGCCTCTGTGTGGACAGGAGGCCGCCATGATGCTGGTGCCATACTGTACTAGGGTTAGGGACCATGCGGTTGGTGCACGGTCCCTAACCCTAGTATCGCCACCGCCATGCCACAAAGCACCCATCTATATCAGGCCTCAGATATTTTAAAAGCAGCTCAGGGGAAAATGAGATTATTTGTCATTGACAAATCAGGACAGTGGGATGGTATAATATTAGTGAGGCATGCATGTGATTTTTCTGTGGAAACTCAAAGCACAGAATACGCACGAGACTTTCCCCCCTCTAAAGATGCATACAGCATTTGTTTCAGGTTCAGCATGGATTGCTCAATTTTATTGTCAATGGTCTTCTGCTGAAGGTGATAGTCACGTATCAAAGACAAGAAATGTTATTTCCTCCTCCCTGATGGTTTCCTCTAAAATGCAAAGAGGTCTCACAGTGTCAGGAGACAAGGAGTTTCTTCAGGTCAACCTATCTTTCATGCGTCAGTGAGATAACAGGCTACAAAGGATCCAAGTTGTAAAGTTCACTAATCTGCTATCTTGAACTTCTGACTTCATGCTCAGAAATATTTCGCCTCTTTTATGAGCAACCTGTGCCTCAGTAAATTAAGATGACTCACTGTCTCAGGATCGGTTCTTGATGACATCCTTGGTTAATTACAATCATATGATATAATTTGGCATAACTTTCAAAGAAGAGATGAGGAAATTGTGGCCCTCCAGCTATTAATATTCCACTACCACCAGCTTCAGGCAGCAGCATCAGTAATAAAGGATGGTGGGTGATGAAGCCCAACAATGTTATGTGTACCATCAATCAGTCATAATTTATTACAGTTCATAGACCCAAAGTTTACCATCCACCATTACATAGGACTCTTTCATACGAGGCTAAATTGGAAGTATAATTTAAGGTCAATTCGAATGCAATCATGGGTTTTACGTTATTGCGAATTAACTCTTCGCACGCAAATTCGGGCAAGAGGGAAGCCAATTCGAATGCAATCATGGGTTTTACGTTATTGCGAATTGAAGCTTTGCATGCAAATTCGGGCAGGAGGGGGTTATTTTCGGGTAATGGGAAGTAATTCCGAACGGAGCAGGGGTTCTTCCGAACGGAGCAGGGGTTCATGTAAATTCGCTAAACTAGCGAATTTATATGAATCCGCATCGGCTCCATTCAAAGTTGGGAGAAATTCCTCCCGTTTGAAAGAATCCAGAGATGAAAACTGGGAGATGTGTGGTTAAGCAACAGCAGAATGTGAACTAGATGGCAAATGTTTTTAATGAGGAAGCACACACAAGCCAGGAGACCCTGTAGCAGTTTGCTTTTACCTGATCCTACAAGGACGATTCCACCCTCTGCTCTCCTTTCCCCCCATTTCTCTGCCTAATGTGAACAGTTGGGGGGATATGTGTACAGAGGACCATTGTTTCCGTACTTCTGTTTTAGGTTGTGAACCTCAGAATAGGGACCTTTTTTGGAAAACATTGCTAAGCAACATTTTCTCCTTAGGCACCTGATTAATAATCATTCTTTTTGTTTTTATAATAATAAAATAATGATAATAATAATAAATTAATAATATTAATAATAATAAATTACTTTCCTGTCACAACCTTTTTTCTCTAAGGGGTTTATTCAATGGGTGAAAATAATCCCAGTAGAATCTGGGTTGAATCTACTGCATTTGAATGCATCCCATTATGTTGGGTTGGGGCTGCTGATAATCAGTCTCGGTTCCATTCCCCCAAGTTTTCCTAAAAGATTCTCATTGTTGGCTGTGTGAATAACCGATGTGGATAGATTCGGGATAAATCAGGATAAAACTCTGCATGCCTTGAACTTGTTTCAAATACATTGGCATTGTAAAATCCATCTTTATTTGCAGTGCTGACGTGTGTGAGCAACAGAACTCGCAGAGATGTGCATAGATGTGGTTCCAATAATATATATATATATACACACACACACACACACACACATATATATATATATAGTGTGAACAAGAAAACTAGAATGTGCGAGTGAGATTATTTGCACAATCATGCTAAAAAAACATCTGAATGAGCCCTAAGAATATTCCTTCCTTCCTCCCACTGAGGTACTGTGACATCACTGAATGTTTATGAACATACTAAGTGTAAGTTTTCCTTTAAATCTTGTATCTTAGCATCTGGTTGCACACCAGCATTAGTTACTCCCAGGGAATGCAGTGCTAGTGTGCAAATGCTTCATACCTTTTGACCAATATAGTTAGCAAAAAGCAATAGCAATAGCATTTGAATTTCTATACCACTTCATAGTGAACTCAGCACTCTCTAAGCGGTTTACAACATATAAGCCTTGCTTTCAGCAAGCTGGGTACTCATTTTACTGACCTATGAAAGCTTTGAAGACAATTCTACTTGGGACTAACCAATAAGATTCAATCCCTCATCTGCCTCCTATCATCCTATGGCAGATCTAAAGTAAATGCACTTTCAATCTGGAGCCCCTGCAGGATCAAACTCACAATGTTGTGGCTTCCAACCAACAGCATTCAATCCCTCATCTTCCTCCTACGGCAGATCTGGAGTAAAAACACTTTCAAACTGGAACCCCTGCAGTATTGAACTCACAACATTGTGGCTGCAGAACCAGCATTTAACCATTGCACCACCAGCTCCTTTTATTAAAAAAATATTAAAAAGTGCACTCTATTTATTTTTAGGTAACATACACATGTCAGAGCAGGAGACATCTTACAATAGGTGTTCCTGAATCCCAGTCCCACTCCCTGATGAAAGAATAGAGAACTGATACTTTCAGAAAGTACTTAAAGTAACATTCGAGGTGACAAATATATCAAGCAAATAATCAAATCATCCATTGAAATAACATATCAACACACAATCAAGAGAGGTTGTGATCCTGGATGTGCTTATTTAGGATTTAGCCAGCAGGCATGTATAAGATGGTGTTGATTTAACATCATATATGTCTATGTTGGCTTAGATGGCAATCCTAAACTGGCATCCAGAAATAAGTGAGTAATTAAATTATATAAATCAGCCACAATGCTAAAGGCCAACAAAACTGGATTTACTATATTTTGCTTCACCAACAATTTATTCAATGAGTGTATTCTATTTGGGACTAACTAATAGGATTCAATCCTTCATCTTCCTCCAGCACTTTCATCTTGTTAAGGCTCTTAGTGTAGCAATGTCATATTAACTTTGTTGTTTAAAATGTCAGTTTTCCAATGCCAACATGATTGATGCAGGCTTTAGTTCATTGTGTCAACCCTTTCTCATTAACCTCCATATCTCTGAATAAGCATGTGCAAAACAGCATCCTTACTCAATTAATTGATTGAATATGGCCATCCTAGTAAGGGACCAAAACTTTCTGCTCTAAAAGACATGGGGAATGAGTCTTAAATCAACACAAGCACAGCAGACCAGCAAACACATTGGATTCTTTCGTACACAGGTACCCCGAGCTCTCTGTCTGTTATGTGCCTTCAAGTCATTTCCAAATTATGGTGACCCCAAAGGGAGCCTATCACAGGGATTTCTTGGCAAGTTTGTGGAGGGGGCCATTGCCATTCTCTGAGGCTGATTGATAGGTTTGCAAAATCTTAATGTACTATCTCCGCACAGATCCCACCCTTTCTGGACAGAAGCATTGCATCCCAAGCCATGTAGGACATGACAAAGAGGGACCAGGCTCTTGGGGGTATTAAGTTGCTGTTTAGAAGAATGGATTTCATGAGATGTAACTTGCATGACAAAAGGAGACCTGTTTGTACATCCCTTCTTGTATTAGATTTGTATTCTTGTATTAGATTTGGAGAAGCCCTGTTGTTGCTCACCTGTACATCATGGTCTATTACTCCTTGCCCCTGTACATCACGGTCTATTACAGTCACTTAGCAGCCCTTTCTTTCTTTTCCATGTCATGATGGTCCCGGAAGAACTGTGAGTTTGTGGAAATTCCCCGCCCTTCAATATCTGTCTTCAGTCAAAGTCCACAGCATAATGAGTGAGATAAGACTATCTTGCAGAATTCCAGGTCATGCAACATCAAACTCCCAAGACAGAAGGACGGAAATGTTGAAGGTGAATGTTGCAGTAGAAGGTCTTCTCATTTGCCTCTTCACAGCTTACCGAGAGGTGAGAGAGAGCCAAGGGTTTTCAGTGTGACATACTGTACTGTTGTATGTGTTGAAAAAGGCAACCAAAGTCATCAATGGTGGCTTGGAGCAGTCCTTTTGTGGGGCAAAGAGACTGCATCTATGGTGTCTTAATGTGGAGGGGGAGGCAGGACAACCAAGGAGTTTATCAGACGGGAGGAATTTCTCTTTATTCCAAATGGAGCCAATTGGAGCCAATTTGAATTCATGTGAATTCGCTAGTTTAGTGAATTTACGTGAATTCCAATTGCATTTGGAATGTGTTCAGAATGACTTCCCACTACCCCAAAATGACTGCCCATTGCCTGAAATTGTGTGAGATGCTTTAATACACAATAACGTAAAACCCATGATTGTGTTCGGAATTACTTCCTTTTGCCCGAAATTTCGTGAGATACTTTAATACGCAATAACGTGAAACCCCATGATTGCGTTCAGATTGCCATTAGATTATACTTCCAATTTCCGTTGTCTGATAAACTCCTAAGTTGGGAAGGGGGAGGATATGACAAAAAAAAAAATCATAAGGTGTGGAGAAAACATTTTTTTGTTATTGTGTGCCTTCAAGTCATTTCTGACTTACGGTGATGCTAAAGCAAGGCTATCATGGGGTTTTCCTGGCTGCTTTTGTTCAGAGTGGGCTTTGTTCAGAATGAGACTTGCCCAGTGGGTTTTCATTGCTGAGTGGGGACTTAACCTGGTCTACTAGGGTCCTAGTCCAAACCACTGCAGCACACTGGCTTTTGGAGAAGACAGGAGAAACCATGCCCCCTTAAACTGTTATATTAGTTTTGGGGGTCACCCAATGAAACCGGTTGGCAGGTAATTCAGAATTCCCATTAAATATAATGAATAACAAAATGGTTTCACTTATATAAAGTGGCAAAATTACTTTGTAATTTATATATTTTAAAAATATTTTCAAGCATCAGATGCTTGAATATATAGATAAAGAACTCATAGATATGGAAAGCTTGATTTGATTTTAGTCTCACTTTTCTCCTAAAACAAGCCTGTATATTTGCTTAAAGGTCTTAAAGGTCTTGATTTTTGCAGGTGTCAGAGATGAGAGTTCATAAAATATTAAGAACTGTATGTTGTTTCAGATGCTAGACATTTTTTAAAGGATTGTTGAATATTAATATTATTATGTGCTAATACTAAACCATTGTCAAATACCAAGAGTGGATTTTGCTATCCACGTGAAGATCCGGAACAGATCCCCTATGGATACTGAGGGCCCACTGTATGTACTTTGGTATTAAAACTCAATACAGCCATGAATCTCTGCTACAACTCCGGCTTATTCCATCAGCTTTCCAATAGGATTTTTTTTAATGCACAAAGCACCCCTGAATAGCTGCACATTGTGCCTAAGATGCTTGCAGGTTGCTGTACTTCAGGAAATGGCACCAGGAATTTCTATTCTTGCTTGGAATACCTTAGGAGTATCCAAGCAGGTCCACTGGTCAAAGTCACTTAATTTTAAACCAAACATTACACAACCCCACTCACTTTTGTTTTTTTGCTTCCAACCTAAAGTATGCTTTCATCAAGTGGGGGAATTGTGGCTAGCGTATATTTGCCATGAACTCCTTTTTCCAATCATTCAAATTTAATTTCCGTTTTTTCCCCCCAGGTTTTGTCATTCCCTGATTGTGACCTTGAGTAAGTTGCTTTCATCAGTTTCTTTTGCAATACTGATCAACACTGGAGTTACTAGGAGCACTAATTCTGCAATATTCTTAGAATCATCTAATGTGTTCAGGGCCAGATTAAGATCTTTCGAGGCCCTAAGCACTTAAAAGATTTTGGTGGCCCCAAATATATCTAAATCAAAATATAAGTAATAATAAACTGTGAAATACATTTTTTCAAAATGAGCCAGAACCTATAGGAAAATGGAAAATAATGTGGAATCCCTATGTTAATGTTGTATTCTCAATATTAATGTATATCATTAACCTCTATTATTGCTGTTGTTGTTATGCGTGTGTGTATATATGTGTGTGTATTTTTTAACTTATTGTGGGAGATTTTTTGTGGAACCTGGTTTAGCTGCACCATTTGCAGTTTTGGACCATATGGTCCATGATAGATCAGCAATTGAAAATTTCTGTGATGTTCCCCTTCCCTTGATGCCCTAAGCCTGTGCTTATTTTATTTAATGGTTAATCCAGCCCTGAATATGGTTCAAATCCTATCTTGGATTACAACTCCCAGATTCCTCCATGCCCATGCTAGCTGGGGATTCTTGAATCCAGCTGGGACATTACATTGGCTTAGCGCTATTTTTACTTTGTATTGGTGCAGCTCTGCTTTTACATTCCTCTATGGTACTACAACTTTTACTTTTAACATACTTGTGTAAGGAGGTATCTAATATTCTCTTACGCAAGGTCTTCCCCATTTGACCTACAACAGAACAGGCTGGCGTAAAGACCAATCTGGTGTGTGGCACAGTACCACTCCCTCAGTGACTAGAACAGCCACTGGAAAGGTCACGAAATATCACCATCCTAGAAAAACACTGCTGTATATGTATGCTACCAGAGGTTTACATTCTGCCAGCATTGAACAGGATTAATGCTTATAAGAGTTGTACCCCCCCCCCAAAGGATCTGAACCAGATCTGTACTGCCATGTAGGTAAACAGTATTATGCTGTTAAGCAAAAAGCAACATGAGCAAGTATGAGCAATGAGAGAATTTTCCCAGGCCATTCCTCCCCTGGACTCTTTTTTCTGGTTCACTCTATTCTGTCCTCCATCTTGTACATTCCCATTTAAATTACAGGCCTGCCAATATTAACTTCCAAAATGAGCATGGGTATATTAATTATACTATAATAATAAACTTTCTTCTCTATTACTTTTATGTTTCTTCCTCTACAAGATGTATCTATAATCACTGCACATGTAAACCATCAAAACCAACATTTGACTCAAGCCCACCGGATTGGATTATGTACGTATTGAACCTTCTTTGTGGTCTTGGGATGGGGGTGGGGGGTGCTGTTGTTTCTGTGGTGTTGGTTTGACTACGTGCGGTGTTCATGTCAATGCTAAAGGTGAGATTGGTCAATTACCACATTCATTACAACTGTACAGGAGCCTTTCAGGTTGTGTTTGGACTCCAGTTTGGTGATTCAAATTTTATACCTTCCAAGAGGGACCATCCCAATTAATCCACTTTTGTCCCACTATTTCTTCTGCTCTTAAAATGTCATAGTTTCTGTCTTTTCCTCCCACATCCCCCCTTTATCCTCAGCTTATGTCAGTTGCTGCAATTGTATTTTGTTTTGTCTGAGTCAGACCCAATTCAGATGTTAAATGTGAACCAAGTTTTGTTGTTATTGTTACATGCCTTCAGTTTGCCTTGAATTATTGTGACTCTCTCACAGATTTTGCTAGGCAAGATTTTTCCAGAGGAGGTTTGCCACTGTTTTCCTCTGAGGCTGAGAGAGAGTGTGCCCTCCCAGATTCACCCACTGAGTGGGTATTCAAACAGTGGGCTCCCAAAGCCCTAGTCCAACACTAAGATCATTACAACATGCTCCCAGACAAGGCTCGGATTGTAAATCTCAGTATATCTTGTTATTGTATGAGATGGAAATTATCACAGTTTTTTTCCTGTGCTTGATGAGTTTTGTAATCATTTTTTGATGAATGTTTTAAGTTTCAGCCCCGCTCCTCAATGGTTTTTATTTGGTAGAAAAAGGACTGAAAACAATCAAAAAAGGTAGAGCACTGCTATTTTTGTTCTTGCTCATGGACCTGTTGAGACACCTTTTCTTCTCAAGAATTTTTTTGAGTAATCTTTACATTTCAGCTTGAGATTCATATGCCATGTCTTCTCTCTCACCCCTGCAAAGTCCATCTTTTCTGTGCTTTCAATCCCCACTCCAACATGGCCAGTAACTGGCCAGCAGAGAGCAGTGGTGGAGGGTGGAGAAGCATCTGGCTATGTAATTGTGTAATTGGTAATTGTAATAGTGCAACTGCAACACAAAAAATATGTTACCTCACGCTTTTCCTCTTGGTGGAGCTAAAACAATCAGAGCCTGGACCAGTAGTCATGCTAGATGGTGGCATTCGGGCAGCTGTACTTCAGAAAAGTAACCTTTCCAAGCTGTGAAAATGGCCCTGTTTATACAATCTACAAAATTTGTACCATGGTGAAAAATAATGTGCTCTCTGTGCAAAGCTTTTGTTTAATATGTCAGCAGCATAGCCAAAAATAAAGAGAGATTCAAAGGGCTGTTAAAGGTGTTTAGTCATCCAGGAGCTGGATTGATGTTATGTCTGATTTTTCTTTGTTGTTAACCAGACCTGTATTTGCCATCTTTGGGCTGGTGTTTTTGGGTAGCTGCTTCTTCACACTTTGTACTGGGTGCTGCAAATTTTGCCGGGCAAGTGAAGTGACCAGACACACAGAAGAAACAACAGCAAGAATTTCTAACTCACCTCCTCCCTTTATTATCCCAGTACCATCAGCACCACCAGCAAACCAGTTTATAGAACCACCTCCTTATGCAGAGGTAAGAGCAACTGATGCATTCCAGTAGGAATGAGGAAATGGTGTACTTAGTTTTAATTTCTCTTAATACTTCGAAGTTTCTCACACAGGGAAAAAATGGAAGATTAAAATGGTCAGAGCCCATTATTAACTCACAATTGCACAAATGGTTTCCACATACAAAGCACTGTTATCCCCTGCAGAATCTGAGATCAGTCTGCACTTGTGCACAAATGTGCAAATGGTTTTCACATGACGGGACCAAATGTGCCCCCATCCCGATAATGATAAAAGCGCATGTATCCCGAAAAAGTGATCAAATGCGCAAATAATTTTCACACGTAGGCCATGACAAATCTATGTGTGTGTGTTCCTGCCTTCACTTAGCAGCCCTGGCTATGGGGGAAGGTTGAAGCAGGAGACAGACAGATGTACACAGGGAAGAGCAAGGGGGAAACTCAGCCTTTTCTCCATCTCACTTGCTCTGTCCTTTCCTTTGCCTCAGTTGCTGTTTCTTTAAGAGTTCTTGCTCAGAGGGAAGGCTGAAGTGATCCCAAACTATTCCCTTTAAGGGATTTTGGACTGCAGCTCCCACAAATGTCAGCCATGTTGACCAATAGCCTGGGATTCCGGGAGGTGAGGTCCAAAATCCCTTAAAGGGGACAGTTTGGGGATCATTGAGGCTGAAGCAGGAGACGGAGGGAGGGGGTTGGAATCAGACTTCACTCTCCTCTCTCTCTACCCTTGCATCAGCTGTTTGTTTTAAGAGCTCTGGCTACAAAGAAGGGTGGTGACTTATTTTACTTATTCCGTGGCACTGGAAGTAAACTCACCCCACAGAACTATGGGAAATCTGGTAACAAACACAAACACAGGAAGCATCCCATGAATAAACTGCAAGTAGCTTTCACACTACAGCAATTGCGCAAAAAAGCAAATTTGTGAATGAAATGCAAATGAATTTCCAATATTTCCCCAAGAATGCTTATTTCCTGGTTCATGTTGCTTTCTTGCCAGATTCTAATTCATTTGCATGCAATGAATGCATTATGTCTGAAAACCATTTGCATAATTGTGCTTACTAACTGCAGATTTTGACCCTTTTAAACTTCCAGTTTTGCCTGTGTGATAAACTCTTTAGACTGGTTGAACTTTAAGTTCTTTCTGTCCCAGATATGAAGAAATTTGCAAATGTTGGTAAATTTCTCCAGAAGAAACCAAAGTGAAATCCTTATGTGTACTGGTCAACTTAAACAGGTAAAGCTATTCTCAGCATGGAGAGGCCCATCCTGTGCCTGCTTACCATACCGGTGTTTAACCATGGCAAATATAGAGGTGCTGTAAATTGACACTTTTATTGTTGAATACAAATAGATGTTGATCCTGGTTTCAGAAGTTAAGCATTCGTGAAGGAACCCTGTGTCTTCATAAGTGGACTTACTTCTTCAGAAATTAGAATTGTGCAGTTGAGTAATGTCCATATCCAGTAGACAGCTGCTGTTACATTACTATGTATCAGATCCAGCAAAGTCCCCAAGGCATATTGGCACACAGTGCCGATCAGTGCACAGTGCACACTGGACACAATTGTTGGTATCCTCTTATGCACCATCATAATTTAATAAAGGGCTTTCTTAGTACCTCTGATACATAGCTAAACATATGTCAAAATATAGTATAATGTAATCGAAAGGATTGTGAAAAGGATTGTTCTTGAACAGATCGTTGTTCAGCCTATTCTAGAAGTTTGTTGTAGTGTGTGTGCCTTCAAGTTGTTTTTGACATATGATGACTTTAAGGTGACACTACCAAGAGCTTTTCTTGATGCTTTATCACACTAGGGGGCAAAAAGGATTTAGACAAGAGTTAAATGAGATTTAACCAGGAAATGTCCTGTGATAAACATCGTTTAACTCTTGTTTAAATCCTGATTCCCTAGTGTGATAAAGCAGTTGGTAAGATTTATTCAGATTGGGTTTTGCCTTTGCCTACCCATGAGACTGAGATTGTGACTTGCCTGAGGTCTCCCAACAGGTTTCCACAGCTGAGCAGAGATTCAAACCCTGTTCTCCAGAGTTCTGGTCTAACACTCAAACCACTACACCATGCTTATATCCTAGAAGTAACTACTCTGATTTAGAGCCTGAAAATATTATTTTCTGATTTCAGTTCCCAGAATCCCCTAGCACATTGGCTGAGGGTTTCTGGGAGCTACAGACCAACCTCTCTCCTTGAACTTTTCCAAGCGGTATTCTGACTGGAAGAAGCTCTCTGGGGTTTCAATCAGGAAACATTTGCTATCCCATCTTATCAAGTGCAGCACACCAAGTTGACCCTGAGTTAGATCACCAATGATCACTCTAGCTCTACTTAAACCAGCAATTTCTTCTAAGTCCATTGGGCCTTATACTTTAAAAGTAAAAATGTCGGGAAGTGCAACTCCATCTTTTCATATCCAAAGCATTCGTACTACTATTGAGCAACAGCCCTTCCTTCCTCAAAAGGGATCATGTCTTCATTTCTAACATGTGTACTTGCAAAAATACTGCAACTGGCTATTTTTGGCCAGGTTTCCTTGTACATTACCAATTGTTCTTGAAGTGTGTGAGCCCTGTCTGATATGCAAGGACTTCACAAAATCTAGCATAAGATGTCAGAGGTTACCTTTATGGGGTGTATATGCAAAATGATAACTTTGCCCCGCTCCACAAGAAGTCTAACCTTCCTCCAGTCCCCCAATTTCTAGCGTTTTAGAGAGCGAGATATTGAAAACCATCACACCTAGAATTAATGTATTTGCTGTGTTCTCATCCCCTTAGTAATATTGCTTGTCCCCTTTCCTTTGGATGCCTAAAGTGTATCTCTAAGTGGTCAGCTGAAGTTTTAAGTTATTGCAATGCTGGAGATTTGGGAACTGAGGGAAAATGGCATTTCGTGGGGCAGAATTTTCATCTGGGGAGGCAGGATTCTTATTCTTCCCTGTCCCCCAATAACTACTTCCCTGATAAGCAGTGCATGACTGTGATTGAGATATGGCATAGGCATCAGATCCCATCTGATCTTGGAAGCTAAGCAGGGTCAGCCTTGGTTAATCCTTGGATGGGAGACACACACACACACCCATGAATACCAGGTGTTGCGGGCTATATTTCAGAGGAAGGAACTGGCAAAACCATCTCTCAGTATTCCTTGCCTAAGAAAACAATGAAATTCATGGGGTCGCCATAAATTGGCAGGCAACATGAAGGCACAAGTGTGTCACAACACACTCATTCACACAGTTTCTGATTGGCTGTTTAGCCCTACATTGCAATATTCATCATTTTTTTTACAGGCAAGGTGAAAGATGAAGGGCAAATGAGGAAAGGATTAGCTAGGCAGGAATGGCTACAGTATTATTGGTGGTTTTGTAAGCTGCTTTCTTAAACTTTCTGTCTGACATGGGATGGAAACTGCTTTAATCAAATAAATGGTAATTACATTGTTTTTTAGGCCAAGAGTGAGGAAGCTTTTGTTCTCCAAGGACTGACTATTATCAGCTAGTTCCACTTAAAATAGACCTATAAATCAACATATAGGTAAATCCCACTGATTCATTGGGTCCACTTTAGTTGGGATAAACAACAGAACTGAGGCTCAGATAATTTTGACTTCATCTTCCCAATGCCCCACCCAGCACAACTAATGGTAACAGATTATGGAAGTTGTAGTAGAAAAAACATGAAGGGTGAATTGTAACTCAGCTTTAGTCATCTGCTGTTCATCTCTCTTGTACACGCTTCTGCAATCCTTCAAAGAAATCTCCTTATGACAATCTTTCTTGGACATTTCTAAAGATCAGAGAAGGCAAGTATGTGTTCCAAAAGGAAAGGCCAAAAGTGACCGTGAAATATTTTCTGTCTTTTTTCTGTAGGTTTTCTGGAAGCCCAACCATTACCCACCTCCCATGGAACAGCCACCTGCCTATGATAATATAGCCATGGAGGGTCTTCCCCCTCTGGATACCTCCCAACCGCCTGGATCAGTGCCCAGGAATAACTCTTGAAGAACGTCAATGTTACAGAGGAAGATATTAGGACAACTTTGAGGAGCTCCGACCAAAATCAATCTAGCCCAGTATCCTCTTTCCAAAAGAGCATGGAAAAGTTACTTTGGGAGACTACAACTCCCAGTCTCCCAGCCAACATCACCACTGACAAAGATAATGCAAGAGACTGTAGCTCAAAGAAGTAACTTTCTCTCTGTGCAAGAGTGCTCCTATGAAGCTCATAAAGAGATTATAAAGATTATCACTATTATTAACTTTATTTATATGTGGCCTTTCCTCCAAAACTGGGTCTAAGGCAGCATAAGGATGAGCCTCACTCCAGAAAGTTGGCCCAGTCGGTAAGCCGAGTGGAAAAAAAACCATCTCAGGCAGCATACTCTGGAAGGCATCAGAGGCAGCTTCTTGGTTTTTCCATCTGATGTTTCAGATGTTTCCAGTTCCTGGAAGACAAAGCTATGTATGTCACACAGTCTGTCTTGGCCTACTGTCTTCATGTGTATGTGAAGATGCTATTTCATTCCCAATGTTGAAGTCAGATTGAACTGCTAGTCCAACCACATTCTATCTATGGAATCCATGGATAGAGTGGCCCATCTTTTTCTTTACCTTAAGCAGCAAAATTTGCTGAACTGGAACTATCCTTCCCTCTCATTTGCATCTCTGGTCTGGTCTTCAGAGGCATATCACGTCTAAGCATGGGTGATCCTATTAGTCATCATCGTAGCTAATATTAGTTGTTGATAGATGTTCCCACTACAATGACGCCTAACCCTTTTAAAAAACAATTTAAGCTAGTGGTCATCACTAGCCATATGTTCACCATACATTCATATTTTGTATCCCACCATATATTCATTATTTGTAAAGTTGGAGAAAGTGACTCTTTTTTCTTTTTCTTTTCTTTCTTTTTCTTCTTTCTTTTTTTCTTTCTTTCTTTTTTTCTTTTTGGCCTACAACTCCCAGAATCTCCAGCTTTTCCAGTATTTCAGTAATGTTACTCTGTGTTTTGTGGGAAAGTATCTCCTTTTTTTTTTTTTTATGCCTCTCTTAAAGAAAGGGGGAGAAAAATGTGTTTCTCTTCACAATGTCCATGCAGTTCTTTCAGTGCTTATAATCTCCACCCTCCACCCTTATCCAAAAAAGGCAGTTGATTTTTGTGCCTAATATATTACCCCCTTATTTAAGAGTGCCTCGGACCTGACTAATATCAACCTACAAAACAGCTGATGTCTGTGTGTGGCACTTTCAGTAGTTACTAAGCATACTTGAGTAATTGTTCTCTTTCTAAATTAAATCATTGTGGACATATGGGGAATATTCGTTAGTTTATTCATTTATTTATGTGGAATATTGGTTAGTTTATTCATTTATTTACACACAAACACACACTAGGTTCCTTGGAGGAAAGGCAGGATATATATATCTCACATCTTTCAGTGGAGGGAAATCCCACCATTCTTCCAAGAAGTTCAGGGTGTAGCATTTCTAGACTGGATCTGGGAAGAGACTGCTGTAACTGAAAACCTTAACAAATCTTGCAGCAGGATGAGGTACTGTAAAGCTCTATCAAGTGTAATAAAAGCAGTTCTATCTTCACTTTCAAAATCCTAATTTTCTGCTACAGCCAGTGGCATACTCTCCAACTGTCCCAGTTTGGCACAGGCAATCACCCAATTGATCCTCTGTCATCTTGCTTTTTCAGTTGCTTTTAAAATGTCCCAGTTTACCTCTCTTTCCCATATCCCCATTCCCCCTTTATCTTCAGTTGCTCCAAATGGAGTTCAAAGTACAAAAGTATTATGTGTCTAATTAGCTCTGAAGGGTTAGAGGAGAGGAGGAGGCAGGATCTTGCCCTTTCCAGTAGACTCAGGCAAAAGGAAACTGCTGTGCCCCCACCCCAGTTTGCGTTTTTGTTCTTCATAACATTTGTCATCTTGACCACACTCTGATCTTGCTTAGCTACACATGTCGTGTAGTTTTCATCTGTGAAATGTTGAAGGGTATGCCGTAGAGGTGTGGGGAGGAGATGTGGCAGAGCCAGTGGCAAAAACAGAGCTTGGAGACAAAAACAAAGCCGGGCACTGCTCTGCACTCTACTCTTTACATCCACCCATGAAGCAATAGCCATGTTCAAGAGAGACATCTGCAACTGAAGGTCAGTGTTTGGAAGGTCAAGGAGGATATGTACCTTTGCCTACTTGCTGGAGCTTTACAGTACCTTATCCTGCTCTGAGATATATAAGGTTAAAAGTTACTGGAGCTTCATGCTGGCAGCCCTATCAAACTGGCATACACAGGCTGAAATCCTGCTGGTGAACTATGCCTATATAACTACAATGGTGTATAACTACAGTGACAGAGAAAAAAAGTAGAGCAGCCATGAAGGAAATAAACCTTTAAAGAAACAAGCTGCTCGGAGCAGGCAGATTTTGTCTCTGTTCCATTTGTTACCACAGTGCAAATCTGGAACAAATGCAACCACTAGAACTTTGTCCATGGTCCCCTACCTCTTAGAACTTTGCCACACAGTGAAAATCAGGGGATTAAACAGCAATTATCCCATGAAAATTGTTCAATCACGATTACATGACATCGCGATTAAAGTGCCATTATCCCAGGAATAAACAGGCAATAAACAGCAACAAATAATTCACTGGGAAATCCTTGTTTATAACCGGGATACTGGCTCTTTAATTGCAATGTGTGTGAAAATGCTAATCACAATTGCATGATTTTCATGGGATAATCACTGTTTAAACCTCCTAATTTCCCCCATGTCATGAAGTCCTTAGACAAAAATCAGAAGGTGAATTAAAATAGTCACAGCTGCTAGCCACAATTAAAGTGCCGTAACCACCTCCCATACCCCCCAACTGTTCCAGTTTGGCAGGGATAGTCCCAATTAATCCTTTCCCGACGGTCTGTCGAGCCCCATACTCAAGAAGTGCAGGTGCTCTGCATTCCAGTCCTGTTTAAAACAACAGCATCAATACAAGAGCTAAATGAAATCTAGTCAATGGTTCAGCAAGGCTTGAAGGCCTGAGTTCAAATCCCATAGGGACCAATCATGTGTCCAGTGGTGAGTCACCACTTCTAAGTTTCAGTTGCCCATCTGTAAAAGGAACCATTTCACTCATAGTTCTTGTGAAAGTAATGGTCATAATATTTATTTATTTATTTATTTTTTAAATTTTATTATTAAGAAACACAAGTCCATTAACAACATAAATTACAAACTACGTAACAAATTACAGATATTACCTAATACACCCTGAAGAAAAAAACAAACAAACAAACAAACAACTAAGAAGCAACAACAACACCAACAAAAACCAAATGACTACATAACAATAACTACAAGAACACTTTGACATACAATATTATATACAGAAGATTGTCCAGAGTTAAAAAACAACAACAATATTATACCCATCTTCCTTCACAGTTGTAATTACCTCTATATCCAAAATCACTGCATGTTCCTTATTCATATTTCCTATTATCTCCTATTATGATTCCATTCAAAACATATTTTATTCTTATCTTTATCCCATATTCCTCAGATTAAATTAACATTTCTATTTACGGAACTTCCCGGATTAAGCTTTTCTTGTATTACATTAAATTATATATTTTTATACTTATATGAATCAAGACAATTCCATTCTTCCTCATAACTCTCTTTCGTTTTCCCTTTAAGCAATGCTGATACAATATCCATATTTTTTGCCTCATACATCCTCGCCAACCATTCTTCATTTGTAGGTGTATCTGATTTTTTCCATTTTTGAGCATATAATATTCTTGCTATGGTGATCATATATAACAATATTCTTGTATATTTTGTGTTTTTCAAGCTATCTGTCATATTTAGTAAAAATAGTGTCGGTTCGAAAGATATATGCACTTTGAGAATATCCTGGATTAAACTACTAATCCTCTTCCAATATTCTGATGCTTTTGAGCATTTCCACCACATATGATACAGGTTTCCTTCTGGCTTTCCGCATTTCCAACATTTTATGTTGCCTGTTTTATAAATTTTGTGTAATTTCTCAGGAGTTAAGTACCACCGATAAAATATCTTAATATAATTCTCCTTATAGTTTTGACATAGTGAGAATTTATTTGTCTCTTTCCAAGATCTTTGCCATTGATCTATTTTTATAACTTTATTTATGTCTATAGCCCATTTAACCATATTATGCTTAATCATTTCATTTTCAAGATCTCTTCCTTTCATTAATTTATAAAATTTTGCTATATGTTTGTTTTGTCCATCAAAAATTATATTATCGATTTCATTTTTTTCCTTCATAAATCCCATTGTTTTCTTGTCTTTTTTAAATTGTTCATTTATTTGTTTATATAGGAACCAATCTTTCTTTTTTTCCATTCTTTGTATTTGTTCTAAAGGTTGCATACTCCAATTCCCCATATTATCTATTTTAATTAGTTCTTTATATTTTATCCATGATTCCCCCTTATCTTTAGTTCTTCTATAGTAGGCTTCTTGTATAGAAACCCATAATGGGATTCTGTTATAATATTGATGTTTAATTTTATTCCATACTAATAGTAGTGGTCGTCTAATTATATGATGATTAAATATCTTATTATCTTTCAATTTACTAAACCACATGTATGCATGAAATCCAAGACTCAGGTTCGAACCTTCTATTTGTAATAAATTTTCATTTGTTAATTTAACCCAGTCTTCTAGCCAATTGATGCATGCTGCATAATAATATAGTTTTAGGTTAGTAATGGTCATAATATTTAACTATCACAATACAAATTTTAAAAAACGATACAGCCTCCAATAAGACATACAGATATAAACACATTTATTTATTATTTAAGAGTTGTATAGCTGACTCTTCAGACTGTTCAGGGTAGCTAGCATTAACTACAACACTGGAAATGCTATCCAGAGTGGGGCTGGAGGCTTCCCAAGCAGTGGAGGCTGCTGAATCTGCTCTGGATTTTAGTCCAAAATTTAACTAAGCTATCCAAGGTCCTGAACCTGTTTTAGGAATAGTTTCAGATAAAAATTTAGACTGAACCTGGAGGGGATGCACCACCTCACTGATATGGAAACCACTAGTCACCACTGCCTATTGGTGCATTAAAAAGTAGCATAGAAAAAGAGCAGTGGGGAGTGATGGGAACACAAATGGAAAAAGCAGTCAGATGCAAACAGTGTGTGGAAACTCTATCCAAAAGTCCTGGGAGAACCAAAAGAGTATCTCTCAATCCTCTCCTCCCACAATAATTACTGGTGATGAAAGCAACCCAAGAAAAGGGGCAGATCCAGGTTTGAAGGGGTTCATGGCAAGGGAAACTCCCATTGGCCTCTTTTTTCAGATATATCTGATAGAGGCAGCCACATCTGTAGTAGGCTGGGAACTGCAACTTTAACTTTCTGAGAGCTCGGAAGTAACTATGACAGGTAGCTGCCTCACACTGAATCACGCCTTTGGTCCATTTTGGCCGGCATTGCCAACTCTTACTGGCAGCAGCTTTCAGACAGGCCCCATTGACTTGCAGCCTGGGGTATTGCCGTGCCCATTCCAGTCATAGCTATGCCACTATGCCAAAGTGTCATGTTCTGATGCCAGGTTTTCCAGAAAAGATACAAACATTCTGCAATGCAGAATTGCAACAGACAGAAGTGGCACAATGAGTACCCAAATAAATAGGTATTGAGCAACATTCCTACACAGTGTCTATATCCGGTGTGTAGTCTTGTGTGTAACTTACAGGGAGTGGGACTGCACTGGACTGTCCACCCCAGAAGCAGGGGCTGTACCACTGCCCTTAGATCTGTACTAGTGCTGCTAGTATTTGCTGAAGGCTGCTGGTTTTGCAACCCCAGATATTGCTAGACAAACTCTGCAGCTGCAATGGTAGCTTCCCATGTTGCAGGAACAGAGCCCCCACCCAGCACCATAGAGCCCTGACAATGTAAAAGGCAGGCGGTCTCTTCCCCTTGTGGAAAGGAAAGGTTCTATTTGCTTTTAATTGTATTTTTCACCAGTGGTGTCTCCAGCACCGTGATTTGACACCAGCACCAAGATAATGTGATAATGGCACCAATTTAGTTAGATGTCTTTAAAAGATCATTAGATAAAGTCAGAGAAGGTTGCTCTATATCATGGCTACCAGTCCTGGCTCACTCATATAATGGCTATATACTAGGGACAGAAAAAATATTTGAAAATATTTGAAAATAGTCAAAAATAGATTCCTGAAGTGTTGGGAAACCCTATACTAGAATCCAACCAGCCAAGAATCTTTGCAGTTATGGGCTTACTCTTTCCATATACTACTACTACTACTACTAATAATAATAATCATCATCATCATCACTTTTTGTCAGGGTGAAAAAAAGATTTTCTGTGCAGAAAATAATATTTTTGCACAGAAGACAAGTTTCCTACATTTTCTGCAGCATTTTTTTTTGCAAATAAATACCTTTTTGTGTGCAGAAAATGCTGCTTTCTGTGCAAATGAACCACATTCATTTTTGCTGCTATTGTTGTTTGCACAGAATAAAGCCTAAAGTGAAAATAGTATCTGAAAACTGGCAGATGAAAATGGTTTTTAAAAAGTGGTCTTCTCTGTGACAACAAAATGTATGAAGATTTATATTCCTACTATATGCTGCCACCAAGACAGAGGCAACCTGCTTCTGCTAAACACTAGGTATTAGAAAACAACAACAACAACAACAAGGGGGGAGTTTTTACCCTTCTCTTGGCCTGCTAGTGGATCCCAAGCAGCCTTCAGCTCACCTAGTGTTTGTCTGGGTGCTAAACTAGTTGGATCTTTGGCCTGATCCAGAAAAGCTCATTTTGTATTCTGAAGTCCAGCCTACCAGCTTATTATTATCTGAAAGGGTGACCGTGGCTGGCAGGACTAGTCCCCTTTCTTACGATCTTGCCTCTTCAGTATCTTCTTCAGTAGCAGCAAGTCTATGTAAAGGATGCGTCCAAGTATAGCTGAGGCACAAATCAAGCCCCCATGTAGAGCCCCCGCGAGGCCACAGCTGAAGACATCTTGACCTAGATTGTGGAGATGAAGAGTTAAATCCCAGAACAAGCCCCAGACTATGTTCAAGTACAGATATTCTCTCCATTTACTCAGTGCTTTTTGTAGTCCTCCATGCTCTTTAAATTCTTCACCATTCATTCACACTGAGAGCCAATGTAGATGTTTAGGGGAATATTACTAGCATATTTACTTTTGGAAAACAGGCTTTCTGTGTTTTCCTTCCAACAACCAATAACAAAACAAAGAGGTAAAGCACGTGCTCTGAAAAACAGACATTTTTCACCGTTTGAGAAACCACTAATTCTAAGAACAGGCTAAGCATATTAGCCTGTATAATAGCCCTGTACCAGTAGTTGAAGGGGTGTCATATTAAAGATGGAGCAAGCTTGTTTTCTGCTTCTCCAGAGAATAGGACACGGAACAATGGATGCAAGCTACAGGAAAAGAGATTCCACCTCCACATTAGGAAGAACATCCTGACAGTAAGAGCTGTTCGACAGTCGAACACACTCTCCCTCGTATAGTGGTGGAGCCTCCTTCGTTCGAGCTCTTTAGAGGCTGGATGACCATTTGTCGGGGGCACTTTGATTGCGAGTTCCTGCATGGCAGGGGATTGGACTGGATGACCCTTGAGGTCTCCTCCAACTCTAGGAATCTATGATTCTGTTATTCTATTGTCTAGTTTGTCAGTAAGGGTATGTAAGTGAATCAGGGACCCGATACATGTGCCCCACTCACCTACTCACCTCTATTTATTTAAAGAATGTGGGGAATGTAGGAAGCAACCACTGACCTGTCAAATAGAGATTCGGAATGGGAGTCTTTGCTCTCATGGCAGCCACAACCTGTGGCATGAAGCGATCAGCATTGTGCTCTGCACCATACATTTCACCCAGAGGAGCAGCTAGATAATATTGGTTGCTGAGAGGGGAAGCAGCTTCTATAAATTCTACCTACAAAGGAACAGGAAAGAATCAAGGGCATATAAGTAAGAATAAAAGAATGTATAAATTGGGATTGACTCCCTGCATTTGTGAAATGGCAGCAAAGCCCAGCAGTCACTACCACTTTAGGGGAAAAGGAAAGAACCTGTACTACTGTACTACATGATGTACTCCCACCTGGACAATCCATTGAAGCATTTCTCCCTCTCCAGGATAAATTATATGAAACTGTTCTCCCACTTTTTTGTTCATAAATACAGTAGAGATTTTAGGGGCTATTTCTGCCCAAACAATACTTATTTTTCTTTTTTTAAAAAGCCCCTGACAGGGTATCACCTTGTCTCTGAGCTGAGGAAACTTTGCCAACGCCATGTCTAAAAGTTTCTGGGCAATCTCCATCTTGAAGGCATCATAGTCAGGCCCTCTGTTCTTCACACAACCTTCAGACCACTCCTGAAACCACTCATAGTGAGCCATGGTGAGAATGGTCATGCAAGAGTGCCCTACAATTGACAATAAATGTTTACAATTAGTGCTAAATACCTACAAGTAGTAGTAAATCAAAATTACATTTAAAAATAGCAGAATTTACCTCCTTGTCCCACTGGATGTGTGTGTGCCTTCAAATTAGCTGTTGATTTATGGTGACCCTATGAAATTCATAGGGTTTTCTTAGGCAAAGAATACTCAGAGGTAGTTTTGCCAATGGCTTCCTCTGACATATAGCCTGATATTTATTGGTGATCTCTCATCCATGCACTAACCAAGGCTGACCATGCTTAGTTTCCAAGATCTGATACTGGATCTAGTGTATTTAGGGTCTTTATGCCCTTCATGTCCTACTACCCTGGTAGAATTAAGGATGGACAGATATGGATTTCCTGTATCCAGTTTTGCATGTTTTCAGTTTTCCATTCCAATTCCATACAAAATTCCATACAATTTTGGAATTTTTTCCTCTAAGTTTTTGTGTGTGTGTGTGTGTGTTTGCTTTTGCAATGAATGAACAGTCCATCAAAGGAGAGGTTTTTCAGGATGCCTACCTAGTCATAGCACACCATTGCACAGCTCACACGACAACATGTAGCTCAAAAAAGGCACAGAGAGGGTTAAGATTTCTTTTGACATAGGCCTGCGACCTCATCGCATTATCTCTGAGGGGTAAAGTAGGCTTGTAGGGCCAGGCAATGGTAAGAATATAAGCACATGAGATCACTGGCTATCCTGTGGGAACCAGGAGGTGGGGGTTGGAATAACCTCCTGTTCTGATTTTTCACGAAGTGGGGTCTGTGTGAAAGTTTCCATTTGCATAGCAGAGAGTCTTGTAAAATCTGTTTCTTGAAAATGAACTTTGGAAGATTGTCCCTAATACTGGGATGACCCCAAAATTAGCCTAGGAAATTGTGAGGTGAGGCACTGGGGCAAAGCTTGTGTGTTACCAGAATCCAAACCTATATCCTCCAATGGTTCCAATCAATCCTCTGTTGTTCCACTTTTTCATCTGCTTTTAAAATGTCCCAGTTTCTCTCTCCTCCTCCTCCTTTCTCCCTTCAACCTTCAAATGCTGCAAACTGAATTCAAGGTACAAAAGTAGTTTTCACTCTGTTAACTTGAGACAAGAGAGGAGAGAAAGAAAGGGGACAAAATCCTGCCCTTCCCTGTAGTCTTAGGCAAAAGCAAACTGCTGCAGCCGCTCCTAATTTGTTCTTCCTCATTAATAACTTTTGCCCTCTTGAGCACACTTTGATGTTCCTTAGTCACATGGGTCCCAGTTTTCATTTGTGAAACATTGGAGGATGTGAAAACACACACTCAGCTGGAAGGAACATGGGCTTGTCAGCTGAAAGGACTTGGTATATCTCTCAGTGCTATGAAATCCCTGCTATTGGCGCTATTATCCACCAGTAAGTCTTCTTTCATAGCAGTGGCTTGGGACTGCCTCAGTATCACAAACTGTCTTGTAGAGGCCTAGAAATGGGATTTGAACTGACCCCAAGTAGCATGGTACACTAACATACAGAATTTGCATGCATTTTGTATCTTCTCTATGTAGTTTAAAATACAACAAAATTTTTACCTTAAACTATGCATTTTAAATGCTTTGGGGCATGATTTCCGACTCACAAACTATATCATAAAACTAAACTGTAAAATCTGGAGAAGTGCAATAGATGAAGGATGCCTGTATTACTCTGATCTGCATATTAGTCTGGCAATTTCTTCAGAATTTCACTTGGAGAAACTTATTTGCATGGAAATATATCTTTTCTACACAGAAAAGTTTGTTTTGGGGTAGAAAAGCATTTTGTGCACAAAAAGCAGTACAAAGATAGTATTGTATCCTAAAGACCCTAATTCCTGAAAACAAATACTCCCTTAATGCAGAAAATGTATTTTCCACCCATCAAAACGCATTTTCTGCCTGAAAACTGTCACAAACAAATTTCTGCAAATGAAGTCCTGAAGCATGAAGAAGAATCTGTTGACCTTTATGCCCTTGGATATGCTGAGTGTCAGAAGATCCGTTTGTGAATATTTCCAAGTATTCTTCAAACCCTGTAGTAACAACTCAATCCTTTTGCAGGAGGCAACAATGGGAAAAACAAAATTGCATTTCAAAAGCAAGACTGAGGTCCAAATTACACTGCAGAAATAATCCAATTTGAGACCGCTTTAACTGCCCTGGCTCAGTGCTAGGGAATCCTGGAAACTGTAGTTTGTTGTGGTACCAGAATTCTCTGACAGAGAAGGCTAAATGTCTCACAAAACTATAGTTCCCAGAACTCCCTAGCATGAGCCAGGGAAGTTAAAGCAGTCTCAGACTGGATTATTTCTGCAGTGTGTTTTGGACCAAAGAGCAGGGACCAAATCTAGTTACTGCTAGAGCAATAACAGTTTGTAGTTATGTTTGAAAATTCATTGTGAAATGGCATTTTTTGACAGTTTTATGCACTTTTCCTTTCAACCCTAACAAGTTTTTAAAAGGAATAAAAATAATAAGCCCAGCACAAACCTGTGGTCACTAACAATGACAAAATTTTTTTAAGCATGATAACAAATAATGGGAACAAATAACTTTAAAATATTAATTTTCTAAGCTTTGAGAATCACAAACACACTGACAAACACACACTGACAAACACACATAGGCCTGAATCATGTTGTTAGTCCTGACTCAAGTGGATCCGAAAGAATCGAAAGAACTGAGTTGACATCATTCAACAAATGATTCAATGGGTCTACTCTAACATCATTCAGACCATAAACAACAAGAATAGAAAACTGCATCCTCTTTTCTATCTATTCCTTTCCAACAGATAAAAAAATGATACCAGGATGCCTCTCTTCATATGTGGGATCCTTGGCTGATGGGAAAGTGATGAACATCATAGGGAGGTTGGTGCTCACCTCTTCTCTGGGTAGGGAAAAATATTTTGTCATCCTGCAAATGAAGAGAAAAAAAACTGGCAGCTTCTTTACAGAACACAGCAACAGTAGAGATAGAATAGTCTAGTAAGTTGAGGGTGGTGAGTGGTGATATTTTACTTTAACCCCACTAGATTGCTATAAACGGATAGCATTAAAAACATTAGCCTGGGATCTCTTGTTTTCCTTCCTCCTCCCCACTTCTCTTCATTTGTGTTATGGGTTTTTAGGGCTGGGACTATCACCCTTAAAAGAGACAGGCAAATGTGTAAACCACTCTGAAAACTTATGACTGCAGAAGTGAACATAAAATGAAAGGAAGAAAGGACATAAGGTAGAACTGGCCCTAAACATCATCTGCAGAAACATCTCAAGTGAATGTGGAAGGTTATGATCAAGTATTCATGGGAAGCTTTAAAATCTATAATGGATAGCTGGGGTGTATGGGAATATCCAGCTTGGAGGAGAAAAATCTATTCTAATTGTAAGAGAACCCTTCGTGCAAAAGCCAGTTATGCCAAAATCATATGACATAATGTCGAAATCTAGCAGATATCCCATACAAAATAGGAACTCAGAAATCATCACCATCATAATAGAATCACAGAATTGGAAGAGACCCCAAGGACCATTCAGTCCAGTCCCCTGCCATGCAGGACACACAATTGAACCAGACTCATTTAAAAACCTCCAAATCATCATCATCATCATCATCATCATCATCATCATCATCTTGGAGAGGTGAGCAAAATCCTCTCCAAACCCACCTTTTCAGTATGTCAGCCCTCTCTCAAGATGGCCATTTCTGTGCCAATAGATAGTAGAGAGAGCTGCAGAGATGCACCCAGCTATTTTCAATTACATGACAGCAATACATCTGCCAATGTAGGATCTCTGCCCAAATCTTCCTTTAACAGATGATTAGCACATGCATGCCTTTGTTGTAATGCTGCCATTCTTTATGAGGGTGAAACTTAAGTTCCAGTAGCTTCCTCACCTTAACAAAGTCTAGTCCTCTTGATTTTTATAGAAAAAGGTTCTTACTTACAGACTGTCCAGATCACTGTGTTGGTAAATCCAGTAGTTGGTTGACTTGAGGTCAAGCTCTTCTTTAGTCCCTCGAAGACCGACAAAGACTAGGAAGGAGCCCATCCCATGCTTGACCATACTAAGTCGGGATTGGATCTCTGAGTGAATGAAAGAAGCACAGTGCTGGGATAGACTGGAAAGCCATTGCGTCACAAATTAACATCTCTTTCACCCCTACAGCTGCACACCATGTGCAGTTCATGTGCAGTCCGTACAATTGCATACCAATCTGCACAGCATGGTTTCTTACAAACAAGCCACAATGTTCATACCACACATGTCCCCAATAGATGGAACGTTCTTTGAATATGAATCAGAGCCTGATTCAGTTGTTGGCCTGAAGGTGCAGAAAAACATGTCATTTCAGTCAATCCTGTGCCTTCTGAGGAGAAGACTGAGGGATCTACCCCTTGAGAGGTGGGGAAATCTACCCTTCACCACCAGAGAGACTGTCAATGATTAAAAACACAAGCAGGACTCATGGCCCTTCAAAGGAATGATCACCTTAGAGAAAGTCATAAAAGAGAAAAGAGGCTTCAACATTGATAGTAACTGTCAAGCAGGTTCATGTGGGGAGATATCCTAGTCTTAAGCTGTTTGGAGCTTTATGACTAGTTAATTACCAGCATCTTGAACTGACCTTTGAAACAAATAGGAATCTTAGGCAGGTGGAACAAGATTGATATGATATGATTAAAAAAACAGACACCCAGAAGGCATTCTGGCTGCTATATTTTACACTACCTGTAGCTATCTTCATGGGCAGCCTCTGTGGGAACATGCTGCAATAATCTAAGTAGGAGATGGCAAGCTATGTGTAACTGTGGCCAAATAACTTTTTCCACATAAAGAAGGCACCAATAGTTCATAAGCCAATGCTGGACAAATGCATTACTATCCAGCAAGATTAATGTGGGTCCTAATTAGGAACATACCCCATGTGGAACAGCTCATCTGCAGAATGCATAGATTTGAGAGATTTTTTTAAAAGTTCCCTTCTTTCTATTCTATCTCAGTGACAGGGTGCATATGCCAACACTGGCCTATCTCAATATAAGGTCACAATATGCTTGGAGGCAATATCTCAAGTCTGCTGTATCTACCTAGGGCTTTATCATTCTTTACCAGATTTTGAATCAAGAACAGCAGCACCCAGTGGTTTTTCAAAAAGTCTCTGAATCCTAATATCTAATGAATCAATATTGTGTAGCAGTCAAAAGTTTGCCCTGGACTTGGGAGATCTAGGTTCATGTCCCCAATGAATAAAGAAACTTTGGGCTGGCCATTATCCTGATGAAGCTATTGCCCTCTTAAACATGTTTTGAATATAATTTGGAAATGGTTGATAACTGCAAGTTTATTATATTTACTTTACATTGGGGCTTTCTAGATTGGCAGGAAAGTGTGACATGAAGTTGCCTTTTCCTTAATGCTTAGCAGCTGCACCACAGTCTTTAGATGGAGCTGCCCCTTTCTGCAGTTTTTAAAAAAGAAGCTGGGAAAACCAGCACCTTTTTAAAGGCGCTTCTTCTCCCCTAAAACGCAAAAAAAGTGTTTTCATGGCACACTTTCCCTTTTTCTCATCTAAAGGCTAGAGTTTCATGCAGCCATGAACACACTTCTTTTTGCCAATCTAGAAAGCCCCATTGTTTGTTTGAAGTAGAGTGTTGGGCTTTGCAGAATATATCACTAAGCAGAGGTTTTTATTTTTTTTAAAAATAGTGTTGTTATGGCTTCATCTCAAATAATAAATCAAAATTTGTCTGTCAGTGTTCCCTTTGTATCTTACTAATCCAGCTCACATTATGATCTTATTGAATATTCCTTTCACTTGATGCCTCAAAGAATGACATTCTGCCCCATGTAAACACAGCAAATCCTTAGCAACTAGGCAATGAAAGATGTTCTACTGCATTTATGTTGTCTTTTGCCATATTTCACAGAAGAACTCTCACTAATTCTCCTCATTCTGACACAGAGTCTCATTCCATCTATTCTGGAAATGAAAATAATCATTGAGTGTTGGAAAATTATTCGGATGGGATCTGGTTGATCCCTCCACAAACTCCACACACTTTAGCTAGGGTTGTAGCTGCTGCCTGATATTAGGGACATAACCATGCCTCTTGACATCACTGGCCTCCAGCCAAGGAAATCAGACATACAATGAAACCCTCCTGACCTAAGTGGTGGCTGCACAAGTGCTCCTGGTGGATGTGGGAACATTAGTTTAAACAAACCGCGAAAGCTGGTGCTTTCATTGCAATATGGTAGTGAATCTTCATCATGCTTTAGTCTGAAGTCTAAAGGATCCATCAAAGGTACTGAACCTTAACCCTAAAATAGACCCAGCACCTTGGATAGCTTATTTACTAGTCCTTTAACAAGGGATTTTATCACACCAGCCTATTGTCACACACGTTGAAACAAATAGGAGCATATGTGTTTGAAAACAATCACTGTTACACTTCTCTGCAACCACACTATTGTGCTGCTTTCGTGATTCATGGTCCCATGCTTGCTCTTCTGCACCACCTTGCCTTCCTCCCCATGTATGCCCTACCCAGCACATGTATGCCTTTTGATTTTTTTTAATTTAATTTTTTGCCGCAACGGCACTATTACACAAATGATTTAAAACATTAAAGAAAAGAAATAGAAAAGGAAAGGAAAAGAAAGTAAAACTACCCTGAGCCTACTTGGGAACAGTGAGAGGAAGAGGGGAAGGGAGGGAGAGAGAAGGAGAATCATGTCCATTCACACCATGTGACTACTGGAATATTGGAATTGCAGCAGAAGGAACTTATCGCACCACAGACAGTAATAGGAAAACAGCAATATTGGAAGCCACTGATGGGAAAACTCATCAGTGAAAAGGTACAATCCAATGATTGAAAGGCAAAGCAGCAACAGGAGAGACACAACTTCATGTGATAAGTACTGGTCAAAGACTGCTGTAATTGTAATTGACCAGCCTCTTGTGATAAAGTCTAAGGAAACCATTATCTACCACCAAGAAAAATGAAATAAATCTAGGTGTAGTCTGCCTATCTTTGTGACAGGAAAAGAAACATGGAGATAACAGAACACACGACACATTTCCAGGTACCACTCCATGGTTTTAAATGTTCTCTGAATCAAAATGAGACCACAGTGCTATTTGATCTGGGTCCTGGAATGCTCTCAAGTTTTGTAATCCCCTCCAGATTCTGTCATTTATCTTACCTACACAGAATTACAGTAACCTCTGAGAATTGATCACAAGATAAGCAGTAGCACTTTTCCTAGTACTGACCAGATCTAGTCCTGCTTAATTTCAGAGATGGAATTTAAACTAGTTAACAGTCCTTTTTGCCTGTATGACCTAAATGATACTGAACGCCATTTTGAAAGAAAAAAATATTATGTGTGCTTTACCTGGTCTACTTCTGATCTGAGGAGGCAACATTTTCTCCAAGGTATTGAATGTGCCAGCATCTGAGATCACCAAAGGAGCATAAATGTTCACCTCACCACCTTGGCCTTTCTGAACACTCACCCCTGTAAAAAAAATTATTGATTAGCAAAGATGTACCAATTCCACACATGTCTATGCAAGTTCTCCAATCAGGGGCATGCTACTGAACGAAGGACAGATGTATCAACCAATCATGTGCTTGAGAAAGCCTGGAGCATGACAAAACCTCCTTCTCCATTCCCCCATTGGCTCTCACTCCAGTCCATCCTTGCCTTTGGTTTGGAGCAGGACAGCCCCAGTGCTAAATGTTACACTAGCATCGACTCTACTCTGGCATTTCTTCTCCTATATTTTCCTGCCATTTCTCTAGAAACTTCCAATTTTCTTTATTTTATTTTTGGGCTTCCATTTACAGCTATTACAGTGACCGTAAACATGCAATGCAGTAACAGTAAACAAACAGCACTGGTTGTTTTCTTTTTCTAAGGTTGGCTGGTTATTTTCTATTTTTAAGGGTTCATCTACACCGTAGAAATAATGCAGCTTGACACCATGGCTCCATCCTACAGAATCCTGGAATTTCTCATTTTTTGAGTCACCAGCACTCTTTGGTTGAGAAATCTAAACACCTTGTAAAATGACAAATCCCTGGATTCCATAGGATGGAACTACAAAGGGACAAAGCCACTGCTATATCTCTTTTGAAACTCACCGATTGCTGTGCCACTTTCTGAGAGCAAGATTTGAATTACACGGGCCCTTGTTAGAACAGCACCTCCAGATTGCTCAATGACAGGGATCATGTGGAAAGGAATTTCACTAGAGCCCCCTCTTGGGTACCATGCGCCACGTTTGTAGTGGTGGATCATGAGAAGATTAATCAAGAAGCTTGAGTCTTTGGGAGGAACTCCTGTGAATATAGTTGGAGAAGGACAGGGAGAGAAATTGGAAAAAGAAATCATGGATGGTTGAAGCAACAACATTAGAAATGTTCTTTTTGTCGGCTGATCTCATTTCCTTGAGGGATGGTGGGAGCTGCAGCCTAGTAACATCTGGAGATCCACAAATTTCCTGCTCCTAGTATGGAACCCAGAACTGAGGAATAGTCTATGGGGTAATGGCAGTTCTCAATATGCTCAATGGGAAATGGCAAGGAAGAGGTCTCAGTTTAGCTAAGAGTCATGCTGAAGATTAGGGGCCATTTCACACTACACCATTACACACATCCCTCCCCATGGGGTTAGGGGCACAGAATCTCAGTGAATGTGGAAATAAAGGGATTTAACCTTTCCCATATTGGGGGGGGGGGTGTCAGAATAGATCGCCGGCATATAGAAAGGGCCCACTTTACAATAACAGTGCTATAACAATGTAGTATGACAGTGCTTCTCTTCTCCAGGGGATGCCACCAATTTTGTTTTATTGACTAGCAGCAGCTTTCCTGGATCAGGAATTTTTTCTACCTTCCCCGAAGATGCCAAGAATTGAGCCCCCCAAAAAGTGTGTGCTCTACAAAAGGTGATTTTAGAGGGGAAATCCTCCATGGAGAACAATGATGAAAAGCCCAGCAGAGAATGAATAGTGACACTAATCAAAACATCCTGAAAAAAAATAACCACCAAGCGACACCGATCACCCTTTCTTCACCATAGAAGAAGTAGCTGAAAATAGCTTGCAGTTCCTTATTGGAAGTCAGCTGGGTTGCCATTTTGCTGTGGCTGGAACATGCCAATCTGAAAACAGGGGAGATCAAGTGAATGAGGCCCCATTGGATCAGGAACATAGAAAGCCACAAGGGGATCATCTTCAGAACAGCCAGCAAAGCCACATGCTTCGATACTGTCTTTGAGGAGAGAAAAGAAGGGAAAGACTTAGTCAAAATGTTTCCATACTCAGCTGAGCTGAGATTCTGAACCTATATCCCCAGGCCACTATCTGTAATCTTATTACTGTAGAATATAAAGATCTATAGAAAGGGTGAGATGAATCTTTCTTCCCTCCTCCCTATCTTTAATTGCTTTTTAAAAAAACGCAGGTTTTTTTCTTTATGAAGATTTTTTTTATTTTGCTAAGTATTTATCAAAAATGAAGTAAATATGAAAATTAACAATACAGCCACGTTAGTCTGTAGAAGCAGTATGTAGAGAGATCTTGTATCACCTTTGAGGCTAACTGAAAGAAAGAGGTTGGAAACATACACTTTCGTAGACTAAAATCTACGTCCTCAGATGCATATGGTGGAGTGGAAGCTAGGGACAGACACTTAAACCAGACATTAAGAATGGGAATACACAAAAACCAGTGGCAGGACATTTCAGTCTCCCTGGGCATTTCCATTTCAGACCTCAGAACAGCAGTCCTTGAACAAAAGAACTACAAAGGCAGATTTGAAAGAGAAATTGGAGCACATCTACAGTCCCTCAGCAATGGATTTAAAAAACATAATGGCTTCTTGGCACACTACACACATTTCAACACTATCTGACCTCATAGGGGTTACCTACTCTCATCTATTTTCTTCATCTACAGGCTAGTTCCCAAGGCCTTTTTTCACAAATGACCATTGTTAAAACTGGACTTGCCACTTCATTTCCATACACAAAGGATTTTGAATGTGAATTGATATTCTCACATACCAATGGCATATATATATATATATATATATATATATATTAGTTAGTTCCTGGCTTCCACTTCACCATATGCATCCGAGGAAGTAGATTTTAGTCTACGAAAGCTCATTCTGCAACTTCTTTCTTTCAATTAGTCTCAAAGGTGCTACAAGATCTCTCTACATACTAAAAATCAACAGCATACAGTAAATAAAGCACATATATGCAACCAAAATGGATGTTATCTAATCTGAGTCACATGCCCTAAGGAACAATAGCTGGTTGGTCTTCTGGGCCAAAAGTGTTGAAGTTCACTACTTAAACTTACACTTTTGGACTTCAACTCCTGGAATGCTTGGGAGGATTGTAGATGCTATAGTATAGATGCTAAAAATGTAACTTTTCCCCACCTCTGTGCCTAAGTAAGATGCCCCAGCATTTTCTCTCACCTTTGAGAGTCTTATAAACTCTTTGATGACCTCTTTCTCTTCTGGGAATTGCCTCTCCAATTCCTCCCCAAAGGCCTTCTTGCCACAGTAAAGTGTATAGTCCTTGTCCCCAAGGGTTATGATATCATAGGGATCCTCCAACTGAACCCAGTCAAGATGGCCATTGGTGAGCTGGTCCATGATTACCCGCAACATGCCATTCTTGTGCATTTGTCCTACATAGTGGATGCCTAAGAAGGGTGAAGAGACCACAGAAAAAAAAAAGAAAGCAGAGGCATTTTTGGGTAAGAAATTAAGCAGAGAAAGCTTGCCTTTTGGCCATGGTTAGGCTGCTTGATGCATTCACAAGTCTTCCATCACAATAAAAAGTGAATGAAAAGAAGGTCTTGGGTAACATGCTGTTAGTGACATGAGCCTGCGTAAGTGTGGCTAATGTCTCTGTTTGGAAGGATGGAGGGAAGTATTCTCTAGCCCTTTGTGGGGTTTTGTGGCATTGTGGCCATGTTCTGGAAGAGTTTATTCCTAATGTTTCATCAGCATCTGTGGCTGGCATTTTCAGAGAATGCTGGCATGGGAGTGAGTGGGGTATATGTATATATACTGTGTGACCCTTGGTTGAGAGGAAGTGATTTACGTGTTAATCTCTGTGTTGATCGGCAAGGCATCATGGGATCCATTTAATTAATGAACCATTGTCTGCTGGAAAATCCCCCTGACTCTGAGTGGTTTTCATGTGCTGGGTCTTAATTTTAGTATTTTTCAGGACTGGTAGCCAAACTTTGTTTACTTTAAGGGTTTCTTCTTTCCTATTGATGTTGTCCAGGTGTTTATGGATTTCAGTGACTTCCCTGTGCATTCTGACCTGATAGTTGTTGGCATGGACCAGAATTTCAGAGTTTTCAAATAGCATTTTATGCCCAGGATGGTTTATAACATGTTCTGCTACTGCTGATTTTTCTGGCTGACCCAATCTGCAGTGTCTCTCATGTTCCTTGATTCGTGTTTAGACGCTGCATTTGGTGGTCCCTATGTAGACTTGTCCACAGCAGTACAGTATGCAGTAAACTCCTGCAGCCATGAGAGGGTCTCTCCTGTCCTTCCCTGAGTGCAGTATTTGCTGGATTTTTTTTATTGGTTTGTAGACTGTCTGAAGGTTGTATTTCCTCACCAGTTTCCTTATTCTATCTGTGATTCCTTTAATATATGGTAAAAATACCTTCCTTTTGGGTGGTTGCTTTTCTTCACTCTTGTGGGATTTTCTGGCAGCCCTTCTGTTATCTGAGTTGGAGTAACCATTAGCCTGTAGAGCCCAGTCTAGGTGCTTCAATTCATCTTCCAGAAAGTGGGGTTCGCAGATCTTTTTTGCCCAGTCTACCAGTGTTTTTATTATGCTTCTTTTTTTGTCCTGATTGGGTGATGCTGGAGTTCTTGTGTGTGTACCTAAATTCTAGTCCATAACAGTGGTAGCTGATAGTTTCCAAGTCATTGGAACAATGAATCTTCTCCAGGTTTCAGTGTAGCCTCCAAAGAAGCTATCCAGAGTGCTGAAATCTTTAATTAAAATAGGTTCAGAATCTTGGATGGATCTGTAAAATCCATGGCAGATTCACCACTTCTCTGTTAAATGAGTCATCAACTGCCACTGAGCCAAACATTGCAGTTTGTAAGGAATATAACCTATTTAGGCATCTGTACATTTTGTGCATGAATACAACAAGGCATCTGACTGGCATTTCATCTTCAAACTGTGGCACAATTATTGTTATTATTGTTAGTTATTATTATTATTATTATTATTATTATTATTAGGCTTTATTTATTTAGCACTGTAAATTTACACAGTATTTCACATGAGCTTTAACACTTACCAACATCAAATTCAAAGCCTTTCTCCTGAAAAGTGTGACAACATCCTCCGGCCTTTCTGTGCTGCTCCAGCACCAAAATCCGTTTTCCTGCCTTGGCCAAGACTGCTGCCACAGATAGACCTCCAATGCCACTTCCGATAACAATTGCATCTAGGTTGGGAGGCACTTTATCTGGAGAGAAAGCTAGGAAGGACCAGGAGAGGAAAGAAGAGAATCAGAGGCCCATGGATGGATTTCATTTCAGTCTAGTCTTGATTAATTCTTCTCTGTCACTTATAAGGAAGCCATGAACAACATGGTCCTCTGCATGCCTAGAATAGATGCATCTATTGAATTTGGTGAAAGGAAGAAACAGGATTCTTGTCCATCCTTGAATATACAAAAGGCATTACTATTGTCATGTCTGGAATGAAAATAATTTAAGCTGTAAGAAAATTAACTGAAGAATAGGAAAGTGATATATTTTCTGATCATTATCTATAACTGAGTTCTTAAAGTGAAGAAATCAGTTCCATGGGATTGCAGCCTCTAATGAAAAATCCCTATCTCTTGTGCCCATGGATTGAATTGATCTCGCCTGTAAGGACCAAACGTGTGTCTTGGAAGCTGTTAAACATTTATATTTTTCTTTTGTTCTGCTTCCAAGGACCAGCAAGTGACATTATTTCCCTCCCCACCCCATATAAATTATCCTCATAACAACCCTGTGCGTTAAGTGCACAAAGACCACTGAGAAGATTTCACCGCTGTGTACTGCATTTAATGAAATCATTCTTGGTTCTAGTTCACGAAAACTATTAGACCAATTTGTCCAAATTTCCAAGTTAACATGCATTTTATGGGATAAATCAACTGAAGGTTTTTAAAAAAGATTAAACAGTGTTTATGGATTTTTTTGAGCAATAAGAATATGAATGATGCAATAATTTGTGGTTATGGGTATTAATAACCCTAGTAGGATTATTTCGTTGGGTATGTAATGTAGAATTTTTTTTCCTTTTTGGTTTTTGTTTTTCAGTCATTACAGCTTGGATCGGGGGAACAGGGTTAGAGTTTGTGTTTTAGTTACTTACTGCTTAGTGTTTTTGCTTAGTGTCTCAGTTTTAGTATAGCTTAGTGTTAGGTTAGCTTTAATTCTAGTTAAATATACATGTATCGTTATATATGTATTTGTACCTTGGTTTATCTTTTTTCTTTTTTCTTTTATGTTTCCCTTTCCCATCTTTTCTATTTTTAAATATTTTGTACTTTTGCAATGAATTGTACTTTGCGAAAACTTTAATTTAAAAAAAAGGTATAGTCCAAATAATCATTAGATCATGCTAGCTTTTTCTCGAACTGGCAAGTTGGGCGCTGTCATGGAAGAAACAATGTTGAGATGTCAAAGGAAAGGAAGCAATTGTTTTTATCTTGTCCCCATCCAGTAAATCAAAATGTCTAATTCTTTCTGTTGAAATTAGGAAGAGATTTCGAAGGGTATTTATCAGAAAATAAACCGAATGGTTTCTATCATTAGTATTTTTGACCTTCATCCTTGAGTCAGATAGTTTTTTATAACATGCATGTGCATTGCTAGATACTTGCACAAAGTACACTTTTATTGGAATTTATTTCAAAGGTCATCCTGTCCTCAAAGCAACACCCCCTAACAAGGAACATATCAGTCCCATAAATTAATTAGTGGCTTGTCTAGCAGGATCACTAAATCAAACAGTGACATAAATCAATTAGTGACTTGTATTGCAGGATTACTGAATATTTGTTAAAATATTTGTTAAAAACAACGAACAAACTTGGAAATGGAATGGAATGGACTTGGTGATGGAGAAAAAGTCCATGGTAATGAACAAGAAAGAGGCCTCAATTCCTAGTCACAAAGCTTTATGATAGTCTCCTTTGTCTTGTTGCCTACTTAATGAGAAAGTTCAGGATTGATTCTCTGCAGAAAATGCTGCTTCCTGTGCAGAATATGCAGTGCAAACTTTACATATGTGCTTTACAGACTGCCCAAAAAGGGCAGTCTGGTGCCACCTCTTTTTCGCTGCAGCAACCACATGGAGTAGTGAAGGTACGGGCTAAAAAAGAAGGTCCAAAAAACCTGCTCCTTTTTGTGTCACAGTTGTGACACAAAAAGAGGTAAAAGGAGCCATAGGCTGCCTCTATGACGTCACAGCTGTGCAGCGCCGTATGGAAGCTGTGCAGCTGTGACACTGTTGCAGCGTATGCCATCTATACAGCGCTCCTCGTCACATGCTAGAGTTGTGGGGCACTATAAGCTCCGCCCCAAGGCAACCCTAGCATGTGTTGAGAGCACCCCTTAGTGCCCGTCTGTTTTGGGCCAAAGTCCCTAACTGGAGGATTTCCCCCATTTTGTTAAACTCCTCTGTCAGAGAGCTCTGGTGCCTCAACAAATTACAGTTCCCAGAACTTCATAGCATTGAGCCACACTTTTTTCTTTGCCACACTCTTTTTTTTTTTTAAATACACTCTATATTTGCTCAGCAACACATGTCCTGGTTTTCAGCTGTGAAATGTTGGAAGGCATGGAGCAAGCCAGGAAAAGCTTGTAGCATACTGTCAATTGATCCTGATTTGGATTTGGATGATTGGATGAATCCTCTGTCATCCCACTTTCTTCAGTTACTTTAAAATATTTCAGTTATTCTCTTTGCTCCTCCCACTTTCTCCTCAACTTACTTCAGTTGCTGCAAACTGAGTTCAAAGAACAAAAGTAGTTTGCGTTCAGCTCAGTAGGGAGGAGAAGAGGAGGCAGAATCCAACTGCTGCAGCCTCTCCTATCTTTTTTTTACAATGTTTTAAATTTCAATGTTTTACATTACACTAAAAGACAAAACCTGTTCAAATATTTAGCCCCTCCTATCTTGTGTGTTCTTCCCAGTTAGTAACTTTTGCCATCTTGACCACACTCCTTGGCCACACATGTCCTGATTTTCATCTGTGAAATGTTAGATGCTGTGTTGTAACTGGTGAGTAATGCAGAAGAGGTCTATCTTTCCCAATATCTCAGGGATTCTTTCTCCTCTTCCTTCCATATTTCAGTGCATATCACTGGGTTCTTGTGCGAGAAAGCACAACCGAGATTGTTGTTGCTTTAAAAGTCTTTTAGATGCTAACCAGAAATTTGTTTTCAGAGCTTGATGTGCCTACACGGAAAACTCCAGATCCTGGTAGCATGTATCATTCCTTCCACACCCCAAGGAAAGAACATGCATCAGCACAAGGGTTGGTGTCACCCAGTGCTGTAACTCATAGTGTTATCCCCAGGTTGCCTGGCACAGCCCACCACCACCACCACTACTACCCTCTGCCAGCCAGGCCACTTCTGCCAGACCACCTGTGCTTCTGCCTGGCAGTGCCATCTTGATCTAGCAGAACTGCTGGCTGAAAGGGAAAGGGAGGCACTCTGCCAGACCCAGAAGACAGCCCCTTCCCATCAGCAGAAAGAAAGGCAATGTCAGCAGACTGACCCTTTTCCTTTTGCTGGAGGGTTCAGAGAGCAATCATCTTAAAAAGAAACTTTTCTATGCTCTGGGGTTTCCAGTTGTCTTTTATCTTTGTAGGAATACAGCTGCAGGAGAGTAGCAGGGATGGGGGCCAAAATGGGTGAATTGTTGCCCCCAAAATAAGAATTCTGCCTCCCCAGAATAAATTTCCCTTCAGTTCCTACATTTCTAGTTTATAATAGCTTAAAATTTCAGTTGAGCATTTGGAACCACAGTTTAGGCATCTCCAGAAAAAGAGGGAAGCACAGTTACCACAGAAATGCAAAGAACACAGCAAGTAGAGAAGTTGCACGCATATGAATGATTTCAGTGTCCCACTCTCTGCGTGGCATAGTGGTTTGAGTGTTCGACTAGGACTGTGGAGACTAGCGTTCGATCCCAGCTCAGCCATGAAACCCACTGGGAGACCATGGGCAAGTCACATACTTTCATCCTCAGGGGAAGGCAATGGCGAACCTCCTCTGAACCAATCTTGCCAAGAAAACCCCATGATAGGTTTGCCTTAGGGTTGCCATAAGTCTGATATGACTTGAAATCACACAACAGCAATAAGATCCAAAGTTATGAATGGTATGAGAGCACAGCAAATAGATGAATTCTGGGTGTGTGAATGATTTTCAGTGGCTCACTCGCTGCTATGTTGGAAATTTGAGGAGTGGAATAGCATTGCATTTGAGGGAGCAGAATTCTTATTTGGGGGCAATGTTCCCATTTTGCCTCTTCCCATAGCTACATCCCTGCAGCTGAGAACACCATGAGATCTAGCCATGAGATCTGAGGACAGGCCCCTCTCCCTGGGTTCTGTTCCAACAAGAGTGACAAGACTTGGATCAGCCTAGTTTTGAGGGATGACATCCAATCCAATCAAATTGCAAGCCGATCCACTTCCTGGCTGGATCACCCAGATTCACTTACCTTTCTTGAGGACCTTTCTGCGAGCCTCCTGGTCCGTCACTAGTGGTTTGGGGGATTGCACAGACCCCTGGCTGAAGGGGTTCCTCCCCTTGCCATGGATATGATAGAACAAAATTAACCCAGGGATCAGAAGAACCAAAAAGAGTAAAAGTAAATACTGCCACATGACTGCCTGCGTCTTGTGTATGTATGTATGAAAGAGAGAGACAGATGGAGGGGAGTTCAGTACCCGACACACTGCACGGACTGGGCAAACTTATCCAATTATCATCCTTCATGTGATCATCTGGGCATGTGGCCAACTAGGAAGAAAGATACACATGTAACCCTTTGCTCTCCAATAGTGATCTCAAAGGTCCAGGGTCAGTCCAAAGTATTTCTGCTGCCTGTAGTAAAGCAGAAAACACCATGCGCCTCTCTCACACAGCCAACAAGGTGGAAGAGGATAAAGTACTCACAGCCAACCAAGTCATTTTGCCACCTGAAGCAGAAAAATTCCAAAAGCAACTCTCCCCTTCCCAGAATTTGGAAAGCTAGTGCTAAAAAAGAATCTAGTTTCAGGATGTGTTTCCCCCCCCCCCCCCTCCAAAAAAGTTGTTACTGTTGTCATTACAATTTTTAAAGATGTTTTTGAAAAATTCACTTGTTGCAGTTACTTTTTAAAAATGTGACAAAGCACAGGTCTGTTTGTCAAAGTGAATCTGAGGCTGCATTGGCACTGCAGATCTGAGTAGTCTAAAACACTTTCCCCAAAACGTGCACACATCATGGTTTGTTGCTTTAAAAAAATACACTAATAGAAATGCCATAAACCTATACCATGAGCTGCCCCCAACCCTGAGCACAGAAAACTGGGAAGAATGCAGAAAATATTTGCAAAACTTGATAATTTACTTTTAAAATTCTATTTTTAAAATATAGCTCTGTTCTGCCTCAGAAGAACCAGATGTCCAAAGACCTTGGGTTTGGGGCTGGGGTTTGTGTTGGTCAATAATGAAGGGTTTCTTGGTTTTTGGTTTTGTTTTCCTAGCATTTTACTCAAAAGCATTAACAAAGCATTCTTAAAACAGTATCTGAGGGTGCATCTGCACTGTAGAAATAATGAAGGTTGACATAACTTTAACTGCCATGACTCCATTCTACAGAATTTTGATATTTGTAGTTTTGTGATGCACCGATACACTTTGGCAGAGAATTATAAAGATGTGCCCTTATTTTTTGTATGTCCATTGTATCAGAAAACATTGCGAAGTAGTACAATTCAAATCCAGTTTGTATAAATCTGATCAGAAAAAAATCAACCAGATTACCCAGGAGTAAGCATTGGCAGCAAATTCTGAGGGCATCTAAACCTCTCCTAGACATTCAGTATTAGCAATGATGTTGGTGGTAATCCATGACAAAATTCAAAATTCATTTTCTGGCATATTCTCCTCTCTCAGCCTTCTAACAGGGGAAAATGCAAAAGCAGCGAACAGTGAATCAACACAAAAATGCTTGTTGAGAAGCACACTTCCTGCTCCATAAGCACTCCCTTCTTCATACAGAAAGGAAAGGAACACATATGACGAGGATAATGAGTACATCCCAAATCTATAAATGTTAATCATAAAAAATAACTGTTACAGTTGAACCATAATATCCTTAATGATGCTGCAGTCATAATGCAGTTTTAATTCTACCATCTTTATTGGTATTAAAGGAACTACCTACAAATAACTGATCAATTAATTAAATTACATGCAACCTGGGAACAGATGCTTCTGAGATTTGGTAAAACAGAAAGTAAAAATAAATGTAAAAACATACAATTTGCTACGCTACCTTTCCTTTACACAGAATCTGCTTCACTCTGCCTAACAGTACAGCTGGCCTTGCTCAGACCAGAAATTTTCCCACATGGTTTAGTTAACAGTAGTACTTAAAGGGATATTTTGTGAAGATTGGGGGCTACCCATCATCTAAGAAGTGACACCTCCCCATTTCTTGCAGTGCTGTAAACTCAAGACTGAGGTTAAACTAATGTGTCTTGTTCACTTGAGTCATGTTAAACCACTTAAGACAGCCAAATGCCTCTTAGTTACCAGACTGTCTCCTACAATTGTGATTTCTTCTAAGGAATGAAACAGGACATAAAAGCAGAGGGATATGGAGAAATGACTGGAAGCTAAGTGAGAAACTGTTTTTTTAGGAAGTGTCTTTCATTCTCTCTCCAGTTATCCCTCTGTATTCCCAAATTTTGAATCCATGGATTCAACCATTTATGGCTTGAATATATTCAAAAGTAATATAGATTCCAAAAGCAAACATTGTTTTTACTATTTAAAATAAGGGGCACAATTTCACTGTGTCATTGTATTCAATGGGACTTGAGCATCCACAGGTTTTGGTATTCATGAAGTTGGGGGTGGGGGGGCTGTACCAAAACCCAGTGGATACCAAGGGCCACTGTATTTGTGTGTATGGTTGTGTGTAGAAATTTTAATCAAAAAATTGACCACCCCCCCCCCAAAAAAAACCCCTGGATTGACCCATCCATGGGTCAATGTAAGTGCTATACTTTAATTCTTATCAAAAACAGAACTATCTCCTTCTCTGGGTAGAGTGGTGAAAGGTGAGAGCTTAGTCCATCCTAGGAGCACCTAAAAGAAGCACCAAACCCCCTACTCACTCTGCTACAATGCCACTTCAACCTTTTTCCATGCCTGGGTGGAAAAAATGGTAGCAATGACAGTTCTTTGGTGCTTCCCTTCAAATGAGCACTGAAATCCATAATTTTGACACAAAAATCTGCCCTCAACTTCTACTGAGATCAACTTATACTTGAGTATACACAATAATATATATTTGATATTATAGTACAATGGTCCCTTCCCTTACACGGGGGATCTGTTCCATACCCTTCCTCCTGCATAAGGGAAATTCCACATATGCTTAAGCACCCTTAAAGACAATGGGTCTCATGCCCACAGAGGCATGTGGAGGCGCATGCCGCATGTGCTGCGGGTGCGCACACCATTGCTCTTTCCGGCGCAGTGCTGTTTCCTCTGGCGTGGCTTCCAGCACATGCTGGAAACCGCATAAGCCATGCCCATGTTTGACACAGGCACACTGTATAAATATTTAATTATATTACAGAACAACTAATATTACCTCTCATTATACTAAGGTAATTTGAGCCTTTAAGCTGAATGGAAGATGGCCCAGTCTCCTTCAGCAACAAAGGGACTTAGATTTGTGATAGACGTGGGCCAGCTAAAATGAGATGCTTGGTTGAAAGGCTATAAGGAGGAATTGCATGCTCAGAAACAGCTACTGGTTTCTACCAAGTACAGGACCAAGCTTCTGATCCTAGCTCTTGACCAAGGACAGATTAAGGGAGTTCTATTGGGACAGATGGGGCATTGCTGAGTATGTGCAGTCCCCAGAGTGGGGAAACCTAGCGATCAGGCCAAAGGCTTCTCAACATAGATATTCTATTCCAGAGAGATGTTGCAGAAATCTTGGGGTCTTTCCTTCAAAAGACCACCAGGAGGCATCACCTGAAGTGCCTTGAGATCATCTCCCAGTGCATCAGGAATGCTAGATTGACTGACAGTTGAGGCCAGTAAGTGTCACCGGGACTTTATTGAGACTTACCTTGGCCCCAGGGTGAGTCAACAGACTATCACTCCTTGAAGGATAAAGTGGAAGCTATTCATAACTGGCCTTCTGCCTGGGCCAGAAAACAGGTTCAGTCTTTTTGGGGTTATGCCAGGTCCTACAGAAGGTTTGTGCCCAATTATACCCAAATGGTGCACCTCCAACAGATCTAGCCTGTTCTGTTCCAAAAAACCTAAGGCAGTGAGGTGGATAACTGAGTATCAGGAAGCATTTAGGTCACTGAAACAGGCCCTTATATCAGATCCAGTGCTGATGATGCCTGACTTCAACAAGCCATTCGTTGAGGCTACAGATGCTTCCAACAGAGGCATTGGGAAAGTCCTGCTGCAAGATGGGCCAGATGGCATCTTGTGTTTCTCAGCAAGAAGCTTTCTGTGAGGGAGTCCAATTAGTCCATTCCATAGAAGGAATGTTATGTGATTGTGTATGCACCTGACAAACTGGGACCACATGTGTAGAGTTGCTGCTTTATTCTTCAGCCTGATCATGCTGCTCTTCTGTTGCTCTATAGAGTCTGGGGAACTAACAAGATACTGTTCCAGTGGAGATCCTGTTACTTTAAGACTTTGACTTTGCTATTCTACGTGTGTGTAATTTCCAGCTGTGTGACAGATGCCCTCTCACACAGGGAACTGGTGGGTGATTAAGGGAGAATATTTCCTATGTGTCTGCTAATTGACAGTACAGCTGACCTATAGTAGAGTATGGTGTGCTTGCATTATGTTTTAACTTGTTTTTTCCTGGGTTGCAGGATGAAATCACAGCCGGTGTCATTCCAGCTTCCACCTGTTCCTAGATTGAGATTTGGGGTATGTGTGATAATGTGCTTTTTCATTATCTGGCAACATAGCTGCAGGGGACAGGTCATAGAATCACAGAATAGTAAATTTGGAAGAGGCAACAAGGGCCATCCAGTCCAACCCCTGCCATGCAGGAAAACACAATCAAAGCACCCCCAATAGATGGTCATCCAACCTCTATTTAAAAACCTCCAAAGGAGACTCCACCACTCTCTGAGGGAGTGTGTCCCACTGTCGAACACCTCTTACAACAAAGGGCTAACAAAGGGTAAACAAAGAATTAATAATGTGTTGTTTTTAAGTTACATTTATTGGGAGTCAGCATCATGAAAGCCAACAGAGATCATGAGAGACAATTGCCCAATGCGGATGATAAGCTTGGAGAGCAATGTGGAAGCCATGAGATACTTCCAAGTGAATTCATCATCTATTACATTTCAGCATCTCTCACCCCTATTCCCAGTTCAGATTTATAAAAGTTCGATCAACAGAGTGAAAGATATGAGGTGTTTATTTCTTCACAGAGCACATAGTAAAATGATGTAGTTTGCCCAAACCAAGATGTAGTGATGGTTCAGACAGGCTATAAAAGGAAATCAAATCAAGCCATAGAGGTTAAATCATTAGCTTCTGATCTATCTGTTGGTCTTTCTGCCCGCCTGCCATTATTTTAAGAATTTTTAACACTCTCTTCAAAAACGTACCATAGCAGCTTATGTTCAATACTTAGCAATATTATCTTAGGTCTTATAACATATTAGTATGCTAGGCTATATACTGTCTACAGGATTAGAAGCAGGAGGAATCTGAACAGGAACATTCTGAAGAACAGCAGCAGGAGAGAGTTCTTGTCCTCCTCACAGCCTGCTTGTGGGATCCTTAGAGACATTCAACTGAATACTGGAATTCAGTCTGATCCTGCAAGGATCAGCTTTTACACCCGGCCCACTTTTTTTTTTTTTTCCTTGAAAGGGTGTCCATGGCTGAAAAAACTAGTTCACTTTCTTGTGATTTAGCCTGTTCGATTTCATCTTCAGTCGCAGCAGATCAAGGAAAACGTTGCGTCCAAGCACATTGCAGGCACAAATCAGTCCCCCATTCAGAGCCCCGAGTAGGCCACAGCACATGACATCTTGACCTACATGGTGGAGATGAAAGAATACATCTTAGAGAAATTCACAGACTTGTGTTCAAAACAGGTGTGGGAATCATACAGAACACATGTAATTTTAGAGAAGCTTCAGTATGACTTTTGGAACCCCCATGGACCTCCCCATAATCCAGAGCATCCTCAACTGTGGGGGTCAACCTTTCCCCACATTTTCTGGCTGAAGAAACAGTTTAAAAATGCTGGATTACTCAGATATGGCTACTTTGAGGAATTTCCCACTCTGAAAAAGCAAGTACCAAGGCATGCTCCAAAGAAATGCTGCAACATCACTTCCAGTCACCAAAATCTCAGTGACAACAGTGCAGCTATGGCCTTCAAGCACTACCCTCTGGCCTCCAGAGCCTGCTCATCCTACCATAACATGTAGTTGGCATACATTACAAACAAATTTTCACAAGTAATTCTTTATTTTCCTATTGGGCAAAAGAAGCTAAAATCACACACACACACACACACACACTACAGGCCTGGGGTGAGGAGCCTCGCATTCTGCTCTTTCTGCTTATCACCCACCACAACAGAATATGAGACAGAAGCACAAAGAGCATATGAATTAGTATTTCTACCATGCAATATTCTTCCTCCACCCTTTAGTACATAGGGCTTGCAAAGTGTGGCCCGCTGGTGGCATGACCCCCGCCAACAGTTTTGTGGGCTCCAGGGATTTAAAAATGTCCCTAAATGCCCACTATAGAACATGGGGACAGTTTTGCATGCTTTTGTCCCCTTGGGCCATTAAGCCATTAAAGTACAGGAGATGCCTTTTTAAAAAGAGGAAGTAAACACAAAATCAGTTCCAGTCATATCCTGTTTTATTTAAACAGTCCTCTCTTGGGACTAATAGCCTGGCTTGGCTAAATGCCCCAGACATTCTCTAGAGGGCATTGAGGGGCAAACATTTTGAGGGGGCTGTAATAGAGGGTGCTGTCCTCCAAGGTCTCCTGGAGGGATGGAAGTGGGCCCCTAGCCTCCCACAGTTGCCAACCCTTGCTTTACAAAGGCAACAGACCCTATAACTAAAAACATAATTAAAACGTTGCCCCACAAAAGGATGGGAAATTATTCCTTAAATTACGACTAATATAATACAGCTATAACTTCGTCCCTTACAAATGAATTGAGAGTAACATGTTATTTGTAATTAGTTTTGTTCATGTGCTGTTTGCCTTTATTGACTGCTTGTGGGGAAGGGGAGGTTTTTCTGTGTGTGTGGGGGGGGGGGGGGTTGCCAACTGCACCAGATCACATCCTAAGTGGGATAACACCACTGATTCCCAAACATCTACCTTTGGGCAGAAACAGGCTGCAGCGTTCAAGAGTCCCTTTAAAATACTGAAGAGATGGTGTGAGTGGAGTGAGACTCAGTGAAAGGAGAAAAGGGGGCCCCATTTTTTTAAAGAAAATTTAAATTTATAATTTTAAATTCTTTTAATTTAAAAGAAATTCATTAGAAAGGTCACTCTTTTAAACCAAATTTTCATTATGAAAGTATATACATGTAAATACATTCAGGCTGTGCATATGATATTGTAATTTAAAGGTATAATTTTAATTTTGCTAGTTGTTTATGTCACAACTATTGCCATGACATTCAGTGATACACTGGGCCCTTACTATATGCTGGGGTTTGGTTCAAGGCTGCGCACACACACAGACACACACCTGTGGATACCAAAATCTGTGGATGTTCAAGTCCCATTAAATACAATGGCATAGTAAAATGATGTCCCTTATATAAAATGGCAAAATCTATCTATCTATCTATCTATCTATCTATCTATCATCTTCAAGCTGTGGATGGTTGTATCTGTGGTTAAAGAATTTGTGGATATGCAGAGTCAACTGTATATGGGAATTATGATTTATGAGTAGCATTAGTACAAAATACATTACTAAGGATTCTGTATGTGCAGTATGGGAGGTGGTCAATGGGGGAGGGGGGGGCACCATGCATTGTCACACTGAGTGATGCCACTGGTGAGAAGCAGCCACTGACCTGTCAAATAGAGATTCGGAATGGGAGTCTTTGCTCTCATGGCAGCCATAACTTCTGGGCTAAAGCGAATTATATCATGCTCTGCACCATACATTTCACCCACAGGAGCAGCTAGATAGTACTGGTTGCTGAGAGGGGTAGCAGCTTCCATAAATTCAATCTAGAAGGAACAGCAGAATAGCAGTCATTATAAATGATGAAAGAGCTTTTTGACCTCAAGTAAAAGCAAGTTATATTTGTTTGTGGGGCTTTCGGGCTATGTGGCCATGTTCTAGAAGAGTTCCTTTCTGACGTTTCGCCAGCATCTGTGGCTGGCATCTTCAGAGAATGTTTGTCTGTAAAATGATTGGAGATATATATCCTGTGTGACCCTGGGAAGGGAGGAGTGATTTGCAAATGTATTGTTCTATTGCTAATGGCAGTCCTCAGGGTGGGAGGATACCCAAACAAGGATTAATGTCTGCTAACTGGTGCTCATTGTCTGCTGGGAATCCCCTGGCCTTAGGCTGTTGCTCATTTGCATAGGTTGAGTCTTGACCTTGCTGTCCTTCAGGACTGGTAGCCAAGCCTTGTTTACCTTCAGGGTTTCCTCTTTCCTGTTGAAATTGTCCAGGTGTTTATGGATTTCAATGGCTTCCCTGTGCATTCTGACATGGTACTTGTTGGCATGGCCCAGAATTTCAGTGCTTTCAAACAGCATTTTATGCCCAAGATGGTTTATAGCATGTTCTGCTACTGCTGATTTTTCCGGCTGACCCAATCTGCAGTGTCTCTCATGTTCTTTGATTCTTGTTTGCACACTGTGTTTGGTGATCCCTATGTAGACCTGTCCACAACTGCATGGAATGCGGTAGACTCCTGCGGCTGTGAGAAGGTCTCTCTTGTCCTTGGCTGTGCGAAGCATTTGCTGGATTTTCTTTTTTGGTTTGTAAACCATTTGAAGGTTGTGTTTCCTCACCACTTTCCCTATTCTGTCTGTGACTCCTTTGATGTATAGTAAAAATATCTTCCCTTTGGGTGGTTGTTTGTCTTCCCTCCTCTGGGTTTTTCTGGGCCTGGCAGCCCTTCTGATGTCTGTGCTGGAGTAACCATTGGCCTGTAGAACAGATGCTGGCAAAACGTCAAAAAGGAACTCTTTTAGAACATGGCCACATAGCCTGAAAGCTGCACAAAAAACTATGGATGCCGGCCATGAAAGCCTATTTTTTAAAGACAGAGGAAAATAAATGCACAAAGAAAACTTTTTGCAGGAAGTGTGGTGAAATGCATATTCTACTACTATTGATTCTGAAAACAAATAAACATGGGCCAAAGACCCTATGAGGCAGACTAAAACAGTAAGTTAGGCTTCATGGTGAAGGAGGTGTATTGCTTATATTACATTCTGAGGAGTCAAAATTAGCCCGGAGCCACAATTGGAGCTTTTTCTTTGTATAACTCCTTCTCACTCTCCTAGAGAAAGGTGGCCACTTTGAAGAATATTCTCCAATATTTTATGTATAATGGACTACATCCCCACCCCATCCCATGTTTCTTAACAATGTTGGGTCCAGGGCATTGTGTAAAATCCAAAATGATGGCTGTGCTGGCAACATAGTCGCAGCTTCTACTGCCATTGTTCGTACCCAAATTTTGAAGAATTTTTTTCCCCGCTGGCAAAATTTGATGAAGGAAACCCTCACCCACCCTTTTTTTCTGCCCAGAAGAAAGAGAGATGTTCTTAGAAAGGAGATTTTACACTGCTTTACTAAAAAGATCATGACCTTATCGCTGAGTTGTGGAAATTTCTCCAAAGCCTTGTCTAGGAATTGCTGAGCAATCTCCATCTTAAAGGCATCATAGTCAGCCCCTCTGTTCCTCACACGGCCTTCAGACCACTCTTCAAACCACTTGTAGTGCATCATAGTGATGATAGTCATACAAGAGCAACCTACAAGTAATATAAATATTTGGAAATAGGAGTAAACAGAGGAAATATCTTCTAAAAATGAGTTGCTTCCTCCTAGTTAAACATTCAGTTAGAATAAGATAGGGATCAGCTGAATTCTTCTCCATGTCAGTTTTGCATGTGTTTCGTCTTATTTTTATATCAAGCTAATTTTAAACACACACACACAGCTTTTAATATTTTCCCCTACAAAACAACAAATTTTCTATGCATTTTACTGCAAGTTATGTATTTTTGCATGCATTTAATCTAAAATATTCATTTTTATCTTTATTTTGACATATATGACAGCCTTTGGAGAATTTGCAAAGCATAAAATACAAAAATATCCTTTATTCTCATATTAGCATATTAAGTAAGAGGAGGGCTAATGTGGCCAGTTTGCTTAAGAACCAAAATCTTGATCATCGGTTTTAAAACCTAAATGAAAGGATGGTTTGACATAAAAAAAAGTTGGATAATGTTTATCGCTTTCAAAAAAACCAAAAACAAATAGCTTCATTTATATACCACTTCATACCGCCTAAGCAATGTCTAAGCAATTTACAACTGTAAACTGTAAGCTACTTGCGCCCAACAATCTGGGTACTCATTTTAGCGACCTCGGAAGGATGCAAGCCTGAGTCGTGCTTGAGCCCTTTTGCTGGTATTGAACTCGCAGCCTTATAGTTTTGAGAGAGTGGCTGCAGTACAGGCATTTAACCACTGTGCCACCAGGGCTTTCTTTTCCTGTCTTTTGTTGTTTCTTGCACAAGGTTTGAGCCCCTTGTCAAATCCATTCCTTATAAAGAACAACACAAATGTTGCTTTATAAATATAATTATACATATATTTATGAATGATCCTATGTTTTATTTAAGAAAATATAAAAAGTGTTTCATAACAAAAAAGGACACTGTAAAATAATAACAATAAAGTCCATATTTAAAATCCATTAAAAACTAGCGATAACACACAATGTTAATGATCATAAAATAAAAAGGTTAAAAAAATTAAATGTGAGCATTAACAGTGGTAGCATCCGCTGTCCAATGTATTCCTTTTCTATAGGTAAAGAAAATATGTTACCTGGGTGTCTTTCTTCATACGTGGGATCTTTGGCTGACGGGAAGGTAATGTACATCATCCCAACATTGTTGCTCAGCTCTTCTTTGGGTAAATCAGAATATCTTGTCATTCTGCAAATGAAGAGAGGAGAAATTGGAGGGTTCTCTACAGAAGCCAGCAACAGAGATAAAACCATCTACATCAGAAGTGGGCAGCTTTCTAGAGTGAGGGTCCAACCAACCCACTACCACCGAAAATCTGTGGCTTCTGTGAAGTTTCCCATGGTAGTAACTCGCTATGATGCAATGGATTACCAGAGAGGCCTCCTCACCCAAGAGGCCTACAGGCTGGAACAACAGACCATCTCTTCTTCTAGGAAAAGGGGATGGAAAGATTGGATCAGTAGCGCTGCCAGATTTAATGGTGTGCTTTTAGTGGAGGCAGTGCAGTGGCAGCAAATGTCTGGGATTCAAACGCAGTGGGGGATTGGTAAGTGGACTGTGGACTGTTTGTTCCCAACCACTGATTTATGCTGTGGACAGAGAACTCTGATCTTCTACCCTAAACCCAACAAGGGCAACCTGCCGCAAATGTAGCAAAATTCCAACTGAATTTTGGGGATCATGCTCAGGTCTTTATAGGAAGTTAAAACAATATTAACAGAAAGTGATACCTGTCTCCCTGTATTTACAATAGGATGGAATGAGAGGAACACCCAAGTGGGATGGAAAACCACATTCAAATGGAGTTTCAAACTTCAAAGCAGACTTTGGAGATCTGAAACTGCTCTATCTGCTTTGTTTGTTTTAAAATTATTTAACAAAACTACTGTATATAAATCTAGAAATTTTAGTCAAAAAATTGACCAAAAAAAAAAAAAAAACTGAGCTGACCTATCCACAAGTCAATATAAGTACTGTAAGTACTGTACTGTAACTCTTATTTTGAAAAAGGAACCATCACTTGGTGAAAGGCAAGAGCATAATCTGTCCTGGAAGCATTGACGCCTTTCTACTCTCACATCCATCCAGGCTTCATGGTGAGCACAAACAGTTGTGCCTGCTGGAATTTTTAAATTCTATGGCATTATTTTCCTTTGCTTCATTCTTTAGATCCTTTGTTACATGCTCCTAAATTTTACCTTCAGCTTATCCATGGGTCATAGCAAAATCTGTAATTTTGGGCCCAAAAGCTGTCCTCAACATACATGACACCAACTTATAGTCAAATATATACAGTATTTTCAGTTTGTTTTTCAAAGTTCTGAGTATTTTAATTTGTTTTTAATTTTTTTTAAAAAAAAAATTCTTTATTGTTTACACCTTTTTGCTGTTGCACATTGCTTGGGGGGGTCCCTAGTGGACTCAGAGATTATATAAGAATACTGTAATTTGAATGGATGGATGGATGGATGGATGACAATTTATGCAAAAGAAAATTGTGTTAAGATCATATAGCGCTGTGTGTAACCTTTACAAAATTCCTACTGAAAACGGGAGAGCTCAAAACATTTTCCATTATTACCCAATGACGTGTCCATTACTGTTTATGCATGGAGCACAAATGGGAGAAGCACACGGGGGTGTGATAATCTTTCCCCTGATCTATTAATTCAAGGTGGACAGTGGTGGAAACTAGCTTTGTGGAAGCTGGGGGAGGAAAGTCAATAGGAATGCTTTACTTACAGAGTATCCAGATCATTGCTTGGATAAAGCCAATAGTTGCTTGACTTGAGACCAAGCTCTTCTTTGGTCCCTCGAAGGCCCACAAAGACAATGAAGGAACCCATGCTGTGCTGGACCATGTCAATTTGGGACTGGATCTCTGAATGGATTATAGAATCACAGTGCTGAAAGGGACCAGGACTTAACTGAAACATAAATTCCCACCCCTGCTTACCCCTTCAGACACCACAGTATGTCACAAGCATAATGTAATGCTCAAAACACCTATTTATAGAAATATTTACCACTGTATGGTACCCATAAGGACCCTCAAGATGACAATAGAAATAGCTTATACAAAAAATGGAAAACAACAAATATATTAACTACTAAAATCTATTAGCCAGGCACCTAAAGAAAATGGAGTGGCTACAAAAGGAGCATTCAGACAAATTGAGATTTAAAAGGGGCATGAATAAGAAATAGAAGAAGTAAATAAGTAAAATACATAATAAGTAAAATAATAAGTAAATAAGTAAAAATGAGTTGCCAATGTTTGTAGAAGTTTGGAGGAGATCAGGAGGTCCAAAACTCAGAGTAAGCTCAGATTTCTTATTGGTTAAAAATAATAAATAGGGCTATGTTTGGAGCCAGAGGAAGAACAACAAAGCAGTAAATACTTTGAACAGAAAAGATGAAGAAATACAAATGGGAGAAAAAAGGCTGCTGACACACTGCAGAATTAGTGCAGTTTCACACCAGTTTAACTATCATGGCTCCATCCTGTGGAATCCTGGGATCTTTAGTTTGTTGTGTAACCAAAGCACTCTGTCAGAAGAGGCTAAATATTTCATGAAACTACAAATCCCAGCATACCATAGCATTGAGCCATAGAAGTTAAAGAGGTGTCAAACTGAATGAATTCTGCCGTGTAGATGCAGCAAAACAGAACTACTCAACACCTCTTTTGCTTTTGTCTTCTTCCAAAGGAAGAGGATTTCACATCAGCATAAAGAATATTGTACCATACAAATCTATGAGACTTAAACTTTCTTATGCCATATTTCCTAGCACATTCTTTTTAATTATCCTTATTTAGAGAATTATTCAAAGACCCACTTAAAATGCTTTCCAAAGACAATACACAGATATGTATGATACACTATGGGCCTGCACACACAAACACACACCCGTTCCACACTAATAGCCCCTAAATGACACGAACTAGGAAATTACAGTTAATTAAATGGTGTCCTTTAAGGTTAAGTCGCTAGGTGGCACTGAACTCAAGCTGGAACAACGAGTTTCCTCTTGCTGTATTTTGCAGTAAAAAAGAGAAAATAAAGCTTACTGTATATACTCATGTATAAATCTAAAAAAAATTAGCCTAAAAATTGACCCAAATAACCTGAGTCGACTTATCCATGGGTCAATACAAGTACTATACTTTAATACTTATTTAAAAAGGAACCATCTCCTGGTGAAAGGCAAGAGTGTAATCTGTCCTGGAAGCACTGACCAAATCCCCTCTACTCTCTCATCCATGTAGTGTGAGCACAAACATGAATTTTGTTTAAAAAATGCGTAATTTCCCTTTGCTTTATTCCTTAGATCCTTGGTTACATGCCCTTAAGTTTTACCCTCAACTTATCCATGGGTCATATCAAAATGCAACATTTTGGTCCCAAAACCTGCTCTTGATATATTCATGAGGTCGACTTATAGCCAGGTATATACAGTAAGCCTAGCTTCCTAATGCATTGGTTCCCACACTTTGGTCCTTTTTTTGGGCTTCGGATCCCAAAAATACCCACCAGCTTGGCCAACAGCCTGAAGTTCTGGGATCTGAATCCAATACATCTGCAGGACCGGTGTTTGGGAACCACTATCCTAATTTGTGATTTCTAAGGTGGAAGGGAATTTATGGTTCATTGGTTTAATCTACCCTGTGGGAAATCCAGACCAAGTCCAGAGAACATTGGGTCCCACCTTCCAAAGCCCTGTCTCATCCTGGTCAAAGAAAGGGAGTCCTCTTGATCTTCAAATTACTCAAAGACCATCTGAGAGTACTTCACTTCCCTGGAGATTAGCAGATGGGGGAAAGGTGGGGGGGGGGGAGCTGTGAGTAAAGGGAATACTCCTGGCATAATCATGTGTAGATTTTCAGATACATCATGCTCATCCAGTACCTATCCTGTGAAGATCCAGGAATTCTCCAGCCACAAACCATTCATGGGGAAGTCCCGGAATAAGTCACAGGATAAGTCCTAGAAGAGTGCAACATTGTCTGAAAATCTTCTCTGTATGAATGAGAGGACTGGGGAGCAAAGTGGACTGCAGGGGGAAGGGGAATCCAACTCTATAAGAGATTATTGCACTAGCTTTGCTGCTGGCATAGACCTGGGATATAACTTTCTTAAGGCGGATTTTATCACATATCTCCCAGGCAGCAGGCAGCCTGTAAGCAACCCAGACTTCTCTGGGCTTGTCCCGCATCTTTTCAAGAATGGGAAAATCCCGTTCTTGAAAGGCTGTGAGAGAAGTCCGGGTTGCATATGGGCTGCCTGCTGCCTAGGCATGGAGGTGTGCGATATCTGCCTTAAAAAAGTTACATTCTATCCTGGAAACAAAGTTAATGTGCTTTATGCAACTTATTTCATTTCCTTGCCTCTGTTCTAATCCTTCCATTATGGCTCATTTGCTAATACTCTTCAACCTAATGTTCCCAATCATGATTTGGAGAACACTAGTGCTAACAGTTGGCCTGATTCAGGAGACACCTGAATAAGCTGAAGAAATTGGCAAACATAGGAGGAAAGCAATTGACAGGGCAGGGAGAGGTTGATTGGAATCCACTAATAAATCACTGGATGATTTGCAGTTGATGAGCAACAATTTCTGATTTCCAGCTATTTAAGAGCAGCAACAAAAAGGTTTCCATTCCATCCTTGGTCCAAACCTACTTAGTTTCAAATATAGGTTTCCTCCAATACTACATTTTCCTCACAGGGGTAATGAACTTTTTGTGACCCAGGGCACAGTGAACTTTATTGAGAACATCCAGCAATGTTTGATTTACCTGGTTTGCTTCTGATCTGAGGAGGCAGGAGGTTTGCCATGGTATTGTAAATGCCAGCATCTGAGATCACGATAGGAGCATAAATTTTCACTTCTCCATCCTGTCCTTTTTGTACACTCACCCCTGGAAAAAATTACTGATCAGTGAGGACAACACTGCAGTACAAATCTAACACACTTCCATGCTCTGATCAGAGTTTCACTCCTTATCAAGAGCCAGATGTATTAACCAAATTACATTTTGAAAATAACTAGGAAATAACAAAGGCCCTTCTCTATCCCTCCCATTGCCCCCGTAACCACCCTAGCACAGCCTTCTATTTCACCTATAGGTATATTCATAATCTGAATAGGACAGTTTCAGCCCTGGATGTTACATATCCTACATCTGTATTTCATTCAGGAGCTCCTACTTACAGCCACTTGACGATACTAAGCAACTTACTCTGCATTTTTTACCACTAGCCAAACTGAGCAATGTAAGAGGAGAGGAGGAATGGAGGAAGAATGGGGAAGAATTTCATTTAAATTTATTTTAGCAAGTACTTTCCAAATTTTATACATTTCTTCTTATTTGGTTGGCAAGAATAGTAGAAATTGAAACTGGCAGATTCACCCACCCAGGTCCAGAACTTGGAGTGTTAACTTTTAGAGGCTGGATCTGAACCCTTTATATTCCAAAATATTGGTACTTAATTAGTATTGCCATTTATTTATTTTTTTCAGAGACTCCTTATCATTAATATAGACGTGGCACGAAAATGCGACAAAATGCGACAAGATGCAGCTGCTAGGTACCTACTGAATTTGCCAAATACAAATGGGGGAGAAGTTCCTTTCAGTCTGTGTTTGACAAATTTTCCCAAGTTCTATCTATCTATCTATCTATCTATCTATCCAGATGAAAAATCCCCCTTTCAAATGAAGTCACCATCAAATTCCATTTACAAACTCACCTATTGCTTTGCCGCTCTCTGAGAGCAAGATCTGATTCACCCGTGCCTTCGTTAGTACAGCACCTCCAGATCTCTCAATGACAGGGATGATGCAGAAAGGGATCTCGCTAGGGCCCCCTTTAGGGTACCACGATCCACGCTGATAATGACGAACCAATATGCTAGTCATGAGGAAACTGGAGTCTTTTGGAGGAACTCCTGAAAATTATTGGAGGAGTGAGAGGAAATAAGAGACTGAATGGATGATTATGATAGTGGAAACAAGAGAAAATCTTATCTAAGAGGATGCCCCAACTGTTTGGAGAATTTCGGTGTGACAGCCAGCATACCCACCAACATTTCACAGATAAAAAAACAGCACACATACAGCCAAACAATATCAGGATGACAAAAGTTATTAAGGGGGAAGAACACAGAAGCTAGGAGAGACTTCAGAATTTTGCTTTTGTCTGAGTCTGCTAGGAAAGGCAAGATTTCACTCCTGCTGTCCTCTTCCTCTAGTGAGTTGAGTTCAAACTAGTTTTGTATTTTGAACTCAGTGTGCAGCAACTAAAGTAAGCCAAGGATGAAGGGAGAACACAGGAGGAGAAAAAAAGTAAGTGGGACAACAGAGGATTCAACAGGACTGTCTCTGCCAAACTGTGGTACTTTGGAAGGTATAGGCCAGTCAGCCATCTGACAGCCAAGTTCTGAATGAAATGGGTAATAAAATAATCAGGTATGCTTTGGTTCACAATATGAATTAAAAGAGCACTATAATAATAAATAAAAACAATTGCAGAAATATACACAGCCCAATGTCCTTGGGGACATTGGTTTGATGGAAAAGCAAAGGAGTATTAGGAAAAGAAATGCCTGGAATCCCAAACAGGAGTATTCCACACTGTAGTGTTTTGTTCCAGCTTCCACTTGTGGAAGTCAAGCATTCTCACATGACTTTCAAAAAAGTTTTGATTGAAAAAGTACACAGAAAAGAATGCACACATTGCTAAAAATGGGAAAGGCTAAAATGTGTATCATTGAAAATATATGCAAAAGATAAATATGCACTATATGATAACAGCAGTCAGAGTGGTTTATGCTCAGAGATGGAAAGAATTCACCACCACAACACAGGAAAACTGACTGTCAAAACTGTATGAATTGGCAGAAATTAGCAGAGTTCTATGTGCTGCAGCAGAATCTCATCTTCATAAAGGAAGAAAGAATAGGGCAAACCTTCTATGGAGCTAGGCAATGAAAAGCTAGATACATAAGAACAGCAATGCTGTAGAAAACAAGCTATCCCAAAGAAATATAGCTAGCCTTTTCCTCACCATAGAAGAAGTAGCTGAAAATGGCTTGCAGGTCCTTGTTTGTGGTCAGTTGTTCTACAATCTTGCTTTGGCTGGAACATGTCAATTTGAAAATGGGGGAGATCCACTGGATGAGGCCCCATCGAATCAGGAATGTAGATAGCCATAAGGGAATCAACTTCAGCATGGCAAGCAAAGGCATATGTCTTGTTGTAATCTTTGAGAGAGAGAATGGGAAAACTTAGTCAAAATATTTAGGGGTAACTGTGCTAGGCCAGTATGGAATAGTATGTAATAGTTATTTGACTACGCCTATGGAGACAAGGGTTCAAATCCCTACTTGGCCATGGAAACCCACAAAGGGTTTCCTTAGGCAAGTCATAGAGCCTTATCACACGAGGGAGATCAAGGGGTTAATCCAAAGATATCCTGGAGAAATTGCAAAATTACACAACACCATTTCACATGACGTCGCAAAAAATCCGCAGTTAAACTAGATTTAAAGGAGGATTGATCCACATCTTTTCAAGTTCGAATCTCTACAGAAAGTGTTAATTGTGAAATCACGCATGAACATTAATTGCGAAATAAAGTTATTTCCACTTTAAATTTTGCTTTAAATTTGCTTTAAATTCGCGAAGGCTTGAGTTTGCTTTAACACAACTTCAATGTCATTTTGACTTCGAAATTGGCCCCTAGTGTGTTAAACTCCATACTCTCTCATCCTCAGAAAGATGCAAAGGTAACCCTCCCAGCAAATATTGCCAAGTCAGAAAGGACTTGAAGGCAAACCACCACAATAACAACAACGTTGTGCTGGCTGTGCAGCGAATGGAGCTGAAATCTTATTACCTGTCTTTTATTGCTCTTTATCTCTAGTCCTCAAATGGCCAATAACCATCTTAACTGACAACATCTCAGACAGAATGTATTCCTGTGACTAACATTATCATTTTTCACTTGTATCATTTTAAACATCTTTGCCTGATAAAGAAGCCAGTGAAGTTTCGAAAGCTTATACAGTACAAAGTTTTGAAAGCTTATACAATGTATTTTATAATGTATGGTTTAATAAAGGTATCACTGCTTCTGGATTTTTGATTTTTTGTACTTTAGTTTTAAAAAAACAACAGTTACATATTTTAGTGAAAACAGCTGTGAATATTTGTTGTTGTTATTTCTTACCCACCTCTCCCTATGGACTGAGGTGGAGATCAACAACAAACTGGACACACAGACCAAATCTACATGGACACTAAAGAACACCATTAGGGCTCTTTAGTGTACGATCAGGGTTAGGGAGGGCGCAGTGTCCGCACCCTCCCTAATCCTAAACCATATGGACGCCTCCATTTAAAAATGGCGGCGTCCATATGGGTGTGCCATGATAGTGTCATAGTGCGCGCAACCTTTAGAAACGCTGCATGCGCCATGACACAATGGTGCCACGGCAGGGCGCCAAGCACGCCCTTCCTGTGGTGCAAAAAGGAGCTCGGAAACCGAGCTCCTTTTTTGCTCCAGGTCCTTGGCGCAGCCTTTAAATGGCCGCGCCAAAAACCCAGGGGGGAAAGGGGCCGTGGCGACAGCCCCTTTCTCCCCTCACCAGCACTGAGGGAAGCAGTGTGTAGTGGGTGCCCAGGGCGCCTGCTGCACCCTGCTTTGAGGCCGCAGGGAAGCGGCAGTTTGCCGCTTCCCTTTGGCCTTCCGAAATGGTGAGATGGGGCCTCTAAGGCTGCCGGTGCGGCAGCTTTGGCCCCATCTCACCGCTTAAAGGGGCGAGAACGGACTGCCCTTTTTGGGTGGTCTGGAAAGCCCCACAATATCTGATAAAAGATCCTACAAAACCAATACATATGAAAAACAATGAGTACACATTTAAAATTCATTGATTTAAAAATTATCTGGGTTGGCCTGTCAGAAGATTTTATACACCTCCAGCTAAATAAATTAGATTAAGCAAGCACCATAGAAGTTCCCTTAAGTTTGGCACGTTGCTAAAACATGTTGTGGGAGTTAAACAGTTTTGTAATAAGTAAACATAACAAAAAATAACAATTTTAAAACCATTATTTTTAAAGTCTCAGTCTTCTAGAGTACACTGGCAGAAAATCAATACAGGCTGAGTCTCCCTTTTCTGAAATGCTTGGGACCTGATGTGTTTTGGATTTTGGATATTTTGTTTTTGGATTGTGGAGTACCTGTATTTGTATCTGCATATACGTACATAGTGAGATATCTTGGAGATAGGTCCCAAGCCTAAATACAAAATTTATTTATATTTCATATTTATCTTATACCCATAGACAGAAGATAATTTTATCCACTATTTTTAAATAATTTTGCGCATGAAACAAAGTTTGTGTATACTGAACCATAAGAAAGCAAAGGTGTCACTATATCAGCCACCCACAAGTTTGTTTGTTTATGTATTTATTTAGGATTTTGGGATTCCAGATAAGGGACACTCAACCTGCATTATAAGTGTGGGTAATACAATACAAATGTGACCAGGTTCTACAAATATAAAATGAAACACTGAAAAGAAATACAGTGTGGCATAGTGGCTTGAGTGTTGAACTGTGATTCTGTAGACCAGAGTTCAAATCCTGGCTCAGCCATGTAACTCCACTGGATGACCATGGGCAAGTCGCATTCTCTCAGCTTCAGAGGATTGCAAGGGCAAACTCCTCTGAAGAAATTTGCTAAGAAAATCCTGATAGGTTTGCCTGAGGGTCTCCATAAGTCAGAAACGACTTGACGGCACACAACAAGAACACATAATCAGATACCCTCTTCCAAGGAACAATGCTTACAGTGGTCTTCGGATCCAACAGAACTGAAGTGTCCCAAATAATTAAAAGTACACAGCCTTCACTCTCACCTTTGATAGTCTCATGAACTCTTCGATGGCCTTTCTCTCTCCTGGAAACTGTCTCTCCAAATGCTTCACAAAGGCTTCCTTGCCAGAATAGAGTTCATACTCCTTGTCTCCCAAGGTGATAATATCATAGGGATCCTCTAACCGAACCCACTCTAGGTGCCCATCCGTCAGCTGGTCAATGATCATTCGTGCAATACTCCTCTCATCCACTTCTCCCACATAGTGGATGCCTAAGAAGAATGAGAATACAGGGACAGGAAAAAAAAAGAGTATTTCTTTGAGAGGGCACAACAGGTTAAGTGGACTGATATGTATGTATGTATGTATGTATGTATGTATCTTGCTCTTTTCCCAGAACTGGGACTCAGGGCACTTCACAAATTAAAAAAACAGTGCAACTAAAAAAAGATGGGAAAAGTACATAAAAGGAATTAAATTATTACTATATTAAAACAGATAGTTATTAAAAGAATAAAACATATTTTGAGATATATCTTTTTAAAAAAACTTACTTATTTCTTTCCTTTTTTCTTTTAACCAAATGGTCTGTTAACACACCTGCAAACTCTTCTCATGCAGCTAAAGGTAAATAATATTTTTTAAAAGGCTTGTGTTACTGTATACACCAAGTATTATTGGCTGCAGTTCTAGACCATCAGTCATTTGGATTCCATCCAGGAATATAAGAGTCAGTGAGCCAGCATGGTGTAGTGGTTTAAGTTTGTATTTGAATCTGCAAAAATAACATTATTCAAAGCTTCTGCAAGTCCTGCTGTGAGTGAACCTAGTGTGGCAGCTGGTTGGTTCTCCTCCATCTGTGAGGTGAGGTATTCCATATCAAATTTATTTCTTACCAACGTCAAATTCAAAGCCTTTCTTATTGTAGGTGTGACAACATCCTCCAGCTTTGCTGTGCTGCTCCAGCACCAACACTCGTTTTCCTGTCTTTGCCAAAACTGCTGCCACAGATAGGCCTCCAATGCCACTTCCAATAACAATCGCATCTAAGTTGGAAGGTACTTTATCCTTCGAGAAAGCTGAGGACAAGAGGGAAAGAGAGTTAGGCACACACAAGTGATTTTTTTGTGTAGGAGGAAAACCAATGGTTCATCAAGAATGAGTAATGAGGCACTCAAAGCAGGCAAAAGGAAACAATTTAGAATTTCAAAAACTATGGTGTCATAATTCCTGGGGGGAAATTTGCAATCCATTTCAATCCTCAGGTATTATTAACTTCACAGGTTGGCAAAGTGCACCCTTCAGGACACAGGTAGCCCTCTAGGGCCAGGATGAATTGAGTTAAGAGTTTTTGAAGTTAGCAATCTCAATAAATAATCCTCCCATCCCATTTCTAAATAATAATAATAATAATAATAATAATAATAATAATAATTGCTGTTGTTGTTGTCTATTAAATCCAGAGGACCTTAGAAAGTTGTAGAAACACTTGAAATCCATGTTAACTAAAGACCAGGAAAATAAAGGAGGCATTTAGAACATAATTTCAGACAACTTTCTCACATACTTTAGAAAAATAAATTTTGACCTAAATCCAGTTACTATTATCGACTAGGGTACAACTGTCATTTCACTGATCTAACTGATCTCACTAGTTGGTCCACAAATAGCTCTTTGCAGCTGAACTTCTAATATCTGCAGTTTTCCTCCTCCAAGAAGTTCAAGGATGCATGTACAAACCCCTCCTCTCACCTCTTTTATTATCGTAGTTAATAAACTTATGAAGCCGATTAGATTGACAAAAATTAACTGGATCAAAATTTACAAGGAAAACTTTCATGACTCAATGTGGAATCTAATTAAGTTATTCCCAATCCTTGTGGAACATTCTAGTTCATTTTAACCAGCATCCTGAGCTGGCCTAGCAAGTAATGGCATTATCTTGGGACATGAAGGAGAGAGAAGCAAATCTGAGGAATGCTGGAAAGTGAGGCTTGGCAGGAGACAGATGGACTCATCATCAGTCATCTTGTAGCATTGGAGAGTGTAAGAGAGTGTAATATACAAAATAAGGCATCTAAAACAGCCACTCTTTGCCAACAATACAGTCAGTATTCTGGGAGTGTAGCCATATATGATAACAGCTTAAGTGTACCCTGAAAGTTATTAGGGCTCCATTTCCACTGGTATTTAAAGCAGATTATCCAAGTTTTTGCAGCAATGTATTTTTTAACGTTTCCACTTGAGGGCGCATTCACTCCTGGTTCCATGTTCCTCGTTTCCATTAGGATTCACTGTCAAGGTCTAACAATTCGCATTACATTGTATTAATCTGAATTCATGCAGTGTGACTGCAAGCTAATTGCCACCACATTTCCAGCACATCTTTTGGGAAAATCCGGGCCAGATCAGAGGCAAATCAATGGAAGCATTTTATTTTGACTGGGAGGGCTAATGTGAAAGGGGCTGACCAGGGGGTGTATCCTTCTTTTCTCCTTCCTTGTTCTCCCACCGCCATTTTCAGCCTTTCTGCAGAGAATCACTGAACAATGAAGGCATCTCTCTGTTTTTAATTTCTTGAAATCGTAATGACTCTCTCCACTCAGGACAGCTTCCTCTTGGACTGCATCCCCCAGAATCCCCTGGTCAGGATGGCCCTAAAGAGGGGATTCTGGGTTTTGCATTCGCCCCTGAAGAGGAGGCATTGCTCATCCACTCAGAGGGGCTTCCTCTCGGACTGCATCCCCCAGAATCCCCTGGTCAGAATGGCTCTAAAGAGAGCAGTCTGGGTGTTGCATTCATCCCTGTAAAGGAGGCATTGCTCATCCACGCAGAGCAGAGCCTGCACCAACTGTGGGGATCTGGGAACCATGATGCTCTCAGAGGAGATCTGATGCTTTCACCACGCAGACCAAAAAAGGAAAAAAAAAATGACTGGAAAAAGAGAGCAATGGGTTGCCGAAAACTCACTGTGGAAAATGATTGGCTGGACGCATCGGAAATACCCTTTTTAAAATTGTAGTGGAAACGGGAAGAATACACACCCCACTTTAAAATAAAGCTGGACAATACACATCACAGTGACATAAAATAGCTTTTGCGAGAGATTGACAGCTCGCTTAAAAAAAACTGGGGAAAACGGTTTTGGGACATCATTGGAAATGATGGACTACATAATGCAGGAAAAGATAATGCGAGTGAAGGGTAATGGAAACGATTAGGGGTAAATTTAATGCGGAGTACTTCATTACTCCTTTTAAATGGAAACGAAGAGGAAAATTGAATTTGCATGCGAATTAGTCACTGTGTTGGATCGCATCAAATAAAATCTGCATCAAAATGACAAGTGGAAATGGGGCCTACATGTTTCTTTCCAAAAGGCCTACAAGATTGTGGTAGCTGAAGCTCTTATCAGTACAGAAAGAATCTTGTCTAATAAATAAATTGTTTGTCTCAAACAGAGATTGCCCTATGGCTTCTACAAACAGTATTATCTATATCTTACTATAAGGGTGGAGAATGTACAGCACCCAAGATCTTTTATTGCTTCTGCCCTGAAAAACCTGCCTAACCCAGCAGTCCCATCACCACTTCCCACTCTCTGTCTCATTTGAGGAGCAATAGGGTGAGCTGGGAGAATGAAAAGCAATGCTAGGTGCACAAAACAGACATTGAACCTTGTTGTTGTTGTTGTTAACTGCCGTGGAGTTGACTTTGACTTATAGTGACCCTATGAATGATTGTCCTCCAAGTCATCCTGTCTTGCAAACTCAGGACTGAGACTTGCTTGAGTCTATCCATCTGGAATGCAGGCCTCCTTTTTTCCTACTGCCTTTTACCTTACCAGGCATTACTGTCTATTATTATTATTATCATTATTAACCTTTATTTATATAGCACTGTAAATCTTTTCTAGGCAGTTGTGTCTTTTTATGATGTGGCCAAAGAACAACAATATCAGTTTAGTTTTTTGTGGGTTTTTTGGGCTTTGTGGCCATGTTCTAGAAGAGTTTTTTCCTGACATTTCACCAGCATCTCTGGCTGGCATCTTCAGAGAAGATGCCAGCTACAGATGCTGGCGAAATGCCAGGAAGAAACATTTCTAGAACATGGCCACATAGCCCGAAAAACCCACAAAAAAATATGGATGCCGTCCATGAAAGCTTAAGCACTCCCTAAGCGGTTTACAATGTGTAAACTAATTGCCCCCAACAAGCTGGGTACTCATTTCAACAACCTTAGAAGGATGCAAGCCTGGGCCCTTGGCTGGTATTGAACTCACAACCTTATAGTTTGCAGATGAGTGGCTATAGTACAGGCATTTAACCACTGTGCCACCAGGGCTCTTGTAGCAGCCCTACCACACCCTGAAGGTCTTTCTGGGTTCGGGGGAGGATGCTTTTAGGTTCCAGCATGGTTGCTCAAGAAGCAGCCACACTGGGCCCTGACTGGAGGACTCACTGCCATTCACTGGCCCTTTACTGGCTGGTGGAGAACTGGCAGGGCTAGTGGAGCAACAATAGCTGCAGTGCTGCCCTGTTTGTCATCCTTCAGTGCTGTGTGAACATATAAGAACATATACCCTGTTTCCCTGAAAATAAGACATCCTCAGAAAATAAGACATAGTAGAGGTTTTGCTGAATTGCTAAATATAAGTCCTCTCCCAAAAGTAAGGCCTAGCAAAGTTTTTGTATATAAATATATATACAGTATATAATAAATGTTCTTTTTTTTCTTTTCTTTTTTTTTTTGTTCAATAATACATGTGAATTCTTCTTGAAGGAAAAATAAGACATCCTCTGAAAATAAGACCTAGCGCATCTTTGGGAGCAAAAATTAATATAAGACACTGTCTTATTTTCAGGGAAACAGTAGCTGAACACTTCTCCACTGTCACTGCCCTCTGGTCTCCAATGGGAACTAAATGGCTGTGTGGAAGCAGGGGGACAGCTAAAAGGTAGGTTTGGAGGTGAAGGAGGAAACATTGTGTGGTTCCACCTGGAGTAACTTTACACTCCATCATCCCACCTCAGGATGTGTTAACTTTAAAAGGCCTCTTTCAACCTGGCTAACCTACTATTGTCTACAGGAGTGTGATCACATACTCATTTTTCTTTTCTTCGCCCTAGATGTTGTTTGTGTTGTTACCTATTAAATTGAGAGGACCTTAGAAAGTTGTAGAAACATTTGAAAGCCATGTTTCAAAGGGGTTTGCCATTTTAATCTTTTCTAAGTAGACTTCAATGGGGCTTACTTTTGAGGAGCTATGTATAGGAATTGCATGGCATGTATGCAGACCTATACATACTTACCTGGGAATAAGTTCCTTTGATCTCAGTGAGGCTTACGTCTGTGAAGGTATGCAAAAGATTGCACTATTAAAGAATGAATTCGAAGTATCGTTCAATGTATGAGATAGAGGAGTGGTCCCCAAACTGTGCCCTTTAAGAGATTTTGGACTTCAGCTCCCAGAAGCCTCAGCCATGTTGGCCAATAGTCTGGGATTCTGGGAAATGAAATCCAAAATCCCTTAAAGAGCACAGTTTGGGGACCACTGAGATCCTGACACTGAGAACATTGAAAGCTGCTATATAGTGGTGGTTGCACAAACACAAGTCCTAAAATTTTGAAATAAAACAGGTGCTTGATAAAAGCCCTACATTAACCTGAAGGGAATACAGTTATAAACACTGAGCTTTATCAGTCAGGCTGTTTGCTTTTGTGGCACACCCTCCTCCATCCATTGCTAAAAATCAGGCAAAGTACATTCATACTGCCATATACTTCAAAGGTCACTATGGGGCAGTATAGACCACAATCTTGTAAAATTTTGAAATAAAACAGGTGCTTGATCAAAGCCCTACATTAACCCGAAGGGAATACACTTATAAACACTCAGCTTTATCAGTCAGGCTGTTTGCTTTTGTGGCACACCCTCCTCCATCCATTGCTAAAAATCAGGCAAAGTACATTCATACTGCCATATACTTCAAAGGTCACTATGGGGCAGTATAGACCACAATCTTGTAAAATTTTGAAATAAAACAGGTGCTTGATCAAAGCCCTACATTAACCCGAAGGGAATACACTTATAAACACTCAGCTTTATCAGTCAGGCTGTTTGCTTTTGTGGCACACCCTCCTCCATCCATTGCTAAAAATCAGGCAAAGTACATTCATACTGCCATATACTTCAAAGGTCACTATGGGGCAGTACAGACCCAAAAGGGGCAGTCTGTACTTGTCCAAAGAAGTGCCAGGATGGGGCCAGAGCTGCCTCGCTGGCAGTCCCAGAGGCCCCATCCTGCTGCTTCTCCGCGGCCTGAAAGCGGGGTGCAGCGGGCGCCCTGGCATCCTGCTGCACCCTGCTATCCCCAGCGCTGATGAGGGGAGAAAGTGGCAACCAGACTTCACATAGGGTCTTCTTGGCAACAGTTATTCAGAGCCTTCCACTGAGACTGAGAGAGTATAATTTGCTCAAGATCCCCCAGTGGGATTCCATGGATGAGCAGGGATTCCAACCCTCAGACCAGTATATCCTGCTGGGTTTCCAAATACATCTTTGGACTACAGCTTCCATAATCCTTTGGCCATCATGGCCAAGTACAGGCCAAAAAAATAACTCTTCCAAGCTCTGCAGAATAAGCAGTAGTAAGCCAAACAGACAGCCCAGACAAATAGTCTCTTATCTGGTGATGCAAGACAGCTTTTTCTGTTGGTTGTAAAATCTGCTCACTGAAAGCCAAATAGAGAAAATGTCAAGCTGTACATATGGCATACATTCAAATGATTGCCAGTAGAACAAAGGTTTCAGAGATTACTAGCCGTCTTGTGATGGGGGTGTCAAAGCACTGTAAAACACAGGACAGGCCTTCACAGTGTTCCAAGACCAAGAGGCCTTAGGTTTGGAAATCATAAAAATGACAACCCAAGAAAACAAAACAGAAATACATCCCTCGCAATCTAAATCTGAAATTATTTTTTTCTTAACAAACAGTTATCTAGCTTTTTCCCCCTCTGCAATCATTCTAACTGAAGAGGGGGAAAATATCTAACTTCACTGCTGTGTCAGAGCTGACATTTATTTGGTGTTTTGTTCCTTACCCAACTGCATTTATTCATTTAAATTTGCAGCTCTGAACTGAGTGTGCACCACATTCTGGTCAACCAACAACAACAACAACGGTTAACAACTCCCAGAATTTCCCAGCAAGTGCTGGTCAGCTGGAGTTGGAATCTAAAAAACAAATCCAAAATCCTTTCCAAGCTCCACTGATGGGGATGTGCATTAAAATAAGCTGCAAACAAGCTTTCCTCTGGTGCTCAGGAGAAGGGGGGAAATCTTGGGGTAAGAGGGAAGAGTCTCAGGGTGAGAGCAGTGTCTTGAAAAGTCTGAGGGCTCATTAATGTTTACTGTTATCACATTTTTTAAAATCAGTGTATTTTGTGTTTGGATTTAAGATAACATAGATCAGCATTAAGAATTTAATGGATAGCAAATTTGATTTATCTAACTTTTGAAGATCGGTAACAGAATTATACTAATATATAAACTATGTGTGAAAGGGATCTAGGAGTCCAAGTAGACCACAAGTTGAACATGAGTCAACAGTGTGATGCAGCAGCTAAAAAGGCCAATGCAATTTTAGGCTGCATCAATAGAAGTATCGTGTCTAGATCAAGGGAAGTAATAGTGCCACTCTATTCTGCCTTGGTCAGGCCCCACCTGGAATACTGTGTCCAGTTCTGGGCACCACAATTCAGGATATGGAGAAACTGGAGTGGGTCCAAAGGAGGGCGACTAAAATGGTGAAGGTCTGGAAACCATGCCCTATGAGGAATGACTTAGGGAGCTGGTGATGTTTAGCCTGGAGAACAGAAGGTTAAGAGGTGATATGATAGCCCTGTTTAAATACTTGAAGGGATGTCACATTGAGGAGGGAGCAAGCCTGTTTTCTGCTGTTCCAGAGAACAGGACCCGGAACAATGGATGCAAGCTCCAGGAAAAGAAATTCCACCTCAACATTAGGAGGAACTTTCTGACAGTAAGGGCTGTTCGACAGTGGAACACCCTCCCTCGGAGTGTAGTGGAGTCTCCTTCTTTGGAGGTCTTTAAGCAGAGGCTGGATGGCCATTTGTCAGGTATGCTTTGATTGGGAATTCCTGCATGGCAAGGGGTTGGACTGGATGGCCCTTGTGGTCTCTTCCAACTCTGTGATTCTATGATTCTATGATTCAAATGTCTGTGTGTGTGTGTGTGTGTGTGTGTGTAGAGGAGAGGAGGTGTGCCTGCTTATTGACATCTCCCTGACTTATTAAACTGCTGGCCATTTTTGTGGGGACTGTGTTGTTAACATAGGTGAGAAGGAGATGATGGTGATCAGCGAGCAGTTATCAAAGTCCTAAAGAGTAGAGGAGGATATGGAAACAGTAGCTATCAAAATATACAAAGCAAGGTCCAGAACATATTGCAGAAGTTATCCAGTTCAAGACCACTTTAACTGTCATGGCTCAGTACCATAGAATCCTGTGAATTGTAGTTTATTCTGGCACCAGAGCTCTCTGACAAAGAAGGCTAAAAGCTTCACAAAACTACAGTTCCTAGAATTCCCTAACATTGAACAAGAGCAATTAAAGCGGTCTCAAACTGGATTATTTCTGCAGTGTGGATTAGATCCTAGGGAGGGAGGTACAGAAACAATAGTGTGTTGGTTGTCCCCAAACTATTTCCCAGTCCAAATACCCTGGATATCCAAAGCTACAATTCTGAGGTTTGAAAACGTTGCTGTTTAATGACAGATCAGTGAATGGGAACACAGTTGCCATTCAGAGCTTGATCTTGGTTGAGCATTTTAACTGGTTTAACTGGGGTAGAAGGGTTACTATCTCAGAGCTCTGCCCTCTGGAGTTCTCTGTACCCATCAGGTAAGACTTGGTGAATAGAGTTTCAGTGGTCTACCTGGACTCCATTCCCCTTGCTAAGTGTCCTATCCCTCAGTCTGCAAGGCGTGAACACCTGTATTTGAAAGTGTGTGGACATGACAATTTAGGGATTGTGTTGGTGTACCACTAGTACAACAACAGTCTCCCTTCCAGAGCTAGCCAGAGTGGTCTTGTGGGTGCTGTTGGATTCCCCTCGGCTTATGGTACTGGGGAACTTCAATTTCTGACCCTGTCAGAAATGGCTCAGGACTATATGGCTCTCATGACAACTACAGGCCTGACCTAAATGGTACCTGGCCCTATCCATGCTACTGGGCACATTCTAGATTTTGTTTTCTGTACTGGATAAAATAAAGGTGATCTGAGAATGGAGGTACTTTTGGCCATTCTGTTGTCTTGGACAGATCGCTATTGTGATCTGAGGAAGGAGCAGCTAAAGTGACAAAGCTGGGGGGGGGGTGCTCACCCCTTCTCACCCCACATCTGTAGGAGAGCCCAACCATGTGTCACTCTTCCTCTGAGGTGTCACCCAGTGTAGGTCGCACCCCTTAGTGATGCTACTGCTCTGCCTGACAGGCTGTGTAGGCAAGACTGATTCTTCCCACAAAACATACCAAACCAAATTTGCCTTTCTTGTTTACTCACCCTAGGAAAGCCTATTGTTGTTACTGTTGAAAATATTGCAACAGTACATGGGTGCCTTACAGAGTAAAAGAGGGACAGATAAGATGCTCAGAACAGAAGCAGCAGAAGGGCAGGGAACTGGTGGCAGCTATAAATATGAACATGGAACGGTCCTGTGCCACTTTAAAGACTTAACACATTTTGGATGGCCGAAGCTTTTGAAGATTATGATCCTAGAGGAACACAGATGCCTGTATGGAAATTGTTCCAAGAGGTAAACAGCAGAAGGATGTGCAGTTATTCCAATGACAAAGGCCCATGCTCAATTTGTTGTTATTGTTGGGTGCCTCCAAATCATTTTATACTTATGGTGACCCTCAGGTGAGCCTATCCTGGAATTTTCTTAAGATTTGTTCACAGGAGGTTTGCCATTGTCCTCCTCTGAGGCTGAGAGCATGTGACCTGCCCAAGGTTACCCAGTGGGATTCATAGACAAACTGGGAATCAAACTCTAGTTTCCAGAGTCACAGTCCAATACAGGTTTAACAGCAGTAAGACCATTTTTTATGGTTGGGCAGGCTCAGTGCAGTTTGAGTGCTGGACTAGGACTCCGGAAGAGCTGAGTTCAGATCCCTGTTCAGTGCTGGAAACCCACTGGGTGACCTCGGACAAGTTACACTGAGACAGTGTACAGCTGCAGAGGAGAAAGGCAAATCCTCCACTGAACAAATCTTGCCAAGAAAACCCTATGATAACACTGCAGCAATTTTAAACGTCAGTTGAGAATTTAGAAATGCACTTTAGGCATCCAAAACAAGGGGCAAGCAAAGTTACCAAGGGAATGCAAAGACAACAAATGTAATAGTGTCTCACTTCAATGGTAGAAATGTGGGGACTGGAAGAGAATGTCATGGACTGGGCACAATTTGTACTTAGAAGGCAAAGTCCTCCTTCCCAGTCTCCAAAACCTCTAGCTATACTGCTTCTGTAAGTTGAATTTAACCTTAAGGCACAGATCAACAGCAACACTCTCTCTACATCTACACCACCACCACTACCACCCCCGGTTTCTTGGCCTTAAAAGTCAAAGCCCAGAAGGGAGCACACAGCTGATAAAATGTGGAGTCAAAGGCTTTCATGGATGGCATCCATAGTTTTTTGTGGGGTTTTTGGGCTATGTGGCCATGTTCTAGAAGAGTTTCTTCCTGATTTTTCACCAGTATCTGTAGCTGGCATCTTCAGAGATGGTATAATGTTCAAGACAGGGAGCACATCACACATGTCTGACTGTATTTAATAAGTTTAAGGGCAATTGCATGCTCCAGTCTAAACCAAATTATTTCCATTCTATTTCCAGTCTCACTTACCTTTCTTGAGGATCTTTTTCCGAGCTTCCACATCAGTGACGATTGGCTTTGGCGAGTGCAAAATTAGCTGGTGAAAGGGGTTCTGCCCAACACCATGGATGAAATAAAAGTATACAAGGCCAAAAATGGCAAGGGTGAAGAGCAGCAACAGCACGAGCAGGACCAACAGAAACGATGGCATGATTGTCAGATGCTCTATAGGCAAGAGTGAAAGAAGAACAGATGGGAACTTCTGTGCTCACCACCTTGCAAAGCCTGAGCAAACATGTCCCATTATATACTATGTAACACCAGCAGGGCACCAGGCCGACTAGGAGAAAAGTGACTTACGTAATTCCCTTAATTTTTGAAATGCACAGCTTTGTGTCAAAACAATTCCCAAGGACAAGGATCTTAGTCTAGGAGAGAAAAGGAAGGTGTTGCAAAAGACACGCATGGATGGCATGACCACGGTCAGAGTCTCCAAGATGGTGACCCCAACCCAGTGTGCCACCTTTGGCTTCACTTGGTCTGAAGCCAGAGAACAGGGTGGGGAGGGAGGAAGGGAGAGAAGAGAGATTTACAGTTCCCCCCTTCTCAAGAATGAACCCAAATGGTTCTCAGCAATGGCTCCTCTTCATCCTGGAGAGAAGTGACCATGGGGGTGCCATAGGGTTATGTCCTGGGCCCAGTGCTATTCAAAATCTTTATCAATGACTTGGATGAAGGAATAGAGGGCATGCTTATCAAATCTGCAGATGACACCAAATTAGGACAAGTAGCTAATACCCTAGAGGACAGGATCAAATTTCAAAATAGATTAGAAAGCTGGGCTAAAACTAACAAAATAAACTTTTGAAGTTCATTTTGTTACTTTTAGCCCAGCTTTCTAATCTATTAAGGTCATTTTGAATTTTGGGTAGGAAAAATGAAATGCACAGATATAGGATGGGGGACACCTGGCTTAATGAGACTACGTGTGAAAGGGATCTAGGAATCCTAGTAGACCACAAGTTGAACATGAGTCAACAGTGTGATATGGCAGCTAAAAAGGCCAAAGCTGTTTTAGGCTGCATCAATAGAAGTCTAGTGTCTACATCAAGGGAAGTAATAGTGCCACTCTATTCTGCCTCAGTCAGGCCCCATCTGGAATACTGTGTCCAGTTCTGGGCACCACAATTCAAAAAGGATGTTGGCAAATTGCAGCGTCTCCAGAGGAGAGCCACCAAAATGGTGAAGGGTCTGGAAACCATCACTTATGAGGAAAGACTTAGGGAGCTGTGTATGTTAAGTCTGGAGAAGAGACAATTGAGGGGTGATAAAATAGCCATGTTTACATATTGGAAGGGGTGTCACACTGAAGATGGAGCAAGCTTGTTTTCTGCTGCTCCAGAGACTAGAACACAGAACAAGGGATGCAAGCTAGAGTAAAAGAGATTCTACCTTAACATTAGGAGGAACTACCTGACAGTAAAAGCTGTTTGACAGTGTAACACACTAATATAATATTATTTATTTATACCCGCTCTTCAGCCAAAAGGCTAGTGGTGGTCTTTAAACAGAGGCTGTATGGCCATCTGTCAGGGGCGCTTTGATTGTGAGTTCCTGCATGGCAGGGGGTTGGACTGGATGGCCTTTGTGGTCTCTTCCAACTCTATGAGTCTATGATGCTATGAAAGAAAGAAATAAACCTAACTTTTTCAAGCTCTGAACAGAGTACAAGAGAGCTCCCAACCAAAGCACAACTGTGAACACTGAGCAGGAAAGAGGTCGAGGAAGTCGGGAAGGGGGGGTCCTTCGGGGCATAGTGTGGCATGTGTTGTTTTTTAAAAAGAAAACTTTGGTAGATCCTGCTTTCCTGTTCAGGATCTCAAGGCCATGGGTACTCATGGGTGCAGTAGGGAAAAAACTGCCCTGGCATGCAGAGATCTGTGGGATCCGTGCATGCCATGAGGAAACATTATGCCCACAGATCTATGCATACCAGGGCAGTTCCCCCCCCCCACACACACTGCTCCATGAGTCTTCTCACCCATTTACCCACGATCCTGAGATCCTGCACAGGCGGTCAGGATCTGCCAAGGTTTTTTTTTTTAAAAAAACCAACACATTGTGCCCCCTCCCAAAGGACTCCCTCCCCACCTTCCCTGACCACTGTCCCAGTGGGAAAAAGAGAACTCACCAGCAGAAGTGGAAAACAGCTGCCAGTGATTTAAAGGGACCACTTTGATAGTGTGGGAAATTTTAAAGTACCAGAAGCCCCATGGAACCGAGACAAGCTGAGAGGAGAAAGGGGGGCAGTTTGGCAGGAGTTTTGGGGTAAGTGCCAGTCCTCTGCCCAAGGGCCCTCCCTCCCGGCTGCCTGAATTTCAAAATTTGGTCGTTCACATTTGGGGCAAACTGTGACTTTTGAAAAGATTCACTATCCCCCCCCCCCAAAGAAAAAACATGATGCAGGTCAAGAGAGCTTGTGCCAGTTCACCCCAATTCAAACCGATACACTCAGGGGTGAAATCGGTTTGAGTGTGAACAAGGCACTTTTAACCCGGTTTGCAAACCAGGTTAAATGAGAGTGTGAATGAGCACTATATTATACAATATTCACAACAGAGTTCTGTATATTATATAACATAGTATATACTATGTTGTATAATATACTGTGTTATATTGTGTAAGCGTTTCATGTTTTGTATAACGTTTTGCATTACAAATGACAAAAGTAAAAAATAGTTTTTAAAAAAGAATTCCATAGCATAGAGCCATGGCAGTTAAAGCAGTGTCAAACCGGATTATTTCTGCAGTGGGAATGCAGCCATTGTTGTCAGTGAACGTGACAGAGAAGGCTGATTTTTTTTTTAACAAAAGTGGGCCACAACTGGACAGAATTTATGGTCCTCTCTTCTCCCACCCCTGCAACATGCACAAATCACAATCACAACTTACCCCGGCTTTCCTAGCAATCTCTGCCGCGGCCTTGAACCTTTTGACTGAATTGGGTGAGAGTGTGACACAATTCACATGATGAATACAAACTTAGCAGGAAGGAGCTTGCCTGACTTTTAGAGCCAATGAAGAGACAGTAGGCCAGAGGGCTTCTGTTGAGCATTAACACTTTCCATGCTTGCCAGTTCTGTGTTGCATAAGCTAGAGAAATTCAAAGTGGTTCTCTCTCTTTCTCTCTGTGTGTGTTTATGCAAATACATGTTGAGTCTCCCCGATCTGAAATGCATGGGATCATAAGTCTTTGGGATTTTTGGATTGTTTTCCCCCAGATTTCTTTTCTTTTCTTTTTTTTCTTTTTTCTTTTTTTTTCTTTTTTTGCATCTTTGTTGTTGTTATGTGGTTTTAAGTTTTTGTAACTGTACTTGGACTTTGTAGATTTTACTTGTGGAATCCCACCTCGATCCATGGGGAGAGGCGGGAAATATAAATATTATATTATTATTATCATCATCATCATCATCATCATTATTATTAAAGTCTTTCCCCACTTATGGAAAGCATAAGCTAAACCAATCATGGGGGTTTTCCTGGCAAGTTTCTTCAGAGGGGGTTTGCCATGGCCATCCTCTGAGGCTGAGAGAGTGTCACCCGGTGTGTTTCCATGTCTGAGCTGGGATTCAAACCATGGTCTCCAGAGTCATAGTCCAGCACTCAAACCACTACACCATACTATCTTGGAGATGACATGAAATTAATATATGTTAGTATGTATGTAACTTTTGCTCATAATATTTTTAATAATTTAGTGCATGAAACATAGTTTGTGAACACCGACCCGTCATGTCAACCACTTGTGGAAAAAAGTTTGGGATTTTGAAGTAGTTGAGATTTCACAGGTTTTGCATCATTCTTTTTGAATCACCCTGTACAGTATGTGTTTTCAAGTCCCCTATCGACTTATTGAAACCCCACAAATTTCATTGGGTTTTCTTAGCAAGGAATACTCAGAGGTGGTTATTTCCAGTTCCTTCTTCTGAACTACAGCCTACAGCATGAGAAAACAAAGGGAAAAAGCACCATAAAATCCTTGGAGATGAGCAGTATACTCCGATGTTATTGTATTATTGTAATATATATATATAAAGTTTCTATGCTGGTTAAACTGTTATTTATAAACAACAGCTTAACAAACATAAAAAAATAATATTTTGTTGTAACAATGACACCAGAGTATACCTCTCATCTCCAAGCATATAGCCTAGAGCATCTGGTATTTGTTGGTGGTCTCCCATCCTAGTACTAACCAGGGCTGCTTAGCTTCCAAGATCCAATGGGATCTGGGATCTTTGGTTTACTCTTAAATCTGAGTGGAAAATAGGAATGGGACATGGGTGTCAAATGATGGGAAACAGGAATGGGAGAGCCATTGATGGGAGTCAGATGGGCTCAGAATCATGAAAGAATCAATAACACTCTGGTGATTTCTAGCTGCTGATAGTGGCCCTGGTGCAATTGCTCCTGCAAGGGTTGCCAGGTGTCCCATATAGGCCTTGCAGGTGTTTCCTATAATAATATAATTACTATATTATTTTATTATTATGTCCCCTATTTACAGCTGCCAGGTTTTCAAAATAGCAGTCAGGGACAGTAGGAATCCACTATACACAGGACTGACAGTTGTTGTGTGCCTTAAAGCCATTTTCCAACTTATGGTGACCCTAAGGCAAACCTATCAAGGGTGTTCTTGGTGAAATTTGTTCCAAGGAGGTTTGCTATTGCCTTTCCCTGAGGCTGAGAGAGTGTGATGTACCGAGGGCCACCCAGTGGGTTTCCATGGCCTAACTGGGAACTGAACCCTGGCCTCCAGAACCATATTCCAAAGCTCAAACCGCTGACAGTTAGGAAGCAGCTATCAACATGTGTGTGTTCTAGCTAAATACCAAAGAAAAATACTTATTTCAGTTACTTGAGCCATGTGTTTCACTAAGAATGTATTGCTCATCTTCCTGAATGACACAATGCATATATTTCAGTCTTTATGAAGGTTGTTGTTGTGTGCCTTCAAGTACTTTCTGAGTTATGGTGACCCTAAGGTGACCCTATAATGTGATATTTTGGGCAAGATTTGTTCAGAAGCAGTTTGCTCTTGCCTTCCTCTAAGGCTGAGAGGGTGTGACTAGCTCAAGGTAATCTAATACGTTTCCATGGCTGGGCAGGGATTTAAATCCTGGTCTCCCAGTATCCTAGTCCACTCAAACCACCAAACAAATGGCTCACACTTTGAATAGCCCTCTAAATAGGAGATATTCCTTAAAATAAGATACACCTGTCATCTTTATAAGCAATAAGCTACTCAACTCTCACATAAGGGGTATATTTTATAATAAGGGACACTTGGCAATCCTGGAAAGCTTTACCTTTTACAGTTGGCCTTCTGTATACACAGATTGGTTTTAATCCACAGATTCAACCATCTACAGCTTGAAAATACTAAAAAATTAATAATACAAATTCCAAAATAAGATCTTGTTTTTGCCAATTTTTATAAGGGACAACAGTTCACTATGCCATTGTAGTTAATGGGACTTGAGCCCCCATGGATTTTGGTGTCTATGAGGGGTCCTGGCACCAAACCCCAGCAGACATATGGTGTGGGCACCATATGATTTACACATGTGGACAATATGTTAATGCTAGAGAGAAACATGTTGCTAAGGCTTCATCTGCACTGCAGAAATAATCCAGTTTGACACCACCTTAACTGCCATTGTTCCATGCTATGGAATTCTGGGGTTTGTAGTTTTGTGAGATATTTGGCCTTTTTTTGCAGAGAGCTTTAGTGCCACAGCAAATTATAATTCCTAGGATTCCACAGCATTGAGTCATGGCAGTTAAAGTGGGCTCAAGTAGGATTATTTTTGCAGTGCAGATGCAGCCAAAGTTAATTGAAATCAATACTTTCATATTTAGGTAGAGCATAAACTTTGGCAATAGCTTCTTCCAGCTTGTCAAGACTTTTGACTGTTCCTTTTTGCTGTTTTGGAAACATGGCCACATGTTAGCTTCAGTTGAAAGAGGTCATAGGGTGGACAAAGTTTTTTCTTTTGCTCTGAATCAGGATGAGCCTCTCAAGATAACCAGAAGCTTCCTAGATAGAGGAGTGCTGCTTGCTGTTGCAATCTGGTGAGCAGTGCAAGATGGGAATGAAGGGGTTTGAAGATAGAAGCAGTCCACATTTTCTTGCTGCCTAAGGCATTTGGGAGAAGCCCACTCCTCTACCCCCAAGATGACTGCTACTCCTGCACAAGGCTTATAATACTAATACTACTATTACTAATAATATTTCTTACCCACCTCTCCATATGGATCAAGGACAGGTAACAACAACAATTAACAAACATCAATTGAAACACATCAGTTAAAATACACATGAAAAGATCAAAAAGATATACACGTATTAAAACAATCTACATTTAAAATCCATCATTTAAAATTCACAATTTAAAAATCATCATAGAATCATAGAGTTGGAAGAGACCCCAAGGGTCATCCAGTCCAACCCCCTGCTATGCAGGAACTCTGAAATCAAAGCATACCTGACAGATGGCCGACTAGCCTTTGTTTAAATACTTCCAAAGAGGGGGACTCTACCACTCTTTGAGGGAGTGTGTTCCACTGTCAAACAGCCCTTACTGTTAGGAAGTTCCTCCTAATGTTGAGCTGGAATCTCTTCTGCAGTTTGCATTGTTCCACGTTCTAGCCTCTGGAGCAGAAGAAAACAAGCTTGCCCCCTCCTCAATATGATATCCCTTCAAGTATTTAAACAGGGCTATCATCATATCACCTCTTAACCTTCTCTTCTCCAGGCTAAACATCACCAGCTCTCTTCATAGGGCATGGTTTCAAGACCTTCACCACTTTAGTTGCCCTCCTGCCAGGAGAGATTGGTCTTTAATGATCTTTTAAAACTCAGACAGCATATTAAACTGTTGATTCTCTTCGGGCAGAGAATTCCAGAGTCTAGAGGCAGCTGAAGAGAAAGTCCTTTGGCTGACTGTTGTCAACCCACTTCTGGCTGACTCTAATAGATGTTCAGCTATTAAAGTAGTAGGTGTATGTGAGTCCTGAATTTTGGGCTCTCAGTGGAGACAACTCGACATACATGCATGATTTACTTAAACACTAATGCCCATTTTAATGCTGACATCAATTTACTGCAAACTAAAAAAATACAAATACAGGTAATCCTAACTTTTGATATGAATTGTAGTGATTTTTAAATTTAAATTCATTTTCAGAAATAAAACAGTGGTGGGCAAAATGATAAATTGCTAGGATATTGATTTCAGTAGCAGCTTTTAAAGTAGCAGCTTTAAAAAGAGGAAGGGAGCAGGGAGGGAGGGATGTACCAACCCCTTTAAGACTGCTTTTTATTATAGCATGAGCTTTCATGGATCTAAACCAATTTCTGCAAATGAAGTTTGCACCTCTGGCAATGACATCCTCTGGGGGGGGGGGTGTGTCACCCAGTGGAGTAATACACCCCAGGGGGAGCTGGCAGCTGCCTTCCAAGACCTGTGGGGCCATGACCATTGCCATGTGGGACTCAGAATGCTGGGGAGGGGGCTGCTTTCTGGGTCTCATGTGGCCATAGCCACATGGGACTCAGAAGGCTGGTGGGGAGCTACCGAACACACCCCTAACTTGCTGCCACTGCCTCATTTCACATGTTGTGGCTGCAAGGTGGGGGAGTGCCTTTTTGGCCCTGCCTCCCCGCAACGGGTGACACCCCTGGCAGGAATGTCACTGAGCTCTGGATGGACTTCCTTCTTTTAAAACTTTTAAAAAAATCACTTTCAACAATCTGCATACAGATTGTACATGGTGGTGAAGGTTCCACTCATGAACCTTTTGAATAGAATGGATACTCAGTAACAATTTCATTTAGAATGTCATGCTGCTGCATCTGAACTGCAGAATTAAGTTTGCCACCACTTTAACTGTCATGGCTCCACACTATGGAATTCTGGGAATGGGCACAACTATCATGGCACAAAAGCTAATTTCCCCAACAATTAAATTAGCACTGTCATATTTGGTGGGTACCCCTGTTCCCCATCTTTCTTTGGCTAACACTCCTAGTTTCTCTTCCCCATTAATCCCTTTCGTCATCTTGACCACATTTTGATGAAGCTTGGCCACATGTTGTGATTTTCATCCGTGAAATGTTGGAAGGTATGTTTGAGCATGCCAGAGCATGGAGGGTCATAGTAGCCAATGTTGAGCTAACACTTTGTAACTCTTTAAATCTGCAATGCACTGCTGCAGCCACCATTTTAGACACGAAGGATGTATTCCATTTTTGCAGTGGTTAGGGTTGACAGATTGAAAACTGAAGGGGGCTCCTGTACACAGTCATGTACCTAGGATTAACATCTGGTGCAGATCATTTTTTTAAACACCCTCACAACAAAATTATTTTCAGTACTCATCATGAAATGAAACTGCCTGTCTCTTCAGGACACTGTTAACCACTCACCCACCCCCAAGAGTTGGGCTATCAGTAGTGGCAGCAATGGGACTGACTTCATGTTTCTGTAGCCACTACCTAATCGCTGCCACCCTTTCCTGCTCAGCAGCTTCTAGGTCTGGAAAGGCTGTGGTCAGGTGGAACAGGAAAATGGGGGAAGAGGAGACCACGGCCACCAAAGCTTGGTGGACAAAGAAGGAGATGCTTGCCTTGCTTGCTGATGGTGACTGTGAGCTAGAGTATATTCTCCACCATCAGCAAGCAAGGCAAGCTCCACCATCACCCCATGCCTTTGACCTTTGGGCAATGTCTCCTGGCGCAGCATGCACCCTCTGCACCTGCTTAGTGACACCCTTCATGAAATCTAGTCTTACCTAACAGCAGCAAAAGGAGGAAACACAGAAACCAGCATTTTTTAAAGTCTGAAATTTAATATAAGTTAACAGAAATGTAACAAAAGGAGCCCATTCCAGTAAAAGCTACAAGGGCATTAATAGGTAGAACAAAAAGAAATGTACAGCAGTGCCTGGATTCTCAAAGAAGCGACTTTCTTATGCAAACACGTCCTAAGAACATAAATAACGTACTGTTTAAAAGTTTGTGTGTGGGAGGGGGGGACAAACATGGAACAGTGGAAATCGAGGCAACTACCATGCCAAACAAACAGTTGGAGAGGTAAAAACAGATAAAAAGGTATTGGGACAATGTTTTGTTCTTTACTCCTTATTTTTCTATTCAGAAGAATCCAAGTCTTCCAAAAAAATTGATAAAAAGGTTCAACAAGGTCCATCCTTTATCCCGGCCTACTCTGGCCATTGCTATCCAAAAATTGGACTTATGTGTTTTGTTTACACAAACTTGGATGCTGCTAAGAAGTCCGCCATCAATTCCAAGTGTCTCCTTGTGGTGGTGGTTGTGTGTCTTCAAGTAGGTCCTGACACATGGTGACCCTAAGGCAACCCTATTATGGGTTGTTTTTGGTAAGATTTGTTCAGATGGGGTTTGCCTTTGCCTGCCTGCGAGGCTGAGAAAGTTTTCCTTGCCCAAGCTCACCTAGTGAGTTTTGATGGCTAAGCATGGATTTGAACCATGTTCTTCATAGTTCTAGTCCAACACTAAAACCATGATGACTGGTGGTATAATCCTATATTTGCTTGGGAGGGAGGTCCACAGAACTTTACTCCAAGGAGATGCGTATAGGATTGCACCTTCAGTCATCTAGTAAGAGAACTTGGGGCTTTCCAGATGTGACAATAGAGCTCCACTCAGTCCTGACCACAGGCCACATTGTCTGGGGCTGATGAGAACTGGAATTCACCATCTTTGAGGTCATAGCTCTAAAGTAAATCCAAATATCAATGCAGGGGTGAGGAACATTTGGTCTTCTGGATGTTGTTGGACTGCATGTCCCTTTCCATTGGCTTTGCTGGCTGAGGATGATGGGTGGTACAGTCTAATAATATCTGGGGGGGGGCATGTGTTCCCCACCACTGTATTAATGAGAATAAGTGTTTTGAGAATGGATCCAACAGTTTCAGGTTTGGGAGTATGAAACAAAAATGAGTGCCAGCTGTATGACATTGCCTTGCCTACTCTTTGCCCATCAGTCCCTTTTGTCCTCTTTCCATTGTTTTGCCCTTCTGTTATCACCATGGCTGCTTGCTATGATTGTAAGAATGATGGTTTTATTAAGAATACTACCTTCATGTCCTGCTTGTGTGCTTCACTGACACATATGATTCACATTCTGCAACTGTCCCAATTTGGCATCCTGTTTAATGTTCTGCCATCCCACTTTTCTAGCTGTTTTTAAAATGTCCCAGTTTCTCCTATCCTTTTCCTGCTATCCTATCTTTTCTCAAGCTTACATCAGTTGTTGCAAACTGAGTTCAAGGTGCAAAAGTAGTTTGCACTCAGCAAATTCAGCAGTGGGGAGAGGAGAGAAGGGGGTAATCTCTTCCTTCCCAGGAGACCTCAGGCAAAAGCAAACTGCTGCAACTTCTCCAAGCTTGTGTATTTTACCTCATTAATAACTCTTGCCATCTTGACTACATTCTGGTGTTGCTTGTCCACACAGTCCTGGCTTTCATATGTGAAGTGCTGGAGGGCATTGCGATTGCCTGCTATGGAAAACAAGAAGTTGGACCAAAGGTACTTTGGATCTGCTCTAGCAGAGCTTTTAATATATATTTTAAGTAACTGTTTTTTATTATTGCACAAAGTAATTCTTTTATCAATTGCCTTTCCCACTTTCTTGCTTTTTTGCTTTGTGCTTTGAGCTGTGGGATTTCCCCTTACACAACAGGTTCATACTTTCCCTATCAGTGAAGCTGCTGGTGTGGCTACCACTTATTTTTACACATCTGTAATAAAAATGGCTACCGTATGCACACAAGCAGAGTGATTCATAGGGATAATTTTTAAAAATAAAAATGTAAGTGGTAGTTTAGAGGAAAGCAGCAAACAGTGAGGAAGAGGTAAGCCAGTTGCAGTGGATCAACAATGCAACCTGTGCAAAAGAAAGTAAGAGTGTGAGCATAGCAAGGCTTGTCCCCTCAGTACAATCCTATACCAAGGGAGACAACCTGGTGCCCTCCAGATATTGTGGACTAGAACTCTCATCTGCCTCAGCCAACATGGTAATAATCAAGAGATTATGGAGTTTGTAGTCTAAAACGTGAACAGTCCCAAATTGCCTATCCACAATGTATCCTCAATCCCCTGAAAAGCCAGTATGCAAAGGGATCTTGTAGTACCTTTGAGACTAATGGAACAAAAAGAATTGTAGCATTAGTTTTCATAAACTAAGAGCCTCATTACCCAAGAAAACAAAGCAGAAATGGAGCCAGAAAGTAGCAGCTTTCTCCATGTCTTACTGCACGACATTGTAGCACTTCAGTTCTCTTTGTGCAGAAGACAGTCATAAAAGTGGATTTTATGGAACGGAATTTTTCAGCTAGAAAAAAGACACACTTTTATGACCATTATCTGCGGGAAGAGAACTGAAGTGCTACGACGTCATGCGCTAAGGCATGGAGAAAGCCACTACTCTCTGGCCCCATTTCTGCTTTGTTTTCTCATGCAATAAGGCAGTTAGTCTGCTTCCTCCAATATATGGAGTAAACACTTGAGCATATTAGGAAATAGACTAGGTCTATGAAAGCTAATGCTACTTGAAGGAACGCTCTCCCTATATAATCTGCCCCGCACTCTAAGAACAACAGGGAAGAATCTGCTTGAAGTCAAAAAGACGAGGCTGGTGTCAACCTCGCATAAGGCATTCTCAGCTATTGCTCCAAAACTATGGAATGACCTGCCGGAGGAGATCCGTCTTATTACCACCTTAGATGCTTTTAAGAAAGCACTTAAGGCGGATCTCTTCCGGTGGGCCTATCCATCAGACGTTATATTTAATGCTGCGAAGGCTGCACTTGCGTAGACCACCAACTATGACACAGAACAACTGCACTTGGCTGTTTTAATTTAATTTATTATTATTATTATTATATTTATTATTATACGTAATTATATTGTGAGTTTATTTAGTAACGTTATAATGGAGCTGTTTTAACTGAATGTGTATTTTATGTATTTTACTCTGCTGTAATCCTGCCTCGATCAATGGAGAGGCTGGAAATAGAAATAAATTTTATTATTATTATTATTATTACTTTCCCTCAGTTATCTCAAAGGTGCTTCAAGATCCCTTTGTATACTGACATTCCAGACTAATACAGCTATGTGACTCAACTATGCTCACTGGAAAGCCAGTTTTAACACCTGGATATACTTCCCTAAACACAAAGCATCATTGATATTTGAGCTGGCACCAGAACAATAATGGCAAGTTAGCAAGTACTTGCCCTTCAGCTTTGCTTTGGCCAAATTCAGCTATAGCACCCTCTGGAGTTTACCAGTAATAGCCGCACAGGAAAATTTGTGAAATTCCAATTCCCTCTTATAAATAAATAAATAAATAAATAAATGACTAATGCTAAGGAAGGGCAATAAAAATAAATAAATTTGAAACAAGAAACTTTGAACCATGTTTCTCTCTCCAACCCTCTCACAAAAGTCTGACAGGGGAAAACAGAAATGCACTCCTTTAAAAAAAAAAAAAAGGGGGGGTGGAAAACTATCTACCAAGCCAAGTCTTCTCTACAGAATTAAAATATTGTTTAAAATAAACAAGTAAAATAAATCACTGTCTTCTAAATTGCGGTAACAGTCAAAATAACAACACGTTTAAAACATCTTTTCTAGCACATACAACAAATGGACACTAAAGGATTTATCTTTTCAATAAGCATATATACCACAGAATGGCACAGGAAAGGAATTAAACAAACACACATACAAAAAAAGTAAAAAGGAGGAGAGGGCAGATGCAGGAGGGATTCTTGCACAATATATACAGTTTTAAAAGAATTACAAACAGTGAGAGATTTAGAAAAGCTAATGGATTTACTTGGGGCAGAGAAATCTCCAAAGGAAGTGTCACTTTAAAAATTATAAGAGAAAGCCACTAAATATAATTGATCCCATAGAAGAGTCAACTATACATTTTACTTGTTTCTGTTTTCTTTGATGCTTAAAGATGCCACCAAAGAAAAGAGAGGATTTTTTTTTTAAAAAAAGTTGTAACAACATTTTTAGCCCTTGTAATTGTTCAGACAGACATACTGGAAGGAAGTTTCATGTGTGTGACCCAGCAAGGATAAACAGACACAAAACACAGGCGTTTAATTATCATTTTTAGGACACATACATGGAAAAATCAAAGCTTTGGACATTTTTAAGGATAATAAAGAAAGGGGAAAAATGAAAGGGACAGAAAGGAATGATCTAGGATAATATACTGGTCATGCTAGCTGGAAGGTTCTGAGAGTTGTTGTCTTAAAAGGTATTTTTTTTTTCTGCCTGAAGCATTACTGGCTTCAAAAGGGATCTCAAGGCCAAGGTGCGCCAACCATCAATGGTTGATCAGCCCTGCAGAAGTTTCTTCTTGCTTCTGAGAAAGGACAGAGGAGGTGCAGTGGGGGCAAAAAAAGAAGACTGGGGAAAGCAGATCAAAGAAGTTTTCTTATTGTGCTGCTTTCATAGCCGTCTTGAGTCCCTGTACTGGGAGCAAGGCGGGGTATAAACGTAATAATAATAATAATTAATAATAATTCATAAAGCACCCAGGCTGAGCCAAAGACTAGAGTGGGCAAAGTGTGGGTCTGTTGTGGATCCCAGTACAGTATCCTTTGCCATGAACTATACTGGGTAGAGCTACTGGGAGGTGCTGTATAATGACATCTAGAGCTGTGGTTCTCATGCTACCTATGTGGGGGAACAGCAATTTCTTTCCTGGATGTGTCAGGAACTAATACCAACCCTCCGTTTTTGTGAAGGATCCGTTCTGGACACACACACACACACCCCACTAAAACAGAGACTTGCTGATATTCAAGCCCCATAGGCTTGAATGGGGCGTGTGCTCGCAAGCATGCTCAGAGGGCATGCTCCAGGGGCACCCCCCATTGAAAATAACAGAGGTCACCCCTCTGTGAATATCCAAGACCCCAGATCTGAAGTCCGTGAGAACGGAGGGTTGACTGTACTATGTGCACTTGGTCTACAATTGTTCCTTTCTTTTCTGGAAACCTTCCACAGACCGGCAGCCAATGAGCCAGCACTGGTCCACAGGCCACCATTTTGAGCAGCCCCAATCTAAAGGGCCAAAACTGAATTAGAGCAGATCCCTTAAGAATTAACACTGAGAACTAAGTAGATCAAAAGTTAGAAGTTATTTTCAGAAAAAAGGAATTACAGACATAGTTTCCTGGTCCAAAAAGGGGTTAATTACCACTATAGATGCACTTTTTAAAAAGTACCTGTTTACATTTGCCCTGGTGGCGTAGTAGTTAAATGCCAGTACTGCAGCCATTTACAGTCACAAAGTTGTGAGTTCAATCCCAGGCAGGGCTCCAGGGTACACTCAGCCTTGCATCCTTCCATAGGTCGCTAAAATGAGTACCAAGCGTGTTGAGGCAATTAGCTTACACATTGTAAACCGCTTGGGGAGAGTTTAAGTGCATTGAAAAGTGGTATAGAAATGTACTTGCTATTGCTATTGCTATTGCTCAGAAATACAATAGTTGCCTTTAAACTACTTTTTTAAAAAATTAAATGTGACAAGCCACTGGTCTGAACTGAAAAACCTAATTGCTCCCCATCCGCCTGATTTTGGTCTCAATGCCCACAAGAGAGCCTGAGGGACCAGGATGAGGCACTGTTTTAACCAAACCTCAATCTATGTAATATTCCTTCACCGACTTAGCAAGGCCACAAACTCTATAACTATAAAAAGAGCTGAAACAATTAACAATTATACTGCAAAAGGAGTGAAATTATTCCTCACAAAGTTACAATCATAATTTGATAATACTTTCATTCCTAAAAAAAGTAATACACCGTTATTTGTAACTAGTTATTTCAATGCTCTGAAGTATGCAGAAAACCAGGAGGGAGGAACAGTTCCAAATAAAGGAAGCATTTGCAACCACAGTAGATAAAAGCTACAGAAAGAGCTACAGGAATGAAATAAGATTTGGTAGAAAGAAGTGGTACACAGAGACTCCTGAGGCCCTTTTACACTACACAGTCATAGCACTATGATTTCATTTTAACTGTTATAGTTACATTTCATAGCATCCTGAGATGTGTACTCTGGCGAGGCACTAGAGTTCTCAGGCTGAGAATTCAAAATGTGTTCCTATTAAGTGCCATCATGGTGTTTCTTATGGTGACCCCAAGATGAAGATATCATGGCATTTTCTTGGCAAGATTTGTTCAGAGGAGGCTTGCTATTGCCTTCCCCTGAGGCTGAGAGCATGTGACTTGTCCATGGTCACCCACTGGGTTTCATGGCCAAGCAGGGAAACTAATCCTGGTCTCCAGAGTCTTAGTCAAACACTTAAACCACTATGGCACACTACTCTTCTCCAATCTGCAAATCCCAGTATTCCACAGGATGCAAGCATGACAATTAAAATTGTAGTGCTATAACTGTACAGTGTGAAAGGGCATTCATACACAGTTCACAACTCATTGCCTCTTCCTACTCACTCCCCAGTATCTGCTACATTAAGCAGGTACCTTTTTCAGCGTAATGATAGGGCTGGACCTGCAGAGAGTAAGGAATGGAAAGAAAGCTGAAGAACAGATATCCAGACATGGAACAGGAACAGAATACTCAGAACCACTGGAATGAATGACTAGACAGAACTGCAACAAAATTTACAGCAGTATACATTTGCTCCAGCAGAAATTTAAACATGAGCACAAAACAGTAAGAACAACTACCAGGTGGTGATGAGATGTATATGAGCAATCTAACTAGCATGTCCACTTGGAAGTAAGTCCCAAGGGTAATTTGCATCATAGGTCCCATAGGTGACTGAGAGATACAGATGCAAAGTGAGAAATAATCACTTAACTTAAAACAGAAGTACAATAGATCTCACCACAGCTGGGAAGACCTGCTCAGTCTTAGGCCCAAGTGTAGACAGGCAACTTCGAGGATCCTTTTTATCGGATTTGAACTGAACACTCTCCAAGTGGAGGGACTGTCCTCTCTGGAGTAGAGCACAAGGCCAACCTGGATGGCACTCCATTCCACATAAAGCTGATAGGATTGGCAAGATTCTCAGAACAGTAGTCATCAAACAGCTTTCTTCATCTCATTTGAGTGCTGATGGCCGTTTCAGAGGTTGTAGGACACATAGGACTGTCTTCTTATGGAGGGAAGTGTGTGGTGAGGGCTGCCATCTCCAACAGCACCACCATCTTTCCCTAAGGCATCCCTCTCACTTTGTTTTATAGTAGAATCGGCCCCAGAGATTCATGCTGTATGGTGAACATCCTCTGCAAAATCCATCCTGAATTCTGAATTAGTTGTATCTGTCTTTCATTAAGCCTGAAGATGACTGGTAAACAGTAGAAGTTCCAGAAGAAAACTGAGGCATCTCCCCTTCCCCATTAATTAATGTAAACAACAGCACAAGTATTTTTAAATTACCGTTCTTCAAAAAATTCAGTTTTGATTTTTTTCATACCAGTTTGCTACAAGATCTGGCTCTGCATTTATTTATTTTTACATTTCTAGGTGGGAAGCTACAGTCTTATGTTTAAACCTTTGCACACTCAAACTTTATATACCATAGACTCACCTTTTTCTTAAATATACACCATCACTTTATTATTATTTTTTCAAAAAGGAAAGGTAAATAAATCTCCCCTCTAGATTAGCTAATTTTACAAAGGTAAAATTCATGCACATGTAAATTTTGTGGGATAGAAAAAGTGTATGGAATGGATATGGAAGTCTCTCATAATAGGAGAGGAACAGTGTGGAAGGGGGAGTGTTAGAAAAGTGAAGGAGTTGTGCATATGGGACGGGGCTGATGGGTGAAATGAAAATACACACTTCTTTGTATTCCAGACATTTTCCCACAAGGGCATTTTTTTTTCAGTGGACCATTACCCCCCCCCCCCCCCAGTAAATTCCTATACATGTTAACCCAAAAGGATTTTGGCATGCCAAGCAAGTCTGTCTTCAGAGTCACTGTATTAAAACTTATAGGTTGAGTCTCCTTTATCCAAAATGCTTCAGACAAGAGGTGTTTGAAATTTTAGAATGCCTGCATTTCCACAAATAGTATGTACATAATGAGACAGCTTGGAGATGGGACCCAAGTCTAAACACAAAATTAATTTATGTTTCATATACACCTTATATATACCCTGAAGGTAATTTTATATACAGTATTTTAAAATAATTTTGTGCATGAAACAAAGTTTGTATACATTGAGCCACCAGAAAGCAAATATGGCACTACCTCAGCCACCATGAAAAAAGTTTTGGTTTTTGGTGTATTAACAGTTTTAGAATTCTAGATGAGGGAGACTCAACCTGTACCAAAATCAACTCGAGAACAAAAGACACCCTAGATCAAGTATTCTCTCATGCTTTTTTCTTTACTTGGTAAGCTTTGGTAGTGCCATTCACCTAAGAATGGCAAGTTTAGTCATCTTTAAATTTCCTCCAGTCCTGTGGGAACGGGGAACATTAAAATGATGGCAAGATCCAAACTCCTGATGCTGTGCAGAGTGGCAGGCCAGAACAAGGTGAGGCAGTATGCCAGGCCTGGGAAAAGTTACTTTCCTGTACCACAGCTCCCAGAAACCCCTGGCCATGCTGACTTGGAAAATCTAGGAATTATCGCTCAAGAAAAGTAACTTTTCCAAACTTTGGCATGGCCAGCTGTTCAAAGAGGACAGGTGCTGATATTAGTCCTGAACCTGAGAAAAATCTTAGAAAGTTACTTTCCAAAAACAAAGGGTTGATTTTACTGTTAAGTGATTAACTTCCCATTCCTCAAAAATACCTAAAAATAGTTAACAGTTCCATGGTTGGAGCCATGCGATATTCTTCTTTCTTTTACTAATGCCACAGTCTCCTAACTATAAAAGTATCTAAATTACTGAAAATTGAAATCATACTGCAAAAGAAGCCTCACTTTTAGAATTACAATGTAGTGTAATGTAGTTACTTTGTAATTATTATGAAACTAATCACACTAACTCATAATTCACAACTAATTAGTTCCAGGCTCTGGTCATAGCACAATGGGAATTATCAGACTGAATCCTATTGTTAGTTCATACTACAACAGACCTATTGAATCAATTAGATTTACCTCTGTGGCATCTCACTAGTCAACAATTGATCCAATGAGCCTGCTCTGATGGGGACTAACTAAAGGAATTCCACCCACCATCTCCCATCCAATATATGATATAAACGGGTAACTTCTGTATAATAAATGTAATTTCTTTGTCAAAATGGATGTCCTCACCCCATTCCCAAACTATGGAGGAACCAAATAGGCTGATAACACTCCACTAGGGATAACTCCATCATGGAATTAAGAAGGGAAGCAATTACAGAGGCCAGGTGGCAGGAACACAACAAAGAACAAAATCCTCATCTCTTCTCAATAGCCTGAATTGTTTATCTCTGGAAGAAAATATGTGAACGCAGTTTCTCTTGGCACTTTCAGGAGCTTGTTAGCCATTAAGCAATGCAGGACTGGCCCACTCCGGCAGAGTGTGAAGTTTAAAGGAGGTATCCAAGGTATATAACCCCATCCCAGAAATAGTTTCAGCACCTTGGATGGTTCCTTTAAAGTTATTCCAGAGCAGGTTTGTCACTCCATTTCTTTCCTGGAGACCTGCTTAGTTTCTATGCTAGGTACAAAGGAAAGATGAAATACTATCCTTCCTTTTCCTCCTCCTCTTCTTCCTTCTCTTCTTTCCCCCTCAATCATTTATGAGGAGGTATTATTAAGTTTTAATTATTGCCTTTAAAAAATTTTGACAGAAAGTTTGTTTTGATTTGTAGTTGTTAACTTATCTCTATGTAGTCACCATCCAGCGTGTCTTGACTCTCCAAATACCATTATGGTAGAAGTCTGCAGATTGCACCTGACAAGGATTTTACACTTTAGTCACTTCTGGCAGAGCTAGTCACAAAAATAAAGGACACAATGTGTTGATTTTCTCAGCAACATGCACTTAGGGACCAATGATGACACTGACAAAATTTCATCAATATGCCATAATAACTTCCGGGTGATAATTATTACTTTATGATACCCCCTTGTAAGGCACAATCTGCAGACTTCTACAATATCAGATATTTGGAGGGTCAAGATACGCTGGGGAAAATGTATAAATCTAGATAGTGACTACATAAAGATAAGTTAACAACTACAAATCAAAACAAACTGTCAATTTTTTAAAAAGATGATCATTAAAATTTTACCATTCCCCCTCATAAATGAAATTCCACTTACTCAACTGCATGCCTTCCCTCCTTGCCAATGGTGAGCAGGCTAGTACGTACAAGGCTGCATTAATGCATTCCCTTCCTTCTTATCCCTCCATCCATACTGTGTGCAATACTATGAGCATTTTAGTATTATGGCATTAATGGATCCCCATACACTTCTTTACTAGATAACCAGTAGATGGAGTTATTGCTATAGAAACTTCTACTGAAATAAATTCTGGGGGTGCCCCCCCCCCCAAAAAAAATCAGAAACCTGGAGGGAGAGTTCATGGAACAAAGGAGCCAGCTGCAGGCATTGTTCTGCCTGATAAGCGAAATATTTCTGTCTTTTACTCCTCACCACATCCTATAAAAGGGGTTGCAGGGGACATGTTAGAGATGGTAGGTTTCTGATGACCACATCAGGAGTGATGGGCAGGTGTGACTTTTAGAATCGGGAAACGGATATGTGTGTGAGAAAGTGAGAACCCTGTGAACAAGCCCCCTGTGTTTATCTGGCAGTGAAAAGCCAAGCCCAAAGGTTCTGCCCTCGCTCTGCAGCGGCTTGTGCCACCATTTTAACAGCTGCCATAGAGTGTGAGGTAGTCATTGTTGGTTCTGGAAGGAGGAGGGAGAATCCTGGTGGAACCTAAAAGCACTGCTGGCAGTCTTGTGGTGGAAGTCAAGACAGAGAGGAACATAAGGTCTGGATACCTGGCCCCAACAACCCTTTGTAAGCAGTATTGGCCCAAGAGGAGAGCATTGGATGGGAATCAGGAGTGATCTGGGTCTCATGTAAATGGAGATGAATGTGTAAAAGTGAACAATAGCAAGGACTGGGATCCAAAATTTAGTGATTTCTCTGCCAGCCACGGAGTTTTCCCACCAGAATATTGGCTACTGGGAGGAAGATGGGATAGGGAAGAACATTCTCATTGAGACATTCAAGGAAGTTACTTCAACTAAATGTAGGTTGTTGTCTACTATGACCAACAGCAAAGGAAAGCAGAGGCCTTTGGGGAGGTTGAGGGACATCAGTGGCATGTTGCTGAGGCTCTGGATCTGCCTTTGGTGATACTTTGGACCAGAAACCTACCCAAAAGTAATGCTTTTCAATGAATTAATCCATCTTTTCAAACATTCCCATAGGGTGTAAACATTATACTACTACTACTAATACTTAAAAATTTAGCCCCATTTTTTAAAAAAGCAAACCTGAGGCCATTGGAGTATATGTGTTTGTGTAAGTGAATGTGTATGTGTGAATTGCAAAGACCGAACCCCAGGCTGTAGGCTCCAGACCAAAGTTCCTCCCACAAGGTCACCCAGTTGCATTTTTTTCCTGTTCACAAACTTTTTTTATGGAGGTGTCTACAGTTCCCCTTTAATATCCCACAAAATCATGCAACGGTATTGCACAGACCAAATTTAGGAGAGGCAAGGTATATTTCCACCCTCCATTCTCCAATGTTCCCTGTGGGGAGAAAACTCAATCTGGCAGTTCTTTTGGCAATAACAAGATTGTGGTCCATCTATGAAGCAGTGTTTTTGGCAGTGAATTAGCTGTGATCAGAGGAGATGCTGTCTTCCTGCCCCTTCTGACAGTATAAAGGAGTCAGTAACTGAGATGCTCAGGAGAAGCAGACATAGCAAGGCATTATGGGTATTTGGTAGCCCTGCTCAGCCCTGCCCCACTAACACTGCATTCATTACACTGAATTCTCCATCAAAGGGCTTCTTAATGTCAATGACAGAGAAGAGAATTGGGAAAGAGGACCATCCACATATCTGTGGGAGTAGAAAAAGAGTTCTTGGTTGGTTGGAATGAAGTAAGGAAGCACCTTCCCTTTAGAACTGGATACCAACAGCTTAGCTCCACCTGCATTTCCTAGGTGGGCTTGGTGACAAGAAGGGGCAGATGACAAGTAGAAAACTTGTCAGGAGGAGCAGGAAAGAAATCAGGATCCCTTGGCCAAGTGGGGTAGATGGGAAAGCCAAGGCTCTGTTGCTGCAGCCAGAAGAAGGATTGCACCACTCTAGTAAACCCAGCTAACAGGAACCCACTGTGGTTCAGCTCGCAGCTTCTCCAAGGCTTCCTGAAGTTGTTGGAATGTCCGCTCCATGTTGTCATTGATTAAGCAGAGGTCAAAGTAGTGCCCGTAGCCTCGATGGATTCGGCAGCTCTCATCGACTGTCCGCTTCAAGTCAGCATCCTGGTTAATATGCGAGGGGGAAACAGAGTGAGTTGTAAACACTTTAAACACAGGTTCTGCTCTGGATTTCTGGTATACAAACTCTGCAAGGCTGAATGATAGGAATGGTCATCACCAGCCACAGAGCTCTAGTGACTCACCAAACTACAAGCCTTAGGATTCCACAGAATGTTGCCATGGTAATTAAAATGGGATCACAGGGTTACAACTATGTAGTGTGCAAAAGCCCACACTAAAATAAATAAAAATAAAAGTGCTCCCCCCCCCATCAGTGGCAGAAATTGGGCTTTTTTTTTAAAAAAATTAAAAACCCAACCAACACAGTAGAAAACAACAAAAATAATGCAAAAATATTTTGCAGGAAAATGTATTGTGCACAAAACATACATGCAAAAATGTAAGTTTTGCACAATGTGCACACAAAAGTCCTAAAAATACAAAAACAAGGGGGAAATAAATAATAACTCTCATATATGCATCTACAGTAAGCAAAACATTCAAAATAAATAATATTCCTTTGAGTGAAGAAGTCTTGTGTCAAGAAACAAGGCACTGAGACATTTTTCTGTTCTGCATGTCTTTTAGAAAACTGTAATTTAGCAAAATCATGCATATCTTCCTCCCTCTCATTCCCAGAGTTTTGTTGTCCATATGGAAAACTCACTGTGAGCTGCTTGGTAGCCACACCACTCTCCAGAGCTGCTTTGTTCATGGCTCGCAGAGTCTCAAAATCTGGTGCTTCAATGAACACAACGTAAGGAACGAATTCAGCTGTCCTCAAAACTTTCACTGCCTGTCCAGGAATTCAAGAAAAAGACAGAGACCCCCTGAATATCATCACTACTTCATATTGCTAACCTCAGTTATGTGGTAGGTGTTATTCAGTGCAAGGGGGGAGACTTCAGACCTCTATTGGCCTCTAAAACATCACAGCACCATTGAAAATACTGACCAAAAACACTGAGAAAGCTGAGTGGGGGGAACCAATAATATATGACAAACTTATGGATTTCAGCTAAATGGTGCCGTTTCAGTAACAGCTTACATCAAGATAGAAAATGGTTTGGAAATGTCTCCAGAAATAACCAAGAGTAACACAACATCATTTCCAATCACCTGAAATGGCCACTGCAACATGCTACAGTACAGTCAGCCATCTGTATCCACAGATTCAACCATCCCCAGCCTGAAATTTTAAAAAATATATTTTTTAAAAAAACTTGATTTTATATAAGGGACTTTATATAAGGGACACTACTGTATTTTATTATCTCACTATATAGAATGGGACCTGAACATCCACAAATTTTGGTATCCATGGCAGGTCCTGGAACAAAACTCAGCAAATGCCAAGGGCCCACTGTATAGTTCTCTAGAATGTGCCTATAATATACTGAGTCTGTGGATTGGGGAATTGGGTTGAGAATCCTGCATAACTCCTTTAAATCTTGACCTGAAGTCTCATTGACATGGAAGCCACCAGTTGTCACAGTTACAAGACACTGTGTTGCACATCACATAGTACTGAAAAAGACCAAACAACAGTTTGCTGCTTTAACTTTGAACTGCTCTAGAGATGCAAATAAATGATGGGAAAATGGGACTGTTGTCTCCTCATCTCCCATTTTCTAAAAACAAATCCTTCTTATAAACCATTCCTTCCTTTTCACAGAGATGAGTGAAACAATGCTATTGTGAATCTGACATTACATCCCTGGATCAGGGAAAAGAACCATTATGTACCTGTGGGTTGACATCCAGAATGCACATCTTGCCTGACTCAACAACTTCATGGATAGAGTCAATCTTGGTCCCATACAGATTTCCCTCGTACTCGCCATGTTCCAAATAACGGCCAGCTTTTATATCCGCCTCCATCTCGCCCCTTGTTACAAAGGAGTAGCCCTGACCAGACTTTTCATGCTCTTTGGGCCTCCGGGAAGTGTCTGCAAGGAGAATAACGCTTCAGAAAGTAAACATGGTCTCTTATCTCCCCCTAGTGATGATCCAAGGTCAAAATACATTTGTAGTCTCTCTGCTTCAATTTACAATTGAAGGATCTGACCTGATAGGGACAATGAACCTGCTTTGGGTTTTAAGGGACCTATGTAGGAGTTTGAGTGCTTGACTACAACTCTGGAGACCAAGGTTTGATTTGCAGCTCGGCCATGAAACCCACCTTGAGCAAGTTACATGCTTTCAGCCTTGGAGGTAGAACAAATCTTGCCAAGAAAACTCCATGATAGGTTTGCATTAGGGCCACCATAAGTTGGAAATTACTTGAAGCCACACAGCATCAACAACAACCCAAGGTGTTCCCTTAAATTTGGATATAATCCAGTAACAGGAATAGCTACTCTAAACTTTGGTCTCCCCCCTGAGCAGATTCACCCTATTGATGCCTGAGCCACCATCTTCCACTGTACAATGGATCAAGTCACCAAAAGTTGTGTCTGCCAGATCCTATTTTTTACTACCAGATCCCCCTGGTCCTAACTGCAAGCTACTGATAATCAAAGGAGAAGGCAGGAATGTGGGAATCAGTGGTACATAGCAAATATGATATAAATTGATTCGTGCAAATAGAGACCCAGCCTTTTTGATATCAGGATGCTGGAATCAGATGGGTTGAATCCATACTATTGTTGTCTTCCACCCTCATTGGAATCAACAGGATGTCATTCAAAATACAGATGACTGTCAATATCCATGGATTCAACGATACATAGCTTGAAAATATACTTTTTAAAAATGTAAAATTTCAAAAAGTAAATCTTGATTTCACAATTTTATATAAAGGAAACCATTTGACTATCCCCTTGTAAATAATGTGACTTGAGCATCCACATATTTTGGTATCCACGGGGGCAGGGGGCAGCGTCTGGGACCAAATTACATTAGATACCAAAGGCCCATTGTAACTGCAAACCTTTCACGATGATTTCAGTAGGAGCAGAGTGCAACTACCTTTTTCAGATCCAACCCAATATGTTTAAAGTGTGTGTGTTCACTGCAACCCCAATCTATCTTTGGAAGATCTTCCGATCTTCCGCCCATCTGTTTTGCCCCTTACTTCTTTTGCAACCTACACCTCTGTAAAATCAATACATTTTCCATCAAAAATGCCACATGAAGCAATTAACATTTCTCTCCTCTTTCACAGAAAAAGATCTTGCAAAAGTTGCCCTGAGCACACATTTCTGGTGAACAGAGATGTAAACAAGATTTGTCAGATTTGCATTTCCACACAATAAAAGCCATTTCAAACCTCCTGAGACTGGAAACAAAACATGACTCTTGACTCAAGAATCTGCACATTTGTGATGCTTTCAATATGTTTAGGAGGAAGCGATCTGCATAAAATTGTATTTAAAATGTCAAAAATATGCACAATTAAAAATGAGTGATGAATTAAAAATGCTGAAAAACTGGAATGCCAAAGCGATACTGAAAAACTCATCCTCAGTGAAGCATACTAAAATGGTTCACTGTAGACATATTCTGAACAACAGATTAAAAGTAACAATACTATTAACTTCAAAAAAAGTAATGAGGGACAATTTTTAGTATTACATACTCAACAACATCATCATTAATATTAGCTCCCCCCCCCCCCCCATAAGTAATGTTTACACATGATTTCAGAAATGTTGCTTTTGGAAAGGTAGGGTTTGGAGGTATGCTTGGACTTTTTTTTTTTTTTTTTAGCAAAATCAATTAACCAAGTAACGTTGACTCTAATGCATTAATAACATTTTACTAGCTACTCATGAATGAGCTGATCTTGAAAAAATCATGATAAACATATTGCCTTTGTGAGTAACAGTTCTGAACTCAGAATCTGTCAAGAACAAATATGAAAGCTAAAACAGTGCTACTCAAACTGGTGGTATGTGGACCGAGGCCAGTCTCTGAGCTATAGGCTCCCAGGGTTTCCTGGAGAGTTTCCAGGATGGAAAAGAATCAGTTGTTATCAATGAGCACAAAATATGGTGCTGGTCATTGGCACACTCTACTGGTCCTCCACATCTGATAGTTTAAAAAACACTACCCACACCCAACATTTCCCAGTTTACTCACATGGGATGGTGGTTCCATACTGAGACTGATCAGACATGATAAGTTTGTTCTTAAGACTGCGACGGCCCACCCCTTGGGCACCAATGAGTACCAAGGTTTTCCTACGGAATGGAGGCATGCGAGCCACCTCTTCATATATGAGTAGCTCGTGACGGTCAAACTCTGCAGTGGAGGAGAAGTAATTCAACATTAGATGAAATGCAGAGGAACCATGGTAATCTTAGACCCAGTTATATAACTGGCTCTAACAGGTTTCACTGCAAAATCCAGTCTTGGAAGAACTTTCTACGCTTCTGCTGAAGCCACAGTGAAAGGAAACAGAGGGGATAAAAATATTGTTAAAATGTGGGGGAAAATGGGAATATTTTGTGCATTTTCATTTTGAAATTTGATTCTGGGGAATGCTTTTAAAAACATTTACTTTAAGCCCAATTTATAAATGATCAGGCAATATTGAACAATTTTAACATGCCAAACAATGTATACAGTCAGCCCACCATATCCATGGATTCTGCACCCATGGCTTGCAAGTATTTTTTTTTTTAATTCCAAAAAGCAAACTTTGATCTTGCCATATTATATAAGGAACAGCATTTCCTATGCTATTATATGTAATGGGACTTGAGCATTGTTGAATTTTAGTATCCACAGGGGAGGCCTGGAACGAAACCCTAGTGGATACCAAGGACCCATTCTACTTCTACACTAGTGCTTTAAATCCAAAGGCACTAAGAACCAATTAGCCTTTCATCAGTGTATCTGTTATTTGAATCAATTAAATACTCCATCTGGAATGTTGACCATTCTCATCTAACCAAAGATAAATGTGCATTTATGGAAGCATGATGCAGAAAATGTTTTCAGCTACTAAACATTATTCTTTTGAATGGATCTCTGCAGATGAATGTTTACATTACATTAAGACTTAGAACAGATGTTCAACAAAAGCACACTTATGTGTAAGGCAACTAAGGGGAATGAGAATACAAATACTATTTCTGTTTCTAATCTCCATGTGTTCATCCAAGTGTCTGGTGTACATGCCCTAAGGAAGGATTTTAAACATGTAAACATTAATCTGAGCACAAGGTGGTGCAACCATCACTAGAATTTTTTTCCAGGGAAAAAAGGGTCCAAGGAAAATATTGTTGTTGTTATTGTTGTTACTACTACTACTACTACTACTACTAGAGTACTATTAGTTTTATTTATATCCCACCTTTTCCCCAAGACTGGGACTCAAGGAGGCTTACATATTAAAAAGGTGACAAAAGCAAAATTAAAACTATAGGTTTCTACCCTTGGACTTCCCCACTGCTGGCTCCATAAGATGTTTTTGTAGCTGCCCTCTGACAGAGTTATGAGGCCTAGTTTCTTAGGAATGGAAAGAGCTTTCTGACTGTTTCTAACATGAAAACATGAAGTTTCCTACATTTGTTTTAACTGTTACAGGATTGGGGACAGAGCACAGTCATTATTGATACAGCAAGATCTGCACAGGCTTCTGATGCAGGTGTAAATATCTATTAAGTTGTATGATCCCTCCTGTCTCATATTTCCAAAATGCTTCACTTATTTCTGTAATGTAGATATAATAGCCTTTATTGTGAGGCACAGCTGTGTGTCTTTCCCTGGCAGATAGGAAAAGGAATTCTAAGGGGTTTACTAAAATGGTTGAGTTTGGTTTTGTGATCTTCAATAATCTGAGTCTGTTACCCATTTTGACTTTGAATGTGACACTTATCATGAGTTTAGGTTTATCTTTCACTTGTTACATCTGGTGAAGAGAAGGTGTTCATTTGCAAAAATTGTGTTTTAGTGAACAACATCAATATATTTGTAATATTTAGAACAACCAGATTCTGCTGTAGCAAGCACTTAAGGGACAAATGTGAATCAATATATTTCTTACAGGTGTGTTCTATTTTTTGTTTTTTGTTTTATTAGAAAATTTTAATCATTAATAAACATACTATACAACAAATATTGCATACATATGTACATACATAGATAACAAACAACATACCACAAATAATCAAAATAAGACATTGACAATTACATGGAGAACAAAAACATATAGCTTACATAGATAGTCTATTTTACATTATTTCTACCAAATTACTTCCTTACCTTCAATGCTTCGTCATTCACAGTGTAGTTTGAAATATTTCCCTTGTTTCTTTTTCCTAATTTAAAGTAGACTTTACAACATTTATGATATATTTACGCTATTGGTATATACTTATATCAAATATTACATCTCCACAAAAGAAAGTGTAAGTTTCAACCTCTTGTTTCTTACACTTCTTTTACTGATATTGCCTTGTTCCTCATTAACCAACAAGGCTTCATCCTTTAGTTGAATTTAATTTAGATTCCATCCTTGTTTCGTACCAAATTCTTTTAGTCAATTCCATTCCTCTTCTATCTCTTTTGAGGGTTTATTTCTCATTATAGCAGTGAGAATATCCATATCCATGTTTTTCTTATCATTAATATCCATTCCTCTGCAGTTGGAGTTTGGGGAGTTTTCCAATACTTAGCATACAGTATTCCCGCTAATGTAACCAAATACAATATAATTTTGCTCAGTTTTTCACTATTTATATTGTTTACTTTATCTAACATGTTAAACAGGTGTGTTCTGCTAAAGGTAATGCTTGTTGTACTGGGTGATGACTGCTAGATTACAATAAATGAATGAATAAATAAAATGACCTTATTAATCCAACAATTTGACTGATCACTACTTATTAATTATTATCCTTTATTTATATAGCACTGTAAATTTATACTTAAGCATCAAAGTATGGTGGAATTATGAGAATAAATGCCAGTATCTCCTCCCCTTCCCAGAAAGTTAATTTTAAAGAATATAAAAGATAATGTGTTAAAAATTCCCTAAAGTAATACATTACTATTAATAGCACCCAGATCAGTAAGTCATTATTGGAGATTGAGGGTAAACCCATCTTAGAAGTAAGAAAATTGCTTAAAATTTGAAATAAAATACCACTCAAATGCTCAAACGAAGCATTTCTAGTCCTAAAAAAGTGACTAACAACTGTTATCACATCGGGAAGCAGATATTATAGTACACCTCTTGTATTCACATGGGGATACATTCTCAGACTCAGCATGGAAATGCAAAACTGTGGGTAATAGCGAACCCTTTTGCAGTGAATGACTTCTGGCAAAATTGGCCATAGAGTCACACTGGAGGACCTACAGAGTCTGACACAGAATCCCTTTCTTGGCATTTCTAGGTCCTCCAGCACAATTCTATTGCCAGCTTCCACTGGAAGCATGCCATACATCACACTTCAGATTCAATGCAATGGCAAATCCCCTCTGAAAAAATCTGGCCAAGAAAACTCCATGAAAGGTTTGCCTTAGGGATGTCATTAATCCAAAATGACCTGAAAGCACACAACAACAAGGTCTCCTCCACAAACCGCATTGGCTTCTGCCCTTGTAAAGAGAAAGGAAACACTTGGATGAGATCACTTGCCTGCATTTTTGGTGGTCAGGTACATCATTCTTTTCTTCTTCTTCCCACTGAGGCTTCCACACAAGGCACCTGCCAAAAGGAGAAAGAACACATGGAGCCAAGTTGGGAGATAAATAAAAAACTATCCCACATGTAAGGAGCAGCTGGAAGAAGGGCAAAGGTGGAGCAAGCAGAATTCAACTGCCAGGCCTCCCAACAGAAGGTGACTATTTGATTATACATTTCCAAGGAAATAGTCTATGATTCAGATCCCGTGGAGCAGTGTCCTGCTTGCACCTACTGGGACATGAGTTCAGATCTCACCTTCTACCATGACAGTAGCTAGGAGACTTCTCCATGGAGAATACACCTAACAGTTATTAGCTAGAAAAACCAAATGAAGCCTCTAGGATGGCATAGTTTGCTAGTGAGCTACCTGTAGGAACCTGTGGGAAACTCCATTGTTACAAACTCCATTATGTTACAAACTCTGCTCTTGGACTCCCAATGACCAACAAAAGCCCCAAGAAATGTCCATTTCTGGTTTTCAAAAAATGGCAGAGAGGGGTGTACAACTTATTTAAAACGTGAATCGGCTTCTTTTTCCAGGCTTTCAGGAAAGACAATTTATTCCCTGCTTTGGGGAATAAATAAGCAAAAGGGTGATCAGAGGAATCTTGTTGGATCACATGTGGCCCCCAAGCCATATTTTGTCTGTACTAAGGGCATTTTCATACTATTTGATTATAATGTTATATTCAACTGGCCAAAATAATCCAGATTGACACCACATTAACTGCCATGGCTTCATCCTTCAGAACCCTAGCATTTGTAGTTTTGTGAGGCACCAGCATTCTTTGGCAAAGAAGGCTAAAGACCTTGTAAAACTACACATCCCAGGATTCCATAGGATGGAACTACAGCATTTAAAGTTTTCAAAGTGCATTATTTTTAGAGACTAGATGCATTCTAAATAATCTGTTTCCCCAACTGTCATTCACCCACCTTATTGAAATCGCTCAGCCATTCAACCACTCACTCACATTCTAGTCTCTCACTGCCTCGCAAGAGATCCTTGCCTTATATATAATACTTATCTAAACAAATTACCTTAATCGATAGTAAATTAAACAACATTTTACATCCAAATTCTATGACATCATAGTATCCCTCCATCTTCCTGTGTACCCAAATGTTTGGTAGCTACTCATAAGTTTACCACAGGTACCTGGTTGACCTGTGGGAAAAAGAGTGCTGAGTTAAGTGGAAGTTCAATGTGATCTTATATCAGAGAGTGGGTGACCTTCCAGATGTTATTGGAACGCATCTCCCATCAGTCCTGTGTGGAATTGCCAATGGCAAGGAATTTGGAGAGCCGCAATCCAGCAAGAAATGGATGGCCACATATTCCCTATCCCCATCTCAAATACTCTTAGGGACTAGTTCTGTTGGGTTGACAACATCAAGGGAAGAATTCCAAGAGTCTATTCAGTAGAATGAGCAGGAGTCACCACAAACGCAGCAGAACTGGATTATTGCATTTTGAAGTGAAGTAATACAAACTACAGTTGGCCCTCTGTTTGGTTTACTTTTAGATCATTTTTCAAATTAATCGTGTTTTGATATTATTACTTGTTTAATTGCATTTCAACATTACAACTTTTTATTTTATTTTGTTTTTATCTTTTTCAATTTGTTGAGTCACCTTGTGTCCCAATTCTGCGGAAAAGGTGGGATATATATCCAATAAATATATACATACACAATACTAGTGACAAGACAGGGCCCTCCGATAAACAACAAGCCAGTCATGAAGCTTGGAGGGCACACAGAACAGATCACAGGGCATATACAACTCTCTGTCTTCTGCTATGTGAACTTGCTGCCTCACTCTGCCTAACAGTAGGGTTGGCCTTATGTTACCTGATGATGGTGTGACTTCAACGTCACGCTTTACAAATGCCTTGCGTTTCTCCTCCAGTAGCTGGCTCGGGATCAGCCCTGCGCTACCTCCCTCAACATGGCAGGCCTGCAAAGACAAAGGCTGGTTCATGCATCTGGTCGGAGAATATGCTGGGATCACAAAAAGGGCATTTCCCCCATGTGGTCCAAAGGGCTGCAGCCAAACTGTTAACTGGGGCTAGCTGTAGCGAACACACACAATCTTGTTAGAACAATTTCACTGGCTGCCAGTTCATTTCCAGGCGTAATTCAAAGTGCTGGTTATAAAGCTTTGTATGGCCATTGAGAGAGCCAGTGTGGTGTAGCATTTTGGGTGTTGGGCTACAACTCTGGAGACCAGGTTTCGATTCACAGCACTGCCATGAAACCCACTTAAACCTCCTCTGAACAAATCTTGCCAAGAAAATCCCATGATAGGGTTGCCATAAAGTGGAACTAACCTGAGGACACGTAACACACAAGGCCACTAAGCAACATGTCCCATTCTACAAGGGAACATCTTGGGTGATGCCCTGTTGTGCATCATCACAGCTCACTATCATGGTTGCATCTTATGACAGTGCCATAGCTCTGGCACTGTAAAATTACACACTGTAGCCTCTGATGCAGGAGGTCAACTACTGTTTTTAAATGGTTTCAATTTTACTGAGAATGTAATTATACTTTTAACTTTTGTATGATGTGAATTTTAGCTATATTTGTTTTACTTTGTCAGCTGCTTTGAATCCCAAACTGAGAAACAGATGGAATATAGATTTGTAGTAGTAGTAGTAGTAGTAGCAGCAGCAGCAGTAACATGCAACACTTAAAATTTTCTTCACACACATGGGGAGACAGTACACTTAGCATTACTGTAATATCTAATGGAGAGAAAAAACATCCTACTTCTACCACCCCTGCCTTCCATTATCCAGCAACCATTCTTCTCATCCTGGCCATCTATTTTTAGCTCATATCTGCTGGGAGAGTCAAAGCATCAGATGCTGGTATGCATGTATACTATTTAAGTAGAAGCAAGTCATCTAAAAGAATAATGTAGCAAATCAAAGAGGGCACCTTATTTTCTGTTATGAGCAACTAAGATTCCTTTTCCATGAATGCAATATTTAATGAGCATATAGGACATATAGCAATGATGGGAAAATATTTTTGGTTTTGACAGTTTCAATGAAAGTAGCCTTCTCATATCTGTTGAGACATGGTGCAAGAAGAAAGACTCCTGGTCTCAAGAATTCCAACATACTCTAAGGTTTACAGGGTGTTTCAGAGAGACAATGTGCACACAAAACCATGTGCACATTGAAAAATGCAAGTGGCTAAAATGTGCACAATGAAAAGTATACACAGATACACTTTAGAAATTTGTAAATTAAGTGAAAACCGTAAAGAAATGTGCAAAGTAGAGAAAATACATTACATATGTATTAATGTATATTTGTAATATGTAATTTATAATACAATCATCCCTCCACATTCACTGGGGTTAGGGGCACAGGACTCCCATGAATGTGGAAAAACTGCACAAAACAAAAACACTATGTTTTTACCTGAGGGAACACCTCTCTAGGAATCTCTAGATCCTCCAGTGCAACTCTCAGTCAACATCTGCTAGACATTGACCTTAGAATTGCACTGGAATAGCTACTAATCCCTAGTGGAGTGTTCTCTCTAGGAATTTCTAGGTCCTTCAGTGCAACTTTTGGTTAAAGTTGACCATAGAATTGCACTGGAGGACCTAGATATTCAGAGAGAGGGCATATTAATAACATTCATGAATAATCAAATCCTCAAAACTCAAAGCCGCAAATGTGGAGGGACGAATGTATTTATACATAAAGCAATGTAAAATGTACAATAGCTTCCATGTAAACTCCTCCATGCATCATCTTGCTACCTGAAATGTTATAAGGACAAGATGAAAATGCAAGTGGTATTTGGGGAAACACTGAAATTGAAATTAAGAATTTTCTACATTCCCAGTACATAGCAAGGTTCTAGTTCAAGTTGTGAAAATCTCTGAGACTTTGATTTAGTTAGCAAAAGTAAATACAGATATATTTCCAAGATCCCTTAAAAGGGGTCAGTTATTATTACAGTTACAGTTTTTAAAGTATAGTTGCTTTTTGTTAATTTTTAAAAACTGAATGCTACAATCCTCTGTGCTATAAGAATAAAATGGACTCTCCTCCCATCTACCTCACTGTTACTTCAAAATCCACAGGAGAGACATATGGTAACACATGAAATATGTGACATTTCTACATCATACTCCTATAACTTAGACAAAGGCTACACCCCTATAATGATAAAAGTAACAACATCATTGCCATTATATTGCAAAAGGAGTGAAGTTATCCTTTGTTAAGTTCCAGTTGTTATTAGGGAAAGGAATTTCTAACAAGTTAGTTACAATGAGTTAATTGTAAATGAATAACAAATAACTGGGCATTTCCAAATTCTGTTTCTGCAAAGGTATCAACAGTACCTCTACCTACACTGTGCTGTTAGCACGTCAAAATTGTTACAACAGATTATGCTGTTTTCCTCTTTAGTTTCTTCCTTAATGTGACAGCATCTTATTAAAAGATCAAAATAAAATAAAATAAAAAGAACACAAAACAGTCATTTCACTGATTCACTATGCTGAGATGTCCATTGTTATCTTAAACAGAAGGTGGATTTTTATGGTTATTAATTTCATCCATCCTGCCTGATGCCAATACTGAGGCCTGATCCTGCTCACAACTTTGTTATTTGACACACAGGGTCCATACCTGCCACCAGTTGGGGTCATCCTGGTTGACAATCTGAAGGAGGTCTCCAGCAACAAACTTGAGCCCAGCTTCTTTACACGGGATGAGGTTGTCAGTGGCAGGGTCATAATCAAAGTGGGCCTTCACAAAAACCTAGAATAGAACAAAGCACCATAACAAGAAGTGAGAAGGTCTGGAATCCAGGAGAATCAACAGTTCGATCCAAGTGATATCATGATCAGAAACCAACCAACAGTGAAATGAAGTGTGGTTGAAGGCTACTGCAGACTATACTGCAGACTGGGATCACAAATCAGGCAATCAAGATTTATCTACTTATTAGCTACATTTAAACGCTACCTCTCTGATAATCAGTACAATGTAGACAATTCGCATTATCCATGCCTTCCCCTCACAACAACCCTGTGAGGTAGGTCAGGTGGGAGAGGGAGGATGAGTAGCCCAAGGTCACCCAGTGGCTTTCATGTTCCAATAATGATTAAAAGCTGTTTTTCCAAGTCCTAATCAAACCATCAGGTGATGGTTTTCAACTACACATGAGCTGGGGGCTAATCCCCCTCCTCTCACTCTCCGCGGGCCACAAGTTTACAAGTCAAAACATCTTGTCAAAAATGCTGTCAACCATGTCGGGATTATTAAGCCTTGTGTTGAGAGCCAACATTTCCCTCCTAGCCAAAACAAACAAACAAACAAACTAATATTTGTACTGGCCACTCTGGGTGGGAGATTCTGGGAGCTACAAAAAAAGGCGACCTGCCTTCACCAAACTGTGCAATACAACAGTTAAAGGCAAAGCCAAGACAGTCCATGTAGTAACAGCATGCCTATTGTGGCGCCTATTCTATCAGTCATCTCTTCCTCAGATAATGAATCCTAGAAGTGGAAGGCAGGGAGTGAGGGAGAGGAACCACTCTTTCCCCCCCTCACTCCCTTGTTTTTAATCAGAGACTCCTTTTATTTACTTGCCTCCGCAGGAGGCCAAGCTATACGAGGCTAAATTGGAAGTATAATTTAAGGTCAATTCGAATGCAATCATGGGTTTTACGTTATTGCGAATTAACTCTTCGCACGCAAATTCGGGCAAGAGGGAAGCCAATTCGAATGCAATCATGGGTTTTACGTTATTGCGAATTAAAGCTTCGCATGCAAATTCGGGCAGGAGGGGGTTATTTTCGGGTAATGGGAAGTAATTCCGAACGGAGCAGGGGTTCTTCCGAACGGAGCAGGGGTTCATGTAAATTCGCTAAACAAGCGAATTTACATGAATCCGCATTGGCTCCATTCGAAGTTGGGAGAAATTCCTCCCGTTTGAAAGAGTAGCCCCCACCCCACATCCAAATGCTTGCTGCTGAAAAGAAACAGATGTCTGCAACTCAACTTGCAGGCTCGCTGCTTGTTCAGGAGCATAGGAAGAAGAAAATCCCAATTGCTCATGGGCTTTCTCTAAAATTAACCTCTCCTGTAGACTCCATTGTCATTCCTACAATAAATGGCATTCATGGTTTAAGTCTGACTACATGTCATATTAACTTGCAAATAAGTAAGGCAATGATGCATACTATCAGCCTAGTTGTTCAACATGCATGCAGAAAATATCATGTGGACAACAGGCTTAGACTCAGAGGCAGGAGGAGTGAAGACTGGAGGAAGAAACATTAAAAACACAAGATACACAGACAGCACCATACTACTAGTAGATGCTTTGTATATGGCTGCCAGACTGAAAGCTGAAGCTGGTTTTTGGAGGAAGAAACACTACCAACATAAAATGAGCAAGCACCATACTACTAGTAGATGCTTTGTACAGGGCTGTCAGATTGAAAGCTGAAGATGGCACCTGTATCTTTAATGGTTGTGTAGAAGCAGGGATTTCAGCAGGGGTTGCTTGTCACATAACCAGGCAACAAGCAACACTTGCTGAAATTTCCCCTTCTGCAGGACCCCTTTCCCGTTTTCACTCTAGCAAACCTTTTTGTGAACTAAAAGAACACCAAAGGTGCCTCTGTCCCTCAAGGGGCACAGCCAGACTGATCAAAAAGTTCCAGATTTTATACCTGTTCTTTCCAACTTTATACTGGGTTAATTAAACTGACCTTGGAAGCAAATATAAAAGGTCTCTGATAGTACCAGGATCTGACAGAAAATATACTGGGGCAAATTTGCTGGGGCTGAGTATGGATCTCCAAAATAAAATCAGAAAGAACAGGAACAAAGTCTGGGACTTTCTGGTCTGGATGCACCCCAAGTTAATCTGCAAAGGGCCCAAAGATGGTGAAGTTATTCTGGCATCTTTGTCAGAAAATCTGACAACTGCCTCTCCCTATCCCTGGAAGCCTTAGTAATGGTGGCAGCTGTTGAAATAATAATGCTGCTTCTGCTCCTAATAAATTATACAGCTAACCTTCCTTCTTATCATATCCCAAAGCAACTCTCTGAAATAGCTATCTCCCAATGCCTTGGGCTGGCCTTAGGTTTGTACATCCTTTAAGAGTGATCCCTCCTAGAATAGAAATCAGGCCAAAATTATTATCAAAGTTTGACTTACAAGAGAGGCTGGAGGTGAGAGACTGATGTGATCAAGGTGGGGCACATTTTATTAAACTGTGCACACCAAATTCTGAAGCTCAGTAAATATGTGTAACTAGAGCCTGATGGTTTTGCCAGGGGTACCAGGACAATGCCCAAAAAACAGGTTTGGAAAAGGGCAGTTGAATTCTAGAAAGTTGTGGGGGGTGGGCAGAAGGAAGGGTAGTGCTTAAACCTTTGCCTGCTACTTTCTCTGTTTTAAAACATATCTGTCTGGGTATGAGGAGTACTTTTGCCTGAAAGAGGGATATAGGGCTGCCAGAATGAAACACGGGAGAGGACCCCTATACCTTTAATGATTGTGCAAAAGAGGAGATTCAAGCAGGTATTGTTAATTACCTGGGTTTGCAAGGGTGGGGAAACAGGTACTTCACCACAGTGCTGGGCAAAGGGGAATTCTGGTCTAATGCTTGGTTCTGTTTCATAAAGCTTATGTGGAATATGAAAATATCCCAAGAAACATCTCTTTTCCAAAGCCTCTAACTTAATTTAAAGGTATTTTAATTTTAATTTTGTCAGTTGTTTATGTCACAACAATTACTATAACATACAGTGATACATTTATGAGTAACATTAGTACAAAAAACATTACAAATGATTCTGTATAATGTGAAATGGGAGGAAGCCAAGAGGGGTTTGGGGGCTATAGCAGTTCTGAATGCTTTTCTCTTGCCTCCCAGCAACTAGCTTCCTTCGCTTTTCCTCCCACAGACCCCCCCCCCTTCTCTGTGCGTCTGTATGTCTCATCTACACATACACACATGCCTATACATATTTGGACAAACACAGACACAGACACTCTCCGTATTGTTTTTTCTCAGGCCTTATTTTGCTTCCCTCCATTTTTTCTGCTTACTGGTGTGAAATAATCCGCTTGGCTTCCACAAAGGGGCAAGATTATGTCCAAATGAAAACAAGCATCCTTCATCTCCATTACCACTGACGTCACCCTCCCTTCTCCCAGCACTCTCCCCCTTCCCCTCTAGAATCAGTACCAGCGGGGAACTAGCTGTTGCTAACACATTATATAATCTTCTGGGTGCCGTCTCTCTCTTTCTCTCCAGGGATGCATCTAGCAGTATCCAAAGCACTTCTGAATCCATGTTTCTGCCACCACAGAAGTGGATTCTCTAGGATCCCATGCCCACGTATGCCTCGAGATCATGTCACCTTCCTTTATAGCCCCATTTGGCCTAAATCCAGTTGCTAGTCCCAACATGGGTAGACCCACTGAACCAACGGCTAACTGATCAGTCAACACTTATGTAAGCCCTGTTGATTTAAAGGGTCTGCTCTCAATGTAACAGCTCTTGGATTCAGGCCAGTGTTCTCTGCTTTTTACCTTTCATGCGGAATCAGAACATTGGGAACTAATTCCACAGAATCGACATTTTGGAAATATACAGAGCAATGGAGCGTAAGGATGCCTTTGATCAGATGCATTCACACAAAGGTGACCTCCTCCGACTGAAGGCTTTCAAGCAGGATTAGGCACTTGACATATGCCACAGAATGTCATACAGGGCTAGTGAACATGTGGCTCTCCAGGTGTCTACAACTCCCATCAGCCATAGAGAGAGACAACTAATGGAGAGAGATGATGGGAAATGCAGTCAAACTTCTGGAGGGGCATGTGTTCCTAGTCAATAACCAAGCTCCTTACTGGCTACTACCTACCATTTACCATTATGACTAATTAGGATGGATGAAAATAGAATAGGAAATCCCAATCTTATTTCATTGCCTCTTGTGAGAATGTTTTTTTTTTAAAAAAAAAATTACAATCTTTGTTCAAAATAAAACAGTGTCAATAATAAAAAAACACACAAAACATATATATAAACATACATACATCAACAGAAACATACCCATATCATCTAACATACCTATATCTCTTATCATACTAATATCAGGCAAATTAACCACAATGAAAGTAGTATTAACAATAATAACACTAGTAATATCATAAAAACTATCTTGAGAATGAATGAATGAAAATTTCCAATGATTTTTCTTTGCTGGGTGAAATTATGAGACTATTTTAATGACTTTTTTTCTATTATACAATATTTTCTGCAAAATTTTGGCAAAGGTGGGGGTTTTGCACATAAAAAACTATTGTGCAACTACCACCAGCACCACTATGCATCCCTTCTAAATGTTCTGCACTTTTTTTTGCTATTGATGCTGCTGATGGGGAGGAATGTGGCTTTCATGCAGAGGTGAAAAATCTTGCAGTGGTTGGCAACTGAGGATGAGAAATTTTGTAAATTTCTTTACATCCCTCCCTTCTCCAAGCGCTCTTCCCCTCCCCTTTTGACTCAGTACTGGCAGGGAACTAGCTGTTGCTAACACATTATATAATGTGTTATCTTTTGGGATTCAAATTTCCAGCATCTCCCAATCATGAGCCATGTTGGTTGGGGTGTCTGGGAATTTACATCCCAAAAAATATCTTTTCCAAGCTCTGATTATATTTTCAAGCTCTGGCTATACTTTCAAACCAGAGACATCATGCCACTCCATACCAGATTGCTGGGAAATGTGAGCTGGAAGATTCTATTCTATTCTGTTCTTCTTATGGGTTTTCTCCAAGATTCCTGATTTAGCCACAGTAAGAACAGAATGATGGGCAACATCCAGGAAATCCAGCATGGCTCTTCTGCTGTTTTTCCTTCCAAGAATACTGCAAGTCTCAGATAAATTGATGTCCCTATCCTGGCCTTAGGGAGATGCCTTTTTAAATGTTATTAATACCAATTGTTAGCATCATAGGTAGAAAGGTGGGTGAATCTCATCTCTTTTGTGCACATGGCTAAATATATGCACATGAATGTTAAGGTGCTACTGAGTGCACTTAATGCACTACAGTTGCCAAGGTACATTTTGAATTACTGGTATGTATTGCAAGAAAGTTATGTTTTTAATGTGTATCTTGATTTTTTTTTAAAAAAAGTAATAATTTTTGTGGTGGTGTTTGAAGTCAGTGAAGGGCAGAATGTGGCAGGATGAACAAGTAGAGTGTACATAAGACAGAACGGAGCCTGAAGCAGTGTGTAATTACATGGTGAGAAGCTTTGGCTGGTGATCACTGGCTTGAGAAAACACTAGGGATGAGCAAATCAGTTCATTTCTGGTCTGTGTCGCTTTTGCACATGTCAGCTAATAAGATACTCCATTCTGCACTAAGCTGTGCATTTTTAAGTAATCTTTTCCCCTCCCCACAAAATGTGAATTTTGCAAATTTGCATTTCTGAACATATTTCCCCTAAAACCTCATTTCTAATTTATTCTCTTCCAAAATACCAATTTATAAACCACTTCTTCTCAAAATTTTGATTTCCAATTTTATTTTCACTTAAAACATGCATTTATAAATGTATTTTTTCCATCAAAATACCCCCTTTGAAGTGCATTTTCTCTCAAAAAAAATATTCATTCCTAAGTGGATTTCCCTTAAAAAATACATGTATCTTCTCTCAAGCACATTTCTAAATGTGATTCCACTCATAAGAAACATTTGTAAATATTTTGATACAACTGAACTGCCAAGAATGGTGTTGCAACAATCAGAGAAGTGTAAAAACTGTAGACAGCTATATTCCAACTTGCACATTAGGTGTGTTTCTGTTGGAATTCCCAAAGCAATTTGTTACTTCAAGGGGTGTCCCTACTTTCACATGTGAAAATGTTGGAGACAGGGAACTGTGCTGTCACTCAATTTATTGTGGTATTTATTTTACTTATGGTTTTACTTCACCCAGCCATATTAATTCATCCAACCCAAAAGCAACTTACATCTGAGTAGATATGCGTGTATTGATGGGAGGTGCTGGGGAATAGCAGTGGTAATTTCTGAGATGTCCTAGAATTCTCCAGCTATTCCTGACTATTGGAGGACAGCAGTGAATATGCCACACAGCTAAACTACCCTGGTACTTCAAGTGTGATGGTGGACATTCATCGCTGGTGTTAAAGCAAGTTCTACTACTAGGTAGGCCAGCTTCTATACCACAGAATGGGGAAGGAGTGACAATTTATGCATCACTCCAACCAACAAAACATCTCAGTCTTCTTAAGAGGTAAGATACCTTTTCTAATTCGTCTCAATTACTCCCAAAGATTGTGAAACTGAAGAAGGCAGAACCATAGGGAGATCCTCCAGAAAGAAAAGCACAGACAGGTTCAAGCCCAAGCAGAGTAGCTAGGTAAGAACTTGTGACTTTGCTCATATTGATTTGGGGCTGCCCCAGAACCAGGTTGCCAAAGGAGTGTACAAGAAGCCTATAGCTTCCCATGCGCATGGGAATGTTAGTGATCCGCACGTAATTGAGTTGACATCTGCTTATTAAATTCTTACGCCACTTTGCCCAAAGCACCCAAGCATTAACTCACTCTTGAACCTTCCTGCATGAAGCAAAGAAGGCAGTGAGTGCACTGGAGCAGAATAGAAAAGGAGCTCAGCACAGGAGGGATCAGAGTTTGAAGGGGGCACTGTCACAATGAGAGGCTGAGACCTCAAGAGTTCTCCTTCTTTCCTGTTCAGAACCAGTCAATGGATGAGGAATTGCAATACTTTGCCTCAGGTAGGGATAGACAAGTCTGTCAATTTCAGGTGTGTCACCTCTCTGTATTTGTTATCCATAATTCTGTGCTGTTCCATTTGAGCATGAATCTGTGTATATCAAATTATACTGCAGTTCCCAACATTCCTCCTTATTTGCCGTGATGACCTGGGCTAACAGAGGTTACAATTCGACAATATCTGGATGGGCACATGCCCCCCCCCCAACATAAGCAATCCAGAGATTGTTCTCAGCTTTTCTTAAAATTGTTGAACAGATTTCTTTTTTACCAGCACGACAACAAAATGGACTTTTTCTCATCAGTTGTAATAGCCAAAAATGTTGTATGTTCTGCAAAAAAAATACTTTCTATTGTGCAACAAAAAAACCTGTGTCAAATGTTCACAAACGGTCCCCAGATGCAAGAAACCAGCAAAAAATGCACACAAATCCTTGCAACTTATCCAAAGGAGTGAGAACTTGAATTTTCCCCCATTTCTGAATTCAACGCTGAAATAAGAGAAGACTGATATCCCTATTTTTCATATAATTGAGTTTCTCTCCAAATGTGTATTTATATGCAGAGTTTCATATGTCTGCACAATCAAATGCCCAAGAGCTGTACAATATTTTAACATATGTAGAATCTACTGGATAGCTAAGTTCCAATTTGCATATTGGTCAGACAGCAGGATCAGCTCTACCATTAAGCAAAAGCAACGTGGAAGCCTCAGACAGCAGGCACTGAGGAATCACTTTGTGCCCAAGCGTTGGAGAATAGGGCCTGACTCCTAAAGCAGCCAGCTGCCTTCAAGTGTAGTGGTGGTGGACACTGCCTTGAAGTAAATTCAGCTGCTAGTCCACGCAGGCTTTGCATGAGGAGAGGAAGAGTGCCAATTTTTCACTTTCCTCAGGCAGCAAGATGCCTTAGGGCCAATCCTGTCTGAGAAATACAAATCATTCCTCAAGAACTGTGCCCTGAAACCAGGGTTTCATCCGCCATTGCTGCTTTATTCTTTACTCCACTCAGGCAAATCAGAAACCTGATGCCTAATTACCCACTATACATATAGAGTAGGATTTAGGGCAAGGCTGGCCAATTTCTGGGTCTCTAAAGGCAGCTGGATTGTAACTTCCAGATATCCCTCATAACTCTGGCTAGGACTGCTGAGAAATACACACCAGAAACATCTGGAGAGCCAAGGTTGCCCACCCCATGCTTAGGAGGTTAAGACTATACGCTTGACCTGCTATTCTAAAAAACATTTTAAAAAACAGTTTAATTATGAGACAGAAAGATTTGCAAGCACCACAAGCTTTGCCACTGCCTATTGCTCAGGTAAAGAGCATAACCCCTTCAGTTAAGAACAATTTTCTACCAGAAGCATGGCCTATAATATAAAAATTAGTACTATTTTTGCTATAACTAGAGCCCAATTTAGAGCTGGAGCAATACTTTAGGTTCTCTGGTCTAGGAAGTTCTGGTGAACACAGTTTTATCTCTGGGGCTCTCATAGGACGCTGACCAAGGTGCTGACTCTGGACTTCCACTTCATTCCACTCTATTACCCGTCTGCCAAGCCCTACAGTCAAACCCCCAGTTGGGACTGGCAGTTCTTTTCCAGATGGCTTTGGCTCTTCTGTCAATGCCAATCATGAATGGGAGGCCATCCATGCAACATGCACAGATGTCAAGGGCACAAAGAAAGGCAATTTGGTCTGCATTTATAGAATCATCTTCCTTGGAGATTTCCTACAGATTGAAAGTCAATGTATGGTCAAAAACCCAGTGGGTTTAGCCATGCAAATTGGGAAATACTTTCTCTTTTTAGACCTGTGAACATTAATTGGTTTAATCAGTAGCTCCATTAACTCAAGATTGCACTGATTAATTTAAAACTGAGGGAGCTGCAAATCAAGGACACACTTGTTTATTTTTGGAGGGGTATTACAATACTTGATTTTCACCATGCAAGAAAGAGGATTTATCAGTGATAGTGTTTCCTTCTAATAGAGAGAAGTAGTTTATGTTATTACCCTGTAGGCTATCATCAGTTTCCTCCAATCTCTGAAAAGGGCACCAATATTGACACTATGATAACATGCACATCTATTAAAAGACAAATGACAAATGGCAAATCAATTACAGAGTCTTTAACTGGTTGGCATGCCAGGCCTAATATTTTTGTAAGATAATAATATGATTTAGGGTAATGTTTCTTAAAAAGCAACAATGAAGAAAGGAAAGGTGGAAGGAAAACAAAAAGTGCAAAATGCCTGGGATAGGCATGCAGCCTGTGGTCCATGAGTTGCCCACTCCTAATGTAGAGAATCAAGTAGAATTTTAAAATGTCCTTTCCAACACAGATGCAAAAGTATGTTCTGCTCTTGCTCTAGTCAGAAATGAGGTTGGCAAGTGGCAATACTGTATCTGGGGAAGGGTGAGAACAACTACAAAAGGGGGAGGTCTCCTACCTGACGTGGTGGGTGAGGCTCCTGGTAACTGGGCAGGATTTTGAGCACAACGCTTCCACTGGCATTTTTCAGCACCTCCTGGAGCGCCCGAGGGTCACTGCCCACTTCCTGCCCATTCACCTCCTTGATGATGTCGCCCACATGCAGCAGCCCTTGCTGGTCAATCATACCACCATGCAGGATGCGTGCAATGACCAGCTCACCACGCTCCACCCGGAATGTAACACCCTGGGAAACAAAGCAGAAGAGTTACCGACGCCTGATAGCTATCTGTGCTTTGGAGTCTGTCTAGTATTTTTGCATGGAGGATTCCCCCTTAGACTGCCAAACTATTAGAAAAATAATCCTCCCACAGATGCTGGTGAAACGTCAGAAAAGAACTCTGCTAGAACATGGCCACATAGCCCGAAAGCTCCACAAAAAACTATGGATGCCGGCCATGAAAGCCTTCGACTCCACAATCCTCCCTTCATTTGGCAAAGTGTTGGTTTGGGTCTAACTTACCTACAGCATGGTCTTCTCCCATATAATTCTCCCCATACACCCAGGTCCTCTGGGAAACATCTACTTCAGTTAGCCAAAACTAGACTGACTGCTACCCAAAGGATGTTTTCTTCAGCTGTTCCAGACTATAGAATGGCCTGCCAGAAGAGATCTGTCAACTCAAAATGCTGTCTGTACAGTATTTAAATCAGCAGTAAAAAAACCAGTCTCTACTGGTAGGTCTATCGAGATTATTTGTAATCATGGTTTCTTAAATATTTATTGATAGATTTTCATATGCATTGGTTTTATATGCTCTTTTAATTGATGTTGTATGTTGTTTTATTTGTTGTTGTTCCCCACCTTGATCCACAGGGAGAACTGGATTAGAAAATAACAACAACAACAACAACAACCTCATTTATTATGCTAGAAGTAGGAAGTCACATGTGGCTCCAAGGCCATTTTTGTGGGCTCTAGGGTCACATCTGAGGAAGTAGACCAAGTCTACAAAAGCTTATGCTACAACAACTTCTTCTACACACATAGTCTCAAAGGTATTCCAAGATCTCGCTGGAGTTAAAAGTTCAACAACATCAAGACAGCCATAGGTTCCCTGCCCTTGCTCCAGACTGATCTTTTGCTTCCACTCCTTCCTTCCTTCCTTCCTTCCTTCCTTCCTTCCTAACTTACCCAGTTGCTGATAGCTCTCGATTTCATTTTGTTCAGGAATAAGCCAAATCATTTACAGGTTTTGGGGAAGTATGCATAGGGAATAGCTCTTCTTACCATGTTTCCCTGAAAATAAGACAGTGTCTTATATTATTTTTTGCTCCCAAAGATGCACTAGGTCTTATTTTCAGGGGTTGTCTTATTTTTCCATGAAGAAAAATTCACATTTATTGTTGAACCAAAAAAAAAAAAAATGGGCATGCTTCCAAACAAAAACTTTGCTAGATCTCACTTTTGGGGGAGGCCTTATATTTAGCAGTTCAGCAAAACCTCTACTAGGTCTTATTTTCAGAGGATGTCTTATTTTAGGGGAAACAGATTCATACAATCTGATTTAAACCATTTTCTCCATCACAAATTTCAATCAGCAGCAAATGAATGTTCACACTGGAGTAAAATAACCTTTCACTTGTAATCAAAAGGAACCAAAGTAAATATAACTGTGCATAGTAATCCTGCATTGTTCTTAGTCTGCAACATCCTTGGGGTAAGGACATTTGAAGATATTCTACACAGCTATGTACACCAAGGTTTGGAATTATGTAGTTCTCTTGATATTTTTGAACTGCAATTCCCAGCACTCTTTACAGTTGTTTACAAGTGGTTGTGGCTGCTGGGAGTGGCAGCAGAACAATTTAAAGGGCACATAGTGACAGCATGGTGGTGTGAGCATTTGACTAAGACTCTATGATACCATGCTTCAATTCCCTCCTCAGCCATGGAAACCCACTGGGTGGCCTTGAATGGATCACTCTCCCTGAGCCTATGGAGAAGGCAATGGCAAACTTCTTCTGAATAAATCTTGCCAAGAAAACCCTATGATAGGATCACCATAAGTCACCATAATTCTGAGTCAGCTTGAAGGCATCTACCCACATACACACAATCTCCACTCTGACACACACTGAAACTACATAAATTGGCAATCCTATAATCCACAGGTTGTATACAGCCCCCAGAACCATTCTGAAGCCTAATCGGTATCTTATAGGGCATCTTCCAAAGCCCCCACCCTCTCAGCTGGGACAAAATTGGTTTAAAAAAAATGAAAATTTCAATTTCTAGAAGTGTCTTCACAAAAACAAAGCACAGCCCCCTCCTCACATTATGGGTTTGTTTAGTTCCAGTCCTCCCCAGAAGGAGTTTAAAAAAAACAAAAAACTGGGATTGCTGTTCACTTCTGTCTTTGATTTCAGAGGCTGACATGACCTAGAAAATTAGCATCTGCATTCTAGAGTTTGTTTACTCTGGTCTAAATCAATAATAATTGCTTTTACAGATCTAATAAACACATAGTTCCTGAAACTAAAATGTACAAAGCCAATAATGAGGGGACTTTGCTCACCAGGTGTTCCCCAGCAGTCTTACGAATCCCCACCATGCGCACAGCATCTGGGGGCACAGGCTGGTTGTTGAACATGGGGTCCAGGATGGGACTGGGTGGTGGAGTCTCGTAGCTCTTGGAGGCAACTGAATCGTGAGTTTCCAGGAGGGACTGTGAAGCCGGTCCAGAAGGGAATGGAAGTGAAGACAAAGCAAAAAGGAAAGTTTTGGTCAGCAAGAAAGATGATGAAAATCTTTGTACATTTTCCAATGATTTTTCATGCTCTATGATCTTTTGCAGAATATACAATTTTGAAAAAAAATGTGTTTTCATACAGAAAGTAGTGCAGAAAACAGTGTACAGTTGGCCCTCCACCTTTGCTAGGAGTCCCTTGGGGGGAAAGCAAATAAAAACCACTTTTTTTTAACCTACAAGAACATCACTCTAGGAATCCATAGGTCCTCCAGTGCAACTTTAAGATGAACAACCAGCAAAGGGTGACCACAGAATTGTACTGGAAGACCAATAAATGCCTACAGAAGTGTTTTCTCGAGGAATCTCTAAGTCCCCCAGTGTGATTTTATGGTCAACTTCAGAGTCATGCTGGAGGACCTAGAGGTTCCCAGTCAGAATGTATTAATCCAATCCACAAAAAATTAAATCCAGAAAAGTCAAAGTCAAAGCTATAGATGTGCCAACTGTATTTGTGCAAATAATAAAAAGGAAGCCTTTTGTGTAAACAAATGTCCTAAAACATGAAAAAGCTTGGGGCAGTTGTCCATTTTCTGACTAGGGCATCTTGAGGTACTGAAACATGGGCCATCTGTCATGCTTTATCCTCTCTAAAGCCAATTCTTTTTGCCTCAGGTTGAACAAAGGGGGTTGTCCCATCACCAGTGTCCAAGAAATACTCAACTACCAGTATAGTCAGTTTTTGAGCATGAACAGAAGACAGTGCCATATTGTTCTTCACCCCAGACATCAAAATGTCTTGGGCTGACCCAAAAGTGGATCTCTGACTAACTGAAACATTCTGAACAAAGCTATTGTGATTTGTGATGATATACCAGTGCAGGAATAGTACAGCACTTTGTTTATAGTAAGAGATGAGTGAAACTGTCAGGGTTGATTCTACTCACGTCTTCATTTCTTACTTTAAAGTGTGTTCTGCCTTCTGTCTGCATTAGATTTTGATTGTTTCCCTCATCCACCCAAAGATTTCTATCGATCTTTATGTGCATTTTGGTACATATTGTTTAAAATGTTCATATTTCACAGTTCCATGAACACTTTCACAAACACCATTTTATGCAATTTTCCCAAAGTACTTTTGTGTATATTTTTGTTTCAAATGTATGTATTTTGGTCCACATTTTTTGGATATCTGTGATATTTTGTGCATCTCCCACTCTCTTTTCCATTTCCCAACTGTAACTTTGTTTATACTGAAACACCATCAAAAACATATACATTTCAATGGTAAACTACATTCCAGTGTGTATTTAGATAAAAGAAATGCAAATTTTATTGGAAAATGGACATTAAAATCAAGCTCAATATTTTTTTTTTACCTATGTCCATGCAGAGAAGAGGCCAATAGGAATATATGAAAAACATTACAGGGACAGCTTATCCCAGTAGAAAGGTTTAAGACAGGTTAGCATTATTTTTAAAATGCATACTCCTAGCAGATAAAACAGACACAATTTTACAATTAAAAAAAAAAAAAACCTCCCACATCACACCATCCTCTCTTTGGCTATCAAAAGATAAATATCCTTCCACAAACATATATGCACAACAGCATAAAGTGCATCAAATTTTGTGCATATATGACATAGTCTCAAGTTGCATGATCTAAAAACTTTTGCTGAAGCCAAGCACATATGAGTAAGGTCAGTTAACTAAATTGGAGACTATCTGTTTCCTGACCTCATTGGAAAATGGTAAACAGAAATGGTGAACAGTGTGAATGAGATGTTTCAGAGGTCTGTCTAATAATGGCACAAATCCCTATGCCAGTCAAAACGGAAGGAGTGGCATGGGCAGATGTCACATAAATCCGACATTGTCTGTTACCATAGCTGTCTGAACAAGAACATCTCACCATAATGCCAAAAAAGTCTACTGCCAAATCATAAGTTGCCCCCAAATCCATTGCCAAACAGGATAAATTCATATACCCCTTGTTAACAAATAGTCTAACAAATTCCTTCAATAATGTACAAATTGCCACCTCCTTCCACTCTCTCTATTTCAGTCTGTCACACAAAATCTGATTTCACTGGTCTTCCTTTTACCTTCTACTCGCTTTCTCTGACAGCTCAATGCCTTCTGTTTTCTTTTTCTGACAGGTTAATGCCAAGTGGACTCCAAGCGAGTCCCAGTTTTCTCCCTGGAGGTGGCATAAATTCTCCCCACAAATCTGCAAGGGGCTACTTTCCCATCTCATCCGTTCCCTCCCACTCTTCCCTTGTTTTCTACCTGGAAGTGGGGTTCCTGGAGGATGCGAGCCAGTTCGGCAGCCGTACTGTCTTGCTGGGCAATGCGAGTGATGTCTTTCAGGATCTCCTGGACCAGCTCCAAATTGTTGTCCCTCACGGCCTCCAGCTTTGTCTCCTCCAGTCGCTCATGAGCCTGGAGGGGAGAAAGGGAGGGTGGCAAGAGGGTGGGGGGGATTAGAGACACACATAAACAAACAAAGACTGGCTAACCCGGTTGTCCTTCCAGCACTGGCTAATATTTGTAAGCAGGGATGCTGGAGATGCGGAGATAATAGCAAAGACCTGGGATGTTTCTACGGATTCCCTAACAGTGTAACCTCAAGTTTAAAAAAAACAAATTAAAAGCATACATACTTCTCCAAAATCAAACAGGATCACCCTGCATCTCTAAGCTTGACAAATCTGTCTTCCCAAAGTGACAAAGAAAGAAAAAAGGGTACGGTATATTGCAGACAGCATGAAGGGAAAGGATTCAACACACACACACACAGACAAGAGACACCCCCCCCCCCCAAGTAAGGCACATACTCAAACAAAACAGTGCTTTCCTTGGCTTTCCGTGGAGTGTAGCCAGAAATCAAACAGGTCTTTGCTCTACTAGAGATGAATAGCTTCTCTGGATGAGCCTCAAGGAGCAAGAGATAGATACAAAAGAGAAGGAGCTAAAAATAATAGCTTCTCAAATAGAAGCTTAGTATTACCCTCTGGAGTCAGCAAGAAAATAGGGGGGGAGGCTTCTTATGAGTCAAGGCTTAATTCTGGAACCCATTTTCATTGCTAAAGCCAGCACTGGAAAATACAGGAGCTGGGTACTTCTGTATTTACACTAACATCTTTGGCTGGGAAATGGCATGTTCCTAATCCTAGTCATCTGAGATTTCCTTTTCCTGGACCTTAGTATTCTACAAGGATCATGGAGACTGGATTTGCAAGATGTACAGTTTAGACCCTCCATCTAGGAAATGTACTAGATCTTCTGCTGGGTTCATATGAACAGCTTAAGCCCAAACTAAACGAGGAATCTTTTTACAGTGGGAGCTGTGACCAGTAAGAGCGGTACAGCAAGGAGGGGAGAGAGATATCCCATCCACAGGATCACTATGAGTCAAAGCTGACTTGAGAGCAGTTAACAACAACAACAAGGGGATGTTGGATTGAGGCCAATATATACTTGCTACCTACTTACCTATCTAGGAATCTTAAATTAAAACAAATTAGCAAATTACAGTGAAGAACAGCAAACACTGTCTTCAAGAAAGAATTCTTACAATACCAAAATGTTACACATAAGAGGAAGGCATATCAGCAGACTTAAAGAACTCCTACATTTTCCAGAAAATTTTTAGAATGCAGTGGTATTTTTACCACAACCCTGTGTGCACTCAGAGGTTACATCTGGCTGATTTTCCTGCAGCTGTGAACTCTTTCAGATGTGGGAAATTGGAAGTATAATCCAAGGGCAATCCAAACACAATCATGGGGTTTCACGTTATTGCAAATTAGAGCTTCTCACACAATTTCAGGCAAAAGAGAAGTCACTCCGAATGCAATCATGGGTTTAACGTTATTGCGAATTAAAGCTTCTCACGCAATTTCGGGCAAGGGGGGGGTTATTTTCGGGTAATGGGAAGTCATTCCGAACGCCTTCCGAATGCAATGGGGATTCACGTAAATTCGCTAAACAAGCGAACTCACGTGAATTTGCATTGGCTGCATTCGAAGTTGGGAGAAATTCCTCCAGCGTGAAAGAGTCCTATGTGTGTACAGGCTCACAGCCTCATTATCTGATGGAAGTTTGGGACTCTATCATTTGTAGCTATGAATAAGACAATTAGATAAGAATTATTAGTTTGCTTTTGTAAGTTGCTCAGGATGCTGTGGTGAAGAACAGTACATATATATTTTAAACACAGTAAATAAATGTAAACATTTATATCCTGGCTTTTTTGCCACAATTTGAAGCGCTGATGGTAACTTATAATGGGGTAAAAATCAATAAACACAGTGAAGAAACAAGCAAACAAAATGTAAGAGTACAAACAGCAAATAGAGAACAGTAGATAATACACAAAATCATGTAACAGCAGAGACACAGGGGAAAACTATCAGTTGATATGTTATGGGTTTTTTAAAAGAGATCTCAGATATTGAGTTAGAATGTATCTGGTTTGGTTCTCTACTATTTGGTAAGAGTGAGGGCACTACCTTAAGTGGTAGATGTTGAGAAGAAGCAGCATCAGTCTCCTGGCCATTCCTCCTGAACCCCCCAGTAGTTCCTTTCTACTCAAAGACAGAGTTGTATGTACCACCAAAATTGTTCTACATATCCTCTCAATTCACCTGCTGTCTTAGGATGAAGCATGCTTATCCCATGGTTGGGAACCATATGACCCTCCAATGTTGTTGCAACTCCCATCATCCCTAGCCAGGAAGGAAGACTACAGTCCAACAATATCTGGAAGGCTGCATGATTCCCTTCCCCAGGAGCATCACTTATGGGTACAGGCCACACCAGTTGATACCCTAAGGAATGTGTGACACTACTAGTCCCCAAACATCTGCCTTTTGGCAGAAATAGGCTATGGTGTTCATCTGCATCTCTTTAAAATGTGGAAGAGGTGGTATGAGTGGGGCAATGTTCAATGCGAAGAGAAAGGAGAGACCCCAGAATTTTTTTTAAATAAAGTTTTAATTTTTAATGATTTTTAAAAATTGAAAATTAAATATTGATTATTTAAAATTTTTATTTAAAAACATCACATCTTACCAAATTTTCACTTGAACCACGTGAGACAATGTATATGTAAATACTTTTAGGCTGTAAGTATGATATGTAGTTTAAAGGTATAATTTTAATTTTGCTAGTTGTTTATGTCAACCACTGCATTCAGTGACGTACAAAAATTGTGATTTATGAGTAGCATTAGTACAAAAACCATTACAGGTACTAAGGATTCTGTATGGTGTGATATGGAAGGAGGTCAATGGAGGGAGTGACACTAGGAGCTACTGCACCATGTGACACCAACCCTAGGGGTGCCACAGCCCTTCCCTAGTATATACAATGGGAAAGGATGCTATCTTTTTCATTGCTTTGGGCAACCAAATGCTCACCATGGTAATTGGTATATGACAGTGTTTGACAGCTGGACAAATTATTCATATTATTTCATATGTGAAATGAGCTAAACATCAAAACTACCCAAAGAGAACCATAATATCAAAGCAGTTGAATTCTGAAGGCAAATTTTCCCTCAAAATGTAATTCTTAGCTGGAAATGTCTCCTTCAAAATTTGCTAAAAGTTTGTATACAGCAAGAGAAAGCCATATTAAACACACTCAGTTTTCATGCCCCAGGACTTGACCTATACTAAAAAAACAGGAATGACCGGCCTTGCAAAAGGAGTCATTACTTCAGCATCCTTCAATATTTTCTCATTTTCCCATATTACCTGGAACTGAAATGGATTTAATTGGCATTCTTACCACATGATATACACAAGATATTCGGTATAGCAAGTGGTACATCAAGTACATCAACAATGCCAATCAAATTCATTTCAGTTCCAGGTTATAATATAACAAACTCTGGGGGGAAACAAAGTGAGGGGAATATGTCTTCAAGGCACTATTTGCCATGGTGAATAATTGAAACCCTTGTTAAAGGCAGCAATACTGAAAAAAAAAAACCAGTAGTTCGTGAGGGTATCAAAGCTCAATAAGCTTTGTTTAATCGAGAATTAGTCCAGAATTTTAAACAAACTGACTGAATTACTAATTTGTGTACTAATAAAGCTATCGGAAGCCAGCTGTCTTTCAGACTTTATGCTTTTCCACATTTTACAGTGCAGCTCACAATTCAAAAACTCAACATATACTTTTAAAAACGTGTATTTTAGGGCAAGCTGTATTAAAACCATGCATATATTAGGGAAGGTTTTCTCCAAAAAAGCATACATCAAGAAAAGCAGGATGAGTGTTTATATTATGGACCAAAATTAAACTGTTACACAGGGTTTGGATGACAGCAGAATATATGTGTGTGTGTGTGTGTGTGTGTGTGCGTGTCAGTGTCTGTATGAGGAGACTAGTGACTGTAACCCACAATGTCAAAAAATGTGAATTTGTACATGCTGTTCTAAGACAAATGCAGACATTGGACTAAGACTGAAAATTAAAAACATGCAAAACTAACATGGATCAAAGATAGACTGATATAGACCTCGGGGCAGACTAAACACAATTTAGGGAAACTCAATCCAAAAGCAGTCTGTACTTATTTTTTTTTTTAAAGTGCAGCTAGGAATGTGCTTAAAAATGAAATGTATAGTGGATGTACAGCTTAAGAATGAGATGTACAATTCTTGTTATGGAGAGATAGCAAACAAAAACAATGGTCTTAAAACAGTCTTCCCCAACCTGGAACCTCCGGATGTGTTAGATCACAACCCCTGTCATGGCCAGCTAGCAAGGCCAACGGTTCATTTAGAGGTTAGATTGAGGAAGCGTGGTCTTAAGTAACACAAACTAAGATTTGAGGTGGGGTGGAATAGCAGCAACAGTGACAGCTCTATGGTGGAAGAAACAGCCTCTATCCTTTGATATCATCCAGATTCCCTTGGGGAGGCATAAAGCACAGGATGTCCTACTTTGAGCAGTATCTTAGATTAAATGGATATCCCATTTAGATTCTTTCAGCACTCACCCCAGGTTCAAAGTCTTTTTCTTCTTTCTTATTACTTAACACTTTCTAGGCTGTGAGCCAGCACTGGCAAATTCTTCAGCTAAACTTTGGTGGGCCTGTTTTTCAAAATAAAACTGGGAAGATATAGCAAATATCACCCAGATCATCACAGGGGACCATTTCAGCTCTATTTAGCTAACTCAGAAAGCATGGAAGAAGAGTATGTGGCCACATTTGTGTATGTGTATGCATGTAAATTGTGTGTTGACCAGTTGAACTCTAGAGACAGGTGACAGCAACTCCATCCAGGAGATGGGAGAAAGAAAGAATGTAGAGTAAGTGGTCAGTCAGCTAAGATAGTTGGTAAATTCATTAGGGAAAGGATTAAGAAGAAATAAGCAATGTAGTGGAAGTGGGTGGAACTGAAGATGGAGGCTCTGTCCCGTGCCCAACTACCCCATTTAACTGTACCTTAGCCAATGATCTTACTATTGGACTCTCCATGAGGCCACGGAGAAAGATGAGATCCAGATCTCCAGCACCCATAGAGTTGGGGAGGTCACTGAGGTTGTCCAAGACCTGCTGCATGGCTGTGTTGAAAAACAAACACAATATTAGGAATACAAACTTCATTACCACTACTATACAGTAAAACAAAGGTAGCTAGGGTTGCCAGCAAGGACTCCTCTTTCTTCAATGGTTGCAAAGAAGAGAGAATTTGAGCAGGTGGTGCTTTCCAACTAATCAGATAACAGGCAACACCTGTTTAAATTCACTCTTCTACACAATCGTTGAAGATAAAGGAACCTCTCCAGTTTTCATGCTGGCAATTCTGTATGCAGTTGAAACATAGCCTCTCCATCCCTAGTCTGCTCAACAGATGGGCTGGGGGAAGAAAATTAAAAGACAGAAACCAACCAGAACAGATAGCCATAATAAGGGATAAGGAAGGCATATCAAACAGTTGATGCCCTCACCTCTTGTATCAGCACTCTAAGCAAATGGGCATGTGTGCACATCAGGCAGTGTGCCTGGTCCATGTGGTTACTTAGTACACAGGCAATCAAGCAACATTTGTAGGCTTTGGATGGCCATGGCAGACAGCCACAGACATCTGTCTCCTCCCCAGCTAACCGATTCACTAATATACAACATAACCTACATTTTGCTTTCAGACAGCGCAACAAGCAGGAAGACAGAGGAGAAATTATGACAATAATAGCCACAGGCCCACCAAGCATTAATTGTAAGTATTCTGAAACTCACATCTGTTATTTATCTCTGTGTAGACCAGGCTTCAGAGCCTGCCTTACTTCATGAAAGGTCAGCATTCAGTTCTTAAGGACATTTGTCATACTCTTCCCATTCTTTCTGTGAAGGTGTAGTCCCATCCTGTCCTTCCCTTATTTTCTCCTCCTTGGTGTTTGTGCCAATTGTGGTAGCAGATAGGTATGTTGTACTGAAAAGGAGGAGTGTGCTGCCACGAATGAAGAGCAACAGTAATGCTCTCTGATGAGTACTAGGCCACTACCATTGTTATTACTCACAAGACCCAGGTGGTGTCTCCATGGGCCAGAATATTCCAGGAGCCGTCTGGAGTATTCTGACCTCGAAGGTGTCTTAATGTGCCCTGTTACCTGGACACTCTGGAACGATGTCAGGTGTCTGTTCACAAACATGCCCTACTATGCCACTCACCCATGTGCATCACTCCCTCTGAGGTCAAAAACAAGGCACCCAGCATTCATCACACAGCTCGACACCTCATCCTGATTTCCAAGGAAGTGATTTGCAGTGGCAGGTGGCACCCAGCATCACTCCAGAGAGCTCCAGATTTTAAAGGTGACTTTACTCCATTTTAAGGGTAGTATCTGAACTGGCCATATGTCATCTGGAAGTTCACACTAGATCCAGGGATTGGGCCATGTGCTGTCTGGACTGATTGCAGTGAGGATGGGGGCAGGATGTATTATTTAGCCCATGCCATATCAGCCAGTGCCTTGTTGGTAATTGCAAAAAAAAAAAAAAAAAAAAAGGGAGTCCAATGGTCACAAAAGAAGCAATATTTATGTGGGGCTTGTAATAGCATCAGCAGATTGGGAAATCTTGTGACAGCTCTACAGCACCTACGGATGATGGGCCTTCTTTTATGTACCAGTAGATAGTTTTGTTACACTGAATGTAACTAAACTCCCAGGTGGCATTTTTCATGACAAATATAAAGCCATCTTTTAACTGCCTTGGTGGACTGAACTCTTGACCTGGAACTGAAAGGATCTAAAAAAGACAGTGCAGATCTATGGAAGGCAGCAGAATGAAAAATTCATTGTAATGAAAGGGGCAACCGATAATTTCCAAAGACTGTTAGTCTGTATGGAAGATGTGGTTGCAATAGGAGACAACTGAAAGGAGAATTTACGAGTATTAGAGCAAATTGCATATCAGGGGAGAAAGAAAGAAAATTAGGTCTGCATGACCAACTGGAGGTGGGAGTGGAGTTAGAGGAAATCAAATCAACGCTGAGAATTTATTTCTATAGGAGACAGCAAACAATTCAAGGAGGAAATACATATGGGAATTCTAAGTAACTGTTTCTGCCTCTATTGCCCTGCACCTGTATGCCATACAGTCTTTTATGCAAGTGTGGGAGACTGAACATAATTTACAGAGGGAGATGGGAGGGGAAAGTGGAGAGCTGAATAGCCACTGCATTTATCTTATATATATTTCAGCTTTGCATTATGTCACCGGTTGTACATTTGCTGTGTGATATATGCTTTCGGGAGGGGGGCTAGGGTTGACTTCCTAAAATGCATGAAGTATATTCCTCAGCTAGGCAATTTGTGCCATAATAAATATGCATGTCTTTAGGACTCCAAAAATCCTGTTTATATTTTGGATCTGATAATAACAACATTAAATATTTGAAAAGATGTCATACTGAAGATGAACAAAATTTGTTTTTGCTGCTCCAGAGACTATGATACGGAGCAATGGATTCAAGCTACAGGAAAAAAGGTTTCACCTAAGCATAAGGAACAATTTCTTGATGGTAAGAGCTATCTGACAGTGGAACATACTCCTTCAGAGAGTGGAGTTTTTAAACAGAAGCTGGATGGTCATCTGTAGAGGGTGCTTTGATTTTGAATTCTTGCATGGCAGAATGGTGTTGGACTGGATGGCCCTTCGGGGTCTCTTCCAACGCTATGATTCTATTATTCCAGGAATAGCAACTCCTCTGAATTTTTTTACCTTCAGTACTATGGAACACACACACAGTCTAGCTCAGCCTTTCATGGTCTGATGCTTTTCAGACTTCTATTCCCATTACCCTTCTCCATTGATCATGTCAGCTGGGGCTGATGGGAACTGCAGCCTATAGCATCTAAACACTTATCAAGTTGAGGATGGCTGCTCTAGCTCTTAACCACCATCCTGCTCTCTTTCTCTTTTTCAAAACTGACTGCTGTTTCTTCCTCAACTGATAAACCAGGTAGAGGAGAGAATCATGCACCCTTCTAAATATTGTTCACTTACAACTCCCAACATTCCTGGCCATGGACTATATACCAGCTAGGGTTGGTGGTAGCTGAGCAGCTCCCACAAAATCTGGAGGATTGCACACTTCTTTCCACCAAATTAACATTGCTCAATACCGCACATACAGAGGGCAGAGCACTAATCTGGGACACTAGAGAAAGATAAAAGTGAATTCCTTAGTGCGGCCACACTGCAAAATTAAAGCAGTTTGATACCATTTTAGATCATGACTCTATCCTGTAGAATGTTGTGATTTGTAGTTTGGTGAGGTATTCAGCCTGGCCGGTTGAGAGCTCTGGTGCCTCACCAAACTACAAATCCCAGGATTCTACAGGATAGAGTCATGGCAGTTAAAGTGGTGCCAAACTGCTTTAATTCTGCAGTATGGCTGCAGCCCCTGTGCCTATGCAGCCCTCTGTCTCAAGGCAGATATTTTCAGATATTGGAACTTTTAACATAAACAGCCACTGCCAGTAAGAGTTGGCAATACAGTACCAGAGGAAAGAAACTCAATTCTCTGACTCTGTATGAGAGTCAGCTTCATGTGTTGCTATGTTAATTCTTGCACAAAGAGAAGTAGCAAAAACACCAGTTGTTTCCCTATTTGGTGAAAACAATGTTGTTAGTGCCTGGACACCTCTAAAAGTAACACACACCACAGGTATTGTGGTGATAACCTGTGTCCAAGCTATTTCCTATTCTCCTTCTGTCTCTTATGGTCCAATTCCGGTGAGAAAGTGAGCAACACATCTTCCAAGGAAAGGTTGCTCACTGGGCTGCCATTCATGGCTGTCTTCTGAAAAGATGCCAAGGGAGACTCCTCCTCCGGCTGCTGTGGCAACCGTCTCTGGGTACCACAACCCCATCAGACTGCTCTCTGCTCATTTCTGATCAAGGAGAGGAGCAGAGCTGCTTGCGCTCTTCCCCATCTCTTTGTACTCATCTCAAATGAAACCAACTTCTCCCCAAAACCCAGCTCTGGGAAAGAGGGAGAAAATCTGAAAATAGATTGTGTAAAGCATGCCAATGAGCTTCAGATTTTGAATTCTCTACAGTGCTGCTTAACAGATGTGGGCTGAACTGTACACTGGTCACAAATGAAGCCAGCAGATTAATTCATATGGACTAACTACCACTATTTCATTCTCTGTGCACATTGTATATGCATGCTTTGCTGCTGTATAGCACCCTTCCTGCTAATGTATTTTAAAAAAATAGAGTTTAACTGCTTTGCAAATTTAGGTAAAAATATGGTTCTGCATTAGTCAAGATTGGTATAATCCCAAGCATTTTTACCCATGCACTTGGAAAATAGGATTCTGCTCATTTAATTATTTGTTACATGTATATTACACCCTCCTTCAATGAAATCAAGGTGACGTTTCTGGCTCTGCTCCTCCTTAATAGCATTGCTGTTCTACGTATCTGGATTTAACATTAAGTTTAATAATACTGGGCTAAATACTGTTGATAGTCTTACTTAATGGGTGTACCTAGGGTGATCAGACATTCTCCTTATCCCAGACATGTTTTCTATTTCAACTTTCTGTCCAAAAGGCATTGCAAAATGTCCTCCATTTTGAGCATGACTAAGAAGCATGAATTTAATATTTCTATTAGTGTTTTTAGCTTTTATTTGGTCATGTCCTACATTTTTCTTGAAGGTCCTGTATTTTGCAGAGCCTTGTCCTCCTTTGTGGTTAGGACATCTGATCATCCTGAGCGTACCTAAAGTACAGCTATTGAAACAATGGGAATTGCCTCTGTGTTGACTTACCATTCACAATTAATTGAACGGGCCTACTCTTGTTGACACTAACCAACAAGATTTCAGCCATTAGCTACTATCTGAAGCTGCTGCCCAGGAAAATAATATGTTTGCTTTGTTTATACAGTACTCTGCCTTTGTTTCAGTGAACTCAAATTAGCACAAATGATTGTCTTTCTCCCTATTTCAAGTCAAATACTTTAACCACACCACCACCACACTGGATCTCATTTACTATGGGGCTTTCTAGATTGGCAAAAAGAAGTGTGTTCATGGCTGCATGAAAGTCTAGCCTTTAGGTGAGAAAAAGGAAAAGTGTGCCATGAAAACGCTTTTTTTTTTTTTTTTTTTTTTTTTTTTTTTTGCATTTTAGGGGAGTAGAAGCGCCTTTAAAAAGGTGCTGGTTTTCCCAGCTTCTTTTTTAAAAACTGTGGAACAGCGCAGCTCCATCTAAAGGCTGCGGTGCAGCTGCTAAGCATTAAGGAAAAGGCAACTTCATGTCACACTTTCCTGCCAATCTAGAAAGCCCCAATATTACTATATTTACACCCAACCTTTAAGGATACAATTTCAGTCTTTTAGGGTGCAACTTCAAACCCATCCAAGCATGACAACAAGAAACTATATTATTCATTCAAGACAGGGTTCATAACTTTAAAACTCTCTCCTTAAAGACTACTGCCAACATTTATGCCAATTTTATTAATCTAATACCATTCCCAACAGTGTTAAGAAGGCACCAATAAATCAATCCTTGATGCTATTCACGCTACGTCTGGGCCAAAATTTTGCAAAAATGTAATTTACTAAGGAATTCTCTAAGAATGTTGTTTTTCTGGCTTACCTCAATCCCAAACCACTAAGAGAATTTTGGCACAATATTCCACTACAGTGTTATAGTGCTATTATTCCACTTTAACTGCTAGAGCTCCTAAGAGCTCTCTCTCTCTGAGAATTCTAGTTGTCCTTCCCTAAACTGCAAATATCTGGAAAAATATGCAGGAAGAAAAATGGCACAATACAAGTTTCCATAGCTTGTGGGAACTTTGTTGTTGTTGCTTCCAGCAAAACATAAACTGAAGTTTTTGAAAACTACAGAGGTTGTACAGTATGTGGGTTTGCTGTATAAATCTAGGCCCTGTTTTTCCACTATACACAGAAAGCTGTGCTTACCTGGGAGAAAAAAAACTCCCAGTTTTTGAGTTGCTGAAAATCATTTTTACCAGCTACAGTCAGTCCTTGTTATCCACTGGGGTTTGGGTAAGAAAATCCGTGGATGCTCAAGTCCCATTAAATCTAATGGCATAGCAAAATGGTGTCCCTTGTATAAAATGGAAAATCAAGCCATGGATGCTTGAATCGGTGGATATTAAATCAGTGGATAAGGAGGGCCGATGGTACTCCTACATTGGTTGACCAGCCGAACCCAATGGTTGCTCAGCAATGGTTCATTTTAATCCTGGAGAGAAGTGACAAGTGGGGTCCCACATTGTTCTGTCCTTGGCCCAGTGTTATTCAATATCTTTATCAATGACTTGGATAACAGAATTGGGAGCATACTTATAAAATTTGCAGATGACACAAAACTAGGAAAAGTAGCTAATACCCCAGAGGACAGGATCAAAATTAAAAAAAATGACCTGAATACACTAGAAAGCTGGGCCAAAGCTAACAAAATGAAATTCAACACGGAGAAATGTAAGGTACTGCACTTAGGACGGAAAAATGAAATGCACAGATATAGGATGGGGGACACCTGGCTGGATGAAACTTTGTGAGAAAGAGATCTAGGAGTCCAAGTAGACCACAAGTTGAACATGAGTCAACAGTGAAATGCGGCAGCTAAAAAGGCCAATGCTATTTATGCTGCATCAATAGAAGTATAATGTTTACATCAAGGGAAGTAATAGTACCACTCTACTCTGCTTTGGTCAGGCCCCACCTGGAATACTGTGTGCAGTTCTGTACACCACAATGCAAAAAGGATGTGAAGAAACTGGAGCATGTCCAAAAGAGAGCAACTAAGATGGTGAAGGGTCTGGAAACCATGCCTTATGAGGAGCAACTTAGGGTGCTGGGGATGTTTAGCCTAGAGAAGAGAAAGTTAAGAGGTAATATGGTAGCCCTGCTTAAATACTTGAAGGGATGTCATATTGAGGAGGGAGCAAGCTTGTTTGCTGCTGCTCCAGAGACTAGAGTGTGGAACAATTGATGCAAACTCCAGGAAAAGAGATTCCACCTCAACATTAGGAGGAACTTCCTGACAGTAAGGGCTGTTCAACAGTGGAACACACTCCCTCGGAGTGTAGTGGAGTCTCCTTCCTTAGAGGTCTTTAAACAGAGGCTGGATGGCCATCTGCCAGGGATGCTTTGATTGGGAGTTCCTGCATGGCAGGGGGTTAGACTGGATGGCCCTTGTGGTCTCTTCCAACTCTATGATTCTATGATTTGCCGTGTTGTTTCCTTTATCACTTTGTCTACCCTTTTTCTATGGATGTCTAAACTATATTTCCAAATACTGATGATGTTAAGTACTGCAGTATTAGAAATTTCAGGACTAAAGCAAAATTTCTTATTTGGGGTAGGCCACACAGTCCTTCCACCCCTACACTCCTCCTGGCCAAGGAAGGAAAGAAGAAAGGAAGGAAGAACATTTTATAGCACATGTGGCATAGTGGTCTGAGTGTTGGACTTTGACTCAGGAGACCAGGGTTTGATTCCAGCTCAGCCATGACACCCACACGGTGACCTTGGGCAAGCCACACACACTCAGCCCCAGGGGAAGGCAATGGCAAACCTCCTGTGAACAAATCTTGCCAAGAAAACCCTGTGAGAGAGTAATGACTTGAAGGTATATGTCATCAACAACAACAGCACATTGGGAACTGTGACCTAGTTACTATAAAAGGTGCATTGTCACTTCTGGAGGCCCCAAGGAGAGGCAATTCAGATGTTCGGTTTTGGAGCAGCATAAAAATCAATCCAGAGCAATTGGGCATGCAGGGTTGAACTTTTCCCAGCTCTGTTTGGGTCACTGCCTATTGCATTCAAGGAGGAGACAGGTAGATTTTGCTCCTTTCTCCCGCCTTATCTCTTAGCTCTACCTGATGCAGGATTTCTGCACAGAAAACCATGAGTGTTCTAATCTCTCTAAAATGCTGATTGATTCCCACTCCTCCCTTTCTCTGGTGCTTGCTCTATTACATTCTCGTTTCTGTGGCAACAGGAGGAGAGATTTGCATCCAAGGTTACACTAAACTAGGATGGATGAAAAGCAGAATTAAAGAGATAGTAACACCATTCACAGCTGTGAGCCTAAACCACAGGTGGAAAAACATTCAGTTCTTCAAATATTGTCAGATTCCAACTCCCAACACTGTTGCCCAGGGCTGCAGGGAGTTGTAGTTCAACAGGATCTGGAGGGCTACATGATTCCTGCCCTGGCCTAAGCCTTTTGCAGACCATGTCTCCCAGAGCAGGCACCCACCCATGTCCTCCAAAATTTCACAGATAAAAACTGGCATTTATGTGGCCAAGATGGCAAAAGTTAATGAGGAAGAACAGATAAACTAGAAAAGATTGTAGCAGCTTGCTTATGATTCAATCTATTTGGAAGGGCAATATTCTCTCTCCTCCTCTCCTCACTCCCTGAGTCAACTGAGTGCAAATTTTAGTACTTTTGCATTTTGAACTCATTTTGCAGCAACGGAAATAAGCTGAGGGCAAAGGGGGAAAGTGGGAGCAAGACAGAGAAACTGGGACATTTTAAAAGCGGCTGAAAAAATGGGACAGAAGAGAATTAACCAGGGCTGTCATTGCTAAATCAAGATAGTTGGAGACTATGGACTGGGATTCTTTCAAGCACAAGAAACAGGGAGGTCCAGACAGAGTGAGGCAGAGTGAGGAAGCTGCCTCAGACAGCAAATGATCTCAGATGTGGAAGAAGTGGTAGCACTGCCCTGAATGAATGAATGAATGTTCCTTTCTGTTGGACAGAGTGCAGCTCTTTGTACCACGTGGCCTGTTCTACTTTCCTAAAATGGCCTTCTGCCTTCAAGTGTGGTTGAGAATGCTGTCCCCTTACCACCGTTAAAGTCAGATTCAGCTGTCAGTCTGATCAGCATCTTTAGACAGAAAGAAGGTGAGAGAGGTATAATGGTGTAATTGCGTCATTTTCAGCTACAGACTTAATGGTCAGGCAGGGGTGAGGAAGGTCAGAGCTTGGAAAAGTTACATTCACAGTGACTTGAAAAAGCCATAGGCCATGCTAACCTTTGGGTTTGGTTAATTGTAGTAATTACACAGGTGAAAACCAGTGCAAAAACGTGGTCATCAGGCAAGGAGCCAAGAAGAAATATATGCTTGGCAGGAACTGGAGTGCATTGGCTTTCTGGATGGATTGTGTGCAAATAAATAAATAAATACAGTGTAAATGTCCAGAGAAGTAAAATATATGCTTGTTGGGTACCCTCTCTTTTGTTGGGGAAGGGAGGATATATTTCAGATGCTGATACAGGCAAGACTCGGCAAAGTTCAAAAAGTTTTCATTAGGATATTTTTTGTATTTAAATTCTGGGGGGGCGGGGGAAGCTGCACATTGCAAGAGCATTCGTTGCAATGTTTTATAGACCTTATTAAAAATAACATTGTAGTTAAGACAGTACAAAAGGCCTTTTGTTTTAAAGCAGGAAGATTTCAGCTGCCTCTTCATCTGCATAGAAAACAACCATTCAACTGCTTGCTTACAATGTTAGCAGGCCAGTGTCAGGAACCAGGGTTATAGACAAAGAATATACTGCAACTAAATAATAATCACACCGGGTGAAAAATAAATGTGTGTGCATGCACCTAGAGTGAGTTGCAAATCTCTTGCTTCACGTGATAATCCTAACAGGAATCCATCATTAAATTCATACTCTTCAGCTGCATCATGTAGCACAGTATCATTGCTACTATTATTAGGAGAATAGCAATATTTACATTGTAGTTATTCTAATTTTTAAAGGCAAAAACATGGTGGTTGTGGAGGGAGCAAAAAAAAAAAAAAAAACCCAGACACACATGCTCTATGAGCATAAAAAATTGATTCACTGTCAGGAGGAAATGAAAAGTGCAGAGGAAGAAATGGAATGGAATATTCTGAATGAGGGCATGGCCAGCTAGAAATTCAAAAAGATACACTCCCCACTGCAATATTTACATGTTCACTTTGTCATCATGGAGCAGAAAATCCAGGTCTCTATCAGGGAATCAAGCTGTAATGTGGGGAAATTCTGTAGGAATATGTGTGTGTTCATCCTCAAAGACAGAAAGAGCTGACCTCATTTACAGGATATCAGATCAATAACTCATCTAGCTCAGCTGTATTCTACTATGACTGACACACAATGGCTTTTTCACAGAGCTCTTTTACAGGACCTCTTCAAATGAGCTCATTACAATAGCAAGACTGTGGATCTGTAGCCAAAAAGAAGTGGCCAACATACCAGCCACAGATCCTATGTGTGGAAATTGTCGTTCCATAGTCATGAAGCCTCTACAGTAGGCCACAGAGTCCAAACCATCCAGAGAGTACCAAGTGGCCTACTATAGAGCTTCACAGCCATGGAACAATGATTTCCACACAATTTTCCACAATTCCAATCATTTATAAACAACATGTCTGGGATTTTGACCACTATCATCAAAAGCATCTGGAGGAACATCAGGTCACCTATACCTGCATTAAAAATTCATGAAAAGCCATTATTCTCAACCCTAGGTAGCACCACCATTGGACCTTCACCATGCGAGGGAAATGTGTGTCCTGTTGCTCTCCACTGACCAGGTAATGGTTTGGTTCAAACGGCTGGAGCTGAGAAAAGGTGAGTTTAGGGGTTGGGTTTTTTGGTCATTGCTTGTTGGTAGTGAACTAGCATGTGGTAATGGTGTGAGCATCAGACTGTGACTCTGGAAAAGGTGAGTTTAGGGGTTGGGTTTTTTGGTCATTGCTTGTTGGTAGTGAACTAGCATGTGGTAATGGTGTGAGCATCAGACTGTGACTCTGGAAACTAAGGTTCAAATCCTCAGTGAGCCATGGACAACCCACTTGGTAACCCTGGACAAGTCACACACACTTGGCCTCAGCAAACCTCAACAGGGTCACCTTAGAGTTGCCATAAGCTGGAAACAACTTGAAGGCACATAACAACAACAATTGAATTCCATCTTCTACAATGACCAAAAAAGCAAGCTGTCATAACATTAGTCCAATTTGTTGTTAACTCTTAGTACAATTTATGCCATCACAATTCACTGAAAGGTTGCCCACCAAGTATTGTTGTTGTTTTTTTAAATAAAGCTGCTGAGATCTTGACATGGCTGGCCTGTATTTTTAAAAGAGCAAAAACTTGTGTGTTGTCACAAGTTTATGAGTTAAAATGGAAATACCTTTAATCAACTACGAGTTGTTTAGCTAAAAAAAAAAGCCTTGGATTTTGATGATCTGAAATCTCCCTCTTCCCATTTCTCTCCTGCCTCCCCCCCCCCCCCCCATGTCTTCTCTGTGCCTTGTTACTGCAAGTGGCACAACTTTAGGGTAGCCAAAAGAACTGCTCTGCCACAAATTATGACAAGCTGAGCCTTTTTTACACTGGTACTATGTAAAAAGGATTATGCAAAAAGTAGATTTAGAATTGGAATGTGATCTGAACTTGGAAGGTGGTGCAGCCATCATGGAGCAGCCAGACAGCTCAAAACCAATCAGTACCAACCATTATACTATTTTCCTTTCGTTTCATTTTTGGGGCTACCTGCTTTCAGGCCATGCACTTATAGCTGGAAAACATTGGCACTAAATGTTAAGTTGAAAATAATTTGATTGAAAAGTCTCACATGTCTTTGTTACATTAACTGTTACCAGCACATCAGTAACACATTACTTTTATTTTTAAAAAAATCCCTGAAATTACTAAAAATGGCCAAAACACATCCCCATTTACTAAGCAATGAATTAATTCAAATATAAAATGTTAATCAGTACTCAGCCTGCTGACGTAACTGTTGTTTAACAATTAAAATAAATATTTTTTTAAAAAGTTGTCTTTAAATATAAGGAAATTAACATGAACAAATTAATCTTTAAAGAATTGATAAGCTCTGGCTTACCATCCACTTTCCCAGAACGCACACCTTCTTCTGTTCTAGACACATGCAAACTCCTGGCTGTTTTAGGAAATCCCCCTGCAAGCCACAATGAAGTGTGGAAAGAAGGAATGGAACTCCCACTGCTCCAAATCCATGCTATGGATTGATTTTGTTTGCTTTTTGCTGAAGAGCTGCCATCCGTTAGGAGGTGACCTTAATATCCTGTGTTTGGGCTGTTCAATACAAAAACATCTCATTTCTAGAAGTTTTTAGTAATTGGAATGTCTCAGACTAAACTTGTTTCTAGTGCATGATTCCTCCATAAGGAAGAAGTAGCTTCTTCTTGTGGCCCTTGATGTTCTCTGTCTTGAGTTTTTAGAGCTAGAATTGTATAAATAGCCTATTGTTTTCTTTACAAAGGGATGATGTAGCACTTTTGAGACAGTGAAAGAAGTTGGAGCCTAAGCTTTTGCATATTTGATTGACTTCCTCAGATGCATGGAGGAAGTAGTAGACCAAGTCTACAAAGGCTTATGTTACATCTTCTGAGGAAGTAGACTTAAGTCTACGAGAGCTCAAGCTGCCAACTTCTTTCTTTCAGTTAAGTCTCAAAGGTGCTACCAGATCTCACCTCAACAGACCAGCATAAAGAGCTGCCCCTATGCCGCCCCATGCTGCCTGCCTGACCAGATGGCAGGCAGCATCACGCTGCATCTTCAGCACAGTGCTTACACACGCTGCACTAAAGAAGCAGCGAAAAGCCACCGCTGCCGTGGCTAGGGTGCCCTTTCTGCAGTGCAAAAAGGAGCTGCTTTGGGGGGCTCTTTTTTGCACCATGAAAATGCCAGATCGGGGCCACAGTGTGTAGTTGTCGCAGTCCTGATCTGGAGACAAAAGAGGTGGCTGCAGGCCGCCCCTTAGGGGCAGACTATTCAGCCCATTCATTTCAAAGGTGCTACAAGTGGCTTTAAGTTACATGACTGTAGCAGAGCTCTGAAACTGGGTGAAAGGGTTAAAATAAAATTTACATTTTTAAAAAAGGCATGCTAGGAAGGGCACAGGACAGGGAGGTGGGCTGAAGTGGGAATCAAGAAGAGAGTGGAATGGCAGGGGTAGCATCCTCAGTTGTGCAGTTGTGAAAATGTATGATATCGCTGCAAGAACAGGGCTTGTGTGGTAATGTCCTAAGTCTATTCATGTGGAATGCAGTCTTCCTCTTTTCTTGCTGCCTTCTGCCTAAGTAAACATTACTGACTTTTCTAGGGAGTCATGTCTTTTCATGATACGGCCAAAGTAGGACAGCCTCAGTTTAGTCATCTTGGTTTCTAGGGAGAATTCAGCCTTGGTTGCTTTAGGATCCCCCCCCCCCCTCATTTTCTTGGTCTTTTTAGAAGTCCACAGTATCTGCAAAGCTTTTCTCCAATAATTTGACTTCCTTGTTGCATGGCAGTGGCAGGCATAGTATGTTCCGTGGGCCATATGCAGCGCTCACCAGTCCCGCAGCAAGCCAATTTTAATTTTAAAAAATCAGCACAATTTATGGGCTATTTTTAACTAAAACATTGAAAAAATCACCCCAGGCATAAAAATACACATTAATATCTCACTCTACAATACCCCAGAACCCTATACTAACCCCAGACATCTCCATTTTCCTCTTTAGTCTCTCTCAAAATGGTGACAGGAAACAATGCTTCTTCTTATTGCCATTTTGAGGTGGACAGAGAGGAAAATGGAGGTATGTGGGCCCACAGAGGGTGGGGGAAAGAAATGGCTCCTGTCCTTCACACAGTTGTGTGTGAGGTGGGTCTAAGAGGTGGGAAGAGTCAGCTTAGCTCAGGCTATAACTATCTGGACTCAGGATGGCATTGGTTAAGAGGCCCTTACTGAATCCAATTGCTGTGTGGGACTGGGCATCCCTCCTCCCCTGCCCATTGGCTTGCCCTCTTCCATGTGGCTCAATCCAGACAATAATTCTGATACAGTTGGCCTTTTTTATCCACTGATTTTTTTATCCATGGATTGAAGTATCCAAGGCTTAAAAATATTCAAAAAAAGTATAAATTCCAAATAGCAAACCTTGATTTTCCATTTTATACAGTATAAAGGACACAATTTTGCTCTTACCATTACATTTAATGGGACTTTAGCATCCACGGATTTTGTTATCCACAGGGGATCCTGGAACCAAACCACAGCGGATAACAAGGTCCCACTGTAATTCAAATAATAATTCAGATCAGTGGCACCACTAGGCTTGGTGTCACCTGGTGTGCCAACTTGTGATTTTTTAAAATATATACGATGCGCCTACGAGTCGCAGTATACATGGCTTTCAGCTTAAATTGAAAGCCGCACAGCGGTAGAGGAAATGGCGCACACACCTGCCCGCCTGTGCCATATGCACCATGCCATACACAAGATCCATTGTTTTCAATGGGGCTCGGACATACATGGAATTTCCCTTATGCAGGGGGGTCCGGAACGGAAGGGCACACTGTACTAATGTTACTCATAAATTGTAATTCCCATATATCACTGAATGTAACAGCAATAATTGTGACATAAAACAATGCAAAAGTAAAATTGTACCTTTAAATTACAATAACATATGCACAGCCTCAATGTATTTAAAGTGAAAATTTGGTAGCATTTGATGTTTTTAAAGAAAATTATAAAATAAATAAATTAATTAAAAATTAATTCTAATGTTCCCCCCCCCCCCCAAGAAAAAACTGGTACTTTTCCTTTCTCTTTCCATTGAGACTCACCCCACTCACACCATCTCTTCAGCATTTTAAAGGGACACAGGCAAACACCTCAGGCTGATGTTTTAGGAACAGAGGTATCACCCCCTTATGGTGCCACCTGATGCGGGCCACACTCCTCGCATCCCCCTAGTGATTCCACCGATGCAGCGACAGAGGACAAGGCCAGTGCAATCTTCGAAGACTTTCACAGTGCTTACTGTGGGGTAAGCGCTGGTAAAATGTGGGTAAACCATCAGGGAAGCTTGTGTGTGTGAAAGCCTATTGCACTTCTGAAATGTCAGGCAATCGTCCCCTCACTTCTAGTGTCTTTGAATTATTCATGGAGCAGCAATTTCCTCTTAATGGAAACTCTACGTTCATAGGAAATTGCTGCTCTGCGAATGATTCAAGGACACTAGAGACGAGGAGACGATTGCCTAACATTTCAGAAGCGCGACACACGCAACCGGCATTTTACCAGCACTTACCCCATGGTAAACGCTGGCATGAAAATCTTCTTCATCTCTTTGTTTCTATTACTGTTCAACCATCCTAGAGAGGATAAGCAAATACTGTAGGTAGTGACAGGAAGGAGGAGGATAATAAGGAAAAATGGGGACGCATTTTGGGGTGTGGGCTTTGACACACTTTCATTTTCCTCTGCAACCTCTCTCAAAATGGTGACAGGAAGTGACTGCACTTCCCGTTGCCAACCCCTGGAGAATCCCCTCCTATGTATTCTTTAGCTTGCTGACCATGGCCATGATGCTTCAGGGTTACCAAGCCAGACTCGCTCTCTTTCAGGTAAGGTAACCATCTGTGAGCTGCTACAAAAGTGGAAATGCATCACTCCAAAGCAGGGCAAAAATGTATGTCCTTAACTTTCCCCCTGCGCCATTAACTTTCCTTCTAGCTGTGCAGATAAGTGGCTTAAGCAGTGACATTAGGATTATTGGCTGGGCTTTGTAGGTAATCGGCAGATTCAATGAGGGAGGTTTAATTGGGTAGTCAGGAGCTTAGATAGCAAGGCAAGGAGCAGGTAAATGTTGACAATGCAGAGAGATTTTGGAAATAGAGCCAGATCGCTCACACAGATCATGAGCTCTGCAGAGCAAGAGGCAAATGTGTGTAGAGGCACACAGATAAAAATGCTTTGCGGCATAACCTCCAACATTGCACTGATGAAAACTGGGACACATATGACCAAGCAACATTAGAGTGTGGTCAAGATGGCAAAAGTTATTAGTGAAAAACACATAAGCTATGAGAAGCTTTTCCAGAGATGGTCAAAATTCCACCTCATCTTCTCCTTTCCTTCCATTGAGGTTGTTGTTGTTATGGGCCTTCAAGTCATTTCCAGCTTATGGCAAACCTAAGGTGGACTTATTATGGGGTTTTCTTGGCAAGATGTGTTCAGAGGAGCTTTGCCACTGCCATCCTCTGAGACTGAGAGCATGTGACTTGCCTAAGATCATCTAGCTGGTTTCATGACCAAGCAGAGAATTGAACCCTGGTCTCCAGGATCGTAGTTCAGCACTCAAACCACTACGGCACGCTGGCTCTCTACTTGAACACAAACTACTTTTGCACTTTGAACATTGTTTCCAGAACATAAAAGTAAGCTGGAGACAAAGAGGGAAAGTGGGAAGAGGAGAGCAAAATTGGGATACTTTAAAAGCATTTGAAAATGTGAGATGGCAGAGGATTACTTGGGACTGTCCCTGCCAGATCATAACAGCTGGAGGGTTTTTGTCCCTGAGAGTGGCAAGGAATTTATTTTATGGGCTGAGAAAGCCTGGCAAAACTCAGGAAGACAATCGTGGTCACTTCAGAAATTAAGTAAAGTAAATGTCCTTCCTGCAAAAATCAGAAAGATTTCTAATCACCCCAAAATATCAGTAGAAACTAAGTCCACCTTATGAAAAATATTTTCAAGAAAGTGGTGCCAGGGGATTTTGACCCAGTCTTAATATTTATATTCTTATCATCGAGAAAGATCAAAACTACTTAAGGGTGGCTTTTATATGAGGTAGGTGTTTCAATTATGTTTTTAAAACTTTTGTATGTTTTAAACTTAATTTTATACTGTTTTAACGAGGTTGTTTTTATTGGTTTTTTATTTATTTATTTTTAATCATCTTGTGAGCTACCTTGGATACCTTTTTGGGAGCACAAAATTTGGGAGCAAATACTATAACCCTGGTCTTTATCTCTTATCTAGAGCTTCTGTAAATTCCTAGAAGACTAAAACAATGCAAAACTAATTAGCTGACACCTATCTCTAAGGGACAGAGAGGGAGAAAATGGTTTTCTTTCATGAAACACAGGTTGTTGTTTTTTAAATTTTGGGCAGAAACCAAGGTTCATGGCAATGCAAGTACATTGCCAACAGCCTGATTCAAACATGAAACTTGATTGTTGTTTTGTCTAGTCAGAATGTCATCTGTCAAGTCTAGAGACCTGCATGTTCCTCCTTCGTTTTCAATTCTGTGTATAAGAAGGATGCTTAACGCTTCTGGTTAACTCACAATTCCAGATCATGGAGAGAGCATGTATGGATAGAAAACGGTCACCCTATTTAAAAAAAATCACCCTCCCATGGGTAGTTTTCAAAGAAATGGCCATGTTAGTCTCTTGCAGCATAAAAAGGAGGAAGGGAGGGAAAGAGTGGAAAGTGTTTGAATGAGGCTTGTCAGGGAATAAAATGTGAAACCAGGTAAGAGGGTGGACAGAATGGAGTTACATGTAAAAGGGACATGGCTGGCTGATTTCAACACTGAAAAGAAGTGCAGTACTTGATGCTGCAAGGAAGGTTTTCTTGAAGATCCCATTTGCCTTACCAGCAATCTATTATATTGAAAATAAAAATATTGCCATTTCAGTGCGACATGAGGAAATACATGTTGTTTCTTTTGTTCTGTGGGGAGTCATAGCTCAGCAATCCTTTCAGCAAAAAGTTTTTCTAGTGGAGGAAAAATTCTCACTATGAGCAGCTCCCCCTCTGCTCCCTGCCTCTGAGGCACCCACTCCAAGGACAATATAAGATAAATCCTTGGGAACAATGACAACAAATGCTAAGCACCCTGTAAACACTTCTACAAAGTTGTTAAAGGGAAGCGAAAAGATTCGGCAACATGCCCTAAGCCCCTGCCTGCAATCTACTACAAAAATAAAATTTAGGTGAGAAATCATCATGTACCAGGAAAACAAATCCTGATACAAAATCAGAACATGCAGGATCATATGACACTATATGTTTGACATATACATTTTCACTTATTTTGTTCTCGTATGCAAAAAAAAGCTATTTCAGATGTTTTCTCCCACCCCCAAACTGGCTGAGATCATGAGAGTTTTTGCACATTTCTTAAATGTTTTTCTTTGCATTTCAGGACATTTTATAAACTTTTTCTTTGCATGAAAACCTTTTGCACAACAGGCAATGTTTTGTGCAAAACACTGTGTGTTTTGTGCAAAATGTGTCACTTTCTCTGCAAAAACATTGGCTTTTTGAGCAAAGTTTTTTTTGTTTGTTTGTTTGGGGGGGTTTGGTAGGGTTTGTTTTTTGGCTAAAATCAATTTTTCACAAATGTCCTAAAATGTGGAATATATCATGGCTGTTCTCATTTCTTCAGCAGAATGTCTTGATGTTTTACTGAAGGTGAAAAAATCTGCACATTTGTTATATCTCTAAGACCATGGGAAAGCCTACTGCAAACTCACTCAAAACAAAAAAATCAAAATAGAAGGGCGAAGGAAAGCAAACACAAACTGTCTTAGTAAATACTTTTACACAGCTGCTTTTGCAGATTAACAGTCTTAAAAGAAAGCTTTGCCCACACTGATTTGTCTGTCTGCCAAGGAATCTTTGAATGTTGGATTTAAAAGTGCTCAGTCTTACAAGCCTTCTGTAATATATCAGCCCTCTATAGATATTCAGTATGAATTAGGCTTCACAAACTAGTTTCACCTTTTAGAAGCCACGTGCAGTTGGCATCAGTTTAAACAAAAGGGGGGTATATATGTATGGATGTATGTGTGTTGTTATCCTTCCACTGGGATATCTCTGTATGGAGGGGAGAGCCACTTGCTTGTACATATGGAACCACTCAGCCAGATCAGCATAATGGTCCAGAAATACTGAACAAAATCAATACACATATTTAATAAACAAATTGGAAATATGACAGCAAATCAGTAATAACAAACAGATCATAACAGTGAAGAGTCTTGTATTACCTTAAATGCTATAGCTAATAAGTAAAATGCATTACCTTGATCCATTTCACTACAGTTTCAGGCCTGGTTATGGGTCAGAGGCACCTTTGGTAACCTTGATGGATGACTTATACCAGGAACAAAGCATAGGATGTATGTCCCTGTTGGTTCTGCTGGACATCTTAGCAGTTTTTGATACCATCAGTCATAGTATCCAAATACAATCCATTGACTTACAAGGCTAACGTAAGATGTATTTGCCCACAAGTCTACCATTCATTACGGTAAAATTGTGCATACGTCTCCCAACTACAGAAGAAGGTCATTATTTCAAGCTTTCTAGCACCTGCACTTTGAAAGGGAAATTCAAAATTGATAGATGAACCATTTTTCAAAGAAGCTCACCTGCCACTACAGATAATCTCACTGACAAACCTCCACACAGTTCCCAGGAGCCCATGTTTTCCCAGGAGCACAGTGTTAAAAAAAGACTCCTTTATACATAAAACCAGGGAGGAAATCAGCACAGTCCCTGGGCCCACCACTGGGTTACTCCAGTTAGCAGTCTTGAAGATAAATAGAATATATTTTATGTAATACTGTACAGAGTTACATTTCAGAGGTGCATAGATATGTGTGCGTGTTTGGTTCAAGTTGTAGATTTGGGTCCTTTAGAGACAATTGTAAAACAGTAAAAAAATAAATCCTTGGATTTTAGGAACAGCCCACTTCTATACTTGGGGTAGGGCAGGCCTGTTGTGATTGTTATGTAAGAGGTTCAGTGTATACATAAAATCCTCTAGTGGGTATAACGTAGTCTCCCCCAACCTCAAGACTTCAATGTATGGGAGATTACAACTCTCATCATCCCCAGCCAGCACAACCATGTTGTCTGAGGATGCTAGAAACTGTAATCCAACAGATCTGACAGGACCACGTTCTGGGAGTCTGGTGCTGAAAGAAAAGTAAGGTCTTACCTGTCTCAGAGTTTGTAGAAGCAACAGGCATCTCAAAGGCTGGGCAAATTTGCTCTGTGCTGGCAGTAAAAGTAGCTAATAATTCTTCTTTTTCTGACAGGTCCTGCTGGTGATGCTGTGGAGAGAAACTGAATGATACACCTTTGAAAGCCATTCTAGGGATGGTTACCATCCACAACAGACAGGATTCACCACAGTCCAGGCAGTTGTGCATGCAGTCTTCTCTCCCACCAGGATGCTGCGGCAACAGATACGTATTTCTTATTCTAATACATATTCAGAGCTGTATTCACTGCTGGCTTTTTATAAAGAAGAGAGTCAGTCTCGGCAGCAGTGGCTTACTTAATTTTGAGAGCAGAAGCTTTCTTTCACATACTGTAGCTCATTTCCCTGGATGCTGGAACAGATCAAACAACATCAGGAAAGACAGCTCTTTGCATTTCAAAAAGGGAAAGGCCTCAGTGAGCTCTTTAGCTCAGTTCTCATTGTCAATATGGGCACACATTGTGTGTGTGTTTGCGTGGAGGGGTGCGACTGTGTCTGCTGGATGCAGGGGAAAACAAGGAATAAAACTCTAAGCTTCCATTATTTGTGCACAACTCCTGGTGGCTTTACCAGGATTTCCAAAAAACATACTGTATTTTTGCACAGTGGTACACTGGACGAACTTGGCAAGTCACAACTTCTCAGACTCAGAGAATGGCAATGGCAAGCCTCCTCTGAAGAAACATGCCAAGAAAACCCCATTATAGCTTCGCCTTAGGGTCACCATAAGTCAGAAACAACCAGCCACCATGCTGGCTCTCTTCAATGGGTCTTACTCCCAGAAATATATGTAAAAGATTGCAGCCTTCAACTTTAAGGTAATACAGAGGTAGAATTTGTTCATAATGTGGTTTGTTGCATAAACTCCAGCTAAAACCTAAGCTTAGAAAATTTACTCTTTTGGACAACATCTCTGAAAATCCCACAGCCAGCATGGCCACTCTCAGAATTGTTGTCCACACTCCAAGAAAGTTATTAAATGCTTGCTAAAACCTTCTTCCTTTCAATGCTGTTGCCAATGTTCTGGTAAGAGACACTGCCAAAAGAGTAAAAGCTCAGATTTCCCACATATTTCTAAAAGGTTATACTGTATTTTCCTGAATGGAATCAAAAGGTTCCATTCATTCATTGTAGCTGCTAGCTAGGAGACAACATCCATTGAAACTTCTTAATTTCCAGCCCAAATCACATCTGGTTTCTGCCAAAGTTCAATGCTATCAGGAGAACATGAATACTTTTGTCTAAAAGAAAAGAAAAGAAAAACGGGGGGGGGGGGGGGTCACAATTATTCCTTTTTTTTTCCTCACTGCTGAAAGACAGAGAACTTGGGAATTCACTTATTTAAAATAATGAGATACAATCCTAAGAACAAAAAAAAAAGTAATTCAGGGGCTCTCAAGGTAATATAGTGCAGTCCCTTAGTTCATCTTTAAGGTAATACAAAGGTAGAATTTCTTCATAATGTGGTTTGTTGCATAAACTCCAGCATAAACTAGGCAACTGTGGGAAACAAGAAGACTTTGAGGGATTGTACCCCTCTGTATCCTTCTGGAAAAATATCAAATATCAAATTGTTGCCTTCAAATGTTCCCAGCCACCTCTTTGGGTTGGGCCAAAAGCAGCCCTGCGGAGGCCACATCCAGCATTTGCTCACTTCTACCTTGCCTTAGTCACTGGGAAAATTAACCATAAATAACTAGTTATTTGTACATTATTCCTTCCAAGCTCTGTACTGAGACTGCAATTCTTGGAATTCTTTTTAGTAACAGAATTAGTCTCACAAAAGTAGGGTTACCTTACAATGGGCCTTTGGTATCCATTGGGATTTGGTTCCAGGCCCAAACCTAAAACCTGAAGGCATAGCTTTAATACTCCAATGACAAGTGGGGAAATTATCTTTTTTTGGACAACAATTTCCAGAATTACCCAGTTCCAAGTTCTGTCAGTGACACTACCTTTGAGCAAATAGTATCCAGACTGCCTGCACACCTCTCTTTTGAAACAAGATACTTAACAATAAACATGTACAAGCCAAGGTAATTGTTGTGATTGGGTCACTCCTAGTCTGCCCCATTATTAATCCTGGGCTCATTGACTGCTCTCAGCCAAAATCTCAACCAAGCCCCTGCTGACTGCTGAAGGAAATAATCAATCACAAGACTGACATGCCCCACAAGCAACAGCTTCATCCATAAATGAAGAATCAATATACACCGGGGATGGAAGAGAAGGCCCTTAGGAGGACATGTGAAACTCGTCCCTTTTACTAATGGAACTATAGAATGGCTCATGTGGCTCCAGGATTGGCATGATGATAACTGTCATGGGAATCTTTCAGATTACTTGGTTTCCTTAAAACGGTAGGGCAAGGATATGGAGCCTGAGAATCCTGTTAGGCTGTCTACATGGAGACTCTGGTCCCTTTCACACTGCACCATTATAGCACAATGATTCCAGTTATAGTTTGGGGACAAGCATTTAGACTTTTCAGGCAGAGAGATCTAGTGCTTCACTTAATGATCATAATGCTATAATGGTGTGGTGGGAAAGAGCTCTCTGATCCAAGTGGAAATGACACACTGTGGGAGGTGGGCCCTTCTCCTGCATTTTTTGATCCTGGCAACAACAAAGCCTAGAAAAGTTACTTTTGGGCTACAATTCATACTGCTCTAGGACTGCAGTATTCAAAGTGGTGATCTATGGACCAGGCCAGTCTATCCACAGCATGTTGCCAAGAAAGAGTTGTATGGTATCTGTCCCTAACAAATTAGGAAAATCTATCTGCTGATTGTCCACTTCAGAAAACTTAAAAAGAACTGGCCTAGTGGATCCTGGGAGCTGTGGTTAAAAGGTAACTTTTCCAAACCCTGGGCAAATGGACAGTCTTCCCACTCTCTGGAGCCAGCCTACTCCATAGAATGAAACTGAGGGATTATTCCGATGGTAAAAATAATTCTAGTAGAATCTGGGTTGAATCCTTTTTGTTCAGATGTATTTCAGATGCATCCGATTAAGTTTTTTGGGCGTGTTGTCAAAACCCCCACTTAACCTGGGATAATCGATCTCAGGTTTTTTCCTCAAATTTTCCTAAAAGATTCACTTTGTCGGCTGCATGAATAACCGATGCAAATTGATTCGGGATAAAACTCTGCATGCCTTGAAAGTGTTTCAAATACATCCACATTGTCAAATTCATCTTTATTCACAGTGCTGATACGTGTGAGCAACAGACCTCACAGAGATGCACATAGATGCAGTTCCAATAAAAAAAATAGTGTGTACAACAAAGCCAGAATGGATGAATGAGATTATTCACAAAAATAGAAAACGTCTGAATGGCTCCAGGGTCTCTGATAGCTGAAGGAAGAGAATGAGGATTTCATTACTCCTGGGTTCACACTACAGGGGCACCCGAAAATATTTTGGTACCTGAGGCTAAGAACAAGATGACACCCTCTCTTCTTATTTCATTCACAGGGCAAGACACATGGAGCACAGTTCTCTCTTTGAACAAGTTGCTACCACTTCCCAGTACAGTATCTGGCCCATTATCTTTTGCTATATTATTTTGCTGCATGCGCTTTTAGAACAGTGAGCAGTGAAACATTCTCTTTCAGAATAGCCTTGTACAGGGTCATTCTCTTGACTGAAAGCAAGAAAATGAAAACAAGTTGTTGGTGTGGAAGAGGAAAGGGGGGCAATGCGACTCCCAGGGCATTGGCTAGTCTCTGGCCCAAGCAAAGCATGGAAGCAAAAGAAAACATTGCATCTTAAAAAGTTAAACAAAACATGAAGGTTTTAGGAGACAAGCAATCCTTGATGTTCTTTCCATTCATTTCAGATGTTTGCAGTGGCGTCAGTAGTTACATAGTGTCAACCGGCACATACTCAAATGCTTTCAAGACTACCTTCTTTTTCACATTTTCCTAGGCTAAACAGAAACAACAGATCCCAAGGCAGGTCATTGATGACTCTACCCTGATTTATACTCCAAGCAATTTAAATCAGGAATATACTGGTCTCTAAGGAGAAATCTTTCTTTTTAATTCCTTTTGACAGTGAGGCAAGAGAAAGCATGGTGGATTTATTCAGCAACCCAGCTTGATGTCTTTTTCAGTGTTGTAAATTGTTTCTCTTACAACCAAACCTTAGCTGTTATCACAGGAGAGAATATGAGATGAGCAGTCACCTTGCATGGTGGGTTTATAGTCTTAAGGCTAAATAAATAGTTATTCTCAAGCATGCATATTTCACCCTTATTGCTCTGACTGAGTCAATAAAAACAATACAGTACTTGTTAGATGAAAATGCATTACAGATTATGAAAATATTATTAACTTGGGCGAGCCTCTCTGGAATTGTGTAATATTTTTTTAGCTTTGCAGAATCTCAAATTCTATTGCAGAAGGAGGGCTGTCGGGAAAAAGAAAACTTCCCGACAGAAGCAATAATAAGGAAACCTCTGCTAGACATTTTCTAGACTGATGCAGTCTTGTGGAATGTTCACAAATATTCTGCATTCTCATGGAAATTGTGAGCAATAGAATGCGTGAATAAATCTGGCTTTTTGAGTCGAGCAAAAAGCAACTGCCTTCGGAGTTTCTTGTTAAACTCAAAGGTGGAATATAAATAACACAATGTGGCTGAGAAAGATAAATGAAATGACATAGGAGGAGAACAAGGGATAACAAAGAGGCTGGGAAGCTGTAGAAAAATTGTTGTATAAAAGCTTCCCTTCTAGCATGGGGACTTACACATCATCCAAACAATGGACAAAAGCAGACAGACTTCCATTTGATTTGCATGACCCTGCCTTTTGGAACTGAGACAACTACTGGAATTCACCAGCCGTCACAACCAGTGACCAGGCTGGCTTGCGAATGCTGGGAACAGAGTCCAAATTCTGGCTGATTTATATGTAAAGACAGAATCACAATATTTTAGATAGAAATGAAATGTTTCTCATTATCAAGTGGAGGGTTTCTCTGTTCATATCTGTTCAGGTTCCAACTGTTGATGCACAACTCCAAGGCCCCTGATTTCCCTTCTTTTTATAGTTTAATTTGTGCTAGAGCTGACAAGTCCCCTAACAGAAAGGACCTTTGTCCTCTGTAAAATAGAATACATGATGACTCGATTCACAGAGTCCAAGATAAGGCTGAGCAAAGTACAGTCTTCTAATTCTCATTGGACTATAGCACCCTGAGCACTTCTAAAACTTGGGCTGCATCTACACTGCAGAATTAATGCAGTTTGACTCCAATTAACTGCCATAGCTGAATGCTATGGAATTTTGGGCTTTGTAGATTTGTGAGATAGCCTACAGAGCTCTGGTGCATCAACAAACTACAAATCCCATAATTCCATAGGATCGAGCCATTGCAGTTAAAGAAGTGTCAGGCTTAATTAACTCTGCACTGAAGTTAAAGCCTTAGATGTACTGGCAACATCTGGAGAGCCTCACTCTTCCTAACCTTGTCTAAGGTGAGAAGGAATAAACTATTGAAATTTAGGCTGAGTCTTCCTTATGTGAAATGCTTGGGACCAGAAGTGCTTTGGATTTCAGATTTTGGGTTTTGTTTGTTTGTTTGTTTGATATTTGCATATAATATATATATATATATAATGAGGTATCTTGGAGATGGGGCTCAAGTCTAAACATGAAATTCATTTATGTGTCATATACACCTTATACATATAGCTCGATGGTAATTTTATACATAATATTTTTAATAATTTTGTGCATGACTGAACCATCATAAATCAAATGTGTCACTATCTCAGTCACCCATGTGGAAAATTTTGGAGTATTTCAGATTTTGAAATTCCAAATAAGGGATACTCGACCTGTATGTACACATTGACAGGAAGGAATGCTGAGAGGAGGTTGGCTGACAAAGGGAGAGCATGGGAAATGTTCATGACTCCAAAGATTTCTGAGAATTATAATTTTTAAAAAAGTAACTTTCTATATGCTAGAAAGTTTAGGATACTAACAGCCAAACTAGGCAGAGACAATTCATCCCACAAAGGGTCCCCCCTGAGCAAATGACAGGGGTTATGGAGTTGTAATGAAGTGCAGAATTGTGCCAGTTTGATACCACTTTAATTGCCATGGCTGTGCCCTATAGAATCTTTGGATCTGTAGTTTCCTGAGGTGCATAGACTTCTCTGCTAGAGTGCTCTAGTCCCAATCACATATACAGTATATTCCACCATTATGGAGAAAACTTTGCATGGCAAAATGGTTTGAGTGTTAGAATGTTTTCTAGCTCAGCCATAAAACTGACTGGGTGACCTTAGTGAAGTCACATGCTCTCAACCTCAGGGAAGGCAATAGGAAACCTCCTCTGAACAAATGTTACCAAGAAAACCCTACGACAGGTTTGCATAAGGGTTGTCCTAAGTCGGAAACAACTTGAAGGCACGTAACAACAAACAAAATGATTAAGTGACCTGTTCAGTCTACTGTCCAAGGATCCATCCACACTACACAATTATAGCACTACATTCCACTTTTAACTGCTATAGGAACATCCCATGGAATCCTGGGATTTGCATTTTAGAGTTCTCCGCCACAGAACCTCATCAATCTACAAACCCCAGGACTGCATATGATGTTGCCATGATAGTTACAGTAGAATCATAGCACTATAATTGTGTAGTGTGACTGGGCCCTGGGTGCCAAATGTTGATGGACACATTTGTTTCCATTCTGAGAATTCAAACCTGTCTTGGATGGGACAGCCCTTCAAATTTATCCTCTGTAAATTCTGATCCCTCTCTTCCCTTACCTTAGGAAGTTTTGGTAAGGAGCATGTGTGGAGCCAACGTGGTATAGTGGTTTGAGCATTGGACTATGACTTGAGACCAGAGTTTGAATCTTGGCTTGGTCATGACACCCACTGAGCAAATCACACTGTCTCAGCCTCAGAGGAAGGCAAAAGTAAAACTCCTCTGAACAAATCATGCCAAGAAAACCCCAGGATAGGGTCACCGTAAGTCAGAAATGACCTGAAGGCACACAACAACAACGACAGTTTACAGAGTCACCGTAAGTCAGAAACGACTTGAAGGCACACAACAACAACAACGGCAGCTTATGTGGAAGCACGTGGCTAACAAGACTCCATGCAGCTTGCCAGTGGATAGAAAGATTATTAAGAAAGATTAATTAGAGGCAGCTGTTTGGACCTGTGAACATCTGGGCAGAATGACTGGCTAGCTAAGACTCTTTAATTGTGTTTGAGAAAGGAAAACAGCAGCAGGGGCTGGATCATGCATGCATGCATGAGAGCCCATGTGCTGGTTATTATTAGCACCCTTAAGAAAGTGCCAACCTGATCTTAAACAGTGCCTATTGTGACATTTTTCCCCCTCTTGTGTACACACAGATGCAACTTTATTTAGTCATCCAGCAATCTCCTCCCTGTTAATCCAGCAGCCCAAGATATGCAACCTCCAAAACGATCAACATCAGTGGGACTTCTGGATTATATGGGCACAGATTCACGTGACAAGAGGGAAGGGGGAGAGAGGAGTTTGCTAAGCCTTTTTGTGCTGCCAGCCGAGAAGCCTATCGCCAGTGCACGTTGCGTTATGTAATACACTGACACAGTCAACCTACTTGAAGCTCACTGTTTCTGGCTGGCTGTTTTCATTGAAAATGCACAGATGCCCCTTATTGTCAGTTGTTATCATTTTCTTTTCATCGCAGCAGCGTAACACACAGGGCCATTTTGAGGATGAACACAGCCCTGCTGGCATGAGAACCCACATGAATTTTAGAGCTTCAGATGGTACATTTTGAAAATGAATCCTTTCCCCAAAACAACAAGCACCTAATCTACAGGTCTTTTGCTTTCAGCTATTGTTATGCATTGAATTGCTACCTCATTTTCTCGCCCTATCTGTAACCTTGTCCATAAGTGGCAATCCTTGGGGGTGAAGGCTGAAATGAAAATATGGATTTCAACTTGCAAAAAATGATAATGATAATGATAATAACCCCCCTCAAAATTAGGATAATCTGACTTTCTCCCTACATTGGATTTACACACAGAAAAACACAATAAAGCACTTCGTACTCTGTAAACCAGACACAGGGAGATGAAAACATGAAGCTATATAATGTATTATGAATGAGCCATAATTAAAAATGTCAGTTTTATGCATGGTGCATAATGAAAAACAACCCTTTGGGCTTTCTGGACAGGACCAGCCACAACACACTCTGCATATGCTCAACAGGCTTTTTTCTTTTTTTTTTCACGATCATCTCAAGTGTTCTCAGGGAATCCAGATTTCCTTCTTTAGCACAAGAATTACAGCCCGAGTGTGAAACATTTAGCCTTCCAGATGTTTTAGGTCTACAACTCCCAGATGTCTGTGCCACTATGGCCAATGGTAAGGGATGGAAGTTGATGTCCAAACCATCTGGAAAGCCAAAATTTCTCCACCTTTTGGTTAAGGGCACAAATACCTAGGACTTCCATTCATCCTTAAATTTCCCGCCTTACATAGATAATAACTGCCTTCTATTTCATAGGTTATGTTGTGCCATTCTGGCACGATCTATCAGGGGAGGTTTGTGCCTGATAAATTGTGCCAGAACGGCACAATCCTTGTGTTTGTTATGTGACAGAGCTACTCTGTATATGCTCAAAGGCAGTTAGCTTGGTCCAGAGTAGCATGGTGTAGTGGTTTGAGTGTTGGACTATGACTCTGGAGATCAGGATTCAATTCCCAGATCAGCCATGAAACCCACTGGGTGGTCTTGGGCAGGTCACACTCTCTCAGCCTCAGAAGAAGGCAATAGCAAACTTCCTCTGAACAAATCCTGCCAACAAAACACCATGATAGGGTCACCATATGTCAGAAGTCACTTGAAACCACACAACAACAACATAGAACAGCCAGCGGGATGTAGTGGTTTTAGAATTGGGACTATGACTCTGGAGACCAGTGTTCCAATCCCCCCCTCAGCCATGGAAACCCACTGGGTGACACTAGGCAAGTCATACAGTCTCAGCCTCAGAGGAAGGCAACGGCAATGGTAACCCCCTCAGAACAAATCTTGCCAAGAAACCCCCATGAGGGGTTCCCCATAAGTCAGAAACAACTTGAAGGCACACAACAACAACAAGCATGGGACAGTGGCATTGAAATCAGTTCTAAGGTCTTGCTTCAGATTACAATAAAAGTAGTGCATTCTTTATCCAAAAATATCACAAGCCCATTCAAAAAACTAAAACAGGTTTTATCACAAGCCATTCAAAAAACTAACACAACTATTGGGTTATTGTGAGGTTAATATATGGGTGGGGGGGCAGTTTGGGCTTCATATATATATATATATATATATATAGAGTATATGTTGTTGGATATTATCCACTCAAGCATCTTTTTTAAATGTATCTTTCAATCCACCTAACCACCACCATCAAGAGGGAAAACGTATTTTTAATATAAAGAATTTCAGATCCGCCAGCTGGTTTAGACTGGTACAGATTTTTTTAAAAAATTCTTAGATGCTGCAAGTGCCTGTTCCAATTTGGGCCAGAGACACGATACTCCGTATCCCAGCCTCACAGCTTCCAAAATAAGATGACACCACAGGGCCACTATTATGTCATTCAAAGCAAGATGTGCAAACGACGCGCCAGAAACAGATCCGTGTCACACTGTGGAAGAGAAGCAAAAAAAAAAAAAACACAAAAAAAACCCCAACCAAACCAAAAACCTTAGATACTTGGACGAGCCGGAGTCAGCATCATCCATTTTGTTTCCTCCAACTACAATGTCCAAGAATAAGAGCCAGCCTGAAGCTGGAGATATGAATTTAATAAAGGGAGGAGAGGGATTTCTGAATTCCTTTCTTCCGAATCTTTGCCAAATATACACAGTACACTGTTGATCCAAATGCCGCTAAAGCATCATTTGGTGGAAGGAATGGATGGGGATGTTGGACTAAGGAATCAGAAACTCAGGCCACCATCCTACTAACTTGGACAGAAGACCCATGGAGGAAAATCAACCACAAATAGATCTAGAGAGGAGAGCAAGCAATACCCTAATATTCCTCAATACATTTTATCATACACGCTCCAAATTCAGGGAGGGAAGGGACTGGGATCAAAACAGCAATAGACATGAAGAGTGATGCAAACAGGGGGGCATTTCTTGCAATAGGGAAAGACATTGCAGAGTGATGCAAATGAGAGAATTTCTTGTAAAAAGCAATGGAAAGGAAAAGCGAACAGAGCGAAATAATGATACGGATCAAAATGGACCGAAGGCACCTTGGAGGTTCTTCACACAGAGAAATGAAAGGGACTCAATAAAGGCAGGGTGGCCAGGTGTCCTCCTTTTCCAGGACCTGTCCTCCATTTCAACATTTCCCAAATGTCTTCTATTTTAAGCCTCACCAAGAAGCATGCCTTTGCATTTATATGATGACTGCAGGGTGGCCAGAGGTCCTCCTTTTCCAGGACGCGTTCTCCATTTTGAGCACGGCTAAGCAGCATGGCTTTGCACTCATGGGAGTGCTTTGAGCTTTGGTTTGAGTCAGGTCCTCCATTTGTGGATCAGAGGTCCTACATTTTGTGCTGCCCCTGTTTTGCATTGGTCGCATTTGTTCCTATTTTGCATGTGTTGTTGTGGATTGTGGTTTTTTTTAGCATATGATTTTAGTCTTTCAGTATATTAGTATATGATTTTGGTCTTTTAACACATTAGGATATGGTTTTAGTCTTTTGGCATATTAGTATATTATTTTTATTCTTTTAACATATTAGGATATGATTTCAGTCTTTCAGCATATTAGGATACGATTTTAGTCTTTTGGCATATTATGGCATTATTTTAGTCTTTTAACATATTCATTTTAACATATTATATTACATATTAAAAGTTTTAACACATTAGTATATGATTTTAGCCCTTGAACATACTAGTTTTTAACGTATTACATTACATTTTAATGACATGAACATATTAGGATACGATATTTCAGTCTTTTAACATATTGGCATACAATGTCAGTCTTTTGGCATTTTAATCTATGGTTTTAAACTGTCTTGTGGCTCGTTTCTTATGTCCTCATGTAACTCCCTTTGGTGAAAAGGGCATTATAAATACAGTAGATGATGATGATGATGATGATGATGATGATGATGATGATGATGATGATGATGATGATCTGGATGATGGAGGGAAGGGAGGGGGAGGAGGAGGGTCCTACATGGGTTTTGGAGGGCTCCATCTGGAGCAAGTGGGACAATGGGGAGGAAGAAGAGGAGGCAAGGATGATGATGATGATGATGAAGATCATGGAAATGGGGGTCTTTATTTTATTTTATTGCCCCCCAAATAAAATCAGGGGAATGCTGGGGATGAAAGGGATGGAGGGATGTGGAGGAGGGAAGGTGGACCCCAGATGCTCACCTCCTCCAGTGCAGAACCAGCAGCAGCTGCAACCTGGAGCTCCTGCGATCCAGATGTGCCCAAGTCAGAGGCGATCCAAACCTGAGAGCTTTTGCAGTGGAGGAAATATATCTCTGGCTCTGCTGCTTAAGGGGACCAATTCTCCACTCGGCCGCTAGGGGGCCTCCAAGAGTCGACCTTCGCATCCGCTGGGTCCTAGCGCCGCCAGGTTTCTTCCCCTCTTTCTCTATAGGGTTGCCAACTGAAAACTGGAGAAGGGTCCCTGCAGTCCAAAGACAGGCTGTCCCCAGGGGTGTCATTTAGGGACTGCTCAGACACCTCCATTGTGGCAGGAAGAGGCTGTGGTCTTCATCTGCTCCCCTTTAAAATGCTTTAAGAGATGTTTTGGAGGGGAAGCTCAGTGAGAAAGGAGTGGCCCCAGAATTTTTTTTAATTAAAATTTCAAATTTTTGATTTTTTTTAAATTGAAATTTTTGACATTTTTATCCTTTTTACGTTTTCTTTCATGATGTCGCGTTTTCGACCCAATCTTCGCCGAGTGTCCGTCAATACATTTAGAGGTTGTGTGCATAGCACTGTGATATGACATTTTTATTCTTTTTACATTTTCTTTAACAGCGGCGCATTTTTAGCCACTTCTTCACTGTGTGTTTGTAAATACCTTTAGGTTGTGTGCATAGTATTGTGATATGCCATTTTTATTCTTTTTACATTTTCTTTAACAACGTCACATTTTTAGCCACATCTTCGTTGTGTGTCTGTAAATACCTTTAGGTTGCACGCATGGTATTGTGATGTGGCATTTTTATTCTTTTTACATTTTCTTGAATGGCATCACATTTTTAACCACAGCCTCACTGTGTATCTGTAAATACCTTTAGGTTGCGCGTATGGTATTGCGATTTGACATTTTTATTCTTTTTACATTTCCTTGAAGGATGGCACAGTTTTAACCACAGCTTCTCTGTGTATCTGTAAATACATTTAAGTTGTGCGCATGATATTGTGATTTGAAGGTCTAATTTTAATTTTGCTAGTTGTTTATGCCAGAACTATTAATATTACATTCAGTGGTATATGGGAATTACAATTTATAAGTTACATTAGTACAAAAAAGCATTACTAAGGATTTTATATAGTGTGAAATGGGAGGAGATCAATCCTAGTGACACCACCTACCGTGTTTTCCCGAAAATATTAATTTTTGCTCCCAAAGATGTGCTAGGTCTTATTTTCAGGGGATGTCTATTTTTCCATGAACAAGAATTCACATTTATTATTGAACAAAAAAAGGAAAGAAAAGAAAGAACATTTATTATATATACTGTATGTATATACATACAAAAACTTTGCTAGGTCTTACTTTCGAGGGATGCCTTATATTTAGCAATTCAGCAAAACCTCTACTAGGTCATATTTTTAGAGGATGTCTTATTTTCGGGAAACAGGGTACACTGCAGAATTCATGCAGTTTGACATGGCTACGGCTCAAGACTATGAGGGAGTTCTGGTGCCACAGCAAACTACCAGTCCCAGGATTCCATGGGATGTATTTATTTATAGTTTTTTGTGGGTTTTTCACGCTATGTGGCCATGTTCTAGAAGAATTTCTTCCTGACGTTTCACCAGTATCTGTGGCTGGCATCTCTGAAGCATTCTCTGAAGATGCCAGCCACAGATGCTGGTGAAACGTCCAGAATAAACTCTTCTAGAACATGGCCACTTAGTCTGAAAAACCCACAAAAAATATGGATGCTGGCCATGAAAGCCTCTGACTTCACATTGGAGACTGATTGATATACTGTATTTATACCCCACTCTGGATTTTAGTTGTGTTTGTTGCTAATTGCCTTCAAGGTGACTTCAAATTCATGGTGACCCTATGTATAAGAGACCTCCAAGTCACCTTATCCTGCACCTTCATGCCTGTGGCTTCTTTGATTGATTCTATCCACCTGGAAAGCAGTCTACCTTTTTTGTTACCTTCCACTTTACCAAGCATTATAGTCTACTAGTGAGCCCTTTCTTCTCATGATATGGCCAAAATACAACAACCTCAATTTAGTCACCTTTGCTTCCAGGCAGAGTTTGGGCCTGATCTGCTCTTGGACCCATCCATTGGTCTTTATAGTGGTCTACAGTTTTCTCAGCACTCTTCTCCATCACCAAATCTCAAATGAGTTGATTTTCTTCAGCTTTCCTCACTGTCCAACCTTCACAACTGTACATAGAAAGGGTAAACACAATGGCATGGACAATCCTAACTTTGGTATTTAATATATACTTTTACACTTCAGGATCTTGTCTAGTTTCTTCCTCTCTGCTCTTCTAAGTCCTAGGACCTTATCACACTAGACCAATTCAGATTGAATCTGAAGTGACCTTGGAACTGATTTCAGTGAATTTGGTTCACTGAATTCTGGGGTGACTTTGGATTGGCTTTGGAATGGCTTCATAGGGGTTTATCAGATTGGAGGAATTTCTCTTTATTTCGAATGGAGCCAATTGGAGCCAATTCGAATTCACATGAATTCGCTAGTTTAACGAATGTACGTGAATTCCAATTGAGTTTGGAATGCGTTCAGAATGACTTCCCATTACCCAAAAATGACTGCCCATTGCTGGAAATTGCATGAGATGCTTTAATATGCAATAATGTAAAACCTATGATTGCATTCGGAATGACTTCCCTTTTAACCAAAATTGCGTGAGATACTTTAATACACAATAACATGAAACCCCATGATTGCATTTGGATTGCCATTAAATTATACTTCCAATTTCCATCGTATGATAAACTCCATAGTAACAGCATTCATGTGTGGATAATTCAATGCACATTCACTGAATTCTGGGGTGACTTTGGATTGACTTTGGATTGGCTTTGGAATGGCTTCATAGTAACCGCATTCATTCGAAGTATAATTTAATGGCAATTCAAATGCATCCACCTAGCATGTGGCTTTCCTCTCTTTCTACTTCCCTCCAACTTTCCTAACATTATTGGTTTTTTTCTAATGATTCATGCCTTCTCATGATGTGTCTAAAGTATAACAGCCTAAGTTTTGTCATCTTGGCTTCCAAGGATATTTCAGCTTGATCTGCTCTAAGGACCTATATTTTTGTCCTTTTGGATGCCCATGGGATCCTCAGCACTCTTCTTCAGCACCACATCTCAAATGAATGGATTTTCCTCCTATCTTCTTTCTTAACTGTCCTGCTCTCACATCCATACATGGTAAGAGGGAATACAATGACTTGCATAATTCTAGCTTTTATGCTCGTTGTATATCTTTGCATTTTGCATCTCTGCACTTTCTAGTTCTTTCATAGCTACCCTTCCCCTTCTTAATTTTCTCCTTATTTGCTAGATGCAGTCCCCATTTCAATCAATGTTTAATCTCAGGTATGAGAATTCTTTTACTATTTTTATTTGTACATTGTCTAATTTGGAGAATTCCACTAGATAAACAAGATAGATAAAAGAAAAACAAAAAATTAGGACTCATTTCTCTATGGTTCTTCTACAGTGGTTCTTTCCCATGGAACCACTGTGAATTTCTCTACCAAAGAGATAATACAGACCACTTCTGCAACAGCTTGGAATTTATTGGGCTGATCCAGCTGTATGATTAGAATTGTTTAGTTAAAATAGAATTTGATGAATTTCTGATTGGTGGAGCTGTGAGAAATAGCCATGGCAGAAATCAGATGTATCAAAATAAATGAGCAAAAGATAAAATGCTAGATGTCATCTGATCCGAGGTTTGTGTTCGTACCATACATGGTTGCATAATTGTCAAAGAATATTATCAATTAGGAGTGAGAAGAAAAGAAAAGAAATGGGCACATTTTAATTGCTTCTGTATATAACTTTTATTTTCTCAGAACTAGCACAACTACTCATACCTCCAAGCAAAGAGAGTGAGAATTTCCAAAAAGGGAGTTTAAAATTCCACAAGGGTACACAGGCAACACACTTCTGCATCTCATGCAAGTCCTTTGTGTAATCAAGAATTTTAAATTGCAAGAGCCACAAAAGATCTATTGACAGTACTTGGTGCTCTAGTCGCTGATTAAAAAAAGAAAGGTGGGAAAATTTTAAATTTCCTCTCCTAGCACATGATGGTTCCAATCTGGGTTTAGGCTAAATATTCATAATGTATTCTTATATATAAAAGAAAAGAAAAAAAGAAGGGGATGCTTCGCTGCACATTATCAGATCCTGTATTCCTTTGGAAGAGTGAATGCTGTTAAAATGATTTAGGGTTCCAATCAGGAAAAGTTAGCAGTTTTTAAAGGGTGGTGCTTGGCGCAAATTAGGACTGCTTAGGAAGAAAGAGCAACGGGAGGGAAGCCAAGGTCAAAAGTAAGCAGGGCCCATGAGTCTGACTTTGTTGGAGAGGTAGCTGGTGCTTCCATGCCAGTAGAGCAATGGATTTGCTCTTGCCTTTAGTCCAGATTATGCAGGAGTTAACGAAAGTGGTAAACTTTGTCTCCAAAATGGGTTCAGCACTTTGGAGATCTTCTTTAAAGTCTGGAAAATAAAATAATATCCAAAGGCCCTGTACAGACCAGCCTGAAAAGGCCAGCCTGGAGCAGAATCGTGGCATAGCATCCTGATACCGCACGCCCAACTCCTCTCCCCAGGGCACCCTGACATCACACGCCGCTCCAGAAGGTGTGTGGCATCATGATGCGCCTCTGGTCTGCATTCAGATGATGCAGCACCGAAGGAGCGCCATATAGCTGTGCCACCGCAGCTATGGTACATTTTCAACGGTGCAAAAAGGAGCTGCTTTTTGCGGCTCCATTTTGTGCCCTTGGAAGGCCAGATTGGGGCCATGGAGTGAGGTTGCCGTGGTCCTGATCCAGCTGAAGAAGGGACGGCTGGAGGCCACCCCTCCTGGACTGTTTTTACAGCCCCCAAATGCACTAAACAGTGATACCTTTATTGGACCAGCCAAAAAGCATAAAATACATGTCACCAGTTTTCAAAGCTCCGTTGCCTTATTCATTGGGCAAAAGTGTTAAAAATAATACAAGGGGAAAAAATGACAATATTAATCAGAGTCTTGCCTTTTATTAATATGTTCTTGGTGTTGCCCTCAGTTGAGATGGTATAGTGGGATATCCATCCAGGAAGGTTACTTTTCCTCCTTGGCTCTGTGGGTACTGGGAGACAAAGCATTTTAAAGTCCAAGAAATACACACATACACCCATTAAAGGATTCCTTATTGTATGTTAGCAAACTTCATGTAGTAGAGAACTTGGAAATATGGCTGCAAACAAGGAAAGAAAAAGGCAACATTGGGAACTGGAAGGTGGCAGTTCAGTAAGCTGTGCCTGTTTTTTTCTCCCATCCATTCAAAGTAAATTATTGTGCAACCACACTGACTTGTTAAAAGAATTTTAGGGAGGCTTTAAACAAATACACCATCAGTTTGCCATATTGTGTCTCTATTTTTGTCTGTCTTTTTTCTAACAAAAACAATCCATTAAGGAAGAGGGGATAAATCATTTTGGGATTGGCAGCATTACAGATCCAGCTTGGTGTAGCCAGCAGTGTGCAATGTTGGACTAAGTCATGAGGAGACCAGGGTTCAAATCCCTTCTCAGACATGGAAACGCACAAGGTGACCTTGAGCAAGTCACATACTCAGCCTCAGAGGAAAGCAAGAGGAAACTCCCTCTGAACAAATTCTACCAAGAAAACCCCATGATATGGGTCACCATGAGTAAAAAATAACTTTAAGGGATACAACAAGTGTTAGGGCTCAGGACCCATCAATCAGAAAGCAAAGGACTTGGTCTCAAAACAATAAGGATCATCCCTACTGTAACTTGACTCGAGTCATAAAAAGGATGTTTATGTGTCGATGGCTCCAGGAAGCTCTATCATCCATTGCAAATGATTTAATTCCAAAATGCAGGGATATAAAAAGTTAATTAAAACAATTAATGATTTTAAAAAATCAGTGTGATCTCTGGTGAAAATGTGCTGAATTGAAGTGGATATTAATTGTTTTGTCTAGGGACAGAAATACCACCTATCTATTAGTTTCACTTTTGCTGAATATTTTATAATCCTAAATGCCATTCTCATCCTGTTCCAGATAAGTTTCAGTTGGGAGGAAATTTTTCTCCTTCCCATGTGGAATTCCATGGGTACTTTTATATGTCTTTCCCCCAACAAATGTACACATTTTTACATTTTTACTCTATCAGGTAAAGTCTCTGCACATTTTTCACTTCAACATTTTTGAGCACACACATAATTTTGCATGCGTTTTTTCCCTTTGGTTGAAACATGTCTCAGGCTTTAGAAACATATGGTGTTTCATTGTGTTACCAGTTTTGAGATATGTGATACAGATATGGATATATGTGTAGGGTGAGAGCCTAGACACTCTAAAGGTATCAGATCGTGTCTGATCTTGGAAGCCAAGTAGAGTCAGCCCTGGCTAGTACTTGAATGAGAGACCGCCAATGAACGCTAGGTGTGTTGGCTATATTTTAGAAGAAGGAACTGTCAAAACCACTTCCAAGCATAATAACGAGGAGGGAGGGATGAAGTAGAGCCAAGACAGGTTGCAATATATATCTTGATTTATTCTGATGATTTAATCTAACAGCTATTTGAAGAAGGAGGAGAAGGAAGAAGCAGGCTGCATAAAAGATTAAGGTATTCTTGGCAGAAAGGCATCAATGTGGCTTGACTGGAAGAAGAAGGCAAAGAGACCGGCAGAATGCCTAAACCTTAAGGAGACTGTTGTATGACCAAAACCTTATTTCCTTCGTCTACCTTGGCCAAATCCCTTCCAAACTGAAATGGTCTTGAAAATTGAGAAGAAGGGGAAACACTGGCCATCTTTCAACCACTGTTACTTTGGAGGGGAGGTAGAAAGCCTATGCATTTTTTAAAACACGGGACAATATAAAAGGGGAGAAAGATAGTGGGGAAGAAGACTTTGCCATTATGTCAAGTGGACCAAAGACATTTGGCTACCTAAGGTGAAGGACCAGTCCTCTATCCCACACAAAGAAGCTGCCAGCTGAACCTTATTTCAGTACTGATGTTGGGATAGTCGTCACACCTGATAGAAGCAAGACAGTTTGGACAACCTCTGTGACAAACCCAGCAATGACTTCCAACAGAAGGACAAGATCTCAGGAGAAACATTCTGGGGTTTAGACAGTGTTCAGAAACTTAAAGTGGTCCAAAGAGCTGCTAACTTGGTCTGGCTACAAGAAACACATTATTCCTTTGTTGCAACAGTTTCACTGGTTGCTGGTCTGTTTCCAGAAACTACTCAAGGTGCTAGTTTTGACCTATAAAGCCCTATATGGATCAAGTCCAGGTTAAAGGAACTAGCCCATGCTTTGAGATCTTCTGGGGAGGCCATTCTCCCTGTCCCACTACCCTTTACAGGAACATCTGGTGGGTACACGGGGTAAGGCCTTCTCAGTGGCTGCCCCAAGCTCTGCAACTCCCTTTTCAGGGATGTTCAACTGGCACCCTCCCTTCTTTCTTTTGACAGACAAGTAAAGACTTCTCTGTTTAAACAGGCATTTCTTGTTGATTATATGAGGCCCTTCCCATCAAATAATGTGCTGGAGCTTGGTAATTTTTGTGCTGGTGTGTGTGTGCTTTTTAATTATATATGTTTTGATCTGGTGTTACTTTTTTGATTGTGTAATCTCATTTTACCTTGTGGATTTTTAATGTTTTTTTTTTTAATCTGCCCACATTGAATCCCAAACTAGCAAATTGTCAGGATGATGGTGATGGTGATATCATAACAATTTTATGTTTTGAAGTGTTATGATGTAAATCTGATTTTAATTTTATTGTTATTGGTATTGAAATTGTTATTATTAGTGTGTATATGCCTAATAAAGGTTGGATGATGATGATGATGATGATGATGATGATGATGATGATGATGATGATGATAGGCTGCTTGGACTTACCATGATCTGCCATTGTGATCAGCATTGGTGCTGCTACTGCTGGTCTCCAAAATCTGACATCAAGGACTCTGAGCTGGATCTCTTGATCATCACGTGATGTCTGCTGGATTTCTTTATGAGGTCAGTATTGCTAGAGATATATAGAAAAGCTATATTATAAACTTAATGGCTTTTTTGTGTGTGTGCTTGTTGCTTGACTAAGATAATATAAAAAACAAATGCCAAAAGATCAGTGAAAGAGATGTGAAGTGCTATGTTAGCCAGAAATTAATCTTTTTCGCTTTCTGTCTAGTTTCGTTGAACCTTTTGATATCAGAAGGGCTAGCCAGACATCAATATCTGCAACTTAGCAATATTTGTACCAGAATCTGAGGTTTCACTTCCTGATTTCGATTTTACTGTAACTTGGTGTATTTTACTGTTGCAACCCGCCCGGATTCTTCGTGATTGGGCAGGCTAGAAATAAAATTATTATTATTATTATTATTATTATTATTAGCCCTTGTGAGGAGCTACAAATGCCGATCCTAAAGTGAGACTTCATTCTGTCTTTTATTCTCTCTCCCTGCCACTATTTCTCTTCTCTGAAAAGAAGCACCGAGGAGCAGAGTTGAAGGGACTCCTCTCTTCCTGCCTGCCTTGGCAGGTAGGTACATTAAGGAGGGGGGAGACTCCTCCTGCATCCCTCCCTCCACTTTCTCCTTCACTTACTCATCCTGCCATCAATTGCTGATCAATCCAATTCTGTATCAGCCACCTTGTTTACCTGTCAAAAGGAAGCTGTGAAGTTAAAATGAACAGCAAGAAGAACAGAAAAGAGGCTTCGTTCAGTGGCAGGTGGTGGCTTCCATGTCAATGGGGTTTGAATCCATTCCAAGCTTTGGTGTGAACTTTAAAAGCTTTATTCAAAGCATTGAATCTGCTTTGTTGTTGGTTGTTGTGTGCCTTCAAGCCATTTGGTGATCCTAAGTTGAACCTATCATAGGGATTTCTTGGCAAGTTTCTTTAGAGGGGGGCTTGCCATTTTCCATCCTGTGAGGCTGAGAGAGTGTGACTTGCTCAAGTTCTCCCAGTCGGTTTCATGGCCAAGTGGGATTCGAACACTGGTCTCTAGAGACCTAGTCCAATACTCAAACCTATTACCTCCTTTACAATCTGGATGGAAACCAAAAAAGGATTCATATAGAACCCATCAGCCGCTCTGGATTTGGCATACTGAGGCAGAAGTCACCAGCCAGTCCTATTGCCAAATAATGTCAGGACAAGGGGAAATATATTAATGAGCTGTTAACACCAAAATAGCAAGATCTTGAGAAAACACAGAAGCACTGTCTATCTGATGCTGTCTAGACAGGCTTTTGTGGACTGTTTGAGCTAAAAAAAAAACATTGGGAAGAAAAGTTCAAGCAGCATGCAAAGAAATAGTAACAGCCCACATCTTGGAGATATGGCATCGGTTTATATCCCAAGTTTCAGACGTAGCAATGAATCAAAGCCCACTATTAACGCACAGGACTATTTGACATGATACTTTAGTTCAACATTCAGACCACTATACCACACTGGCTCTTTATACTGAGGCCAAATAACTCAACCAGGGTAAAAGTGCAGGGACATTCTGATTAGCAGAGATATCAAATTCTATGCCTCTTTCTTGGCTCCTCTGAGCATAAGTGCACCGTGGCTAAGGATATACCTACAATTATAATTCTCTAATACCACTTTAAAATGTTATGGCTCCATTCCACATGATCCTAGGATTTGTAGTCCTGTGAATGGCATAGTTCAGTGTAGTACACTAGAGAATTTTAATACAAATTCCAGGATTCCATATGACAGAGCTATGGCAGTTAAAATAGTTTTAAACTGTAATGACAGCAGTGTGGATACCTTCTAAGATATCTAGAATGGGCCCTCTTCCTTCTTATGCTAGCCTTAAAATAGGACAGAACCATGCAGCACTCCAGAGGCATTTATTTGCTTACCTATTTATAATTGCATTTATAGACTACCTTTCTCCCAGTGTGGAACACACAGCTCATAGCTGAGAGTTCTGGGTCTTGCAGTTCAACAACTTTTGGAAGGACCTCTGCTTTTGGAATCAAGCTAAAGCATGATGGTACAGAACATGCTTGCAATGTCCCTCTGTAGCAGTGCTTGGTGACATTATTTGAACTACAACTCTCAGGACTCTTTCAGACGTCGGAAATTGGAAGTATAATCCAAATGCAATCATGGGGTTTCATGTTATTGCAAATTAAAGCTTCTCACTCAATTTCGGGCAAAAGGGAAGTCATTCCAAATGCAACCATGGGTTTCACATTATTGCGAATTAAAGCTTCTCATGCAATTTTGGGCAAGGGGGGGGTAATTTTCGGGTAATGGGAAGTCAATCTGAATGCATTCCGAATGCAATGGGAATTCACGTGAATTTGCTAAACTAGTGAATTCACGTGAATTCAAATTGGCTCTATTCACAATAAAGAGAAATTCCTCCCATGTGAAAGAGTCCTCAGACATCACTTATTTTAGATAGCCACAGATCATTCTGGCAGAGGTTTGTAAGTATTGCAGTTAAATAAAAATTAAAAAGCCAAGTTCTGGTGTGGTATCTTGCCGAGTTTATTCTAATCTTGTTACTTGAGTCTGAGCCTGCTGCATTTTAACTGTACTTTAAAAATCTGGTGTATTTACATTCAAGGAGAAGGAAAACAATGAATGATGACCCATTTCAGAAATGGACCTTGAACGCCAAGTCTGCTAGATATGAGTCACAGAGGGCATTTTTACAGATGTGGCTTGACTTGACAATCCTATTATAATATGAATGGTTTATGTCACCCTTCATCCAGGAAGCTCAGGGCTATGTGGTCCCCCACCTATTCTTTTATCCTCACAAGGCAAACTGGAACACGTTTAGAGAAGGGTAACTAAGGACCAAAACACACTGTGGAAATATTCCAGTTTGAGAATGCTTCAACTGAACTGGCTCACTGCTAGCGAGTGCTGGGAATTACAATGTGCTTCCACCTAAATAGGATTCCACCTAAACATTAGGAAGTACTTCTTTACTGTAAAGCTGTTTGACAGTTAAATGGGCTGCCTCAGACAGTTGCAGCCTTTCATCTTTGAAGATCTTTAAATTGAGGTTGGATGGGCATTTTTCGGGACTGCTGTAGTTGTGTGTACAAACCAAACAAAATCAAACAAATAAGAAGCTGGTAAATATGCAAATGAGAAATTAGTAAGTGAAAAAATCCAATGGTTGTTAGCTCTTACACTATTTCCGTCCTTACTCACCTGACATTGGTTTCTTGTCTGACAGATAACATCCCTCCAGGTCTCTGAGTCATTAACTCTTTTAAGTCTGGGTTTGGATTCCTTTATTCAGATATGTTAGTACAAAATGAAAACAGACATTTTTTATAGTGCAAAATGAGAATAGACAATTTTTTATGTGTGGGGGAGAGACGTTGCTCTTAACAACCACCAGTATCTTCCTCATGCTTGGAACCACTGTTCTTACTGTCAATTAGGCCATTATCAAAGGGTGGGGCTTTGTTTGTTTTTATTTTTCCATTATTTCCCCAAATTTGCAATTTTCTTCATCATTGGGATGTGCAAAACTTAAAACGCCAAATGCAAGAGAAAGCAATACTAATGGATTTTCCTGTCACTAGTTTTCAGTGGGCTGGTTATGGAAGACCAGCTGTACCCTTACAGATTTATTTCTTTGGTAGTTCAGCAACATAAAGATACTACCTGTTTCTGGTAAAAGGGAGAGTTGCATTAGTATGCATATGTTCCTGTCTAGAATGTAAGCAAATCATGCTCCCAAAGAGTCCATCATCAGATCTGTTGCCCCAAATACATTGTCGCCAAGTGCACAACAATTTGGAATTCCCACTTTGGAGTAGCAATAGCAATATGTATTGGATTCATTCCTGAACCACAGACAGGCCATCTCCCCATCCCAAGGTTAGAGCTAATCCAGAGAGAAAATACAGGCTTCCTTTGCCTAAACCCACTAGTCTGCACTAGCTCAAGACTAGTGCAGAAAGAAGAAACATCTGGTCGAACCAACTAGCATTTCACAATTTGTCATTGTGGGAGGGCATCAGTCCATGGTAGGAGGCTAGTGGGGCTACACATGTGTTTCTGTTTTCATCTCTAAACACTGGAGTCATGGGTTTATGTGCCAATGAATTTCATAGGCATTCTGAAATGAAACAGTAATAAAACTCTGACTAAGAAGGAAAGGACACAAAGGTATCCTATTGGTGCATCTCCTCCTTTTTCAGAAGAAATGCTCAAATTGTATAATTGAAGATCTTTGCTGTACTGTTCCATGAAGACATATATTCTATCTTAAACTAAGAAGGGCATATGGGGCCAGAAATGAGTGAGCGAAAGCAAAAGAAAAAAGATGTGGACCAGCAGAAACGGTCTGAGTTTGGAAATGTTAACTAAACTACTGCTCTTCCAGGAGTGGTTAGAGGTATCCATGTCAGGAGTGTGGTAATCCATTGTGAGGTTTGTTTGTTCTTCAAAGATTTTGAAGGAATTATCCAAAATGTTAAATCTATTTTGAGAATAAGGTCCAGCACTTTAGAGAGCTGCTGCAAAGGCTGCAACAATAAAATAATGGGTTTAGGAGTGAGGGCTCTGTAAGATATCAAGGGCAGAGCTTAAATTCTTTTTTGTACACGTCTTTCTTGTTGTTACATTTTCACATCAGATTTCTGCCACTTTGAAAATTCATCCTGATACTAGAATCCCCATAATCTGTATCAAATAAACTTGTAGAACATCAATTCGGTTTGACTATTTTTGTAAAGCCTGCCAGATGTTAATGTTCACCACCTTGTTCCCATACAGAAGCATATCCTTTTCATGGATATGCTTCAGTGTTGAAACATTGGAATGAAACGTTCACTGTTTGGAACATTTCCTTCAAAGAAATTCTTGAAAAAGAGTCTAAGTAGATCATTCAAAGGGCTCATCTAGTCTTGTAGCCTGTTTCCTTCTAGTCATTCATGTGCTTCCGGGAAAACCACCTCTGATAAATATGGGTTCCCATAAGTGAGAAGTACCTTGGAGGGACAAAACAAGTGCTAGGAGCCATCAACTGGAAAGCAAAAGACCTGATCACAAAATAATAAAGATCATCCATGCTATAACTGGACTTGAGTCTTAATAAGGATGTTCATGTCTTCATGACTCCAGTAAGCCCTACCATCCATTGCAAATGGTTTTATTCCAAAATGCCAAGACATTAAAAGTTCATTGGAAGTAGTTACTGATTTTCTTTTAAAATGATCACTGTGAGCTCTGGTGGAAATGTACTGAAGTGCAGTAGATATCAATTGCCTTGTCTAGGAACATAAATGCCATCTATCCATAAGTCTTATTTTTGCTGAATTTCTTGTAATCCCAAATGTCATTCTTGCCCTGTTCCAAATCAGTCTCAAATTGGGAGATTTTTTCCCCTCTCCTAATGTGGAATTTTATGTGTTTTCCCCCATATACATTTTTTACAGATTTAACTCATCATCCATTTTTAAGGCATCAACATTTTTAAAGACACACATATTTTTGCATGCGTTTTTGTCCTTTGGTTAAAACACATCTCAAGCCTCAGAAACATATAGATTTCTAAGTCGAGATGTACTTCATCATGTTACCAATTTTGAGATATGTGATACGGATACGTTTGTAGAGCAAGGATCTAAATACCTTAAAGGCACCAGATCCTGCCTGATCTTGGAAACTAAGCAGCATCAGCCCTGGTTAGTACTTGCACGGGAGACTGACCATGAATACCAGATCCTGTAGGCTATAATTCAGAGGAAGGAACTGGCAAAACCAACTGTAAGCATAATAATGGGAAGGGAGGGCTACATTACAGCCAAGACAGTTTGAGTATAAATCTTGATTTATTCAGGTAATCTAACAGTGATTTGGAGTAGGAGGAGAAGAAAAAGGCAGGCTGCATGAGGGAATAAGGCATTCTTGGAAGAAGGACATCAAGGAGGCTTGACTAGAAGAAGAGGACGAAGAGACCAGGAGGATCAAACAGTGGCCAGGATTCATGGTGGCTGGTTTTTCATGGTCCATTGAAGAGATGTCCCTGAAAGAAGCAATGAAGAAATCCAGTAAATGCTGCTAGCAGGATATGTCACAGTTTCCCCTCAGTCCTATGCTGGACATAGGTATGAAAGCAAGCCTTTGGCTTTATATGCAGAGGGCTTCCTATTATCTTCTAGGCAGTGGTTGCTGGTGCCTTCTAAGTCAGTGGATGGGTGATTCCATTATGTGTTTTAGTTCAAACTTTAATAGAGCTACCCAACGTGATGAACTCTATCTCCAAAGAGGCACAGCACCTAGGAAACCCCCTTTCAAGTTCAGGTTAAAGCCCAGCATGGCTTCACTGTCAAACATAAACTTTTCAGAAGACATCAGCAGAAATGTCCTACCTGATTTTTTCCCCCTCACATTCTTAGAAAAAGGTGCTATGTATACTTTTTTCTCATTATCATCCATATTTGTTTTTCATACAGGCTACCATTTTCCCACACATAAAGCCTTAGTCTGGCATTTAGTCCATACAGATATAGTCTACCAGCCAGGCTGCCAGCATAATTGGTGCCAGTGCTGTTAGTTAAATGAACTAGCCCATGCTTTGAGATCTTCTGGGGAGGCCATTCTCCCTGCCCCACTACCCTTACAGGAACATCTGGTGGGTATATGGCAGAAGGCCTTTTCAGTGGCATCCCCAAGCTCTGAAACTCCCTTAAACTGGCACCCTCCCTTCTTTCTTTTGACACACAAATAAAATCGTTTCTGTTTAAACCAGAATATAATGGTTAACTACATAAGGCCATTCCCACTAAATAATGTGTTGGAGCTTGATCATTGTTGCTTTGTGAAATTTGGCCACTTTGAGTCCCACACTAGGGAACTGATGATGATGATGATGATGATGATGATGATACACTGCTTGGACTTACCATGATCTGCCATTGTGGTCTGTTTTCCTGCTGCTACGGCTTGTCTCCAAAAATAAGTTCTGACATTAAGGACTCTGAGCTGGATCTCTTGTTATACCTTGGTGGCAGAAGAAATGGTTAATAACAGAGCTGGTCATTTATTCCCTTCGGTAGAAGAAGGGGCTGCCTAGGTTTCTATTTCTTTCCGCAGACCAACCCCTGAATTTAGAAGCCGGAAACTGGGTTAACCTAGCTCTCATATGGATTTTGCCTTACTTTGTAAGTTTTTAATGGGTTTTTCAAACTATGAGGCTGTGTTCTAGAAAAATGTATTCCTGATGTTTCACCTGCCTCTGTAGCTGGTATTTTCAGAGAATGGTGGCATGGAGGATTATGGGGCATATATAGTGTATGACCCTTGGTTGAGAACAAGTGATCTACATGTTAATCTGGGTTGGTCTGTTGGTGAATGGCAAGGCCTCTTGATGGAAGGATATTTTTTTAATTTTTGGCACCGGGGGGGGGTCTAGTCCTCCAAGATGGCCAGGGGGCGTGCTAATGCCCCTACCCTTCATATAAGATTCAAAATTAATCCCTAGACACTCCCCATCCCAGTCCTACATCAAAAGTAATATAAAATAAGCTATAAGTTAATAACAATAAATACAATGCAGCAATAGGCAAATGCCATACAATGCAAACAAATTAAGTTCAAAATTGCAATACCGGGGGGGGGGAGAGATTAGAATATACAATACAATCAAGTAAAATTCAAGATTCATCCCTTACCCTATCCTCCCATCCCAATCCTAAAACAATATATAGCATGAATTAAGAAGGATTCCATGCTCCTTCTGTGTCTCTGGGCCCTGAGTGGAGGATGGACTGGCTGAAGAGCTTTGAGTCCGAGTGGTCTCAGTGCTGGTGGAGGAGAGATGCTAGAGAATTTATGTCCTTCTCTGCACTCCCTCAAGGCTTCACAGCTGGGCCCTGGTTTTACCCTCAACTTATTCATGGGTCATATCAAAATCCATAATTTTGCCCCCCAAACCTGCCTTCGACTTGTACATGAGGTCGACTTATAGTCAAGTATATACGATATATATATATAATATATGTATATATAGACAAGAATTGTTCAGAGGAGGTTTGCTGTTGCCTTTCCCTGAGGCTGAGAGCATGTGACTTGCTCAAGGTCATCCAGGGGGTTTCATGGCCAAGCACCATTGAACTCTGGTCTCCAGAGCTGAAGTCCATTGCTCAAACTGCTATGCCATGCTGGCTCTTTTTGTAGTCATTGGTATCTTTAGCCCTTGATCAAAATTGCTAGGTGATGCACATACACACACTTCATCCTCTGGTACCACGATTAGTAGTTTGGGAGAGTGTTTTTTCTAGCAAAAACATATTATTGTGTACTATTCCAGTTGAAATAGAACACTGAACGACAGTTTGGTCTTAAATGGTTCACTCTCGTGATAACAACTGACCACTTCATAATTGATCATTATACCACAACAGATTAATCTACAATGATTTGAAAAGTGACTTTTTGGACTATAATTCCCAGAATCCCTATAATCACTAGGATTGTGGGAACTGAAGTCCAAAAAAAGGTCACTTTTTGAAGGTCTATGTAGCCATACAAATTGACCATTAAAAAGCTATGTTATTTCTGCTACTCATTATTAAGTCCGGGAACATGGAGTGGATAAATGGCCTATAAGAAAGTTGTATTTGAAATATTTTCTATTAGGTACAGCAAGCATGGATGTGATATGGCCCTTCCATAGTCTAAGAGCTTTTCCATGCCCTCAACATGAGCAGAAGGTGGTGGGAAGTTTGAGAAAATGACAGGGTGACACAAGGACCCAACCTAGAGAAGTGACCCCATAATAATAGCCTCTTGGGTTTGGTTTTCCAATTAGGTTTCTAGGAGACGAGAACTAATGGGCTGTTCCAAGCAACCTACACTAATGGAGAATGTATTTAATTGGGTGTTTTACAGCTGGATTCTTCATTGGCTCCCAAAGAAGCTGCAGGATTCAGTAGTTTTTGGAAATCAAGATGTACACTCCTGTGCTCAGCCCATGGTTGTACTCAAAAAAGCTGAGAAAATCTCAGGGGGCTTCACAACAAATAAAAAGCTGAAATGTGGTCCATATATAGCTGAATTTTAAAAGCAGGTATAATATAAAAAGAGGGCTCTTAGTGGTCTCCTTCCAGCTTCCACTATTGATTCTAGTGCAGGAAAACTGGTGTTTTCCATGCAAATGAGTTGGAAAATCTTCACATATTTATATGTGAAGATTTGGATATGTCACAAGAAGGCATGATTCATTAGAAAAGACAATAATTCTTAGTAAGTGGGATGGGAGACCAGCAAGAAAAGATGAAGACTGCCCTGCAAATCAAATCAAATCAAATCAAAGGAGCCATCAGCTTGAGTTTGCAAGACCTGAGCATAAGTGTTGATAACAGGGTGACTTAGATGTCTCTCATTGAAAAAGTCTCATAAGTCAAAGCCAACTTGATGGCAACTAACAACAACATACGACTCACAAAAGATCATTAACAAAACTCACATGCAACCCAGCCCAGCCAATCCACATACCTAAGCTTTGTCAGTAGGTGAATATATTGCCGAACATGCACGGCGTATAGTTCCCATTCTGCAATGGAAGCGTATGGTGAAGGAGGCACTGGTGGTTTAGGATAGACCTTTGCTAAGGTTTTCAGAGAGAACAAGGTGCTCAGGGTGATGACAATCAGGAGAGACCAGGGCTTTGTAGACATTATCATCTTGAGGGAGACAGAGGAGGAGGAGAAGGAGTAGATTAACAGCCAGGTGAACATCTAAAACTAGCCCCAATGGCAGCTCCTTTCCCTAGACACAGGATCCCATCTGATCTTGGAGGTTAAGAAGGGTCACCTCTGATTAGTACTTGGATGGGAGACGGCCAATGAATACCCAGTGCTGTAGGCTACGTTTCAGAGGAAAGAACTGGTAGAACCATCTCTGATCATTCTCTGTCTGTGGAGTTTATTACATGGGAGGAATTTCTCCCAATTTCGAATTGAGCCAATTCGAATTCACATAAATTCACTAGTTAAGCAAATTTATGTGAAATCTAATTGCTTTCGGAATGTGTTCAGAATGACTCCCCGTTTCCCAAAAATGACCCCCCATTGCCCGAAATTGCGTGAGATACTCTTATATGCATTAACATAAAATCTATGATTGTGTTCGGAATGACTTCCCTTTTGCCTGAAATTGCGTGAGACCCCATGATTGCGTTCGGGTTGCCATTGCATTATACCCCCAAATTCCATCGTATGATAAACTCCTAAGAAAACTCTATGAAATTTATTGGCTTGCCATAAGTGAAAAGGCAACTTGAAGGCACAGTGAACAGGCAACATGAAGGCACAGACAGGCGCGCACACCCTAACCCTAACCCAAGGGCCTGCCCCCACATGGGTGAAAAATACCAGAGGGAGTGAAGGTGGCGTAGTGGTTAAATGCCTGTATTGCTGCCACTCACTCAAAACCATAAGGTGGCGAGTTCAAGACCAGCATAAGGGCTGAAGCTCGACTCAGGCTTGCATCCTGAGGTCGCTAAAATGAGTACCCAGATTGTTGGGAGGCAAATAGCTTACAGTTGTAAACCGCTTAGACACTCCTTAAGGGTGTGAAGCGGTATATAAATGAAGCTGTTTGTTTTGTTTGTTTGTTTTGTAAGGAGTTCAGCCCCAGGCAGGAAACCTCTCACATGAATGCCCCCTGTATTTAAAATCAGTTCTCTTCACTTTCTTTCTACCCAGTCAAACTTCATGGTACTGTGCCACAACACACAAAACTCCTATCATCATGACCTGCTGAGCTCTTGTGAGGAACTACAAATGCTGATCCTAAAGTGAGATTCTGAAAAAAAGCACTGAGGAGGAGAGTGAAGGGACTCCACTCTCCCTGCCTGCCTTATGTTTCCTGCAGCCCCATCCCAAAAGCAGCTGCTCACCATGGAAAGGAGGTGGAAAGATGCAGAAACAGAGCTGGATGTGAAAGGATGATGTGGGCCTCAGTCAGCCAGCTTTCTGGGATCTTCCAGTTGTCACCTGCTTCTAATACCTCTGTTAGTGGCTCTGTCAAGCCAGGGCTTATATCATGGGCAGGTGGGTATATTAAAGAGTGGGAAGACTCCTCCTCCATTCTCCCTCCTTCACTTTCTCATTCATTCACTCACCCTGCCATTTTTTGTGATGAGTGAATGGATTCCAATACATGGTTCTGAGCTGTAAGAAAGTGGCTGCTCGCAATGCATTAAGAAACAGGATTTGGCAACAGAAGCAAGAAATAGAAAGAATAGCATCATGACCATGAAAAGATGGTGACCAGGAGGAAATGTCAAGATGATCCTGAGTTGCAAAAACCATCAACAACCTGACAAGATAACACCCCATTTTGATGTAAACTGATAAGATATGAAATGTTTTGGGACTATGATTGCAAAGACAACATGTATTTCTTAGAAAGGAGAAAAACTTTGATTATAAAGAGAGGAGCTTTGCAGACCCATTTTTGTGACTCTTTGACCCGGGAGAAGAGCACCCGACCCTTTGAGGATGAACTGATCAAACAATCCAGCAAAGGAACTGTGTTGTGAGTATGTGGTGTGAATGTGTGTGTGAGAGAGCTCTCTTGATGCTAAGTGATTGTTTTACTTATATGCTTTAATAATCCTTTAATAAAAGTTACATGCAAAGTGATTTAAAACCAAATTTGGTGCCTCAGAGTATATGTATCATCCCTGCTTGGATAAGTCCTTTTTGAAAGGGGGATTTTCCACTACACACTCTCAAGATAAAATGAACTGCCCTATAAAATCTGGGCATAACACATTCACTGATCAAACCAATTTTGTATCAGCCACCTTATTTAATTCTCAAAAGTAAGCTGCATTGCACATGCTCAAAGAATGGAGAGGGGGAGTGAAGGAGAACTGGATAACCTATGGGGAACTTCTGGAAGGTGAACAACAGGAAATGACCTATGTTAAACATAAGGCATTTCCTGTTTAATTCCTGTTTAATTCCTGTTTAAATCCTGTTTGGCCTCTAGTGTGATAAACGTCATTGAGACCTATAAGAAGATTTGTGTTCCTTGAGCCAAAGCTGAATCAAGTGAAAGTTTCAATTGCCATTCATGGCACTGGGGTGGACAGTGACTGATGGTATATATGAGGTGTTGTGTTGAGGGTGATATTTTAGCCCGAGAAATTAGATTCATCCAAAGAAATGGACGTAAAGTTATAGATGTATACTGTTGGTGCATCTCCTTTTTCTGAAAGAATGTTCAAATTGTTTACTTGAAAATCTTTGCTGTACTGTTCCATGAAAGCATGTACTCCATGTTAAGCCAAGAAGGACATATGGGACCATAAATGGATGAGATGAAGCAAAAGAAATAAGGTGAAGTGATCCCTCAAAACTTTGGAAATATTAATTGGACTACTGCTCTCCCAGGAGTGTTTAGTGATGTTCATATGAGAAGTGTGGTAATTAGCTGTGGTGAGGTTTGTGTTTTTTTTAAAAAAAGTTTTGAAGGGGTTATCCAAAATGATAAACCTATTTTGAGAATAAGGCCCAGTACTTTGGACAGCTGCTGCAAAGTCTGGAACAGGAACAATAATGAGAGCAGATTCACTGCCTTACTGACCTGGGCATCCCATCTCAGACTTCACAACAGCAATCTTTGAACAAAAACACAAATACAAAGAAAGATTGGAAAGAGAAACAGCAGAATTTGTGAGACTGTCAAAAGGTGATGTGGTTCCCTGACAAACTCTAGAGGATCAGATTTGAACCCCAGAAACGCTATATCCAACCTAAGGAGTTTATCAAACTAGGGAGATCCTGCTGAAAAATAGGATTTAAACTAGCTTCCTTTAAAAAAAACCCCGCAAATATGGGAAGTTTATCACACATAATGATTGCCAAATAACGTAAAGTTAAACTGGAGGTAAAGCAGAGAAAAACAGCAGCTTTTTACTTTCAGAAGTTCTGAAAATAAAAAGTTGCCATTTTTCTCTGCTTTACCTTCAGTTTAACTTTGCATTATTTCACTTTAACAGCGACATCATCTGATAAACTTCCCGTATTTTCAGGGTTTTTTATTATTATTTAAATCTAAGTAGTTTAAGAGCATGAGCTTCATAAGATGTCAAGGGCAGAGCTGTAGACTCTTTTTTGTACATGTCTTTCTTGTCATTACATTTTCACATCAGATCTTTGCCACTTCGATAATTTCATCCTGTTAACAGAAACCCCATGATCTGTATCAAATAAACATGAAAAAATGTAGGTTCGGTGTGCCTATTTTTAAAAGCCTGACAGATGTCAATGTTCACCCACCTTGTTCCCATTCTGAAGGATATCCTTTTGATGGATATGCTTCACTGTTACGAGAACATTGGAATGAAACGTTTATTGCTGGAACATTTCTTTCAAAGAAACCCTTGAAAAAGAGCCTAAGTAGATCAGGCAAAGGGCCCATCTAGTCTATCATTCTGTTTCCTTCTAGTCATTCATGTGCTTCCAGGAAGCCCACAGACAGGTCATGAAATATCTCTTCCACTCAACTTTGGACACAGGCAGACAGGCAGGCAGGCAGGCAAAACGCATTGCACTCAGATCTGGATAGGAGTTCTACTCATCTCAAAGAACAAATGCGCAGTGCAAAGATCCTCAGTTTGGCCCCCATTTTAACTCACGTTGGAGAAGAAATCCCAGATTACCCAGCCACCCAACCCTGAAAACTTCCTCTTCTCATTCCTTTAAATTTGAATTAGCTTGCAGGCACCAGATCCTGTATGAACTGGAAAGCGAAGCAGGGTCAGCCCTGGTTAGTACTTGGATCTGAGATCACCCACGAATACCAGGTGCTATATTGGCTATATTTCAGGGGAAGGAACTGGCAAGAACCTCTTCTAATATTCTTTGTCTAAGAAAACCCTACAAAATTTGTGAGGTTGCATTAACATGAGAAGCAACCTGGAGGCACATACAGAACTAGCAGGATTCTAGTCCCGCTGTGCAGATGAGGAAGGTAATAATAATAATAATAATAATAATAATAATAATAATATTTATTTCTTACCTGCCCCTCTGTAAAACAATCGGGGCGGGGTAGACCGGGGTAGACCGGAGACATTGAAATAGTGATATATGATGAACCTTCTCCATCAGATGTGGAAGGGTAACAGACAGTCCACACCAGATGGAAATGGATACATATCAGATGTACAGTATTCAACACTTAAAATCTGCATACTAAAGACTTTTCAGATAATGTGGACAAGCACACTTTAGTCAATGGGTTGATTGTGCAAACCATGTGTGCACCCTAGAGAAGTACATAAAAGGGCACATTTAAAAAAAAAAAGATAGATTTCACTGCCTTTTCCCTGCCTTTCAAGCCCCACAGAGATGCAGCACGGACCTGATCCTTGGGGAGCAAAGGAGGACATTACTGGAAACGGGTTTACCAGATACATCCATCCTTATGCTGGTCATTTATTTATTTAATATAAATATAAATTTATAAAAATATAAATGTATTATTTTAATTGCCAGAAGGAGATGATGGGTGTTGGAGTCCAGCAACATTTCGAGGGCTGTCCGGGTTACCCAGCCTGGATTCTGGGTAGGATTATTTGGAGGGGTATAAGAGGCTGTCTGGGGGCTGCTGACAGCGTAGCAGTGGCAATTCTCACATTTGTCTAGACTTGGCACCCATCACTGAGACCTGTTCAGAAAGTGTAGCTGATGCAAAAGAGGCCAAAGTCAAAAGGAAGCAGGGCCAAAGGCTTCTGATTTTAATGATTTTCTTTTAAAATCATCAGTGTGACCTCTGGTGGAAATGTGGTGAATAACAACAGGTATCATTTGTCTCGTAAATACCACCTACCTATCACTGTTATTTTTACTAAATTTCTTGTAATCTCAAATGTCTTTTTGTTACCCTGTTCCAAATGAGTCTCAGATTAGGAGATTTCCCCCCCCCTTCCTATTTGAATTTGTATGTGTTTTTATGTGTGGTCCCCCTCCTCCGCCCCACACACACACTTTTTACAAATTAACCTCATCAGGTAAAGCTCTGCACATTTTTCAATATATCCATTTTTAGTCATCAAGAATTTTCAAGGCACACATATTTTTGCATGCATTTCCTCCCTTTGGTTGAAACACATTTCAAGATTCAGAAACATATAGATTGAGATGTGCTTCATCATGTCACTATTTTTGAGATATATGATATTGATATGTTTGTGGACCAAGGGCCTAAATACCTTAAAGGCATCAGATCCTGTCTGAGCTAACCAGGATCAGCCCTGGTTAGTACTTAAATGGGAGACTGACCATGAATACCAGATCCTGTAGGCTGTAATTCAGAGGAAGGAACTGGCAAAACCAACTCTAAGCATAATAATGGGAAGGAAGGGATAAATTAGAGCCAAAATAGGCTGCAGTATAAATCTTGATTTATTCAGATAATTTAATCTAACAGCTAGAGATTAAGGCATTCTTGGCAGAAGGACATCAATGAGGTTTGACTGGAAGAAGAGGTTGAAGAGACCAGCAGAATCAAAGAGTGGCCAGGATTCATGATACAGTAGCTGCTTTTTCATGGCCTCCTGCTATTGTCCATTGAAGAGATCTCCCTGAAAGAAGCGATGACAGAATTCAGTAGATGCTGCTAGCAGGAGATGTCATAATTTTTCCTCGATGTTATGTAGGAAAGCATGCCTCTGGCTTTATATACAGAGGGCTTCCTATTATCTTCTAGGCAGTGGTTGCTGGTGCCTTTGAAGTCAGTGGATGGGTGACTCCACTCTGTGTTTTAGTTCAAACTTTAATAGAGTTACCTGACATGCTGAACTCTATCTCCAAAGAGGCACAGCACTTAGGAAACCCCCTTTCAAGTTCAGGTTAAAATGCAGAGTGGCTTCACTGCCAAACATAAATTTTTCAGAAGACACCAGTCCAAGGAAATGTCCCACCTGATACTTTTTCTCACATTCTTTGTATACCTTTCTCTCATTTTCATCTTGTTTTTCATGCCATTTTCCCTACACATAGAGCCCCAGTCTGGCATTTAGCCCATACTGATACCAGCCAGGCTGCCAGCACTATTGGTGCGAGTGCTCTTAGTTTCAGCAATAATAATATAATACATATTAATAATAATAATTTATTTGATTTCCCACCTCTCTTTACGGATCGAGGTGGGATTCCAACAAGTACAAACAATACAATCAATCATAAAATCTCAGTATATATCAATTACAGTTAAAATTACTTAAAAATAATTAATTAGACATTCTATACATTATTACATAGAGAAGCTAGTTACCCGGCATTGAATGAGCAGAATTGTGCATGTCTCAGCAGTGTCGGGAAAAAAGTTCCGGTGGATGGTTCATAGATCTGACGGGTACGCCCGCCAGAAGAGATCCATCTTAACCGCCTTCTTAAAGGCCTGCAAAGTGGGTATAAGGTGGATCTCTTCCGGCAAGTAATTCCATAGTTTAGGAGCCACAGCTGAGAATGCGCTACAGGAGGTCGACATTAGTCTCGTATGAATATAATCCAAGAAATTCTCCCAAATGTTCTGAGGGTGTGGGGCGGATTATCTAGAGACAGGCGTTCCCTCAAGTAACCCAGGCCCAAGCCATGTAGGGCTTTAAAGGTAACAACCAACACTTTGTGTTGTGCCTGGAAGCTGATTGGCAGCCAGTGTAGAGATTTTAAAATAGGGGTGATGTGATCCATCCTAGAGGTCCCTGTAATCAGTCTGGCTGCTGCATTCTGGATCAATTGAAGCTTCCGAACCTCATCCTTTAGGGGAGGTGTGACCCCAACCAGGACTGGTTGATAAATCTCCATCCCTGGATTAGGGGAACCTATCGTGAGTACCTCCGTTTTCTCTGGATTCAACCTGAGCTTGTTTTCCCTCATCCAGCCCATTTCCGATTCCAGGCAAGCATTCAGAGGAGAGATGCCATCCTTAGTCACTGCAGCAGTCGAGGACATAGAGAAATAAATTTGGGTGTCATCAGCATACTGATAATACTGCGCCCCATGTCCCCGGATGATCTCTCCCAGCAGCTTCATGTAAATGTTAAATAGCATGGGAGACAGAATGGCACCTTGAGGGGTGCCAGATGTCAGCTCCCTTTTATGGGAGCAGCTGTCTCCCAGCTTCACCATCTGGAATCTACCTGAGATATAGGAATGGAACCACTGGAGTACAGTGCCTTCAATACCTAATTCCCTCAGGCACTCCAGAAGGATACCATGGTCAATGGTATCGACGGGCGCTGAGATGTCCAAGAGCACCAGCAGGGTCACACTTCCCCTGTCAATGCCCAGATGGAGATCATCGACTAAGGCGACCATGGCCGTCTCAACTCCATAGTCCGTCCTGAAGCCAGTTTGAAATGGGTCTAGATAATCGGCTTCATCCAAGACTGCCTGGAGTTGAAGAGCGACTGCCCTCTCTATCACCTTGCTCAAAAATGGCAGCAACGAGACCGATCTGTAGTTGTTCCTTATCAGGGGATCCAGGGAGGGTTTTTTCAAAAGTGGCCTGACCACAGCCTGTTTAAGCTGAGATGGAAATTTCCCCTCCCTGAGGGATGCATTGATGACACGTTGAAGTAATGTCACCACTGCATCCCCTCCCTGAGCGGTCAGCCAAGATGGGCAGGGATCAAGACGGCATGTCATCTTCCTAACACATCCAAGGAGCTTGTCTGCTTCCTCGGTACTTACAAGCTCATAGTGATCCAGCCTAAGTACATTCCCGGAGTCAATGAACACCTGTCTTGGATGCCCTGATAAGGAACAACTACAGACCAGTCTCGTTGCTGCCATTATTGGAGGCACTGTACTCCAGTGGTTCCATTCCTATCTCTCAGGTCAATGGTATTGAAGGCCGCTGAGATGTCCAAGAGCACCAGCAGGGTCAAACTTCCCCTGTTGATGCCCAGACGGAGATCATCAACTAAGGCGACCATGGCCGTCTCAACTCCATAGTCCGTCCTGAAGCAGTGTGACATCAGCCACAGATTTCTTTGGTCTGGACACGAACTGAACCATTGGCTGCCAATTCATGCAACAGCAGCTTTCACTTTTTTTCTCCTCTTTTTAAAGATACTATTGCTTATTTCCCTTGTCTGCCATTGCCAAATCCCTTGCAACCTGAAATGGTCTTGTAAATTGAGAAGAAGCGGGAAATGCTGTAACACTGTGTTACTTTGGAAGGGAGGTAGAAAGCATTGACAGATGAAACCAAAGACATATCTAGGCCAGAGTTCCTCTCCTGGCAGGGGTTTGAATTGAATCAATCACCTCTAGGAAGCCCACGAGCAGCACACTGCCACCTAAGGATTAGCCATGTTTTCCCTCTTGGGGCAAATAGCAGCCTGAGGCATATGTGAAATATAGATAAGAAAAATGATCTAGAGCAAATGGTTGAAATGCATGCAGTGACCCAGTCCCCCCCCCCCCCACACACACACAGGCTGCTCTTAGTCTTCTAAACTGAAAAATGAACATTCATCTAGAACAAGCTGCCCCAATAATAAAACTTACTTTTCATTTGTAGCAGTCCAAACTAGTGTCTGGATCTCCACACCGTGTTTGACTGCTGGATCGTTTACCAAATCTGGGTAAAGATAAACACATAGGCTTGTTGAATAAGATCCTGACTTTGATCCAATTCAGGACAAAATGATCAACAATCTTCCTAGTATACATTTTGAGCAGATACAACCTACTCTTAAAAAAACACTTCATGCATTTTAAACCGGAAATATTTCATAGAATTTTTTTTTTAGTGCCCTCCCCTTCTTTTAATTTTTTTAAAAAAATGTCTGGGTAGGGGTGTGTATATGTGAGAGTATCCATTTTTTTTCCCTTTGGGAGGTGCACCTCTAACTTGGGCTGGTGTTAAAGATTTGTAGGACGGTTGCTCCAGAGCTTGGGGAAGTGACCACTAGTTATGTTGGCTGTGATATGGAATTCTGGGGGCTTCTAGTCCAAAATAGTTTTGCATGCTCTGCACATACCAAGGCCACATCACAGTAGGATGTTCACTACTGAATCCCCCTTATTCTTGGATCTGCTTCTCCTCCCTTGTTGTTGCCTGCTTGGTTACTTTCCTTTGAACAGTCTTCAGAGTAGCCCCAAATATAGTGCATTGCAGTAATCCAACCGAGACTTATAGCTTAGACATATGCTACCAAGATCTGATGTCTCAAGGAAGGAACACAGATGGTGCACAAGTTTAACTGTGAAAATGCATCCCTGAACACCAATGAAATCTGAGCTTCCAGGCTCAGAGCTGAATCCAGGAGCATAGTCAAGCAGTGGACCTGCATTCTCAGGGGGAGTGCAACCCTATCCAACACAGGCTGAATCCCTATTCCCTGATCTACCTTTCAACTGAAAAGGTGAATCTCCATCTTGTTTAAATTAAGTTTCAGTTTGTTCATCTTCATCTAGTCCATTACTGATGACAGGCATTGATTTAGAACCAAAACAGTTTCCTTGGCTTGTGGTGGAATGGAGAAATAGAGTTGGATGTCTTCTGCATAGTAATGGCACCAAACCCCAAAACTCCCAGTGGTTTCATGTATATGATAAATATCACGTTCACGTGTCTTCAAGTCACCTGTCAACTTATAGTGACCCCATTAATTTCATAGAGTTTTCTTAGACAAGGAATACTTAGAGGTGGTATTGCCCGTTCCTTCCTCTGAAAAATAGTCTACAGCACCTGGTATTCCTTGATGATCTCCCATCCAAATAATAACCAAGGCTGACCTTTTAAGATCAGACAGGATCTGGTAAGTATACGTAAGTAATTAACTTCTCCTTGTCTGACCCCCTCAGACCTGATGAAAATAAAATTCAGTCACATTTACTGGTAGAATGAATTTTCTTCCTATGCAACTGATGCTTGATAAAGTAGGTTTGCGGGATGGAGAGTTACAACTGTGACAATAGTGTCAAAACTGTGACTAAGTAGTGATTGTGAACATGAAACAGCTACTTACACTTACTCATCCATAACTGTTTTGTATTTGCAATCAGTACTTAGTTATGGTTTCAAAATTGTTGTCACAATCATAACATCTTCACCCCAACCTGTCAGGCGTTATCTGCATGGGGAAAAAGAGACTCTCCCCCACTGAATCTTGGGGCCTGTAGTTTGGCTGAGGTTTTTAGGATTCTGTGCTAAACAGCTCTGGTCCACTCCCTTGAATGACAACACTGGAAGTCTGTAGCACAGAATTCTAATTCCCTCACCTAAGTACAAATCCCAGGTTCAACAGAGGGAGCTATGGCCGTTAAAGTATAATAAAGGTACTGTAACTATATAGTCTAACAAAAACTCTAACTTACAACATACTGAAACAAATTCAATGAGAATTTTCATGGGATGAAGGAAGTGATCAGGATTCATGATCAAGAAGACAATTAGGACTGAGAGACTGAGCAGCCAGTTCTCAACTTGGCTGGTAGCAATGGGCCTGTGGCCACAAGAACTGTTGATCCACAGAAAATAGAGGAAACCAATTGACTCTATTGTCAGTCAACACACTGGTAAATTCCATTGATTCAATGGGAATACTCTGCTTGAAGCCAGCAACAGAATTCAGGCCAAGATTTTTCTTTGTTTCTTTTAAGCAACAACACTTAAAAAACAACAATAAGTCATAAAGCAGAAATGGAAGAAAAATGAAATTTCATGGACAATCTAACTAATGAAATCTGAGGCTGAATTTTCCCCCTGTTTGCTTTGCAGAAATTCAATACAGACAGCTGTTCCTAGGAGTGCTATTCCCAGGACAGCAATATAGACAGCTGTTCTTTACCTGCCACAAAACTTCTAAAAATGATGAGCCTCTCAGAAAAAATAAATAAATTAAAATAAATTGAACAATATATTGAACAATAATATTGAACAATAATATTAAATAAATAAATAAATAAATAAAGCCTAAAGCATCACTGACATGGTCAAATATGTGAGGATTTATATCTTTTAAGAGAGAAATACTCTAGTCCAATCCAATTTGTCAATTGAGGTTGACAAAAAGTCCCTGAAGGCACTAGATTCCATCTGATTTTGGAAGAGAGCAGAGTCAGCCCTGAATAATACTTGGATGAGAATATCAGATGCTGTAGGCTGAATTTCAGAGGAAAGCAATGACAAGCTCCTCTAACTACTCCTATCCCAAGAGAATGAAATTAATGGGCTCTCCATAAGTCAGCAAACAACGTGAAGGAACATATATACATACACAAAAGCCATCACAAGTCAGATAAGGAAATGGGAGAAATATGCATAGCTCCCAGCTGGTTTGTCCCACATTCAGAACTGTTTAATCTTAAATTGTTGCCATCTGAATACAAAGAAATGTGCAAAGGTTAACATATTCTTACCATAAATAAATCAAACCATTTTTATTTATTTATTTATTTATTTATTTTTGCGCATCTCTAACTGCAAAGTGCCTTAAGCATCTTGGAGGAAAGAAGAAGCCTAGAAATAGATAAATTCATTCCACTGACCTGGGCCGGTTGGCTGAGTTGAGATATTGCTGGACTTCATTGTAAAACTGCATCAGTTCATCCAATGAAGCATCTTTGCCAGGGAATTCAGGGGCAATGCGTGCGGAAGCACCCTCAAAATGGCTGAGAAACATAGCCAGGCAGAAAGTGAGAGTGACCACAGTAACCCAGCGTTTATGCGGAGTGTTCATCTCTATTCAAAAAGAAGAGACAAATGGGGAAATCATCCTGAAAGCTGTAGCCCTATACACAGTTAAAAGTAAGTTCTATTCTAACCCCACAGAAAAGAGATATTTGTTTCTCAGTGGACACAGATAGTATTGCATGCTTGATGAGGTTTCTGGGAGATGAATTCTAAAAAAAAGTTTTTTTGAACCTCAGACTACCCCTGAAATTCTTCAATCAGAACTTTACTGATTTTCGCTGAGACTGAATGAGGGTGTATTCACACTGCAGAATTAAAGCAGCTTGACACCACTTTAACTGCCACGATTTTTATTTTGGGGAAGCACCAGAAGTCTTTGACAGACCGGCCTGAATATCTCACATCCTTTTACACTCTGAGCTCACCACCATCCCCTTACAACTCAATATACCTGTGGTTGTACCTCCAATGCTATGAGAACATCTAGAGAGGTGGGCCAATATCAACAAATGCTCGTGCTAACATCAGTCAGTTAGTCTTTGTGCGGCTTTCTTTTTTTTAAAAAAAAATACACTTCTGTGCTGCTTTCTTTTCTTTTCTTTTGAACCCTGTTGCTTCCCTTCCTTTTTTTAGAAAATTCTGGAGCATGTTCTTTAATGCAGGCCTATTCACTACTATTATTTTTAGTCTTAGATGCATTCTTGAAAACAATCAATGCTCTGCATTGAATTGTGTGGCCAAGCTGTTTTTCCCTGCCCATTCCAAATGCTCTTAGAAGCAGCAAAGGCATGTGCATAGCCTTATTTGTACACTCACAGGCTCCAGCCTGAGCAAGTCCATAAAAATCCAAACAGGGCAAAGGTACGCAGTAATCTACACATGTGCTGTTACATAGCTTATGGGTGTAGTAATGCTGTTACTAAGGTACTGATTCAATGTTGGTCTTTGACTTGAGCTTGGTGCTGAGCTATTTGGAAGATGAGATCCAGGACATTGGTCATCTCCTTTAAGATTCAGGCTAAAACTGAGAGTGGGTTCATTACCCCACTGATAGGGGGTCACCAACCACCTTTAAGTGGATGTTTGATTTTTTTTTCTCTCTCTCTTGCAGCAAAATTTTCAAAACCATGTGCAGCAGGATGTACAACACAAAGAAATGGACCACGTGTGGTCCTATTCCTTTTTCAGACATGCAGGTCATTGCTGTGATCAACATTAAAACCAAACAATAAATTTTGGTGGCATGATAGTTGCAAAAAGGCTGTGTTTTTTCTTTAACAATGACTTGCATGGGGAATGGGAAGGGCATGAGACACGGACTCAAAAAAAAAGTGTGGCTTCTTTTGCCAGTGTGCCACAGCAGTCGAGTGGCATGGCAACCATTTAAAAAAACAAAAAAAATGTGCCCCAATATCCTGCATTAGCTGCTTATTTACAAATGCATAACTAAAAACAGTGTCTCCTGGCTGTTAAGGTGGGCTTGGGGGAACATTTACATTTGTGGCAATAACCCCATGATCATGACCACATAGTGTTACAGATTCTAGGTTACAAGTCTCTAACTACCATACAGAATGCCAGCCAAAAACATTTCACTGCTGTTGTGCCACTGCACTTTAGACATGGAACTATGAGAGAGAAAAAATCTCCCAGTGAAATGGGGAGAGGAAGCTGCCCTCAAGAAGTTGGCCATTCTTGAAATATCGTCATGTTGACAAGAGTACTACTAGATCACATCAAACCTTACCCTATTCCTTCCTTTCTTCCCAAAAGCACAGATGGCTTGAGATATATAGTAAGATTGCTGATGATAATGCCTTGGGTCGACATGTGCACCAGGCAAGACACCTCTCTAAAAAAAAGAAGCCAGAGTTCCTTTCTCCCTCCCCTTGCAACTGCATGCCAATTTTTTACCTTGAGATTCTTGAAAGATGGAAACAGGAAAGATGCTACAAGAATTCTTCAGGGCTTCCTCTCTGTGTCTTTCTGTGGAAGACTCTGGGGCATCTTTATACCTCTTGCCTCCTCCCTCCTTTCTCACCTGTGCACAACTTATGACAAATACTAATAATCCTGCACAATCACTTAGTTCAGTCCCCCCCCCCACTACTTCCCTCTGAAAACATTAGGCTGTCAAGAATCGGGTTCCATTTGAGGGGGGCTGTGGCAAGTTAAATGTGAGTGATTAATGACTTACTTGTTTGTTTTCTGTCAGCCCCTCAAGACAAAAAGGGCAGAGGCACTATGACCAGCACCCAGCTAAAAAAGAAGCTACAAGTGCATGGCATCCGCTCAAAGACACATGACCGGAATCTTGTTGGTGACACACGCAGGCAATTTTCCAACACTTCTGCCTGAATAACCTCCTGCCTGTACCAACTGTGTCACTGCCGATTGAGTACACCATGATTATTTAGGGTCTGTGGGTTAGGAGTAGCCAAACAGTGTCCATCTCTATACCTGTGGCTGGATGCAAGCATTGTCCTGGATTCCCTAGGGCAAAGGTAAATAATACCATTTTCAAGCATTTGACTATAGGAATACAGCCAGATACATCACGCCTGCCCTTCCCAGCCACTAAATGGACAGGAGAGATCTCCCAGCCAAAAGGGAGGTGATTGGCTCATCCAAGGAAAGCTAGATCTTAATGGATCTCCATTAAGAAATAGTTCTCTCTTCCTGAGCCACTAACCTATCAAGGCCACTTTATTGGTGGTGCAGTTGGAGCAAATTCTCCAGGGCTGTCCGTAGCTAGAGGCCTTATGCTGTTTCTGGTTCCACACACAAATCACAGGCACACGAAAGCTTCTTGTACTGGGTATACAAAAAGGACTTTGGGAGTATTGTTGATCACAAGTTGAACATGAGCCAGCAGCATAATGCTGCAGCAAAGAAGGTGAATGCTATTTTAGCTTACATTAATGGAAGCATAGTTTCCAAGTCAAGGGAAATAATACTCTTGCTAGATTCTGCACTAGTCAGGCCTCATCTGGAGTGCTGTGTTCAGTTCTGGGCACCTCATTTTAAGAAGGATAAAGACAGGTTGGAGCAGGGCCAGAGAAGGACAATGAGGATGGTAAAGTAGTAAGGAGAATGAAACATGTTAAGTAAAGTTGAGGGAGCTGGGCATGTTCCCCTTGGTGAAGAGAAGACTGAGGGGTGATATGATCGCACTCTTTGAATATCTCAAAGGCTGTCACAGAGAGAAAGGGGTAGGTCTGTTCTCTGCTGCTCCAGATGCTAACACCGGGCCTAACAGGTTTACTCTACAGGAGGACAGATTTTGATTGAACTTTAGAAGGTTTTTGACAGTAAGAGCAGTTCAGCAATGGAACCAATTTCTATAGAAGTGATAAGGTCTCCTCCTCTGGACATCTTCAAAATGAAGCTGGACCACTACCTGCTGGGGATGCTTTACCTAGAGATCCTAGACTGATTCTATGATTCTATGAAGAAATGCCCTCCAAGGGTTGGTAGTGGTTACCAGCTACATTGGCCCTCTTTTCCAGCTGTGGAGAGAGTGAAGAGGCAAATGTGTTGATGTTGCTCTTTAAGACTCTAACCTCAGTTATGGCAGCAGGACACATGCAGGGGTGTGTATATGTGCTTAGATGCTTCCCTGACCTAAAAGGGGACTGGCTATGGACCTGGCAAGGGCTCCTCTTAGCTGAACAGCATTGTCAAGCTTAATCTATTAGAGCATATTAGCAACATTCCAACAGAATCTGTGTGAAGCTGACACTTTTCCTACCTTAGCATGAAGTCTGTGGGGTGGGGCTCCTATAACATTCCCTTCAATTTATATCCATACAGAGTGTCCCATCAATTTTCACCTTAGCTTGGTCCCTTGCTTTGCTATTGCCAAAAATACCATCTTCTCTTCTTTACTCCTTGGCTTCAATTTCCCTCAACTTGCATCTCCAAGGATCAGTTTCCTACAAATGCCTGGTTTAAATTTCCAGTCTGCCCTTCCGAACAGAGAACTATTGTTCAGATCTAAAGCGGGGAAATTAATCATCCAGTACGTTGTGATACCACAGATCTGCCAGATCACTTAGCAAAAGAAAAAGGGGGGGAAAAGTTGAGAACAAGTCCTGTTTTGTGATCTCTCTCATCACACCCTGTTTTCCTCATGATAGCCAGCTAAGAACTAGGCAAGTAAGGAAAGAAATAAAGCTATAGGCTTTCTCTCTTTCATGGGCCCCATGGAGTCAAAATTGCTTCTGTATAGTGGATGTCTTCCAGTGTAATCTTATGGTTGAAATCCTGTTAGTGCCATATGCAGGCTCAAGTTGTCCTATGCCTGTGGAGTACATTTTTGGACATTGTACAACCATTATATCCAACTGACAGCAGCATAAGTGGAAACGTGTATGTAGAATCATTGGAGGTTTATCACACTAGAGGGCAAACAGGATTTAAACAGGAATTAAACAGGAAATGCCTTATGTTTAACATAGGGCATTTAACATGTCTTATGTTTAACATAGGGCATTTCCTGTTCAATTCCTGTTTAAATCCTGTTTGCCTTCTAGTGTGTGTGTGAAGTAGTGCACTGAAGTATGTGGAATAGCATGCATTGACTCTCTGAATTGGACATTGCAAATGCACAATGGGTTGTCATCCATATGCATTGACCACTGATCCACATACACTGTGCTACATAACTCCACTGGTGGATATTTACATTCACTACCACAAAGCAATGTAGAAGTTCAGCCTATGTATTCCTATTCAGAAGTAAGCCCATTGGAGGCAATTAGATTTATTCCCAGGTGAGTTTGTATATGAGTGTAAACTTTAAGGGTCATCCAGGCATTGTACTAAGTGTGTCATTTGATGTACAGTTTGGATGTATTCACAAATAATTGCTGCCCTGGAGAATGGAAGGTTTTCTTATGGTTTTGGTTAGGGATTTCAGTATATGGGGAGGGAAGTTGCTTTTTTGCTTCACTTCTACACTCCTCAAGCTGAAGTCTTTTTCCAAAGCTACTGCTAAGGTGATCCTGACAATATGGCTATGGTTGTACCAACGTGCACTACTTTCAGACACTCAGAAACTTACTGGACAGAAAACCTGTAGCAGTATCTAAGTGTTCAAAGAGATACAACACAGGGAAGTGGGGAATGCTCTTCTCAGTCATTTTAGACCAGCCTTCCCCAACCTGACATCCTTCATCTCTCCATAGGTCTCAGGCAGTACAGTTGATGGAGCACTGTGTTTGAGAATTATGTTTATTCGTAGCTGGGCAAAGTGTGGTGCTAGGGCTGCATGTGAACCTAAAGCCATTTGGTGCTTCTTGACCCCTCCGGATATACTTATTCTATCCAAAAAGAAAGAAAGAGAGAAGGAAATAAGGGAGGGAGGGCAAGAGGAAGGGAAATAGGACTTGCCTTTTTGCCTCTCCTGGAGAGGCAATTCACATTTTGAACAGGTTGATTGAGCATCTCAGTTGCTCAACTCAAGCAAAATATTGTCTCAGCTAATGGCCGGCAACCTTCAGGATCTTTTGACTATGAGCCCCATCAACCCTAACCAGCTGGTAGGAGGAGGATGGACTCTATAATCCAGCATGTTTAAAAGCACCTTGTTGTAGAAAATCAGAAAGCCTAAGTCTGACTTAGGTTTTGTAAAGCACATGGAGAGGATGTGCATCCCTGTCCAGAGGGCCTCACTTCTACTTTGACAAATAAGACCAAGTTGAATGAGAAGCAGCAGACACATAGCTGCCATGCAGTAAAGGAGCAAGTGGAAGATCTGGCATTAATGAGGCTTTGATGGTTTTGCAAAGGATCTCCAGTATGTGTCACTATGGTCAGTTGACAGAGACACCCTGATAAATGAGATGAACGAAAGTGCTTCAGTAGAACATGTAAAGAGACAAAGGAAGAGAGTGGCAGATACATCTATGCTGTGATCATATGTATCATATGTATCAGGTATTTAAAGGAGATCTAAAGGCAGATTATGAGCGTCAATGTGTTGTACTGGTTGATTGTGGACTAAGACTATGGGAGGTCAAGGTTTGAATATCTGCTCAGCAATGGAAACCTAGTGGGTGACTTTTGGCAAGTCATACTTTCTCTGCTTCAGAGGAAAGTAACAGATACCTCCCTCTGAACAAATTTTTACCAAGAAACCCTTCTGTAGTATGGTTGCCTTAAAGTTGCCATGAGTTGGAGTTCAATTTGAAAGCACACAACAACAAAGGTAGACAAGGGAGAAAACAAGGCCTGGGTACATTTGCCAGTTGCTTTCTGTGAACTTCTTCCTTTCCCATCTCCAAGTTTCTTCCATGCCAGTTTCATGCAGAGCGGGACATGTGGAAGTGGATTCCCGCCCCGCACTAATTGTGGGAAATGATCCATAGTTACAAGGGGGTATCCAAAAGTTTTAATGATCACCTTTTGAAAAATTGACAGAAAGTTAGTTTTGATTTGTAGTTGTTAACTTATCTCTATGTAGTCACTATCTAGATTTATACATTTTTCCCAGCATATCTTGACCCTCCGAATACCTGATGTTGTAGAAGCCTGCAGATTGCGCCTGATGAGGATTTTACACTTTAGTCACTTCTGTCACAGCCAGTCACAAAAATAAAGGATTGTCTTAGCAATGTGCACTTAGGGACCAATGACGACACTGACAAAATCTCATCAATATGCCATAATAACTTCTGGGTGATAATTATTACATTACGATACCGCCTCGTAAGGTGCAATCTGCAGACTTCTACAATATCAGGTATAAATATACAAATCTAGATAGTGACTACACAGAGTTAAGTTAACAACTACAAATCAAAACAAATTTTCTGTCAATTTTTTAAAAAGGTGATCATTAAAACGTTTGGATACCCCCTCGTATTTTTGCTTGCTTGCACTTTTCAAATGCACCTGTTAACCATCAGCACATGCTCCTACTGAGTAAAGCATGTTCGTGTGCATTTTCTAAATGTAAACAGTGGGTTTCCCCTCGCTCATTTTTCAGGTGTGCTCATGTTGTTGAATGCATTGTTTTATCTCACAACCCAGAAACCTATGGATTTCTGATTGCAAATTGCATCTGGGTCAGTGCTGTGTCTGGCAGGAGTGGAAAGGATTTCAGTTCTCACACTTCCTAAATAGAAAAAGCAAGTGAAGAGCTCCTTAATCTGATCTCTCCTCTCTTCCTCATCCTCCAACCATTACTCACCTTTTCCTCCATAGCTCTAAACAACCTTCAAATGCCTCAACAGCAATTTTGCCCATCTTATTCCCTCTACACAGTCATTCAGACTGTCATTCTTTATGGTTGCTATTTAACTGTGAGGTGGCTGAGAAAAGAGAAGCAAACCACCTTCTTTCTGTTGCTTTCCTTGCTATGAAAGACACATAGGCTGGGCCCAGTAATTTATTTTTATTTATACTTCTCTCCCATTTTGACAAAGCAAGTCCAAACAATGGCTTATAACTATACACAGAGATTGGGAGGGAAATCCCACAGTGCCACTGGTGGCTTCCATTTAGTGGAGCAGTTGATGGATTGATGGATTGATTGATTGCTTAATTGATTAGGCCATCTTTCTCCCAATATGTGACCGAAAGCATATCTTGGTTTTATTTTGTAGGGGTTATCCAAGGTAACCCTATTCAAAACAGGGTGAGAGCACTGAACAGCCCCTTTACAGATGGGATTAAAACCCAGAGCAGATTCAGCACCCACTGACCTGGGAATCAATGTTTGTCACCACCTCCAAAAAGATTCAGAAAAATTTTAAGATCTCTTACATTTTTCCAGGGAGGAATATTAAAGTCATTATGTTTATTTGTTTAAATATATGAAGCAATGGGTTGGATTCAGATTTGTACATACATAGATTAAATCCATTTAAGTCAGTAGGAATGCACTGGGTCTCAGACTGAGGCTCTGTGTCGTGTTGGGCGATATATATTTCTCTATTCCAACCCCGATTCCTAATTATTGTTATTTTTGTCTGTAGGTCTGTTGAATCACTTGCTGACAAACAAATAAATATATTGATTGAATGAATCTGCTCTAGTTGTGATTAATAGTGGATTGTAGGCCTTTACATTTTTTTAATTTTTGTCAATGTTTTAATGAGGTTAGTGAGTGGTAGCTGTAATTCCCTCTGTTACAGGAGCTGTCTGCATCCAGCAGGTGGCACTGGCTGCATTATACCTTCCATCCTACAAGATTGAGATTCTCCCAAGCTTACATTCTTTCCTGACATTTTGGTTGGTTTCCCTGGAAGGCAGGCTGAGCACAAAGTGAAACAGAGCATCAATTCAGAGGGAGAACCACCTACTTCGATACAGATGACTGGAACAGTGGAGCTATGACACCAGGACATGAGGAGCCTAGTAAGTCCTGTAAACATAATGCCATTTTAGGCTGGAATCTGTTGTGTATCTTCATTGATGTAACTCCAACTCCACCAGCATGCCCTCCTACATTCACAGATGAAAACCAGGACACATGAGGCCAAACAACATCAGAGTATGGTCAAGATGGCAAAGGTTATTAATGAGAACACCAGACAAGATAGGAAATGCCCCTACAGTTTGCTTTTGCCTGAGCCTAATGGGAAGGGCAAGGTTCTGCTCTCATGTTTCCTCTGTCCCATCATAGGACCTTTATCAGATGGGAGGAATTTCTCTTTATTGCAAATGGAGCCAATTCGTATTTATGTGAATTCACTAGTTTAGCTAATTCACATGAATTCCCATTGCATTCAGAATGCGTTCAGAATGACTTCCCATTACCCGAAAATGACCCCCCCCATTGCGTGAAATTGCGTGAGATGCTTTAATACACAATAACATAAAACCCATGATTGCGTTCGGAATGACTTCCCTTTTGCTCGAAATTGCATGAGATACTTTAATTCGCAATAACATGAAACCCCATGATTGCATTTGGATTGCCATTGGATTATACTTCCAATTTCCGATGTCTGATAAGGTCCCGATGTCTGATAAGGGCAAACTGCTTTTGCACTTTGAACTCAGGGTTGCAGCAATTGAACTAAGCTGAAGACAAAAGGCAAGAGGAGGAGAGAGAAACTGGGACATTTTAAAAGCAAGTGAAAATGCAGGAAGACAGAAAATTAATCTGGACTGTTCCTGTCAAATCAGGACAGTGGAGGCTGGTAAAAGTGAGGGAAAATCATCTCTGGATGCATTTGGGAAGAATATTTCAAGTGGTGTATAGACAGTCCAGAATGTTCTTCTTTGCTTATGCAAAGCTTACCTGACATGGTTGTTTCATTTTAAACATATTGTTAGTTTTCCATAAAAAGTTTACAGAGGCATGTTGAACTGGTCTTCTTTTATGTGATGTAGGAACTAATCACTATTCTTTCTATAATATTTCTGCCTCTGCAATCGTTTTTTTCTGTTGAAGAGCTAATGCACACATTAAAGAAGTAATGCCCACAAGACATGTCTTTCATTAACTGGAGCAATCAAAAAAGTTGTTGGACTGCCCCTCCCATCAAGACTAATTACCATAGTCAGTGGTGAAGGATGATGGCTGTTGCAATCCAACAATATTTAAAGACTCTTATGATCCCAAACCCTGATCTAGTACAGGATATCCTCTAGCACTTTTGTGTCTGTTAGTTTGTTTGTTTTTGACAGATCCTGGTCTCTTTTTTCTCCTTCAGCTTCAGCAATGAGTAATGTTTATCAAAGTATAAAAGAATTATAGCTAAAAGCAATATTAACATATATACCATAATATTATCCCCACATATCCATTTAATAGCTCCTTTTCTTTCCTTTATTTTTTCCCTTTCCTGTGTGAGTTACCAACAATTTTACAACTGTCCCAAATCCAGCTTCACCAATCGATTGGGAAAGGAAGGTTCTTTAAACCATTATTGTGCACTGTACCATCCTATAACTTCTTCTTTCCTCTTCCCTATTCTGGAGAGAAGAAACCAGAAGTGGAGAAATTGTGGCTTTCCAGACTTCATTGGATTCCAGCTCCTAACACCACTGACTAATGGCAATGCTTGGTGGGGTTGATGTGATTCCCAACAATTTATGGAGTGCCACGGATTTTCTCATCCATGGCATAGACTAGAGATGGACAACTATCTAAAGGCCAGGGGCCACACGTTGCCTTCACAAAATCTGGATAGGCTGTGCACATATATATTTCCCATGACTCCCCTCTCCATCTGAATTTACTTCAAAATTACAAAAATATATACTCCTATTGAACCTCCGAACCACTAGGAGATGAGGAGTGCAATTTCCCCATGTGTACACACACACACACACACACACACACAGAGTTTTATGCCAGAGAGAGCAGGGTTGTCATACCCTTCATTGGGCTGGGTTGGCATGATGCATTTGAACTGAAATCTGGGCCAGATTCTCAACTTTTTAAAAAAGTAAGTCTCTAGCCTTTGCAGAAGCTGACATGTGTAGGGCAAAATGTGGCGACATTTTTTGGTCAATTTAATTTGCAAGAAACATGCATTTTACCCATATTTGAGGAGTGGAATATGACAGCTCTACAGAAGAGGCTCTTTTAAAACTGGGAAGTAAACCTGGAGTCACTTCTGATTCTGAAATAAGGCCTGCCTAAATAGCCTTTCCTAGGAAAAGTATGGCTTACTTTGTATTTTATGGTGGATTGTAACTGTTGCTCCCTTGTGAGGCCAAATTTTGATAGAGAAAGAGGTTATAAAAGATAATAACTAAATAAATGGAAGTTGAAAGCTGCCACAAAAAGCAAACTATTTCATGCTTTATGATAAGCACCTTGGTATCTAGCCTGCTTTCTATCTGGACTCAGAAAGAGCACCACATATCCTCCAACATTTCACACACGAAAACTCAAGCACATGTAGCCAAGCAACATCAGAATGCGGTCAAGATGATAAAAGCTATTATTAATGAGAAAGGAGAGATTGAATCAGTTTGTTTTTGCCTGAGTCTACTGGGAAGGACAAGATTCTGCTACTTCTCTCTACTGCCTGTCTATGTATGCACCTTCAAGTCATCTGTTAACTTATGGGGACCCCATGAGGTTCATGGAGTTTTATTAAGCAAGGAATATCCAGAGATGGTTTTGCCAATTCCTTCTTCTGAAATATAACCTACAGTGGTCTCCCACCCAAGTACTAACCAGGTCAGGTCCTGGTCAGCTTCCAAGATCAGACAGGATCTGGTGCCTTTAGGGCATTTAGACTGTCTATTAAGAATGAAAATTACCTTTGCCTTTTGAACTCGGTTTGCATCAATGGAAGTAAAACAGCAACAAAAGAGGAAAGTAAATGAAGGAGAGAGAAACTGGGACATTTTAAAAGCACCTGAAAAAAATAGAATGACAGGGAATTAACCGGCACTGTTTCAGCCAAACTGGGATAATTGACAGGTATAGGACCAGCCTTATCCTTAGGCAGTGTGAGGCAACCACCCCAGAAAGTAGATAATGAAGCGCAAAAGTGGCATTTCCCTGAGCTGTTCCTATTGAGCCCTGTAGCTTTCTCTTATTGATATATTGACCCTTATTGTTGTGTTCCCTCAAGTTGTTTCCAACTTATGGTGACCCTAAGGAAAACCTATCATGGGATTTTACTTGGCAGGTTTCTTCAGGAGGGGTTTGTTATTGCCATCCTCTGAGGCTGAGAGAGTGTGACTTGCCCAAGATCAGCCCAGTGGGTTTATATGGCTGAGCTGAGATTTTAACCCTGGTCTACAGAGTCACAGCCCAACACTCAAACTACTACACCACGCTGGCTCCGTACTGACCCTACACCCCCTAAATTTAACTAACACAGAATTAAGATTCAACTATGTTTCCTGCTAGGAGGGTGTACAAATCAGTTTCCACATCATCTTGTGATTTTTAAAAATATATAGCAATTCACATTGGGTTTTGTACTCAACTTGTTGTAAACTGTGCGTTTTGAGTAAATTCTGTACTCTTTTTTTTGTTATACTTGTTGTATGTACTTTTTGTACAAAATGTTTGCTGACATATGGGGCTTTGCACAATTTTTGAGATGAGAAGGGCATTGCAAAATTTAGAGAAATGTGGAATCTAAACAATAATTTTATTGTACTCCAGGAAGTGCTAATTAGGTCATTTTTGTTTTAAGATCGAGACCAGTCAAATTTCCATAGTGTTTTCTGCCCATCAGCATCTGTGTGTCAAATGAAAGGTACCATTTTTTCCCACTTCAGAAAGGAAAATGTCTTGGCAGAGTCCCACTGTCATTATTCTGATATAAAAGAGATGGATTTAGTCAGCTAGGAAAACTATTACTCAGAGTGATGAACCAAAATTATACCTCCAATAAAATGATAAAGAAGAGTATATGGTTAGCCTAAATTAATTAACATTAAGATGGTGTGCATATGTTGTGGTCAGACAGTGGATAGGTTCAAGTCTCCAGTTAGGGCTGCCATAGGGGCGAAACAGACCGCCTTGAAGGAGCAGCTTCTGGCTGCCCCTTTGAGTGCCAGATCAGGGCCATAGCAACAGCATGCAGCAGCCCTGGTTGGGCATTTTCCCAGCACAAAAAGAACTGGCAGAAAGCCGCTTCTTGCTGCCGTGGTGGTTTTTCCACATTTTGGTGGCATGCGGGGTCTAAGCACCATGCCACCACAATGCTGCAATGCTACCCACCATTTGGTGGGGGGGGGGCAGCTTGATGCCAGCTTGGGGCAGAGTCGGGAAGTGTAGGGTGCAGATGCCATGCCCTGAAGCCACCAGAAAGCCAGTTCTTTTTGCCAGTATGTTTAGCTCCATAGTGAAAACTGGAGAGGCCTCCTGTGCTTTTGTATAGAAGAGAGGATTTCTTCCTTGTACGGAAGATTGAATAGAAGAGAATATTTCAGGAGGCCACCTGGATGCATGGAAATCAACACCTGTTGAAATTTCTTCTTCTACACAGTCATTAATGGCACAGGAGCCCTCTCCAGTTTTCAATCTGGCAACCCCATGCCAGTCAGATTTTTTTCTCTTCGACTGATGTTTCTCACAGAAATGCTGTGAGATTAAAATAGGAAGGAAGGTCAGGCATGTAGTCTTGAGCTCATTTGAAGTAAGATTGGATAAAAATTTAGAGGAGATGGATTTATTTTTAAAATAAATAAATCCCTTGTTGGTTCAGTTCAGTAAAAGATACAGCCTAGCCATGTAGAACAATGAAAGAGTTGCCAGGTGAAATAAGAGGAATGGCTCCTATGCATTTAATGGTTGGGTAGAAGAGAGAATTGCAGCAGGTACATTTCAGGATCACTTGCTGAAATTCCTCTTCTACACGACTATTAAAGAGACAAGAATCCTGTCTTGTCTTTCACCTAGCAACTCTTAACAATGATATTATTCAGATTGTAAGCACGGAGGATTTTTATTTTATTCTCATAAATCATCAACCACAAAAGAAACAAATAGAAAATAAGTGGAGAAGAATGAGGTCTGAACTAAAAAATTGCTATGTTGGGAGGTTTTTATTTTTCTTTGGAATGGTGTTGAAAAATGGTGTCATATCCCATCAATCTCAAATGTAAAGTCCACACTTTAAGTTCTACAGTCTCATTCTACATGGTTGGAACAGATCATTGTCAAGAAACAATGGGTTTTAAACTGCAAGAGTAAATTTGGGGAGAAACCTTTGTTGCTGTAGCCAATATTCATCGCCCAACCAAGCCACTTAGGGTCTATCTAGAAATAATGCAGTTTGACATGACTTTAACTGCCATGGCTCCATCCTAGAGAATCCTGGGATTTGTCCTTTTCTGAGGCATCAACACTCTTTGGCAGAGAAAGCTAAAGGCCTTGTAAAACTACAAATCTCAGGATTCCATAGGATGGAGCTACAGAACTTAAAATCATATCCAACTGCATTATTTCTGCAATGCATATGCAACCATAGACTAGAGGAGTTGTAGGATCACCTTTTGTATTCGAGTTTGCTCCTGAAGTTTGAACCATCTTTGGTAGTAGAGTCTCCCAATGCCTGATAATCTGTCCAAGAATGGGGAGTTGTAATGGATGGTTTCATTAAAATTGCCTCCCAGTTTGCAGTTCTGTGGTCTGTTTCTGTCACTGCTTTTTTCCTTTCTATCTGACAACTCAAAGAGTATGCTATCTAAGGTTAAGAATAAGATAATACACCCCTTTTTGTTTCCTCCAAGTCCTCAAAAAGGACGAAATGTGCAAATATTGGTGAATTATTCAAAATCAAACTGAAATGAAATTCTCCCTTATTTGTACCAATCAAATCAAAAAGACAGAAACATGGAGAAAGTAATGTTGTCTTTGCTGTTTTTTTTAAAAAAAAATGTCAGTGCTAATTTAGTTCAAACACAAGAGAATCCATAGAAAATTTGAACCCAGACTTTAAAAAAAATTGAACCCAGGCTTTTAAAAAGATGTAACCCAGGCCTTTAAAAGGCCTTTACAGGCCTTTAAAACCATTGTGCTACATTGTGATACAGAAATCTTATCAGTCTCCATTTCCTCCACATTCCAATTTGTTCATGCCAAGTTGTTTGCCTTCTCAATATGACGAGATTTGCAAATTTTGGTAAATCCTCATCAACAGTGAACCCAAATGAATTTTTTACCCATTTCTAATTCAGATAGGTAAAAGAAGAAGAAAAGTTGTGGTCGTTTTCTCCATTAAACTTGCTGTTTTATTGTGGACATAGAGAATATCCATTAAAAATACATACATTTACATACATACATTCATACCCACACACTCATACTGAGACACACATACACACGATGTATAAAATAAAGATGCCCCCAGAGTAGACTTATGTGGGATCTTGCACCAGCGAGTCAACATAGATGTCACTACAAGCACAATCTACCACCAATGATACAGACACCCCACCTTGTCCCAACCCCTGGCGCAAAGATTGTTTGCAGCGCCCCCCACTCACTTGTGGGAAGAAGGGAACATGATTTCATTGATATGCTGCTATAAGACAAGGAAGAAGAAGAACCAAAAAGGAATCTTTCTCAGACAACAGTATCTGAGAGAGAAAATCGAGGCGGGGAGAGGACAGGCCCTCTTTCACGAAAGGTTTCAGATTGCTTTTTAAAAATGCAAAACAACACAACAGGATTGGGATGTGTAAAAAGAGGCAGCCGAAGAATCTTCGGCCTTTGAGCGGGAAGGTTGTCACCACATGTAGGAATCATCGTACCTATGGAAAACAAAGAGAAGATCATGCCATTAGAGAGGTGGAAGGAGTGAAAGGGTCATATGATCTCAGATCCATGCCTAGAAATGTTACTTCTTTGGAGTACAAATCCCAAAATACTTCCCCTGTTCTGGGAATTGCAGTCCAAAAAAGGTAACTTTTCCAAGCTCTGTTCCACAATCCAGAACACAAAGACACCACAGGGAATTTGGCTTCAATAAAGGTTCGTTAACAATTTAATATTTTCTGTATAGCTTATGGCTAATCAGTCCTACTGTTAGCTGTGCATGGGCTCCAGCTTCTCAGCTTTCAGAGCACCCAAAGCCCTGCTACACCCATTTCAGCAAGACAGATGGGGTACATAGGATTTCTGTGTGATGTTCTTCCCTTCCTGTATCTAGTTTATTCTTCTTCTGGCAAAGAACTGTAACTGTTTTGCAAAGCTCACAAAAGCACCTTTTGGGGACTGCAACACCCAAATCCAGTTAGCTGTGGATTATTGTAGCCAAAAAAGGCAACACTTCCCAGTTCTGTTTATTTGGTAGAGTGGCCAGAGTGAAAACTGGAAAATGTTCCTGTACTTGCAGGATGCAAAGAAGAGAATATTTCAGCAAGTATCATATGTTACCTGGTTGATCTGCAAGCAACATCTGCCAAAATTCCCTCTTCTACACAACCATTAAAGATACTGGAGCTCTCTCCAGTTTTCACTCTGGCAACTCTAAGTCCCAGGAAGTTACGGAGGAAAGAACATGTACCTCTCAGCATCTGCAGAGTGCTCTTTCCTTTCCAGAATGGGTGCATCTTGGGAAGAACAGGCTATAGATCAGAAACATGTGGTTCCTGGATATATACTTTGTTCTTCACCAAATCTATGCCATGTATTACTACACCATGCATTATCCTTGAGAAATCAGATCTGGCCATGGTGACATGCACCTTAGTTACATCCCAGTTGTATACTGTAATGTGCTTTATGTGTGACTGCCTTTCAAGAGCAATCAGAAACTTCTACTGGTCCAAAGACCTGCAGCCAGATTGCTAACTGGGGCTGGCTACATGGAACACACAACTCCCTTGTTGCACTGGTTGCCGATCTGTTTGCAGGCACAAAACAAAGTGTTAGATTTGACTTATAAAGCCCTATATGGCTCAGGTCCAGGTTATTTGAAGGATCATGGTCTCTCTTATGAATCAGCCTGTGGTCTGAGATCTTTTGGAGAGGCTGTTCTCCCTGCCCCACTACCATTACAGGAACATCTGGTGGGAACGTGGAACTCCCTTTCCAAAGAAGTTATCCTAGCACCCTCCCTACTTTCTTTTCACAGAAAAGTAAAGATTGTTCTATTTGAACCAGCATTTGAAAGTTGACTATATAAGGCACATCACACCACATAATGTGCTGGATCTTGATCATTGTTGTGCTGGGGGGGGTGCATTTTAATGATGTATGTTTGCATCTGATCTTTATTTTTAATTTTTGTTTTTTATTTTATAATATATTTTTAATGATATATTAACACACACACATTTATAAAAGCACAAGACACTACACCCCACATCATTCCCCTATATACCTATATCCCCCCTCTCAAGAAAAAAAAAACACAGAACAAAACAATTGGGAAGTCAATATTTGTTATCTTTTTATTTATTGTTTTGTTTCGTTCTGGTTTTAATTTTTGATTGTCTCATCTCATTTTAATTTTTGTACCTTGTGGTTTTGTAATGATTTTTTCCCAATTTGTTGTAAGCCACTTTGGGAAAAGTCTGGATAGAAATAATAATAATAATAATAATAATAATAATAATAATACAACATTACTTGGACTTACCGTGATCTGCCATTGTGGTCAGTGTTGCTGCTGCTGCTGCTATCTCCAAAAATAAGTTCTGACATCAAGGACTCTGGGCTGGATCTCTTGCCATACCTTGGTGGTAGAAGAAAGGGTTAATAATTGGGCTGGTCACTTATTCCCTTGGAGAGAAGAATGGGCTGCCCAGGTTTCTACTTCTTCCCTGAATGGAATTTAGAAGCCAGAAACTAGGGCTCACCAAGTTCTTATATGGATTTTGTCATCATGATATAGCCATGAAACACAGTGCTCCTGTGAATTTGCAGATTGACTGCCTAACTTCTTCACCCACTTCCACAGATCTGAGATTAATGACTTGGGGGCTAAACAGACAGGCAAAAAGGAGTGCTTTCAGGCTGGCTTGAAGGCATGACGTTTAGATGACACATGCCTTGAAGCCAGCAGAAAAGTGCCCTTATGCAGAAAAAAGCCATTTCAAAAAGAATCAGCTTTTTCCCCCACTTCTTCCTGGCTCGAAGCCATGTCATGTTGCCATAACATGAGCACTCTAGCGCCATGGAAGCTGGTGGTGTGGTTGGTGGGGTTTCAATGTGGCTTCAGAAAAGGCAGTTTCAAGCCACTTTTTCCTGCACATCTGTTTCACCCCAAAGAGGGTCAGGGATGAATTTCAGTCTAGCCTTAAGGCAGAGGTGGGAAAAGTGTGGCCCACAGGCCTTCCAATGTTTTGTTTTTTTAAATCCAGGGCTTTTGGGGGGGGTCTTTTTGACACATTTTGAGGAGGCAAAGCTGGGCCATTTTAGGCTGAGGAGAGGCCGTTTTTTAAAATGGGAGTGAGTTCTGCACACTTTGTTTTTAAGATAGGGCTTTCCAGGGCCTAAAATGGTCTATGGGAGCCACGGCAAAAATGTCCCACATCTTCTAATGAATGTTGGAGGGCATTTTGAGGACAATATTCTTAGTTTTTGACAGTGGGGAGCAGAGGGGTTCAGCCATCCAGGGAGGGCTAATGCAGGCCCCTAGCCTCCTCTGCCATAAACCCAGGTTTTCTTGTATGCTTTCAAGTGGTTTCTGAGTTATAGTGACCCTATCACAAAATTTTCTTGGGATGTTTCTTCAGAAGGGGTTGCCATTGCCATTCTCTGAGGCTGAGAGACAGTGACTTGCCCATGGTCACCCAGCAGGATTCAAACCCTGCTCTCCAGAATCATAGTGCAATGGTCAAACTACTGCGCTAAGCTGGCTTTCTCATAAGCCTAGTATTGCTCATTCAACTGATTAAGCACTAGCCAGTGATGGTTACAGTAGGAAAATGGAGTGCATGAATCCTGAGGAACTACTGTACTCTGTGTTTGAACCAGAGCTGAAGCCATTTTCATGACTTCCCAGAAGTCATTTTTCTCAGAAACATCTTGAGATTTTGTTTTATTAAAAAAAATTGGTCATCTCTCCTCTGCCCACCTCTTTGCAAAGAAGGCCACATGACAGAATATTTTCCAGATATCCACCACAATTTCTTGGTTCTGACCACCATTCCTCAACTTCAGACAATGCCCTGAGTCATTGGATCTGGGTCAACAAAGGAAGGACAATATCTAGTCAATTTGTTCAGATGTGGTTTACTATTACCTTCCCCTGAGGCTGAGAGCATGTGACTTGTCTAAGGTTACCCAGTGGGTTTCATAGCCAAGTAGGACTTGAACTCTGATTGCCAGAGTCAAGTGCTCAAACCACTACACTATGCGGGCTCTTTCTTTAACCATTGCTATATTTACTACTTGATCAGAATTGTTAGCTGCTGCACATACACACACTTCATCCTCTGGTACCATGGTTAGTAGTTTGGGGGAGTGTATTTTCCTAGCAACAACATATTACTGTGTACTATGCCTGTTGTAATGGAGCATTCAAGGGCAGCTTGGTCATGAATGGGCCAATCTCATGCTAACAACCTACCACTTCAAAATTGACTATTATTATATTGGTCTACAGTAATTTTAAAAAATGACTTTATGGACTATAACTCCAAGAATCCCTGTACTAACTGGTTGGTTATGGGAGCTGCAGTCCAAAAAAAGTCACTTTCCCAAGGTCTGGTAGTCATACAAATTGTCCGTTAGAAAGCCATGTTATTTCTGCCATTCATTCTGAAGTCCAGGAACACAGAGCATGGGATAGGTGTTTGTAAATGGTTTATAAGGAAGTTGTACTTAAAATCTTCCCTGTAAGCTTCTGCAGGCCCAGGCTTCTGGTATGGCCCTCCCATAATTTAACAAAGCCATCTCCATAGCTTTTCCATGCTTGCAACTTTTGCAGAGGGTGGTGAGAAGTTCGAGCAAATGACAGGGTGACACAAGGAACCAACTTAGAGAAGCAAGCCCATGATAACAGCCTCCTGAGTTTGGTTTTTCAATTAGGTTTCTAGGAGACGAGAACTAATGGGTTGTTTCAAGTAGCCTACACTAATGGAGAAGGTAGTTAATTGGGTGTTTTACAGCTGGGGTCTTCATTTGATCCCTAAGAAGCTGCAGGATTCAGCAGTATTTGCAAACCAAGATGTACAATCTTGTGCTCAGCCCACTGATGTACCCAGGAGGGCTTTCACAGCAAGTGAAAAGCTGAAATTTGGTCCATGTATAGCTGAAAGTTAAATGAAGTTATAATATCATTCGAGGTTTCTTAGTGATTTCTTTCCAGCTTCACAAATGAAGACAGACATGCATAGTGTTGAGCCTAGTGCACAGAAATTAGTGGCCAATGAGGTGGTAAATCTGCTCTGGGTTTTTGACATGAAAGTAAATGAGTTACCACTGGTCAAAAATTGAATCAAGCTTCAGTTGTGGCCCTCCTTGCCCACATACCCACTTGTTACTATATGCCTCTAGCTGCAGCATGTTAACAGAATGTGTTTGAGGCAGATACTTGAAAGGAGGATCTTTTAAATCCTTTGGAGTCCTTCACACCAAGGAAAAAGATTTATTCTGTCCTCACCAATATTTGGCAGACATACTGGGCATGTGACCATGTGGTAGATCTGGTGCCACTTCCTTCAGGGACACCAGAGGAAGGAGTTGGCTTCACAAGTCAGCACAAGATATTTTGCTGTCTGGAACAAAAGGAAAAAGAGTGTACTTCCATCCCTATTCTAACTACAGAAGCAGGGACTGAGAAATTTGCTTTCTTGGACTACCACAAGGGTTTCTGGGAGTTTCGTGCCAAAACAAAAATGACATTTGTACAGAAAACAGCTGGATTGGCCACTAAACTTACCTGAGCATTGCCAGTATCATTCCATGGAGGCAGCTGGCCTGCCCAGGGTAAGCAGGACAAGTCTTCTGCAAAACATTGTTCTATCCTCAACAGACAGGAAAAGAGTCAAGGGATGCTGCCATTGCTGCCCTTTACGTCAGTGATTCTCAGACTTTGGTCCTCTAGGTGTGAAACTCCGAGAAGCCCCAGCCAGCTTGGCCAACAGTCAGAAATTCTGATCCATAACATCTGGAGGACAAAAGTTTGGGAACCACTGCTCTACCTCATATAGTATCTGCATTTGAGTCCACCACCTTTTTCTGCACAAAGGTAAGGCCAGCCCAAACTCAAAATCTACATGTGTATATGTGAAAATGTGGATATGTGATGAGAAGATATGATTAATTAGAAAAGACAATAAAGTCTGCACTGCAAGTGGATAGACTCAAAGTAAAGAAGCTATGTCCCTGAGTTTGTAAAGGTGACTTGGATGTCACTCATTCATAAGGTTTCATAAGTCAAAATCAACTTGATGGCAATTAACAAAAATATACAACGCACAAGAGAGCATTCACAAAACCCACACGCAATCCATCCCACCCCATCCACACACCTCTGCCTTGTCACCAGGTTAATGTAATGCCGAAGAGCCGAGAAGTATTTGGCCATTTCTTCGGGGGAAGCATCTTCTCCAGGACTCTCTGGCTTGGGAGGATAGGCATCCACTAAGGTTCCCAGGCAGAACAAGACACACAGGGTCACGGCAATCAGAAGAGGCCAGGGCTTCACAGAGACTACCATCTGGATAGAGACAGAGGAGGAGGAGGAGGAGGAGATTAAGAGCCAGGTGGACATGTGAAGCTAGCCACCTGGCTTAGTATCGCAAAAGCAGAGCTCAGAAAAGGTACTTTTTTTTTACTACAATTCCAAGAATCCCCCAACAGCCAGATAGGGGATTGTTGGAGCTGTAGTTCAAAAAATAATTTTTCAAAGCTTTGTGCAAAAGCATTGGATGCTTGCAGCTTTCCACAGAAAAATCAATTTATGGTTAACTGTCCCAGCATCGACAACACAGTGGAATCTTCCAAGAGTACCAAAAGCATATGACTAACAGCATATGAGAAAAGCATTTGTACATGAGTGCATATCTGCTTGATTTGGGGATGGGGAAGAGGTAGCCATCTGCTGGACTGTAGTTCCCATCATCCCTCATCATTCATTTTGTTGGTTGAGGCTGAGAGGGAATACCATCCAACAATATCTAAAGGGCCATTCAGTATCAAACCATAAGGTTGTGAGTTCAATACAGTACCAGCAAAAGGGCCCAAGCTTGACTCAGGCTTGCATCCTCCCGAGGTTGCTAAAATGAGTACCCAGATTGTTGGGGGCAAGTAGCTTACAGTTGTAAACTGCTTAGACACTGCTTAGGTGGTAAGAAGTGGTATATAAATGAAGCTGTTTGGGGATTTGTTTGTTTGTTTTATCTTAGTGAAACTTGTGTGGCTCTTCAGATGCTGCCAGACTGCAGCTCACATCTGCCTTGACCATTGGGCATGCTAACTGGAAGTGATGTGAATCTGGAGAATCATGGCTTTCATGGCCTATATGATGTCATGCTACTATAATATGTCCACCCTACAAAATGAGAGGTTTAAAGACATGCCTCCTTTTCAGTGTCCAGGTAGGGGTTTTTGGCCACTCAAAACCCTATTGTTAATATTCCTGGAAACAGCCTGAAGCTCAACTAAACAGAAAGCTATAATGTGCCTATTCTGAAGGGCAACCACACTGTAGTGTAGTGGCTAGACTATTGGACTGGGACTTTAGAGGTTGAGGTTCAGATGCATGCTCCCCCATTGCTGACTTCAGTGTACATTGCCACCTTGAATTCACTGGGGAAAAAGTGGGTTATAAATGCAGCAAATACTTAAAATAAAGTAAGAAAGCACACAGATAATGAAGAGAGTGTTGTCCAAGATAAAGAGCTGCCAGTTCTAATCCCCTTTGTCAATAAGTTACATGGAGACTTGACCAGGTAGTAGTTTCCTGTACAGCAAGGATGTTGTTGGACTGCAACAACCACCATTCCTCACCATTGGATATGCTGAGCTAAGGCTGCTTGGATTGGCAGTCCAGTAACATCGGGAGGGCTGTATGATTCTCACCCTTGCTGGGAAGGAGGTAGCAAAAGGCTTCACTTCCCAGTGACACCAGATCCCATCTGATCTTGGAAGCTAAACAGGATCACCTCTGGTTAGTATTTGTGTGGGTGCCTGTCAATGAATACCAGGTGCTGTAGGCTATGTTTCAAAGGAAGGAACTGGCAAAACCACCTTTTAGTATTCTTTGCCTAAGAAAACCCTATGAAATGCAAGTATATAGGCAACTTGAAGGCACACACAGTCTCCAAGGGCCTCCTGCCAGGTGGCTGAAAAGTACCCAAGGGAGAGAAGGCTTGCAAGAAGTTCGGCCCTAGGAAGGAAGCCTCTCACCTGAATGCCCTCTGTATTTAAAATCAGTTCCCTTCACTTTCTTTCTACCCAAACTGCCCCACGACATACAAAACTCCTATCATCATGATCTGCTGAGCCGTTGTAAAGAACAACAAATCCTGATTCTATCCCTGCCACTTTTCTCTTCTCTGCAAAGAAGTACTGAGGTGAAGGGACTCCTTTCTCCCTGCCTGCCTTCTGTTTCCTGCAGTCCCATCCCAACAGCAGCTACTCACCATGGAAAGGAGGTAGAAGGATGCAGAAGGGACAGAGCTGAATGTGAAAGGATGCTCTGGGATTCAGTCAGCCAGCTTTCTGGGATTTTCAAGTCTTCTTCTCCTGCTTCTGATGCCTTTGTTAGTGGCTCTGGCAAGCCAGGGCTTATATCCTTGGCAGGTGGGTGAATTAAGGAGGGGGAGACTCCTCCTCCACCCCCCTCCACTTTCTCATTCATTCACTCACCCTGCCATCATTTGCTGATCAATCCAATTCTGTATCAGCCACCTTGATTACCTCTCAAAAGGAAGCTATGCTGCACATGCTCAGGGAACAGAGAGGGGGAGTGAAGGAGAACTGGATGAACCCATGGGGAACATGTGTGGGGGGGGGAGGGGTGCGTGGTTGAACAACATTGCGACCTATAAGAAGGATTTGTGTTCCTTGAGCCAAGGCTGAAACAAGTGAAAGTTCCCATTGCCATTCACGCCAGAGATTGATCACATTTATAAGGTATTGTTGAGAGTGATATTTCTGCCAGAGAAATTTGATTCAGCCAAAGAAATGGGTGTAAAGTTAAGATGAACAGCAAAAAGAACAGAAAAGAGGCTTTGTTCAGTGGCGGATGGTGGCTTCCATGTCAGTGGGGATCTGAATCCATTCCAGGCTTTGGTGTAAACTTTAAAAGCTTTGCCCAAAGTGCTGAACCTGCTTTGTTGTTTGTTGTCGTGTGTCCGCAAGTCATTTCCAATTTATGATCCTAACACAAATGTATCATAGCGATTTTGGGGCAAGTTTCTTTAGAGGGAGTTTGGTATTGCCATCCTCTGAGGCCAAGGTCACCCAGTGGGTTTCATGGCTGAGCGGGATTGGAACCCTAGTCTACCGATGTCCTAGTCATAATAATAAGGAGAATCATAATAATAAGCTGCTAAAGCCAAAATAGCAAGATCTTGAGAAAGCACAGAAGGACTGTCTCCCCGATGGTGTCTGGACAGGCTTTTGTGGACTGCTCAAGCTTAAAAAAATTGACAAGAAAAGCTTAAGTAGCATCTGTTTATATCCCATATTTCAGACTTAGCAATAAATCAAGGCCCACTATTAACTCACAGGACTATTTGACATGATTCACTGTTAATGTAAATTAAGATTAAAAATAGCAGAAACATTTTAAAGGACATGGAAATATTAAGGGTTAAAGACAAATGAGACTAGCCATGCCATCAGGCAAAGTGAAAAACTGGGACCCAGTGGTAGATGCCAATCTCACTACAGTCAATATCACTATTTTAAATCCTGGCTGATCTCCCTAAAAATCACACGTTTCTCTGTTTTTAATCTGGGATGAATCGGGGTTGAATTCTTGTTGTTCACACACATCCTGACTGCACTCAATGCATTTGGGGCAGGGTGTATGTGCAGGCTGGCAAAAAACCCACTTCACCTGGGATACAGTATTTGATACCCCCCCTCACCCCCCCACCCCCCACCTCCCAGTTTTCCTAAAAGATCCACATTGACCCATATCTTCAGCAGGGTGAATAAGCTTCCAGATTACTTCCAGATCATTTAAGGCTCTGTATCCTTAAAGCTGTGTTTTATCCTGAAACAATGGCATGTGTGAATAACAAAAGGGTTACAATGGCTTGAAGAGATTTGCGAACCCAAAACAAAATGGGAAGAACAAACCCAAAATGCTTGAGCATGGTGATCTGCATCTTCTCAGGACAAAAAAATGAGTGTGAATGCCCCCTAGGGCTGCATCGACACTGGAGAAATAACCCAGTTTGACACCACTTTAATGGTCATGACTCCATCCTACAGAATCCTGGGCTTTATAGTTTGCTGTGGCACCAGAGCTCTCTAACAAAGAAGGCAAAAGGTCTCCCAAAATTACAATTTCGAGAATTCCCTGGTAGCTAAAGTGGTGTCAACCTGGATTATTTCTGCAGTGCAGCTGTTGCACAGATGACTGCCAGTCTAGTCCTGTCCAGTTGAAGTGAGTGTCCCTCAGAGGATCTGAGCATACAGAATGAATTATACGGGAGGAGGCAGTCCCACAAGTAACTTGGACCCAAACCACATAGGGCTTTAAAGGTAATCACCAAGACTTTATACTTTGACTGGAAACTAATTGACATCTCCAGAAGTACTCCAAGTGAAGTCTCACTTTTGGTTTTCATGGCAAAAGAATGTCTGGCTTTGAGGCTGGTGTACCTAACAAAATGTCCTGCTTGAAGTGATAAACAAAATAGCCTATCCTTCCTAGTCTACATACAGAAAGTGCCTGTGCTTGCAATTGAATCTTGCATGAACACTGGCGAAGGAATAACATTCTCAATCTCGTGCCTGAGACAGCAGGCTTGTTTAGGGGCTATAGGGAAGGTTGTGGGGCCTACAAAGTGTTCTCTTCCTTTTCATAGCATGAATGGGGCCCTAGAACACCTTTTCATCTGCCTAGTCCTCAACTGTAGAATTACCTGCCAGGAAAGATTCGACAGCTAAACATGTTATCTGAATTTCAAACAGTATTAAAGATCTCTCTCATCCAGCAGGCCTACTCAGTCAATTTTAAACTATGAATTTTAAATTGGTGTATTTTTAATGTTATGTCTGGATTATTATTATTATTATTATTTGTATTTCCTGCCTTTCCCTACAGATGATTAATGTGTAATGACCATTTTAAGCCTGTGTTTATGTATTTTAACCTGTGTGTTTAAATGGTTTTATGCATTTAGTTATATATTGTATTTTAATCTATGGAGATTATTGCATCGTATTTAAAGCAAATTATCCCCAAGTGGATACAGTTGCGTTTAATTTTAAAATCAGCGTGTTAGTGCACGCAGCAACAGTCAGGCGAGTGCAACCTGTATGCAGCCAGGATCCCAGCTAGCAAGCTCCCATGTTTGAATAGCTACCAAGGTGAACCTATCGTGGGGTTTTCCTAACAAGATTTGTTCAGAGGAGGTTTGCCATTGCCTTCCCCTGAGGCTGAGAGTGTGTGACTTGCCCAAGGTCACCCAGTGGGTTTAGCAAAGCACTTATGGCAAAGCATCCAGCCATGTCCACTCTTTTGTCCAATATTTCCACTGTCTTCATGTCCCCCAGAGTGCCTCTGGACTCCATAGCAGTGCAGCTGGAACTTCAACAGCAAGGATTCCTCTGGGAAGTTTCATACGCTTGCTCAGGCCTTTGCAGGGCCACCCACGCCCTCAAAAACTCCTTACCCAATTTTTGGTCTTGAAATTTTTATTTATTTATTTATTTATTTATTTTGTTCTTGTGCCCCCAACTCGTTTTGCTGGAGTTGTTGTTTTTGCTTTTCCAAAATGGATTCTCATTTGGCCTGCAGATGCTAGAAAATTGTGCCGTTTCAGAGCTTCCTAACCTGCCTTTATCATTCAGAAAAAAATTGATTTTTCTGGAAGGAATGGTGTGTTACTTTGTAGCAACAACAACAACAACAACAACAAAAGAACAAAACAAGACAAGTAAGAGTCCAGTGGCAGACTAAAGACCAATGTATATATGGTGACATAAGCTTTCAAGAGCCACAAACTACTTTGTCAGATACATTCAATTTTCTCATTAACAGAAACCTTATCCAACAAAGGAGCAAATAATTGTTTCCTGGGAATTACAGATAAGTAGATAATGTACAAGATTCTCTAGAAGAACATAGCCCTAAATCCAATTGTTAGTCCTTTGGCACTGTTGTTTGAACGCTGGACTATGACTCTGGAGACCAGGGTTCGATTCCCAGCTCGGCCATGAAATGCACTAGGTGACCTTGGGGAAGTCACATGCTCTCAGCCTCAGAGGAAGGCAATGGCACACCTCATCTGAGCCAATCTTGCCAAGAAAACCCCATGATAGGTTTAAGGTCACTATAACTTGGAAACAGCATGAAGGTACACAACAATAACAGGAATAGCTTGATTGAATCTATGAGAAACTGATAAGTAAACAAAATATAAATTTCAGTGGGTCCCAATCTAATTGAAACTACAAATTAGATTTAGAACATATAATCCAGAAATACAGAATCTTTTCTTATCTTTTTCTTATCAGTCCGCCAGCCAAAGAGCCATGCAGTCTAACTCCCTGCCATGCAGGAATACAGATCAAAGTACAAAGTGTTGTTTTGCCACAATTGCCTTAGTTGTCATCTGTGAAATATTGGAAGGTTGTGCACCTCACATCACCTCACTTCAAATAAACCTTTCTAAATTGTATGGACAAAGAAATACATTTGACTTGGATATCCTCCCTCCCACAGTTTTTTGGCACATATCACACACCATCATGAGTCTCCACTTTCCACATTCACAACAGAGAAGCTTCTTTCTTTCTTTCTTTCTTTCTTTCTTTCTTTCTCTCTCTCTCTCTCTCTCTCTCTCTCGCCTGGTTGTCATATAATCTTCCTAGGGTACTTCAGAAAGAATCTTTCCTTGCAATCTTAAAGCATCCAGAGTTCATAAGTGAATCCGCAACAGTTTGAATTGTACCAGGAATTCTGGTGGAATTAGATATACAGTACTAGTGAGTTGTGCAGCATTCTAAATTAACATCTTTCTTGCTATATTTTTTTCCCAAATCAAATATTGGCTTTTAAAATCATTCAATTGTGATTTTTGCTATCTTCTCTGTGCTGTAGTATATGCCTTTTTGGATGGCTGATGGAATTGTCATGTATAACTGTGTCTACTATAGGGGTGATGCATGCATATAAATACCCCTGTTGTTCTGTGTGCACTGTTGGTAAAGAGATATGACCGTTTCTCCCAATTTAATGAATTCTAAATCATCTTCTGATAAAAAAAAAAATTATGCCCAAAGTGGGAGAATATATCCCCAAAGCCATTTGGAATCATAAAACAAGTTTTCTACCATTCTTGTGATTTTAAAAAATGTTACCAGGAAAGTTTGTGTGGCCAAAGTTAGGAGGCTGGTTTAACTGATCCATAAAATGTCTCACAGATGCACAACTTTATATTTACACACCTTTTCATGGGGAGGTCTACAACTCTTGGCATCAGCAGACAACCCAGTGGCCCTCCCCACTCCTCTCAATTAGGGAGATAAATAATTTGTTAATTAATCATTGCTTTGATGTCCAATCTCTTATTAAAACTCTGATTGCATCAGAGAAATTTCTCCCCACCTGATCAATAGTCATCCACATCCCTGTTTTATAGACTGATTAGTTGCCCACTCGTGATTTTGTTTCATCTAAAAATATAGCAACTTTAGCGGCTAATAATTTAAATTTTACTGTTGAGGGAGTTGTAGGTCCAAGCACTACAGTACTGGGGCCTTGTAAGAGATTGCCTAGAATGAGCCCCAAAGGATCTAAGAAATTATTGACTCATTGATCTTTCCTCCTCTTCTTTCTACTTAATTCTCATTATCTTCTTCTTTAACTCTTTCTTGCCTACACAGAGAATGTGGTAAAAACTGGTCCATACCATGTAGATGGGTGCTTATAGACATAGTCCAATTCTGGGGGTGGGAAATGATTAGGAATGGATGAAAACCTCATTACTGTTCTTTAAAAAAATACAATTCACACATTTTCTCATATTTGAAATGGAAAGAGTTGAAGCTCAAAAAATAAATAAATAACATGTGATCAAAAAGTGTGTGGCAACAGGATTGATTAATACCTCCTTTCAGAAATACAGGGTACTGGCCTGACTAAAAATGGCAGTTTGCATACTCCCATTGAAAAATACAATAACATCCAAAACCCACACAACAGCAATATCTCTATTGGCCAATGAAGATGCAACAAATACATGATGCAAACTTTCAAAGCTCCACTGGCCTCTTCATCACGCAAAGGTGTTAAACATCAAATAGGGGAAAGAAAGAAACATCAGGATGTTGGAGTCATAGGCATGGCATACATTTTGTTAAGATGTTGTAATTGTTTTCAGGCAAGATGGTACAAAGGGATATCCATGTAAGTCAATATATCCAATAAAGGTATGCTGTTGTGTGGATGTTGGATGTTATTGTACTTTTCCTATTTAAATAGCTCTCCCACAATCCCACTTTATTACATAGTCACTGCCAAGTCTCCAATACTCTATTTATGGGCAAGATAGTGGGGCATGCTTTAACCTTTCAGCTTCAGGGATTCCTGGATAGGACAGATTATCTAGGTTCATTTTAATCTGGCTTCAGGCCCAGTTAAGAGATGCAAACAGCTTTGGATGACCTCCTCCAGGATCTGGGCACGGGTAGATTCAGACAAGATGGAGGTGCTCCTAGTCAGTTGAAAGGCAGATCGGGAATAGGAATTAAATCTATGCTGGATGGGGCTACATTCCCACTTAAAACACAGGTTCTCGAATTGAGTGTTCTCCTGGACTCAGGATGCTCAGGTTTCAGCCTTGCCTGGAATTCATTAGCACAAATACACACTAGTATACTAACTGAACCTGTTCCTTGGGATGTCAGATCTGGCCACAGTGATGCATGCCTTCATTATATCCCATTGGGATGTAACATGCACTATGTGAGAGGCTGCCGTTGAAGAGTGTTTGAAAACCCCAGCTGGTCCAAAGAGCTGTAGCCAGATGAGTAATGGGGCCTGGTTACATGAAACAAATGCTGGTCGAAGTAAAAGTGACAGATTTCCTCATCTCTGTGAGAATGAGCCCTATTACACAACATGTGTATCTTTCAGAGTCTCTTCCACCAAAAGAACAGTCATTCATTTGAAATCAGTGCCAGAAAAATGCTACAGAGCAAATAAATATAACAGCCACCAGACAGAAGAATCTCCAACGTAGGGAGCAGGTGTTGCCAAGGAAATATAAGAAAAGTCTCCTGTACCTGTAATAGTCATGTGTGGTGTTGTTTGCCTTCAAATCATTGCCATCTTATGGCAACTCTAAATTGAACCTATCATAAGACAAGTTTCTTCAGAGGCAATTTTCTGTTGCCATGCTCTGAAGCTGAGAGACTGTGTCTTGCCCAAAGTAACCCAGTGAGTTTTCATGGTCGAGCACAAATTTGAACCTTACTCTCCAGAGTCATAGTGCTCAAACCACCCTTTCACGTTACATTATTATGGCCCTATATTTCCACTTGAACTGCCCAGGTTCCATCCTAAGAACTCTACAACTACAAACCCCAAGATTCCACAGGATGCAGCCATGACAGTTGAAGTAGTGCCATAATCCTATTATTGTGTACTGTGAAAGGGCCCCTGCAGGAATTCCCTTTTCTGCACAAACAACCAAGCAAACTATGTCCAAGCAACATCAGAATATGGTCAAGTGGGCAAAACTTATTAATGAGGAAGAATAGGCAAACTAGGAGAGGCAGCAGCAGTTTACTTTTGCCTGAGCCTACTGGGAAGGGCAAGATTCTGCCTTTTCCTTTCCTCTCCCTGCTGCTAAATTGAGATCAAATAAGTTTTGCACCTTGAGCTCAGTGTGCAGCAACTGAAGTGAGATGAGGACAAAGCAGGAAAATGAGGAGGAGAGGCAAACATTTGAAACTCAGCTGAAAAAGTGATGACAGAAAATGAATTGGGACTGTCCCAGCCAAATTGGAACAGTTAGAGAATATAGAATACCCACTAATCATACGGAGATTACAGTAGATCCTTTTGAAATTTTGCTGCTGATTCCCCTCCATCTCTGCAAATAAGTTTCTAAACTTGCCCACTTCCATTTTCTTCTTAAGATTTCCTATTAGGATAGGGCTGGATGCATGGAGATTTACTGGACCATAATTCAACACAGGCCGCATGTGTGAAGCAAATCTTTGAAGAGATGGATTGGCCTGAAGGTCGTACACAATCCCATTCTCCTTTCATTTCCTCCCCTGTCGTTTTAAGAAGACATCATCCAGTATTGATCTCCCTCTTATCAAGTCCTCAGGGAATTTTTTTCTCCCCTCAAAGTCAGACGATGGTCCAAGCTGTCCATGAGAGATTGAAAGCCAGTCTTGTAGGTAAGACGCATGATCTGGAGAGATGACGGGGTCCCATCTGACAAATCCTATCATGAAGATCACTTACTGTTCAAAATGGCCCTGAGAAATCCATTCCACAATAGCCCCCCTCCACCAAAATAAATAAAATGCCCACTTAGTTGCAGACATATAACCTGCTGCTGACCTCAATCCCCATCTGGTCTAATGGTTCCTCTGGTGTCAGGAAGATGGAAAACTGCTATAATCTCCCACGTCAACAGTTCCCCAAAATTGCTCTGATGGATGGAACAAGGCAATGCCTTCAGTGAATCAAGATGAGGAGAACGTCCTGCAAACACTCATTCTGGCTATCTAAAAACTTACCACCCACCATTAAAGCCACAAAAATTTCAAGATTATGACATATAAAACGGGAGGAAACTAGACAAGGAGGAAAGGAGATGATGACTTTATTAAAACATTAGCACGTTTATTCATTAAATTTGTCAACAAAGAATTTTCTGACTACCATCTTCCTGACAACCTGAAAAAAATTCTAGACCAGCTCCTTTTGAAAGGACACTTCCATAGAGATTTCTTCCTTTTCCATCAAACTAGACATGAACTACAACATAATTAGTTGTAATTTAAGGTCTTATAGCATGCTGTTAGATATGTTTGTTATGATTTGCAAGACTTATTATTATTATTATTCTGCTTTCCCCCAAAATTGGAAATTTAATCAGCTCATAATTTAAAAGAACAGTGGATTAAAGACATACAAAAAGAGATCACTGACACATAATTAAACTATCTGCACTATCTATATTTATCTATCTATCTGCATATATACGCACACATAGCTATGAAATGCTTTAAATTTAATAAAAAATAAAGAGCAAAATGAATCAGGACACAAATCAGGAGTGGTTTGTCATTTCAATTGGGAAGGAGGGGGATCCACTTGTGGAAAGCTTCTGTATTTGTGTATGTCCCTTAACGTTGCCTGTTGACTTATGGAGACCCCGTGCATTTCATAAGGTTTTCATAGGCAAGGAATACTCAGAGGTGGCCAATAAATCCATGCTGGATTTTACCCTAAACTCCAAAACTGATTCAGCACCTTGGATGGCTACTTTAAAATTTGGATTAAACCCTGTAATAGATTCACCAATGCACTGACACAGAAGTTACTAGCCACCACTGAGTAAAACTGTAACTTCTTGAATCCATAAAGCAGTGTACAGCACCTAAAGATTTCTTCAGAGAATACAGACCTCATGAGCAATTCAACATTCTTTGCCTAACTGCTAAGGGGCAGTTAACTTCATGTGAGAGAGAAATTGTCTGGCTCTCAATGGAAGTTACTTTACTGATGCTGATGAATTTGAAACTTTATTGCCTCTGTTTTATTGCTCTTTGCCCCTGGTACCTAAAACGGGGATGGTCTCTGCTTGAATAGATATCCCTCTTAACTGCCAACAGAAGTAACAGCTGTGACAAAATATAGGCCTATAACTCTAACATTGTCACTTTTCTTCTCCGATATGATGCACTAACTTCATTGTCTAATGAAGAAGACAGTGAAGCTTCAAAAGCTTGCACGCTGTGTTTTGTGCTTTTTAATTGGTCTAGCAAAGGTATATTATTATTATTATTATTATTATTATTATTGATTTATGATTTGTATTTTGCTGCATGGACAACATGTCTGAATATGTCACTTCTTAGGGTGCATCTACACAGTAGAAATGATGCAGTTTTGACTCCACTTTAACTGCCATGGCTCCATCCTGTAGAATGTCGGGATGTATAGTTTAGTGAAGCACCAGCACACATTGGCAGAGAAGGCCAAACATAAGAGTAAAACTACAAATTCCAGGGTAGTTTTGGTTGGCACTACCACAGTTAAAGTGATGTCAACCTGCATTATTTCTACAGGGTACATACACCCTTAGTTACTTTTCTAGTTAAAGGGTGTAGCAGAGGAGGAATATCAGCTAGTTCAAATATTGGCTTGTTCTTCCACTTCAGCCTCCTTTGAAGATACTAAAGTGACAACATGGTGACTGAAAAGAAAGGTTCTCCTTTTTACTACAGGCCAGCAGCTTCTAGCAATCTTTTTTAAAAGTCTTTAAAATCTGTGAGGATGTGAGGAGACACCATTTAGCTACGTAAATATGGTAGTTATGTAGATATGTAGGTGATACAGAATCGTGGTCATTAACTTTAACTTGTTGGCATAGTTAATTTTTAAAAATAATTTTCCAGGTGTCTACTGTCTCCAAAGTCCATATGTCTGGCACAAAATCAAAAAGGAAAAACAGCAGACATATGTTCTATTTTAGCTCTCTTGAACCCAATCCAATCAGTTAGTTGTAGTTCACCAAAAAAAAGGAGGCCAAAATGAATTAGATGAATTTACTGACAAATGAGAAAAACAGGCAGACTCAGCAGTGTGAAATGAGAACAGAACGTAAATGGAAAAGTAGTTACGCATAATGGTTGACTGGGGAAAATGTAAAATAAGTGCAGCGATAAGAGAATGTTAATTGAAAGATCAAGGCAGTTGAGGGGGAGGGGGATATAAAGACAGCAGCAATATACAAAAAAAAAAAAAATTTACAGAAAGTAAAGAAAACTCTTGTCAGGGAGTCTGGGGAAGATTAGGCCAGATATAGATTAGGCCAGATACAGATTAGGCCAGTTGGAGGGCACCCTGCCTCTGAAATTTCCACATGTTCAAGTCTTGTGATGCATTTCGGACAGATAAAATATGCACAAATCTATGCAAGCATTTCAGAAATGCAAACAGCTAAGAAGAAGTGCCACTGAAAAATAGAAACTAACATGCTTGAATCAATTAGGAAAATGCATACCATCTTTTTAAAAAAAACATGCCTCAAGTTGCATGACTTTTAATGCAAAGGAATGCAAATAAAGTCGGCCCTTGTTTTCACGGAGATCCATTCTGGAACCCCCACAAAAATGGAGACTCGCCTATATTCAAGCCTCCTAGGGATTGAATGGGGTGCGTGCCCACAAGTGCATGCAGGGCATGCGCCACAGGGGGACACCCCATTGAAAATAACAGAGATCGTCCCTCCATGAACATTCAAGACTGCAGACCTCAAGTCTACGAGAAAGGAGGAGCAACTGTAGATAGAAATTTCCTCTGTGAGAAAGAAGTCTAACATGATCTCCCTCATGAGAAGTAAAATCAAAGTCTAACAACCCAATATGAACCAAAGATTGGATGAGAAGAGGATGCAGAGATATGTAGCAAAATCGTGGCTGAAAGATTTCTGCATCCCCATAGCCTAGCTGATTTCTTCACCCAACAAGAATTTGACTTTAAATATTAACAGAGTTAGCTACTTGACGGCGGTGTCATTATCCAACTCTGGTGTGTCATGCATAACTTTCCCAGCTGGAATCATTCACAAACCCTGGAGTCTCAGAAGTCTGATCTGGTTACTGAGGTAGGAGGTTAAACATTTGAAAAAGAAGTAGAACAGACTGTGATGGTAGGAAAACACTCTTTCTCTCCTTTATATTCTATCAGATGCCTGCATAGTCAGATACCCTTCATCGTCACCATTCTTTCATATTGTTCTTTGCTGGCTGTTCCTCCCACCAGCTGCTGCTGCCGCTGCTGTGTGCCTTCACATTGTTTCCAGTTTATAGCAAACCTAATACAAATCTATCACAGAGTTTTCTAGGCCAGATTTGTTCAGAGGAGGTTTGACATTGCTTTCTGTGATCTCCAGAATCATAGTCCAACGCTCAAACCACTACACCACGCTGGCTTAATTTAGGTGCAGCATGTAATATCATTTCCAGTTTGTGGGACCTATTAGCCACAAGCACTTTCTCCCTGCATCTGTTAATCTGAGTTTCTTTCCCCTCAGTTTTGTAGTTTGCAGTTCTACCTCTCTCTTCCATGTGTGAAAAGCACCACACAGAGATTCTCACTATGACATATTATAAAAGCTTTATTATTTGTAAATAAACATATTTCATATATGTTTACAAAGAAGGCTAAGCTGGCATTATTTTCCTGAAAAACTATGTGTGTGGAGGGTGGGTGGGACTGGTTGTTGCTCACCTTCTCCTTATGAATGCTCATTACTCTGCTTGTGAGATACACTACTATCTTTCACATTCCTTAACACCTACTCAAATTTCTGTTTCTACCACTAATAAAATAAAATAAAACAGTAGTAGTAGTAGTCAACCTTTATTTATATAATACCATCATTGTGCATGTCTTTACAAGTAAAAAAACAACAAACCCTGCCCTCAGGATTACAAATTAATTAAGACAAAACACACAAGGAAAAGGGGATGGCAATGCAAGAGAGGATTAGATCTGGCAGATACCGAAGATTCTTCTCTCCCTCTGATGCCAGGATGGAATATCTTTTATCTATTTCTCAGACTTCCATTCATGAGGTTGTTGTTTTGTGCCTTCAAGTTGTTTCCCATTTGTTCTGATCCTACATGGAGTTACTTTGGCAAGTTTTGTTCAGAGGGGGGTTGCCTGACTCTGCCAAAAGGCAAATATTTGGGGAGCAGTTGTGTCATCCCCACACACCCCGCTTAGGATACCACCTAGTGTGGCATAGTCTGCTACCCAGATTCCCAAGGAAAAGAAGTGAAAAATAGCCTTCCTGAATGCAACAGTGGCCACCATCTTATCTCTCAGGGTAAAGTGTGATGTCAGAACAGGTGGCAACAGAAGATCCCCTTTCGATGGGAACTCAGGGGCAATGCCCTTCCCAGTCCAATGGTAGATACAGGGGCACCACTGGGGTGTGTGTGTGTGCAGGGAGTGTGGACCGCAATAGGTGACACCCTAAGTGAAGAGTGACACCACTGCTCCCCATACAACAGCCTTTGTGTAGAAATGGGCTGTGGTGTTCACTTGCATTCCTTTAAAACACTGAAGAGATGAGGTTAGTGGGGGGGGGGGGTGAGGCTCAGTGGGAGGACAAAGGGGAGGCCCAGGTGTTCAGAAATAAATTAAAATTTTAGAAAATTAAAATTTTATTATTTTTTAAAATTAAAAAAATTCTTTTAAAATTTTATTTAAAAACATCACATCTTACCAAATTTTCACTTTAACCACATTAAAGTATGTCCATGTAAATACATTTAGGCTGTCTGTATGATATTGTAATTTAAAGGTATAATTTTAATTTTGCTAGTTTACGGCCATTGCATTAAGAGAAATAGGGGTATTATGCGGTAACGTTACTACAGAAAACATTACTAAGCTTTCTATATGGTGTGGGATGGGAGAAGGTCCACGGCGTGTGTGTGACATGATGAGTTACTGCACCGGATGATGCCAACCCTAGTGATGCCACTAGGTAGATATACCACCGGATGCCACATTATGTAGCTGACTATCCCTGTGTGGATTTGAGCGTGTCGCCTTTTGGAGCTTCAGTTGGTGCTCTCTCTCAAATCTCTCTCTCTCTGCCTGGCACAATGGAGTCTGCCTTCTCAGTTGCAGAACCATTTCTGAGTAATAAGCCCCGAACACGGGGAGCCCATTTACTCGCTCAGGTGTGTCGGTAATAGCAGGTGGTTATGGAAGTGAAAGCAGCCAACAATCAGGCTTATTCCCCAAGTAGAGGAACACAGGCCAGGGGCCGGGGAATAATGGCAGACAATCAGAGCGTTGCTTGGCTCTGGTTTCTGCTCGCCTCCCCCGCTCCCAATGGGACTCCTCTCTCTCTCTCTCTTTCATTCTCTTTCCTTTCCTGGTATCACATTTCTCACCCTGCCCTCCCTGTTTCCCAAAATCAAGGACAAAAACACAGCAAAGGGGAACAGACAGAGCAGAGCACAGATCCCTTGCTGTTTGGTTTACACCCAGGAAACCCACAAACCATGTCAGGTTGGGGTGACCAGACCCAATGCAGGATGTTGGGTCTCTGTCTGGCAAGGAAGGAAAACCCCTCTACCTTTGCAAAAGAAGTTGTAGCCCAAGCTTTCATATCTGCACTGCAGAAATAATGCAGCCGGACAGCACTTTAATTGCCAAGGTGCAATGCTATATGGATTCCTTTGATTTGTCGTCTGTTGTGGCACCAGAGCTCTCTGACAGAGAAGGATGACTGTCTCACAAAACTATAAATCTCAGAATTCCATAGCATTGAGCCATGGCAGTTATAATGGTGTCAAACTGAATTATTTCTGCAGTGCAGGTGCATCCTCAGCCTTTTTTAGATACATGGAGTAAACTGTTACCCATGCATTTGAGGAAGTAGACCAAATCTACAAAAGTTTATGCTGCCACTTCTTTCACACAGTCTCAAAGGTGCTGCATACTGATACTCTAGACTAATACAGCTGTGTCTCTGAAGTCTACCTTTAACAGTGATAAAGAAAAGTTGTGGAAAGGGTGCATCTTGTCTATTGTGATACTTCCTTTTTCAACAACAAAAGACATACCACTGCTTCCACCTGCTAGCCTCCTTGGATTTTGCACATGTTCAGAGGCACAGAATTGAGGCCTCCTCAGAACTGAGGGTTTAAGGCCCATTTGCGCAGTGCATTGGATATTGTTAATTGTTGTGCTGGTGTGTTCTCTGTGTTTGATGCTTTAAGCAAGTTTTAATTTTTTTTCTGATTTTTAGCTGTGTTTTCACTTTTGTAACTTGTGGATTTTTAACATTTTTTTAATCCTTGTAAAATGCTATGATTCCCATTCTGGGGAAAAGGCAGGATAGAAATCATCATCATCATTCTCTTGTCTTTTGTCCAGGGTACCAAATGTGCTGTTCCTCACCCATTTCACAAGGAAGGGAAGGGAATGGGTCTCAGACTATCAAAGGAGTCTGAACTAATGGAAGGTGTGACTTCCAATCTGTTCTCTAACTTGAAATCTCAGGAGCATTGGTGATGATGGGAAGATACTGGAGAATTAGCTCCAGGAATTTTTTTAAAAATTATTTTCTTGAGCAGGTGCAAAGGCTACATCTGCCTGAGTGACCAGCAAACCTTTCTTATGCTGATGGATAAATGAGCTGATAACAAGGCTTTCAAGGTTTACTACTGTTTGCAATAATCTTACACAGAGGAAGTTAGAGAACTAGAAAAATAATCAACCACAGGTTGGATTAGGAGAGTAGCAGCCTTCTCTGTTGCCTCTCCACATGCCATTGAAGCACTTCCATTCTCTTCCCAAGGGAGACAGTTAGAAAAAGTGTGGTTTTTGTGATGCTGGAAAAATACATTTGGCAAAAGGCACACTGTTACAACCACCTCCTCAGCTGTGACACACACAGAGAGGCATGGAGAAAACCGCTACACTCCCACTCCATTTCAGCTTTCTTTTCTCATGCTATAAAACTCTTAAACTTCACTTCAGCATTTAGAAATACAGCTCAAGCAGGCAAAGACAGGAGGCAGGCAAAGTTACCAAGGGAATAAGAACTCAGCAAATATAAGAGCTTTAGGTGCAGATGATTTTCAACATCTCACTCTCTGCAGTGCTACAAATTTGAGGACTGAAAGGAAATTTCCTTTGGGAAGCATAATTTTTATTTGGGAGTGATGTCCTCATCCCGTCTCCATTAGTGACACTGTTGGGCACATGGTCCTGCTTAACATCTAGTTTGTTGAATAAAAGAGCAATCCTATCAGGCAGGTGTCAGAAGGATCACATGTTCCATTATCAGAGGCTCTGATCTAACTCATACTCTTGTTAGCAGAGTGGAAATGAGTAGATAACTCTGCTTTTTCATTTTTTCTCTCTGTGTGGTAGGTTTTTTAAAAAATAAATAAATAAACCAAACTTCACTGCTCAATAAAGGAGGAAATTTGTGGTCTAAATTTCACCCCTCATTGGGGCTTCGTTGGTGACTGAAAAGTTTGTGAATCCATCAGATCCAATTACAGGATAATCCCCGTCTAAGAGCCCATACAGACAGGCCAAAATAAAGCTGCTTTGGGTCACTTTGAATGTATGCTGTTTAAATGATCCTAAGAGACCAGAAGCCATGTCAAAGCCACGCTCCAGTCCCAAGGACTGGAGCACAGCTTTGGCACAGCTTCTGGCCTCTTAAGATGTGTGTATCATTTAAACAGTATAACTCCAATGTGACCCGGAGCAGCTTTATTTTGGACTGTTTGTAGGGGCCCTAAGATTTCAGAAGAGGATTTCTGCACTTTCCTATGGCTCCTGGAAATTTTTATGTTGGGACCTTTGAGTCCTTTCTAAAAGGCTTTGGGATTTGGATTACCAGACTGAAAACTGGAGAGGGCTCCTGCACATTTAGTGGTTTGTATGAGAAAAGCTAGTGTGACAAGCAAAACCTGCTGAAATTTCTTCTCCTACACATCCATTAAAGGCACAGCATCTCTTAAAGGGTGTGGCAGGTTCATGGTGTGGCAGGTTCATTGTTGGATGAAGACAAAGGGAGATCAGGGTTTGAATCTCCATTCAGCCATTGGAACTCACTAGGTGACTTTGGAAGCATCACATTCTCTCAGCCTAAAAGGAAGGTAATGGCAAACCCCCTCTGAATAATAAATCTTGCCAAGAAAACCATAGGATAGGATCACTATAAGCTGGAGTTGAAGGAATATAACAACAACAAACCATACTAAGCATCAGTAAAGGTAAAGGTTCTTTACAACAACATCTATCTGTAAAGCTTTTCACAACAACATCTATCTGTTTTCACCAGTTACAACTCAGAGAGGTACCTTTTTCTCCAGCAGCAACACTCTTGTTCTGAGAATGGCTCCGAGCTATCTCTCTACTTTTGTCCTTCACAAGATAAAAAATGTTTCCAAGTTCCCCTGTTCCTGTCTCTTTTGTCAGACTCTAAAAGCTTCCAAGTGGTTGGCTGTGCTGGCAAGGATGCCCCAACATACACAAAACACAACTGGCCCTGGGATTAATTGTGCCACTGCCAAACCCAGAGCCAACTGTTGTTCTCTGGCTTCTTCCAGGATCACCTTGAGAAGAGGAAAAAATATTCATTTTACTTTTCTTTTTTTTCAAATACACGGCACTCACTGCATCTCACTTCAACACTATTGGCATCAGTAGTCCAAGACAATTGTAGTTAAAAAGAAAAATAGGCAAACCAATGCTGAGAATAAAAATCTGCAAGTGGAACCTGGAACAACTTTTTGTAATGTGCCTATTGATGCTTAAGTGCATGTGTTTATAGGCATAAGCGCTAGCATAAACATGATTTACTTATTTTATTTATCAATGCTAGTACCAAAGATACATTTGTGAGAGAAGGGATTAGGGATCCCATGAGTTGCTGGACTATTTATTGCATTTATTTATTTAAAGTATTTCTGTACCACCTCCCAACCTCAAGGTAGAAATCAAGGTAGAAACAAATAGAAATCATTTAAAGCAATACAGTTCACCTTTGGCCAGGCTGGTTGGACTGATGGGTACTGGAACAGAATACAGTATCTGACTTGGCATGAGTCAGGATTAACGTGAGGGCAGTTAGCAACAACAGGAATCAGGGCATACCTTTCAACTGTCCTGATTTGGCAAGGACAGGCACGATTAATCTTTTGTTGTCCTTTTTTTTTTCCAACTGCTTTTAAAATCTTATTGTTCCTGTGTGCCTGTAAGATTTCTGACTTATGGCGACCCTAAAGTGATGCTATCATGAGGGTTTCTTGGTAAGATTTGTTCAGAGGAGGTTCGCCATTGCCTTCCCCTGAAGCTGAGAGTATATGACTTGACCAAGGTCACCCAGGACTCTTTCAAACGGGAGGAATTTCTCCCAATTCCGAATGGAGCCAATGTGGATTCATGTAAATTTGCTTGTTTAGCGAATTTACCTGAACCCCTGCTCCGTTCGGAAGGCATTCGGAATTACTTCCCATTACCCGAAAATAACCCCCCCTTGCCCAAAATCGCGTGATAAGCTTAAATTCGCAATAAAGTTAAACCCATGATTGCATTCAGAGTGACTTCCCTTTTGCCCGAATTTGCGTGAGAAGAATTAATTCGCAATAACGTGAAACCCCAGGATTGCGTTTGGATTGCCCTTGGATTATACTTCCAATTTCCCATGTCTGAAAGAGTCCCCAGTGGGTTTCATGGATGAGCCAAGATTTGAACTTTGGTCTCCCGAGCCATAGTACAACACTCAAACCACTACACCACATTGGCTCAAGTATCTACTGCAAACAGCCTCTGAATGCTGTTTGCTCAGGAACTTGAGTAGAAGCTTGTGATTGCACTCATGCCCTGTTTACGAACTTCCAAGAGCACTCTGGGAAATAGAGAGCTGGACTAGATAGTTCTTCAGCCTGATCTAACACACACATGTCAGTGTTTGTATATACTCATCATTGTTGTTCAATAAACTGCATTCAAGACAACTCTGGTTCTCAAACACAGTGATTCTCAAACTTTGGTCTTTCAGATATTTTGGATTTCAGAAATCCTGACCATAGGCCAAGTTGGTCCACAACACCTATGGGACCAACGTTCGAGAATCCTTGCTATACAGCTCCTAGACAAAAGTTGGCATTCCTGTTTTCTCACTGAAGGCTAACTGATGTTCAAATAACCAATAGGTGTTGTCCATTTTGAATGATAATCCAGAACACAGACCGAAACAAAGGAAGATTTGGGGGGGTGGGGGATTTGGTGAAGAAAGAGGAAATGAAAGTTTATTTGTTATAACAAAATCAATGTTGTTTTTTAATTCCTTCCAAGAAGTCATTAAAGACTAACTCATTCCAAATCAATAAAGAAGATGGGAGGTCTGTTTTCCAGTAATTAATTGCCACAAATGGGTTCTGGATTGATGAGAAAGAAATGATGAGTGTAACAGAAAGGAGAAGAAAGAATGCACTGACCATCACGTATCCCTGGCCAATTGTCCTATCCTCTTCAGCATCAGTGGTAGAGCACAAACCATGTATGCAGAGAATCCCAAATTCAGGTATATCCAGGTACCACTGGAAAAATACTGCACCAACTGCATCACTTATTGAGCAAAGTGAGCTAATGGTCTGGTTCAGTTTACGGCAAATTTTGATGTTTCTATGTAGCTGTCGCAGGAGTTGCATCATGCCCCTTGCCTGCAATGGTTTAACTGGTAATGTAGAATTGGGAAATGCAGCTGGGGTTAGGGTTTAATGTGTTATGCCATACTGAAGAAATATGATGGGACGTGCAGTATGATGTTTACTGCATGTAACATCCCTTTGTGCTGGAATAGCAGAGAGGGGAAATGAGCCTGGCTCCAGATTACCCAATTCCCCTGGAATACAGGCAGAATAATTAAGGAGGGAGAAAGTTATGAGAACCAAAGGGACAAGATTGTTTGGCTTTTGTAACAAGTGAGAAAATTGTCCACTAATACTTTCAAATTGTTTGTGATTTAATTAGGCTTTGCTAATGCTTGCCATTTAGTCCTGACAACAAATGTCTCTGGTGTAGACCTATATTTACTAAATAAAATCTATGGGAAGTGGAAATGTTCTGTACAGCGGAATGGATGCTGATGGGATGGAGTGCCAAAATGCCATAGAATGGAACTGAATCTGCTGGGTACAAGGCTAACATCAGCTGTGAGGAGGCCATGGGCAAAGTACCATCAGTGGGATCCCTGGGTGGGTTGCCCTCCCTGTGGACTTACCAAGAACAACAGGTGAGTTGGCAACTGCAACAGAAAGTAGTTCATTGTAGGAGGATGAGTGCAGCTCACCTGGGGATCCCACTGATGGCATTTTGCCCAGAGTCCGCTCACAGCTGATGTTGGCCTTGTGCCCAGCAGACTCAGTTCCATTCCCTGCTATTCGTGGCACTCCATCAATATCCATCCTGCTGTACATACAGGACACATCCACTTGCCATGGATTTTGAGTAACAGTGCTACAGATTCTCAAGTCTCTGATCTAAACATCATAGAATCATAGAATCATAGAGTTGGAAGAGACCACAAGGGCCATCTAGTCCAACCCCCTGCCATGCAGGACATCCTAAGAAATGATCTCAACATGCTGCTAATTTGGGGATTATAGCCAAGCTACACATCAACAGCAGTTTGATACCATTTTACCATGGCTCCATCCTAAGGAATTCTGCAGTTTACTTTAAATTCTCTGCTAGAGAGCTCCAATGCTGCAGTACAGGGGAGTGCACTAAAGAATGCTAAGACCCTCACGAAACTACAAATCCCAGAGTTCTATAGGACAGAACCGGTGGTATCAAACTGAGGTAAAGGTGCAGTGTGGATATACCTTTGAAAGTCCTGGAAATTTCAAGTGTCAGACATTTTTTAATGGCAGTTAGAGTACAAGCCAGTAATCCCTAGGGCAGTACAGATTGAGTCTCCCTTATCCAAAATTGAGTCTCCCTTATCCGCTTTGGACCAGAAGTGTTTGGGTTTTCAGATTATTTTTTTTTAAATAAAGGAATACCTATATTTTGGGACCCAAGTCTAAATACAAAGTTCATTTATGTTTCCTATACACCTTACGCACATAGCTGAAAGTAATTTAATGCAATGCTTTTAATAATTTTGTTCATAAAACAAGGTTTGTGTACATTGAACCATCAGAAAGCAAAGGTGTCACTATCTCAGCCACCCATGAGAAAAGTTTTGCTCTTTTGGATTTCTGGATAAGGAAGGCTCAACCTCTACAGGCTACCACTGGGGACTCTTTCACATGGGAGGAATTTCTCCCAACTTTGAATGGAGCCAATGCGAGTTCACGTGAATTCGCTAGTTTAGTGAATTCACGTGAATCCCCATTGCGTTCGGAAGGCATTCGGAATGACTTCCCAATACCCGAAAATAACCTCCCCTTGCCCGAAATTGCATGAGAAGCTTTAATTCGCAATAACGTGAAACCCATGATTGCATTTGGAGTGACTTCCCTTTTGCCCGAAATTGTGTAAGAAGCTCTAATTCGCAATAACGTGAAACCCCATGATTGCGTTTGGATTGCCCTTGGATTATACTTCCAATTTCTCACGTCTGAAAGAGTCCTGGGAAATAATATGTTTTACCGCAGGATACCTGTAGTATCCTACAGCCTACTAAAGATCTCATTCTTCGTGGGTGAAGGAGATGGTGATTACACACAGAGAGAGGGGTATCTCCTGCAGCTGATCTGCCCTTGGCCTGAGGTTGAATGTTCTGCTACTGTAACTCACCATCCAAGGGTAGGAAGGAAAACAGAGGCACATTCTGTGGGCATTAAAAAGGTGATAAGAAGAGGCTCTTGATCAGTAGCAGCTGATGGCTTCCTTGTCAGTGGGATTCACCATTCCACTGACATGGAAACTTCCATCACCGAAAGGCAACCAGGTATACTCAGGAGCACAGTTTGGAATCTCTTGAGTAAAGTCTTCTAAAAAGTCCTAGCAGGACCATGCAGGGAATAAGTGATCAGGCATGGTGGTGGTGTGTGGGTGTTCTCAAATTTTAAAATGTCAGGTCACACCAAAAACAAACAACCAAAAGAAAAAAAAAAAGCAACTGCTGTCTTTGACATCAGGAGGTCAATTAGCAATCAATGTAATCGTTGTATGAAAGACAGGCGGCTGTTTGCCCCGGAACCCCCTCTACTAATCGATTGGAGGACAAATGTGTGTTTGAACAAGATAAGGCTGAGTGGAATGAGTCAATTAAATGGGCCCCCCTTGTCTCTTCTGTGTACACAAAGGTGCCAGTTCACCCTTCATATCCCTGCCAATGGTTTTCCATAGACACATTAGCTCTTCTAAATGCATGTGAAGGGGACAAGAGGCGAGGGATGGGGAGATACTGGAGGAAATAGATACCTGGCCCCCACCAAGTCATGCCTATCTTGTTGCTTAAATTGCTGGCAATCTCCAGCAAATTGCCACCCTCGCCCTTTTATACGCTGCTAGGTGACTAGTGATGTGCAACAAAGCATTGCCCGGCTTGATCAGGGCAAGATTTTGGGGGAGATAACAGAAACGCAAAAGAGGATCAGGTCATCTTGTCCAGTAGGACTCCATTGGTGAAAAGGAGCACAGTTGTGCCATCAGCCCACAACAGTCTTTCTGTGTCCAGGGCCCCTTGTGCCAAAATCACGGGCAGCAGTCAGTGGCAGAACACAAGAGTTCTACATTACTCAAACAACCAAGACTGCTGCCACACTTCAGAATTAATGCAGTTTGACACCACTTTGTCATGTATTGATCCTATGGAATCCTGGGATTTGTAGTAACATTTTAAACAGGATTAACAAGATAACATCAATTTTAAAAAGTAAAACAGTTTTGTACGTTAGCATTTTGAGATAAATCAGTGAAGCAAGAAGTCTTTAATAAACAACCTTGTTCATTAATTAGAGATAAATTCACTCCTTTCACAGTGTAACTGTTAACTTTTAGTTAATTTTAAAGGTTCAATTGCCTTCAAAGAAAAAAATTACCAACTGGAGTTGGAAATGTTATTTTAGAAAATAATTTGTTACAATTATACTTCCAAAGCCCCTGAAATAGCTAATTATCATTGTGGTGAAACATTTTTAAATTCAACACTTGGCTTTATTAGGTTTTTTAAGACTAATAATAATTAGTTACTTTGTTGACTAAAGTTGTGACAATATTTTCACTAGTTACTTTGAAGCTCAAGGAAAACCAATTTGCTGTGCAGGGCTGAGGTGAGATTAATGAGCAATTTACTCATCCTGTAGTTGGGTAACACAACATTGATCTATTAATTGTAGTACCCTTTCAGCACAGACCAGGATTCATGATAAACTGATTTGCAAAAAGCGTATTAGCAACAGGAACTTTTCCCCTTTGGTTCGTGACCCAGTTCATGCCTGTACTTTTAATATGCCCATGAAGAGGAGAGGAAGGAACTCTTCCATGATGACTGTGAGTAGGTCTCCTTTAATTGGAAGTGATGGCCCGCATCCAGCCTCCGTCCACCATGAACACCCTGCTGGCTTCCTCCTCCTCTTCCTCGCTGTGACTCAGGAAGCTCTCCCAGGGTGGGCTTCGCTTCCAGTGCCCCTGGCGGAGCAGGAGGGGGCTACATCTCACAATCTTTGCCAGGGCTTTGTACCCTCCAGGGTAGGAGAAACAGTTGGAGACCATGTTCATGGCTAAGCCCATAAGACCTTTGCTCAAGCAAAGAGACAAGACAGCAATGTAATATTTTGCCTTAATGGAAGTACAGTCATGATGGTCAATCTAGCCAGAGTTCTACATACTTTATATGTCACTGGGCTTGCTATAGTCCATTTCCTTTTGTAGACAGGAGATTATATTTACCAGATCTGCTCTAGCAAACAGCATCAGCAGATCAAAACATAGTGCCTGAACATCAAGTGTGCAAAATTGGGTGGGGAGTATCAAAATATGCAGATAGCTCATACTAGAATTGAACAGGTTGGAGCACTAGATGGGAATTCGGGAGATCAAGGTTCCAGTCCCCATTCAGCAACTGAAAAACCTGCAAGGTAAAACTCTCTCACCTTGGTTTGTTATCTTTTTGTTTGAGGCTGTGGTCCAAATGCTGAAGTTGGTCCAAATGCTGACCAACTAAAGACAGCTAGAGGAGATATCACGTTTGATAGATTTGAAGCAATGTGGTGACCATTCATCAGTTTTGTTAAGGCGGAAGTTTCTAATGATTAGAGTATCAGCCAGAGCCAGCATGGTGTAGTGGTTTGAGCACTGAATTACAACTTTGGATCAAGATTCGATTCCCCTGTTCAGACATGGAAACCCCCTGGGTGACCTTGGGCAAGTCACACACACACATACAGCCCAAGAAAACCCTGTGATGGATACACATTAGGATCCTCATAAGTCAGAAATGACATGAAAGCACACAACAAACAAACAAACAAACAAACAAACTGCTTTATCACACTAGGGGGCAAACAGGATTTAAATGAGAATTAAACCAGAGTTAAACAGGAAATGCCTGATGTTTATCATAGGACATTTCCTGTTTAACTCTCATTTAACTCTCAATTAAATCCTGTTTGCCCCCTAGTGTGATAAAGCAGTAAGAGTTGTTGGAGTTTCTTATGTTTGTTAGGCTGGCTGGTTGTAAAACTAAAGTATCTATCTATCTATCTATCTATCTATATTGTGGCTAATAACCTGCTTTAGGAGACATAGCTACAATGACATAGCTCCCTCATCGTAGCTATGCCCCCTGAGGCTACCCCAAAAATCTATCTTTTCAACAACATAGCCCCCCAAACAGAAGAATTCCAGAGCACTAGAAAGCGGGGAAGTATGCAATGATGTCTCCAGCTTTTTCCTGGCAGTGAAATGATTTGTGACAGGGTCCCTGCCACTGCCTGTCACAAAATGTCTCACCACCAGGAGAGGGATGGAGGTATCATCACGCTGCCTGACTCTGCAGTGCCTTGGAAATCCTTCTGTTTTCAGGGATGCACTGCTGAAAAGATTTTTAGGGGACAATTTCAATGATTTTGATAGTAAAAGAAACATAACATTAATTCCAAAATTTATGAAATTGTATGCTTGGCTTGTAACATCATAAAATAATGAACAGAATGGCAGTATATATATATATATTCTATGTCATCTACATCAGAGTGGTGTTGTGAGGGAAAGGCAAAATGTATATACACTTGTCCCTCCATATTTGCTAAGCTTAGGGGCACAAGACCCCCATGAATATGGAAAAACCGCAAATAACAAAAACACCATGTTTTTACCTGAGAGGACACCTCTCTAGGAATCTCTAGGTCTTCCAGTGCAACTCTGTGGTCAGTGTCCAACAGACACTGACCATCAAACTGCATTGGAGGTGCTACAATTGTCTAGTAGAGTATTTTCTCTAGGAATCTAGAGTGCAACTTTTAATTAAAGTTGACCATAGAGTTGCACTGGAGGACTTAGAGATTCCTAGAGAGAACATATTAATCAAATCTATGAATAATCAAATTTGAAAATATCAAAGCCGCAAATATGGAAGGATGAATGTACATGCATAAATACATTGCCCAATTGGCATAGCAATTTAATCCAAGTAAGTGCAGAAGGTCCTATACATGCATGGATACATCTGTATTCCAGTCCTACCATTCAGATTCTTCACTCTGCTGACACTGGAAAAACCAGCCAGGATGGGTATGTGATAATTAAAATCAATTAGGTTATTGATCAAGTTAGAAATTTTCTCAGGAAAAGGGACAACGTAATTAAATTTGTTGCTTAAATACCCTGAAGGCAACAGATGCCATCTAATCTTGGAAGCAAAGCAGCATCAGGCCTGGCTAGTATTTGCAAGAGAAATTGCTAAAGAATAACAAGTTGTTGCTGTTGCTGTTGTATTGTTATGGAGCCCCTATTATATTTATTTATTTATTTATTTGAGAATATTTAAGGGTAGTTGCTCAAGAGCAGTTCCAAAAGGTCACAAGTGTTAAGCGCGGTTGATCTTCCAGTATTTTACAATAGACACTACCTAGTGGCACATCACTGGTTCCAGAAAACTGAATTTTGAAACTTCTGATGGGTCCCTTGTTGGGAAAAAGGCAAGATATAAACTAAGGAATGAAGGAAGACTGTAAGAAGATGAGATTATAAGAGAAAGGGAATGCAAGAGAATGGTTTTGGTAAGGTGCATGTGAAACAGAAGTCAGGATCTTGCATGATCGGACATAGCTATGACAATGTAGTTTTGTCATTGTGGATACATCTCTCCATTAGACACACACACCTACACCTCAAAAAATTGCCTTAGAGGCCAAGCAGTCACATAAACTGCAGGAGTTCCAAGGCTCTAGAGAGTGGGGCAGTCCATTCTCTGTCCTGTCACAACTGATTTTTGCATCATGCCTCACTAGCAGGAGGGATCTAGATGTGTCATTTTTCAGGGCCCTCCACTCCAGTGCCTCAGTTGAAACTCCTCCAGCTGGTGCATTGGCAAGGAAACATCTGCAGTCGTTGCAATGGTCTCACAACTATAATGTGAATTGCAGTATTTACGATATTGTAAGTCTGACTTGCAACATCATAAAAACTGAACAGGATGCCAAACAGAGTTTTCAAACATTCGTGCAGCTGTTTCCTTCTCTCCCAACTCAAAGAACAGGGAATTAGGAGGGTAACACCAGGGATGGCATTGTTCTGCTTCATTCTGCAAGGGCTTTTAGTGCATTTAACTGAAATTTAAATTGCAGTTTAACATAAACTTAATAGTTATTTTCCCCCTTTCCAGTGTAAATGTAATTGAATCTTCTAACTTCAGCAATTAACAAAACACATTCAACCTTTTCTACTAACTTTCCTGTCTTTGGTGAAGGTATATGCTGTCAAGGGAGTTGTAGTCCAAAAGAGCTGGAGGGCACCAGATTAGAGGAGGCCAACACAATCAACTTTTGGGTCCAGATCACTGAAGCCCTGCTCACTTCAAAGAAAATGTATTTGTCTTGAGCCTCATCTTTCTCCAAGGAACTCAGATATTCTTCTGTTATTAACTCAGCTACCTTACAAGTTGGTTAGCCTGAAGGAAGACCAGCCATTGAGCTTCATTTTTAAATTATTAATGTATAATGATTTTATAACCTTCTTTTTCCAAAGAACTCACTGAATGTGAAGTTCCCCTTCCTGCCGAAAAAGGTTTTCCTGAAAACACAAGTTATGAGGGTAAAATTTCACCCAACTTTCAATGCTTCAGAGAGAAAGAACCTTCAAACAGAAGCCTGACCTCCTAAAGTCAGATCCATGATAAATGCATTCTACTTCCCCGTTATCATTCTTGAGCAGCAAAGTTCAAAGAGATCAGCCATATGTTACACAAACAAATTGTCTGTGATTGATTCCTTTCTCCAATAATGAAGATATGCATTGGTTTTATTACAGTTCAAGTTATTACAGTTCAAGTTATTAAAAGATCATGGTCCATTTGTACTAAACAACTGTAGGAGATTCCACTTTAACTGCCATGGTTCTCTCCTGTGGAATCCTGGGACTGGAAGTTTAGGAGGGAGCATTTACAATCCATCAATGATCAGAATGGAGGCTACAGTTAAGAAATTAGAAAACTAAGACTAGGACTGGGAAGGGCAGCTATTAAAAAACTAGACAAGCTGCAAAGATATAAGACTGAACATTAAAGTTAGGATCATCCAAGCTATAGTATTTTCCATCACCATGTACAGATGCAAGACTTGTTTAAGATGTGGTGCTAGAGAAGAGTTCTACGGATACCATGGACTGCTGAAAAGACAAATAAATGGGTCCTAGTGCAAATCAAGCCTGAACGCTTCCTATCAGCCAAGATGACTAAACTGAGGCTGTTGTACCTTGGCCACATTATGAGAAGGCATGAATCATTGAAAAAGACAATGATGGGCGATACAGATGGCGCAGAAGGGCCGTCTATGCAGCACGATTAAGGTTAGGAAGGGTGCAGCATTCACACCCTCCCTAACCCTAACACATATGGATGCCACCATTTTAAAATGGCGGCGTCTATACGGGCGTGCCATGATTGTGTCATGGTGTGTGCAGCATTTAAACAATGCTGCGTGTACCTGACAACATCTTGCCGTGGGAGGGCAGCGCTAAAAAGAGCTCCAAAATGGAGCTCTTTTTTTGGCGTGGGTCTTTGGTGCAGCATTTAGATGGCCCACCAAGGACCCTGAGGTTCTTGCCAGCGCTGGGGAGAGTGGGGTGCAGTGGGCACCCAGGGCACCTGCTGCATCCTACTTTCAGGCCGCGGAGAAGCGGCAGTTTGTCGCTTCTCCACAGCCTGCAGAAGCGCCAGGATGGGGTCTCTGGGGCTACCAGTGAGGCAGCCCTGGCCCCATCCCAGCGCTTCTTTGGGCGACTACAGACTGCCCCGATGATAGGAAAGGTAATAGTGGGCATTGTTGGACTCAATCAAAGAGGTCACAGGCCTGAAACAATAATGCTAGGAAAGGTGTAGGACAGTAGAAAGAGGAGAAGGGTACATATGAGATGGATAGATTCAACCAAGAAGACCTGAGCAGAGCAGTTGAGGATAGGGTGTCTTGGACATGTCTCATTCACAGAATCACCACGTGTCAGAGTCAGCTAAAGGGCACCCAACACCACACAGATTTAGAATTCTTAGTTGGAGAATTTTTAGTGCTTCATCAAACTACAAATCACAGGATTCTACAGCAAGTTGCCATGACAGTTAAAGTCGAATATAGTGCTAGAACTGTGTGATGTGACTGGGCCTAGTGTCACTCTTTTGGCAGTGTCGCTGTAACTGGTTAGTTACTTTCAGATTTACAGACAGCATGCACTCACTTTGGGTTCTTTCACAATACACCGCTATAGTGCTGTGATTCTGTTTTAATCATCATGCCAACATCCTATGGAATCCTGGGATTTTCAGTTTAGGGAGAGATGTTTAAAATTTTCAGCCAAAGAACACTGGGACCTCACAAATTACAAACCTCAAGATTTTGGTCTGAAAAAGGCAGCAAAATGGTGGAAGAGAAATAACACATAGACTGCTGCTACACAGAAAGAAGTAATGCAGTTTTACCTCTTTAACTGCCATGGTGTCATCCTATGAAATCCTGAGATTTGTAGTTTGTTCTGGCAGCAGAGCTCTCTGACAGAGAAGGTTAGATATCTCACAAAACTAGAAATCCCAGACTTCCATAGCATTGAGCTATGGCAGTTAAAGCAGTGTAAAACTGCATTAATTCTGCAGTGTAGATACAGCCATAGTTCAAGAGCTGATTTACACTGTGCCTTATGCTGCTGTATTCAGATATTTTAAAGCAACAAAGAAGTATTTATTTTATTTAAGTGTGAGAAAAAAAAAGTGTGAGAGATAGGAATGTAAGAACTTAATTTTAAAAGTTGTTAAGTATGACAGAAACTAAATACTTTCTGGACTTTGGAGCAATAATAGTAAGACATTACAATATCCACTGGTCCTACCAGAAATGTCCTAAGGAATTTTTCCTTCATGAGGCCTGATTTTGTCTCATAACACTGTCTTCTTCTCTATGGGGAACACTATCTGAACATCTCCTCTTCCTCCCCTGTTGTGGGGCCAGGCAGGATTTCTCTCCTCCTCTTCTATCAAGTCAGGTGGAGTGAGGGAACTACAAGAGAGTGAGTTGTTTGCGTACAGACGGATTTCAGATTGGTCTGCATTTCACTGAGTAAACAGAATAGCCAGAGAGGGACCCATTTAGCTACTGGCACTCCAGTTAATGCACACAGCATGGGTCTTGTCATTTGGAACAACTTCCAAATGTCAAAATATGGTCTGAAACGTTGCACTCGGAACAGCTCGTGGAAGGGGCTCATCAGGCGTGCTCTTGGTCTGCATTCTGAGATGAGCAAAAAGGCAAGTTTCCATCCCATTTGCTAGGAAAGCAATTGAAAGCAATTTTCCAAAGGTCAGAGGATGGCTCTCCTATGGCATGGAAATGCTTCCTGGATGAAACCCAAAGAAAAAGAAAAGAGAAAGGGGCTGGCTGAGGCATCTATTCTCAAGTTTCTGATACCCCCAGATGGGGTGTTCGTTCCCTTTGCTATGTAGTACACACTCCACTGGAGGCCTACATACCCTGAAGGTACCAGATCCCATCTGATCTTGGAAGCTAAGAAGGATCAGCCCTGGTTTACATCTGGAAGAGACACTGTCAGATAATACCAGGTGCTGTGGACTCTATTTCAGGACAAGACAGTGGCAAACCCCCTTTAAGTAGTTCTTGCCTTATGAAATTCATGGTGTCACCATAACTGACAGATGAGGGCACATCTTAAAGATGGATGACACACACACAGAGCCTTGGGTTATTCTGCTGCTGCATCGTCACAACCATTCCCTTATGTAGGTAGCATGGTACCAAAAGAGATATTGCAACTATTTTTACTTTATTTGGTTTTTTAAATACCACTGTTTTCCCAATATGGCTGCCAAGGTAGCTCACAATATTATTTAAAAGAAAATATAGTTAAAACAATGGGGAAAGTTGCTGTTGTGTGCTTCCATGTCATTTTCAGTCTATGGCAAACCTAAGTCAACCCTATCAAGGGTTCATTCTTCTTCTGCTTCTTCTTCTGGCAAGATTTGTTCAGAAATGGTTTACCTTGGCCTTCCTCTGAGGCTGAGAGTATGTGAGACTCGCCCATGGTTACCCAGGGGGGTTCTGTGGCTGGACAGGGATTCAAAATCTGGTCTCCAGTTGTAGTCCAATGCTCAAACCACTTCAAAAATTTAAAAAGACAACTGGAGAATCGTACCAAAACATTAATTTAAAGGCCATATAAATATTATAATGATGGTGAAAATATAATTCAACACAACACCATTAAAAGAGTTTCTACAACATGCTCAAAGGCAAGGGTCAACAGAATGATCTTCAATTGGAAGTAGAAACAGAGTAGAGAGATGGCCAAGGTAGCTTCCCATGGGAGGGAATTCTACAGTCTGGAAGCAGCCATTGAGAAGGGTTCCTCCTGTTTCCTCATCAAACATGCCTGTGAGGGTAACGGGACTGAAAAAAAGCACTCCCTTCTTAAAAGCTGTAAATCCGTCTAATTTAAGATTGTATGTACAGCACTGTGTAAATTTACAGCGCTAAATAAATAAAGGTTAATAATAAGAATAAGAATAAGAATAATAATGAAGGCTCAGTCTGGATTACTTGTACACAAGATTTGGTAGCTGGTCCTGATTTTGAAGCAGACCAATTTAAGTCCAGAGGGATGTGGAGGCCACCTGTTTCAGCTGAACTCCAAAAATGAATCTCACTTTGGAAATCTGACTTTGTGCCTTCTATCGAGTATCATTGCAAATCAACAAATCACTAGATTTGCTTTCTATTCATCAAAATGATGAGAACCCTGACAGCACACTGAATGTGGGAAGTGAATGTGTGCAAAACCAGGTTAGATGCAAGGAGCCTCTTCTTCTGATAGAGAAAACTTTGCTATCCCTCTTGCCCTGGGGAAAAAAACTGCATGCCCCCAACACTCACCCCAGGCATTTCGGGTCTTATTTTGTTTTTCAAAAAATTTCCTCAAAACAACCTGTGGGGCCACATGCAGGCTGTAAATCACTCTTTTCCCATCCCTGCAGCAGAGGGAACTATTATAGCCAACCTCTCTCTTGCACTGTGTGTATTTCATTTGAAAACCCAGATTACAAAAGCAAAATATTGTAATATTTCAATAATTTTATTATTTTTAATATTTCAAATATTTTAATTCTGGAATTCCCCCCAAGTGTTGCTTTATTTTAATTTGAGCAAATTTGCATGTGACTCCAAAGGACATTTTGAGGTTGGCGAGTATGTCTACTGTCTGTTAGAAAACAGCATGGGTTTGTACCATGATCCCAAGGAAAGCCTTTCTTTACCGTCACTGAAAGGTTGGGTTGGGTTGAATTGGATTGGGTTCAAACTGCATTGTTAAGGAATAGTAACCAGCATATTGCAGAATATTCAATGTAGTGGTAAATTTGAAGTCCAAGTGTTAATTATGACATTTCCCATAACCGTCCCCCCCCCCCCCCAGGAGAGCCCAAAAATGCAAACAGCCATTTTGATCCACATTAACAAGCCTTTTGTGGAACGGGTCTTTTGTAAAGCTAATGAGTCTTAATTGAGTATTCTTTTTGAAGAGGGAAGAAAACCCAGAGGGGGGAAAGTTGAGGACGTTGTGGTCCTTTCTAATAGCAATGCCTCGGTGCTTTGACTCTGTGGGCCCTGGCATCGCTATAGCACTGACCATAGCCTGAGGTTTTTCTTGACCTTGAATTCGGAATGCCAAACTAGATGCTGCTAGAAAATACAAAAGGTTCTTGTTTTGGATTTCTTTTACAATTCTGAGCTTGGGAAAAATTACTTTCATGAACAAGAAGTCCCAGCATCCTTTAGCTAGCCTGGCCATTTCCCCAAGCTCTGGCATTTTCCTGCAAAGATTAGGGCAGAGGAGAGGGGTAACCCTTCCAGAACATAATTGATGACTGAGAGATGATATTTAACCCTCACCACACTCTAAAACTCTCCCATACAGATCCTTCCCTTAGGTGATTTTTAATATCATTTCCCAAGCTCAGCGGTGTGTGTGTGTGTAGGGGGAAACTCTAGCATGAGTTACAGTCAGGCCTTTGGAGTACAGAACTGGCAGGTGGGAGCGGGTTAAGCCTTTGCCAAATTGACATCTAGTTCTCCGCCATACACAAAAGAACAAACAGAACAAATATGATTAATTTGCCCTGATCATTAGGAACACCTGCTACACCATTGTCGTCTGGAACCATATCTTGCTTCTGTTTGGTGACGGGCCTTAAATTCTGCTGCGTGTAATTAATGAACCATTTATTCTTCTCCTCCCAAACTACAGCACACAGTTTAGAGAATCCCTTTGTATGAAAGGTGCTGTTAGCTGTTTTCATGAAAAAAATGCACTATTTGGTTCTATACACAATTGCTTAGGGGGAATGAGGTCAGCCTCCCACCGCTACACCCAACATACCCTTGCTTTTCAGATAAGATAATATGTCTGCCTTATCCATGAAAGACCTGCAGTCCTATGCTCACGTGCCTGAGAGTAAACCCCACTGAGCCTTTGTAGACTGGGAGGTGACACAGAAATACCATAAATAAATAAATAAAGACCTACATCTAAGTAGATATATTTAAGATCAGATCACACATTATCACAGGCGTGGGGGCACTCTTGTGTCTCCAGATGTTTGGGACATCAGCTCCCAGATAACCAAGCCAGCATGGCCAATAATAAGAGATTGTGGGAGTTGTAGTTCAAAACACCCAGAGGTCTAAGAGTTCCCTATCCCTGCTGTACAAGATTTTGGAGGCATGTACATAGTGGCAGATTTGCAGGACTATAACTCCCAACATTCCTAACCTTTACCTATGCCAGCTGGGGCTGGTGGGAACTATAGGGAAGCAACATCTTGAAGGCTGAACTTTGCCTACGAATCTTCTGCATGCACACCTTGGGACTTTGAGTTAAAAAAACATAAAGCTGGAAGGGACCAGGAGGGCCATCCGGTCCAAGTCCATGCCATGGACAAATACAGAACTAAAGCACTCCAGGGAGTGCCATCCAAATTCTATTTAAAAATTTCCAACAACAGAGAGTCCACCACCTTCCAAGGCAGTCTATTCCATTGTTGAATAGCATTGACAATAAAGAAATTCTTCCTGATGTTTAGGTGGAATTGGAATCCATTGGTTTGTGTTCTAGTCTCTGCAGCAGAAAACAAGCTTGCTCAATCTTATACATGATATGCCTTCATATATTTAAAGATATGTCTTCTCTACTAGTTCTCTGTGAAAGAGACAACCCTAGTGCAGACTTACATGATTGAACAAAATGAGGAAGTTATATGGACTGGAAACCAACCAAATTGATCCATCCGTGGTAGTTAGATATATGAGCGTGAAGCCCAAAAGTTTCTAATGATCAACAACATCCCTTGTAGGAGCCAGAAATGCCCACCTAACAGCTAGTCCCTCATAAATCACTTCACATAAGTCAGGCCACATGGCACCAGATGATACTGGGAAAACAAGCACAGTGCCTAATGGACCTTGTAGAGAAGCAGCTGGTTACAGATAAACCTGCAAACTGAACTAGATTCTCCACAGGAAAAGCAAGGAGATCCAAAGATTAGCAGTCCACTTAAACTGCAGCAAAACCCTGATATATACAATGATAAGTCTGAGTATGAGATGACAAGTTAGCTCCATTGCATCACACAAACAGAGAAATATTGTTAGGATGCATGTCCAACCTGTTCAGGGGTGTATTCAAGCTAGCACAATTATATTGCTTTACCTGGCATAGGATTTGGACTGGAGATCAGGGTTTGATTCCCTGCTCTGCTGTGGAACCCACTTGGTGACCTTGGGTAAAAAAACATACTATCAGCCCCCCCCCCAAAAAAAACCTCAAGATAAGTTCACTAAGGGTCACCATAAGTCAGAAGCAACTTGAAGGCATACAGCAACAACACTTAGGTTTCTCTGCCAAAAAGTTCTAATGCTGTAGTTCAAAGGAATGCACAAATAAAGCAGTACTGTAGTTCTTGAACTCTGCTCTTCCAGAAATTTAGTGCTTCAACTCCCAGAATTTCTACCTTTGGAACTTCTGGGAGCTGGTCCAAAACATCTAGAGGTCCTAAGAGTGAGAAGAATATGCACTAGACCTCAACCAAATGCCACGATACACTCTAGCTCTGCCACGGGTCCCTTTCCTTTGAACTGAGTAAGTTCAATTGTTTTTATCTGATTAGATGAAGGCAATCCAGACCTTCAGCATCGCTCATCTGATGGCTATTCAGAAAATGCTTGAAGAGCTCAAGCAAAGAGGTTCATACTGTAGCATCAAAGCCACCAACTGCCACTGCCATTAGAGCTAATCTTGCCCTCCAGGGCACTGGAGGCGATCTTGCCTTTTCAGTATCAACTTGCCTATCACATCAGAAGGGTGAAAAAACAGTGCTCTACATGACAACCATTCTGTATTTGAAGGGTGGTATTATCTTACCCGTTCTTTTTCTTAGGCTGATCCTTTTGTCATACCGTGTTTCCCCGAAAATAAGACAGTGTCTTATATTATTTTTTTGCTCTCAAAGATGCTCTAGGTCCTATTTTCAGGGGATGTCTTATTTTTCCATGAACAAGAAAATTTATTATATACTACATATATATTTATATACAAAATTTTTGCTAGGTCTTACTTTCAGGGGAGACCTTATATTTAGCAATCCAGCAAAACCTCTATTAGGTCTTATTTTCAGATGATGTCTTATTTTCGGGGAAACAGGGTAGTACTTGGGAATTACTACATGTGGCTTTTCAACTGTGATTAGACTCAGAAAAAAAGCAGGTTTGGTGATATTTATTGCAATATGATGCCTCCAATCCATAGCTGCTGTATCCTCAAAGCATAGTTAGAACATCCCTTTTCATTGACAGTGGAAACCTGTCAATGAACATAGTTCTCAGGTTTGAAAAATTGCTACTGGGGCAGTTACAGGATTGGAAATCATGTGGTGTAAATGCATCCTCTTGCCCTCACTGTTCCCAAGAAGGCTTGATTCCCTTTATTATTATTTTTCTATTTCTCTTCTTCTTCTTCTTCTTCTTCTTCTTCTTCTTCTTCTTCTTCTTCTTCTTCTTTTTAAATTCAATTGTGGTAACAGAGCTCAGGAATTGTGTGAAAAGTTAAAATAAATAAAAATCAAAATCAAATTTTAACCCCCCCCCCCCCCAAAAAGGCATGCTGGGTAGGGCATAGGGCAGGGTGATGTGGATAAGGGGGAATCAGAAAGAGAGTGCAGTGTCAATCGTGTGATTATGAAGATATGTGATAATGGCTATTATTTATCTTCTTTAGGGACTATTCAGTTCTCAGAAATTTCTGGAGTTGTAGTCTGCACTCCCTAGAAAAGTGGACCTTCTGAGTATTAGAAGTATTAATTACGTTGCTAGAGAGTGCAGACTGCAACTACAAAAATTTCTGAGAACTGAATACTCTCTGAAGAAGGCTAATTGGTGATAAGACCAAAACACATTGTGCTTTGTAAGAAATTTTAAAAAAATTGGACCATCACATAGCATGTGCGACTTTGTCTCCTTTCATTCCTCCACTGAGACATCCACATCACCATACCCTTCAACTGTGCCAATATGGCAGGGACAGTCCCAATTAATCCTCTGCCATCCCACTTTTCCAGCCATTTTTAAAGTTTATCCTTGTTCCACTTTGCCCCTTACTCAGCTTCAATTGCTTCAATTAAGATCAAAGTATAAAAGTAATTTTTGTTCCATTAATTCAAAAGAAGGGAGAGAAGAAGAGAAGAGGAAAGAGAACCTTGCTTTCCTCAGTAGGCTCAGGCAAACAGCTGAAGCCTCTCCTAGTTTGTGTGTTCTTTCTCGTAAACCTACTGCCATCTTAAGTATGCTCTGATGTTGCTTAGCCACATGTGTCCCTTTTTTCATCTGTGGGATTTTGGACGGTTGCATCCCTACACACATACCGACCTGATTGTATAAACTTCATGGAAGAAAATGGAGCTGGCTGCCGCAGACAGCCAAAATAAAAATCTGATTTCCTGATTAATTATGACCAGCGATGTCTCAAACTCACAGATGCTGGGGGAAATCCATTTCCCTTCATCCAGTGTGTGGCCTAGATCTTTTTCAGCCTTCCAGCCATCTACATTACAAAGGCACACCTGCGGGTATCATAATGGAGAACTGATGCAACCCTAAACAAATATGTATTAGTGTTAATGGATCTTTGGTAATGGCGTGACAGGTGGTGTTAGACAGAAGAATGAAGGTGAGAACCTCCAGAGAACATAGACGCCATCCAGACTGTTCCAGGTGGCTGGGCCAACAATGACTAGCTCCCAAATGCTGCAGGGAAAGCTTGAGTTCCATTTCATGTCCAGGAACCAGATGCTGGGGGAAGAACCTGGCATCATCATATTCCAGTGTTCATTGCTCTTTGCTTGAACTGATTGCTTAACAACCATCTTCTTCCAAGTAGCTGAGAACAAATTACTAAGCCACTAAACAGCAATGAGGACACCTCATAGGGGAACAACTGAAACGCAAGCTTCCTCTTGCCATCAACAATGGCAGCTGTTAGTTTCTGTGTCAGTCGGGTGATGAATCCAGTTGTAGTCTTACCTACAGAGTTGCTCTCCAAGATGCTAAATCTTATCCCAAAAATAAGTTCAGTACTTGAGATAGTGCTGTCAAAATTCAGGCTAATGGTTTTATCACCTCCATATTCACCATGACTGGGTAATAACACCCAATGTGCCTTTTGCATGTGCGTGTTTAATGCAATTCTGGAGTTATGATAACTCCATGCTTTTAAACCCCATAGTTCTACAGTAGAACAAAAAACTGGAAAGCACATATTCACAGTAGATGAATTGTTTACAGAAGGAAAAAAAAGTAGAATGGCTTTTGAAACTTAAAACTTTAGCACCAGGGGGTTTGAATGAAAGAATCCCCTGAAGAAAAGGAATAAGGCTGAAATACATTGATTGGGGATAAGGCTGAAATACATTAGGTTTTTTAAGAAATAAAATTTTTTGTACCATCAAACAGCACATCAGACTTTGCGTCCTTCCATTCTTCCTCCCCGTTTAAAAAAAATAAAGCCCAACTGTTCTGGAATATCAAAGGAAAGGGGGGACAGAGTAGAGGAAGGCAATAGGGTAATTTATTGCACATGATAACTAGTGCAATTGGGAGTTTATTGATGGGTATTCCCCATCAATGGCAAGGTGTGGGCTGACAACAACTGAAAGGCAAGGCAGCAATGAAAGGGAGATGGCATCGTGTGATGAGTAGCACTATTATTCAACTTTTATGGTAGTTTAAAAACCACATATGATAAAGTATTGATTCTCTGTCTCCCTGGGGTGGGACACGAACCATCATCCCCCATGGATTCTGTAAACAACTCACAGGTAGGGGCCATTCACACACACACACACACACACCCACACAGAAGAACAAACAGCATGTAGCTGCATATAAAGCTCACTCATACTGTTTTATATTTGTACAGTGCTGAAATTTCAACTGCTAATTTAATTAGCTTATGGAACATAGACGAGTGTCATCTTTGAGACAAAAAAAAAGGTCTTGGGTCATCTCTTTATGTACAGGTGTAACATTTTAAAAAAATCACTCAAACATAAATAGAAATATGATATATTGTGAAGGGCAGATTGTGATCAAGTTACCTGCCTCTTCTGCATTTTTGCTGTCTCTTTCTCTCTTTTGATGCCCTTGTATCATCAGACTGGATTTGGGCCAAGCAGGCAATTCTTGAAAAAGAAGACATTGCCAGCATGGAAGACACCTTCAAAAACAGAAGTAAAGTAATGCACATGACCACCCTCCTCCCAGAGAAGTTGAGAATGTATGCAGAAAAGTACTTCCCATTTCCTACCAGTTTCTTTTCTGGGTTGCCCTTGAGTTTGAAGGGCCCAGATCAAAATCTGTGCTGATGGGACAATGTTTTTTTTTTTAAAGTTTCTTTTATTTATATCCTGTTTTTCCTCACAACATGGAACCCAAGGCAGCTCAGAAACTCTTCTGTTGGCACATGCTGTCAGTGATGGCACAGAGCTCCAAAGAGCCAGGTCTAGTTACTCTTGTCATCACCAATGATGCTGAGAGCCATGCTGGCTTTAAACCAGCCTTGGGGTGTTTCTACAGTAGTGGCTTAATCCAGGGTCGTTTGGGAGCATTATGCCATGGACTGGACCTGGACTGACCACAACTGTGAGCAGACATACCAGGTTGAACAGGTTTGTTGAACCTGAAAAGTCCTGTTTCATACCTTCCAACAGCTCACAAATGAAAACTGGAGCTGCTGGAGCACATTGTTGCAAATATGGGACAGCCAGGCTAACACCTGCTGTCCTGTTCCACTTGGTGCCACTATTGTTTCCTCACAGGCAAGAGCTCCCTGCAAGAGTCTGCCTTATGCACTGGTGCTTCTGCTGAAATCAGATTGGGGCACCCCACCATGTGATCAACAAAAGGAGGTTGCTCTACCTCCTCCTTGTTGATCACTGGGGTGCCCCATTCTGACCTCAGCAGAAGCAGTAGTGTGCCAGGCTGGCATTTGCAGGGAGCTGTTTGCTGGCAAGGTAGATCTAAAAGAGACCCATCCGTTCCTTGCACTGCTCAACACACAGTAAAAGGGATGGCTTGGCTCTTGGCGTGTGGACAACTGGATTGGCTGAATTGGACCTGATCTAGCTATCTGCATGACCAAATGAACTGGAAGCACTCTAGGGTTTCTTGGGAACCCTGGGGTTTTCCTTGATTTTGCTTACTTTGGAATGGTACTTGCTTTACTCCCCAGAAGTAGCTGAACATCATGAAGACAGTCTTGAATATTCCTCTGCAAGGTGAGCTAATACCAGACAATGGTTGCTGGTAGAATGATTATCCTAAAGGCTGCTTGAGCATCAGAAATGATGTTATTTTGATTTAAGAAAAGGATTAGTCTGGAGGAAAGGTATCTGGCATACAATTTTCCAATTATGTGTAAGTGCAGCGTTTTTCACCAGTGTGAACAAAGCCCTTGGACAGTACAGCTCTTCAAATAGAGGTGTGTCCTCTGTATAATATGACACACTCTTTTTCACACACTCTTTTTCATCCCTAGTTTCAAGTGCATACCTTCCAAGAGCAGGACAACCTCCTCAGACAGGAGTCTATTTCTTCCATCCTACCAACTCCCAATTTCCCCAGTGTCTGCATGTGCACCACCTGAGTTCCTTGCAGACTAAACACTCCAGATCTTTCCAGTACTGAAGTACATGCTTGTTTCATCAAAAGGGCCCACTGCAACTCTCCTCCTGATTTCTCTCAGCTAATCAAATGAATTTTCGGGATGCAGGGAGTGACGTGAATATAGTATCACATTCTGCTGCAGAAGTAAAATGTAAGTAGAGCCCATCCATCCCTTCAGTTCCAGGGCTAAGGAATCTCAGTCCTAAAGTTGAATATGAATTTTTGACATTTGGGATTTTCCAAGAGGCCATAACCCCTTTTCTGTGATGCCCTTGTTTTCTGATTTCCTGGCTTCTGTAGTCATTTCTTGTCCTCAACACATCAATAAACACCATTGACTAAAGAAAAATTCTTCTCAGTTTGGAACTCCCACCCCAAAAAAATTATTCCTTGCCAATTTATTTGAGCAAGGAACAATGTGTCTGCACAAAATGTACCAGCAAAAAAAATTGGAGCTTTTTCACCAAAACATTTTTTGCTCAAAATCCCCACTTTTGTGCACAAATGAATTTTGAAAAGAAAATGAACTGAAAGGGGGGGGGGGGGGGGGTAGTCTCAGAAGTCAGAAAGATGGACAAAAACTTCACAAATACTCTCCAAATGTCATGGTGAATTTGAAATTATTAGTTCTTGTTTGCAAAAAATGAAAGAAGTGCAAAAGTACCTTCCTGGTACAGGTACTGAGGACAGGAACAAGTTAAAGTACTATATATTTACTGGGAGCTGGAAGGTAGAAAGCGGAATGAATGTCATTTTTGTAGGTCCAAATCACTGTCAGGGGAGCTGTTCAACAGGAGACCTAATCTGAATTAATGATGCATAGATTTCACCTGCATGTGTAGTTAAGTTTAAAAGAAAAAAATCCACAAAGAGCATCCGGTAGATAGCAAAGTCACCTTCCATTTCCAGAGGAGCAAGAGGAAGCTGCCACCGCTTCAGAGAGCTTACAAATAAAATTACAGCCCTTGAAAGATTGATTAGCAGAATCCCAGCTGTCCCATTTTCACTAAAGTTGGGATTGATGATGTTATAAAAAGCAAGCCATGGAATAGAAGACGTCTGCTGTCACAATGGCCCCCCAAAAATGACATTGTACGTTTAGAATCTCTATATAACTGCAATGGGAACACAAATTAAGATAATCCAAGGAGAAGGGAACAGAAGTCTGGAAACGTCTGCACTGGTTATTCTGAAATGTAGGAGGGGTCCCGGTAGCCAGATTTGGTCAATTTGTAATGGACATCTCCCTTTTGGGGGAAAAATCTGGGGCTCTTTCATATTACAGAATTATAACACTATGATCCCACTTACTGCCATGGTGACATTCTATGGAATCCTAGGGTTTGTCGTTTGGGGAAGCACTAGAGCTCTCTGGCTGAGAATTTTAAATGGCCCTCCCTAAACTGCAAATCTCAGAATTATATATGATATTGCCATGGTAGTTAAAGTAGGACAATAGTGCTATACAGTGGGCCTTTGGTATCTGCTGGAGTTTGGTTCCAGGATGCCAATGGGCTCCAAAATCCATGGATGCTCAAGTCTCATTAAATACAATGGTGTAGTGAAATGGTGTCTCTTAACGCAGATGGGGCACCAGGTAAACCTCTAGGGTAGTGCTCACTAAACTGCAGAACTAAAAAAAAATTCCTAACATACTTTACTTCCTTCTCAACATACAGAAGGCCATGTAAAACCTCTTCCTTCCAAGGCAGAATAGCATCCTATCTTCCTCTGTGCCTCACTTCAAGGGGCATAGTGTCCAAGGCTGGTCAAGTTATTTGTTACCCAAGACAGAAAATCCCACTGTCTTCTTTGACTGTCAACCTGGTGCTCTCAAGGTGGGTTAAGACTGCAATTTCCATCAGTCCCTGACTACATGGCCACTGGCTATCATAGCTACGGATAGTGGGTGTTATTGTCCAACAGATCTTGAATACAGTGATGCTGAGGAAAGAGCTTTTATAGGAGCCCCTAGTCAGTATTTGCTTTTCTTCTTCTTGACCCTTCAAAATGAGTCTTTTTCATTCCCCAACATTCAGGTGTGCAGAAAGAGCTGGATGATAAACGCGCGCACACACAAACTGTCACACAAAAACAGTGAAAGAGGCTTGTCAGAAATGAATGATGGCACAAGGTCAGGCTAGCCAGAATGCTGCAGGAGCCATTGTCTATTGCTTACCTCAACAGCCATTTTCAGAAAGGACCGCTTTGTTCTGGACACAGAGGACATGCTGCCTTGGGTTTTGTCCTGGATTACTCATTGTTTCCACACTAGTAACACCATCAATTTGTTCTGTGGCTGTAACAGAAATAAAAGAAGAAAAAGAAGCTTCTCCCGTTTTCACTCCCTCCACCCAACTCACATCAAGCACCAAAGTTACTGCACCAGGAGAACAATTTCATTTAGAGCAATACAAAAGGCGAGATACCATGAAAGCCTACACCATAATAAATGCGAGACCTGGAAGTGGTAAGACAATATTATTCCTTAAGGCTGGTTTGATTCCTAAGAGGAAATAGCTGGATTTCACAACATTCAGACAGTTTTATGAAGAGAATTCAATGGATGAAATTTAACCCAAGTCAGAGGAATGTGAGCATATTCTTAAATCACACCTGGATATATTTTTTTTAATAGAAAATCTTACAGAGGTCCAGGACATACAGAAAGTCTGGCAAAAGGGAAGGGAGTGATCTGTTACTCGGTAGAAATCTTTTTTAAACTAGCCCAAAATGTTAATTCGTAGCCAATGTGTCCTTGTTGAGAGAGACAGTACGACGTAGTGATGTGAATGTTGGATAAGGACACTGGGAGACCAGGGTTCGAATCCTGGCTCAGCCATGGAAACCCACTGGGTGACCTCGAGCAGGTCACATGCTCTCAGCCTCAGAGGAAGACAAGGGCAAACCCCCTCTGAATAAATCTTGCCAAGAAAAACCCGTGATACAGTGCCTTAGAGTCACCATAAGTCAGAAAGGACTTGAAGGTACACAGCAAGCAAGTTTCCTTCCTAGCTATGGCGGGGCATTGGGGAAATGATGGGGATCTGAGCAAAGCTTAGAGAGCCATTTGACAGGGATGTTGCATTATTATTATTATTATTATTATTATTAATTTTATTTATATAGCGCTGTAAGTTTACACAGCATTCATAGACTGCACTACAGATCATGCACTGACTAGGAGCCTGGACTAGATTACAAAGATCTCTTCCAGCTCTATCATTCCTCGAATGTATGGTTACTTTCTCCTTCCTATAACTCTTGTCTTTTCCCTTTCACCCTCGTGCACCACAGCATTTTCCCACTGCTTGTTTTACATTTTAAACTCCCGTGAAACAGGGACCTATGATGATGGTGGTGGTGAGGTGGTGATGGCAACAACTAATTGAAATTACCACATCTGTAGGATGACTTAGCGACAATGTGAGCTTTTCAGGGTTTCATTCTTATAAAAATATGAAATCTCAGTACCTCTAAGCATGTGCAGAGTTACCGTTCTCAATGATGGGTTGCCCTGCGAGGCCAGCAAAAGTAATTCAGTGTTAAAGAAAGTGACTCACCCACAAGGAGAGTTTGATCTCTCATTTTATTTCAAAAACCTGCATCCTTCTCCTACTCCAGTAGAATCATCTAATTTTTTAAAAGATCATTATTTTAAGAAACAATGTGTTGTTGTATGACAGCATTTAACTGAACAATGCAAACATATGTACAATGCACAGTATTACTGTGTGTATGCTCCTTCAAGTCACCTGTCAAGTAATCCCATGAATTTCATAGGGTTTTCTCAAGCAAGGAATATTAAGAGGCAGCTTTGCCAGTTCCTTCTTCTGAAATATAGCATATAGCCCTGGTAATCTTTGGTGGTCTCCCACCCAATTACTAACCAGAGCTCATCCTGCTTAGCTTCTGAGATTAGACCAGTTCTAGTGCTTTTAGCACGTTTAGGCCCTACTACCCACTGTGGTCTATATGACAGAGGAAGGAACTGAAGAATCCACCTCTGAGTACTCCTTGCCTAAGAAAACACTATGAAATTCATTGTTGTTGTTAGCTGCCCTCAAGTCACCTCCCACTCATGGCGACCCTGTGGATGAGACATCTCCAAGAATCCCTATGTTTGACTTCCTTGTCCAGGTCCTGAAAGCCCTTGCCCATAACCGCACAGTTGAGTCTATCCATCTTGCCTGTGGTCTTCCTCTTTCTTCTACCCTCTACCTTTCCTAGCACTGTTGTTTTTTTTCTAGTGATCCATGCCTTCTCATTTTATGGGCAAAGTACAATAGTCAGCGTGATCATCTTTGCTTCCAAGGAGCGGCCTGCTCTGTTCAAGGACCCATCCGTTTGTCTCCATGGTATCCTAAGTACTCTTCTCCAGCACATCATCTCAAATGAGTTTATTTTCTTTCTGTCTGCTTCCTTCACTCTCCAGCTCTTACATCCATACATTGCAATTGGGAATACAATGGCTTGGATGATCCTGACTTTAGTGCTCAGTTGTGTGTCTTTGATTTTTCCTAATTCTTTCATAGCTGCGCTTCCCATTCTTAGTCTTCTTCTTGACTGCAGTTTCCATTCTGGTCAATGTTTCATCCTAGATATGGGAATGCTTTAACTATTTCAATTTCTTCATTGTCTAGTCATAAACGGGGTTTTTAAAACAATTAAAGATGAGAGGAGGGAGCCATCTGGTGTCAGTTCTCTGCCACCACATTACATGTCAAGAGCCGTGCTTAGAAGCGTAAAGCAGACAGGAATGCATTGCTGTTTTTAGATGGCACACCTGAAATGATGTCACTGGGATGCTCTGCTATGAATGTCTTAAGCCATGGTGAAAAAGGAGAGACAGTAACAATACAACATATTAATGTATTTTTTTTTTCCCAAAAGAAAATACAGAAGGCAGCATGTTACTGCAAAACAGGTCCCTGTGTTGACCCATTCAGAGCATCATCAGCTGCATGGTTATACATTTTAGGAAACAGTACAACTGAAAGCCCCCATCAACATGTATGGGCTATCCAGAAGAGCTGGAAGCAGGACCTTGGCACGTTCACTTCAGCAACACCTCCACAACCCCTGATCAATACTTCCTTTAAAAATAGGCAACATTTTTTTTCTGTTTATATCCTCTGCCATCTATCTCAGAGCTCCAAACTGTGTACACAGGGGGGCTTGCAGGGATATCCATTGGATCTATCATCGTAAGGGCTGCAAGTCCACTCTTGTTTTGACTGCTGTACCTGAGGCACCCAAAAGAAAAATGGCAGGAAGCCATTTGTCTAAGCTTTACCCCACCCAGGACAAAATAATAGCTTCTCCCCAGTTTGTCACTGTTCACCCTTCATGACTGTCTGGAAGAGTATTAAGGATGTTTAACAAAAAGCCTTCGTAGAAGCAGAGAACAGACAACCAAGAGGCAGCAATTCGTGTTACCATTTTTGAGAACCAAGCCTGACTTGATACCAAGCAGCATTTGCCAACTTCAAGCCTTCCAGATGTATTGAGACTATACCAGGGTAGGCAACTAGAGTTCAGGAGCCAGCACACCCACAGACATGAGCAGACTGCACATTCACTCCACAACAAACATAAAGACAGCTGAAAGATGAGACAAATAGTATCCCAAAGGTCTGGGGACTGCCATTTAAATATTATTCTACCTTCTTCCTGGCCTGTTTGGGGGTAATTCTGGGAATTATAGTTTGTTCTGGCACCAGAGCTCTCTGACAAAGAAGGCTAAATGCCTCACAAAACTACAGTTCTCAGAATTCCGTAGCATTGCGCCATGGCAGTTTAAGTGGTATCAGACTGGATTATTCCTGCAATGCAGGTGCAGCCATAGAAACACAAAGTGAGCACACAGGGGCTATACAGATGGTGGCTAAACACTGCCTCTGTATGCCCCAGGTCAGTGCCCTAAAATAAAAAAGTGCCCGCTCCCTAAAAGAAGCTGCTCTGAGCAGCTTCCTAGAAAGGGTGCCATTGGCACACTTGCGGGCCATGACGATGCCCCTTGTGCATAGGGCCATTTGGGTGCTGTGCCCAAGGGATGTCATCATGGTATGCCCCCGTGTGTACAGGCACGCGCCTGGATGCCAGCAGCAGGGCTTTGATCATGTGCATGCTCAGCCCTATTTGAATCCTAGTTCGGTCCCAGACTGACATAAAGTGCCAGTTTGTACTGACCCTCAATAATTTCCTATTTCCTAAAAGGCTATTTCAGACCAGAGAGTGGCAAAATAAAATTTATGTCAAATTATCCCTCCATCATCAAGCTTCTGAGGATGACATTTGTCTACTTTTTCAAGGGTTCCCATCATTCAGCATGGTGGCACTGTGGTTAAATGCCTGTACTGCAACCACTCACTCAAAACCATAAAGTTGCGAGTTCAATAAAGTACTAGCAAAAGGGCTCAAGCTTGACTCAGGCTTGCATCCTTCCAAGGTTGCTAAATTACCCAGATTGTTGGGGGCAAGTAGAACCACTTAGACACTGTTAGTTCAGTATGAAGGAGGATATAAATGAAGCTGTTTGTTTGTTACTTACTTACACACATAACAGCAACAACATCGGAAGAAGACTGAAAGGTGTGTTTATTTTCTTTTAATTCTCTCAAAATACAAGGTGGTCTGAACAATTCAAGGAAGTGGGAGCTGATCAGCAGTCTTTGTTGCTAAGAAGGCCAGAGCATACTGTTGCAAGAGCTTCAGTGGCCTGATTCCCAAAGAGCAGCATATTCCACAAGCCAGTTCTGTTCCTGGGTGCCTCCGTAAGAGAATGGGAAAATATATATAAAAGCCATTAGATCCAGGTTATGTGGCTGGGATTTTTAAAAGGGACTCCTGAGCAGCATACAAAGTTCCCTGCCAGCCTCAACTGAATGTGTACATTTTTCCACACATCTCAACAGTGAATTCCAAGTTCAATGTCCCATAAATGCCTGGAGAAGACGTGCATACAATCTAAAAAGCAAGCAGGTTGTAACTGAAGGCAAAGGAACCTGCACCCATGTTGGGTATCACAAGAATTGGCATTTAATGGGAATTATTGCTTTTTCTACCCACAGCAGCCCTTTCACAGCTAGTAGAGCAAGCCACCAATGAAAACTGGCACACACATGCTGCTTTTCCTGTTTGATGACCCACCTAAATTTTAAATATATGGAAAAACACTCTTTCCTGCCTTTCCATGGCTTTTTTCCAGGGCAAGGATGGGAGTTTAGGGAAATGTGATGGCTCTCATTACTTAGTTCTCAATACCAAACTTTCAATAAGATACATTAGTCCCTTGGTTTGGGCTTGGTTTCTAAAATAAATAAATGCTCATATAATGGGGTAGTAAAATGATGTTTCTTATATAAAATGGCAAAATCAAACCAGGATTTGCTTTTTGGATTTAATTTTTAAGCCATGGGTGGTTGAATCTGTGGATGCAGAATCCATGGATACAGAGGGATAACTGAAACTTGAGCTAAGAAATAATAAGAATGCACCAAGCATTGTTACCAGTCTAGAAAGGAGTTGGTTTTTCAGAAAAACAAATGGAAAATCCAAGCCCTCTGCTCTTCCTAAGAGAAGAGTTCTCTGCCTGACAGCATGCTTGAATGGGCTGTAGATGGAAAAATGCCTTGAAGACTATTTCTCTGTTGTTATCAAAAGGATTTCTAACTGTAAAGCCCCATCACAAGGCCAAATTATTTGCCACATACAGTGGGCTCTTGGAATCTGCTGAGATTTGGTTCCAGGATACCACACATATGCCAAAATCAGTGAATGTTCAAGTCTCCTTATATGCAATGGGGTAGTAAAATTGTGCCCCTGATTTAAAAAAATGGCAAAATCAAGATTTGCTTTTTGAATTTGGCAGAGGGAATATTTTCAAGCTGTGGATGGTTGAATCCATGGATACAGAGAACCATGGATCCTGGTCCTTCACATATAAAGTATGGAAAGGGATCTTGTAGCACCTTTTGAGTTTAACTGAAAAAAGAAGCTGGTAGCAAGAGCTTTCATACAAGTCTACTTCCTCAGATGAATGGAGTGGAAGGTCCATGGAGAGATCTTATATAAGCATGCTGTGAGTGAGAACAGCAACAGAAATGCAAAACTTGGGGCTATGGGGATGAGGTGACAAGTTCAGTTTTAACTATGGTTGTTCGGGGACAAAGGCAGGAGGAAGGCTATTTCCTAAATCCTGATGAACTGGCCAAGAGAGCTCTCATGAAGCTGGGGGGGTTAGCTAGTGTTGTAATGTGTGCAGTGTGTCTGGAAATCATTTTCTCTGCTCACCCTCTGTTGATGGAGTTTGCTGTTATATTCCAATTCTGCTATTTCTCTTTCTAATCTTCCTCTGTAGTTTTTGTTCAGGGAAACTGTTCTGAGTTCTGAGATGGAATGCCCAAGAAGACTGAAAAAAAACTTCAATACTTCTTTCAGAGTAATAAATAAAATGGTTAAGACAAACTGTTCCCAAAATCATTTCTAAAAACCACTTGGGAGGAAGACTTTTATGTAAGATTATGTACAATATCATTACAATTGCTGGTTTCCTTTTCTCTATATCTTTTTTATTGAGATGGGTGCATTATTTCTGCTTGACACTATTGCAAATTTGTGGAAACAAAAGAATTTTCTCTATTTTACCAATGTTGATTTTTTTTCTGGTTTGTTTGGGTCTGGGGTGGGGACTCAGGTTTTTTTTTTGGGGGGGGGAAGGGACTGCTCCTCAAACTGGCAAAAAACAAAGAGTTTCTGTTCAAAACAAAAACAAAGAGCTCAGCTGTTCCTTACAGTTCAGGATGATATAGTTCCATTTGTAGTAAAAAGTATTTTTTTAAAAAAAGTTGTTTTTAATTATATATGAAGCATGACAATGTTATGTCAAAGTCATACATAAAGAATTTTATGTTCCAAGGAGGAAAAATTACTTTCAGCCTGCAAAGGGGATGTTAATATTGCATTTTTTACATTTTTCCAAAAATCTGCATCCCCCCCCCCACCCCCCCCCCCCCAAAAAACCCACATTTTTTCCCATGGCTTCATAATTTCTGTAAATTTTACATCTCTAGTCAGACCTCTGTGTCTTTGGCTATCTAACATACACTGGTCATTTGACCACAGCAGCACACTAGATAACAGCAGTGTCAGTTACTTTTGTCCAGCGATCTTCTTTTATCTACTGAATGGATGGGAAGCAAAAATTCACTTTTTCCCATCTGCAGGAGGCCAAACCCTCAAACCTTTATCAATGTAATTCAGTCCTTTAAACTATTTGCTCTCTATGTGGCCAGAGAAGCAGAAGGCTGGCAAAACTGCCTGTGATAATTTAAAAACAAAAAAGAGAGCAAAAGAGAATGAGTATATTGGAATTACACAGGTTTTGGAAGAAAAACCACTAGTTCATTTAGCTGCCAATGAAAAGTGAATTTTTAAGTGTTTAAAAAAACAGGAAAAAATAAATAAGCCATTTAAAAATATATATATCCAAGTTCCTTCCCTGAAATTTTCTTCTTCCAAAAACCTAAATCAATCGCCACACTTCAAGTCTCACAGTTTCTATTCTCAACCATCTGTGGCCAAAATTATGGAGGCCCCAAAGATCCCAACGTTCTGTCCAATCAGCTTCATTTGGTTCCAGAATTCCACTCGTCGGGAATCATGCCAGTAGCCCAGGTTGCCATCAATGAAGAGAATGACAAGAGGGAGAATGACTGACAGGATCTGGGCAGCTGTGGTGATGTAGTAGCCAGAGAGGAAAGAGAGCGCAAGGACACCATAGAGCACGAAGAGAAGCTGCAGGGCAATTTCCCCACCCGGGATGCCACTGAGATAGGCCTGGCGGTCTTCCTTGCTGTGCTGAAGGGAGTAGGCCTGAAAAGAAAGGAAGACACATGAAAAGGTAGGTGGGAAAGAGTGGAGCTAATTCCATTGATATCCCAGATTTCTCCCAGTATGGAATACAAGATGGCTTGTATCAAATTTAAAAAACAAACTACAGCTAATGCATGTTTGATACAGAAGGCTTTAAAAAAAGACATTAAATCAACAGTACTATTAAAACCACTAAATTACAACTGTTTAAAACACAAAAAGAAAGAAGGAATATGCAGTGCATTAAAAGATCCTTCTGCCACACTAAATGAAGAGCCAAGTTGTTGTTCTTGCATGCCTTAATGTCATTTCTGATTTATGGAGACCCTAAGCGACCCTATCATAGGATCTTCTCAATAAGATTTGTTCAGAGGAGGTTTGTCATTGCCTTCCCCTGAGGCTGAGAATAGTGACTTGGTCAAGGTCACCCAGTGGGTTTCATGGCCCAGCTGGGAATCAAATCCTGGTCTCTAGAGTCATCGTCCAACACTCAAACCACTACACCATGCTGGCTCTCATTAAAAGCCTGCCTGAATAAAAAGGCCTTTGCCCACAGGTAGACAGATAGCAGACAGGGGGTCAATCTAGCCTCCTGTGGGAGGGAACTCCACAACTTAGGAGCAGCCACTGAGAAGTCTCTCTCCCTTGTCCTCATCAAAGCACCTGTGAGGGTGATGGGACACAGAAAAAGCCTTTCCTTGAAGATCTTAAAAGTCAGGCAGGCTCACAGAAGGAGGTACGGTCTGTTTTCTGTTTACATGGTTGTAGAACACACTATGGGGAAAGTATGGCCCATTGGATGAACAGCAACTCCCATCAGCCCTAGCAAACATGGGAAATGGCTACTGGCTACTATGCTAGAAGGTTCAGAAGTCTCTATAAAGAAAATTGACACAGCCTTGCCATTTTTTGATGTAAGTCTTCATCAATTTGTGAGGAAATCTAAGGGACAAGCTTTGGCTTTCCACAGTTTTCATCAAATATTTCTGATCTATTATTATCTATTCGTTGATGGAAACACAATCAAGGACCATTTTGGAGTCTTCACAGAACATACCACACATATGAGGTAGATGCCAATGAAAACCTGCCCAGTGGACTGTAGTGATCTGTTCCGGGGTTTCTGGCGATAGATCTCTCCAGCACCACTTGCCAAGACCAAGAGACCACCAATTATGGCTATTGTTCGCGAATACATCCTAACCTGTATGGGGGCCACAAAACAGAAAGAAAAAAATAATGAGAAGTAAACCAAATGTACTGAATACATTAAACCCAGAGAAGCTGGTATTCTGCATTATATGGATGGTTAACACTGGGACCTAAATTCAGCTGGTAGACCTAATTGGTGTGAATGCACTGGACCCTGAGATTTACATAAAATCGATTCAGTGGGTCTATTCCAACTGGGACTAGTAAATGCAATTAAAGTCTTGGCTTCTAGCCCATCCATGTTCTCCAGTGACCAATTTTTCATTTTTCATATCAATGTCATTGCTAAGAAGAAAGAACACTTCTCTATTCTACTTTGCCACTGCTTTAACACATGAAAGCTAGTGGAACAGTTCAAGCATATGAAACACAAATTATTTTAGCACAAGCCTTATGTGCAAACGCTCCATTTGTACACAACTCCTTTTCCCCTCAGCACTTGGATTGGTCTGAGAACTCTTTCATTAACTGCAGTTTTCTATTGACCATAGTTTCCCATTACCTCTAAATTGTAAAATAATTATCACCCAGTTCAGAATAGGTCAAGATGTTAAACCATGATTTGGATACAATGGGGACAGAAGATTTCTTGAGTTAACCTTAACATGTGGAGGAGGAAAGTAGTGCTGTGAGGATGGAACAGGTAGCACAAGGTTAATGGAGGTCTTAACTTATCGAGGAGACAGATCTGCATGTCTGGACATGCTAAACTACCAGAATGGGTCAGGTTAAATGGAGTCAGAACCTAGGATGCAAATGGGACAGTGACTACTAGTAAAATCAAGGTAGTCTAGAGAGAGGCCAGGGATGTGCTCCAGGACAAGAAACGCAGCTTTATCACCTGGATTATTGGTATCTGGTTGGCAAGAGTTTTTGGCTAACATTTAACAGCAGCAGCAGCAGTCAGCTAACACTCACACCCAACCAATTCCTGGCTTAAATTATACTTCTGAAATGAACAGAGCTTGGGGAACTCAGACATAGATTTACATGTAGAAGGAATGTATTGAATTCAGTTCCAGTACTCAAGACAATTTCCTGTGATCAGAATTCTTTTACTGTGAGCATTAAGAATGCCATTGAGGCATATAAATGTTCTAGTAAAGAAAAGGGTATCCCACAACCCTGAAGCGTACCTATTGTTGTTGTAGGAACATGGGAACAGATAGGTTAGGCTATCTGTCAACGTAGCCCAGTATGTCCTACTCAGACAGGCAGCTGCTGTTCAGTCTCAAGCATCAAAACTTTCCCATCAACTTCTCCCAGTCCCTGTTTTTTAAAAATGGAAATACTGGGGATGAAACCTGGGGCATTTGGCATGTAAGTTCTCCCACTTAGCTACAACTCCTTCCTTTCTAATACAGGCCTTTGAGGACCAGTAAAACCCACATGTTCTCACCTTCAGCCAATCTCCGTAGTGAGCGTAGCCTCCAATATACGCTGCATATGTGCTGATGGCCAACTGTAAGGCAGCCCCCAGGGCAAACCACCGTCGTTTCACCCCAAAGGACATGAAGCTGGCACACAGAACTGCAGCACCCATGTCAAAGTAGAGAAACGGGACCTGGATATCTGGTTTTCTAGGCAGAGAAATAAACGCAGAAAGTTAATCTACAAGGATATGCAACGAAATGCCCACAGCATAAAAAGAGATGTGCCTACTTTTTTTGGCGTGTGTTTCATTATTTTAATTGTGCCTCCTTTTCAAGATCTGTCATTCTGCCTGGATACAGAGTTAATGGTAGGGGATGAAAAGGTATTGGACTCTTTCAGACGTGGGAAATTGGAAGTATAATCCAAGGGCAATCCAAACGCAATCATGGGGTTTCACGTTATTGCGAATTAGAGCTTCTCACGCAATTTCGGGCAAAAGGGAAGTCACTCCGAATGCAATCATGGGTTTAACGTTATTGCCAATTTAAGCTTCTCACGCGATTTCGAGCAAGGGGGGGTCATTTTCGGGTAATGGGAAGTCATTCCGAACGCCTTCCGAATGCAATGGGGATTCACGTAAATTCGCTAAACAAGCGAATTCATGTGAATTTGCATTGGCTCCATTCGAACGTGGGAGAAATTCCTCCAGTGTGAAAGAGTCCATTGTCTTGAGTTCCAAATTCAACGTTTTAAAAGCACCGGAGACTCGACTCGATATCAAGCCACAGAAAGGGAAAGCAATTACAGAGCAAGGGAGGAAAACATTTGGTGCTGCAGACATTTTCCGTTTCTGCTACCCATAAAACTCCACCAAAGGTCAGGGGTGATAGGAGTTGTAACACAAAACACCTGCAGCCGTCCTGGGATTTGCAGTTCAGAGAAAAGCATTGAAAATTCTCAGCCAGGAAGATCTTGGACCTACCTGAACTATAAACCCCAGAACCCAAAGGAGGAAGCCAGACCAGTAAAAGTGGCATAGCAGTGCTATAAGAACATTATGGTCCAAAACACACTGCAGAAATAATCCAGTTTGAGACCGCTTTAACTGCCCTGGCTCAGTGCTAGGGAATCCTGGGAACTGTAGTTTATGGTGTCCCTAGAGCACTCTCTGACAGAGAAGGCTACATGTCTCACAAAACTACAATTCCCAGAATTCCCTAGCCTTGAGCCATAATGATGTAAAACTGGTTTATTTCTGCAGTGCGGATGCAGTTTATATCCCACGGTTAATAGTGAAGAATGTTTCAGAATGAAAATATTATTGGCTGTCTACCATATCGACATTTTTCGTCGATTACCACAATCCAGAAATAATCCAGTTTGGCACCGCTTTAACTGCCCTGGCTCAATGCTAGGGAATTCTGGGAACTGTCATTTTATGAGCCTTTTCTGTCACTAGGTTATTGTGGCCCCAGAGCTCTCTCTGACAGAGGAGGCTAAATGTCTCACAAAAACTACAGTTCCCAGAATCCCCTAGCATTGAGCCAGGGCAGTTAAAGCGCTCTCAAAGCTGGATTATTTCTGCAGTGTGTTTTTTTTTTCCCCTCAGAGAAAGGCAGGATAGACATTAAGGCTTCAGAAATATAATCTAGTTTGAGACTGCTTTAACTGCCCTGGCTCAATGCTAGGGAATCCTGGGAATTGTGGTTTATTGTGGCCCCCAGAGCTATATTTGACAGAGAAGGCTGGAATGTCTCACAAAACCAGTGCCCAGAATCCCCTAGCATTGAGCCAGGGCGGTTAAAGCGGTGCCAAACCGGATTATTTCTGCAGTGTGGCTCCATTCCCTTCAAAAGAACCAGAGTAGGAGGAGTGAGAAGCTCTCTTGTTCTGCGCATGCGCAGAGGGGCCCTCCGCCAGGAAAGGCTCCGTCCTCTCTCTCACCGCCGGGCCTCGGCGCGCTCTGCGTTGAGGAGGAGGCTGCTGAGGCACTGCCAGAAAGGGAAGCGGGTCAGCAGCACCGACCCGACCCGCATCAACAGGCGCAGCGCCCCGCGACGCCGCCACCGCCCGGAACCACCCGCGCTCCCCGACGCCATCTTGCTTCAGGGCGGAAGTAAGGGCACGGGCCCCTACGAAACATTAGAGACGCTGCAGGTCCGCCACGGCTTCACTCCCCCTTCTGGCGCAACTACGAAAACACTCCGGGTAGAAACGCGACCCAGAGGATGCAAGGTTCCGCTTTACCTGTTGCACTTGTTGCTGACTGTTTCCCAGTTTCTGAGGAGATTACTGCCCTATTACTACTACTACTACTACTACTATTATTATTATTATTATTATTATTGATTAGATTTACACAGCACTGTACATACAAACAATAATCATATAAATAATATATAAATAATATATATATATATATACACACATTTATGGCGCTTTATAAATAAAGCTAATAATAATAATAATATATTTATATATTATATAAATAAATATATAAATAAATAAATAAAAATATATATTATTTATATGCTTATTGTTTGTATGTACAGCACTGTGTAAATCTAATCTACAGTAATAATAATAATAATAATAATAACATAAATATATGTACATTTATGGCGTTTTATAAAAAAAGGTAATAATAATAATAATAATATATTTATATATTTATATATATATATATAATAAATATATAAATAAATATAAATATATATTATTTATATATTATTTATATGTTTATTGTTTGTATGTACAGTGCTGTGTAAATCTATTCTACAGTAATAATAATAATAATAATAATAATAATAAATATATGTACATTTATGGTGCTTTATAAATAAAGCTAATAATAATAATATATTTATATTTATTATATATATTATATATTATATATTATATATATATAAATAAATATATAAATATAAATATATATTCTTTATATATTATTTATATGCTTATTGTTTGTATGTACAGCGCTGTGTAAATCTAATCTACAATAATAATAATAATAACAACAACAACAACAACAACATAATAAATATATGTACATTTATGGTGCTTTATAAATAAAGCTAAAAATAATAATACATTTATATATATATATATATGTATATATATATATATATATATATAGCATATAAATAATATATAAATAATATAAATAAATATTTATTTAGAATATATATATATATATATATATATATAACATACATAGAAATAATACATAACAATATAGGAAAAGGTTCAATAAAAGAAGGCAGGCAACAAATTAAAAACGTCAAATGACAAATAAATAAAATAAATAAACAGGAAATAAATGCCCCACACATTCTTATAGTGCTGTTGTCTCCCTTTAACTGCTCTTCTGGCTGCTTCCTGTTGCATTCTGGGATTTGTAGTTTAAGGAAAGGCATTTATTAGCATTCTATTTCTCAGCCAAGAAGAGTTACAGTTTTGGAGGGTAGAGTCATATGAAGACATTAGGAAATAATAGGCAGTATATTTAATTATAAAAATAATTTATAATTATTTTTGTCATAATTGTTTGACTACACCGTATTTTAATACACCAATTGTGATAATTTAATGCCAAATCAAATTGCACATAGTCATATTTTATGTTCCTAAAGTAACAGAGTGATTTTCAATCTGTAAAAAATTGCTAATGTTGCAAAAAAAATGCCAATTTTTCCAAAAACTTCAACTTTTTTTTTATTATTCTTGGAAGCATTTCAATCTGTAGTTTGATATTGTTTGACAATCTAGATTGTTGAGGTATTATCTGTTTTATAGTTTTTATAGGGTCTTGGTTGTAAAACCCATGACTGCATTTGGAATTACTTCCCTTTTGCCCGAAATTGTGTGAGATACTTTAATTCGCAATAACGTGAATCCCCATGATTGCTTTCGGATTGCCATTAGATCATACTTCCAATTTCCAACGTCTGATAAAATCCCTAATGTGTGTTTTCTTCTTCATTAATAATTTGACCACACTTCAATGTTGCTTTGGCTACACAAGTCTCAGTTTCCATCTATGAAACGTTGAGAGAGTATGCAATAGCCAGGGGGGGGGCACATACAGCCTGCACTGTCTGTTTCCATAGTATACAACAGTGTAATTATCCTTTTAATTAAAATAACAATGTATTGACATTGGTTTGTATGGTTGGACAAGCATCCCACATGTAGTACGTTTAAGATGGAGGTCTTAAGCTGACTACACACAGCTTTTAAACCAAGAATAGACCAAGAAAAATGCAGCTTTGGCGATACTTATCGCACAACATCACTTCTGACCCACAGCTGCTACGTCCCCAAAGCACAGTTCGGGTGTCCCTTTTCACTGACGAGAGAAACCCATCAATGAGCTCACAATCACACTAGTTCTCTGGTGCAAAATGTTGCTGCTGGGACTGTTGTGATATTGGCAATCGTGTGGTGCTAGTGTCTCCTCTTCGTCTCCCAGTCCCCCTTCCCCCTCACTATTCCCAAGAAGCCTGGTTACCTTTACAAAAATGTCTATCTTTTCTTAAACAAACCTTAAACTTCAGTAACAAAGCTCCAGAATTGTATGAAAAAGTGAATTCCATGAAAAAGTCGGGGTTAATGGGGAGTCTGGAAGAGAGCATGACGGCGACGGTTGCACAGTTGCAAAGATCTGCGGTGATGGCTATAATACAGGTAAAATTCCAATTTCATTCACAAGGATTATTGTGACGAGAACAGGACTCATGTGATAAAGCCCTTGGAAAGAAGGGAGAGGCCAGACATTTGGTGCGTTATCACATGTGGCTTTTAAACTGTGATTTCATTGGGAGGGAAGCGGCATCAGCAACACTGATCGCATGATGCCTCTTCCCTGCTGTAGCTGTCCCATCTTCCAGCTGTCCCTTCTCATTCATGGAGGAAACCTATGAATGAGTTGGCAATCACGTGATGCCCCAGTTGCAAAAACCCATTCCCGTGGCATTCACGTGATTGGCAGCCACATGGTCTCACTGTCTCCTCCTTGCTATTTTTAATTTTTTTACCCTCATGTTTTTGTACAATTCTGGAGCTCCACGGCCTCAAGGTTTCTTTAACAATTAAAAAGTTAAATCAGGGCTGTAGAGCTCTGAAATTGCATGAGAAATGTTGAAAAAAAGAGGACAGAGTTAAGGGACAGGATGGGGAAAGCAATGGGGGCAGCAGGCCCCAGTTGCACAAAAGACAATCAGTGCAATGGTGGCTGCAATAAAAGGGGTAGGTTGCCCTTTGTTACTGTGATTGCAGTGAGAAAGGGGCTGGTGTGTGATAAAGCCCTTTATGCAATAACTGCCGACTGTAGGAAGGATGTGGACCTGGGAGGTGGGTTTTTGCTACCCTTGGATTAGTGTTACAATACAGACAGCAGGACAGAGGGCAACCTTGCATTGCCATTGCATGGCAAATGGGTGCTCTTGCCAGAAGTTTGAAGTGAAAAGGTAATGCAAGAAAAGCAGAGGAGGACAAACAGACGACAACCACCAGTACTCGGTATACATGCAAGAGTCAACTTCAGTTTATTCAGAGCCTAACTTCTGCACAAGCAGAAGTGGGCAATTCCTACACTGTTTCTATTTTAGGTCCATGGTAACGACAACATCTGGAAGATTGAGGTAGGATGTGCTCCAAAAATGAACGAATTGACTGCGTAGACCGTGTTTTACTGAATCATAGTTGATGTCCTTGTTGATCTCCAGGTAGTAGCCCTGCTGAGTATCATAGGCAATCCAGCCAATTGGTACTGACGATTCCCCTTTGTTTGGGTCACTAGGAAAGGAGGAAAAGCATATACACTCAATATCAGTTCATGCTTGTCTATGTCCTCAGACAACACTGAGAATATAAACCAGAAAAGGTTCAGGGGGCAAAGCTCTGCTTCTGATATTGGAAAGCAAGTCTGAAGAAAGAAGGTCAAAAGAATTTGGTGCCATTATGGCGTGCTGGTTTTAATGTTGGACCAGAGTTTGATTCCCAACTAAGCCATGAAATCCTCTGGGTGACCTTGGGCAATTCACATGCTCTCAGCCTCAGGGGAAAGGAATGGCAAACCTCCTCTAAACATATCTTGCTAAGAAAACCTCATGATTTGCCTTAGTCAGAAATGACTTGAAGGCACATAACAACAAGCCTGGAGAAAAGAGTGATATGAGCACAGGAGGAAACATAACAGTTCTCTGAAAAGGACTGTCACATACAAGAGGGGGCAAATATTTATACCCCCAAAGGTAAGACTAGTGACCTTATTGCATTACCTTTTAACTCTGCAGCAGCCCAATGGGCTGCAGCCTGGCCGCAGCATGGAAGAGGGGACTATCACATTGTAAACTGCTGCCAAATTGCCAGGCTCCAGCATCCCGTATTCCAGGCGTACTCCGCCAGCCCCTTTTTGAACACGAAAGCTCCCTGAGTTTTAAAACAGGCCAGAGGAGCATAGCTGGGAGATGGGATGCTGGCATCCAGTGATTTGGCAGCAATTGACAATGCGATAATCCCTGCCTCCATGCCATTAGGCTGCTGCTGGGTTAAAAGGTACAGGAAGTTACAGGAAGTTGGTTATTTGTTTATCGGTTTTATTGGGCTGAACAAAACATATGATAGCAAGAGTAGTTTCACAGTAGAATCTTTTACCTGCGAAAACCTCCTCCTTAGTGGAGGTCTCCTGAAGGAAGCTAGATAGCTTATCGTTGGGAGGAAATGCTCTCTCACCCTTTGATGACAGATTTGGTCGAGGGAGGTTTGCCATTGCCTTCTTCTGGATATAGCCCACAGTATCTGGTCTGGAATTCCCTGGTGGTCTCCAATCCAAGTACTAACTAGACCTAACTTAGTTTATGTTACAAGATCAGATGGGATCTAGTGCCTTCATGTACTGAATTTATGCTGTATAAAGTATGTGCTCTCAAATCACCTGTCGACTAATGGCAATCCCATGCATTTCATAGGATTCTCTTGGCAAGGAATACTCAGAGATGGCTTTGCGAGTTCCTTCCACTAAAATACAGTCTACAGCACCTAGTATTCCCTGACAGACTCCCTTCAAAGTACTAATCAGGGCTGACCCTGCTTAAACCAGCCTTTTCAAATGCAACTGCCAATGACGCAAGCTATTATTTCCAGGAGAGATTTGCCCTTCAACTTTAATTCTTGGCAGAACAAGGAAATACCCAAAGCCCATTTGCACTGCATAGTGATAGCGCTATTATTCCACTTTAATTGCCATAACTGCATCCTATGTAATCCTGGGGTTTGTACTTTGATGAGGGACTGCAGGACACTGACTGTGAATCCTAAATGTCTCTCTCAGCCTCAGATGATGGCAATGGCAAACCCGCTCTGAAGAAACTTGCCAAGAAAATGCTGTGATAGGGTCGCCTTAGGGTCACCATAAGTCAGCAATGACTTGAAGGCACACAACAACAGCAAAAGCTGCAAATCCAAAGATTCCATAGGCAAGAACCATGGCAGGTAAAATGGAATAATAGAACTATAATTCTGCAGCATGAATGGGTCTCCAGTTTGTTCACAATCCTGAATCTATTTTTCCCCTAAGTGGAAAAAGCATTGGAGGGATTGAAACAAGCACCGCAATTCCTAAGCAAAATAGAAGGGTTACTGCCAGCAGAAAACTGCCATAAGTATCCTGAAGGCTTCTTACCCTGTCCGGGCAAAGTTTGTCCAGTAAGCAATCATGGCCTTGGAAACAGTTCTGTCCTGGGGCCGGTAGCCCAAGGGTGTAGCAAAAGGTTTCCCAAAGACGTACTGAATGTCATCAGCATGGTCTGCCCCAACCCAGCTGGGATAGGCCAACAGTCGAGATGGCTGGGAGAACACATAGCTGTAGGTCTTGCCACTCCTGGATCCAGAAGAGACAGAGATTATATGTGAGCAGAACTCCCAAGAACTCCATACAGACACCCTACCCTCGATTCCTCTTCTTCATCCCATTCCGTTTTGAGACCGAAGGAAAATTTCAAAGGGGGGGGGGCATCTGAAATGGGCACTGTCCTCATTTTGCCTCCCCCCCCCCCCAGTAGCTACACATTTAATTGCCACCCTGTTCCCCTCATCCCACGGTTGTTTTCATACCTTTCAAGGAGTAAGAATAGATGGAAAACTCTGGAAGCAGGACTTAGGCCAGGCTGGGAGCAGCTTGGAGTATTCTGGTCCCGGAGCTATCCTGACATCCCCTTATTACCTTGGGCACTCCATTGCAACACGTGGCAGATGTTTGCACACGTGTCCCACTATTTCAACCAGCGCCGCTACCACCAGTGCGAGTCTGAGATAAGAACAAGGCCCCTAGCATCCATCAGATGGCTGAGTACCTTGTTCTGACCTCAGAGTGAGCAATTTGCACCAGTGGTGGCTTACACCAGTGATATATGTTGTAAACAGCTGCCTGGTGTTGAAATGGAAGGCTCTGGAACTTTTGGGAAGATCCTGAGCAAAAGGTGATTAAAAAAAAAAAGTTTTATACTTCAGGTTCAGTACTAAAACAGTTGAATGTTATCTGGATGGTTTTTTTCTGGGTTTTTCGGGCGATCAGGCCATGTTCTAGAAGAGTTTATTCCTGACGTTTCGCCAGCAGCTGTGGCTGGCATCTTCAGAAGATGCCAGCGACAGCTTCTTAGCCCCCCCCCCCCCCAAAAAAACACACAAAAAAACTATTGATGCCAGCCATGAAAGCCTTCAACTTCATGTCATTTGGATAGTTTGCATCAAAACCAGCATTTGGTCCCTGGTCACCATATAAATGGGAGAAGGGTGTTTTATGTGACCCATGCGACAAATCCAAAGATGGGAAATTTCTAGAAGAGGCATGAGAATGATGTAGCCATGCATCTCACCCACACATTTGCCAATTCCTGTCCTAGAACAAAACATTAAAAGGAGCTTTATATGCTTAGATAAAAGTTGCCTTTAGGGCATATAAGTATGCAATTGTTCTGTTACAATCCCTTCTGGAAGATCAAGTTTGTGGAGGATGAACAGTTCTTTGTACACCATCTCTCCCCTAAAAACTCACTTGGCATTTAGGGAATGTAAAGCAAGGGTCTGCTGGGTGGGAATCAGAAAGATGTAGTCTGTCTCCAGATCAATCACAGTTCTTTTCATGATTTCTTGATTCACATTGTCTGTCCACATCTGGGTGTACAGGGAGAAGGTTTGTTTTGCTCCCTCTTCCCCTTTCTCCAGAGTCAGTCCCCGAACAACATTATATACTTCTTCCCTATAAAAAAGAAAGAACAAAAAATGAGATGAGATTGGGGTTTTTTTTCTAGTATCAGTTTCTGCTGGTGTTAAATACAAAATCGTGGACCCATTAGGGTTGTTTTTTAAATCCCCTATTCATCCAAGGGGCTTGTAGTTCTGCTCACACCACCTTCCTTAGCCTCACAATAACCTTACAGGATGAGTTATCTGAGAGATCATGACTAAAATCCAGAGTAACCCATTGAGCCATATTTTGTTGTGCGCCTTCAAGTCGTTTCTGACTTATTGGCGACCCTAAGGCAACAGTAATTGCCCTGTAGACAGGGGTGGGCAAAGTCTGATCCTCTAGCTACTGTTTGGACTGAAGATCCCAGAAATCCACATCGTTGGATGCTGATCTTGAGGGTTGCTGGCAGTTGTAATCCAATGCCATCTTGAGGCTGAATGATTCCTACCCTTTTTCTATAAAAAATATCTGCCCCACACAGCTCATTCTAACAGAAAATATGTTTTTCCCCAAGACATAGGCAGAAATCCTTCATCAGCAAATATGGTGCATAACTTTACAATGACTTAGCTAAGTCACTCACACAAAACACAATTCTTCTAGTGAACTGAGACAATGAACACTGGGGGCCTCTGGCAAGATATCCCATTGCACTAATGGAGCTACTCTGCAATGGGACCTGTTCTGCAATAAGACAGTGGCACAGCAGGACAACTATGCATTGGGACCTTTATGAAATGGCTACACTGTTGACTCTGATCGCTGGTCCCAATGGCATATCCTCCAATCTTCTCCTGAGGATACAAACTTTGAACAATGCTTCCATTCACCTTAATGCAACCCTAAGTCAATTTATGATGACATAGGCCCCATACAGACAGGCCAAAATAAAGCTGCTTCGGGTCACCTTGGAGGTATGCTGTTTAAATGATGCATGAGTCCTAAGAGTCTGGAAGCTGTGCCGAAACCACACTCCAAAGTGACCCGAAGCAGCTTTATTTTGGCCTGTCTGTGCGGGCCCATAAATTCCCAACATGTTGCCAACTACAGTCTTTTCAAACTGTAAGTGGCCTCTTAGTTCCTCCCAGATTCTCCCGAAAGGCCTGGTGTGGACCTCAGAGGATCCTGGCCTTGGTCCCTAAACCCTCTCATTTGCCCCCCCCTGTCACTTTGTTGTTGTGTGCCTCCATGTTTCTGAATTATGGCAACCCTAAGGTGAACCTATCACAGGGTTTTCTTAGCAAGATTTGTTCAGAGGGGGTGTGCCTTTGCCTTCCTCTGAGGCTGAGGGGGTGTGACTTCCCCAAAGCTACTTAGTGAATTTCTATGGTCAAGCGGGAATTTAAACCCTAGTCTCCAGGGTTATAGTTTAACGTTCAAACCACTATACCACACCAGCTTTCACAGTCAATACATCCCTGCTATAAACCAACCCCATCAACCCAAACCTTGTAAACCAATACACTAGCCATTCAATAGAAATGAAAAACAAGCATGTCCAGCACTAGCTTCAGAAGGAGGAGGACTGGAAAGCATAGATACCATTTTGTACTGAGATCACTATCCCTTCTCTTCCTTCCTTCCTTCCCACACTTTATCAATCCTGGCACCCCTACTTACGCTGTGATCTTCACAAGTGGACGGTTAAGGGCAGGAATGTCAAGGGAGGCAAAGAAATGTGCATCCATATTATTCACACCAGCAATGTAATCGATGTCAGCAGCATTGGCAAAGAGATTCTCTGGCACATCTGGGAGGAAATCACCATCCACCACAGGGGAGAAAGCAAGATAATGGACAAGGGGATCTGCAGGTGACGAGAGGAAACCATCACATCACTTAGGACAAGAATGAGAGAGCGTCCCATGAGAGGGAAGTGGCAAACTACTACACAGTGGATTTCCTAGTCCTCGTGATATATAGAACCTAGTGTACAGAAAACACTTTTCTAAATAAAATGACCACATTGAAATTGCATGTTTGTGGGACATTTCCTCATCTTAGAAGCAGGCCTTCCAAGAGTCATAGCCTCAAACACCCTTCAGAAGCACAGAATCAGAATCATATAATTGCAAGAGACCATAAGGGCCATCCAGTCTAACCCCCTTGATCTAGACACTATACTTCTATAGATGCAGCCTAGAATCGCATTGGCCTTTTAGCTGCCACATCACACTGTTGACTCATGTTCAATTTGTAGCCTACTAGGACTCCTAGATCCCTTTCACATGTCGTCTTGTTAAGCCAGGTGTCCCCCCATCTTATATCTATGCATTTCACTTTTTCTGCCTCAGTGTAGTACTTTACATTTCTCCCTGTTGAAATTAATTTTGTTAGTTTTGGCCCAGCTTTCTAATCTAGTAAAGTCATTTTGAATTTTGATCCTCACCTCTGGGGTATTAGCTACTCCACTCTTTTGGATTTGACACTTTGTTTTGTTTTTAATTATAAAGCCAATATGGAATAGGAAAATATTCTGTTTTCTTTGAAACTGAAACCATTAATGGACTCACCCCCTCCCAGGTCCTATGCAAGTTTTGTGTTGTAAACAGCTGCCCCTGACTGGGAATCATGTGCCAACACCACACCCCTTCCCTCGGCGTTTAACAGATAAAAACAGGGACACATGTGGCCATTCTTTCCCGGGGATGTGTGGGACTCTGTGACCCCACTCCACACCCATCCTCTCTCCTGGTTCAATACCCTACTTACAGCGGAGGTTGATGACATCGAGGTGATAGCCAAGGGTTAGAGCTGCAGGGTCAGTGACCTTCAGGCAGTTTGCCATGGTGGTGGTGTTGTCCGTGGGGCAGCCCACATTCTGTGCTACCTGTAAGACACCATTTGTTTGTTTGTTTACGAAAATATTTCTGTCCCAACCCGCTATCTAAGTATCTCAGGGTGGTACAATAAAAATCATGGTCAAGTTAAAACAGTATAAACATTGGCTGCAAACACAGTATGCAGTTTAACAGGTTAAAAGAAGACAGAATAAATACAGTTATAGTCATTTCAAACAAATGAAAAGCAGGCATATGTGTGGATCTGTACAAAAGCATCTAGGTCCCAAAGATTTCTGTAAGCAACCATGTTTTAACTCAGCACCAGAATGACAACAATGCAAGTGCCAATTCTGAGCAAACACCATCTTTCCAGATAGGCCTTTCAACACAGGTCCCAATCAAGATCATAAAAACAATTAAAAATATGAAAATCTGTAAAAATTTCATAGGAAAGGACTCTGTGGTGGAAAAAGTGAAAGGAAGAACTTGATTTAAAGATTAATATGTTTAAATTCTTTATCCAAAAGGAGAATAAATCAAATAGCAAAGGAGCCTGACATGAATCCTTCCACAGAATGCTGTTAAGTCTGAGGTCTCACTGAAAGGGCCACTTTAGCTTATTGTGTCAGTAATGCAACTGAATTTGGTGGAGGGCTTGTGACTGGGGACTTTAGGGCCTGACTTTATATCATTTAGCTGTCCCACTTCCTTAGAGTTTTTCCTGAAATTAGTTCACTCGCTCGCTTGCTCACTCACTCACATGCTTTTTAATTCTGTAAACCTTGTGAGACTCCAGGTTTATTGAGACCTCTCTCTTGTGTTTGGTACTGGACGTAAGCTAAATGTCACAAATAAAGGGGATGATACAGAGACAGGTGAGAGCCTGTGTGGTGCAGTGGTCTGAGTGTTGGACCAAGACTCTGGAAGAGCAGAGGTGGAATCCCTGCTCTTGGCCATGGAAATCCACTGGACATGTCACACTGTCTCAGCCCCAGAGGAATGGCAAACCTGCTCTGAACAAATCTTGGCAAGAAACACCCATGATATGTTTGCCTTCGGGTCACCAAAAATTAGGAATTTGAAGGCACAAAACATCAATAGTAGAGATGGACATATACTTCTAATTTTGCTGCCAACTGTGATGACTCTTTTTACCTTGGTAGCCCAGAAGAGAGGATCTTTCTGAACAGCCCATGGGCAGAGACTGACTCCACTCTGACTGATAGCCCGTTTGATCAATCCTTTGTTGTATGGTGATAGTATCTACAGGGCAAGAAATAGCGGAAAACACAAGGGGAACAATGTACTGACTTTTCTTCAGCACAGAGAGATCACATAAGTCAAAATGATATGAACTATTTCAAAATACCACCACTGTCATACAAAACTACCAATGATAACATTTTAGGAACATAGAGTTTGAAGGGATCCGAAGGTCCATGTAGTCCAACCTGCTGCCAGTGCAGGCAATCTGCAAATAAACCGTCCCTGAAATGTAGCCATCTATTTCAAATATTCATACCACTATCTACAAAAGATATAATTCTTCATTAATTTTCTTCTACGTTTCAAATATTTTTTCCAACTCCACTACCAACAATAGGGGAAATGGGAAAGTTGATTTTAATAGTATGAACTCTGCATGTGGAGGAGGGTTGGGTGTTTTTTGTTGTTGTTTTTTCGGAGGATGCACCAATAATTTTTTAAAATGTCCTGTTTGATTCCCACCTGGATCAAACACATCAGCTGAAGGGAGGCTATTCCATCATCATTAATGCCCAACCATCAAAATGCCACGTACCTGTAAGGAGACACTAACACCTCCAGCAGACTCCCCAAAGATTGTGATGTTGTCAGGGTCTCCTCCAAAGTTTTTGATGTTTCTCTTGACCCAGGCAATGGCCATGTGCTGGTCTTTAAGACCATAATTGCCTTGAGAAGGGATGGGGTGAGAAAGAAAGATTGATTTAAGACAAGCAAGTTCCAAGGCTGTCTGTAGATTAACAGTGTTCAAGATTAATAGTTAATCTATGTGTTAGTAGTTAATGAATAGTTAATTAACAACATAACAAATTAACTGTTTATAAACTACTAACAGATAGTTGATAAACCATCTGTTGATTAAACAGATAGCTATGTTGATTAAGCAGACAGTAGTTGATTAAATCTGTAGTTGATTAAAACTTTTGCCTTTTGATTTATAAACTGATTAAAATGAATTGATGTATTACCAAAACCATTGTATGCCTCTGTGCTTAAGAGGCTTCTTATCTGGAACCCTTAGTACCAGAAATAATACAAGGTCCAATATAGTAGTTTGTGTATATATATATATTTAAATGTTGGTGCAGGAATTTGATATACCGTATACACTCAACTATAAGTCGACCTCATGAATAAGTCGAGGGCAAGTTTTGGGGGCAAAATTATGGATTTGGCTATGACCCGTGGATAAGTCAAGGGTAAAATTTAGGGGCATATAGGAAAGGATCTAAAGGATGAAGCAAAGCAAAACAATGTCAAATAACTTCCAAAAGTCCATCAGACATAACTCTTTGTGCTTATTCTTAAAACTAGATGGATGAGAGAGTAAAAGGTGTCAGTGCTTCCAGGACAGATTATACTCTTGCTTTTCACCATGGGATGGGTCCTTCTTTAAATAAGAGTTAAGATATAGTACTTACATTGACTCGTGGATAAGTTGACTCTGTTTTTTTGGGTCAATTTTTTGACCTAAATTTCTAGACTTATACATGAGTATATACAGTAAATCCCCTTCCCCACTCTCCAAAGGAATGAGAGGTGATTTCTACATCAACTTGAGCAACCCTTGGGTTGAAATAGAGTGTTCTTACTCTATTGGTGGGCAGTTATCTGTTGTATGCACTGTAATTCTAAAATTGTAAATGCAACCAGTTCCATGGCTGAGGAGGCTGCATATACCCTTGTATAATACAGTTACCTTTTCTGTATTCAATTTCTAATGCTGATCACAGGAAGGGTGCCCTTCAATGGTCACCTTTTTACCTGGAAGATTGGCATCTCCTGTACTGAGGAAACCCAGGGGTCCAACACGATAGTTAAAGGTGACCACAATGACGTTCCCACGGGTAGCGATCTCCTCTCCATCATAGAGGTAGTTCTGGAAGAAGTTGGCGCCCTGGCCACCTCCCCAGAGGAAGGCTCCTCCATAAATCCAGATCATCACTGGCAAGTTGGTGGAGACTGGAGGAGAAAAGAGTTTGGAATGGAGAAAGTAGATGTATGAGGAAGAAAACAGATACAAAAGACCAAGCTCAGAAAAAAAGTCCTTTTCACTGAAGAGTGTGACAAGATAAAAACAGTTTCCACACCTCATGGGAAAAATAAGTCCCAATTGATAAATTTTAAATAGAAAGTATGCTGAGAAGCTTCAAAAAAAATCACAGTTTAGCATACAATATTGTGCAAACTAAGTACACAATAGTGACTGAGAAAGAATTTTCACACACAGCAATAAATGTACTAAATGTGAGTCCAGCAGCCTATAGAGCATCCATGCTGGGAAAGGCTTCCTTGTACATGTAACAGTGTTGTTAAAGTGTTGCTGTTGGAGTTTTGTATTTGGGGTAAGCAATGTTTTATTTGGGGTAAGCAATGCCATCATCTGTCCTCTCCCTGTCACTACACTCCTGTTTCACTCCAGAACTCATGGAGGGCCTCAGTGGTGATTTGGCTTCTCTTTTAAAAGATGATGTCTCTCCACAGGAAAGTGTCACAGGGAGAGATAGGGAGAGAGAGATAACCCCTGTATGTTCACAGGGTGACAGCAACTCAGAGAAAACAACAGCAGATTTGAGTATGAATAGAGGACAGACACCTCACGCTATCCCAGTACCCAGGGGAAAGAGCCTTGTAGTAACTCCAGGGTTTTAACTACAGCAGGGAAGCAAAATGAAGGCATTGCTCACCCAAATAACAATTCTGCACTCCTGATGAATTTTCCCTTCCGTCCTCAAATGTCAAGCATTATAGTGAAATACTGAAAATCATTTACACCTAAAGATCTTACATTCGCTGTGTTCACTTTCCCTTGGGAACTCTGCCTTTGACTTTTCCTTCAATGCCTAAAAATCTCTTTCTCAGTGTTTGATGCTTTAAGTGAAGTATTGAAGGAGATTGAAGGAAAACTTTTGTTTGGGGGGCATGCCCTCATTTTGCATGCACACACCGTTTCACCCCTCAGCATGCAGCACACACTATATTCACAAACACAAGAAAGAAGCACTATTGGTTAAATCTACGTGAGCCTCATATTGTCCTACATTCATCTTGGCTTACCAGATTTCTTCCCTTGAGGGACCCAAATGTTCAGGTAAAGGCAATCCTCGCTACCACGAACATCTGTCTGCCTGAGAGTGGACTGCATGCAACGCTTCTTGTACTCCTTCGCTTCCAGCGTGCCTGAGAGAGAAAACCGTGAGAGTAACACAAAGGATCATTCGTACTTTGTTGTGGCACCAGAGCTGTCTGACAGAGACATAGCATGTTAAAGTGATGTCAAACTACATTATTCCTGCAGTGTAGATGCAGTCTTAGAAAAGTGGACGTACATATTCATACAAAATATTCATGGGCATGCTAGTATAGAATGCATGAAGCACCCATTTACAGGTTAAGGAATAAAAGTTAACACTTTGCAAAGGTAGTAAGTAAAGGATAATTTAAGAATAGAATCACCCAGACATCTCAAAAACCCTGTACACAAGAGGTTGTTAGTTTGGCTGGTTGTTTTTGGATGAAAAGACAGAATGTTCCCCCTAATGGCAGCTTGATGTGCTAGTGCAGCTGTGTGCCCACATGGCCATTGGGGACAATGGGGCTTGCCATCTAAGGATGCTTTCCAACATTTCACAGATAATATTCAGAATATGGTCAGGATGGGAAAAAGTTAAAGTGAATTAAAACACACAAGCTAGGAGTCTGCAGCAGCTTGCTTTCCCCTCACCTGCTGGGAAGAACAAGTTTTCACTCCCTCCCCTCCTCTCCTCTCCAGTTATTTAACTGCAAACTACTTTTGCACTTTGGACTCAGTTTGCAGTAACTGAAGTAAGCTGAAAACAGAAGAGGACAATGGGAAGAGAGAGAAAGTGGGATACAGTATTTTAAAAGCAGCTGAACAAGTTAGAACACAGAAGATTAATCAGGACCATCCCAAACAGTTGGGATAATTGGAGGATACGTCATAAAGATATCTAAAGCATTTACAATGCCCTAAACCTTCTGCTTTGCTGAGAAAAGAAAAGCTTTTACCTGGCCAGCCAGGATGTGGCTGGGGGTCTTCTAGGGTCTTTGTAGGTGCTGCAAAAGGGATTCCTTTGAAGATATCCACATAGTCTCCAAAGAGGCCCAACTTTTTGTTGACACCTTCCACGAAGCCTCCTTCTGTGTTTACAATGCCCAGCTACATTCATGCCACAAAAATGGAAAAAGTGCCTGTTATCTTGTTTGCTAGAAAATCTTACTGTTTCAGCTAGATTTTAGGGGAGACAACACTAAAAGAAGCAAATAAACCCTTTGACAACGCTACTCCCCATTACCAAAAAAAGTATTAGTATGATTTTATGTCATCCAGCAGGCTTTTCACAGTGTTGTAGTACAGAGAGAGAAGAATGAAGGAAAGGGCATCTTTAGTCCTCCTGAGAAACCAGAGCCTCTTCCAGCAGCTACCAGGCTGAAAAACCTCTTAGGAAGAACAGGTCCTTGAATGATCTTGTTTGCCTTTTCCCTCCTCATCCTTTTTTCCTTGTGTGGTATGACTTTGGAGGAAAGAAACTGCACTGTCTTCTTTTAAACTGCTATCCAAGCCCTCAGAGACATCAAACTCCAGATCCCATCAGCATGGCCAGTGGTCTTGGATGGAAGTTGTAATGTAGAAACATCTGTCCAGACACAGGTTCTCCAATACCTGGCAATACTGAACTGGATCACTGGTCTATGGGTCTGCATGAAGACATTGCCTGACAGCCTCTTGCCCATAACAAAGAGTGAGTAGAAAATGCTATGGAGGTAGAAAACTTTTTTACATAAGCCAGGCCTGAAGACTCTTCAGCACAGAAATGTCCTGTTCAGGGATCATTGAATGGAGATGCCAAGAAATCAACCTAATAATTTCAGGATATCTTCTGGCTAATACCTGGATAATACCTTCTAAACAATGCCCATCACTGGCACCTGGCACTCTTGGGCATCTACTAGGGTCCAAGTGTTGTAGCCGAGGCCACTGGTGATGACACCATCCCTAAGGAGCCAAAAACCTTCCAATAGGGTAGCGGAGTGCACTTGTCACTTTTGATTGCTCATTGTGGCTCTTTCAATTTCCTACCTAGGTACATTTGCAGCCTGTGACTACTAGGAGGGTGCCCACCAGAGAGGATTGAGAGTCTACACATACAAACACACACATACGCATGAGCCAAGGCCAGATATTGGCTGCTGCCACACTGCAGATTGAAACGGCTCCATCCTTTAGAATCTTGGGATTTGTGATTTGTTGTAGCACCAAAGCCCTCTGACAGAGAGGGCTAAATATGTCACAAAACTACAAATCACAGAATTCCCTAGCACTGAGCTATGGCAGTTAAAGTGGCATCAAATGGTCGTAATCCTGCAGTGTAGATGCAGCTACTGTTTCTGGGTTTTGGATATGCTCCATCAATGCAATGCAGGCACTCCCTGGGGCAAGATAAGACTGGAACCTGATAATTTAAGGAGACACCAAAAAGAAATATAAGTAGAGAGATTTTTTTCTCAGCCTGCCCCTTGAGGAGATAGCTTGGTCTAGAGGATTCTCAGTCGACTGCACATGTAGAAAACCAGCACACTATGCTTTAGGAGTTGCATTTGAGCATTACCTTTGACATCCAACAAGCTAGTTTGTGCACAGCTAAGAAAATCCACCATGAACCTAGGTGAAGTATGGACTTCTCTTTGAACAGCGGCATGCCCCCTCCTGCAACCCAGATCCATCAGGAACTGGTTTTAAAACTCCCTTAAATTAGTCTGCCATGTAACACAAGAGAAAGAGCTAGCATTGTTTTGGTTTTTAAGGTTTTTTAAAAAACAAAACAAAGTGAACAAAACTAACTCCCTTGAAGTGATGGAATCGGCTGTACCAGTCCGGGGGTGCATTTGCACTGTAAAAATAATGCAGTTTGTTACCACTTTAAGTGCTGTAGCTCCATCCTATGGAATCCTAGGATCTGTAATTTTGCAAGGTCTTTAGCCCTCTCTGCCAAAAAGGTGCCTCACCAAACTACAAATCCCAGGATATTGTAAGATGGCACTATGGCAATTAAAGTGGCACCAAACTGCATTATTTCTATAGTGTAGATGCACCTTTTGTTCCCTGTTCCTTGTCCATTTTCACTCCCCCCACCCCCACCCCGCCAGCTGCACAATGCATCTTTTCTAAGTCCAGTAGCACCATTCCTCCCTTGCAGGCCAAGGCCTTCTTTAGCTACCTTTGCAGCCCTTGCTGTACCAAGGCAGAAAGCAACAGCAAAGCAGAGGAAGCCCCAGCGACCCATGGTGACCTCCAAATGGGGTTCCCTCAGTCCTGGTGGGCATCTTTATAGTCAAGGCCCTATGCATGTTATCTCTATGAAGGCTGAGAAAAGAGCATTATCGCCACAGTTTCCACTAATCCGTTATCGCAAAATGTCCTCTTGTTGCTGCCAAGTCATTTTTTTCAGTGGAAACGTCCAAGGTTAATGAGGAGAGGAGCAAAGCAGCTTACCTTGAAGGAAGCTGGTTTCTGGTCTTTCCATCTAACCTGGTGCCCTCACACTCCACAACCCTAGCTGCCTGTGAGGTATAAATAGAAGCCTCCTCTAGGAAATAGGCAAACACACAATGACACAGCGGAGAGCATCAGTACCAATTCTCCTGAGAATCAGGATTTCAGTAGTGACAGCAGCCCTGCAAAAGGCTGCAGAACATGTTTCAACTATTGTTAGGCAGAACAAGGAAGCAGATTTGGGGTTTCATGAAATAGCATCAAGTTGCTGGCTATCTCATACGCTGTGTGTGTATGTGTGCACTCCCAGTAGATTCAAAACATTATAATTATTAAATATAGAATTATTAAAATATTTCTAATCCATTCCGTATCACTAAACCTACAGCCAATAAGGCTATTCAACATAGCACAATAAAATCATAATGTACAAATCCAAATAACCACATTAGGATTAAGGAACAAGGTGGAAGACCTCAAAGCTTGGATAGTCCTAGTGTGGTACAGTGGTTTGAATGTTGGACTATGACTTTGGAGACCAGGGTTCGAATCCCAGCTCAGCCATGGAAACCTACTCGATGACGTTGGGCAAGTCGCATTCTCGCAGACTCAGAAGGCAAAGGCAACCCTGTGAACAAATCTTGCCAAGAAAAGCCTGTGAAAAGTTTGCCTTAAGGTCACCATGAGTCAGAATCTACTTGGAGGCACACAACAACAACAAAAGCTTGGTGTCAACATTTGTGCTTCTGGGCTTCTGAAGCACCATAGGTGATGACGTCCTCACTCACACCACCAGACAGTGTACTGTTCTCAAGGGCAGGGCGCAAAGGAGAGTCCCCTCAGTATTTATTAATACTCAAGCAGATGTAAACAGAGAGAAGCCTTACCTCAAATATCAAGGTCACAAGCCATTTAGACATATCTGTAATCTATGTCACAAAAGAGAACAATAAAATGAATACTAAAAACCACAGGTCAAGCAATTCCAGCTTGTTATTATTTGCCAACAAGTCAACTTAAATATACGATGATCCTATGTCAACCTGAAACATATGATAACCACTGGCCATCAACTTCCCTACACAGGAACTGAAAATCATGGCTATGAGTTCCTTGGTTAAACACATCAATTTGCCATGTGGTCTTCCTCTTTCCTTACTCTCTTCCACTTTTACCAGCATTATAATATTTTCTAGTAGGTCATGTCATCCCATGATATGTGCAAAGTACAATTTAGTCATTTTGGTTACTGGTGAGAATTCTAGATTGATTCACTCTTCATTGATCTTCTTGGGCTGAATCTACAGGTGGACTGAATCCCAAATCTATTGCACAGTATCCCTGACCCAGTTTGACCCCCTGCCATACACACCTGTTTTAATCCAAACTGAAATCAATTTGGAAAACTACAGTGGACCCCCCCCCATTACATATAATTACCATGGCTTATACTTATATAACTGCCATGGCTCCATGCTAGGGAATTTGGGGATTTATAGTTTTGTGATTTTTTAGTCTTCTCTGTCAGAGAGCTCTAGTGCCACAACAAACTACAAATCCCAGGATCCCATAGCATGGAGCCATGACAGTTAAAGCATTTCAACCTGTATTATTTCTGCAGTACAGATGTAGCTAGTAGCTCTCTGCTTGACTTTGCAAGAAACCAGTAAAAGGTCATACTGAGTGGGTAGGCCTCCTTTGCACCACATCTGTTTCCTTTCTAAAAGTTAAAAAGTTTGGATGAAGGACAACAATGGGAAAAATCAAAGATGTTAGCATGAGAGACTTTCCTGATGTTACTGCTATTAACTGACAGGCAGCCAAAATCAATGGGCATAGCCAGCTTTGGTCAATACCAGTTTGGCGACAACGTGGCATGTAATCCAGACATGATCAGCTGTCTAAACCCTGGGATAAGAGTGGCATGACCAAAGCAGCTGCACTGATAAATGATATCAAACAGGAATATGAAATTATAAGAAAAGTACAAATTTCCTTTCCCATGCCTTCTTTTGTGCATGGAAACCCTAATGCATACAGACATGGCAGTTAAAATAATATCAAAGGCCCGTCAAATTGTGTAATATAAAAGATACATCAGAGTTAGAAGGAACTCCAAAGGCCATTTAGTTTTTTAAAGCACCCAAGAGGTGACTATCCAACCTGTTTAAAAATCATCAGATAAGGAGTGTCCACTGCTTTTCAAGAGACCTTGTTCCACTGCCAGTTTTTACCTTCTTGATATTTAGGTGGACTCTCTTTCCTTACTGTTTCATATCCTAATCTGAAGAGCAACAAAAATTAAGCATGCCTCGTTTACCTTATTGTGCCATTTTGTGTTGCACTTTTCCTCCTGTTCATCTTGCCAATCTGATATGGTGATTTGTTCTGTTTCATTCCTGTTCTTTCAGTGGTACAACTGGCCAGTTAGCCCTTCAAAGGTGGGGAAAAAGGAACTCTCGTGGCTGTCCATCTTGTTTACTGAGTCAATTTGTTAAGTTTAACTAATACATTTTAGTCCACACAGTAAACAAGATGAACTGTGCCATTTCTTTATTGTCGTGTCTCTTCAAGTCATTTCTAAGGCTTTGTTTGTTTGTTTGTTAGAATTGGTTCAGAGGGAGTTTGCCCTTGCCTTCCTCTGATACTGAGAAGGTGTGACTTGCCCAAGATTGCCCCTGGGTTTCCATGGCTTAGTGCGTATTCGAACCCTGGTTTCAACACTACACCATGATGGCTCTCGTGCTATCACTTATAGAAGAGTAAAGGTAAGGAGAGCCAGTGTGGTGTATTAATTTGACTATTGGATTAGGACTCAAGAGACCAAGGTTCAAATCCCATGGAAACCCGTAGGATGACCTTGGACACATCACTTACTCAGCCTTAAAGGAAGGCAGTGACAAACCTCTTTTGAATAAATCTTGCTATGACAGGATCACCTTGAGCTGAAGGCACATAACAGTATTGGAATTGAGACCTCTTGAAGGATGGAAATTGGCAGTTCATTCCCCTGCATCTTTTCTAAGAAGTAAGTGTCCCAGTTTATGGGAGCTGTTTTTCCAAGTGTGTATGTGTGCACACAGGATTTCAAATTCGATACTATAACCTCTACGGTTTGTTCCAATAAAGCCCTTTTTCCTTTTTCACAGGGCACCTCTGTACACCATTATGGCTTCAAACATGATTTTCCTTTACAATCGGCCTTCTTTATCTTTGGATTCAACCATCCATGTCTTGAAAATATTAAATAAATATATAAATTCCAAAGAGCAAAGCTTGATTCTGCCATTTCATATACGGGACACCATTATATTATGCCACTGTGTATAAATGGACTTGAGCATCCAAGGATTTTGGTATCCACAGGGGATCCTGGAACCAAACCCCAATGGATACCAAGGGTCCACTGTATTTGCCAGCACTTTTTTAAAAGATCTCTCTTTTCCAATATATATATATATATATATATAGGAAACATTTGAAGTTTCTTAACATCAAGGCTGGGCCTTGGGCAACAGTCTTGGGGTGAGTGAAAAACCAGAATTTTGGGTTTTGTTTTGTTTTTTGGACAACAAACTTTAAAGTCTCTCAGACCATGATCATGCTAGCTGGGGGATTCTGGGACAAGCAATCCAAAGTCTAAATCCAGTTGCTACTTCTATTTAGGGCAGGTCTATTGACTCCTTCAAGCTCTGCCAAGAATCAGGAACAGGCCAACAAGGTAAGCCATCAGAAGATCAAAGAGCAAGAACAACCAAGAAAGAGGAATACACACACACACACATATGTCAGAACTTGAGTGGAAAAGGAGGTCAGGAGCAAGAAGTCAGCTGGACTTTGGCATCAATGAAGAAGTTCCAACCAGCAAACAGATCCAGGGGGCAAGGGGAAAGGCCAAGATCAACCATATGCCAAATATACAGGAGCACAGCAACTAGCACAAGACGACCTTTTATAATTTCCTGTCTAGGAAAATCCAATAGCCACTTGGGTGGGCAGAATCAGTCAAGAGCCTGAAAAGCTGCTGCCTGCTGTTCAACAGTTCACCACATTGGGTAACTGAACATCAATGATTGTGACCACAGGGCAACATGGCTTCTTGCACTCGAACAGGGAGAAGCAAACCTGGCATCAGATTGTCCCTCTGCGGGGGTAAAAATATTCCTGGTCTTGAATGGTCAGCACAAGGGTAACGCAGACTGTCCCAAACAAGTGGGCAACCTGTGACCCTCATCTGTGTAATACACTTGATCCTCTGTATCCATGTGTTCTCTATCCACAGACTCCTCTAACTACAACTTGTAAATATTGCCCTCAAAATTCCAAAAAGCAAACCATTTTATGTAAGGGATGTCATTTGATTTTGCTATTGTATTTGACTTGAATATCCATGGATTCTGATATCTAAGAGGGGTCCTGGAACCAAACTCCAGTGGATGCCGAGGGATTTTTAAACTGGTGAACATAAATATTGATCTTTCTAAGAGTAGGATTTATGTCCAGTCTCAGACTACTTTAAAAGAACATGGAGGTCCTTAACAATAGGCCAATTCCTATCAGCCCTGGCCAAATAGTGGTATGGGATGATGGGAAAAACAGTTCAACAATATCTGAAGGGTTAACATTTGCTCAGCCCAGTTTTACAGCACTATCTTTTGCAATATATTTCAATTAATACAGCCTTTGGCTTGGAAATAGGAATGCAAGACCATATTTTTTAAGGACTGGGAGGGATAAAAGCTGAAACACATATGGAAAAATTTAAACTTGAAAGAACATTCTTTTTTTAAAGACACCCTACATTCTTTCATTATGCAAACTGAGAGATACTGAATTTGGTCAGCTGACCATTTACACACTACTGCCCTTGAATGTTAAAATATTTGTGGTGTTAATTTGTATTTTTATAGACAAAATTAAACTACATAGCTAAATTTTAAAAGTTAAGCTATTTTAATCACTCCAGTCCATCTGCCTTGGTCCTGGCCCTAGAGGGAGAGAAGAACCACTGGACCTCATCCCTTTCCACCACCTTCCCCTCTTCCTTTTGTGTTGCCTCTTTTAGACTGTAAGCCTGAGGGCAGGGATCCATCTAATTTATGATTTTATGTACAGCACTGTGTAAATTTACAATGCTATATAAATAAAATTAATAATAATAATAATAATAATAATAATGAAATCTGCATATTCCAACAGCTCTAATCTGTCTCTCTTTGGTTCCAATCTATTGCAGTCAGTTAATCACCAAGACAGCATTTTCAAGAAACAAAATGTACAAAGCATTTTACAATCTTTATCTCTCTCTTTTTTTGTCCTCACAACATCCCTGTGAGGTAGGTCATCACTCATAATTCCTTGAGAATGGATGCTGGAAAATAAGCAAGTTGTTCAAAGTTCACCCACAGCTAAAGTAGGATTTGAACCCACATCCAAGTGTTGCTCTCTAGGTCCTGGGACACAGTGCTGCCTTTCCATAAGGCAGCATACTGTACTTCCCAATTCAGCCCTAGGAGAGCCAAGGCCACACTCTACATTGGGGATTACTGACAAACATCTCCATATATGTACAAAATGCCCATATCTGATCCGTATCCCTTTTTGTTGCCAGTCAATATGTGTAGCTTTTCCCATAAGGCTGGGCCCCCATGTCTTGCAAGTAGGCAACCCCTTCATCCAGATGGGAGAGGGGCACAGTGTCTTCCTCGCTGACATGCCACTCGAACTCGGCCTTCAGGGACGGGCGCTGATTGTCGGGGAAGGCGAGGGAGAACAAGGCTTCGGGCTCACAGACAAACTTGTACACATAGCGTTCACCAGCCACCTGCAAAAGAGAGAAAACACAAGCAATTACAACAGGTAGAAACTGAGCAAAACCTACTTGGATGAAACCCAGAATTAGGATTATGCATACTCTAGTGGTTCCCAAACTTTTGAACTTCGGTTCTCAGAAACCCCAGCCGATTTGGCCAACAGTCAGGAATTCTGCAAGTTGAAGTCCAATACATCTGGAGGACCAAAGCTTTAAAACACACTGCAAAAGTAATCCAGTGTGAAACTACTTTAACTGCCCAGGCTCATTGCTAGGGGATTCTGGGAACCATAATTTTGAGACATTTAGCCCTCTCTGTCAGAGAGCTCTGCTGCCACAATAAACTGTAATTCCCAGGACTCCCTAGCATTGAGCTAGGGCAGTTAAAGTGGTCTCAAGATGGATTATTTCTGCAGTGTGTTTTGGGCCAAGGTTTTGGACCCACTACTCTAGAGCATTGGATTATATAAGCACAGAAATGATACTGAAGGCAAGTTTCTAGTCCTCAAGAACTGGAAAGACAGAGATTGAGGAGGGTGGAATGTACCCAATGGACAATAAGTGGATTGCTAGGTGCTAAACCAGGGATGGGAATCATGGAGTGACCCTTGAGGAGGGGGGTTATTCCTGTGTGGTACTTACCCCCTGTTGTACCAATCCCTCCCCCCCCCCCTTTCTTTTCCAAACAGACCACAATGGCACACCTTTTTCAGCTGAAAATATTCTCTGGGCAGCACAACTTTTGGGCATAAATATTTTGCTATGGGAACCAGATCCTAAATGGTGCCTCTCCCTCAACAGGGTCAAAATCTCAAGTGAAAAAAGTTTCTTCCTGTATCCCCTCCCTTCATGGTGCTATGCAAGTCATAACACCTGCTACATAACATTTAACCATTACAAGGCAGAACTGGAGAGTTTTGCTTAATCCCTGACTCTTCAAATATGACAGAGCAAATTCTCCAATATACAGAATACTAACAAACACATATTGCTGACTCTACTTTTCTGTGGCATAGAATATACATCTCTGCTAACAGCTGATTGCTTTTTTTCTTGGTGTTTTGAATAAGTCTAATTTTGGAGCTTCCAAACTGGGCAGATGGCAAGGAGGTGCCAGTGGCAGAACCTTGGACCTTCTACATGCAAAGTATGCATTCTGCTACTGGGTTACAAAGTCTTCCTACATGAGATGGGAATCATGGGGTCTTCCCGATCTCATTGAGACTGCAAATCCCAGCACTCTCCACCACTGGCTAGTTTGGATAAGGCTGCTAGGATTCACAGTCTGACAACGTCTGTAGGGTTGCACGATTCCCACCTAGATACTCTAGAGAGAAAAGTAGTTAGGGTTGCTACTTCGCAAAAGTGGCTGCCAACAATTCAAGGAGGATATTGACACACTGGAATGTATCCACAGGAGTGTGATCAAGATGGTAAAAAATCTGGAAACTAAGCCCTATGAAGAACAATTCAGGGGGCTGGGTATGGCTTGGAGAAACTGGAGAAGTGACGGGATAGCCATCTTTCAATATGTGAAGGGATAAAGCAAGCTTTTTCCCCTCCTCTATTGCTCTAGACACTAGGACATGAACCAACTAATTGATTACAAAAGAAAAATGTCTAAATAAGCATTAAAAAAATCTTCCTGATAGTAAGAGTTGTTCAACAGTGGAACAGGATGGTGTACTATCCTTCTTAGGAGGTCTTTAAACAGAGGTTGGGTGGCCATCTTTTGGGAGTGCTTTAGTTGTGCATTCCTGCATGGCAGGACTACAGGGGCAGGGAGAGATGTTATAAGCATGGTCCCCCATCTGTGCCCTATAGACTGGAAAAAAGATGTCTCGGGCTGTTTGGCTCCTCCACAATGTAAACACCCCCTCCCAAATTCAAATCAGACTCCAGCTTTAAATCCCAGTTCTGATTGGCAAAAGCCACCTTTTGCATAATCCCTTTTTCATAGTAGTAACGTAGAGAGCGGCTTAGCTTGTCATAGTTCATGGCAGGGCGGTTCTTTTGGATACCCCAAAGTCGTGCCACCTGCAGGACCAAAGTAGAAAAGGGGAGTGTGTGGGGAGAGAGAGAGAGAGAGAGAGAGATGTTTCAGACCAGCAAAGTCCAAGGCTGTTTGTCAGATTAATAACCTGTAGTTGGTTAAAAGTATTTCCCTTTTAACGGATAAGCTTGTAATATCACATAAGTTTGTTGTCTTTGAAAAATAGGAGGCAGCCATGTCAAGATCTCAGCACTTCAGATGTAGTGAAACAGCTGGATGCTTGTCTGCTGCTCCTTCCATCTTCCACCAACCAGGAAATAGTCAGTTTCAGAGGACAGTTGTTGAGAAAAGGTAGGGTTTGGAGATATTGAATGAGAGACTATCACAGCTACCTCTTCCAATACAAAATCGTGGCCCTCTGAAAGGGCTTTTTTCCAGGGCCTGTAAGATAGGTGGTTAAGATATTAAAGATATAGTTTCTGAGCATGGGCAGAATTCCTTCCCTTTACAGAAGAAGTAGGCACCTAAAGACAGCAGATACTATCTGGTTTTGGAAGCTAAACAGGTTCAGCTCTGTTAGTACCTGGATGGGAGATTGCCAATGATAGCCTCTCTGATAGCCTTTAGGGCTGAAGGGCAGGGTATAAATAAAATAAATAAATAAATAAAAATAAAAAGAATATCAGCTGCAGATCCTTCAGAGGAAGGAACTGGCAAAAAGACCTATGAGTATTCCTTGCCCAAGAAAACCCTATGAAATTCATGTAGTCACTATGGGTTGACAGGGAACTTGAAATCACATACACATACAAAGTACAATGCTAAAGATATTGTTGGACTGCACCTCCCACCATCTTTAGCCAGCATAACTAATGTGTTCTAGATGTTGCACTTTAGCAACATCTAGAACACTATCCTTTGTCCACCCCCTACTTTACAGCTATGGCCAGCTAGACATTTATGGGGTTCTAGAGGTGGCTTAGGAAAGGATAGAGTCAAGAACATTTTCTTTATTGTGAAACAAGGAAGAGTGGCACAAATGTGTTTTAAATAAAAGAAGAAAAGGGAGATCTCACCTCCTCTGGTTCAATGAGTTTGAACTCCATCCCTCGGCCTGTCCAGGCAATAAAGTGGGAATTGCTAGGGTCATCCAATAAGGCCACCAAGAACTGCCAAAGCTGCAGAGACCCTCGTCGTTGGTAAGGGGGACCTTCACGGTACCCGCCACTTTCTTGCTTGATGTCTCCTGCCAAGTACAGCAAATACAAAGAAAGAGAAACCCCCCTCCTGTCTCAATTTCTCTTATGGACCTGCCTATATGAGCTAATTAAATAAATTTTCCCATGCTGCAACCTGTCTACACAAAGCTGAAGGGAAGGGAATCAATTCATTTGAAATGTGATGCTGGAAGAGAGTACTACAGACCTTCAAGCTTTTCAGGGACAACACAAACATCCTCATTGAATGGCCGCATCTGTTTCTCATAACTGTACCCTGCAAAAATGGTGAAAAAATTAAAAATTGAAAATAAATCTGTGATGTGCACTGAAAAACGCTCACTTAAAGATCCCTGTTGGTGATCAAGTGAACTGTCATCCCAATCAGCTTCCAAATGTTTCCCTTCCCCAAGCTCTAGTTTGGCTAGGACTGGTTTTGTGACTGCTTCCTCTAATGTTCTATCTTGGCTTAAACCAGTCACATAACAACTTCTAATCCCTATAAAAGTTTCTGGGGTCATACACATGCAATCAAGATGGAAATGGCAGTGCTAACTGATGATCAATCTAAACTAGGTATGCAGAGATGAGCCATTAACATCAGCACAGAATAATAAGAAAACTTTACAATTCTTAGGAGAACCCCATTTTTATTACCACTTCCTATGCACTGGGGCTAAACTTTGGATACTTGAAACAAGTACCAAAACAAGGTACTAAGACAAACAACATGATGGCAACCTTTCCCTCTTCCATGAAGCTGAATGGACTCTCAAGTTGGCAGAGAAGGCTAAAGACTTTGCAAAACTTCAAATCCCAGGATTTCATAGTGATTCCTGGAAACAGCTGAATAGTATATCACTTGAGGTGATTGTCTTAACTCTGCTTAATGATAGGGAACAGCCTTGTTCCTCCTTGAGTTAGAAATCTATGGGAGAGGATAGGCTGGTCTTGTCCAGTACTATCTATTTTGACCAGCAGCAAATCCCATACCTGTACTAATATCTTTTAACTAGAAAGTCAGAGGAATAAACCTGTAATTTGCTATATATAAACAATCTACTCTACCATGGAGCTATGTTTACCTTCAGGCAAGCTAAACCCAGACTTGCCCCTCCTAGTAACTCCACATTCAGGTCCAACCTTAAGTGCAAGAATGACATTTAGACATTTAGACTTATGACAACCTAAAATGACCCTATCACAAGTTTGCTTGGGAAGATTTGTTCAGAGGAGGTTTGCCTTTGCCTTCCTCTGAGGCTGAGAGTGATTTTCCCAAGGTTGCCCAGTGAGTTTCCATGGTGGAGTGGGGATTTGAACCCCAGCCTCTAGCATCCTGGTCCAGCACTCAAATCACTATACCATGCTGGATCTTGACACTTATAACTCCTAAAACAGAGCTAAGAAATATGCTTTACATATACGGTATGTTCCTTTTTACAAATGAAGTCACACTAATGGTCCATCCAGCCCATACTATCTCCTGTTAGCTGGGATCTTGCATAAGAGAAGATGTCCAAGACTAAACCCCGGGACTTGCTTTCCTGAAAACAGTAATGACTGACAACTTTCAGAACACTAGGACAGTGAATCTGCTCTGGGATGTAGTCCAGACTTTAAGGGAGATAACCAAGTTGCTGAACTTTAGACCCCAAATAACTTCAGGACCCTGGATAGGATGGACCAAAAGTAGAGCAGATTCACTACCCCCTTGACATGGGAGCTGCCAGCCGCTACTTATTTGACTGGTGCCAAAATAGCCACCACTGAAAGAGTGAAGCAGATCACCCCAAAGATCAAGAGATGTGGACAAATAAAAGAAGATTCTCACATGGGTTTGCTCACCTAATGTGCCATCAGGGTTGGAATGACCTGGGAATCCCTCCATGTTCATATACATTGAATGGCAGCTTGGGACATCTACAAAGCAGAGACAAAACAGATGACAAAACAGGATTGCCTCCTCTCTCCAAAGCCATAAAGGCTAAAAGGTGAAGGCAGTACAGTTGTGGTACTTGTCCCATACAGAAATCTTTCAGCTCTTCCTATCACCAATTTTACATAGATTCCCAAAAGATAGAGTCTCAGAAGACAAGTTATAGGTGATCTTGGTTATGATGTTTTGTTGTCTCTCTAGATTTTTAAGCCACAGCATTTCTTTTGATATCTGTTTGATCTATGTTATTTGATTATTATTGATAACCTAAGCTTGTCCAGCAGAAGATTAAGAAATGATACAAGAGCTATCTTTAAATATCTGAAGGCAGAGCTTGTTTTCTGCTGCTCCAGAGTGTAGAACAGAAACCAACAGATTCAAAATGCAAGAAAGAGATTCCACCAAAACATTAGAATGAATTTTCTAATGGTAAGAGCTATCTGATGTAAGGATAAACCCTCTTGGAAGGTGGTAGAATCTCCTTAGTCTGCGGGGGGTTTAAACAGATTGGGTCTACTATAGCTGCATCATGGGATCATTTCCAACTTTATGATTTTTGAATTTAGGCCGAACAGAAGGGTAAGGCTTTGTCATCATTTATTATTTTGCAAGTGTTTGGAATGGCGAGTTTTGTCATTTTGGATTCTTCATGCAAGCCGCTTATGACAAACAAAACAAAACGCACACACTCACAGACACTTTGAGAATTTTTTTAAAGCTAATTGAAATAAATAAAAATAATGGTAGCACGGGGGGTGAGGGGGGGGGAACGCCACTTCCTTCCCAAGTCTATGCCCCCAAAAGCAAAAGCTCTATTCACCAAAGAAGCTTCACCACCCCATCAGCATTTTCACTCATAAGCTCCCAGTAGGGAAGCAAACGGACAATTATTCCATATTAATAGATGTTCAAAAAGCAACTCACTGGGACTACAGCTCCCAGAATCCCCTAGCGAGTAGGCTTCTGAGCAATGTCACCTTAAAAAGTAACCTTCCCAAAGCCCTGCTCGATTTTGGCAGATGTGTCAAGGACAGCCTGACTTTTCCTCAAAACAGCCAAATATTTATGAGGTTCACTGCAAAGGAAAGGCCAGGAACCGAGCTTGGCAAAAGTTACTTTCGAGGGCTGCAGTTCCCAGCCAACATGGCTAGCTGTTTACATCTTTCCCCTGTATCTCAATGTCTTTTCCAAAAGAGACGAGCACTTTTGAATTTCTTTAGAGTGGATGAGGCAAGCCAGGAAAAATCTTTTAAGAATTGTTGATCGGGTGAGTACTTGGAGTGGATTGGGGTGGCAGCTTGGCAATCCAGGGCGGAAATCTGGTCCCAATAGCTGGTTATTTTGACACCCCTCCACCTCCAGTTTGAGAGCTCTCACTTTCTCTGCATCATGTCCTGATTTTGTCTCTGGGCTGCAAGCCAAGGCTTGGCTGTCTGGTTACCAGCCTGCATCTGCTGATGTCAGCTGTCCCACAAGGAGAAAGCGCGAGCAACGTAATACGAAACCCGCTCTATCCCACCTCCTTTCAGCCCAGGAGGCTGGTTCCTGTGCCTCCATTTTGTGAATGAAATTCCTTTCTGCTTCATTCAGCAACAGGCAGGCTCAGTGCCAAAACAGCAGGGAGGGCGGAGGTTCAAGGTTATGCAATACCAAGCCCGGCCCTGGGGAGCCAAACAAAACTCCCTTTCTCTTTCTCTCTTCTCTCTTTGCATCTCAAGGTCACTGAATGTGCAAAACTCCCACTATCATCCCCATGGCAGAATGCCTGAATCCAATTGAGAGAGGCTATGGGGCAGGAAGGAAAAAGAAGTCTCTAACCAATTGCAGGCATGTCAAAGCCCTGGAAAAAAAGACTGAGCAAATCTTTGGTAGCGGCTAGGGCTTCTGGGCAGCGGAAAGTGTGAACTTGGGTGGGGAAAGTGTGCCCTACCCTATGGGTTGCATCCATCTCCTAAAGTCCCCATAAAAGATCCCCAAAACTCTCATGCTTTTGTGACATTTTTTTCTGGCTGCTGCAAAGAGCCCAAACCAGGAAATGAACAGGGATTAAAACCCAGATTTTAGGCTTGACAAATCCAAAAAAGCTTGCTATCCCAAATGGTATTGGCAGATGTCGGTTGATTATTTTTTTAAAAAAATGAATTTGATTTGAAAAAAAATCTCCCCAACAGTGGCATCACTAGGGTTGGCGTCACCCTGTGTGATAAGTCATGGTGTCACCCCCTCCACTGACCTCCTGCCATACCACATCATACAGAATCATAGTGATGTTTTTTGTACCAAAGTTACACATAAACTGTAAATTCTGTACATCACTGAATGCAGTAGTAATAGTTGTGACATAAACAACTAGCAAAATCAATATTATACCTTTCAATTACAATATCATATGCACAGACTCAATGCATTTACATGTACATTGCTTCATGTAGTTAAAGTGAACATTTGGTAAGATGTGATTTTTAAAGAATTTTTTTAAAGAATGTTTAAAAAGTTAAAATTAAAACATTTAATTTTAAATTTTAAATTAAAAAAAACTCTGGGGCCTTTCCTTTCTCTTCCCACTGAGCTTTGTCCCACTCACACCATCTTTTTAGCATTTTAAAGGGACACAGGCAAGTGACACGGCCCATTTATGACCAAAGGCAGGTGTTTGGTTAGCAGTGATATCATCCCCCTGGGCATCACCTGGTGCGGTTCCCTCTCATGATGTCCCTGTCCCCTAATAAATATACCACCCATCACCACCATCCACATGACTCTGTCATGCCCTACCTGTTTCAAAAGCATAGTCCATCTGCTCTTGTTTGATCACCACTCCAGCTGTGTACTGGGAGCTCCCCGTAGCTCCCAGTGTGTTTGCTTGTTCATACATGGGGTCATGGAATTCCTGTTTGAAGCCCTGCGGGGGGTAAGGCAGGCACGGGGCAGAGAACGGGCGCTGATAAGTAGATGAAGTGTTTGGTGCCGAGGCCTGGGAGGCAGAGAAGGGCTGGCCTGTCTCAGGATGCAGCTGGTATGAACTAGGAGGAGAGTATAAACAGGCAGAGAAGTTTCAGGGAAGAAATGCACAGCAGCCTGGTCATCCCCCAACTTACATCCTCTCCCTCCAGTAGTGCTTTTCTGTCAGGACAATGCGTTACAGTAGTTAGACTACTGGATTACCATAGCTGTATTCTACAGAATCCTAGGACTTGTAGTTTGGTGAGGCATCAGAGACTGACCAGTCTGAATACCTCACCAAACTACAATTCCAAGAATTCTGTAGATGGAATCATGACTGCTTCAATTCTGCACTGTGGATACTCCCTGGGTCTCAGGAGATCCAGGTTTCGTTCCCCACTTAAACATGAATTGTCACTGGATAGCCCTGCATCATTCCCTCTCAAACTTATCTGCCTCACAGAGCTAAGAAGAAGGAGAGAGACAGAAACCATTATGAGCTCACTTTTAAGGAAAACCATTATATAAATGTAACTAATAAATGAGATAGTCTGTCTTGCAAGTGACACTAAGGACGGGACAAATTTGCATTGGGGAGAGGACGGGAGGGGAAAAAGGAATGGCACACCCAACAAACACAAGGGTCAGGATTCTGTTGGCAACAAACCCAGGCATAAGTCACATTGTGCATGCAGTGATTAAAAAAAACACAATATAAAACAAATACATCCAGCTAGTGGTGGTGAGAGCGGAGTGACCCATGCAAAACCTCTGCAGATACACAATAGTGACTCTAGAATAGTGTTTTAGTATGCACTGCACACTGAATACAACCTAATGCTTTCACTGTTTCTACAGTGGTATTTCATATACACATTGTATAGTGCCAGCATAGCATGTCTCTGCTGTTGGATATTTACACTATGCTGAAAAGATGTGAAATCTTGGCCAAATATTTGTTGGACTACAGCTCCCACCACCCCATCTTGGGTGCCTTAGACTATAAAATATGAAGTTACGGGTTTCCTACATCTTAATTCCATCATAAAGCATATTAGAGAATAGTGAGGGGTCCCTTCTAAGTCCAAAAATTGGGGAAGGTGTGTTGGAATGCCAGAGAGCCCATGTGCAGGCTGAAGTGAGGCTGCAGGGAGACCTTGGCAAATCTCTCCTATCTGCTACACCCACACATTATTGACTCTAGAATGGATTGCAGCAAGTGCACAACATTTATATTGCCTTCCTCTGCAAAGCTTCACCAGAGCCTTGGCTTGAGCATATGTTACAGAAGAAGCATTCAAAAAATCTCCAGAGGAGTCCTATCTACATTATAGGCAATCCCTTGGAGCAAACTGCACAAGGAAAGACACATCCCATTTTTAAATTAACGTATTAACCTGCCTCGGGCTTTCAGGATTACAGTGCGGTGGGAGTAGTGGGCAAAGAAACAGACACATTTCAAAACTGAACTTCTGCCACGCAAAGGCTCACCTGTGTTCCATAAGGTATGCCCGACTGGATGCAGCCTGGGATGAGACGGAGGGATTTACAAAGTTGGAATCTTGCCTAAAAAAATGTGGAAGCATCAGCTGTAGTAGTTATACAGCTTCCTTACTCTCACCTACATTTAAAACCAACAGAACCTTGATGCATGATGACAGAAGACTTCTACAGTGGCTATTTATCAGTTGTTAGTAGCATCCTCATCATCAGATATATATTAATAATGAACCCATTTTTTGAGCATGGGTCCTTAGGAGCCAAAACAGTGTCACCCACACAAGATGATGATGATGATGATGATGATGATGATGATGATGTCGACAGCAGCTTGGTTGTAGGCCCCACTTATTAGGACTATGTATGCTCCTGGAGCAGGAGACTATCTAGATCCCTTATGTGATCTGTAAAACACTGACTCTTTAGTCAGTCTTTACAGATTTTATAAAGTATATAGATAATCCTCTGCCCCTAGGAGCTCACATTCTCAATGCTTACGCTGGATGGAGACAAAAGGGAGGAATGTACAAGAGAAAAAGAAAAAGAATAACAGTGTCCCTGCCTTACACCAAACTGCAAATCCTGGTGCCTCCACAAATTACAAATCCCAGGAGTCTGTAGCATGAAGCCATGGCAGTTAAAATGTTGTAAAACTGCATTATCTCAACAGTGTAGATACCCCATAAGACTTAGCCAAGGAAATGGATGGTGAGGAGGTAGAGTTGGAAGAGACAAGCTGAAGTAGGTCAAAGATAAGCGTGTATAAGGAAGCAAGGACAAAAAGAAAGCATGGATGAGCAATTGGTTAATTCTGAATATATTTTTTTAATGTTGAAAGGACGGAAAGCTGTGGATTATAGTAGTGAGGACCAGAATTCAAATCCTCGTTCAGCTATGGTGCTCAGTCAGTGACTCTAGGTTAGCTTAAACTATTTCTCATCTTAGCCTACCTCACAAGGTTGTTGTGAGGACAAAGAGGAGGAGAAAGATCCATGCCAACTTGATCTCATCAAAGGAAAAGCAGAATATATATTCAACAAATAAATACATAGTATAGTATAGTATAGGTATATGAGGCATTGTACATTCTAAGCAATGTACAAAAGGAAAGATTTTGCAAGACATTTGGCCAGAAATGGGAACACTGAAGAGTGACAAGACTAGAGAAAAGAAAGCTGCAGCCAACAAGGAAGGCAAAGGAATGGCAAGACCACAAAGGAGTTTCAGTGAGTGGAGAGACAGGAAGGGCCAGATTTTTTTGCCGTTGCTATGCAGGGGGAAGCTAAAAGGCCGGGTGAAAGATTATTCCATGTATTCATCAGGAGTTGGAAGAATCCAAGATAAAGGCAAGGCTGGCTGAAAAGGGAGCCTGGTAAAGTGGATGGACACAAAAATGATGGGAGATAATATAAAAAGGTACCTGGCATAAAGGCATTGCTCCCCATGGCGGTACTGAAAAGGTTGCCTGTGCCTGCAGGATGCAGAGGCTTCTGAACACGGGCTCTGGGGTTCCTTTTTGATCTTCGCTGGGGGGCTATGGAGGGCTACTGGGGAAGGGGGAACAAAAATGAAGTTATCAAGACAGATCTGTTCCATGTACGTATCCCACAGGAAGTTTGCATGAGCTAAGTTCAGGGCCAGGCCTACGATTTGGGAAAGGGAGGCACTGACTTTGGGCAGCAGGTGCTGAGAGATGGAATTGAAGGAAAATGATCTGGACTTAAAGAAAGCCAGGCAGGACCAGACCCAAGGCCTCTCAAAACTATCACAGTGACCAACCAGACATCTCTGAGCAACATCCAGAGGCCTCCTTCAGTCCTACCTCTTTGCTACTGGAAGTCTCAACATAAGTAAAGTCCTGGGCTTTATCCACAATGCACAAGTGTAGGAGTTTGAGAGCTCTCTGGTAGGGAATTCTTAGCACCTAATCAAACTACAAATTCCACAGTTATGTTGCATTTTGCTATGGCAGTTAAAAGTGGGATCAAACTCCTATACTTGTGCAGTGTGGATAAAGCCCAGGGCTCTGATGTTGAGAAATACAATAGCTCAGAGGTGGGACTGATGCAGGTCTCTGGAAGTTAGCTGGACCTCAAGTCACAGCAGCCCTGGCCAGCACAGTCAATGGTGACGAATGCTGGGATCTGCAATCCAACAGCAGCTGGAAAACAGCAACTTCCCAATCCTGCAGTAGACCCATGACTAATGTAAGCCGCAATGAATTTAATGGGTCTGCTCTAAGGGTGACTACATCCAACTCCATCCCTCCAAATGTACCTGCAAGCACAAGAAAGCTTTCCAGCAAAATAAGAGCAAACAATCACGGGAGAGTGGCTCCATTGCTAGCAAATGCTGTTCTTGAATGGAAGAGCTGTTAACAATCTAAAATGGGCAATTTCCACTTGGTGGGGTGAGAGATAATCAATGCATTGCTTCCAAAATCTCTACAGTACAAATAGGAATCAGGCAGCCAAAAATGTAGTGTGTGGGGGGGTGATGGTACTGTCCCTCCAAATGAGAATTCTGACCCCCAATGAAACTTTGTAACTTTGTAACTTTGCCTGCCCCTTGTCTTTGGATGCCTAGTTTTAACTACTGAACAGAAGTTTTAAGTTACTGAAGTTTTAAAAGACTGAAGCCTAAGTGACGTTCATTTTGTTAAACATTAGAATTTCAACCACTTAAAAAGGGGGTGATAATTATGTCTCCTTCCAGATGTTGGACTGAAATTCCCAGCAAGGGCTTCGGAAGTTTGCAGTCCATCAGCATCTGGAGGTCTACATGATTCTCAACCGATTTAAACAGATGGGAAATGTCCATTAGGCATCTTGTAAGTATGTCATGAATCCTTCCCTTCTGAAACATCTGAGAGTCTATCACCTTCTGACACAGAGTAGCCACTCACATAATACAGTGGACCATATGTATTGGTAAGGTGGTAATCCATGGATTTGAATGCCCATGGATTGCCACTCCCCATATGGTGTGTGTGCCCATGGATGCATCTGCATGCACATTGCCACTACTGAATAATATAGGTTGTGATGCTCCATGTTTTTTGTCATCTGTGAGGTAGGAGCAGAACTGAACCCCCATAGATGGGAAGGGTCCAGTGACTCCACAGAGTCAACTCAAAGGCACATGTACCAAAGCAAAATTAGAAATAACTTTTATCATTTACAATACATCTCCCCGAGTGGGAAAGACTATGACAAGCTGATCTACCTACCTGCTAAGCTTGCTGCCCAGGTGGCACACTGTAGACAAGCAACTTCAAAATCCCTGATCTCTTTCTTTCTTTATTTTTTTTTTAAACTTGAAATCAGACTTTTATTTGTCATGGCCTTTCACAGACATTATTGTCTTCAAAAAGAGAACTGTCCTCTACCTGCCCTTTAAACTGGGGTCCTTCTATTCTTGAAAAGGGCGCATGGCCACCCTCTTTGATGATCCCAATTATGTTTCCAAAGGAAATTAAAAAATATTCACAGAAATGGGGAGGAGGTGTTTCCAAAAGGAGGAATCAGTAGCTGTATCAGCAGCAGCTATAATTAATACCAAATTAGAAGTATTAACTAGCAAAATAAACGAAAATTTGTCATTTGAAGAGTATTAAAGATTAGCATAGGATCAGGCTTTCAAAATATTTCTGTGCTGAGATTTAATACTCTTCATATATAAAACCTGCTGATTTCAGCAGAAAGGAATCAAGCTGCTAGAGTTTCAGACATTTGCATCATATTCCAGTAGATTGTATTTTTCCATTTTTCTACAGCACAGCCATACCTTCCCCTACTCTGTGCCTCCCCAGTTACAGCAATACTTACAATTTTCTGAATGGAAGTCAGGCACAAATTGCTCATCGCTGTCTGGAACCTGAGCTGCAAAGTGCAAAAAAGAAGGGCAAGTAACATTTGGCATCCTATTCAATTCTTTATTAAAACCAGGCACTAAAAGAAATAAAAAGAATGAAAAGAAAAGGGGAAAAAACTGGCTATATATGAGAAGAGAGCTGATCACTGCGAGGAGACTGAAGCTGGTTTTTTCCCTTAGGGATTACAATTACTTCTGCGTAATCCTTTCCCTGGTAGATTTGCCCATTTGCAAAGCTGTCTCTTTTCTCTTTTCTTTGGAACATCAAAAATCCTGGAGATTTTTTTCTTCCTTCTCTGTGTAGTACCAATTGCTTCAAGCTTCAAATCAAGATGGAATTAGAAGCTAGGCATATCTAGTGCAAACCTGGGCTTTAAAGGTAGATTGACTATGTCACTAGTCCTCACTGTTTAAGGCAAATAATCCAGACCATAGACCATAAGTAAGCACAAACATGCAGAAAGGCAAGCAACCCAGGCCAGGTTGCCTGCAGATTACGCAGCCCTGAACAGCTTGAGAAAATGAGTCAACCCACAACTTTCTTTGTCATTGTACGACGTGTATTATAGGATTTTCCATTATCACTGTGGCTCTCATCTGAATCATTTTCAGAGTGACATAATGCCTTCTAACTTACAAAAAACCATGGACAGAGCCATTCTTTCCTTAAGAATCTTTCTACACTCGCTGCCTTTGGGTCGTACTGAAAATTATCTGATCAGAGACCATATTTGGCTCCCCTCTATATATTAACCATGGCTAAAGATTGTGGCTGAGATTGAAAGGGAGATCCAGACAGAAGGATAAGTACAGGAGAAGAATAATCCTAGGACTGGGTAGGAATCATGTAACCCTCTAGAGGTTGTGGCATTGCAACTTTCAGTAGCCTTGGCCAGCATTGCCATTGACAAAGAATTCTGAAACTGACTGTTCAGCAATTTCTGGAGGGCTGCATGGTGCCTATCCCTGGACCTGGAGGACTTTAGATGCCTGGCAGTACAATCCCAGGCATGTCTAACTCAGAAGTTGAGCTCAGTAGGTCTTACTCTTGGGTAACTGAATATCAGTATAAGGACAAAACTAGGGGGTAGCAAAGACATCACAAAATGACACATTTATCAAAGATATCAGGTCCAGAGGCTGGAGCTTCCCCTCCCTTGAGGTCTAGTTGTTGTTATCTACCCTAGAGTCAATCTCGACCCATGGCAACCCTGAGACATCTCTAAGATTTCCTGTCCTCCACTGTTCTGCTTTGTTCCTGCAAATTCATACCTGTGACCTCTTTTATAGGGTCTATCCATGTGCTAAAGGAAGTGAATTTCTCACCCAACTGATGTTAAAACTAAGTTGCCTTCTTGAAACAGGATCTCCTCTCTGATGCTCTTATTTGCCTCTGTTGGGTTTTTCCCCAATCTATGTTCTTGGGAAATTAACAACAGAATCCTATACACATCTCATTCAAAACTCATTCCTCATTGAGTTCAGTGACTCTTACTCTCTGGCAGGTGGATAAACAAATGCCACAGGGTTTGGAAAAAGTTAATTTTAGACTATAATTCCCAGGATCCCCATCTAGCATGGCCATGCTGGCGAGGACTCTAGAGGTTGTAGTATAAAAAGTGACCTGAGTGAATCACAAGCGTTTGATTGTACCTCCTCTAACAAAATGTTAACAGTCACATGCATCGGAAAGCTTAGATTTACTTTAGCATACCCAATAAAATACTGTAATATCTGTTTGAAAAGAAATCATTCACATCTGAAATCCTAATTTAAAAACTTCCCTTCTGTCTCCCCTTCCCCCCTCAACTTCAGCCCTGGACCATTCATGCTTTTAAGAATATGTTTTTGTTTCCTGAGTGTGCAGTATAAATAGAACTTGCAAGTCCTCCAAGAAGCTGGTGCTTTATAATGCTTTCCATGTGGTGTTGAATTAAATGGGTTTACTGGGCTGGCCTACTTTGACTTGGTTTTGGATAATTCAGTGGGTGGGGGGGGGGTGGACACTGTATTTTGAAGAAGATTAATTGACCAACCAGGTCTGTTTCCAGCAATTTAAAATGATAACAGACTGGAAGGCCAAGTTTGATGTTTGAGAACCCAGGCAAAATCTCCTGATATGTTTGGTTAAAAGCAGTCATGAAGATGTGACGCAGGGGATTAAAATCAGATATTCTTTTGGGAAGGCAAATTTTAAAAATTAATAAAAAAATATTATTATTATTATTATTAATTATTAATTATTATTATTTATCTATTTATTTATACCCCGCTCTTCAGCCAAAAGCTATCAGAGTGGCTTACAAATTGTTACAAATCGTGTAAAAAAATATTTCTCTGGAATCATTCCTACCATTTTAATTCATTCAATTCAAACCACCACCACCCCTTGAAATGGGCAGGAAAAGATGTTTCTTTGGACCACAGCTTCCTTGGTCATAGCTCATTCTGGCTGGGGGATTCAAAGATTTGTTGTCCAAAAGGTATATTTCCCAAGCTTTATAAAAGGTTTATTTCCTAGCCTATTTAACTATTTTTAGTTTGCCACAGAAAACAGAGATGGGATAGGAACACTCCATACCCTTCAACATATTTAGTGTAACTTACTCCCAAGTAAGCATTCATAGGATAGATGACATGCAGCCTTTGTTGACTGGATAAGCTCATCAACAGTAGCTGTCCTAATATATATATATATATATATATATATATATAAAATGCATACTTGATCATTTAGCATCTTTCTGATTGATAAGAAGAGTCAACTACATAGGAACCTTGGTGGTCTAATATGGCTGATTATTTCAGGAGGATCAGTCCCTTAAATCTAGTTGGGAGAGGGGCTCAAACCCTCTTGCCTCCCTTTCTAAGTACCATGAACCAAATGGACCAGGTACACCAAGAGGGAGGACTTTAACCACATAGAGTTACATCAATGTGTGCGCACACATTTCCCAATAATATGACTTCCTGGGTTTTGTAAAGGTCCCCTTTCAGATTCTAGAAGGTTATAAATGCTTATCTTGTAAATTTCTTGTTATTTTTGGTCCCATTTTTCCCTTCACCTTGTCCTGCACTGGAATGCCACCCACCAGAATGCATCTGGAATCAGTGGCATCCCCACACCTGGTGTCACCCAAGGTGGAGGCGGCTGCTGGGGAGGGGTGTCGGAAGATAAAAGGGCATGAGTGTGATGGAGTCTCCTTCCTTGGAAGTCTTTAAGCAGAGGCTGGATGGCCATCTGTCGGGGATGCTTTGATGAAGAGTTCCTGCATGGCAGGGGGTTGGACTGGATGGCCCTTGTGGTCTCTTCCAACTCTACAATTCTATGATTCTTTGCTTGGCCCTCTCTTTTACCACGAGGGCTCCTTGTGATGAGGCCTCTGCTGTTGCAGCAAAGCTAAGAAGAACGTAGCAGGAGGAGGGTTCAACCAGGTCATCCACCAGGTCATCCACTGAGGATTGCAGCCTCCGATGAAGTCACTGTCTGGAATTAAGTTTGACCTTCAAACTGAAAGAGGTTCCTCAAGTTTGAGCCAGATGCCTCTGACACCACAAGAAAACTGAGAAGGACATAGCAGAAGGAGGGTCTGACCAGGTGTCACTCCTCTTCTGGCGTGTCACCCAGTGCGGACTGCACCCCATGCACACACCTCTGATGACGCCACTGTCTGGAATTAAGTTTGGCCTTCCCACTGAAAAAGGTTCCTCAACTTTGCAGCAGACCTTCTGTTTAGGATTGCTAGGTCAAGGATGATTGAAGGCCATAAGTTTTCTAGGAGCTGAAGCCCACAAAACTGGAGAAATTGCATCCCCGATTCTAACCTGGAAATGACCCACAAAAATTGGCAACTCGACTTATGTGGCATACACATGTCCCTACAAAAATCCAGTGATGTGGGCTACGTGGAGACAAAGAACCTTTCCCAAGGTGACTGTTGTGGCTTTTTTCTAGACAGGCTTTTTTCCCATTTATGTTGTCCTGCATATTTGCATGTGTAAATGGTGCAATCCATACAAAGATCTTGTGATCTGTTTTTGACTGACGCATCCTTAATTCATCGCTAAAAAGCCTGACCTTCCTGGAACTGGTCTGGGCAGAAGGTTCATACTGCCCAACCTTCACCTTCATCACTTCTTCCTCCAGACCTTGGGTGATTTCCTTAATTGTTTTTTATTTTATTTTATTTTTTAAAAAAGTGCTGAATTTGGGCAGCTGCACCTGTTTGCCACATTTCCCCAACATGCCCCCCATTCACTGAAGGCCTGTGAAAGGAAACTGATGACTTCATAATCACCATTTAATGGAAGCATGAAGTCATGCAAATTCAGCATTATTTAAATAAAAATAGCTAAAACAGATGCTGCAATTTCAGGGGGTGGGGGGAGGGAAGCTGCAAGTGCATAGAAAGCAAGAGAAAGCTTAGTACTAGGAAAACTCCCCCCCCCCCGGAAAAAAAGTTCCTTTTTGGACTACAATTCCCAGGATTCCCTAGCTGGCATCGACACTGGAATTGTAAGAAATGTGGGGAGAAGAGACATAAATAGCCAAGTTGGCATTTTCCCATGTGTCCCAATCTAGATGCATTTATTCTAGTGTTTTCAAAAAGAGAGAGATCCTTAGCTGCATTCTGTGACCTGAATTCTCTTGTTAGGCCCAAAGAAAGGGCACACATTGAATCAATGTGATTTACCCTACCGACCCATTCAACAAATGATGTTGTGGATCTACTCTAGCTAGACTAGCAAATGAAATCTAGATCTTTGTGTTTAACACGGCATAAGAGTCCCCTCAAATGAAATTATCCTCCAAGATATAATATATAATAAATTATATTATAATATATAAATTCAAAAAGCAAACCTTGATTTTGCTGTTTTATATAAGGTACGCTATTTTACTACACTGTTGTACATAACGGGACCTGAGCATCCACAGATTTTGGTATCCACAAGGGTCCTAGAATAAACCTCAGCTGATACCAAGGACTCACTGTAGTGTAGATGCTCTTCATTTCTATCAGAGATAGATCTTTAGTAAATCACATTAGTTTTGTCTTCTCACGTTCAAACCACCACAAAATACTTTCCATCAGTGCAAAGATAGTTCCCAGCTATACACAAATCCACTTTTCCCCCTTCGGCTCCTCTGGGGATTTGGAGCACAACTAAGAGGAAGCCTAAGAGGAGGGAAGGTGACTGCTAATGGAGAAGACCTAGGGGCCTTGATCCTGCAAGACCAGGCTCCACTACACCATCAGAGAATTGTGTTTACACTGAAGGGACCCAAGCTCAAATCCCCACTTCAGTCTGATCCTTATTTGCTGAATGGGGACAGGTCATCCTCTTGGAGACTAACCTATCTCACAGGTGATTTACATGGATAAAATGGAGAGGATGGCTTCTGTACTCCTGTCTGAGCATCATGGAATAAAGGCAGAACCAGATTGGGAGGAAACTATTAAACCTTTTGGAGGAAAAGTGAAATAAAAATTATTGAAAACTTGGGGAGCAGAATAGAAATTGGATACCCTCACCCCTCCAGATTTGATACTACAAATGCCTCCTTTATATTGCTTCTGTATGTTACAAATATAATCCAAGCAGGAACAATGTTCAAACAAAGAAAGCTCTCCTTTGCAAGTCTGCTCAGATATAATCCCCACTTGAGCTCATGGGATTTATTCCCAGGTCAGAGCATGCATACAGGATGGCAGCCAACATTTTTGCTCTGACCCAACACGTGCTCAGGTACATGCAGTTCATAAAACGTGGAGCCTCTAAAACTCACTCATTGTGCCTCCAAAATCTCAAGTGAAAGAATGTTATTATTACCATTCACTCTGACAATGCCAAATGTCATGGTGTAATAACCCATAAGAAAGATATTGGTCTCAAAAGCCATAAAACTATAGCAGCCAAATGAAGTATCATAAAATAAAGTGTAGGCTTCTGGATTCTCCAGAACTCTTTATCAGGCAAACTGGCCAACAAAGCAGGTAGAAAAGGCTGGCTTGTGTGGAAGTCTATGTGTGCATCTACACTGCAGAAATTATGCAGTTTGAGACCACTTTAAGTGTTGTTATCTCCATCCTATGGACGGTCTTTCACCTTATCTGCTGAAGAATACTGATGCCACACAAAACTACAAATCCTAGGATTTTGCAAGATGGAGCCAGGACAGTTAAAGTGATGTCAAACTGCATTATGAGCAATAAAAGGAAAAAGGAAATAATAGATCAGATTACCCTACCCAGAAGTTTGGGATTACAACTTCCATCCACCCCACTCAATGGTCAGTGGTTGTGGGTGATGGGAGCTGTAGTCCAGTTTGTCAAATTGAAGTAAGCTGGAGCAGACATCCAAATATATTTCTTGTGATGGTTTCAGGATGCACCTAAGCTTGTCCCTGTTGGGAGCCTCCTTTCCCTTTTTTGTTGGAAACTACATAAACCAGCCATTACCTAGTTATATCTTCAACCACAAACAAGATGGAAGAACACCTTGAATCATAAGAATAAATCTAACTTTTTTTTTTAAAAAAACCCTCTTTTAAAACAATATTAGGGAGGAAAAGCTTTAAAGTACATTATGTTTCCTGGTTCCAAAAGGGTACCAGAATTGTGGCTTTGACAGAACAGGGAGAAGTGAAAGCATTACCTCCCCGTAAGAATACTATTCTCCAAATGAAACTTTACTTCATTTCCCAAATTTTTAGCTTTGCAGAGGGGAAGTCATTGGAAATCATTCATAGAACTCTTTGGTTTGCTGTGTTTGCAAAGCTCTCTCGGTAACTTTGCCCTTTTTCTTTGGATCCCTAGACTGTATTTCTCAATGTTCACCTTAGGTTTTAAGTTACTGCAATGCTAGAGATTTGGGAAATGAAGGAAAATTTCATTGGTGGTGCAGAATTTATATTTGGGGGGGAAGCAATATCCTATACCCCTGCTAAAAGGCCTCCCGGAGAGTCTTTTTTTCATCGTGGGATCTATGGTTTTGGAAAGAGCCCTGAACAGAAATAAGTAATGGAAATAATCTGCCTTCAATGTCTATCTCAGTTTCTCAGGCATGATCTTGAAAGAAGAGGCTACGAAGCTCTTAGTATACTATTTACGCTACCATTTCTAAGAGAAACTTGCATGGACTTGCAGCTTTGGCATTTTCCACGGATGTTTTTTCGATGATGATTACTATTACTGTACCATTATTATTAAAATAGTATGCAATCAAAATGTTCTCTCCTGTAAGGAAGTGGTTATTCCAAACATCTGAAATTTCATGGATGGAAGAGTTGACAAAGACTGTATAGTCCAACAGAGGCATAAAATGAGAACCAATTTTTCAGAACAAGGGACCCTTTTATTATATTCTGGAATCACCATTTTAATTTTTAAAGCCTTTTTTAAAAAATGTATTTAGAGACTACTGAAGAACTGAAAAATAAAATGAAACAGGGAATATCTTGGTGTATCTACTAATGCGATGTGCATTTCATGATAAGAAACCTTTGAAATGCAAACTCACAACAGAAACAGCTGGCCCCAGTCTTATCTTCTTCCCTGATCTCCTTTAAGAAAATCATAAAGTCAAGAGTTTTTCCTGTACAAGCCTAGGCATGCTTACTGAGACGTAAGTCTCATCGAGTTCAAGCAGGTTTACTTGCAAGTAAGTGGGCAAAGAATCACAGCCTTAATGAGTCCAACTGCTAAAATCAAAACCTGAGTCCCTATTTTGTTTTGCTTTAGAAAAAAAAAGAGATAACTAGCTTATTTTGTTAAAGAGACTCACCATCTCTGGACATCCTTAAGCCAAGATTGGAGAGCTATATACATCTCAGGTTTTAATCCCGTTTGGATCGGATGTTTGAATGAGGCCGGATCAATGTGAGCTTGTTGGTTCCTCCCAGAGATAGTGAGCATCTTCCATGAAAATATATTTCATTCTCCGGGGATGGTTGGCCACCAGCCAAGTCGTTCAGAAATTTTCCCCTCTCGATCCAAGCTGGATGGATATGGGATCAATAGACAGAATCGAGGGGTTCGTGGCACAGTGGTGCCAGCATAGATAACTGCTAGGCTTCCAAACAGTGGCATTGCAACTGTCCGTCTGGCCCAGAGGTAAGCAATTTCAGTGGGTCCAAGAGCTAATTTCACCCATGCAGGGGTCACTTCCAAACCTCCTGGAACCTGTGGAAGGTCTCTCTCTCTCTCACACACACACCCTGCCAACAAAATTTGGCACTGTGATAGCAGGGGTAAAATAAATACATTTCACATTTACATATATCTTTATTCAACAAACATAGTTACAAAGAACATAAACATTTTACTCTTCAGCATAACACATTAAAAATATATTTCACATTTATAACAAGGCATGAGAGAAGTACATAAACTGCATAACGGGTATATCCACACTGTAAAAATAAAGCAGCTTGACACCACATTAACTGCCATGATTATTATTATTATTATTATTGTGTGGGATTTGTAGTTTGGTGAGGCACCAGAGAGCTCTGACAGATCAGGATGAATACCTCACCAAATCACAAATCCCAGGATTCTACAGGATGAAACATGACAATTAGATGGGCTTTATTTCTGCAGTGTGGCAGATCGGTGAACAGTGCAATTGCAGCGGCTTGATATCACGTTAACTGGCTTAACTGGCATGAGTCCATCCTACAGAATCCTGGGGAGGTCCTTCAGATTTCTCTGCTAGAGTTCTATTGAACTAGAGCACTAGAACTCTCTAACAAAGAATGCTAAACACTTTCCTCCAAATCCTAAGATTCCAGAGAATGTAGCAACAGAAGTTGAAATGGGTTAAAATTACTAAAGGTATACACCTTTAGATACACCTGAGGTGGCTTCCGGGAGGCTGAATCTCCTTTAAAGCAAAGCCATGCTTCCTGCACACATTGAGACAAAATCCAAGGTTTTTATTGGTGTCCAGGGTTCTGCAGGACGCAAGAAAAAGGAAGTAGCGGACAATCTGTACGTTGCACAGTGCTGCCTATTCTTGAAATCTACACATACATGGTTTTTATCTCTTGTTGCCTTTTCTGCTGTTTTAAGCTGTTGTTTTTATTACTATGCTCTTACCCTATTCAAATGTTTATGTTGCTTTTATCTGGAATCGTGTTAAATGGTATACAGTGGGTCCTTGGTATCTGCTAAGGTTTGGTTCCAGGTGGATACCACGTTTTGGTTCCTGGTGGATACCAAAATCTGTGAAGATTCAAGTCCCATTAAATACAATGGATAGTAAAATGGTGTCTCTCAAATAAAAGAGTAAATTGAAGTTTTGCTATTTGGAATTTCTCTATTTTTTTAAAAAAAAATTCAAGCTGTGGATGTCTGAACCCAGGGATAACGGAATCCATGGATAAGGACAGCCAACGATACCATAAAACTTTAAATGGTTCAGGCCCAGGCGATCTGCCAGACTGTATATCCCTGTATAAGCCTGTCCGGGCCCCAAGATCCTCAGGAGAGGCCCTTTTCTCAGTCCCACCACCATCATAGGCATAGGTTTGGCCATGAGAGAGGGCCTTCTTCATGGCTGCCCCTACTCTGGGAGTCCAGAAAGCTCCTCTCCTTGCTGTCCTGCTATAAGCAGTCAAAATACTGTAGTTTTTATTCTAACAGGCTTTTAAAACAGAACAGGCTTTTTAGTTTTTAAAGAACAGGCTAAGGTTTCTGTATTTCTGTATTCGTTTAAATTGCTTTTATTGCTTTGTTATCTTTTTAATTGCATTTTATCTTTTTCAAGTGAGGTTTACATTGTTTTAATTAAAGGCATACCTCGGCTCACAAAGCCTCTGACAAAGAAACTTCCTTTTACAAAGTCTTCTACACCACTGCAGCCTTTCCTTCCTCATTCTCTGACTAGCTGGAATTTTTAGCAGCATCAGCATTGGGAGGATGGTAAAGAAGGCCACCAAAGAGACTTCTGCGGTAGAATCCAAAGATCCACGTTAATCTGGATCAGTATGCAAAGGGATCTTGTAATACCTTAGGTCTATTCCTAGGCATGGCAGGTCATGCATCTGATGAAGTAGACTTAAGTCTACAAAAGCTTATGCTGCCAACTTATTTCTCTCAGTTGAAGCTTCCTTTTCTATGTAAAGAAATAAGAATGAGGAAATTTTAGAGGTCCTGCCTTTATGGACTATCCATAATCAAAGACAACATACCGGATTCCAGAGGCAGGTTGTGGGGAACTTGTACTCTCCTAACAATCCCTGCGTGTAAATATTCAGAGGCATGTGATTTACCCACTGTTTGCAGAAGATACTTGGCTAAATAAGTCTTTGATCCAATACAAGGTAGTTACTGTATTCTTGAGCGTCTGTTTTCCCTTGTTCCTTGCTACAGGCAATAAACCACAGGCTGCCACACAAAGAAATCTGAAAAGAGTCTTAGGCACACCCACATCACTCACATAAAGAATCAGACATCAGCTCTGTGATGCCTTTGGTTATTATGAGCAATTACAATCTCAGGGTTTTTCTTTTTTTGGAGGGGGGGGAATCTCTTTCACATTTTACCACCCATCCTGGAGGTAAAATCTCAGCAACTTGCTGAGCTCAGCTTGGGAGACAAACAGGGGAGTTGCATTTCAAAGATAAGCTTTAAAAACTGTCACCCATTGGCTCTTTGCATTCCCTGAACTAACCAGGCATAATTCTTTCGCTCATCAGGGACTTTGAACAGCAGCAAGGGAAATAAAATCTAAGTGAGGAGAAGAGATGTACCTTACAAGGCTGTCCCTGTTCTGCCCTGTGTGGTGATGAAGAAACTGGTTACATGGAAATATCAGAAGAGATGTGTAGGACACAGATGTGAGGTAGAAATTTTTCCAATTTCTCTGAAGATGCCAGCCACAGATGCAGGCAAATCATCCAGAATAAACTCTTCTAGAACATGGCCACATAGCCCAAAAAACCCACAAAAAACTATGGATACTCGGCCATGAAAGCCTTTGGCTTCACAATTTTTCCAATGCTACATTTTCCTGTGGAAAATTTTTCACACACCACACACATACATTTATCCACAGCTGCCAGGATGTTGCACTACAATCAATCACATCTTGTTGTTGCCGTGTGCCTTCAAGTCATTTCTGACTTATGGTGATCCTAAGGCAAACCTATAACAGGGTTTTCTTGGCAATTTTATTCAAAGGGGGCTTGCCATTGCCATCCTCTGAAACTGAGAGAGTATGATTTGGATAAAGTCACCCAGTGGGATTCAAACCCTGCTCTCCAAGACCTAGTCAAACACACAAACCACTACACCATGCTGGCTCTCTAATCAACCACATTAGATGGACTAAATATAAGATATGAACTTCCAGTGATTCCTCTAAGAAGATAAGCACTGGCAAACCTGTGCCCAGAGGAATAGACTAACAAATGAATGCATTGCTAAGCTTGTTTCTAATTCACGAAATCTCTTGCTTCTCAATCAGAAACAACTACAAGTAGCTGAGGCAAATTGTGGTATGTTGCCCATGTCCACAGACTCACATCTATCCTTTAGTAAAATAGAATTTATTTTACTAAATGATCTAGCTGTACCTAATCAGCTAGCTGTGCTAAATCAGATATTTCTCAACTTGAAATGGATAAATAGTACAGGGAGGGAGGGAGTAAAGGTGTGTAATGTAGTGGAATGAGCATCAGACTACAACCCTGGAAACCAGAGTGCGATTACTCACTAAGTCATGGAAACCTGCTGGGTGACCTTGGTGGTAGCAAATGCCTTAGGATACCCCTCTTTACTTTCAACACAGGATGCCGATCAAGTTAGAATACAAGTCTGAGAAATTATGTTCTTTCCTTAAACGCCTCTCTTTGTTTACCCAGCAACAACATGGCAAGTTTTCTACTTCGTCTTGCTTTCACTAGTATACCTCTAGCATGTGAGCAAGCATGGAAAGAATTGAAGTCTTGGTACAACATCTAAGAAGCAACGGAAGATGGCCAACAATTACCAGGTGCAGTTGGCTAGATTTCAGAGGAATGAACTGGCAAAGCCACCTCTGAGTATTCCTTGCCTCAGAAAAATCTATACGGTGGGACCTTGGTATCTGCTGAGGTTTCAGGATCCCCTGTGGATACCAAAATCCATGGATGCTCCAGTCCCATTGTTGTTGCTGTTTGCCTTCAAGTCATTTCCGACTTATGGTGGTCCTAAGGTGAACCTATCATAGGTTTTCTTGGCAAGATTTGTTCAGAGGTGGTTTGCCATTGCCTTCTCCTGAGGCTGAGAGTGTGTAAGTTGCCCAAAGTCACCCAGTGGCTTTATGGCTAAGCTGGGAATTGAACACCAGTCTCCAGAGTCATAGTCCAACATGCAAATCACTACACCATGGCGGCTCTCCCCATTTGTATACAATTGCATAGGAATGTTTCAAGCTGTGCATGGTTGAATGCATGGGTGTAAAATCCATGGATGTAGAGGGCTGACTGTATCCAACCAAGTAGTCACGATTTTAAGCTCAGGTACTTTCATGCATAAGAATATTCATTCTTTTTAAAAAGTCTCCAAAATTTCAGAGTTGAATTGGAAGCCATCTTGGATACAGTTGAAGTTATTAGAAATTGACTAATTCCAATTCTGGCTTCAGAATAAAAATTTATAATATTAAATGCCTAGTTTGTTGCATAATTACTTTCATAGGAATTTAGAAACCTCTTCTCATTCATAAATTTTAATCCAATAAATATATTTTATGGTCTATCAATCTAAATAGCCACATGATTCTTATGGCCATCATAAAATGCCTTGCACGACCATTTTACTACAGCAAATACTGTACTGCAGTTATTATTAATTAATATACCTTTGTTGTTTATGAAGGAGTCAGGATTGGAGTATGAATAGGAAAACAGAGGAATCAGAATTTGAAGATATGGCACAACAACTCTACAGACCTGCCAAATGTGTTTTCATCTTCTTTCTTTGTAAGATAAGTTTTAGCTAAAAGATTCACAAGATGCTACTAATTTTAACTTGTATACTTTCTCCTAAATTAGAAACTCTCTGTTTTCACTTAATACAAAGCAAGGGTGCAAATATTATCAGCTTCAATCTTTTCCTCAACATTATTAGTCAATCTTATAGCACAGAATTGTTCCCGTTTGCCAACCGAATTCCTGACAAACTGAGCATTCTCTTTTCAAAATACAGAATTCTTTGCCAAGCATCTAGTCCTGATGGTCATTAATATATATCTGACAAAAAACATAGGCTGCAATCTCAGTGCCAAACTACCAGTCAGACAGGACCATATTGAGCCTGTAAAAGAAAATTATATCACCAGAATACATTATATAAATTAAATGTGCTTGCATGTGTCAGTTCCAGTTTGCATCATGGATTCTGTTTCTAGGATGCAGATCCAGGTTTGGAACCTTTTGAAAATTGTTTCCATAATAATCCCAAAGGAAACATAAACTGGAAAATACAGAGATTTCTCTTAAACCACAGCTAGCTTTCAAAATGAAATGAAAAAGGAGCCTTGTGTCAAGATACTCGTTTTCCTCAACACCCAGTATATACTTCTTCTTGCAGTTACTAACAGTTTTTTTTAATAAAAAAAACTTTTTAGGACTATGACTCACAGAATTCCCCAGACAGGAATTGTAATTGAAAAAGTAACTTTTCCCAGCTCTAGTTATCAGATGCCCAAACAGTATGGCAAGTGGAAACCCATCATTTTAAAGGAGACGAATATGAGAATGTAATGCAACTACCGGTACAAGTTTCTAGTTAATATGAAAGGCCTGCTAGGATGTGCATGGATCTCTGAGTCATACAAGTGGAATTCCCCTTTCCAGTTTATAAGCTGTTTTCTGTTTTTAAAATTTGTCATTCATGTCGAATAGATGCCCACTTTATTTTAGCTCCCCAATGGCTCCAGAACACTCCTCCACTTTCCAAGCAGGCACAAGTAACTCTACAAGTTAAAATAAACAGGTGCCATCACCTTTTTAACCTTTTCAAAATGCCAGGTCCCTAGATCCAGGTCTACAAGAAGAAAACCACAAGACCAACTCCCAAACTGCAATTAACTGCCATTGACATTAATTAAATTCTCAGGGAATCAACAGGTTTCCCTTCCTGAGCTGATGGCAGCTGCTTGGTCAGAAACCAGACAAACAGTCAAGACAGACATTAGAACCAAGCAAACCATCAAGGAAAGAAACTCAAATCCTTCTTGGGTAGGGGGGAGTTTTTAAAAAAATCATGCCTCTTTCAAAAACTTCAGAGTAGGTAGTGGATCAACACATTTGCAAAAGGGGCTGTCTCCCCCTTGTCTCAACAGTCACCAGCAGCCCACCAGGCTGCAAAGGGAAATTTGGGGGGCCCCATGCCAAGTTCCTTTCATAAGCAAATACCGACACAATGATGCGATTCATATTCCTGAGTTTATCCAAGCCCAGAGACTGAGCTATGTATGCAAAAGATCCAGAAGCAACAGGAGAAGGCGGGAAGGAAGAGGAGGAAAGGTGAGGAGAAGCAACACAGAAGGGAACAGCTAACAGACAAGATGCATAAGCAAGCCTTACCTTCAGCCAGCCATGTTTCCTGTAAGAAGTTCAGGTCATGGAAGAGATCTGCAAGGCAAGGAGTTAGGATACAATGATCCACCATGCAGAACGAGCAATAGAGAGAGCAGGACAGGTTAAAGGGCAATAACAGAACCCAAAATAAACTCAAAATAAGATTTTTAACCTGTATCCTATAAATTTCACCCTGTGCCCTACAAACAGACACACACACGGCAACAGTGGGAAATCCATACCACCCGCAGGTCATTGGTCTCTAACTCCCAACATCTTTTATCCCAAGCTTGGGGCTGATCGGAACCAGAGCCGAACTACATCCAGAGGAGTGTTTGTTCTCCAGCCCTGAAATATGGTGCCATGTTGATTTCAAATCCCTAGCTTGCATCATTGCAATTTTCTCCATCTTTGCCCCATCTGCAAATTGCTCTCTGCTGTAATCCTTTGGGTCACCAAGTGAGGAGCACAGCATTCTATGGGAGAGGAAGAAAGTGTGTGGTAGGGCATATGTCTGATAAAACTACCCAGATTGTGAAAAAGGGCATTGCCAAGAACAAACAGAGAAGACAGTTGATAGGCTCTTATTCCTATGTGAAGAAACTGGGTGGAATAATAGCTAGGGAGATCCAGGTTCAACAATGATGATGACCAGCAAATGACTAAAGGGCTAAAATTGGGGGTGAGGTGAGAAGAACCTTTGAGTTTGCTGGCTACCCTGGCAAGAATGAGCTCAAGGAGTAGGAAAAAATGGCTTAGCAAAATGCTATGGCCACTGCACACTCAAGCTACAAACTGGGCTTTTAAACCATTGTAAAATAACTTTGCCTCTTTGTTTTGGGAAGGGTCATCTTCATTGACCACTGATGAGAACAGTTTGCCTATTCAGACTGGAGGCTTCAGAAAGAGCATTTCCTATGGATGCACATCAAACTGTATTAGAGACAGAAGTTGCCGTATTTGAAGACCAGGGGTCAGGATGGAACCTAGAATCATGTCTATTCCATAAAACAAAACTAACATCCACCTTTAGAGTGAGCCACTTCAAGAAAATAATCTAGCTTTTAAAAGGATTACAGTCCATTTATTCAGAGGAACTGGGAGTTCATTATGATCTGTGGACTGTACAAGGCAAGAGATATCTATTTGTGGGCAAGAACATTCTAAAATGAAATTCATTTCTTCACTTTACTGTCCACTGTAGGAATGGAAAATGCAATAGCAAAATATTCTTTCACCTAGCCTTCACACCCAACCTGGTGCCCTTGAGATGTTTTAGAAAGAGTACAATTCCCATTAGCCCCAGCTAATATGGTCAGTGGTGAGAAGTCCTGGAAAATACAGTCCCACATCATCTTGGAAGGCCCTAAACTGGGAAAAGACTACAATAAAATCTACTGCAGCCTTCTGCCCTCCCAAAATGTTGGATTACAATTTCCTGGGAATGACAGGAATTTAGTCCAAAATGTCTTAAGAGCACCAGGTTGGGGAACATTGGTCTAGTGGAGTACTGGACACTGAACTCAAGATAACGCACTGGCTAGGAACTGACAAACCTAGGAGACCAAAAGGAAAAAGAGTTCAGTCTCTCTTCCGCATTCTGCAAAATGGGAACAAAGGCTAAACTCAGATGCCACTATACTCACACTTCAGGCCAAGATCATATCATTCAGCTACAACCCGATCCACACACAGTCTCTTCAAATGATTCCTCATAGACCTGTCTTCCCAGACTTGACAACCTCCAGATAGCTCAGGCTACAACTCCCAGCACCAAGCTGCCAAAAGTGATAGGTACTGTAGTCCAAAGCACCTGAAAGATGCTGGGTTGGATAAGTATCCCACCCATCTTTTTCCAAAGCCTGTCCTCTCAACACACCTTCCGAGTCTGGGACGTGGGGCACACCTGGATCCATGGATTTCCTCCGTGCAGGCATCACAACTCGGTTGTCCAGCATTCCATGTCCTGAGGGTTTCTGTAAAAAAATAGCCACACACACACCCCCCAAAGCCAATTGTCAAGATCACTTTTGGCTAGTAAAACAAAAAGGTATATCTGAACTCTATCAGGAGGAAAGGAGCCAAAAGCTGGGCTCTCCTTAGTCCACCCACCTGTGCAGAAGTATAAGGCACCTGCTGATCCAAATATCCTTTCATCCTCCCATCCGTCATGAGCGCAGATTCTTCACAGGCGCAGAGAGCAGGCAGCCAAACCTACAAATAGAATCATGAAAAGGGAGACCAGGTGAGGAAGGTTTTCTGGCAACAGTGACAGGCACACGGGACAAAACACAGAATGAGACCTAAGAATCTTGGACTAATATCTGGTGGGGAGAGACAGGGAAGACACAATGGGGAGAACTACGTAAGGCACTAGGCCATTTTGCTGGCCCTTTCATCCTCCAATTTGGTGGTGGTGGTGGTGGTGTGCCTTCAAGTTGTTTCCAAATTATGGTGACTCTAAGATAACTCTATCAGAGGTTTTTCTTGGTAAGTTTTTACCAAGAAGGTTTGCCATTGTCATCCTCTGAGGCCGAGAGAGTGCAACTTGCCCAAGGTCACTCACTCGGTATCATCACCGAGCAGAGATTTGAACACATTTCTCCAGAATCACAGTCCAATGTTCAAACCTCTATACCAAACCAAAAGAATACTTTTTCTTTCTCTCTTTCTCCAGTCCAAAACACACTGCAGAAATAATCATCTATCCTGACACCACTTTAACTGCCCTTGCCCAATGCTAAGGATTTCTGCGAAGTGTTGTTTTGTGAGAAAGCACTCTGGCGCCACATTAAACTACAGTTCCTAGGATTTCCTAGCACCCAGCCAGGACAGTTAATGTAGTCTCAAACTGGATTATGTCTGCAGTGTGTTTTGGACCTCAGTCTCTCTGACCCAGCCCAAAACAAAGCCAATTTAAGAGCAAAGGGATGCTTAACAAGAGAGGAGTGGGAAACCTATCATTAGTAACTCCTCTGCACACACCCATCCTCAAGCTTGCCCACCTTCAAACCACATCTCCTTTAAGGTGAAGCCAACAAAAGGTCCTTGCTACCCTTCAATTGCTCTGCCAACCACACCCTACCTTCTCCATCTGCTTACCCAACTTCTTTGGGGCCATCACCTAAACCTCTCCTCTTCTTGTCCCTTGCCGTTTCCCCTCCACAATCTGTTCCCTTTTGCAAACTTAACCTTCCTTGGCTTCCTGCCCTGAAGCTCACATTCTCTTGCTCCCTGCAATACCTCACTTGCAACCCTCCTTTCTATATTTGGCCTCTCCCTTCCTTGGCACCCTCTCCTAGCTCTTGTCCACTCCTTACCAATTTTACCCTCTATTTCCCTGCAAGCTTCTCCTTCCTTCTAGATTTGGCTTCACCTTCTCCTGGGTCTCACTACTGCAATTTCTCCTTTACTAGTGTTTACACCCCGCTAAGCCCACTTCTCATGTTTTTCACCAACTTCTGCCCGACTTGCCCCTTATCCCAAATCTGCCTTTCCTTATCTCTCCACTCCAATTTGTACTTTGCCCCGGCTATGGCGGCAATCCTATACATATTTGTCTTAGAGTTAAGTCCAGTGCGGTTCAAGAAGACTTACTTTGGAGCAGGGGTGCAGCTGTGGGTTTGTGCGTGGATCTCCAAATAAAAATGCTCCCCTCCAAAGCTTCCTTCAGTCTCCAAATCTGGGACACTGCAGCCCCTTAAAACTTCAGTTGAGCATACAGAAAGAGAGTTTAGGCATCCCAGGTCGTTCTTGCCTAAGAAAACCCTGTGAAATTCATGGGACCACCATAAATCAACAAGCCACTCGAAGGCACACACCTTCCAAAAAATGGGGGCAAGCAAAGGGTACACCTACACTGTAGAAATAATGCACTTTGGCCCCACTTTAACTGCTATGGAATCCTGGGATTTGTAGTTTAGTGAGCCAAGGGCACTCCCTTGACAGAGACAGCTGAAGACCTTGCAAAACTATAAATCCCAGTTGCATAGGTTGGAGCTACAGCGCTTAAAAGTGGTGTCAAAGTGCATTAATTCTACAGTCTAGATGCACGCCCAGACTTCCACATAAGCCAGCCTTTCCTGCCTGCTTTTCTTCCTTGGCCGGTTTGCCTGATGAAGAGTTCTGGAGACTCCAGAAGCCTACACTTTATTTATTTTTTGATAGTCGGCTTCTATAGCTCTATCGATGCCTTTTGAAACCAATATCTTTCTGATGGATTATTACACCATAGACAGGGGAGTCGCACCCAAAGTGACCGAGGGAATGCAAAATCAGCACAAAATCTCAGAGAGATCCAGCTGGGAACAATCTTCAGTGATCTCACTCACTTCAAGGCTAGAAATTTGGGAAGGAAAATTGCATCAAGATGGGGGGAGAGAACTACAGATTGGAGAAAGCAGGCCTGCTGCAACCCTGGTTCCTGTAGACTTGGGCCCAAAACACACTGCAGAAAACAATCCAGTTTCAGGTTGCTTTATTATGATGAACTGCCCTCTCTGGCTCAGTGCTAGGGAATCCTGGGAATTGTAGTTGATTGTGGCACCAGAGCTCTCTGACAAAGAAGGCTCCAAATGTCTCACACAAAAAAGCTACAGTTCCTCAGAATAAAACTAGCACTGAGCCCAGGGCAGTTAAAGCGGTCTCAAAGTGGATTATTTATTATTATTATTATTATTATTATTTATTTATTTCTGCAGTGTAGCTTGGACCTGGAGTACTTAAAACAGGACTGGGTTTCATAGATCTTCCCCCAATTTGCTATAAATAATGCACCTTTACTGCCTACTTGAAGGAAAACACACATACTGCAGAAATAATCCAGTTTGAGACCGCTTTAACTGCCCTGGGGAACGTTGGGGACTGTGGTTTTATGAGACACTGGAGTTGGAGAGAGAGAGCAAACTACAAATCCCAAGATCCCCCCATAGCCCTGAGTCAGGGGGGCAATTAAAGCGGTTCCAAACTGGATTATTTCTGCAGTGTGTGTTTAACCTCCCCCAAGAAAAGCCCCCCCCCCAATCTAACTCCATCCTTGGCCTTTCTGGCCCCCCTCTTTCTCAGCCTGGGAGATCTAGGCCCCAGAGCCATGCCTTCCCTTTCCCCTTTGCATGACTTTTGGAGAACCCTTTCTTGGAACCCCAGCCCTTTCCCCCCCCCCCCCCATAGAAGAACTTCTCTTTCCTCACCTGAAAAGGCTGCAGATATTGGGGATTTAATCCAGATCTCCCACAATGATGATGCCACCTTTGGAGGACTCCCTTGCTTCCTCTTTGCTTCCCCTACAAACAGCCACTCTGCTACATTTCTGGTTCTTCTCTTTGTTTCATTGACTTAAATTGTGAATGGAGGGCAAAGGCTCAGAGGGGGGAATTCCCTCGGCGGGCCAGGACACGCCCAGCCAATCAAAGCTCGGCTTGGCGTTCCATCTGGCTCGAGGAGGCGTGGCTGGGGAGCTCTGGGCCAATCAGAGCCGGGCGTTGGGAGATTCATTCATAACTGGGAGTCCCATTCATAAAAAAACACACACACACAGGCTGCAGCAGCCAGAAGGATTCATTCATAAAAAAGGCTTCCAAGGGAAGACTGTAGAATGCAAGGGGCTTGGGCTCAGGCCTCACTCTTTTCCTTCAGGCTTCCAAGGCAATGATGATGATGATGATGATTGTTATAATAAATAAATCAATAAAAATAATTGATTTTATTTTATATTTTGTTTATATTTATTTATATCCTTCTTGGAAAGGATCAGGGAGGGTTACAATAGGATACAGAAATAAATGCATTAGCACATTGCGTAACTAAAAATTCCATATATATCCCTTTATCCCTTAGTTTTTATAAATTTAATTTTTTATAAATTTAAAATTTAGACATTTAAGTTTTTAAACTTAATTTTTTTTAAAAAAAATAAATTGTTGTAAAATAAATTGCAGTGGAAGGGAGAAGCTAGGCATAGTCAGACACGCACTCTAGACTTTAGGAGAGCTAATTTCAATAAACTTAGAGAAATACTGGGAGTGATCCCATGGTCAGGAATACTAAAAGAAAAGGGAGTTCAAGACAGATGGGAGTTTCTCAAAAGGGAGATATTGAAGGCACAATTTCAAACAGTTCCAATGAGGAAGAAAAATGGAAGATGTCTCAAGAAGCCAGGATGGATGACTAAGGAACTTTCAAATGAGCTAAGTTTTAAACGGAACATGTATAAGAAATGGAAAAATGGAGAAATCACGAAAGAGGAATTTAAACAAATAGCCAGCACATGTAGGGGTAAAGTCAGAAAAGCTAAAGCGCAGAATGAACTCAGGCTTGCTAGAGAGGTTAAGAACAATAAAAAGGGCTTTTTTGGATATGTCCGCAGCAAAAGGAAGAAGAAGGAAACAGTAGGGCCACTGCGTGCAGAAGATGGCAAAATGCTAACAGGGGACAGAGAAAAGGCAGAATTACTCAACACCTTCTTTGCTTCAGTCTTCTCAGAAAAGGCAAAGGGTGTTCAACCTAAGGATAATGGAGGAGAAGACAGAATAGGAGAATTTCAGCACAGAATAAGTAAAGAGATAGTACAGGAATACTTGGTTAACCTAAATGAATATAAATCTCCAGGACCAGATGAACTACATCCTAGAGTATTAAAAGAACTAGCAAATGTAATATCAGAGCCATTGGCAATAATCTTTGAGAACTCCTGGAGAACAGGAGAAGTCCCAGAAGACTGGAGGAGGGCAAACGTTGTCCCCATCTTCAAAAAGGGAAAAAAAGAGGATCCCAACAATTATCGTCCAGTTAGTCTGACATCAATTCCAGGAAAGGTGCTAGAGCAGATCATTAAGCAGAGAGTCTGCGAACATTTAGAAGCCAATGCCATAATCACAAAAAGCCAACATGGGTTTCAGAAAAAGAAGTCATGCCAAACGAACCTGATCTCTTTTTTTGATAAAATTACCAGCTTGGTAGATGAAGGGAATGCTGTGGATATAGTATACCTCGATTTCAGTAAGGCCTTTGACAAGGTTCCCCATGACATTCTTGCAAACAAGCTTGCAAAATGTGGGATAGACAAGTTAACTGTTACATGGATTTGTAATTGGTTGAGTGGCCGAACTCAAAGGGTGCTCAACAATGGCTCCTTTTCATCCTGGAGAGAAGTGACCAGTGGGGTGCCACAGGGTTCTGTCCTGGGCCCAGTGCTATTCAACATCTTTATTAACGATTTGGATGACAGAATTGGGGGCATACTTATCAAATTTGCAGATGACACTAAACTGGGAGGAGTAGCTAATACCCCAGAGGATAGGATCAAAATTCAAAATGACCTGAATAGACTAGAAAGCTGGGCCAGTGCTAACAAAATGAAATTCAATACGGAGAAATGTAAGGTTCTGCACTTAGGGCGGAAAAATGAAATGCACAGATATAGGATGGGGGACACCTGGCTGAACGAGACCACATGTGAAAGGGATCTAGGAGTCCAAGTAGACCATAAGCTGAACATGAGTCAACAGTGTGATGCGGCAGCTAAAAAAGCCAATGCAATTTTAGGCTGCATCAATAGAAGTATAGTTTCTAGATCAAGGGAAGTTATAGTGCCACTCTATTCTGCTTTGGTCAGGCCCCACCTGGAATACTGTGTCCAGTTCTGGGCACCACAATTCAAAAAGGATGTGGAGAAACTGGAGCATGTCCAAAGGAGGGCAACTAAGATGGTGAAGGGTCTGGAAACCTTGCCCTATGAAGAACGCCTTAGGGAGCTGGGGATGTTTAGCCTGGAGAAGAGAAGGTTAAGAGGTGATATGATAGCCCTGTTTAAATATTTGAAGGGATGTCATATTGAGGAGGGAGCAAGCTTGTTTTCTGCTGCTGCAGAGACCAGAACGCGAAACAATGGATGCAAACTGCAGGAAAAGAGATTCCACCTCAACATTAGGAGGAACTTCCTGACAGTAAGGGCTGTTCGACAGTGGAACACACTCCCTCGGAGTGTGGTGGAGTCTCCTTCCTTAGGGGTCTTTAAGCAGAGGCTGGATGGCCATCTGTCAGGGATGCTTTGACTTGGAGTTCCTGCATGGCAGGGGGTTGGACTGGATGGCCCTTGTGGTCTCTTCCAACTCTATGATTCTATGATTCTATGATTCTATGATTCTAAATTGTTGTAAAATAAATTTTATTGATTGAAATTGAATATACAGACAGCAAGGAGAAAACGTACAGTAAGATACGTCACGTCACACCTTGCATGTACAACGTACAATGGAGTATAACAAATAACATGGTTACAAATTATTCTTTATAAATATCTCATTGTTGTAAAACCTGTTCTATGTTCTTTACTTTTTAAAGGACTTCTCAAAGAATGTAACATCTCTGCTATCTTTCGTATATATCTTGACTTAATTTACGTACCTCTTCTACCTAAATTTATTACAATTCAACTTAAGACTTTTCTTTATGTTATTACTTCACTAAGTTTTTAAACTTAATTTAAAAGATCTCCAACTGGTTATGTTGCTACATTTACAAAGGCAATGATGATGATGATGATGATGATGATTGTTATTGTTATAATAATAATAATAATAATAATAATAATAGATTTTATTTATATCCCGCCTTTCTAGAAGGATCAAGGCGGGTTACAATAGGATACATAAATAAATACATAACACATACATAACTAAAATTACACATCCCCTTATCTAAAATTTTAAAATGTTTAAGTTTTTAAAATTAGTTTAAAAGTCCTCCAACTGGTTACGTTGCTACGTTTACAAAGGTGATGATGGTGATGATGATGATGATGATTATGATTGTAATAATAATAATAATAATTGATTTTATTTATATCTCTCCTTTCCAGAAGGATTAAGGCAGGTTACAATTGGATACATAAATAAATACATAACACATACATAACTAAAATTAAATATCCCCTTATCCCTTAGTTTAAAAGTAAGTTTTTAAAATATAAAAATTTAAGTTTTTAAACTTAGTTTAAAGGACTTCCAACTGGTTATGTTGCTACATTTATTGATGATGATGATGATGATGATGATGATGATGATGATGGACTCCTCTTCCATTTATTTATTTATTTATTTTATTTGAGGGATTGTATATCCCATTTTTCTCCCAAAATGGGATTTAAGGTGGGGTGGTGGTGATGGTAGGGATACTGTACTTTGGCTTGTTTTTTATTTTGGTTTTCAGTGTCTACAAATCAGTGTCTACAATTGTTAATTATTTAATTATTAATTATTAACAGTAGCTTTTTTTTAATAATTGATAATTTAATTATATTTTATTGTTATTATTGGCTGGAGGGGTAGGGAGGGGTAGGGTTATAATCTTATTATATTGTTATTGTGTGTGTGTGTGTGTGTATATATATATATATATATGGGTTTGTTTTAATGTAAGTCATTTTGATCATTTGGAGAAGTGGGATATAAATTATTATTATTATTATTATTATTATTATTGCAATTGTCTTCGGTGTCTACAAATTTGTCTACAAATGTCCACCAGAGAATGGTTTTATTTAGAGGCCCTGTTTCAGAATTCGAAGCCACAGAAAAGCAACGGCAAACCACCTCTGAACTAATCTTCCCAAGAAAGGCCCAGGATAGGTTTACTTTAGGGTCAGCTTAAGTCAAAAGTGACAACAACAACAACAACAAAGCTGCCTAGGCCTCGTTCTGGAAGAAAGGCAGGATGGAAGTGCAATAAATAAATAAATTTCATAGGTGAAAACAGGAATGCCAAGCAACATCAGAGTGGGGTTAAGATGGAGAAAGTTATGAATGAGGAATAACACCCGAGCTAGGAGAGGCTGAAGCAGTTTGCTTTTGCTGGAGCCAACTGGGAAAGGCAAGACTTCACTCAGCTTGAATGTGGAGACAGGGAGGTAAGAGGACAGGGTTTCATCTTGCCCTTCATCACAGGCAGCAAGATGTATTGGGCTTGCCCTGAGATGGAGGAGAGTATCCAACCAGAAACAGTAGGTGAATGACTATGTGTCTGGGCTCACACAACCACCGCCACGGTTGTTGTTGTGTGTCTTCTAGAACTAGACAAGATCCTAAAATGCAAGGATATACAACTGAGCGCAAAAGTCCGAATCTTACAAGCCATTGCATTCCCTATTGCCATGTATGGATGTGAGAGGTGGACAGTTAAGAAGGAGGATAGGAGGAAAATCAACTCATTTGAAATGTTGTGCTGGAGAAGAGTGCTAAGGATTCCATGGACAGCCAAAAAGATCAACAAATGGGTCCTGGGGCAGATTGAGCCAGAAATCTCCCTAGAAGCCAAGATGACAAAACTCAGGTTGTTGTACTTTGGCCACATCATGAGAAGGCATGAATCCCTGGAAAAAACAGTAATGCTAGGAAAGGTAATGCGAAGTAGAAAGAGAGGAAGGTTGCATGCAAGATGGATGGACTCTATTAAAGGGGTCACGAATATGAGTTTACAAGAGTTGGCAGAGCAATGGAGGACAGAGGGTCTTGGAGATGTATCATCATCAGCAGGGTCACCATGAGTCGAGATTGACTCAAGGGCAGTTAACAACAACAAAGGCAAACCCAGTGCATAAATATCCTGAAGGCACCAGATCCTGTCTGATCTTGTACGTTAAGCAGGGTCAGCCCTGGTTAGTACTTGGATAGGAGACCACTAATGAATACTAGGTGCTGTAGGCTATGTTTCAGGGCAAGAAACTGGCTGCCTCTTAGTATTCCTTGCTTAAGTAAACTCCATAAAATGTATGGGGTTGCCATGAGCTGACAGATGACTTGAAAGGATGCACACCCAAGGCAAACTTATAATGGGATTTTCTTGGAAAGACTTGGTTGGAGGGGGTTTGTTACAGTGGTCCCCCGGGTTACGAATCCCCTGGGGTCCGAAAACCCCGGGGTACGAAAGAGCCGGGGCCAGAAAAACGGCCCCGGGTTACGAAAAAAAACGGGTTACGAAAAAAAAAAACGCGCGAAATTCAAAAGGTGAAAAGTTTTTCCCTATACTTACAGTGGTCCCCCGGTTTGCAAACTTTTTCGGCTTACGAAAGTGGTGCTGGAACGGATTACTTCGTAAACTGGGGGACCACTGTATTGCCTTCCTCTGAGGCTGAGAGAGCGTGACTTGCCCAACATCACCCAATCGGTGAGTGAGGCGTTGAACCTTGGTCTCAAGAGATGTAGAGCCTTATCGCATTACAAAATAAGACAAGACATAGCGAGGGAAAAGCAGCTTGTAGGGTGCATCTACACTGTATCAATAATGCAGTTTGCCACCTCTTTAACTGCCATGGCTCCATCCTGCAGAATCCTGGGATTTATAGTTTTTGTGAGGCATGAGCCCTCTTTGGTAGAGAAGGCTAAAAACCTTGTAAACTACAAATCCCAGGATTCCATAGGATGGAACTACAACATTTCAAGTCGTGTCAAACTGCATTATTTCTACAGTGTAGATGCACCCTTAGTCCTGTGCACAAACCATTACACCATGCTGGCTCAAGGATACTTATTCCCAAAGTAAATGTACCTGGAGATACCAAGGAGATACCATGGACTCAGCCATGGAGTTCTGGCCTTTTTTACTTTGTTCACTCTTCCACTGAATGTTCATTCTGTTCAAATAGGATGTTTCAATAGCTCTGTTTTACACACTGATTCATTTGATTTTGATCCCACTTGTCTTTCAAATGGGGAACCATGGTGTCTCGCCACATAATAGTTTAAAAAATAGATACCAGTGATGACATGACACATTATGATATTAAAACACAACCAAACACATTATAATATGAAATAAAATAAAACCCTCATGGAGAGCAGCCCAGTGAAGATGGGCTTGGGGAACTTAGTATTTCTCATGTGAGAAGGAGAAAAGTTACGATTTACATCCCTGCCTCACATTCAGGGATTCAGAAATGGAGTGTCAGAGAGAGACAAGGGACCTTATCAGACGTCAGAAATTGGAAGTATAATCCAATGGCAATCCAAACACAATCATGGGGTTTCACGTTATTACGAATTAAAGCATCTCACGCAATTTCGGGCAAAAGGGAAGTCATTCTGAATGCAATCATGGGTTTTACGTTATTGCAAATTAAAGCATCTCACACAATTTCAGGCAATGGGGGGTCATTTTCAGGTAATGGGAAGTCATTCTGAACGCATTCCGAACGCAATGGGAATTCACGTGAATTTGCTAAACTAGCGAATTCACATGAATTCGAATTGGCTCCATTCGTAATAAAGAGAAATTCCTCCCGTCTGATAAGGTCCTGGGTGAACCAGAAGAGTGCACCAGATATAGAATAGGGGGACAGTAAAAGAAGAAAATGAGGAAACGTTGCCCTTTTCAATCTGGCCATACTCAGAACTAGAACAAGTTCCTTTGTAGAACTGCAGCTTCCTCCAAAACGGTTCTCTCATTTCTAGTTTCTAACGTGAAAACGAGACTAAGGACTTTATCACACGAAGGAGATCAGGAGGTAATCCCATGAATATCCCGGAAAAAATAGCATAATTATGCGAAAAGATTTTACATCACATCGCACAATACCCACCAATAAAGTGGTCACAAAGAAGCATTAATACACATCTTTTTACTTTCTGGACTTCAGCAACAATGCATTTCCGATATCACTTTATTTGTGCAATTGCGTGTGATAATCATTCGCACAGTTACTTGCCATTTTTGTTTCATTTATGGGATACTTTAAATGCACTTTAATCTCCCTTTAAAGCCAAAATTAGCCCCAGTGTGATAAACTCCTCTTCTCGAAGGAAGCAACAAGTAACTTTAGCAATTATCTTCTTTCTGCAAGGAATTTTTCAGAACCAATGCAGTTTACAAACCCTATTCACAAATCAGGTCTTATTCTGTACAAAGTTCACATGTGGTTATTTACACAGAGAACAGCATTTTCTGTAAATGGTGTTTCCTGTGCAGAAAACTTTCTCGACAAATCAAACATGTGTGAATTTTGCCTAGAATAAATCACAATTTTAATTGCAGCTGTCTCTCTGCAGCAAGCAACATATTCTGCACAGTAAATTATATTTCTGTACAGGAGTATTATTTCCTGCATAAAAATATTATTTTCTGTTCAGAAAATGCTGATTTCTTTGGAAAACAAAAATGGGCAATTTTTCTGCCGATTACATCCTGAAGTGCAAAGATTCTCATCAGTCCAGGATTCTTGATAAGGTTTCTCTACATTTAAAAAACATGTTTTTGACCATTTTAAAAATATTTCTGAAAATTCTTCCCATTCCTCAGTCAAGGCAATGAGCAGCTCTTCATACAAAAGTTGCCACCCCCAAAGGTGGCAAGCTTTTTGCCCACACCTTCAACTTGTCCATGTTGCTTCCTAATCCTGTGGCTTTTTACCCAGCCCAACCTCCACCTTTCCATGGAGGGCATCATCATCACCTCTTGGTATTCCTTACCAGTCATTTTCTTATAATTTTCCTGAGTGGAAAAGAAGGGAGTCGTGTGGGGCACTTTCCATGCAGGAAGGAAGCCATTAAATGTCTTAGCACTTTGAGAAATTAAATGCCATAACTTACGGCTGCTGGAGTTTCTGCAAAATGTTATAATGTAAGAAAACAATTAAAAAGAGTTATCTAAGGGTGGGCAATGGTTTTATTGTGATGGAGTGTGCAGTTAATTGATTGCCATCTTGTAAGATTGAACTGGGGACGGTGGCAGTGGAGCAGTAAATGACAATGGCTCAGGAAGTGTGAAAAAGCTTGGCTGACTGGCTGTTGGGGAGGGGGGACAAAGGGCGGAAAGAGGGTGGGAGAGTATCTGCATCCACACTGCAGATATAATCCAATTTGACACCACTTTAACTGCCCTGCCTCAATGCTCCAGTCTGGGGTCACCGCAAACTAGAGTTCCCAGAATTTCATAGCATTGAGTCAGGGCAGTTAAAGCAGTGACAAACTGGATTATTTCTGCAGTGTGAATGCAACCAGTGTCTCCAAAAGGGATGTCCACCCTGAGAAGAAAATTCCCACTTACAAATAAATTACTTTGCAAACTGAATCAATAGATCGGTTCAACAGCGGAATGTGGTTCACATTACATTTCCCCCGATCGCATTTTCTTGCTGCAAAATAAAATAAAATAACCCACTTGTGGTTCACATTCACAAATGAATCGATTCAAAATGGACCTGCTCTAGCCAGCCAAAGGGCAAATTTAAATCGATTCTGATCCACATCTGGTTCATACTTGCGCAGAATCAATTTATCCAAAAAGATGTGGAAAAAAATCAGCGTTAAAAAAACGCAGGTGAAATGGGTCTAGCGCATGGTCCCCTCTCCGAATCACTTCAGCAAAAGTGCAAACCATGGTCATTTAAACCCATTCAAACCAATTTGGGATCCAGTTTAAAAGGTAGTGGGAATGAGGCCCTTGTTAAAAAATACCTACTGCCATCAAACAGGTTAAGCACAGAACAACTCTGTTCTTTGCAACCTCCGAATTCTAGTCCAACAGCATATGCTCCTATGCTCTTGATATGGATGAGACAGTCCCGATTAATCTTCTGTCATCCCTTTTTTTTTCCAGCTGCTTTTAAAATGTCCCACTTTCCCTCTCTTTATCTCGCTTTCACCCTCGGTCCTCAGCTTACTTCTGTCACTATAAACTGAGTTCAAAATGCAAAAGCAGTTTGCTCTTAGTTAACTCAGTATGAGGAAAGGAAAGGACGAGGTGGAATCTTGCCTTTCCCAAGTGGTTCAGGCAAAGCTAGAAGAGGCTGCAGCACTTTGCTTTTGTTTGAGCCCGCTGGGAAGCAACAACAATAGCGCTTACATTTCTATATCACTTTATAGTGGTGAACAAGGAAGGGCAAGACTCTGCCTCCTTCTCTCCTCTCCTCCTCTGCTGAGGCTGAATCTCCCCTGCAGAAATAAGACTGTTTGACACTGCTTTAACTGCCAAAGCTCAGTACTATGGAATTCTGGGGTTTGCAGTTTGGGGAGATATTTAGCCTTCTCTGTCAGACAGCTTTGGTGCCACAAGAAATTGCAAATCCCAGAACTGAGCCATGGGACGGGAGGTAAAGCAGTGTGAAAGTGCTTTATTTCTGCAGCCTGAGTTAACCGAGTGCAATCTACATTTGAGCTTTGAATTAGGTTTGCAGCATTTGAAGCAAGCGGAGGACAAAGGGGGAAAGCAGAGGTGGAGAGAAAAACTGGAACATTTTAAAAGCAACTGAAAAAGTGGGATGACAGACGATTAATTGGGATTGGCCCTGCCAGACTGGAACAATTGGAAGGTATGGACAGAAGTACCTTTCCTTTCTAGACAACATAACTTTGTTCAGATTTAATTAGATTATTTTTTAAGCATTCAATGCAATCCTATGTAGGTCTACTCCCATAGAAGTTCCACAAATCCAGACCTGGATTACAACTCCCAGATGCCTGGAGGATTCTGAGAAAAGACATCCAGAAGGAATCTTTCCTAACATTGGAGTTTATCATACGACAGAATATGGGGGTATAATGCAATGGCAATCCGAACGCAATCATAGGGTTTCACGTAATTGCGTATGAGTGTATCTCACGTAATTTTGGGCAAAAGGGAAGTAATTCCAAATGAAATCATAGGTTTTACGTTTATGCGTATAAGAGTATCTCACGCAATTTTCAGGCAATGGGGGGTCATTTTCGGGAAATGGGAAGTCATTCTGAACACATTCCGAACGCAATTAGATTTCGTGAATTCGAATTGGCTCAATTCGAAATTGGGAGAAATTCCTCCCGTTTGATAAACTCCGTCCAAGTAACATCCCAGTGTGGTGTAGTGGTTTGAGCTTTCGACTACAATCCTGAAGACCAGGTTACAAACCCCAGCTTGGTTATGTAAACCCATGGGGTGACCTTGGCCAAGTCACATGCTCTCAACCTCAGGGGAAGGCAAGGGCAAACCTCCTCTGGACCAAACTTGCCAAGAAAACCCCATGATAAGGTCACCTTAGAGTCGCCATAAACTGGGCGCAACTTTAAGGCGCAAAAAAACACATCCCTTGCTATAAAACAGTTTTAAAATGATTTCGGCCCAGGACAGAGGGATTTGGTGGGTGGAGGAAATGTTCCAGCCAGTAACAAAACACAATTTCAGGACTGTGATATGATCTCTTGTGTTGAAATCAAGGACTTTCTGAGCAGAGAAATGAAGCACGGCCCAGATCCTCACTGCCTAATTGAGCAAGAGGAAATTGAACCAAGAATGGCAACTTTAGAAAAATAACCTTTCGGACCATTGCCCATCTGGTGGAGGTGGGGCATAGGGCAGGATGACAAATAAGATCCATTCCTTTCAACTTGTAAGCCTTTATCTGCACACTTAATATTCTGATCTTGCAGCTTTGCAAATTCCTCTCGAAACATGAGAATGGGAAGTAGAGGAAGGAAGGTTTATCTCGTAAAAATAACATGACGTGATGATTTGTGGCAAATCATCCAAGCCCCGTTTTTTTTTTTTCCTTCGTAGAATTCAGTGAGATCCTAACACACCCAAAGGACCATAAGCAACATATTTATAATTCCAGTCTGGGGATGAAGAGTTTCATCAGAACCGAGTGAGAATTTTGTTTCTTTTCATGTGCGACGAACATTTTCAAAAATGTGTAAAATCAGAATTTTCTAAATACAGTAGGAAAAGTTAGAAATTAAAACAAATTTCAATGTAGAATACAGGGACCTGTCCACACAAATTTGTCCACCCAGACCTGGGGTTTGGGGTATTTCACTCTTAAAAGTCTGGGTTTGAAGCACTATGCTGGGACTGAATTAGGGTTGCCATCTCTCTATTTCATTCTGTGGCTTTAATTTCACTCTGTTAGTACACCTGAAGAAGTGGATTAATATCTGTAAATGCTGACACTCCAACAGAGCACTTAATCTCAAAGAGGCTGCTAGATTTTTCTCTCACCCACACGTTCCCCTCTATTTTTATTGTTATTATTTTTTTTTCCTGAGGGGCTTGTCATCTCTATAATCTGTGTGGCAGCCAGGTAGAACATGGTTCATCCCATATTGGAAATACCATAGCCATATTTATTGCATTTGGGCTAGACAAATGGAAAATAATTTTGTCTCTGTTCTGGAAGAATTTACCAAAGTTCTCAAATTTCTTGAAATTCAGGATGGGAAACATTTAAAAATATTGACTGCAGAGTGACAGTTTTCCCCCATCTCTAAGGCAAGACACTATTTGTCCCCACACTGAACAATTATAGCAGTTTCATACCAGTTTAAATGATTTGGCTCCATCCTGTGGAATCCTGGGATTTGTAGGCTGATTAGTGTCAGGAATTCTCTGCTAGAGGACTCTAATGATTTAGTTCAAGGGACTCTAGCTAGTGCTAGAGCTTACTAGCAGAGGACCCTAAGGATTCCAGAAAACTAGAAATCCCAGGATTCCACAGAAACTATGGCAATTAACTCAGTATTAAATTGCGATAACAGTGTAGTGTCAACACACTTACGGAGATGTGATTTATTACTACTCCCTCAACCTATTACTCCTTTTTAGGTGACAGGACCATACTGATTCTTAATGGAGCATATTCCTATATGTGCCAAGAAAATCCCATGATAGGGTTGCCACAAGACGGAAATGACTTGAAGACACACAATAACAACAATTGTAGAAATGAACTAAATGACAAACTCTCCAGCTTTTCACAAATGAAAATTGGGACATGTTTGGCCAAGCAACATCACAGCATTGTAAAGATGGCAAAAGCTATTAGTGAGGAAGAAAGTACTAGCTAAGAGAAGCCACAGCAGTTTGCTTCTGCCCAAGCCTCCTGGGAATTAATTGAATACAAACTACTTTAATACTTTTAACTCAATTTGTAGCAATTGATGCAATCTGAGGACAAAGGGGGAAAGTGGAAGAGGGAGAGGGAAAATGGGACATTTTAAAAGCAGATCGAAAAGATGGGTGAAAGAGGGAACGTTGGATGATATCAAATCAATGCAGGAGATTTGGGAACGTTGGATGATATCAAATCAATGCAGGAGATTCGGGAACTGACTAGTGCAGAAGAGGAAAGTAACACTTTCACCTCTTCAGAACTGGGCCCTTAGCTAGTAAAGGGATGTGGGACAATTGCATCTATTAAATCACTAATGTTTTGGCTCTGAGTGTCCCCATATCCTGCTTCATGGTCCACTATTTGAAGGAGTGTCAGAAAACAATCTTGCATGTGAAGACAGACCTCTGTATGAAGGGCTGTCCAGCCAGCCCAAGCCCAGTTTTGAACTAAAGAACCCAAAGAAAGAAGAGCCAAAGTACCCTTGAAGCCATGGACCAGGAACTCCAAAACAATAGACTGGTCAAGCATACAGGGGATTTAGACATATTCTTCTCAACTGGGATGAGATTAATGTCTTGTATTTCTTTTTGAATTATAGTCATTATCCAGAATCCTTTATCATGTTCTATGTTATGTAACTTTATGTATACTTAGCTACATAGCGAAGGCAGTTACCAATATCACAATTGTTAGCCTGTGAAATCAATATGTAAAGAGATCTTGTAGCACCTTTGAGACTAAGGAGTTTATCAGACGAGAGGAATTTCTCTTTATTTCTCTTTATTTACTAGTTTAGCGAATTTACGTGAATTCCAATTGCGTTCAGAATGAGTTCAGAATGGCTTCCGATTACCCGAAAATGACTGCCCATTGCCCCAAATTGCATGAGATGCTTTAATACGCAATAACGTAAAACCCATGATTGCGTTTGGAATGACTTCCCTTTTGCCCGAAATTGTGTGAGATACTTTAATACGCAATAATGTGAAACCCCATGATTGCGTTTGGATTGCCATTAGATTATACTTCCAATTTCCGTCGTCTGATAAACTCCTAACTGAAAGAAAGAAGTTGGCAGCAAGCTCTTTTGTAGATTTAAGTCAACTTCCTCAGATGCATTTGGTGACTAAGGAAGTAGACATAAGTCTACGAAAGCTCATGCTGCCAGCTTCTTTCTTTCAGTTAGTCTCAAAGGTGCTACAAGTTCTCTTTACACACTGTTGTAGAGCTATTATTCCACTTTAACTCCTATGTGTGGAATTCTGGGGTTGGTAGTTTAGCAAGGCCTAAGAGCTCTCTGGCTGAGAATTCTAAATGTCCCCCCTAAACTACAAAACCCAAGATTCCACAGGCGGCAGTCACAACAGTTAAAGTGGAATAATAACGCTAAGAAACTCTGTTAGTGAGTTGCAAAGACGTGCAAAGGGCCACCAGCAAGATTGTTTAGATATGCACTGGTGCTCTCTAGCTGGTGTTACAATGCACAATTGGACCAATGCACAAGATGACCGTGCATCAATCCCGCCATGCGTCAGTCATTTTGCTGGCTCCCCTACATAGTAATGTAACAGCAGCCCCTTACTGGATACAAACATTATGAAACTGCTCAATTCCAATTCCCACTTAAGTCTTACTTAGGAAGACGTAAATCCCTAGCAGGATTCCAGACATTTTTTATGAATATAGGAGTTTATCACACGGGAAGAATTTCTCTCATTTTCGAATGGAGCTAATTCGAATTCACGTAAATTCGCTAGTTTAGCGAATTTACGTGAATTATAATTGTGTTCTGAATGCATTCAGAATAACTTCCCATTTCCCGAAAATGACCCCCCATTGCCCGATATTGCATGAGATACTGTAATACGCAATTACGTGAAACCCTATGATTGCGTTCAGAATGACTTCCCATTGCCCGAACTTGCGTGAGATACTCTAATACGCAATAACGTGAAACCCCATGATTGCATTTGGATTGCCATTGGATTATACCCCCAAATTCCGTCGTATGATAAACTCCTATGTATGTGTGCATGTACACATGCATTTGTATTCACACACACACACACACACACTTTTTTTTTGTGATATATAAGAGGCACATCTAGCTGGAGGCAGAATCTGTCTTTTTCAAAATTTGGGGAGTTATATGCAAATTTAGACAAAGTGAGTATAATTTAAATAGAAATGCATTACCCCTCCTTGGCCTTAAGAATGTGACACAGGACTCTTTCAGATGTGGGAAATTGGAAGTATAATCCAAGGACAATCCAAATGCAATCATGGGGTTTCACGTTATTGCGAATTAGAGCTTCTCATGCAATTTTGGGCAAAAGGGAAGTCACTCTGAATGCAATCATAGGTTTCACGTTATTGCGAATTAAAGCTTCTCATGCAATTTCAGGCAAGGAGGGGTCATTTTCGGGTAATGGGAAGTCATTCCGAATGCCTTCTGAATGCAATGGGGATTCATGTAAATTCGCTAAACAAGCGAATTCACGCGAATTCGCATTGGCTGCATTCGAAGTTGGGAGAAATTCCTCCTGTGTGAAAGAGTCCACAGTGGCTGGTATGTCTGTTTCTCATCCACTGCTGAAGCTTTAGATCCTATTCTGCTCTCCTTCTTAAGCCATTACATACCTTCCAACTATCCTGATTTGCCAGGAAAAGTCCCAATTAATCCTCGATCATCCAACATTTCCAGCTGCTTTTAAAACGCCCCAGTTCTTCGTTTCTCCTCTCTTTGTCCTCAACTTATTTCAATCACTGCAAACTGTGTTCAAAGTGCAAAAGTAGTTTCTGCTTTTCTAACTCAACAAGCATCAACAAGGAGGAAAAGAGAGGAGCGGACTGAATCTTGCCCTTCCTAGTAGGCTTGGGCAAAAGCAAACTGCTGCAGCCTCTCCTAGCTTGTGCATTCTTCCTCATTAATACCTTGTGCCATCTTGACCACACTCTGAGGTTGCTAGGCCTCACTCATCCCTATTTTTATCTGTGAAATGTTGAAGGGTATGTCTTTGTTTTTTAAGCCAGATCTGGACTGGGGAGTCCTTTAGAACAGAAAGCAGAGGTTGAATGGCATTGGCAGCTCTTTTACTAGAGGACTGTTCCCTTCTAAAGAAGGATACCTGGACAGCCTAGTGGGGAGGAAAAAATATCTTGGCAGGCTCCATGAGTAGTCTAGTGAAGTTCCCCCCACCCTGCCTGCTCTGGAGCAGCGGACAATAAAACCTGATCAATGGGCCGCCTTTTAAGTTGCAATGGATCAGTGACCCAGCTAATAGCTCCCCTGCAGAAAAAGGAAGTGATAGTCAATAAAAGGGAGGAATCAATGGGAAAAATCTATTAACGAGAGTGAACAGTGGGGGGACCTTTGGTTTAACAGCAACCTCCTTTTGGAAAGGAGCCATTGCATTTGTGTGCGGCAGGCTTTTAACTCTCTTGGTACCAAAGGTCCGCCAGAAAGATGGACGGCAAAGAGATTGCTGGTGTCCCCGAACTCTGAGAAATTACTCTTTTGGACTGCAAATTCCAGAACCCCCAGCAACAGGGCTGCTGTCAGGGGATTATGGGAGATATAGTCCAAAATAATTTACAGGTTCCCAACTGTTCTTTTATTCTGTCCCTCTAGAGCACCAACTTTACTGCATCTTTCAATTCTAGCTGAGGGTGCATATTACACTTCAGAAATGACACAGTTTGGCACCACTTTAAGTGCTGCAACTCCACTCTATGGAATCCTGGGACTTGTAGTTTTACAAGGTCTTGAGCCTTCTCTGCCAACCAATGTTGGTGCTTCACAAAACTACAAATCTCAGGATTCTGTGGGATGGATCCATGGCAGTTAAAGTGGTGTCAAAGTGCATTATTTCTATAGTGCAGATGCATCCTTAGAGTTGCATTCAACACACTGTGATCCTAAGTCAGGGTTAGGCAACTCTGATTCTTTCAAAACCCTAAAAAAAAATCAGCCAACCACTCCCATGTCTGCCCTTACTAGCACAGCCAATGATGAAAGGATTATGGGAGCTGCAGTTTAAAAACATCTGCAGGGGCACAGTTGCCCACTCCTACTCTAAATATTGCTGGGAGAAGAATGAAAGTTTGAATTGTCAAAAATTGCCCAGCTGAATTTGCAAACGATTCTTCTTTGTTCTTTTTTGCTTTTTTACTGATTTCTTTCCTCAAATTCGTAGAATCATAGAATCATAGACTCATAGAGTTGGAAGAGACCACAAGGGCCATGCAGTCCAACTCCCTGCCACACAGGAACTCCCAATCAAAGCATCCCTGGCAGATGGCCATCCAGCCTCTGCTTAAAGACCTCCAAGGACAGAGACTCCACTATACTCCGAGGGAGTGTGTTCCACTGTCAAACAGCCCTTACTGTCAGGAAGTTCCTCCTAATGTTGAGGTGGAATCTCTTTTCTTGGAGCTTGCATCCATTGTTCTGCGTTCTAGTCTCTGGAGCAGCAGAAAAATTTTAATAATTTATTTATTATTTACTTATTTATGGTATTTATACCCCGCCCTTCAGCCCTAAAAGTTCTCAGAATGGCTTACAATTATTATTTTAATAATGAGCATTCAACAGCCATGCAGGTTGAGGAGTTAGGGAAACTGTCATCCAAAACAAAATTTTCCAAGCTCTTTTCTCATCTTTGGTTCAAAACAAGCTGAAAACACAGTAGACTTTTGAGATTTGTGGGTCTCAAAGACACATCAGACGTAGTTTCTCATTGTCCCATTTGGGAAGTGATTGTCACCTTTGGGCTCCCTCCCTCCAGCCTTGCCACCTCTGTTCCACACAAAGAGTGTCACCTGGTGCAGTCCGCACCCCCCGCACCTCCCAATAACACTACTACTTGAATCAGTAGAAACAGAGGGCTGACTGTATATAGAGGTGATTAAATAGCAATGCCATATATTATTTGAATATAGATTCATACATAAATACATGCATAAATACTGACTGGACTGGTGGAGCTAGCACAGCTGCTGGGCGAGCAAGAAAGGACATCATGTTACACAACAATTCCTATTTCTAGAGTGTTTGTCCCATTTCGTAGTGCCCTTGAGGAGGTACAGCATAAGATTATTTTTTTGGTGGGGCCTAAATAAAAGGGCAGGAATGGGGAATATGGGATGTCGCCCCCTGATGTTATGGTACTACAACTCTCACAATCCCTGATAATTGTCTACACAGGCTGAGGCTGAAAGGAGTCTGAATCCAACAGCCGTGTATAGCTGAATCTGTAGATAAAGAATCTGTGGATACAGAGGGCCAACTGTCACACTATGAAAGGAGTGATGTTCTCCTTTGCCATGTTTTGGACTTTGAATCCCAGAACCACCCTGGCTGCTTGGCCACTTTTCCTAGTCCAGGTGAAGAAGGTACGAAAATATGATCAAATGCACACGCTGCTTGGTTGAAGCTACAGGATACAGTAATCCTAGATCTTTCCCACAAGAGGGCACTGTCCCAATGGTTATCATTGCTCTCTTTCCTCTTGTCTCTTTCTCAATTACCTTCTTTTTCAGGTGCAAGGCAGGAATAGAATTCAGATCTGGAATGGGATCATTGGGAAGGCAGGAGTAGAGCAAGTTCAGGCTGTGTTCTGAAAGAATTACAATATACACAAGCCCTGCTGGCTTTCCCCCCACAATGCCAGGAAGTGGAAATAGGTGCCAAAACCTCCCATCAATTCACAAATTAAAACCGGGATGCTTATGGCCAAGCAAGAGTGTGATCAAGATGACAGAAGTCATCAATGAGAAGGAAAATACAAGCTTGGGGAGGCTGCAGCACTTTCCTTTTCCTCAAAGGGAAGGACAAGACTCTAATCCCCCCTCTTCTCTCTACCTGCTGAATTCATTTTATCCAAACTACATTTGCACTTTGAACTCACTTTGCAGCACTTGAAATTAATCAGAAACAAAGGAGAGGAGGGAGCAGGAGGAGGATAATTGTCTCAAATTGGGACAATTGAGGACTATGAAGATGCCAAAATAAATCTTCCAAAGTAGGCTACTATGCATCTTCACTCTATGACATGGCTCGTGCCATTTCCTGCTCTGCCTCAGGCAGCAAACCTTCTTGGGATGACATGAACTACAAGAACACCATAATTGCCATAGTGGTTCCCATGGAAAAGCATTTGATTGGTCAATGATTTAAGGATAGTGCCACGACACACCCAGGGCAAGCATGCCATTTGGCCTGCCGGTCAAGAGCAGCAACCACAAGCCTTTGAGTGCTACACAGGGCACTGGATAGCAGATGTTTCTGGTTCTCAGAGCCTGCAAATATTACTTTTTTGGAATTGCAATGTCAAGAATCCACACACACATACATGGTCCAGTCAGCTTTGCAGTGGCCATTCTGCCACTGGGAGCAATCAAAAAATGTAATTTTTCCAGTCTTTTTCCTTCTTCCATTTCTCTGGAAGGAACACTTCAATCAAACTCCAAAGTGAAGAGATTCAAAGAGCCTGGTGATATCTTTGGTCCTCTGGGCAATGCAATCCAAGTTTCAGTGCCCACAAGCAGAGCTGTTTCCAGATATTTTTCTGCCTGGAACAAAGCAGCAAATATCACCTGTGTAAAGTTGAAGGCTTTCATGGCCAGCATCTATAGTTTTTTGTGGGTTTTTCAGATAATGTGACCATTTTCTAGAAGAGTTTGTTTCACCAGCTACTGTGGCTGGCATCTTCAGAGAATGCTGGCATGGAAGTGAGTGGGGTATATATATATATATATATATATCAACCTAAGGTCACACAGTGTGCGTGTGTGTGTGTGTGTGCGCGCATACACACACACCACTCACTTCCATGCCAGCATTCTCTGAAGATGCCAGCCACAGATGCTGGCGAAATGTCAGAAACAAACTCTTCTAGAACATGGCCACATAGTCTGAAACCACCACCACCCCAAAAAACTATAAATATCAACTGTTCCTCCCAAACACATGGTCTGTAGTATTCAAGCTACTCAAGTTATTTTGGTACGAGTGGCAACAAAACCCCAAACCACCTCTCTCCTCCCTAGCAGTAAAAATACTTCAATAACAAATAATAACAGACAATAACCTTGTCATGGGAGAGCCAGCATGGTGTGATGGACTGAGCATTGGACTATGACTCTGGAGACTAGGATTCAAATCCCCACTGTGGAAAGCCACAAGGTGACCTGGGGCAAATCACACTCTTGCAGCTTCAGAGAAGGCATGGCAAACCTTTTCTGAATAAATATTACCAAGAAAACACCATGATAGATTCACCTTAAGGACACCATAATTGGGAACTGAGTTGAAGGTACATAACAACAACAACAGCTTCTCATAACTCCCAGACTCTGCTACCTGAAGTGGCTGCCTGACTCTGCTTCATGACAGAGCTGACTCTAGTCCAAAGTTTCAGGAGACTGATACCTGCTTGGGGATTGGTTACGGATAAAGTCCAAAGGACTAGAGAACAGTCTTTATGTCCCACCCAGAAAGACCGATTCATGAACATAGGCCACACTTACACACACATATGTCACCAACAGGATTTGATTGATAGATAAAAACCACTTGCCTTTATTCAAGTCATATGATATAGAATTGAACTCTTGATAAATTCTTATGGGTGTTTGATTACAGTCAGTAGGATCAGAGAGGGAGTTGAAAAGCATAAAGCACAAGCAATTATTGTTACTATTACCATGGCCACTAGCAAACTGCTCAAAGTTCTCCAACAGCAAATAGCAAATGCCATATTAGTCCATGGAACAAATATGCCATGGCCCCAAATCTTTCCCCTTGGCTGCTATTACATTCTCAAAAAGAAAAGCTAACATGCAAGAGTTTGGATCACAGCCCCATGATACTTCAGCTAGCTTGGCCCTGTGTTCGCCAAGCTTTGTTAGGATTTTATCACACGATGGAGATAAGGAGTTTATCCTGTGAATATCCCAGAAATATCAGGTAATTACATGTAATGATTTCACATGATGTCACACAAAACCCGCCATTAAAGTGGCCACAAAGAAGCATTAACCTGCATCTTATTACCTTTGGAATTTCAGTGACAATGCATTTCTGATATCACTTTATTTGTGCAATTGCATGTGATAATCATTCGTGCAATTACTTGTCATTTAAGCTTCATTTGTGGGATGCTTTAAATGCACTTTAATCTCTCTTTAATGTTGAAAGATAACCTCCTTAGACAGGGGGTCACGTTATGCATTATGGTACAGACGGTGTGTTCCTTTCCCAGTAGGTGGCAGCATTTGAAATGGGAGCAGGCATCAGATCATCTGTAAAAACATTTGTGAGTAAGGGGCCTAAATGATACATGGATCTGATGTTTCCCTTCTATAATATATTATAGCCCTATATGGCTTGGGTCCAGGGTACCTGAAGGACCGTCTCTCCCCATACAATCCGCCCCGCACACTTAGGTCATCTGGTCAGCGGTTACTGAGAGTTCCGGAGACTAGATTGGCGAGTACGACGAAGAGGGCATATTCCATCTCTGCCCCCTGTCTCTGGAACTCTCTACCTATCGATCTCCGCTTGTCCCCCTCCCTTGCTCAATTTAAAAAGGACTTAAAGACCTATTTATTTAACCAGGCTTACTGCTGAATGGACTTTTATTTACTTGCCTGTTGTAATGCCGCCCACTGTTCTGCTGCTGCATATGCACTAGCACTTATATTGAGAATTGTGATTTTATTGTGATTTTATTGTCTTACTGGTTTTACTGCTTTTATTGTTTTATTGTTACCGGCTTGTTTTAATGGTTTTTATGTCCTACTGTTTTTTATATGCTGTACACCGCCCTGATCTATGGAAGGGCGGTATAGAAATAAATCATATTATTATTATTATTATTATTATTATTATTATTTCTATATCCCGCCTTTCCGTCAGATCAAGGCGGGATTACAACAAAAGAAATATACACAATACAATATCAATAAAATAGCCAAAGAAATAAAGCCCAATACATCAACATGTCCATACAATGCAATATCTATAAATAGCACATAGCCACATACCATATTAACATCAGTTTAACACATATAATGCAATATCAATACTGCAATCCATAATATATACATATAGAATCAATTACAGTTACTAACAATTTCAATATACATAAGATCAATCAGCCCTATAAGACACACTATACAGCTTGAGTCCAAGCTACTTGAAGGACTGTATCTCCCTATATGAGACCATCCAAGATTTAAAGCCTTCAAGAAAAGCCTTACTCTCAATCCCACCTACCCCAGGCAAGTTTGGTGGGAACAAGGAGAGGGCCTCCTTGGTGGCTGCTCTCATACTTTGGAACTTCCTCCCTGGGGAGGCTAGGAGGCTTTCTCCTTGCTGTCATTCTACCAACAAGTCAAACCTTTCCTATTCCAACAGGATTTGGCATTGACTGTCGTGGGCTTTTAATGATACGATGTCTTGTTGGTTTTTATCCTCTGTCCTTTAATTAATTTTAAGTCTATAGTTTGTTTAATTACATTTAAAAATAATTCTGTATACAGTATACAGTATACAGTATATGGCAATTAGTTACAGTTACCACTCCAAGGCCCAAATTGTTAATTACTTTCACAGTAGCGATTTTTAGGAGTGTTTTTCCCCCTTATTCAAGAGTAACTAAAGCAGTTAAGTTTAGTCACTTTAAAAAAATCAGAATGCTACAAACCAATGGGCTGTGGTGCAAAACAAACCACACACCCTTTGATGCTTTATAAATAACATAAATATTACTCTACAAAAATTACATCACATAGTTACACCACAAAAAGCGATTCCTTGTGACATTCCAGTCCTAATGTCACTCAGTTATGCCTTTGATGGTGTGGAAAGGCATTAATTGCAAGTAACGCATATCTTGTAAGGCTTTGCTACCTAGTTTTGAGTGCCATTCTGAGGTACATGTGAAATCTTGGAGGCTAAAGGTACCTTGAAAGCACCAGATCCCATCAGATCTTGGAAACTAAGCTGGATCAGCCTTGATTAGTACTTGGATGGGAGACCACCAACAAATACCAGGTGCTGCAGGCTGGAAGGAACTGGCAAAACCACCCCTGAGTATTCTTTGCCTAAGAAAACCCTATGAAATTTGTGGGGTCACCATTCAACAGGCAACTTGAAGGCACACACACATGTGAGTATACGTGGATGACTGAGGGATGGTTTTCCCTAGTTTTTCCTGTTCTCTTGAGAGCAAAACCCCAACATGATGAATGACCCTGGGGGCATGGCCACTCTGGGCCAGCAGCTGAATAAACAGCCTTCCTGCCTGCTGAGTTGAGCTGGGCCATGGGGTGAAATGGAAGGAGTTATAAAAACAGACCAGATGGACTGATCAGCAGATGACCTGCTGGGAATGAGAGAGGGATCCATCTCCCACTGTGGTTGCAGCTTGGGATTTATTATAAGGAACAGAAGTTCCACAGGCATCCCTCCACTTTAAACTTCTAGAGCGCCCAGCTACTTAGAAGTTGTTTGTTAGCAACCTGTTAATAAGGAGGCAACTATTCATTTCTGGGTGGAAAAACAACATTCTGGACAATCCTGGAAACCCTGTCAGGAGGAATAATAGAACAGAGAGAATCTTGGATTATTTTATCTTAGTATTCAAATATCTCAAAGCGTTGCAGAGGAATTATCCTGCACAGAATTTCAGAGGAAAGAACTGGTAAAAACCCCTCTGGTGATTCCTTCCCTAAGAAAACCCTATGAAATTCATGGAGTTGCCATAAGTTGATGGGTAATATGAAGGTATATACGCACACAGTTATGAAGACTCTTGCAAGCACAGTGTATAACTTACAAGTGTCCTTGTGTTCCTTGTAGCTTCCTTGCCTAAGGGGATTTTCCATGAATAAAATTCTAACTGTGCTAGAATTCCTCTTTATTCACAGGATAATTGCATGATGTCGTGTGATAATCTTCACGTTATCACACAAATGGAATGGCCTGCCAGAGGAGACCCGCTATACTGTTAATTTTGACAGCTTTAAACAGGTAATCAAAATGGATCTCTTCCAACAGGCCTTCCTTCTTCTCAGTCACTTCCCCCAACTATCCTGTCTTGTCCATTTTAATAATCTTAACTGTATTGTTTTATTATTATTGTTATTGCTGTGATTTATTGGTTATGGTATGTGGGTGGGTTTATGGGGCATTGTATTTTATTGTATTTTAATGTTTTTAATAAGCCATCTGGATGTCATTGGAGAGGCGTAAATAAACAATATTATTATTATTACTCCTCCTACGTACCATATATACTCAACTATAAGTCGTCATCATGTATAAATCAAGGGCAGATTTTGGAGTCAAAATTATGGATTTTGATGTGACCTGTGGATAACTCGAGGGTAAAACTTAGGGGCCTGTGGCAAAGGATGTAACAATGAAGCAAAGGGACCTGTAAAATTCTGGCAGGCATAACTGTTTGTGTTCACCCTAAAGCCTGGATGGAAGAAACAGCATTGGGAGAAAAGTGCTTCTTTTAGGTGTACCCAGCATTGGGAGAAAAGTGCTTCTTTTAGGTGTACCCAGGACAGACTAAGCTCTTGCCTTTTTCCACTCTGAGAATGAGATAGTTCCTTTTTAAAAAAAGAGTTAAAGTACAGTATTTACATATACTTGTATACTTATACATACGATGGATAAGTCAACCCAGGTTTTTGGGGTCATTTTTTTAATTAAAATGTCTAGACCTAAGCATGAGTATATACAATAAATAGCAGGCATGAGTATATACAATAAGTGCAGAAAGGATAAATAGCAGGCAGCCTTTGTTATTCCTGCCAGGGTTCAACAAGAATAGCTGTTTATATTGCGCAGTGCCTGACCGGTCAGGATACTTCTGATGAATAGTTCCTGAGGACATTCAACAACATAAGAGTCATGGTTTTGCTAAGTAATTTCAGGTGGACTCAGCCTCTCCAAAAACTATTCTGGGGAGGGGGAGTTGGAGGGTTTGAACCCTTTCTAGGATCCCTTTCTGGGATCCCTGATTCCAACAAGGCCCAACCCTGATTAGCTTTTAAAATCAGAGGAAACCAAGTAGATTCAATGCAGCAAACGCCACTTTCTTTCTTTTCAAAGGAAACCAGCAGCCAGAGATGCAAGTCTTGGTCTTTGAGTTACAGATGTCATGTCAGTCAGTCCTGAAGCAATGATGCAGTGAAGAGGGAAAAGGGCTACTGCTTCTACTACTATTGCTGCTGCCAGGAGTCTCCAGCCAGGAAAATGTCATCCATCTGGAATCCAACAGGAAAGGTGGGCTGTAGAGATTTTGCATGGTGATGGAAGGGGAGGGAGGGTGGAAGCTGCTGGGACTCAGGCCAGGGGGAGGCCTCTGTTTGTGCTTCTCTAGCTGGCTTGCTTTTGAAGAGCACCAAACGGCCTTTCCTCATCATTAAATCTTTTATTGGAGTCCCACTGCTTTGCTATGTGTGATCCCTGATCATCCCAGACCAGGGCCTGGAAAAATTACTGTTGGGAGACAATAGTTCCCAGGATGTGCTGTGGGAGCCGAAGCCTTTAAAAAGCAACTTTTCCAAGCTCTGCCTGCTTGAAGCAGCAATCAGCATATTCAGTATGGATCTTATCAGACGTTGGAAATTGGAAGTATAATCCAATGGCAATCCGAACGCAATCATGGGGTTTCACATTATTACGAATTAAAGTATCTCATGCAATTTCAGGCAAAAGGGAAGTCATTCTGAATGCAATCATGGGTTTTACGTTATTGCGAATTAAAGCATCTCACACAATTTCGGGCAATGGGGGGTCATTTTCGGGTAATGGGAAGTCATTCTGAATGCATTCCAAATGCAATTGGAATTCACGTAAACTAGCAAATTCACGTGAATTCGAATTGGCTCCAATTGGCTCTATTCGCAATAAAGAGAAATTCCTCCCATCTGATAAGGTCCTATGTGGACCCTTTAGCAAGTACAGTAGTAGCAAGTAGCAAGTACAGTACATTTTTATACCGCTTAACAGTGCACTTAAGCACTCCCTAAGTGGTTTACAATGTGTAAGCTAAAGCTCAGCCACTACAATGGATAGATAGATACCTGCTGTTGTGTTTTCAAGACATTGTCGGCTTATGGAAACTCAAGGTGAACCTATCATGGGGTTTTCTGAGGCTGAGAGTACGTGACTCACTGCAGGTCACCAAATGGGTTTCCATGGCTGAGTGGGGAATCAAACCCTGGTCTTCCTGAGTCATAATCACTATGTAATGCTGGTTCCTGTCTATCTCCGTCTCTCTCACAAAGGCCAAATTTCCTTTGAGGATTTATGTCTATGTGAGTGGACTTACATTTGCAGGAAAAGAACTGAAGAGATTTGCATGATCTGTATTCAGAAAGGGACTGCTATGATGTCACTACATAGAGGAGCCAACAAAGTAACTGTTGTGCATTGGGAGTGATGCACAACATGACTGAAATAGAATAGGACCCACTATGTATCAGAACACTAGCTACAGAGTGCCATTGTGCATTAGCAGAACTCAGTGTGCCCCAGGACACTCTTGCTTTTTGTGTCCTGTTATGCATCTTCACATTTCACTACCAGGATTCCTTAATACCTCTACTACACAACTAAGTATGTGTAAAGTTACAGAACATAAACTAAGGCTTCATCAACACCAGAAATAATCCCAGTTGACACCACTTTGACTGCCATTGGTTCAATGCAATGGAATTCTGGGAATTGTAGTTTTGTGGGGCACTAGAGCTCTCTAACAGAGAAGGAGAAATGTTACACAAAACTACAGTTCCTAGAATTCCATAGCATTGAGCCATGGCAGGTAAAGTGGTGTTAAACCTGGATTATTCCAGCCTATATGTGGGATCACACATACGTTTTACACACACACACACACACACACAAACACACACATTGGCCCAAGCTTAATTCTACACACTCCACACACACACACACACACACACCTGCTTATCTGGCAGCATTCAGCTTTGCTCCTTTGATTGAATCATATAGGGATACTGTTACACACAGTTTCCACACACACAAAAAGAAGAAAAGGAGAAAAGAAAAAGATGGGGGAGAGAGAAGAAAATTATTTCCAGTTCAAAGCAATGCAGACCACATATTGCTCCTTTTTTCCTATGGAAAAATAGAGCTCACCCCAACTTTTCTGGTGCCAGGTTTATGATGACTGTGAGCCAACCCCCACCAAAAAGATATCTATCTATCTATCTATCTATCTATCTATCTATATAATAAAACTAATACAATACTTGATGACTTTGAGATGCCATTGGTGAAAACAACAATGAGGCAGCTGGCCGGTCCAGGGGGCTGGAATGTGAATCATGCCAGTTTGCCAGGGAGGGAAAAAAAATGAATTTTGTTCCCTTTGGCAGCACCGGTCAATGGCAACAGCTGAGATCTGGCCCAGGTGCTGGTTTTGGATTTCAGGTAATAGAAATGACCTTGCAAAAGGACTCTTTGCTAATTTGCAAATGAGCTAATGCCCTGAACTGGGAGCTCAATTTCTCCTAGGCTTGTTTTGGAATGGAACTGAGTGGCTTTCAGGCATGCCATGCTTGTAAGCTCAGTTCTTGGAAAGTCAGTCCTTGCTTTTGTTCCAAAACAATACCGTCTAGAATAAGAAGTATGAAGGGGATGAGGCCAAACCAAAGACAAAGGCAGGAAGTTAGATTTCAAACAAGGGATGGAAGACTTAATCAGTCTCTGATGAGGGAGAAAGACTACCACCGCAGTTATTGCCATATAGAATTATAGAACTGGAAGGAAGCCCACGGGCTGTCTAATCCAATCCCCTGCCATGCAGAAATATACTACTATAGCAATCCTCAAAGATACGCATCCACCTAAAGACCTCCAAAGATAGAGAGTCCACCACCCTCAGAGGTAGTTTATTCCACTGAACACCCCTTAGGGTCAAGAAAATTTTCTGAATATTTAGGTAAAATGTCTTCTAATGTAATCTGAATCCATTTGTTAGTGTTTTAGTCTCTGAAACAACACAAAAGAAGCTGGCTCAATCTTCTACATGATATCCCTTGAGATATTTAAAGATAGTATCATGTCGTGCCTCAGTCTTCTCTAAGCTAAACATACCTAGCTCCCTAAGTCATTCCTCATAAGATATGGTTTCCTGACACATGATTATGTATCACATCACCAGAGAACATCCGTTCCCTCAGGTTTGTACACTCTAGTTCATAGGTATAGATACAAATTGAGAAAGAACTTCTATTTATTTTAATAGAAATACAGGACATCTCTGCCAATATGCAGCAATGTCTGTTCAGTCAGCTATTCCATTCTTACAGTTCTTTATCTTTAAGCTGGATTTGGTTTGAAAAGCCCTTAAGAGACAAAATCATAGAGTTGGACAGTGGTGTCCCTACTCCGAGTGTCACCCAGTGTGGGGAGGTGGGCTTCCAGGGGCAGGAAAGGATGGGATGGCAGGGGAGTGCTCAGGGAAGCACAAGAACAGTATGGTGGGGTGAGACCACATGCAGGATAGCACAGGGACAGTATTGGGTGCAAGACAGGGCAGGGCGAGGGCCCAACTGGGTGTCACCCCCCTTCTGAGGTTTCACCCGGTGCAGGCTGCACCACCATACCCCAGTGATGCCACTGGAGTTTGAAGAGACCTCAAGGGCCATCTAGTCCTACCCCTTGGCATGCAGGAATACACAACTAAAGCACTCCCAACAGATGGCCACCCAGCCTCTGTTTAAAAACAGAGACTCCATCACACTTCAAGGCAGCTTATCCAACTGTCGAAGAGCTCTTACTATAAGAAAGTACTTCCTTATGTTTAGGTAGAATCTCTTTTCCTGTAGTTTGAATCCATTTGTCCAGATCCTGTTCTCTGAAGCAGTAGAAAACAAGATTGCTCCATCTTCAGTATGGCATCTTTTCAAATATTCAAGCATGGCTATCCTGTCATCTTTTGACCTTCTCTTCCCCAGATTAAATGTACCCAGCTCCCTAAGTCTCTCCAGATAGGGCATAGTTTCCAACCTTTCACTGTTTTGTTGCTGTCCTCTGGGTCCACTCCAGCTGGTCAACATCCTTTTTTAACTGTGGTGCCTAGAACTGGACACAGTTTTCCTGGTGAGGCCCAACTAAAGCAGAATGGAGTGGTACTATTACTTCCCTCAATCTAGACACTATATTTCTGTTGATGCACCCTAGAATCGCATTGGCATTTTTTACTGCCACATCACACTGTTGACTCATGTTCAACCTGTGGTCTACTAGGACTCCTAAACTAGCGAATTTATGTGAATTTGAATTGGCTCAATTCGAAACTGGGAGAAATTCCTCCTGTGTGATAAACTCCAAAGTGTCTGTAGTGCAGAGCAAAGGATGAGCACTTGTTCAACAATGGAGATTATCAGATGGGGGAATGAAACGCCCTTGTCCCATCCTTTCCCTGTTCTCATAACACAATCACGAGAAGATTTTTATATGACGTCGTGCTTATCTAGATGTTATCCCATCTGGAAAGCACAATTGACTGCGATCATGTGAAAGACTTTCAGATGACATCATACAGATCCTGTCACTGTCCCATCATTGAAGTGGCATTGCTTGGCATTTTGCATTAAAGGGAGTTCACATTAATGCAATGCCACTTCAATGATGGGACAATAGCGCTGCAATCTGAAAGCCTTTGACGGAATCACAGTGAAAGACAGGATAATGACGGGGGAGTGATCCCATCCTTATCCCATCCCCATATGATAATCTCCAACAACTGGGAGACAAAAAGGAACATAACTAAAAGAAAGGATAGTCCTCCTGAAGAATCTTTACAAGTTGCAGCAACTAATCCTTGCAAATGATAGCATGCTGCTGGAGATTTGCATCCAGCCCTTTCCTCATGCAGCCTACCAAAACTGAAGAATTTATGCAACACCAACTTAAAGGCAAGGATTCTCTAACCTGAAGATGACCAATGAAAACTGAAGACTCATGGCCAGGCTGTGACACTGGCAACACAAATAGTGGCAACCCAAGTGTTCTTTGCATTCAGAAGATCTCACTTCTACAGAATGGCAGGAGACTTGTTGCCAGATAAGCCTCGTAATGGCGGTCACTTCCTCATCTGTCTGGGGCAAGTTATGGAGGTGACTCTGCCCAGGGAAAAGTTGAGGATGAGATTGTGACACAGCAGTAGAACATCTGTTTTATAGGCAGAAAGTCCTAGGTTCACTTCTCAGTGTACCATGTAGCTGATAATGGGGCAAAAGGTTCATCATTTTGCCTTTCCTGGTAGTCTTTCAACTGGAGACACCAGAGAATGAATGAACCCACAATGCATGTGATCCACCACTTTAACTGCCATGGCTCAGTGCTATGGAATTCTGGGGACTGTAGTTTGTTGTGGCACCACAGCTTTCTGACAGACAAAGTTAAATGTCTCACAAAACTACAATTCCAAGAATTCCATAGCATTGAGCCATGGCAGTTAAAGGGGTGTCAGATTGGATTATTTCTGCAATGCAGATGCAGCCCTGGTTTTATTACTTCAGAAGACAGCAAGCTAAATTTCTGCTCCCTGCTAGAATTATGCCCCTTGAGGTGTCTGGGATAAGAAAGTGATTCTTTTGCCAAATTCTTCCTGGGTTCGTTCCATCTCCAAATCCAGTGCTATAAACCTGATGCTGTTTTCCAAGTGCTACATTACATCTTTTCTTTCTTTTCTCTCTCTTTTTTCCTGGCATGTGTAAGAGATGGCAAAGCAACAAACAGCACCCGTGAACATCTGGAGAAGGAGCTCCTCCAGAATCCGGCATCCACATCCAAGAGCTGTGGTTTTCCAGAGCATCTGCTATTTCCATGTGTGTGACTAGCAGAGATTAGAACTTCCTTAATGTACAAGAAGCTGCACAGCCTTCATTTCATCCCTTTTTAACACAAGCATATTTGAAACTCTTAATTTTATTTTATTTTTTAACAGTATGCTTCTGAGCTAAAGAAAAAATTTCCATTTCAAATTGAATTCTGGCAAGACTGATCAGTTTAAAAAAATACTTTGAAACCTTGTACATTTTGCTCTTGAAAATCTATATATATATATATATATATATACACATATATATCTCCAAATAAAAAAAATCAATAAAAGTCAAACTCTTCACTAAGGAAATAACATCTGGTTACAGAATTCAAGATTTATTTATTTTTTAAAGAACTTTTCTCCCCTAAAGGTCCTAAATGCAAACATATCCTTTACCAAAAAGAAGAGACTATACATTTCATTTTAAATCCAAGAGTATCCACAATTGGTATCAGAGGATATAATCTTGGAAGCAAATTTGAGACAGGAGAGCAGCCTTCAAAATTTTTCTCAAGTTCATTTTGGGCCTGCTATGAACATTTTTGAGGACGTGTCTATCCCAACCAAGTAAATCCAGCTGTTTCCTTAACATCAACACTTATGGTGCAGATTTCTTTATGTATGTCACTATATCTAAGGCAGCATGTTGTTGTTGTTGTTGTTGTTGTTGTTGTTTGATGACGATGATGATGATGATGATGATGATGGTGATGATGATGATGATGATTCAGGTTGGTCAGATACAAAAGCATAACCTAGCTAGAGTTACACACTTGTTATGTTTTGCATTCATAATCCCTACATAAACCTTAGTTAAGTTTAGAAACTACATAGGGACTGTGAAAGTCCCCTAACCCCCATTTGCCGGGAAGCAGCCTCTGAAATCAACAGGGGTTTATTCCCCTTTTTGGGAAGGAGCTGGCTGATGGTCTCACAACATCTACTTCGCAGTAAGTGGGAATTGGCAGGATCAGAACTGGATTCACTTCATAGCAGCATAAAACAGTGGTGTCACTAGGGTTGGTGTCACCCCAGTATGGTAACTTGGGCTCACAGCCACTAGGTCAATGGTCCCTCCGGAGTAGATTGGGCTGCTATGGAAGAGAAAGGCTCCAGTTTACTCACCACCAGTGGCTGATGAACCAGGGCACCCAGGCTGTCTGTGTCCCAGGTTATGTCAGTCTACCTGCCTTGTTTGCAAGACCGAAAGGGATCCAGCCACCATTCAGCAGCAGGAGAGGGAACCAGGATCTCATTGTGGTGTGCCAACAGTGCCCTGACTGGTCACCTTGCCACCTCCAAGTGTGTAAATTGGATATTTCCTAGGACCTTCAGTTTTTGGAAGTCCTGGTCTACCTGCAGAGAGAGAAGTACACACCACATCAGAAAGCACAAACCTCCTCTGAGGTGTCACCCAGTGCAGTCTGCACCCCCACATCCCCTAGTGATGCCCCTGCTGTAATCTACAGTGTTTCTGCTATGTGTAAATCCCCAACAGGATTCTGGCCAGCATTATTGTTATGGAACCCCAAATCTCCACACCGTCCCAGGACCATCAAAAAATCATTGATTCTTTTGCTTTCCATAAGATACTCTTCTGCGTGCCATAAGATCTTCATCAGCTCCTCCATTGTTCAAAATCCCTCCCCTCCCTGGACCCTGCCCCTTGTAGTAAAAGAGGAGTGAATCACTCTCCTTTTCAGGATTCGATAACACTGTGCCATGGCAGATCAAACTGTATTATTTCTGCAGTGCAGATGCAGCCATAGATGGTTGAACAGGATGAGTTTGTGGAGATCAAAAGAGAGGAGATTGGACACACATGAATAACAAAAAGAGGGAGTGCATTGGCAAAAAGAGATGTGGAAGAAAGTATCAGGTTTGTTGAATTCTGGCTTGTTTCTAAAACAATTCCCCCAAGCATACTGTTCTTTGTCACCCAAACACAAACCTCAGTTAGGAGCCACAGTTTGTTATTGACTGATAGATATTGGCTACTTTAAACCATGACTTGTCCACATCTTATTATCCCAACTGGCCATCCTGAAACAGGAGGTGACAAAAACAAAGTTGGAGAAACAGACAAGGAACAGGGAAAATACATTGAGTTTATTTGGTCATCTGGGAGACAATTCATGGCTATAGCAATTGTTGTTGTTAATTGCCATCAAGTGGATATCGATTTATACTGACCCTCTGAATGGGAGATCTCCCAAGCACCCTGTTATTAACAGCCCTACCACCTGTAATTTGTTCTTCCTACTGCATTCCACTTTGCCAAGTGGTTTAATATTTTCTGAGACATGTAGTCTAGCCTCACTTTAGTCATTTTGGCTTCTCAGGAGAGTTCATGCTTGTTTTGCTTTTGGATCCATTTATTTTGGGTAGCTCACAATATCTACAGAACTCTTCTCTAGCACTACATTTCACATCAGTTCATTTTCTTCCTATCAGCTTTCTTCACTGTCTAGCTTTCACAACCACCCAAAGAAATGGGAAATACTACAGAAGCAACAGACCGTGGCTAACAAAATGTGAGCTAATGTGATGCATGAACATATTGGATTGATATCGGTTGATATATATATATATATATATATATATATCCTAGTTTGATATGAGATTTTTAAGTTATGAATTGTAAATGATGAATTTTAATGTGGGTTGTTTTAATAATTTGTTGTACATCTTATTTGTCCTTTAAATTGATGTGTGTTTTAACTGATGTTGTTTGTCTGTTAATTGTTGTTGTTCCCCACCTCAATCCATGGGGAGAAGTGGGTAAGAAATAAATATTATTATATTTTTATTGTTATACTGTATTTTGATTGATATTGGCTGATATAGATGTACACATTTGTAAATTGTTGTTCTTGTTGTCGTGTGCCTTCAAATCATTTCCGACTTATGTGACCCTAAGATATGGAGTTTTCTTGGCCAGATTTGTTCAGGGGAGGCTTGCCTTTGCATTCCACAGAGGCTGAGAGAGTATGACTTGCCCCAAGAGCAACCAGTGGGTTTCATGGCCAAGCTGGGAATTGAACCCTGACCTCCAGAGTTGTAGTCCAACACTCAAACTACTACACCACACTGGTTCACATGGGAATAATTGCCATAATTTTAAAAAGGGCAATCCACATAACTCACCATAATGAGACTGTGACCAGGCAACGTGTCTATCTGCTCCATCTTCCACTTCAAGGTATTGAGTTACTTCCCCTTCTAACATTTTTTTTATTTCAAACTCCAGATTTATAATGTTCCTTCCAAAAAAGCAAAAGTGGGAAACTTGTGGGCTTCCAAATATAGTTGGACTGCAACTCACAGCTTCCTTCACCTTGGCTAAATAAGTTAGGGGTCATAACTGCAGTCCCAATACATCTGAAGTTGTCCACTCCTGAAGTAAAGGACAGCTACAAATACAGGACCATTCTTCAGCATCCTTCCGAGAGAGGAGCATCTTCTGTAACACAGGCTATGCTAGGAGGGAAAATTGAGGGGAAGGAAAAGAGAAGTTATGACTGCATCTTTTTACTTTACATTTCTTTTCTTTTTTAAAAATAAAGAAATTAAAACAATGTGCCCCTGTGTGAGGAAAGGAAACCACACAGCTTAACTTGCACCTGCCTTTGCTCAGCTATTGCAATGGATACTGTGAAGAGCTTCATCTTGATTCAGACATCTCACCCACAAGGCAGCTGTCCGGAGGCAGGAAAGCAGGAGAGGGGATCCTTTTCCAAAGCCCCCGAGCAAGTTTGAGTCAGACAGAAGCCCCTCGGCTGGTGGAGCTGCAAAAAAGAAGGACGAGAAAGGAATTTCCTGTCTCTTCCATGGGGGCTCTAGACTAGATCTCAGCCAGTGCTGCCTGGCTTATGGAGGAAAATGGCTAATATTTCTCAAGGGGGTCTCACCTTCCCCCCGTCCCACCCCATCCCCTTACACACAGCAAGAAATTATTCCCAGTATGATTTAGTAGTTGAGGTAATATCATATTAAAGAAAGGCCAGACAGAGGAGCAATGAAATGAAAGATCTGGGGTGGGCAAGGTGCTCTCCCTTTGCAATGTTAATATTTTTAGGAGTTGTTGTGCAAAGTTCCACCGACACCCCCAAAGGTATCCGATTCAAAAGAGGGGGCATTGCTAGGTCTCAGATGAGCTCATGCTGCTGAAAGCAGGCCTCGCATAGGCAGCGCGTGATGGTAGCACCTGATGCCTAGGCAAGAGGGTATTGTGTTTCCTAAGGAAATGGGGCAGCCTACTCACACATGGCAGATGTGGGCAGGTTGATGGCCTTGCACACAGGTGCATTGCTTCTGCACAGCACCCACTTCCCTGCCATGGGGGGACGGGGAGAGGAGACAGGTGGAGACATAACCATAATGAAGTCCATGCCTAGCACAGAGGTATGTCCAAGGTTTAGTTCCCAGTAACTCTGGTTGGAGCATGACCTCTGGAGAGTTTCACTGGGGCTTACTTCCGGGGTGTTTATCTAGGATTGCAAAATAGTTTGGCATCCTCTGGATCTGGCCCATTGTTCCATAAAACTGGAGGTAGAGATTACCTGCAGTATTTGAGTGATGGGGGTGTCATTGGTAGGCTAATAGGATCACAAGGGTTAATGGTGTCAGATTAAGCCAGAGTTTGAAAAAGCTAATTTTTTTTATTTTTTTTATTTTGGAGCCAGCGTAGTTTTGGACTATGACTCTAGTGATCAGGGTTCAGTTCCCAGATCACTCATGAAACTCACTGGGTGACCTTGGGCAAATGACATGCTTCAAGAGAGGGCAATAACAAGCCTTCTCTGAACAAATATTACCAGGAAAACTCTATGGACCTTATCAGATGTTGGAAATTGGAAGTATAATCTAATGGCAATCCGAACGCAATCATGGGGTTTCACATTATTGCGAATTAAAGCATCTCACGCAGTTTCGGGCAATGGGCAGTCATTTTGGGCAAATGGGAAGTCATTCTGAACGCATTCCGAACAAAATAGGAATTCACATGAATTTGCTAAAGTAGCAAATTCGTGTGAATTCAAATTGGTTCCAATTGGCTCCATTCGCAATAAAGAGAAATTCCTCCTGTCTGATAAACTCCATAGATAGGTTCGCCTTAGGGTTGCCATAAACTCGAAATGACTTGAAGGCACAAAACACACACACACACACAAATTATGACATCCTAGCATGTGTAGAATGGTAGGGTACCGAGGACTTTATCACATCACTAGAAAAGCAGAATTTTAGCAGTGAAAAGTGTCTTTGGCTGACACTTTACTTATCCATCCTATTCCTGCCTGGCATTCTATTTGTTACTGTAGTGCACCTTTTCATTGACAGGCAAAACTACTCAATAGCCTCTAAATCTTGCTGCACTGATTTTGTGCAATAGGTCCCTTCTGCTGCAGATCGACTTCTGAGACAGTCATATAGTTTGAGTGAGCATGATTCTGCTCCTCACCCTCCTCCCTTTCACAGCACTTGTGAGTGCCAATGCCTTCTCAAAGCTGACTGCTGTATGCACATTCACACAAGAGGCAGCTTCCAGAAGCAGTTGGCAACCAGGATTTCTTGCGCGCGCATACACACACACACACACACATTCTCCTGAAGGTGGCATTTCGCAGTGCAGAAAACAGATCACATGACCATGGATTACCAAAATGTTATCATGATAGGAAAAGTGTGATAAGAAAAGATGCTTCCGTTATTAAACTAACACGATAGTGGCGGGGCAGACTGGTGTAATAAAGTCCAAAATATCTTAGGTTGGTCCTGGCCTCTGCTTAAGTTTGTAACATGGGCATGGAGCAAAAGGAATACTGATAATCTTTTTTTCTTTTTTAAAGGAAAAAAAACCCTCCTAAAGAGGAAAAGGAGCTCCTGGGAACACTGGGGGACCAGGGTTCAAATCACCACTTTGCCATGGAAGCCAACTGAGTGACCTTGGGCAAGTCACGCTCTCTCAGCCTCAAAGGACAGCAAGGGCAACAAATTCTGCCAAGCGAATCCCATGACAGGTTCACCTTAGGGTCGCCGTGAGTCAGAAATAACTTGAAAGAGCACAACAATAACAACGAAAGAGGGAAAGACAACCAGTGTCATGACAGATGAAACAGATGATGGATGTGGCTCACGAGGTTTTGGAGCTGGTCACCCCTTCTCAGTTGTAGCGAGGGGCTTCCGCTTTTTCAAGTGAAGAACTAATATTTGCCCTGGACTTTGAGCTTTGCATACTTGGAGCAGATCAGTTCTCTCTAGAAATATGCAGGCACCTGTTGCACATTAACCTTTGCCCTCCTTAACTAAACATTAGCCTTTGACAGTCATAGGATAAGACAGATTCATATCTAAGGGGAAGGGAGGGGAGAGGGGAGAGTTTAGTCTTTCCAGTGACATCAGCAAGAGAAACTCTGGGTGCTCATATGAACTCTTGCTGCAGGTTGAAGTTGTCAGATTTGGTTCAAAACGCACCATCCATCCCTGTGCTCAGCAACCCAGAGAGAGGATGTGTGCTCCAGCTGGTTATGGAGAAGAATTTTGTTTGATTTGTATTTTGATGCAAACTTGTCTACTTTTCACTCGTTGTTGTTGTTGTTGTGCATCTCCGAGTCTTTTCTGACTTAACAGCAACCCTAAGGTGATCTTATCATGGCGTTTCCTTGGCAAATTTCTTCATTGGCGGTTTGCCATTGCCATCCTCTGAGGCTGAGAGAGTGTGACTTGCCCAATGTCACCCAGTGGGTTTTATGCTCCAGAGGGGATTTGAACCCTGGTCTTCCAGAGTCATAGTCCAATGCTTGTACACCGCCTTTTCACATAGGGATGGATCAATCTGTAAATTTATCTTCTTATCACAATTGAGGATTTTAGTTGCATGCTGAGGAGGAAAAAGTCCAATTCTGCCCTTCCCCTTGACTACTGTGATCTCTGGAACATGATCAGCCACCTTCTGTGGTTCATGCTGTTTTTCTTTCTAAAAACAACTTGCACATCAAACTACATACCCCAGGATTCCACAGAATATGGCCATGGCAGTTAAAATGGAATATAGTACTGTAATGTAGTGTGAAAGAGTGCCAAGTTTGGAGGCCATAAATTTATAGCTGGAATCCTGGGCCCTTTCACACTATACCTTTATAGCACTCTATAGGAAAGCCAGCATAACGTAGTAGTTTGAACATTGGGCTACAACTCTGGAGACCAGGGTTTGATTCCCATTCAGCCACAAATCCCACTGGGTGACTTTGAGCAAGTTACATGCTCTCAGCCTTAGGGTAAGGCAATGGCAAACCTCCTGTGAGCAAATACTGCCAAGAAAACCCCATGATATTAGTGTCACAATAGGTCAGAAATGACTTGAAGTGACAACACATTCCCGCTTAACTACCAAGGAAACATTCTTTGGGATCCTGAGGTTTGTAGTTTGTCAAGACACTAGAGTTCACTGGTTTAGAATTCTAAATACATCTCCCTAAACTGCAAGTACCAGGATTCTATCGGACATAACCATGGCAGTTAAACTGGAATCATAATACTGTACAGTAGAGACTCGATTATCCAACCTTCAGTTATCCAACATTCTGGATTATCCGACGTCGTGGCTGCTATGATTTCTTTAAATTTTCTGTGATTTCTTTAAATTTTCAGAGGACTGAACTGTTTAGACTGTACATCACAATGGTGATCAGTGATTTCTTTACATTTATTTTTACTGTTCTCGCAATAAAACTTCAATACATTTGCAATTCATGGTGATTTCAAGGCTTTTCTTGGACCTTCCAGATTATCAAGCATTTTCAGTTATCCAACTATTAGCCGGTCCAGTTTATGTCGGATAATCGAGACTCTGCTGTAATTGTGTAGTGTGAAAAGCCCCCCCCCCCCACATTTCTCTGCTTTCTCATGCATGAAATGCAGGTGGACAAGAAGCAGTCACCATTTCCCATTTGCTTCCCATCCCCCACGTTCCCTTCCAGAGCCATTTAATGGCTTTAGCAGAACCACCATGAGGTTTGGCTGGTTTGGGGGTGAGGGTCATGGAGCAATGCCCACCTATGATCTCAGCCGATATAGGTATGAAGGTTGTTGTTGTTGTGTGCCTTCATGTCAGTTCCCACTTATGGTGACCCTAAGGTGAGCCTATTATAGGGTTCTCTTGGCAAGAGTTGTTCAAAGGAGATTTGTTATTGCCTTCCCCTGAGGCTGAGAGTGTGTGACTTCCCCAAGGTCCCCCAGTGGGTTTCATTGCCAAGCAGGAAATCAAACCCTCATCTCAACCCAAACAATATTCAATTTATCCCTAGCAGGGAGAGAGGTGTGATTGATGGTTGGCACAAAAATAACAAATACCAGTGTTCCTATTTTCATTTGCAGGGTAAGGAGATCTGTTTAGCTCACCAGGACTGCATAGATCAAGTGTTTTCAAAAGCAACTCACTGAAACACTCTTCTAATGGACAATCCAGAAGACAGCATAGAAAAGTGAGCAAGTAAGGAAAACCACTGGATCACACTTCCCCTGTAGCCTTGTGTCCTGCGATGGATACAGGGCTGAAATAATTTTTTTTAAAACGAGAGGTGGCATCTCATCTCCCCTTCTTTGAATTGCTTGCCAGGTGGGTCATGCAATGCCTCTCAACCTCAGGATGTTGAACCACCATTTAACTTTTTTTCTCGCTTTTTTTGAGACAGAGTGGGTTTGAGGTTGCATTGCAAAAACATTGCCTAATTTCCTTTCCCCCCTCCCCTTTCCCCCCATTCTCTCCTCTTCTGGAACAGCTTTGAGTACCAGACCCAATCCACCCTTGCTCAAAAGAAGTATTGTCTGCCTGGACGTACTCTGGCATCCATTACCGTTCAGGGAAAGGAAACCGAGAGGAAGGAGTAATTTAATGTTGTGTCATATGATTGTAGTTCATCCAGATATATTACGCTTAGTGTGCAGGGACTCATTTCCCTCGATCCCAGAGGGGCCGCAAATTTAGCTGGATAGAGAGCAGCCATCTTGGCCGACGGGATCTGAAGGATGTGCGGCTTCTGGAACATTCTGTCATGCTTACTTCATTTTTGTTTTGGGATATTTTTTTTTAAGGGGGAGGCACTGTGCTTTCCTTCCCCCTCACAATGGGCCCAGTGAGTGAGGGGGAACATCAGAAGCTTTGAATAAAAGGAACCCTTTACTTTTGTGTTACTCTCATTGGGGGCTTTGCCTCATGCTCTGTCAAGGGAAACAGGGATGGGTTTGTGCGAGGTGCAGAAATCAGCAGGTGGTTTAAACAAACTTTGCCATGGATGTGTCATAGGTTTTGAAAGGCACGGGAAAGGAAATAGAAGCCATTTCTGACTGGCCCAGCTCCCTGATGAAATGCAGTCAGATCCACTTAAGTAATGCCTCCTGGAAAAGGAAGCACCGTGTTTTTATTGGACACCTTTATTAGGCAGAATTGGTGAGAAATACGCCCGCCGGCAGGTATCCATTCCGGAGGCCTTTCACCAAGCTGTAATCCTAACAGCACACAGGCTGGGCTTTAAATTAGACCCAGAGATGTATCAGCAGCAGGAGTTGAGGGAGTGAGGAGATGAAACCGTACTGTTTCTTTAGGTCTGCTGAGCTGCAGCTGCTTCAGATTTGTGGTTGCATATCATTGATGAGGTCTGTATTTTATGTCTATTCTACCTTTCTTCCAGAACTAAGACCCAAGCCAATTCACAGCATGAGAAAATACAGGTACAAATAGAAGACAATGACCGAGTTTCTGCCTTAGGAGATGCATGTGTATCGTGGAGCTACATCTCCCAATGGTATTTCCACCCAAAGGTCACCTTGTAAGCAGTACAGCCCTCCCGAGAAAGCCATTTCCATGTTGATGGACTCCTCTCCCTTCCTCCAAGATGAGTTAACTGAGTGCAAATACTTTTATACTTTGAATTCAGTTTGCAGCAATTGAAGTAATCTGAGGACAAAGGGGGAAAGAAGTAAAAGGAACAAGAAACTGGGACTTTTTAGAAGCAGCTGAAAAAGTGGGATAACAGAGAATTTATCAGGACTGCTTTTGGAGGGTAGGTGATGGGATGGAACAAACATAGCCAGAACCTTTCTCTCTTTCCTGATTAATCTCTGGAAAGCTCTTGGCACACATTTTTTCCACTGTTATGGGCATGAAAAAGGGACGCTCGTGGCTGCGCATGACCGAGAAAAAAACGGATTTTACCACACACCGAAATGTCCTCAAAATAGCCCCATTCCAGCGCCCGACACCAGGGCATTCCCATCCAATGTTGAGGAGCATTAAATCTGTTGGTCAGAAGACTTCTGTTCAAGCCAAAGGACGCACCTCAGCACTGAATGGGAAGGCTCTTGCACTTCAGTGTGCAATAAAATGTTTTTTCTCAGTCACGTGCGACCACGATCATCCCTTTTTTGTGCCCATAATGGCGGAAAAATGCATGCAATAAGGTCCTTATTGTCAGCTTGGATGCTTGTCTGGCTGTGGCAGCCAAAACAGGGCTTATTGAGATATTGAAGGATCACCAGATCCTAAGCTACCTCATTCCCTCAAGATGCTCTCTGGAGATCCAAAACAGCAGAGCTTGGGAAAGATTACTGTTTTGGAGTACAAGTTCCATGTTCCCTCAGTCAGCATGGCCATTGGCCAAGTGGGGCCATTAGCCATAGCTGGGGGAAAATTAATGTTTTGGCCTGCAATTTTCAGAGTCTCCCATGCTGGCTGGGAGACTCTAAAAGTTATGGGCCAAAACAGTAACTTTCCTCAGCTATGCTGAACAATGAAGCTGGCGCAGTTCATTCAATCCCATTGACTGCAGTAGTGGAGGGGAAATTTAAAGTGCTTCCCAGTCACATAAAGTAACATTTAGCTTTGGAAATAGCACTAATGCATTGGTGCCAAAAGAGAACTTGCTGTTCCCACTTTTTAATATATCAAATTATATCTTGATGAGACCCAAGAGTGAGAGAAAGAAAGGGAGAGGGTCAAAAGTTATTATTGAAACTGATCTGGCAACATGAATTAAATTGAACATTATTTAGCAGGAAAAATTAGAAGCCACCTTTCATTTCCCATTACAATATATTAAAATATTAAATATACAATATACTGTATTAAAATATATTACCATTCCAGTTATATTAATTGGATAATGGAATGGATGAAAACTCCACAATTATTTGTATATGAAATGTAATGGGACTTATGAATTTGTATATGAAATGTAATGGGGCTTATGTAATGGGGCTTATGATTATAGGGCTATAATGGGTATATAACAATTTGCATCATAAGGGCCCTTTCACACTACTCATTTATAGTGCTATGATTCTACTTTAACTGTTGATCCTGCCCTATGAGATCTTGGGGTTTGTAGTACGGTGAGGCACTAGAGCTCTTCTGGCTAAGGACTGCAAATGTCCTTCTCTAAATGGCAAGTCTCAGGATTCCACAGGCAATTAAAGTGGAATGATAGGGTTATAATTTGTGCACTGTGAAAGTGCTGTAAATGAAGTACAAGAAAAACAGTAGTACTTTTATTTGTATAATGGGAGTGCATTTGTGGTACGAATGCAGATTCTCATAAGAAAGAAATAACATACTGTATCACTATATCACTGTGTGTGTGTGTCTGCATTCTGCACATCAATCAATCTTCTATCAGTGTGAAGGCATCTAGACACAAGTGAATCTGTAACTCCAGCTCTCTAACCCTAACGTAGTAGGAAAGCTGACTGTTCATGTGCATGCATCAGCTAGTGTGTCAGTGGATTATGGGAACTGCAGTCCAGTTCAACATATAATTCTCCAGTGTTGGCTTCTTATGGCAAAGATATGTTTGTTATATGCACAAAAAGAAATTAGACGAGTTTCCTTTTTGGACTACAGTTCCCAGAATTCGCCTGGCCAGTTTGGCCATCAGGAGTTTTATTCTGGGACCTGTATTCCAAAAAAAAAAAAAAAAAAAAAAGTGCTTCTAGGGCAGTATTTCCCAAACTTCAGTGCTCTGGATGTTTTGGGGTTCAACCCCCAGAAACCCTTGCCAGTTTTGCCAACAGTCAGGAATTCTGGGAGCTGAGGTCTAAACATCTTGAGGACCGGAGTTTGGGAAACACTGTTCTGGGGGTGCATGGGTCTGGACTGCAAGAGGTGACACCCCACAAGGAGTTTTCACCTGGTGTGTTTGTGGGAAGGTACTACCTTCCATTATGTACTGCTGACCTTGTTTTTACATAGACAAGGTGGACCCAGTCTACCCACCCATAGGAATCAAGGAAGACAGCTGGACACTGTTCAACACATCACGGTGAAAACCTGGAGTTCACTCCTTTCGCCAAATAATGCTTGGACCCATTCAGGAGTTTTGAAGAAAATGAGTAGTCTGGAACAGCCCTGATCCACCAACCACAGCAAGTAGACCAGAACCTTTCTTTTCCCCAGTGGTCCAAAGTGGACCATTGGCCTGGCTGGTGGTGTTGGGGATGCCAGGCAGCCTGCAGGGGGCAGCATTAGGTACCGTACTGGGCTGACCCCCACAATATTTGCAGAGATGTATAGATGTAGATCAAGAAGGCTGCCTGGATTTTGTACTCTTTGGAGCATGATTATAAGGAGTAGGGTTGCCAGATCTCAAGGCTCTCCCATTGCCATGAGTCCTCTCCAGGCAGGATATCAAGATGCAAATTCTCCAGTTATGATGAGCAATATTGGAATACTCCAATATTGTACTTGTACTCCAAAACAAGAGGAAAGGGTTGTCTGAAAACCTCCAGCTCATCTTGGAGAGCAGCAGCTTGCTACAGCTTCCAATGGCTGACTGTTTGGTTCATTGGTGCAACTTACAAAGATGCCCCGGGCATTTTATGTGCAGTGGGACCTCCACAGTTGCTGGGATAAAGGACACAGGACCCTCATGAAAGTGGAAAAACTGAAAATTAAAAAAAAAACACTGGTCTTTTTACCTGAGAGAGCACCTCTCAGTCCTCCAGTGCCAGTCTGTGGTCAACATCTGTCAAAAGTTTACCATAGAACTGCACTAGAGCACCTACAAATGCCTAGAGAAGTGTTCTCTCTAGGAGTCTCTAGGTCTGCCAGCATGACTTCTGGCATGTGTTGACCACAGAATCATGATGCAGGACCTAGAAATTCCTAGCGAGAACATATTAATAAAATCCGTGGATAATCAAATTAGTAAAAGTCAAAGCCGCAAATATGGGGGGCTGACTGCAGTCCATCCCTCCCAGTCATTGTGCTTTGCATCCACCTTCTGGCTAGAAACAAGCCAACTATATCAAATGTTCCTTATAAGTCCCTTTAGCTAAAATTTCTGTCTTAATTTCCAAACAGTGTGTATCTCTGTGTTTGAATGACAAGCTGTGAGCAACCGTAGTTGGTCCTTAAAGTTTAATAATATCAACAGGGGTTGTCAGTAGATCTCAGGTTTTGCCCTGGAAATCTCAGTGCCTGGGATGATCCTAAATGGGTAACATAAGTGGAAATAACTTTTTAATTTCTCTCAAGCTGTTTGAGTGGATTACAAATTACAAAGAAATATACACCCTCTTCAAGAAGCAAATAGGACCAGATTGAACAACTTGTATAAAGATTAAAAGAAAGCCACAAACACGCAGCAGGGAGCACCGTTATAATTTATTAGTACAATATAATTCCAGCAACTGTATGTAGATATCACTTCTATACTAGTAAAAGAAAAACCTTTTGGACCACCAAGCAGAAAAAAAGAATCAAAATGTTAAGGCTCAGAAGTCTGCAAAACTGTTTCACGACATGGCAGTTCTCCCATCCTTACTAAGGCAATGCTTAAGATCTAGAAGTGCTTTTACAAGAAACATCAAATTCAACACACTCTTCAAAGCAACAAATCACCCATTAATGATAGGCTGAAGACAGCTGAATCCTGACAGATTAAAGAGTGGAGAGTATTCTCTCTTGTTGAGGAGTGATAATTCTATTATTTATTGGTCAACACACAAGGCTTTTGCATAGTTTAGAATGAGTACTAACTTGATACACCAAAGCCTTGAAGGCACAATAGACAGATGTTACAGCTGGACACAATTGTGTCCATCCCAAATGAAACCATGGCTGCTTGGACCCGAACCTTGTCTATATCCACAATCATTTCTACAGGCCATGATGGAGAGATCTACTTACTCCAGTGAAGGGGAGCTGCCTTTACCTCTCTCCTACAGACTCTTCTTCACTAGCCTCAGAATGTACTGCCTCCTATAGTATGTGCTAGTTTGAAAAGACTGCCTCTTAGGGTGTATCCACACTGCAGAATTTGACACCACTTTAACTACCATGACTCTCTATCCTACAGAATCCTGGGATCTGTAGTTTGGTAAGGTATTCAGCCTGTGTCAGAGAGCTCTGGTGCCTCACCAAAGTACAAATCCTAAATACTATAGGATAGATAATAGCAGTTACAGTGGTGTCAGGCTGCTTTAATTCTGCAGTGTAGAGACACCTCTGGTGACTGAGGGTGGCATTACAAGCTTCCAACACATAGGAGTTTATCACATGGGAGGAATTTCTCCCAATTTCGAATGGAGCCAATTCAAATTCAAGTAAATTCGCTAGTTTAGCGAATTTACGTGAGTTCTAGTTGCATTTGGAATGCGTTCAGAGTGACTTCCCATTCCCCGAAAATGACTTCCCATTGCCCGAAATTGTGTGAGATAAGTTATGACGCAATTACGTGAAACCCCATGATTGCGTTCGGATTGCCTTTGGAGTATATCCCCAAATTCCCTCGTGTGATAAACTCCATACACACATATAAATTAATTGAAATTAGTGAATGGGTTTTAAAATCCAGTTTAATGGTTTTAGTGTTGGTCTAGGACACTGGGAGACCAGTGTTCGAATCCTGATTTGGCCATCGAAACCCACTGGGTGTCCTTGGGCAAGTCACACTTTCTGAGCCTCAGGATGGCAATGGCAAACCCCCTCTGGAGAAACTTGCCAAGAAAATTCTATGATAGGTTCACCTTACAGTCGCCATAAGTCAGAAATGACTTGAAGGCACACAACAATAATCATCCAGATGCACATTCTGGGATCCCCATAGTATGCATGCCAAGTTTCAAGTGCCTAGGTTGCAAGGGCCTGGAAAAAATCTTGACAGACACAAATACACTTTCTGTTTTACTGTTACTTGCTACTTCTGGTGACCTACCTCTTTAAAGTGAACTCCCTCAGGATAAATTCCTAAGCATATTTACCTGGAAGTAAATCCTATTAAATACTATAGGACTTACTTTGGGGAAAACTCAAATAGGATTCTGCTACGAATGAAATTACCCGTAGTTAGGGAAAGTTTTGCTTATCAGCTACAACCTTATAGATGCCTATTGGCAATTATATTCCCTCCCTCCAATTTTAATCTAAGTAGAAGGATGAATGAATATACATTTAATCGTAGCATGGGCAATGTGTAGTCTTGGTCCCTCTAGGGTAGCTTTGTGCCCCTCAACACCTCTAGACTCCCTAGACCACCATCATGAAGTTTCCCACCTTGATCTAAATGTATGCATACTGCTATAGCACAGGTGACCACCTAAGAGGGGGTGACACTACTGCTCCCCAAACATCTGCCTTTTGGTAGAAATAAGGTGAAACCAAGAACCAGGAGCGGAAATTTTGTTATGTGTTCCCCACGTGGCAAAAAAGGAGTAGCCTCTGCCTGCACTGAAATCTTTCAATATCACAATAACTGACAACAGAGTAACATCGGAGACAGAATGTAGGTCTGTGACTCTAGTATCTTCACCTTTTTTGTCCCATGTGATTTTTTAACTTCTTTGCCTGATGAAGAAGCCACTGAAGATTCAAAAGCTTGCATGATGCATTTTCTGCATTTTGGTTGGCCAATAAATGTAGCACTCTTTTGTGCATTTTGGACTTTGTTGTATTTTACTGTCTGGTTAACATGGATACTCCTGAATATTTTTCCAGGAAGATTCTAGTAACTTAAGGCAACAACAGACATAACACAAAACCAGAGTTTACAAAGCATCCTTGATTTACTGCTAAGCATGGGAAAATTACCTTTTTTATTTTTTAGACTATAGCTCTCTGAATTTCATAGCTGGCTGGGGCATTCCGGGAGCAGTAGTCCCAAAAGTAAGTTTTCTGAACTTTGGCCTGATTTTCCCCACCACAATTCCACAAATGGACTATCCATTTTTTGGTTTGGCTTATAAAGCATGATTGAAGGATCATGCTGTGATTTGGGCCCCAGCCAGCATTTACAGTGATAGGAATGAAAAGAATTGAAAGCCAACATTTGGTGTGCTTGGAACTCCATTCTTGATTTTAAGCTGCTGCATTGTTCATTTCATTCATCCCCCTACTTTTTATTGTTGTTATTGTAAAGGAATATTTTATTTTTAAGTGCAAAACTGCTGCAGACATTGACTCTATAAGAATATTGTGGTGACATGACAGGAGGCCAACAAATCAATATCATGCATAGCCAGTTTTCTGCCATAGACTTTCAGTATTATTTTTGTTTCTTTACACGAATTTGAGGAGGAAGGGAATATGAAATGAACGAAGTGTCTAAGTAGATTTCTCTACTGTAAAAAAAAGTTTGTCTTTATCCTAAAAATGTTAGGAATCCACTTCTACACAGTTGAGTGCTGTTTCCCTTTTGGGTTGCTTGCAAAATAAATTCAGTCTCAGAATGAGAGAGAGATTGACCAGAGCTACTTGGGAAAGCCAAACCAAGTGCTCTGAAGCTGTTCCTTCTACTTTCCTTGGTCAAAGTCACGTGACAGTCTTAGGAGGAAATAATATAATCTGGAGTGACACTGATACACCAAGCGGTTGATCCAGACCTTTGGAGTCACTTAAGAAAGCGCTATTCTGAACTGGGGGAAGCAGCAGAGTCCATGTCCTCCATGTTGTGGTCCTGCGGTGACACTGGCTGTCCACCTTTCACACGTTTCCATTTCATCCTGCGGTTCTGAAACCATACTTTGACCTACAGGAGAAGAGGGAAGAACATAGACTGTAAGCAAATGCAATTCCTACATATGGCTATAATATTGTGGCTGGCTAGCTGAAGTAGTGTTTGATCAAATTAAATGAAGGCCTGGTGGATAGCGTGGCACAGTGGTTTGAGTGTTAGACTACGACTCTGGAAACCAGGGTTCAATTCCCAGCTTGGCCATGAAGCCCACTGGGTAACCTTGGGCAGGTCACATACTCTCAGCCTCATGGGAAGGCAATGACGAACCTCCTCTGAACAAATCTTGCCAAGAAAACCCCTAATAGGTTCACCTTTGGGTCACTGTAACTGCTTTTTCACACTAGGGGGCAAACGATTTAAATGAGAGTTAAATGGGAAATGTCCTATCTTTATCATAGGACATTTCCTGTTTAACTCTTGTTTAACTCTCATTTAAATTCCTGTTTCCCCCTAGTGTGAAAAAAGCAGAAAGTCAAAAATGACTTGAAGGCACACAACATGCATGCACACTGGTTGATAGACTGCTATGAAGATTTTCTGTACTGGGCCAGCGGCTTATGAGAAAAGATATTGGGCCTTTTGGCTTTGTCTATTGTTGGAGATGGTTGGAGGCGACGGCCCCGACTCTTCAGTATTCATGGGTAATCTGCAAATGGGAGACAAGGGTGCAAACCAGATTTGGTCAAGGCGTCTCTGAGCAAGAGGAAAGGGGTTTGTGCAAATCCGCTGCTTACCTACTTCAGGTATAGCTGAACTTGCTATAATTTGCAAAGTTTAATTAGTTTCTTCCTTCAAATTACCAAGACTTTCCAAGCGTCTATATATTTACTAAGGCTACTGCCACACTACAGAATTAATGTAGTTTGACAACACCTTAACTGTCATGGCTCTGTCTTATGGAATCCTGGGTTTGTAGTTTGTTGTGGCACCAGAGCTCTCTGATAGAGAAGGTTAAATATCACACAAAAGTACAAATCTAAGAACTCCATAGCAGAGCCATGGAAGTTAAAGTGGTGTCAAACTGCATTTACTGTATTTTGAAGTTAGCGTCCTCCTTCCGTCCCAGTCATTGTATTGCCAGGGTTCATCCTCCACTCTGCTCTACACCTTTTTCACTAGAAACAAGTAGATTACATGAGATGTTCCTTATCATATCTCCCTACCTAAATGAGAAAGAGTAATACTCTCATTTCATCTTGATCTAGGAACAGTCCCTATTACTAAGATTTATCTCTTACTTTCCAAACAGGAAAATATATTTTGTGTGTGTGTTTGAAGGACCTGCTGTAAGCAACTGTGGTTGGTACTAAATGCATAAAGCTTAATGACAACGTTATGGGCCATTCCTAAGTCTCTGGTTTTGGCCTGGAAACCTCAGGGACTGGGACAATCCTCGACTGGCAACCCTACCAACCACTTAAGGCAGTACTTAAAGCTAGGAAAGTTATTTTTGGCACCTCAAAGACCTCTTTTGATCCCAGACAGTAAAAATAAAATATAAACAAATTAAATAACTAACAGTTTGGCAAAACACCCAAGATCTGCCTGTGCAGCTGCTTATTTTGTCTAATGAGTCAGCCAACTCTGAGATCCAGTGAAAAGCAAAATCCTTTAGCTCTGGCAAGGAACAGGACCAGATTTGATGGATGGGTGAAAGGGCCAGCTCTGGATTTGAGGAAGCTTGGTCATGGCTTCCTGGAGAGAAGGGAGAGTCCGTGGCCACCACTCCTGCTGCTACCACTGGCACCTCCTTTTTTCTGGCATGGCCAACAGTCCTGCCAGACCCAGAAAACGCTGTCAGGTGGCAGTGGCACCTACCAGTGGCAATAGTGGATTGATGGCCAAGGTGCCCTGGTTGGTTGGCTGACAGGCAGGTGGTGTGTGTGCCAGGCAGCTTGGCCAGGATGAGACGGGCAGTGTGGCAGTCAGGAGGGGAAGTACAATGGTAAGCACTCTTCTCTCCTTGCTACCCATTCTCCTTTTGCCATCCCTTCCTTTCCTGTTCTCTTCCCACCTGACACTGCCTGGGGGACTGAGGTGTCAGGCCAGGTGGATCTACTGCAACGGAGGTGGCAGTGGCATTTTCTCCTCTTCTGTGCAGCTCCCACCCCGTTCTCCAAGACTACCAATCTGAACCCCCTCATGCCCCTGTCTTTGCTTCATAGGTCAAAGGAGCAAGACCGGATCCCTCCCTCCACTGGCAGTTCCTACTCACCAGAGCTGTGGGGTGGCTGCCTGGCTGGGGTAACAACATTACTCACCACACTGGGGTTACATTGGCTTTTGAGCCAAAACCATTCTGAAGGGTTATTCAGAGTAGATGTCCTTTTTAAAGTGGAATGATGTGAATGACCTTACTCATGCATTCCAGGTTTGTTATTCACATTATGGAACCGCATCTATGCACATCTCTGCAAGTTCGGTTGCTCACACATGCCAGCACTTGAATAAAGATGGAGCCGACAATGTGAATGTATTTGAAACGCATTCAAGGCATGTAGAGTTTAATCCCGAATTATCCCGGGTCTATTTGCATCAGTTATTCACACTGCCGACAATACAAATCTTTTTTTTAAAAAAAAACTAAGGGGAAAACCCAGTATAGATTATCTTGGGTTAAGTAAGGGTTTTGGCAGCCCCCTGCAAAAAACAAAAACCCTGAATCGGGTGCATTTGGGTTGCATGTGAACGACGGAGATTCAAACCGGATTCATCCTGGATATTTTCACCATCTGAATAGCCCCTTAGGAACAGCCACTGGTGATGTCATTAAGCATTTTGCATTAAGTACCACCAAGTACAGTTACTCATAGCTTCTCTCTCTCTCTCTCTCTCTCTCTCTCTCTCACACACACACACACACTCACACACACGACACGACACACCATACTTTCCTGTTTGGAAATTAATCAAGCAATCTTAGTGAGAGGGGCTCTTCACGGATCAAAATGAAATGGGAAAACTGGTCTTTCTCACTTAATTAAGGAGAGAAGATATAAAGAACATTTAATCCAGCCTCCTTGCTTGTAGCAGAGCAGAGCTTAGGGTGAACTCTAGAACTTCAATGAATAGGGTAGGGAGTAGCTAATTAAATAAATCCATTACCACCAACCCCTTACATGATGCAGCAAGGAAATTATTAGTTCTTGAAAACTATAGCAAGCTGCTTCTCTCCCATCCGAGCTGGGGATTTGCACCCAGCTCTTTCTTTTTTGCCTGGAGGTGAGCAAGAAGAATTTGTGCCCTTGTCTCCTGCTTAGAGATGATCCATGAAACCTGGAACTGGCAACCTTACATATCAGGGAATAAGGGTTGTGTATGTCCCTTTAAAGAGCCAGTGTGACATAGTGGTTTAAGTACTGATCTAGGACTCTGGAAGCCATGGTTCAAATCCTAGCTCAGCCATGGAAAACCACTGAGCAAGTTACATCCTCAGAGGACAGCCATGGCAAATTCCTTCTGAGCAAATCTTGGCAAAGAAAACTTAGGGTCACCATTAGTTGGAAATAACTTGAAGGTACACAACAACAACTAATATCCTGTTAGCATATGAAACTCATCTCAATCCATGCCTAGCAAAGGGTTAATAAATACCATTTCCTCCAGCATTGCTTAAGGGACATCCAATCAGGGATATCCAGCTTCAAGTCTGGCTTGTGTCCCGTGTAAGGGAAAAGGTGCAGACTTTGAAAACTTCCAGCTGTTTCTATACAGAAGGTATAGGCCTGCTTATGCCAGAACCATTTATACACTGTTTCTTTTCAGCAGCCCATGACAACAGCAGTCAAAGAAACAGGAGCAAAGGCAACACTGGGATTTTTCTAGCAGTAATTTAACAGTGAACAATCACTGACATTTCAGGGCTGCAGTGTAGCATTCAAAAATGACATGTACACATTGACTTAATCCCAGGATTAAGGCAGAGCAGAAGTTTTGAAACATGTCAGAAGCTGGGAAGGGTGAGAAAATTTGCTCAGTTTGCATTTCCATACCAATTTACCAAATGTTGAACTTCCCAAAACTTTAACAGTAAAGCAAAACACCATTATATTTCAAAACTGGTACTTTGCTGAAGTTTGCAATACATATCTAAAAAGAAGAAGGAAGTGTAAATAAATATGCACATTTGAAAAACTGGGGAGGGAAATGAGTACATTTCAAACAGCACATGCACACACAAAATGCATAATCTTGAAATGATGTACAGGAGAAAATGGGCATACTTTTAAAATGAACACAAAAACTCCTTCAATGGGAAAATTCCCACCTCTTTGGTAAAAATGTGTGCATTTGAAAAACTGCACACAAAAACATGTTCCTTCAAAGCACTGAAACTATACAGTTTTAAAACATGTACACAAATACAAAAATATTTACATGAATTGTCACTGAGAGTGAGAAAAATTAAATGCAATCTGATACAGAATGAGATAGAATAGGTTTAATAACAGTGGCCATGCCTAGTTGGAATGGCATAAGGACACTTTCACTATATCTCTTAAAGTTAAAATGTACTGCTAAGAGCCAGAGTACAGACAAGTGGAGTAGGACCCTTTAGCAAAGAACTCCAAGTATTTTATCAGAATACTGATCCCAGGATTCCATCGGATGGAACCACGGCAGTTAAAGTAGTATCTAACTATTCAATGCTACATCTGTCTTTAACCCCCAGCTTCATTGAAGCTGGGCTAAGAGAGACAGGAGTGATTGCGGCTCAGTGACAGAACACCTGCTTTCATGAAGGAGGTCCCTGATTCCAGATCTGGTTTACTGGTGTTGTGCGCCTTCAAGTTTCCAATTTATGGTGACACTAAGGCCCAAGACAGACTGCCCAAAAACGGCAGGCTGGAGGCACCCATTTTTAACTCTGGAGGGATGCTGCAAGAGCCGCGGCATCCCTCTGGAGTAAAAAGAATCTGGTTTTTCCAGGTTCTTTTTACTCTGGAAGATTCTTTTTACAGTATCCAGCACATGTCATGAGTGCACCATTGGCACACCGGTGATGTAAGGGACGTGCAGAGACATCTGCATTATTATTTATTTTCTGCTTAATCTCAGGGAATCCAAGCGGATTACAGTAAAGGAACACACAGTTAAAAAGAAATACATTAAAATTCCAAGATCCCCAACCCTCCCCCCAACATAAAAACATGAATGCTGTTACGTCATCTTGGTGGCACCCGTGGATGGGATGCTGCCATGATGCCACCACCATTACAGGCTAGGGTTCCAACCCTAGTATTGGTGGCGGCACACCACTTTTGGCCTGTCTATCTTGAGCCTAAGTTTCCAACTAATGGCAACACTAAGGCAAACATATCACAGTGTTTTATTGGCAATATCTGTCCAGAAGGGGGTTGCCTTTGCCTCCCACTGAGGCTGAGATAGTATGGCTAGCCCAAGGTCAGCCAGTAGGTTTTCATGGCTGGGCAGAAGTCTGAACCCTGGACTCCAGAGTCATAGTCTAATGCTCAAATCATTACACCAATCTGGTTCTCTAGGTACCAGCCCTGGTACCTCTGGCTAAAATGCCAGTAGTCCTGGAAAGAGGCTGCCAGCCAGTGCAGACAACACTGAGTTATATAGACAAAGGAGTCAATCTAGTTCAAGGCAGTTTCTTATGTTTTAGCCATATATCCTCCTCTTTTTAAGTTGATCCAGAGATCATACAAGCTGTGATTGGTCCCAGCCTGGGCTAGGTTGGCTGAGGAATTTTGTGAGTTGTAGTCCAGCAAAATAACTTTTTCCAAACTTTGGTCTGACTGGTGTATTGTGTGAGTGCGTGTGCACATGTACACATGTACCAGTATTTTAGATCTATTCTTCGTCATCATTAAACTCAAGTAGTGGTTCTACTCCAGGGAGAATTCGTCTCATTTCCTATCTGCCCTCAAACTCCAAATCTGACAAACCTGATAAGGACTGGAGGGTCACTTTTTATTTCCTTTAAAGGAAGAGCCAAAGTGGTGCAGTAGTTTGAAATGTTGGACTGGGACACTGGGAGACCAGGGTAGGAACCAAATAACTGGAAGGACCGTCACCTGTCTTTCTGTCAAGTCAAGATTCACTGCGATCTCATATCTCCGGAGCCTTGTCAGGTAGTTGTGGTGTGCAAATTCTGCCTCCAACTCCCGCAACTGGTCCTTTGTGAAGGCAGTGCGCTCCTTCCGTGCTTTGGAGCTGTTGGCTTCTGCTTTTGTGGTGGTAGAGGTGGAAGTCTGGTTATTGCCCCCTCCACCTGTGTCTTGATTCTCTGAAAGACAAAGAGAACAGAAGCACTCATTACGAAATAAAATCCTTTCATAGAGGAAAAGACTTGGCCACACCACTGCCCTTTGTGGACTCCCAGCGAAAGCCCATAAACCCTATCAGGAAGGATTATATATCTCAGGATCCCATGCAGCCATGGCATTTATAATCATTGTGCTATAATTGTGTAGCATAAAAGTTAGAGAGTATTTTCCACCACACCTGCATCAGCAACCTAAGTTAACTATCCCATGACTGTTGCACAGCATAACCTTCTGTCTTTCCATAGAGGTGAGCATCCTAACAGTATAGAAGGAACTGCTGTCCATCAACATCTAATACCAGTGGTGGTGGTCTCACTCTGACTTATGATAGGCATGGCCCTAATTCTGCCCCATACCCAGAACCTAAAAACAAGTCTTAGCCAGTTTAAAAATCCCTGCACCTGTTGCCTTTGCCAATGCGCAGTCCTAAATCCTTATCAGGATCAATAAGGAAAGACAGAAGGGGTTGGAGGTTAAACCTGAACCAGAGTGCTATAACCGTGTTGTGTTAAAGGCAGTGACATATTCAAGTCTTGTACTCCAAGTCTCGAGTTAAGTCTCAAGTCTCTGCCTTCCAATATCAAGTGAAGTCTGAGGTCCTTGCAAAATTTCAAGTCAAGTACCAGTTTTGAAATATAATGGTTTTTGCTTTACTGTTAAAGTTTTGGGAAGTTCAAGGGAAGTCTGGAAGCCAATTTTAACAGAAAAAAAAAAGAGAGAGAGATGAAGCACATTTCTTGGAGCGGAACAGAAAACTTATTAAGCAATGGGCTTGAAGCAGGTGGTGAGATCTTCTTGGTACTCTTCCCCACAGCACATTCGAGGAGTCTTCTAAAACTTTTGAAAAGCATTAAAAATATCCTTCCACTTCAAGCCTGCTGCCTAATGCACTTGCTGTTCCCCTCCAAGAAATGTGCCCCATGCTCTAGGGGCAAGTCTGTTGCCTGCTGTTCAAAGTGAATAATGCCAGAAGTCAGATGCTAAAAATAGGTAAGTCACAAGTCAAGTCGAATTAGGTCGAGGTTGAGTCACTGAAGCGACTTGAATTCTAATGTCAATTGACTTGAGCCTACATCAAGGCCCCCAGGATGAATAGAATGTGAGTTGTTGTTTTTTAAAATGAATGTAAGAGAAAGTGGCATCACCCAGTGCAGGTCCCATAAAGAGCCGGGGGGACGGGGGTCCCACTGTCCCTCCCACCCACTGCTTCAATAACCTCGCCCCCCCCCCCAAGCTGGCCACTGGCCACCTGCTCAGACTGCTGAAGCCTCTTAATGGCCCATTCAGGGTCTGATGTGGCTGCTTGGCAAGCAAGAAAGGGAGGCACCATCCTTTCTTTCTAGCTCAGTAGCCAGACTGGGCCTTCTGGGTTTACCCACACACACACACCAGGTGTACCCCTTATCAGGTGTACACACACACCGATATTTCCCGTGTGGTCCCCCTAAAGACACCTCTGATAAATTTGTGCATCCAGAGCCAGAACCTGGAGTGCTTAATCCTTTAAAGTTTGCTTTTTTGAGCCCTGCATATTTAACCATGCTAGTGATAAATTAGGACTAAAGCCTCTTTTATCTGACAGGTTCCTCGTTTTCAACAAAAATGCAATAGAGGGGAACCAGCGTGACTGAATTCATGTTAAGAATAGTAGCATCTGTTGAATTTAGCCATTATCAATAGGTGAGAGTGTCATATTCATCTGCTTAGATTAAGCTTAATTCTTTAAAAAATCCCTTGGAATCCCTATACAGGCAAACATATTAGTCTTGCAATTACAGTTGCCTTCTCCTTGTTTCTGAGCAGTTCCTCAGCTTTAATAGCTACATGGCAGGTGGGTAAAACAGAATGCCGTCCATTCTGGGAATCACTGAACCTACTGAATTTAACCAATCGGAATGGATGAACATTTTAGTTTGTTTTAAAAGAATTTTCCAACATTCACAAATTGTACATTAATAATGATTTTCAGAACATGAGATTCAAATTATTAGCTAGTGGAAGAAAGTGAAGTAGGCAGATTTTCTCAGGTACCAGTGGGGAAACAAAGATCCTCTGTGCCACTGGCTGATGCCCCAATATCATGGGGCAGTGAATCTGCTCTGAACTTTAAAAGAGCTATCAAAGGCATTGAACCTATTTGGGGAAGAGGGTTCATATATATCATGGATAACCCCTTTCAAGTTGAGAGTAAAACATCAAGGGCTTAATCTGCACTGCAGAAATAATCCAGTTTGAGACCACTTTAACAGCCTTGGCTCCATGTTATGGAATTCTGGGAAGTTTTTCTTGTGGCACCAGAGCTTTCTGATAGAGAAGGCTAAAGGTCTCACAAAACTACAATTCCCAGAATCTCATCGCATCAAGCCATGTCAGTTAAACTGGTGTCAGACTGGATTATTTCTGCAGTTTGGATGCAGTCAAGGAGATTCATGATCCCACTGATATCAGAAGAACCACCACTTGCCAAGGAAATCTATTCTGCTCAGAGGCTCTCTGTTCATCATGAGAATGTCATAGATTTGAGTAATGACACCCGGGCATCATCTGGTGTTTTGGCACTGACTCCAACTAAGCTCTGGCTGGAAAAGTTTTTCCTCTCTCTCCAGAACTCCAGGATAAAGTAGGGCCTGAAAGTGAGCTGGAACTTCTGCTTAAAAGAAATTTTTCATCTCAGCCACAATGTATTTTAGGCTTCACATTAGGGGAGTTTTGCACTATACCTTCCTAGCCAAGGACACAAATCTGAATTAAATGATCCAATTGCTTCTTCAAATGTCTCTAAAAGAAGACAATGTGCATGCATTTCAATCCAAGAGCAGGTAGCAAAGGTTAAGGTTAGAAATTTAAAATTGACTGACAACTTTTACGCACTCTCCAACATTTAACAGATTAACAACAGAATACATCATACATGTGTCAGAATCATATCAGAATATGGTCAAATCACAGTGTGGCCAGGCAACAAGATGCCAAAATTTATCAATGAAGAAGAACACACAAAAGTATTATTTAGAGCAGAGAAATACTGGTATTTATGTACTGAGTTTAGGAAGCAGAAAACTCTGCCCCCTCCTCTCTCCTGTCTTGTGTTGCATTAATTTAGTCCAAACTACTTTTGCACTTTGAACCTAATTTATGGCAACTAAAGTAAGGTGAAGACAAATGGGGAAAGTGGGAGGAAGAGATAGAAACTGGGGCCTGATTCCCACTACCTTTTAAATCAGATCGCAAATCAGTGTGAACTGGTTCAAATAACCCTGGTTCCCACTTGAACCAAATCAATTAAGTGATTTGGAGAGGGGGGGCCATGCGCTAGACCCCTTTAACCCACGTCTTTTTGATGCTGGTTTTTTCCACATCTTTTTGGATAAATTGATTCTGCACGAGTGTGAACCAGAAGCAATCAGAATCAATTTAAATTTGCCTTTTGACCAGCTGGAGTGGGTCCATTTTGAATTGATTCATTCGGGAATGTGAACCACAAGTGGATATTTTACAGGGGGGAAATGGATCAGGTCAAATGTAGTGTGAACCATGTTCTGCTGTCGAATTGATCCATCGATTCACATTGCAAAATGATTTCTTTGTAAGTGGGAATGAGGCCTGGGACATCTTTAAAATGGCTGGAAAAGTGGGACAGCAAAGAATTAACCAGAGACTGTCTTTGCTAAACTGGGACAGTTACTGGGTATTCTTATATATTGCCTCAACCAAGTCATGCTTGCTGGGAGATTCTAGGACTTGTATTCCAAAAAATAACCCATCCCCAGCTCTGGGAGTGATAAAGTACCAGTAATCTCTTTTATACCAAATGTACCAACCAAGCAAGAAACCCTAGCAAACTCCTCTCCGGTACAAACTCCTCTTCTTTGGTACAAGCAAGCTTAGAGGTGGCAATGAGCAGGCAGAAGAAGGCTACTGCCTTGGGCAGCAGTCCTAGCTTTTCCATGCTCTTGGAGGCAGATCCATATGCACCATATGGAATAGCCTGCAAGTGCAACCCGGCCTTTAACCAACCTGCTTCCTTGTAGGAAGATTCGTGTACCAGCTCAGTCCGCTCCTGCTAGAAATGGGAAGAATATTCAAAAATGTTCAAAAAAAATTCTGAAAAATGTGTTTTTCAACACAATTGTTGTTTTTCTGCACAGAGAATTTTTTTCATGCACAGAAAATGCTTTTCCTGCACAAAAATACCACATGGTTTTTTTCAAAGAATAAGAGTGCATCTACGCTGTAGCAATAATGCAGTCTGACACTACTTTAAATGCTATAGCTCCATCCTGTGGAATACTGGAATTTATAGGGCTCCCTTTCCTCTTTTTTCAGTTGAAATTAAATCTTTGTATCTTAAGCATTTCATGAAGTGTTCAGTTTATTGCAGGGGAAGAAAAATACGCAACTGGTCAGATGCTATTTGGGCTAAAGTTTGTATTGGAGTTCCCTTCAGCACCAACCAGCATAACTAGTGGTCAGCAATTATGGATGTTGTAGTCCACCATTCTAAAGGGTTAGAAGAACACAGCTTAATTTACTTCATAATAAACCTATTAGCCTTTAAAATGCCTCAATACTCGTGTGACTGTACCTATTTGAAGAAGGTCAAATACTCTCAGATTTTGTTTTAATTTAAAATACTTATATGATCAGCTGCAGAGGTAATGCAGTGATAAAATAGTCCCAAAGCAAATGCAAATTCATGATAGTCATGTAGTGATGTTTGATAATAGATCTTACTGTGGCTTAGAACATGTGGGATCATAAAGACAAGAACGCTCCTCAACATATGGAGTGAAAAACTACAGCCAGTTCCACACATTTGGAAGAAAGGCAGAATGCCCAAGCCTGTGTGCTGTAGTGGTTTGAGCACTGGACTATGGCTCGAGATCAGGGTTTGCTTCCCCACTTGGGCATGGAAACCCACTGGGTAACCTTGGGCAAGTCACATACTTTCAGCCTCCAAAACCCCTATGATAGGGTTACCTTCTTAAGCCATAAATCAGAAATGACTTGAAGGCACACAACAATGTCCAAGCTAGAGGATGCCACCAAGTCAGGTCTGAAATCTGGAGCCTCAACAGCCTCTTGAGGTCAGCACACTGGGATTAGAGTTGTCAGGTGATGAACTAGAGCACACATCCTTTTGTTCAGAAGTTAGTGGGCTATGAATCATGATGTAGCTGTGGTTTTCCTGACTTGATTCCATATACAGTATTGCTTTGATCATCTTCTTGAGTTTCCAGTCCTGCTTCACTAGAAACACAGCAAGGTGATCAACTGGGAAAGAGGGTAGAGAAACCAACCATATACCTTCAAATTATTCCACTTTGCCATGAATAGTCCTGATCAATCCTCAGGTGTCCGATTTTTCAGGTGTGTTTCTAAAATATCCCAGTTTCTCTCTCTCCTCCCACTGTCCCCCTTTGTTGTAGCGTACTTCAATTGTTTCAAAATGTATTTGCTGTGGGAAATTGTTTGCATTCAGTTCATTCATTTGGAGGAGAGGACAGGGCCAGAATCTTGCCCTTCACAGGAGGCTCAGGCAAAAGCAAACTGCCGCAGCCTCTCCTAAATTGTGTGTTTTCCTTATTCATCAATTTTACCATGTCGATCACACTTCTGATGTGTCTTGGCCGCATGTGTCCCAGTTTTCATCAGTAAAAAAGTTGGAAGATACACAATGATGGTTGTGTTGTCTCTTGAAGGGAAACTATGCAGCATCTGTTGGATGTAATGTGGAAACCTACTCTGGAATTTCCATATATTGAAGATGGTCTCAATTTTAGATTGAATCAAAAATCTTCTCATTTTGGAAAATCTTTCCTTTTATGTTCCTTTTGCTCAAAAAGGATGGTGGGAATTTGCTTGTATGCAGTTAAGCTTGTTAAGTTTGCAAATCTGAAGTTACAGGTGCCTCCATAATGTGAAATGTTGCAGATACTGGACTTATATTAAAGTAGATGTGTTATAAGGAGAAGTTATTATCTTATATTAATATATTCATATATTTCTTTCCAGTTGAATCTCTAACAAGGAAACTTATTGTAGTTCCCAGAATGACACTTCCCAAATTCTTTAGGGCAATTTTTTTTTTATTTTAAAATTTTTTAAAAGCCATTCCAAAGTAAATTCCATTTTCAGGGCAGATGTGCCCAGCCACTTCAACACAATTTTGGTCCTGCCCAACAGTAGGGCAGAGTCTTCCACAAGAACCCATTCATTTCTATGCATCCTAAAATCAAAAACCTTGGTCTGTTTCTTACCAGAGCTTCAATTGATTGACTGGGATGCAGGGCAGGGCCTTCTGAGTGGGGACCCTGAAATCATGGAAATTGCTTTTACCAAAAGGCACAAATGGTTCCACTGTGTTTAGCAGCAGTTCCCAAATTCTGGTCCTCCAGATATTTTGGACTTTAGCTCCCAGTATTCCTGACTGTTGGCCAATCTGTTTGGGGTTCCTGGGAGGTGAAGTCCAAAACACCTGGCTTAGTGGATTTTAGTGGATTTTATTCCTGCTCTTCATTGATGAGGAGAAAGATAATGATGATACCAATATTATATTACAGTTTAGAGAGATCTTGTAGCATCTTTGAGACTAACTGAAAGAAAGAAGTTGGCTGCATGAGCTTTCATACACTTAAGACTACTTCCTCAGATGCATTTAGATGAGGATCAGATGCATGAGGAAGTCCATGAAAGTTCATGCTGCCAACTTCTTTCTTTCAGTTATTCTCACATGTTTTACAAGATCTCTCTTCATACTGATTCTACAGACTAACATGGCTATATCTTTGAATTTTACTACTATATTGCAGATTATTCTTGTTTATGCCACTTAGATGTTCTCTGGAACAAAAACAAGGCTAAATAAACAGAAAAAGGGGTTGGAGAGTAGCCACATACAATGCCACCTACCTGCATTTCCCTTTTTCCTCCTGGATGGTTTCTTCTCCATTTCACTGACTGCGTTCCCGGCCAGGATGAAATCTTCACCTGTGCCTATTGTCGTATCCACCACATTTGGGCTGCCACTCTCTGGCTCTCCCATCCCCAGAGCCAACTCGGCTGGAAGCCGCCTTCGCCCCTCTAGGGCTGTGAAGTGCCAAGCAGGGTTCTGGAAGGAAGGATGATGCTCATCCACAAAAGCCCGTTCGTCCCGGGGATGGCTTTGAGGGGCCGCAGCCAGGCAAGAGGTTGAAAAGTCTGAATAAACCCCCAAGTCTGGTTTGTGGTGGAATGAAAAGGGGGCTTGTGGATAATGGTGGAGGCCTGGTGTCCCTCCGGCCTCAGCATGTGGGTTCCGCAGGCATCCCCAGAGGGTGGCAGTAGGGTGAGAGTTTCTCATACAGCTACTGGCAGCAGCAGGTGGATCCATCTAGCAGCAGGAAACTTTTTCTATCATAAGATGCTCGCCAAGGAAACTCCAGCTGCGAGAAGAAGCAAAGGGCTGATTTTGTTTTATTATTATTTTTTCAGCAGTTCAAGCAACCCAAGGAGAATCAGATCCTTTCTGGTGAGAAGAAAGCTCTCCAGCCTTTTCCTTTTGCTCTGTCATGGGTTTGTTGGCTGAGGAGGTCCAGGGAAATTCTCCCAAACTGTCAGCAGGAGAATGTCACCTCTGTTGCTTCTGAAGCCTGGCTGCAGCTTCCTTGCTGTGAAGCACCGGAGTCCAGAAAACACTTTTTAAAGACTTTGCTGGGGTGTGAGTGACAAGTTTAGGAAGGGAACTGTGTCTATCTGTATGTGTGTGTGTGTGCATGAGAGAGAAAGAAAGAGAGGAGCAGGAGGGAGGGCTTAACCTGAATGCACAACCCCTCCAACCAAAGCCAAGCATGCGACTATTAATCACCCGAAACCTTAGAGGCGCATCTAATGGGAAATGCAGATGGAGACTTTTAAAGAAACATTGTCTGTACTTTTTTTCTTTTCTTTTAAGGGGGAGGTAGTACACACACATACACACAAGGAGGGTTTAATGTTTCCTTCTCACACTCTGGAGTTATTTTTATTGCAAAGTAAAGGGGTGGGGGGGGGAGGAAGTCCTTTTTTATTATTTGTAAAAAACACCCAAACTGTACCAGATCAAGGAATATAAAGGAGACAAGATAAAAAGAAAGAACCATGCTAGTTGTAGACATTTAAAACGTAAGGCCTGGCTTCAAAATTAGAAGTTTAAAGAAAGAGCCATAGAGATTTAAGGCAAAGACTGGAGGATAGGGACAAGCTGATCAAAGCTATGGGGGAGAAACCCAAGCCGCTCCATAAACCAGTTCTGAAGTGCCACTGAACTTGTGGTTTTGGGTGAAAGCCCCACCACCACCCCCATCACTGACTGATTTAGCGACCCTGCTGTGGGTGGGCATGTTTTTTACTTTACTTTTTCAAAAGATCTTCAACAAAACTGGCCCTACCATTAGGCAGAATATGAACAACGGTTGCCTCAGGCAGCAAATGCGAGAGGCCAGCAGAACAGACCCCTTCCAAAACATTTCTTTGGAACCCTTTCCCATTGCCCTTTCTTGGGGAAGAGCTCTGTGTGCCACAAAACCTGTCCTGTAGCTCCTAAATGGGACTTTTTCCTCCAGGTGTGATGGGAGATCCTCCCCTATTGTCAGTGTTGAAATAAGAATCAACTGCCAGTCTGGACAGCTTCTTGCTTACTTGAAACTGCATGGGGCACTATCTTTGGCTTTAGGCATCAAAGTGTCTTGGGACAGCCACAATATTCAAACTAACTAGGGACAGACAAACTAACTCTGCTATAATTTGCTTGTCAGGTTATGAATCCACCATTATAAACTTGCAATCCAAACTTCATAGAGCCAGCACAGCATAGTGGCTTGAGTGTTGGACTACGACTCTGGAGACCAGGGTTCGATTCCCAGTTTAGACATGAAACCCACTGGGTGACCTTGGCAAATAGGACAGCAATGGCAAACTTATTCTGAACAAATCTTGCCAAGAAAACCTCATGACAGGATCACCTTAGGGTTGCTATAAGTCAGAAATGGCTTGAAGGCAAACAACAGTATTTACCATCTCAAATTCTTGAGTTGTCTTCATTTATTTTATTTTTTTGCACATTTGCATCACCAAAGTGCACCTTGAAAATATGAGATGTGTTATATACCATGTTCTTTGATGTATCACACCACAGCCCAGTCTGATTGGCTGTTATCACATATTTGCATTCCAACTTCAATCGGTCTTGGATGAAACGGATTTTCTAGATCCATTTCAAACCGGTTTTCGGGCGGGCTACAGGGTTGAGACGGCCATGGTCGCCCTGGTCGATGATCTCCGTCTGGGCATCGACAGGGGTAGCGTGTCCCTGTTGGTGCTCTTGGACATCTCAGCAGCTTTCGATACCATAGACCATGGTATCCTTCTGGAACGCCTGACAGAGGTGGGAATTGGGGGCACTGCGCTCCAGTGGTTCCGGTCCTACCTCTCTGGGAGGTTCCAGATGGTGCAGCTGGGGGACGTGTGCTCCGATAAGAGGGCCCTCACTTCTGGGGTCCCTCAAGGAGCCATTCTGTCCCCCATGCTCTTTAACATTTACATGAAACCGCTGGGAGAGATCATCCGGAGGCATGGGGCGCGGGGTTATCAGTACGCTGATGATACCCAAATAGTCTTCTCTATGTCTCCGACTGCTGCAGTGACCAGGGATGGCGTCGCTCCTCTCGCGGCCTGTCTGGAATCGGTAATGGACTGGATGAGGGAAAATAGACTCAGTCTGAATCCAGAGAAAACGGAAGTACTCGTGATAGGTTCTCCCGGCCCAGGGATGGAGGTGGTTCCACCTGTCTTGAACGGGGTCACGCTCCCCGTGAAAGACACTGTACGCAGTCTGGGGGTGCTCCTTGACTCGTCGCTCCATCTTACTTCTCAGGTGGATGCGACAGTCAGGAGCACCTGTTTTCAGCTTCGGCTGATACGCCAGCTGCGTCCCTACTTGGACCGGGGGGACCTTGAAACTGTAGTACACGCTCTTGTAACCTCTCGGTTGGATTTCTGCAATGCGCTCTACATGGGGCAGCCTTTGTATCACACTCGGAAGCTTCAACTGGTGCAGAACATGGCAGCCCGGGTGGTCACTGGCGCTCCCAGGGCCTCCCATATAACACCAATACTGAAAAACCTACATTGGCTGCCGATTCGCTTCCGGGCTCAGTACAAAGTGCTGGTCATCACCTATAAAGCCCTAAATGGCTTGGGTCCAGAGTACCTGAAGGACCGCCTCTCCCCACACAATCCGCCCCGCACACTTAGATCCACTGGGCAACAACTTCTAAGAGTTCCAGAGGCCAGACTTTCGTCTACAACAAAGAGGGCGTTTTCAGCTTCAGCCCCAAGCCTCTGGAACTCGCTGCCCACGGAGCTTCGCTCGACCGCCTCCCTCAATATGTTTAAAAAAGGGTTGAAAACGTACCTGTTTGAACAGGCCTACCCTGACTCTCCCCCCTGATGTTATCTTATCCCTCCCTTATTATTATTATGATTGATTGTCACGTTACTGCGCCGATGCCCTGGCGAATTTTATATTGTTTTGTATATTGAATGTTTTAACTGTATACTGTTTTTTACTTTTGTACCTGTACACCGCCCTGATCGCAGGAAGGGCGGTATAAAAATAAAGCTTATTATTATTATTATTATTATCAGATGTGCTTTGTTTATAGCTCCCAGGATCTGAAAAAGCACAGAGACGTTGGGATTTGGATGCTTCATTACACTGGATTCAGAAAAGTTACTTTTGCACTGTAATTCCCATAATCCTCCAGCCTGCATGGTCAATGGGAGCAGTATGCCAGAAAAGTAACATTACCAATTCTATTCACAATGCACACATACACACACACACACACAAATACTGATTCACTTGTAAGTAGCCTTGTTTTGAATTATGAAAATGAAAATATTCATTGTATTCGAAGCCAGGAATTGTTGGTCATTTGAAGATTAAGAACCTAGTGGATTTGATTTATGAGCCAACTAATTCCAAGTTTTGGCAACCCAGCTGCTTCAGAATGCTTCTCCTTGCTCAAAAGTTTCTTGTTTCGGGATAATGGGTTACACGTTTTTCATGGTTTCTTGAAAATATTTTTAGGTTTCCTTGCCAGCTATATCCATAGATCTGCTAAGGATGAGTACTGTATTTGGACTCAAACGGCTCAGGAACAAGGGGTGTTTTTATAAATCCATGACATGGATAGGACAACTTGTGTGCACTCCTCCCCACTTCCCTGAGATCTAAGAAGATCCAACTGTCAGCACTATGAATTCTGGCTGGCACCCTGTTGGTGTTTCACGCACATGGAAGTTGTCGTATGCATGCAGTTGTACTTTTTTGGCCATGGTGTAATGTCCATATTTAGTTCACAGCTGCATAAGCAGTTCCAAAAGATTTAAGCAGTTCCACAAGTGTAACTGTTGTCTGTGCTTTTGAACATTTTTGATGGTGCATAACTACTCAATGTAATACTTGATTCACTGGGGCTGCACCTACCTTGCAGAATTAATGCAGTTTGGTACCACTTTATTTGCCGTGGCTCAATGCTATAGAATTCTGAGATTTGTAGTTTTGTGAGATATTTAGTCGTCTCTGTCAGGGAGCTCTGGTGCCGCACCAAACTAGAAATCCTAGTGGAATGCAAGCACATTCTCAGATATACAACCAATTGCAATTATTGGTATTCAGTGCAATGCTGCAAGTCTGTGGGACCCTGGCTTCTATTTTCTTTGGAGGTTTAGAAATTTGTGGCATTTGGGTTAACATTTATTTTCTCGACAAACATACAAAACAGAGCATAAATGGAGGCAGACAGCAAACATACTCTTACAAGACAGCAGCTGCTGGGCAACTATACATAGGGCAAAAGGCATCCCTGTACCCACTTGGCAGGCTGCAACAACATGTTTCAGTATGCCTGAAGTGATGAGATGTCACTTCCAGCCACCATTTTGGCCAATTTAGGGATGATGTCTTTTTTTATTTTTGTTTTGGGGAGGTTTGAGGGGCTGGGGGAAAAGAGTGGAGGCAGTTTTGGGACATTTGGGGCAACTTGGAGGCAATAAATTACACCAATTTTTTAAATAGTGGAACTGGAAGCACTGAGGGGTTTCTGGGTGGACCTATGAGCCACACATAAGGGTCCCAAAGGCCCCAAGTGGTCCCACAGGCTGGTTTGTTGTTGTGGTTGTGTGCCTTCAAGTCATTTCCAACTTATGGTGGCCCTAAGGCAACCTGATCATGGGGTTTTCTGGGGCTGAGAATATGTGATTCACTCAAGCTAACCCCGTCACTTTCCATGGCTGAGCGTGGAACTCAACCCTTATCTCTAAAGTCGTAGTCCAACACTCAGACCACTACATCACACTGGTTCTCTGGCGTACATATGTCCTACTTAAGTTGTACATATGCCCTATTTTAAAGAGGATAGTCCCTGAAGACAGTTCTTTGAAGGGCCATCCAGTCCAAATCTGCTTTAAAGATGAAAAGATCCCAGAGTATGTTATTTATGTAATTTTAAATGATTAATAAAAAAATAAAATAAAAATAAGATCTCACAGGAAGGAGGTCATGGCCCTGAGTTTGTCCATCAAAAATGAACACCTGGACAGGAGGGCAGATGCACAGGACATTTTATTAGATGATAAATATGTAAAAAAAATCTTGTGAAGCTCCATGGATGAGAGGGGGGTCTTACCATGCAGGAGGGAAGAAATATGTAAGCCTTCAAAATGCCAAGTAAAAATTGTTGGTTTACTTTAAAAGCCCTAAAAATGTCAAGTAATTTTTATTTTATCTGCTTAAATATTTTTATCTGACCTTTGGCCATATTCCCATAGCTGAATAATAATAATAATAATAATAATAATAATAATAATAATATATTATATTATATCAAATTATATTATTATTTTATTATTAAAATTCTTTATCTGAATTTTGGCCATATTCCCAGAGTAGTTTACAAAGAGAACTTTTAAAAAGAGACAACTACTATGTACTTCTAAAGCACTAAAACATACAAAGGAACACAGTTAGGGCAGTTATGCCAAACTTTTCTTCCTGGCTGCTTTTTTTTTTTTTAAGAGAGCATTTTACATTCAACAAATGTTTCTGTCTTGGATAACTATTTTATTGAACCCTTGATCGTACCATTACCCAAACCAGAAACATTCATTAAAGCATTCATAAACCCTTGAACTCATCTTCTTGAAATAAGAACCCTGAGATGAATACATAAATCTTGAAGTAAAGTCTGAGCAGACATCATCTGGCCGCACTGTTTCAAGAAATGCATGACACATTTTGACTGAAGCCTTAGTTCCAGAAGTAGATGGCAATGCTACTGTTCAGACCTATAAAATCTGATGCAATGATAAAAAGACAGAGCTACTGAGCACTGACAGAATACAGGTTTCAAATGAACTTCTTTTTGCTCTTTCTAATATTTTCATTTGCACCTCCTGGAAATGCTTGTCATTGACCATGCTGACTGGGACTTCTGGAAACTGCAGTCCAAAATATCTGGAGGATCAAATATTGAGAATCAGTCTCAACCTAACATCTCTCTTCCAGAAATTAATCAGTGTGAAGTCAGAACAAGAATTGGAGAAAACAAGGGTGAAGAAAAATATAAATGTTGGCAAAAGGTGGGCTAGACAGTAGACTTTATCAGACGTTGGAAATTGGAAGTATAATCCAATGGCAATCCGAACGGAATCATGGGGTTTCATGTTATTGCGAATTAAAGTATCTCACGCAATTTAGGGCAAAAGGGAAGTCATTCCGAATGCAATCATGGGTTTTACATTATTGCGAATTAAAGCATCTCACGCAATTTCGGGCAATGGGGGGGTGATTTTTGTGTAATGGGAAGTCATTCTGAATGCAGTCCAAATGCAATTCGAATTCATGTAAACTTGCTAAACTAGAGAATTCAAGTGAATTCGAATTGGCTCCAGTTGGCTCAATTCACAACAAAGACAAATTCCTCCCGTCTGATAAGGTCCATAGCTACTGTTAGGTAGATTTGCAACTGGTTGACAGACCAAACCCAATGAGTGTTGCCCAATAGTTCTTCTTGATTTATGACAGTCTCAATTAGGTCATCTTCGCTTCTAGGGAGAGTTCAGGTTTGATCTGTTCTAGGATCCCCTTGTTTGTCTTTTTGGCCATCCACAGTATCCTCAGCACTCATCTCCAGCACCTCATCTCAAATGAGTCGATTCTCCTTCTGTCAGCCTTCTTTACTGCCCAACCTTCAGATCTGCACATGGTGAAGGGGAATACAGTGGCTTGGACTATACAAACTTTAGTATTCAGTTTTATGTCTTTGTACATCAGAAACTTGTCTAGTTCCTTCATAGCTGCCCTTCCCAGTTCCAGCCTTCCTCCAAATTCTTGACTACAATCTCTGTTCTGATCAATTATTGAGTCAAGGTAGGGAAACTCTTTTACCATTTCTATTTTTCCATCATCTAAATCACATTTATGTAAATTTTCCATAGTCATTTTTTTCCTGGGCTGCATCTGCACTGCAGAAATAATCTAGGTTGACACCACTTTAATTGTCATGGCTCCATGCTACAGGATAATGAAGTTTGTTGGGGCACCAGAGTTCTCTGACAGAGGACTTTAAATGTCTCACAAAACTACCATAGCTTTGAGCCCATGGCAGTTAAAGTAGTTTCAACCTGGATTATTTCTGCAGTGCACATGCAGCTTCCATGTTCAGCATTAAGCCTGCCTTAGCACTTTTTTCTTTGGCTTTCTTTAGTGATTGTCCAAGTCTATTGTTTTCTGCCAGCAGTATAGTGTCATTTTCATATTTTACATTGTTTGGATGACCGTTATCTCAGGATTGCTTTAGCTGTATATTTTGGTATGGCATGGGGTTTGTTTTATTCAGAGTAACATTTTTGAACCTGGTACAAGAGGAAAACCACTATAGATATTCCTAAAATGTTTACCTTCTCCTTTCTAGAGGAGAAGACATCTCTTGACCTATATACCATGTTCATGTATACACTGGATTCGCTAAATCCATCATAATCGGCTTTAATTCATCTATGGTTAATAAAGAAAATCAAACTTTAATTATGGTCAATGGACCCAACATAATGCACTGTAACTTAAAACAGCATAAAGAATAAAATTTGCATTAAAAGTTCATATAAATTACAGAAATATAAGTTAAAAGAATGAGTTACAAAAATAATTGATTAATTTTAGATCTAAAGTATGTTACTGTTGATCACCCCTTTTTAATCATTTGTTCTCTCTGATTTTAACAGCTAGAGACAAAAATTAGGCAATTGATACAGTGATGTTCATATATTTGTCTTCCAGCAACATTTTCATATGGAACATTTCAGAATGACCTGGCAGCTCAGTAAAGGTAAGTTAAACTGGTTACAGCACTGATTATGGCAGAGGATTGAATAAGATGGCCCTTCTGGTCCTTTCCAACTGTATTAGTCTAATGGTCTATGCTACAATTCTGTAATATTTCAAATAAGGTATAAGTAGCTTGAAACTTGAAACTGAACACTTAGCTATCTGCTGCCCTTAATACAAGAGGCTGGGATAAGTGAGACGTTGATTTAGTTCACTTTTTGATAAGTGTTCTCTAAAAATCCACAAATTTGATGGAATAAATTTCATAATTTGATATTTTAAACCTTGAAGAAATTTTAAAAGAAAATTCACCCAAACAAGAAGATTTTGAAAAATGACCACCAATCTTGTTCGGGCTCCATGTTAAAACTTGGCTATTCATCAAGGCCTTTGGCCTCATCAGTTCAGACCAAATATTGTTGTATATGATTTTAAAAACTTTTAAATCTTTCAAATCTGTTTTTAACTGGTATTTAATATGTTTTAGTTTATTTAAATCATTTTATTTTTTAAAAACTGTTTAACTTGTTTTAATGATGTTTGTAAGCTGCCTTGAGATCCTTTGGGGTATAAATATTTCAATATAAAAATTTCAATAAAAAGAACAACGATAACTACTGCTGCTGCTCTTACAGATTTGGTTTTCTATCCATGTAAATTCCACCCAAAGTTGAGGTTTTGAAATTAGTGTTACCATCTTTTTCCCCCCTTTCTGATGGGCTCCTTATATTTAAGAGCTACATGACAGGCAAGTATAACAGAATTATCTCCATTATAGGAACAGTTGGATTTGGCCAGTAGAGAAGGTTACGAATTTCATTCAGCACATTTTTTAAAGGAATGTATAAGAATTCACATAGGTCTTCATAAAGTCAAGAAAAACAACAACCTGAAATTGAAAACCTCAACTGTGAGAAAAGGAAAAATTTACAGATTGACCCATCCCTACTTGGAAGGGTGGTGTAGTGGTTTGAGCATTGGACTATCAGACGCTGAAAATTGGAAGTATAGTCTAATGACAATCCGAACACAATCACGAGGTTTCACGTTATTGCGAATGAAAGTATCTCACGCAATTTCAGGCAAAAAGGAAGTCATTCCGAATGCAATTTTGGGTTTTACGTTATTGCGAATTAAAGCATCTCTTGCAATTTTGGGCAATGGGGAGTCAATTTTGGGTAATGAGAAGTCATTCTGAACGCATTCCAAATGCAATTGGAATTCACGTAAATTTGCTAAACTAGTGAATTCACGTGAATTCAAATTGGCTCCAATTGGCTCCATTCGCAATAAAGAGAAATTCCTCCTGTCTGATAAGGTCCTATGACTCTGGAAGACCAGGGTTCAAATCTGCTCAGGAGCATAAAAACCCACTGGGAGACATTGGGCGAGTCACACCCTCTCAGCCACAAAAGATGGCAATGGCAAACCTCTCCGAAGAAACTTGCCAAGAAAACCCTATGATAGTGTTCACCTTAGGGTTGCAATAAGTTTTTAAAAAATGACTTGGAGGCACACAACAACAATAAACTTGGAAGAGAGGCAGAAACAAGCTCCTTCTGAACATAGGACAGAAGGATCGCCCTAGCGCTTTCCACAGCAGAGGTGAGCAACCTGTACACCCTGCTCCCCAGATTCTTAGTTTTGTCATCCAAAAAAGTAACTTGCCAAACACTAAAATGTAGAAAGCTTTCAAAAAGCAATACTTCATCCAATTTCCTGGTGACCTTTGACCTCCGGAGTCCTCAGTCAATAGAGGAACAGTCTTTGGCTGAAGCTGAATGAAAATAAACCCATTGCACGCAGCCTGTTTTCTTTCTCTGCTGGGATGCTCAAACCAAATGGCTCCCCTTCGTGAGACACTGATAGCTGATTTATGAGCCTGCATCTGTTATGTCAACACAGGATAGCAGGGGAGGTCAAGGAAGAGGTGGAGCAGGCAGTGTATGGAGCAAAAGCACCAACAAAGGGATAAGAAGTGGCCTGACTAACCCCTTTTGCTCCCCACCCAAATGGGATTAATCAGGTGGAAAGAAACCAGAAAGTTTGTTGTCTGACCTCCCTCCCTGTGAAGGATCTTCCACAGGAGAAACCAATAGACATAACTCAAACCCTACAATAGGCTTTTCCAACTGGCCAGCAAAACACATCCAAGAGCAAACCCTTCTTTGGAGAAGGTACTCCTTTGATTAAAATTGTTCTGCAAGCCACACTAAAATGGCTGCAGTCGACATGCAAATGCACTAGTCCTACTCACCACTTACTATCTGGAGAGCAACACCTTGAAAAGAACAGCTTCTTCTACCATGTAGCCTCTCCAAGTTGTCAGAAAAACTGATTTTTTTTCCTCTAGGATTACTGTTCAAAAACCTCAACAAATCAAGGATGCTCTCCTCTTTCTGTTGTTGGACAACAATGATCACAACAGCCCTTCCTACTAGAGAATTGCCAGATTTGTAGGGTGCCACTGCTCACAGGATCAAACTGCAGAGAATTTTTGATAGGCAGGGACAAAGACTAGTCTTCTCTTTCTTCTGTACCTAGTTACAGCCCTCACAACTTCACAGGGGAGAGGGATGGATTTTGCAATTGATGTCCCATGCTGAATCATCCCTATTATAATGCAAAGTATACCCAGATAGCTTAATCTTACAGGAGCCATCAAGATCCATTAGCCATACAAAAGATCTATTCCTGGTCAGCTAGATGTGGTTCCACAATCTAAATCAATCAAGAGATCTGAGAGATGATTGTCATTCATGGATAAGAGGGAAATTTCTGATACAGGCACTCTCTTAGGGGTTATTCAAATGGTGAAACTAATCCAGGTAGAATCTGGGTTAAATCTTTGTTGTTTGCATGCATTTCGAATGCATCCAATTACGTTGGGGGGGGGTTGCTGCCAAAACCCTCACTTAACATGAGATAATTGAAGTCAGATTTTTTTCCCCCAAGTTTTTCTAAATGATTCAGATTCTTGGCTTTGTGAATAACCAATGCAAATAGACCCAGGACAAACTGAGATAAAACTCTGCATGTCTCGAAAAAGCTTCAAATACTTTTGCATCATTCATTCCATCTTTATTCAAGTGCTGACACGGGCAAGCAACCAAACTGGCAGAGATGCCCATAGGTGTGGTTCCATAGTGTGAACAACAAACCGGAACTCATGCATGAGATTATTCATGTAGTCAGGCTAAAAACAATAACCTCGAAGTGACTTTTTATTTGCAGTTCAGCCCAGGCTCAAATCAAAGAAGGAGGAATTTACTAACACTTTTTCCCACTTTGTTCTTATTTTCCTCCAGGGTTATATAGGATAGTCCATGTTCTTGGGCAATGGGAATTGGTGACCCACTCACTGACCCCACTCTTTCTGCAGCTGCTGTTGTCACACATGTACTCTGCGGGAAGGTGTTTTCCCTTGGCACCACCCTGGGCGAGGTGATGGTGGTGGCAGAGGAGGATTGGGAGCTGCCTCCATCCCTTCTCTCTTATTCCTGAAAAGCCATTTGTCATGGAAAGATAGAGACCTTTTAACCTTCTAAAAGTCGCCATCTCCCCACCCACCTCACAACATCTGTGAATCATTATTTTGATCAAGCATGAAAGCCCCCAGTGACTGTTTGTTCACATAGCACAAGTGTGCGTGGTTGCACACACAGGCAGTACAGGAGTCTGGAAAAGTTACTGTTTGACTACATATCCCCAAATCCCTCAGCCACCATGACCACTGAAGAAAAGATTCCTTTAAGGTTCTATATTAAGTACCTGGAAAGCACCAGATCCTGTCTGATCTTGGAAGGTAAGTGGGGTCAGCCCTGGTTAGTACTTGGATGGAAGACCTCCAACGAATACCAGGTGATGTAGGCTGTATTTCAGAGAAAAGAGCTGGAAAAACCACGTCTGAGTATTCCTTGCCTAAGAAAACCCTATGAAATTCATAGGGGTGACAGGCAACCTGAAGGCACATACACACACTGTATATGTGTGTGTGGTTTTCCCTTTACAATTTGTTTTGCCTTGGAGGTTGGACTGGGATTGGGAAAATCTCTCTCTCACACACACACACACACACACACACACACTCACACACACACATATAATATATTGTTTCAAAAGTGTTTAAGTTTTTTTCCTCTCCAAATATGAAGGAGTTTGTTATTTTTTGTAAATTCCTCAAAAAATGGATCAAAAATGTCTCTGTTGTAGAGTGGCCAAATTCAATAGGTACGGGTTGAGACTTCTGTAACTGAAATGCTTGAGACCTATTTTTTTAATTATTTTTCAGATTTTGGGATTTTTGCAAATACATAATGAGATACTTTAAAAATGATATCGATGTCTAAACATGGAAGCCCATGGAACAAAGTCTGTGTATGCTGAACCATCAAAAATCAAAGGTGTCACTATCTCAGCCATCCATCTGGACAATTTTGGGTTTTGGAATATTTCAGTTTTTGGAATTCTGGATAAGGGAGACTCAACCTGTATAGCTTTTTCCAATGTAGAGAGAACCATATTGTACTTGTTCACCATATATACATTTCCTATTACTATTTTTCTGTATGTACAGTAAATTGCATTGAACTCGGTTCCCCAGAGCACTATCAGAGCAAAACCTAAGAGCAGCAGTGAGATCTAACTTAGACTACAGCTCTCAAAGGTATGCACCTGGGGGAAGTGGCCTGTAATCTAACAAGATAAAAGCTCATACCAAAATAAATCGTAGTGTTCAAAGGTAATGTAGGATTCTAGATTTTTTTGCACAAACTTTGCAAAAAAATGAAATTCTGTGGGATTTTGCACACATTTCTTCTAATGTATCCATTTTCCCTGCAACTGAGCTCAGCATGAACATTTCTGCAAGCAATGTTTATGATATTCTAGATATGAATCATATGCAGCGGCATATTTGTATGACACACACACACATGGTTTTACACATCTGGGAATGCATTGGCAAGTCTGGAAAAATCTCACTGCAAAATTCAAAGGAGTCCAGCTTCCAGAAGATAACATTTTGGATTCATGCATTGCTTAAAATGCAAAACTGGATACGTTCATATTAAAATATAGACTGAATTTCTCCATCTTGTACCTAATTAGGAGCTATGTCATTTCCGTAGCAGCCACAGTCAGGGACCACTGGTGCCACCAACATCAATGGAGCAGTGAATCTGCTCTTCGATTCGATGTGAGTTTTAAAGGAGTTATCCAAGGAGGTATCCAAGGTTCTTTCAGAGGAATCAAGTCCAGTATTTTGGGTAGCTCCTTTAAAATTCTGATTGAGAATACATCTACACTGTACAAATAATGGAGTTTGACACCTCTTTAAGCACTATAGCTTCATTCTATGGGATCTGGGCATTTGTAGTTTTACAAGGTCTTTAGCCTTCTCTGCCAATGGGTACTGGTGCCTCAAAAAACTACAAATCCTAAGATTTCACAGGATGGACCCATGGCAGTTAAAGTGCATTATTTCTACTGTGTAGATGCACCCTAATGGATTCACTACTCCACTGACATGGAAGCCATCACGTGCCTTGACTGCAATCATGAGAATCTAACATATATGGCCAGAATATACCTTCCTTTCCAGCTGCATTTGCACCGCGGAAATAATCCGCTTTGACTGTCATGGCTCAATGCTATGGAATTCTAGAATTTGTAGTTTATTGTTTCACCAGGGCTCTCTGACAGAGAAGGCTAAATATCTCTACCAACCCCAGAATCCCATAGCACTGAGCCATGGCAGTTAAAGTGATGTCAAACTGGATTATTTCTGTAGTGTGGATTTAGCCTTCTCCATCTCCTTCCCACCCGCTATCTCCTCTGTCTTTTGTCTTTCTTTCTAAAATTTCCTCCTTTGAATCCAAAGTGCAGGATCTTTGAGAGCAAAACACTGCTCACTGATATCCTTCTAATCCCTCCTCAAGCACTGGAAATGAATCAAATGATCTCCACAATCCCCCCCCCCCCCTTTGGCACTTTTCAGTTTTCTGACCTCATATTTCTATGTGCTGCTAATTTAATGACAATATGTCTCGTCGCCCAGCATCAAGATTTCCGGCTCTAAGGAAAGCTGCTTGGCTTGTATGGCTCTCCCCTAGGCCACTCGCCTCCGCCTCAAAGTCACAGATGCAGGAAACATGGAAATGTAGTTTAGGTGGAGTGCCCTTCAATTGAAAACAGAATGCAAAGGGGCGAGTGAACAGGAGGGAGTGAAAGAATCACTCTGGTGGCTAATGATGGCCAGAGCTTGGTAAGGTTCTACAGTTCCCAGAATCCCCTAGCCAGCACAGCCAGTGGGAGTTGACATCCAAAATAAAAATCTTACCCACACATCCATTTCTGTGAGTAGTCAAACATACTTTATATAATTCATAGTCTAGGGTGGCCATGTGTCCTATTTGCAAGTGACGGACTTCTGTTTCAAGGCTAGAGATCCTCTATATGTTCCTGGATTGCAAGTACCCCTTGGCATAGTGGCATCACTAGGGTTGGCATCACCTGGTGCGGTAACTCATAGTTTCACTGCCTCCCACACACATTCATTGACTTCCTCCCATACCACTCATTCAGAATCCTTAGGAATGTTTTTTTGTACGGATGTTACCCATAAACTGTAATTCCCATATATCACTGAATGCAATGGCAAGAGTTGCGACGTAAACAAGTAGCAAAATTAAAATCGTACCTTTAAATCACGAAATCATGCACATAGCCGTAAATGTATATACGTATACATAATTTCGTGTGGTTAAAGTGAATATTTGGGGAAATGTGATATTTTTAAAAGAAAATTTTAAAATAATATAAATTATTTTAAAAAATAAGTAAAAATTAAATTTCTATTTTAAACCCTTGGAAGCTCTCATTTCTCCTCTTACTGAGCCTCATTCCACTCACAGCATTTCTTCAGTGTTTTGAAGGGATGTAGGAGAACATCACAGTCTGTTTCTGGCACAAAGGAGCTGTTTGTGGAAACAGTGATGCCACCCCCCCCCCCTCACCCTTTAGGATGTCACCTGGTGCAGTCCGCACCCTTCACACCCCTTTGGTGACACCCCTATGTCCCTGTACTGGGAGGAAGGCGGGATTAATAATAATAATAATAATAATAATAATTCATCACTATCTATTCTGGCTGTGACTGACCAGACATGGGTCTCTTTCACATCACACAGGCCACTGCAATAGGATGTTACAAATCCCAGAATTCCATAGCACTGAGCCATGGCAGTTAAAGTGTGTCAAATTGCATTAATTCTGCACTATAGATGCAACCACAGTTACAGCATTTTGTTACCACTTTAAGTGCCATAGCTCCAATCTATGGAATCCAGAAATTTCTGTTGCCTCACCCAAACTACAAATCCCAGGATTTCATAAGGTGCAGCTACGAAGTTGAATCAGAGTGCTATAGGCACGCAGTATGAAAGAAAGCCAGGTTCCCCACTCCTGCTCGGTTTGAATGCATTTTCTGTTTGAAGGACTTTGCAAGCCAAGTCTGGTGTCCAGACAAAGAACCCTAGGAAGGGAGAATCCCACCCCCTGAATGGACCTCTAAGGTGACCACCAAGATATAGCACCTGGTCAGCAGCTGGGATATATCTTCTGAATTAGGATATGATCGGTGATTTCTATTTAAATTTGGCTGAGCAAACTCAGGAGGACCAGGGCCCAAAGTCTGACACCTAGGACCCACTGTAGGTTGTGTGAGGCCCATCCAGAAACAGAAGTAGAAAAGGCCATAAGAATATTTCCTAATTTTGTGAAACTCTTTTGGGGGAGGCTGTGAGCAGCAAAAGAAGCCAGAAGGCAAGACTGTACTTGTTTTAAGGCAAAACCTCAATTCCTGGAGACTTCCAGTAGCAGAAATAGTACTTTCTCCCCCACAGGCTATTTTTCAGGGTAAATAAATGAATCTTCAGCAGAGGCCAATATTGACGTCCAGTCCTTTTTATCTTGCAGACCCTCTAACTGTCCTAATTGGGCGGGAGCTGTCCTGATTATTCCTCAGCTGTTCCACTGTTTCATCAGTTTTTAAAATGTCCCAGCTTCTCCCACTTGACCTCTTATTGCTTCAACTGTTGCATACTGAGTTCAAAAACACCAAGGTAGTTTGCATTTAACTCTTCAGAGGCAAAGGGAAGGACCCAGAAGAATCCTGTCTTTCCCATGTAGACTCAGGCAAAGACAAACTGCTGCAACCTTTCCTGGTTTGCATGTTCTTCATTCATCACTTCTGTCATCTTGACCACACACTGATGTGGTTTGATTACAAGTGTCCCACTTTTCATCTGTAAAAATGTTGAAGGCTACTGTATGTTCTTGCCTTTGTCATCCATAGCTGATGAAGTTCAATACTAATCATCGAGGAAGCCAATGCAGGTCAAAAATGCATCTAGACTTCAACCTGGACTTTGCTATATTGTTGGTTATTAATCTTCCACCAGTAAAAAGATTCACATCCACCAGACCTTTGCATCTATTGTACATTTGCCATGTGCTTTCAAGCCATTTCTGATCTATGGCAACTTAAGGCTAAACTGGAGTCTTCTTGGCAAGATTTATTCAGGAGCTTTGCCATTGCCTTCCTCTGAAACTGTGTGATTTATGGGTTGTTGTTGTTGTTTTCCAGGAAAAAAGGAAGAAAATCATTTACAGAATATTTTATTTTAATATGATTCAGGAAAAACATGAACAAAAATAGTGTTGTTGTTGTTGTTGTTTTTGCAGGCCTTCACATCTCTAGACTTATCCAAGGTCACCATAGGTTTCTATGGCTGAGCAGGGATTCAAACCTTGGTCTCCCAGACTCCAAGACCAACACTCAAATCATTATGCCACACTGGCTCTCTCCACCATAGCGGTTCTCATTGTACCTCTATGTACAGACTATGTATTTATTATGTATGAGTAATTAACTGTTTGCGCTGATTTACTGAAAATTAACTTTTAAAATGTATTATAATATATACAGATATAATTACATTTATTTCCCGATTCTGCTGGTTTTCTATTTATCAGTTTTGTGAGTCAGGTCCTAGAACTCTTTCCTTTTTCTCTTATCTTTTTCATAGTGACATTTTAGGAGGGTACAGGGGGAAAGAGTGGGCTGCAAAAAGGCCCTGGAGGAGATCTCATTCAGCTTTTAAAATGACTATCCCCAATTTGTATTATAGTAGTGATTTTCAAAGGCATATCTTATTGTTGTTACCACACATGCCCTTTTTATGCAAATCTGTGTTATCATTCATGGTCCTTTTCGGAGAGGCGGCCAACCTCACTGTCCTTCCTAATGATGCATCTACAGAAGTTCAGCAATGGGGCATAAATCAGAATAGGATACAGGTTGAGGTGAGGGGTGCTAACCACAGAAATTTCCCAGTTCAGATTCTCAGGTGCAAATCCACAGAACAGAACATTGACAGGTGGAGCAGACATTTCCTCTCTGCCCCCTGCCTACCCCAACACCCTGTTGGTATTGAATAGTAAGTTGCACCTGAGTTGACTCCTACTCCTCCCATCAGGAAGTGGGGTTTATTTCAGAGCTCATTTTTGTCTGACTTCAACTCCCAGCTGTTGGACCTTATAATGGTTTTTGTCTGCAAGCCCAAAAGGGCCTCCTGCTCTTTCCTGGCTTATTCTCCTGATATCAGGTTTCAAATGTGCTCTAATGCAGAGTGACTCTATCTTCCTCCTCTCTTGTCATCCAGAGAGACATTTTCGGAGGCGTGCAGACATCAATGAGTCAGAAGGTGAGAAATTTTCTCAATTTTTGTCTCTGACAGTCTTTGGAAGGGAAAGCCTGAGAGCACATCAGAATCCATGCCCACCAGTCTTTTGCAGATGAGAAATGGGATGCATGCGGCCCAGAAACAGAGTGTTGTCAAGATGGCAAATGCTGTTAATGAAGGAAGACACACAAGTTAGGAAAGGCTGCAGCAGTTTGCTTTTGCCTTATTCCACAGGGAAGGGCAAGATTCCATTCTCCTCTTCCATTGCTGAGTTAAATAAGTGTACACGACTTCTGCATTTTGACATCAGTTTGCAGCAATTGAAGTAAGATGAAAATAAAGCAGGGGTGGGAGGAGAGGTGGGAGAAGAAGAGAGAAACTGGGAATTTTTAAAACACCGGAAAAGGTGGGACAAGAGAAGATTGATTGGGAGTTTCCCTGTCAAACTGGGATAACTGAAGGGTATGTGAATCCAGTTCAATCCATCTGAAGTAGAAAAATGGCTACCCTGAAATCATTTTGCAATGTGAACACTTCCCAGTAAACCACATCATCAGCAAAGAAGTCAGTGCCCCGAGCATGTAAAGAATAGTATTGATGGGTCTCATGGAGCAGTCTGACACCTGACATTATTACTTTTTGATTTAGCAGAGTCACAGTGTGTGAGCTGATGAACTGATTTAAATTTTATAAATATACAGTTAATACTTCATAGGCAGGCCACTGAGGAAGACTTTCAGTTGAAACGTGTCTGGCCTGAAGTTTGGATTTATTATTATTATTATTATTATTATTGTATTTGCTTTTGATTTTTTGCCCAGTTCTCAGTGGGGTAGTTACCCTTTTAGAAATTACACTGTTTTTTTGGTGGGGGGCGTTGCTCCATAGGTTAGTTAATTGTTTATTCCTTATAAAGGTGTTTTTTAATATTGGGAAGTGGGACCACAGTTATCCTGTTTGTTTATTATCTTTGGCAGAACCCTTTTGGTTGGTGTTTTGGTTATGCAGTCTGACATCTGCCAGAACTGTTATGATATTCTGGGCCTCCTAGCAAGGAGACACATCTCAAGACAATAAGCACTGGAGGGGGGTTAATGTCAGGGGGGCACCTGTGTCTATCTTCCACTGATTCCTAGGTGGCAAAGGGCCCTCTGGCTCAGTTTAAAGGCATTTCTATGCATTCTGTGCTTGCACATTGAGAGAGCCAGCATGATGTAGTGGCTTGGGCGTTGGACTAAGACTCGGGAGACCAGGGTTTGAATCCCTGCTCAGCCATGAAAACCCACTGGGTGACCTTGGGCAAGTCCGACTCTTGCAGCCTCAGAGGATGGCAATGGCAACCCCCCTCTGAAGAAATTTGCAAAGAAAACTCTGTGATAGGTTTGCTTTAGGGTCACCATATATCACATACAACATGAAGGCATACAACAGAAATTCTTTGCCACAAGTACCCAGGAATGCAGTGGTTAAGATGCCATTTCTGATGATCGGAGGATTGGAAGGTTGGCCGTTCTGCATGAGTATTGCATGATGGGGTGAGCTCCTGTCACTATTAGTAGTAGCAGTAGTAGTGGTAGTACAGTGCCATAGGCTTTACATAGTGCTTTACAGAGGAGAGAAAACAATCCAAAATAGAAACAAAAGCCTGCCTATGGCACACAATCTAAAACCGCAAACAAGATTATGAAATTAATAAAATATTACCATAACAAAGTTAAAACAATACTATAAAAGTGTAAATTAATGAAAATAATATGGTCATAAAGTCAAGATGAAAGTTGGAAGGTTTCCCTGAATAGTCCCAGTTTCTGTCAACCTAGCAGTTTGAAAGCTTGCAAATTTAAGTAGATAAATAGATACCACTTTGATGGGAAGGTAATAGCATTTGGTGCAGTCATGCTCGCCATATGATCACCAGATTTGTCTTTGGCAATGCTGGCTCTTTGGCTTAGTAATGGAGATGAGTACTGCCCCCTACAATCGGTTACAAGTAAACATTCATGTTAAGGGACTGCTTCTATATGTTCACAGCTTAACCTACCTCATAAGATTGTTGTAAGAATAAAAGGGTTGAGATGGAGGAATGATACCTGCTTCCCCAAGCAACTTGGAAAAAAGTCTGGATAGAAAATGAATAAGGAGGTTTCTAACATCCTCATGATAAAAATGTCTCACAATTGCAGAGATAAGAGAAAGCACATGCTGTACAGTATTCATCATGTCTTAGTTACAGCAAGGGTGGTGAACCTTTGGCTCTCCCAGTGGTGTGGACTACAATAACTCCCATCAACCTCACTCAGTGTCGCCAATATTAAAGACTTTTGTAATCCAAATTATCTGGAGGACCAAAGGTTCCCTACCTGGGGATCTGAGCAGTAGTGGGAATCAGTTAACTCTCTAGATGTTGCTTGGCTGCAGCTCCCAGTGTTCTTCACTGTAGACTAGGCTAACCTATAGTGGGGTGTGTAGCTGTTGTTGTTAACTGCTATCGAAGTGACCTTGACTTATGGCAATCCCATGAATGAGAGACCTCCAAGTCCCCCTGTTATCAACTGCCCTGTTCAGGTTCTGTATACTCAGGGCTGTGGCTTCCTTCATTGAGTCCATCCATCTGGAATGCAATTTCACTCTTTTCCTGCTGCCTTCTCCCTTTCTAAGCATTATTATCTTTTCTAGTGAGTCATCTCTTCTCATGGTATGGCCAAAGTACGACATTCTCAGTTTAGTCATCTTGGCTTCCAAGGAGAGTTCAAGCTTGTTTTGTTCTAGAACCCATTTATTTGTCTTTTTAGCAGTCCACAATATCCATAGAACTCTTCTCCAGCACAACATCTCAAATGAGTTGATACTCTTCATCTCTGCTTTCTTCACTGTCCAGCTTTCACAGTCGTACATAGAAATAGAAAATACAATGGCATGGACAATCCTAACATTTGGAAGGCTGCATGACGGCCACCTCTGGATTAGATTTCTAGAACAAGACTAGAGAGACTCAGACCTGAATTTTCACTCTGCCATGATCCTCCTGGAGTGACTATCCACTCCTGAGAACCTTGGCCACTTTTCTGCTGCAGCAGATGCCATCTTCAATGGTACTTAGAGATGGGCATCAGGCAGGCAGGCATTTTGGACAGGTGAACTGGATACTTCCCTGCTACATTGTTTAATACAGTAACAAGCAAGAGAGGGGCTGGTGGGGTTCTTTTCAATGTCCACCCTGAAATGTCCTCCTGAATAATCTTCCAGTTGTGGCATCTACCTAGGCTTGGGGGCAAGTGAGCTGCGGTGGGTGGAAACAGGCAGCTTCTCTCAATGAAATGAGGACGCTGGTCCTGCATCGAAAAGTCAGTTCTATTCAATGGTAATGGAAACAATGACTCCCCACCCAGTTCTGAGGAAACCATCTCACGGAGGTATGTGGAATGGGTCTCCATCAAGGACCTGGGAAGAATTTGGAAAAGTTACTTCTTGGACGATAACAGCCAGAATGTTCCAGCCTCTTACAATGCTGGCTGAGGCATTCTGTGTACTGTAGTTCAAAGAAGTAATGTTTCCTGAACTCTAGTCCTAGATCCCTGGTACATACTTGCCAACATTTTACTGATGACAACTGAGACATGTGTGGCCAAGAAACAGATGTGATCAAGCTGTCAAATTTCTCATTAATAAGAAAGAACCAATAAATCAAAAGAGGCTACAGCAGTTTGCTTTTCTTTGGGGCTAATGGAAAGGGGAAGACTACACACACACACACACAGTTAACTGTGGAGTTAACTGAGAGCAAATGAGTGGGTCTTTGGTATCTGCTGTGGTTTGGTTCCAGGACCTCCTGTGAATACCAAAATCCATGGATGCTCAATTCCTGTTAATACAATGGAATAGTAAAATTTTGCCCCTTATATAAAACACAAAATCGAGGTTAACTTTTTGGAATTCATAATTTTAAAAAATATTTTCAAGATGTGGTTGCTTGAATCCATGGACAAAAAAATCTATGGATATAGAGGGCTGACTGTACTTTTGCACTTTGAACTCAGTTTGCAGCAACTGAAGTAAGTTGAGGACAATGGGGGAAGTGGGAGAAGGAGGAGGGAGCAACTGGGACATTTTAAAAGCAGCTGAAAAAGTGGGACTGCAGAGGATTAATTGGAATTGTTCCTGCCAAATCAGGACAGTTGGAGGGTATAGCCACCTGAAGTTGCTCCTATTGACACTAAATCTATCTCCAATACTCTCTTCTTCTCAATCCCTTCTTGCTGAATCCCCCCCCCCCCCGTACCCTTTTGCCAAAGCCCAGTGTGAGGACAGCATCCTGTCACCTGGTGGTATATGTGGCGGCCTACTCAGTTATGTTCCCACATGTATCAAAGGGGCAACATTTTGAGCCTGAGAGGCCAACTGGCTTTTCACCCTCCCCCAGGATTCTCTCAAAAGAAGCTGGAGAGGACAAGACTTAAAACAGCATCCCATTCAAAGAGCCATTTGTATGTCAATGAGACATAAGTAAAATATGGAAAACATAAGAGTGGTGGGTGGTAGATTTCTCCCCCTTTCTTTCCATCCTTTTATTAGAATAATAATTGAAAAGGATTGGAACATTTGCTAAAAATACATTAGAAAAGGGGAGCATTATCCTGGCAGAGAGTGGCAAACCAAATCCAGATATTTTTACAAGGTGACGTTAAGTTGATTCATGGGGGATATGGGTCATTTCCATTAAAGCCATCACATCAGAGAAATCGTTTCTACCACGAGTGCCATAAGATTATTATTCCCCTTGTTTCTGAGCAGAAAGGGGGTGGGAGAAGATGGACATAATGAAATGTCTAATGGGAAGCTATGAAGATAATTGATGGGACTGCCATACACATAAACTTCCAATTGCTTTGGCCTCCAACCTCCGCTGCAAATTCTTAGTGATCTTCAGGGAACACATTAGAAGAGCAGAAGGGACACTTCAGAGCCACTAAAGTGGCCAAGCAGTTGCATCTCAGAAAACTCAGCTATAATTTATAATTCCCTGATGCAATGGAAGATAGGACTGGCATTATCATTATGGTCCAAATGCATATAAGAATCATCAGCTCCAGCATCCTGTTTCCTAGAGCAGCCATACAGATACCTATGCCATAGAAGAGGGGAAGGTGTCCACTTTCCAGGTATTTGTGCACTGCAGCTCAGTCCCAGCCTTCCTGGGAGTGATGGGAATTGTAGTCCAAAAACACATGGAAAGCCGCACCACTACTTTATGGAAAGCTAACAAGTAGGACAGTTGTTCCCCAGCAAACATATTTAATTATTTATTGCTTTTCTATGCATCAGCGTTTCTGAATTAAAGAATGTAAAGCATTTTTTTAAAAAAAAAATTAAAACAAGCTGGTGATTAAAAGTACTTTGATGATTTAAACATTGTGTGAAAATATATTAAAAACTATTCCAGAGGCTAGATAGAACACTACAATTTTGGCCACCCACTGGAAGCACATTAACTGCCCTTAGGAGAAGGTGCCCCCTAGAAAAAGCCCTGCCTTGTGTATCGAACAACCTAGCATTATAGCGCAGTGGACACACAACCAAGCCACCATTAAGGATCTCATATTTGTATGCTTATATAGGAGCGTTAAAAAAGTGTTTCTTTTTTTTTTAACTTTTTAAAAATATACTTTTTATTGAGATTAACTGTAATATGCATTCATTAACATTCATACTATAACATTAACATACATACAAACACACACCTACATTATATTACCTACATTACCTTGTCTACTTAATCTACAATCTTCAATCCATAAACTACATATTCATATCCTACATTCATACAGCCATTCATTTGAGCTTCTTCCCCACTTCTCAATATCCAACCGAAAGTTCTTTCTCCTTACTCCTTACTGACTTATCGATAAGTAGATATTCTACTTCTATTTATTTAATTTACCGCGGAGCATACAGTGTTTCAATGTCCTTGCCTAAGATACTGTTTCACTGAGTGGCTTACCCTCATGAGTCAAGAGACTTGTTGTCATTGGGAACTTTCTCTTCTATGAGTTTGTCTAATTTCCTTTTTAAAAAGCCAGTCAAGTTGGTGGCCATCATCGCTACATCTTGTGATGGCAAACGCAATAGTTTACACACTGTGTGAAATGTAGATCCGGCCCAAGACACAGCGGTAAATGGAATCCACTTCTGCACAAGTCAAAAAGCACAGTGGTAAAGTTATTTTGCTTTCTGAGGCATGAATTCTTCCACATGTCCCTGTTCTTCCCTGATGGTAAAAATACAACACCATGTTAAATACACAACAGTTTGTTGCCTTTTTGTGAAATCTCAAATTGGCTGCCACACTGTGCCAAAGTCAGGGATAAGGAACCTGTGGGCCTCCAGATGATGCTAAATTATATCTCCTATTAGTACAGAGAATTGGTGGTACTGAGCAGGGATGATGTATTTGTTGTTGTGTGCCTTTGTGTTGTTTCCAACTTAAGGCAACCCTAAGGGTTTTCTGAAGCCTAAGAGTATGTGACTTGACCAAGATCACTCAGTGGTTTTCATGGCCAAGTGAGGATTCAAACTTGGGTCTCCAGAATTGGGATCCAACACTCAAACCACTACTCCACGCTGACTTCTGGATGATGTATAACTCCCAACGTTTCACAGATAAAAATCAGGACACTTCTCGCCATGCTACATCACAGTATGATCAAGATAGTAAAAGTTATTAATGAGGAAGAACAGACAAACAAAGAGAGGCTGCCGCAGTTTGCTTTTTCCTAGGTCTACAGGGAAGGACAAGATTCCTCCCTCCTCTCTTCTCCTTCTTGCTTTATTAACTGAATACAAACTACTTTTGTTCTTTGAACTCACTTTGCAGCAATTGAAATAAGCTGAAGACAAAAGAAGGAAATGGGAGGAGGAAAGAAAAGGGGGGACATTTTAAAAGCAGCTGAAAAGGTGGGACAATATAGGATTAATATGGATGGTTGTTATCAAATAGGGACAGTTGTGGGGTATGGATGATGGAAAGTGGTGTCAAGCTGCACACATTTGCTTACAGCATACATATGTACGGAAAGAGGAACATACATTTTAAAACGGCTAGCCTTGTTTCCTGACATGTTTTGTGGATTAAACAGTGGAAGGTTTTAAAAGATCAGGTGGAAGAACCATAAAGGTCATGATCAGAACATATGTGTCTTTTAAAATCCCAAAACAATTGATCCTTGGCAGTTTCAGTTTAAACGGATCTCAAGTCGTGGGCTGGGAAAGATCTAGGGCTGACACTGAATTTCGCCTACCAGGAAAACTGAGAAGGCTTTGGATGTCCCAGCTTGGGTGAAGCATCCAAGGAATTTCAAGAGGGTGTTAAAAATCTAACAAGCGACGGTTTGCTGGGGGAAACATCTGCAAAGAAAGAAAGTCATTTGGTTTGGTTTCGTGTTCAACAACAAAAGACAATACAGTAATCTCACTTTTTCAATACACTAAACATATAAGCATTTTTGCATTTACGCCACAATAATTTTGATAGGCTGCCCTCATGCATTGGGTGCTATTGCTACAGGATCTAGCTATGGGAGTCTTCTAATCCCCCACCACAAACTTTTCTTTTTACAGTTGCAGGCCCTTGAACCCAACCCCAGGCTTTTGGACACAGCATGCTCAGTAGTGAATTCCAACCTCCACAATGACCCAAAAATGACTTGCAACACTGTAAGTCTGACATTTGTTGCTGTTGTGTGCCTTCAAGCCATTTCTGATCCTAAGGCAAATCTATCGTGGGGTTTTCTTGGTAAGATTTGATCAGAGGAGGTTTGCCATTCCCTTCCTGAGGCTGAGAGCATGTGATTTGCCTAAGGTCACCCAGTGGGCTTCATGACCAACCTGGGAACTGAATTCTGGTCTCCAGAGTTGTACTCCAACACTCAAACCACTAGGCCATGCTGGCTCATTTGACACCATCAGAATTCACTCCCATGATGCCAGCCATCTGTCTTTTCACTTGCCACAAGTTTCCGCAGTGTTTATGATACTTGCAACTCCTGCTTGCTGGAAGCAGAGCTTTATATCTCATCATATGTATTAGGTTATTAGTTACATTTTTGTCTTCGGTTCCCAATGGAGTCAAGGTACATGGTTCTTCTCCTCTCTCCTTTACCTGCACAACAACCCTGTGAGGTAGTTCACAATTTCAGTCACATTCAATGAAGATCCTATTTAGCATGGATTAAATTCCTCTTCCCCTAAAACATGAGCAGGGAAAGTGGTGCACACACTTCATGTGGCACATGGAATTATTGCTGAAGCCTTCAAGAGCCCCCATAAACTTCCACTGCCACCTCAAAATTGAACCATTTTTGGCATTATATTTATAAAAATGTTGGAGGGGTAGACTGTTTTAGGCCTCTTCCCTCACTTGATCAATTTGTTCTGGAATAACCTTGGATTTATTTTAAATTTAAATTTATTTATTTTAACTTTTAATAATTCAATTAATTTATTTTTTAAAATATGCCATTGTATTGGATCTATATTGTGCTTTTTTACATTTTATGGTCCGTATAACTTAATGAATTTTTAATGTTTTTGATGTTTAACATTTTAACCTTACCAATTGTTTCATGGCTTTTAAGATAGCTTTTATATTTATACTTTGACAACATTTTGGTATAGGTTTTAATCTGCATTGTTTGAGATATGCTGTTACCCACATTGAGTCCCATTCTGGGTCCCATTCCTAACTGCAAAGGAGAACAAGGTACCACAAAAATGTAGGACATTCAAGAAAAATGCAGGACATTACCAAATAAAATCTAAAAGTACCCATATTGGTTATGTTCATAATGGAGGGCATTTTGAAATTTCTCCAGGACAGAAGGTTGGTATGTAGGACATGTCCTGGAAAAGTAGGACCTCTGGTCACTATCTGAAAGGCTGGATATAAATGAATTAACAACAACAACTCTGGAGTTTATCATACGACGGAATTTGGGGGTATAATGCAATGGCAATCCGAACGCAATCATGGGGTTTCACGTTATTGTGAATGAGTGTATCTCATGTAATTTTGGGTAATGGGAAGTCATTCCGAACGCAATCATGGGGTGTCACGTCATTGTGTATTAGAGTATCTCGTGCAATTTCAGGCAATGGGGAGTCATTTTCGGGAAATGGGAAGTCATTCTGAATGCATTCCGAATGCAATCAGATTTCATGTAAATTCACTAAACTAGCGAATTCACGTAATTGTGAATTGGCTCCATTCGCAATTGAGAGAAATTCCTCCCATGTTTAACTCCCTCTATGAATCCCTCTATTACCTTAATTCATCTATTACCTTAATCTGGCTTCCCTCTACGGCAGTCCCAAGTGCTTCTATTCTTGGTCTCTAGATGGCGCTCTTCCACCATTGTTGAGAATGGTTTCTTTGCGCCTCCAGGAGATCTCAAGAGATGTGGAGGCAGTTTTTGTGGCTTGAGTGATTCACCCCAGTTCAAAGTCACTTGGATCTCGCAAAGTTGCTCCAGCGTGAAGCATCACCCACTGCCTCAGGATCTCAATGAAGAGATGCAATGAATCTCTGTTGCTGTGTGCTTACAAGTCATTTCCAACTTACGGTCAATCTAAGGCAAACCTATTATGGAGTTTTCTTGGCAAGAGTTGTTCGAGAGAGTATTGCATGCCCATGGTCACGCAGTGGGTTTCATGCCCAAGCTGGGAATCAAACCCTGGTCTCCAGTGTGGCAGTCCAGTGCTCAAACCATTATTCCATGCTGGCTTGGTAGTGGATAGAATAGATCTCCATCTCCCTGCCACAATCAATCAATTAATCAATCAATCAACTGAGATAATTGTTCTTTACCTTCTTCATCAATGGGCATTTTTCCTTCCAGAGCAGCTGTGAGAATCCTTTGGCCCTTTAAATATTTTGGACTGCAAACCCCACAGCAAAACTGGCTATGCTGGGTGGAGTTGATGGGAGTTGGAGTTGAAAACATCTGGAGGCTCAAAATGTTCCTCACCTCTGAGAAGGGTTCATACTTCATAGTCAGAACATGTTTCTGGCATATTACATGTGCATTTTCCCAGTCCCCCCCCCCCCCCTTTTGCCTTCCACACTTTGATCAAAAGACAGAGATCTTCTACCAATGATATAATAGAATCCAAAGACTGGGAGCCTTCCACATTACTCAGCAGTATGATTCCACTTTGACTAGATGGTTCCATCCTGTAGACTCCTGGGTTTTGCAATTAAAGAGGAATACGTAGCATGCACTCCATTACTTCCAGATGAAAAGCAGGACATGTATGGCCAAGCAACATCAGACTTTGGTTAAGACTGCAAGAATAATTAACAAGGAAGAACATACAAGCTAGGAGAGGTTGGTGCAGTTTGCTTTTGACTGAGTCTACTGGGAAGGACACAGTTCTGTCCTCTCCCCATGCTGAGTTAATTGAGTTCAAACTTTGTTGTTGTTAACTGCCCCAAAGTCAATCCCAACGCAGGGTGACCCTGTGGGTGAGACATCTCCAAGACCCCCTGTCCTCCACTGCTCTGCTCTGGTCCTGCAAATGCATGCCTCTCTGATTTAGTCCATCCATCTGACATGTGGTCTTCCTCTCTTTCTGCTACCCTCTACATTCCCTAGCATTATTATCTTTTCTAATGACCTATGCCTTCTCATGATGTGACCAAAGTAAAACAGCCTCAATCTAATAATCTTGGCTTCCAAGGAGATTTCAGGCTCGATCTATTCAAGGACCCATTTGCTTGTCTTTTTGACTGTTCATGGTATCCTCAGCACTATTCTTCAGCACTACCTGTCAAATAAATTGATTTTTTCCCCCTGTCTACTTTCTTTACTGTGCAGCTCTCGCATCTGTATATTGTGGTGGGGAATGCAAACTAGTTTTGTACTTTAAACTCAGTTTGCGCCAATTAAAGTAAGCCAAGAATGAAAGGGGAAAAGTGGGGAGAGAGAAACTGGGACATTTAACAAGTTGAGAAAATGGGATGACATAATATTAATTGGGACTCTTGATGTCCCGCAGTTGAAGGCGTTGCTCTACAAATCACATGCTGATTTTCTTTTGGAATTCCATGGCACGCTCCATTAGCCATCATATATTTCCAATCTAGTCTCTAGTGACACTTCCTTTCCTGAACCCTGCTGGCACATCTGGGATTTCTCTATGTATGGCTGGAGTCTACGTTGCAGAATTTTGACCATAATTTTGCTTTCATGGGAAATCAATGCTATGGTCCTATTGTTGCTGCAATTTTTGCCTCTCCTTTTTTATGGATGGGGATGTATATTGATCATCTCCAATCAGTTGACCACAATTTTGTTTTCCATACTTTTTTTACCTATGCTGGTTAGCATTAGAGTACATGAAAAAAATGTGAGCGACCAGGGTCAGACTGTGTCACCCAAATGTTTTGACACACCAAGGCAAGACACAGTTCTAGGAACTGAACTAATTCTTTCATCATTTTGGGTCATAGGGGGTAGTGCCTTGGTGGCCAAAAGGAGGTGTTTAAGCATGTCTCATTGGGCTGCCCCACTCTGCTTGCCTGGCCAATGAGAGATCTTTCCTGTGATTGCACATGTGCAAAGGCAGTCAGGAGAGTCCCTTCGCATTGGTTGCAAATCCTGCTTGCAAGCCGCAAATGGAGGCCCGGAGCAGCCAAACCTATAATTTTCGGTTTGACAGGCGCATGGTTAGCGAAGAGGCGTCTATTTCCAGCCATGTCGTGGGCCTGGTGGGTGACCACAAGAAAAAAAAATCAGATGTTCCAAAAGAACATGGAGCTAGCTTACTGAGCCATCAATTGTCCACACTGCCTGAGGGAAGGAAGACCAGGCACATGGGAGGAAAAATGGGAAGTAAAGTGCAGAAAATCCTGGCTACATTCACGAGCTTAGACAAGTTATTTTGGAGACTATATTTTATGCTGAATTCTCTAGCCAGCATAAACAGTATTAGCTGAAGACTGTTAGAGTTGCAGACTTCAAAAAGCAACTTTTCTGTATTCTGCTGCATTCAGATACAAGATCTCAAGTCTTCATGAGGGCTGCAAGAGCAGAGGGGACAAGATGAACAGTAGCTCCAAAATCACTGATGGAGCTAGCCACATATGACCATCCTTCACACAAGGGCTGGGCAACTTGTGCCTCTCTGGCTATTGTTGAACTATAGCTCTCATTATCCTTCATTAGATCACTAGGAGCTGCAATCCAATGACATCTGGAGGGCAAAGATGTTCACAGCTATATAATCTACACATGCCTCTATTTTTCTCAGGCAGCATGTATTCAAGTAATTTCTCTACCTCCACATCTGATCTATGAACAGTTTCCTCTTTTTGTTGCTGTCTGTTTAAAAAGGACAAGATCCATCCCTTTCTTTACTACTTTTTATTCCGAGTGTACTTATTTATGCACATGTTTCAAGTTGTCCAAATTGCTTGAATACACCCCCCATAACTAATGAATGCTTAAACAGTGCATTACAAGCATCTGAAATGTGTTGATTTTCTATGTACACTTTTCAAATGTGCATAACATTTTTCAGACATCAAAGAAATAGCCATGTTAGTCTGGATCAGTATGCAAAGGGACCTTTGAGACGGAGAGAAAGAGGTTGGTAGCATAAGCTTTTGTACAAAAGCAGACAGAGAAGCTTTCCTCACTACAAAGTTATAGTGCTATGGTTTCACTTCAGCTGCCATGGCAACATACAATAGAATCCTGGGATTTGTAATCTGGTGAGACACTAGATCTATTTGTCTGATCATTGTTAAGTGCCTAGAGATTCCCAAAAGTTGGTCCTCCAGGTGTTTTGAACTTTCAGTTCACAGAACTCCAAGCCAGCTTGGTCAGCAGTCAGAAATTCTGGGAGTTGAAGTCCAAAATACCTGGAGAACCAAAGTTTGGGAACCACTTAAATGCCCCTCATTAAACTACAAATACCAGAATTCTACAGGATGCGCCCATAGCTTTTAAAGCACAATCATTATGCTATAATCTGTGCAGTGTTGAAGGACCCTTGCTCTAGTCTCAAAGATACTACAAGATCACTTTGCATGCTTCAGACATTTGTTAACATGAAGATTCCAGAGCCCAAATTGCATCAGTCCTACAGACAGCATGGGCATGCTAACAGAAGCCCATAATAACCATGAATTGAAAACACATTCCTCATGTACCCCTACTGAAGGATCACAGGTTGCCACTCCCTGCTTTAAATCATTGCGCAAATAATGTTGCGCTGTTATTAGGTTCATGTACTCCCCTATGCCCACACATCTTCTGCTACAGCCACAAGGTGGAGACCAGATGTTTCCATGTCTGTTTTCAATTAAGTCCAGGTTAATGTATCATCTGAACCTCGAACTTCCATTACGTTTCGCTCTAGATACTGGACATGAGCCAGTTTCATAAAACATGGTTTAATGTTGGCTTGTTTCCACTAACCATAATTATGGTTAGTCCTAGCACAGGACAGTTAAAGCCATCTCAAACTGGATTATTTCTGTGGTGTGTTTTGGACCATAGTCTCAAGGAAAGTTTTGACAATGCCACTTCCATTTTGACTAATTTTAGCTTGCTGTGTCATCTGAACCAAAAGTGAGACTAACCATAATTATGGTTAGTGGACCCATGAGCCAGTTTCATAAAACATGGTTTAATGTTGGCTTGTTATGGTTAGTCGAAACAAGTGGGAGGTATAATTTGAATTGGAATTATCCTTGCCAAATCAGGACAGGTGGAAGATATGCTGCTTTACCATTTGGGCACTCTCGAAACTCCCATCATCTCCTGTCACAGAGCAGCCATGTTCATTGAGCTGATGGGGGATTTAGTAGAACATATCTAGAGGGTGATGGGTCGGAGGAGGCTCTGACCTGATTGACAGTGATTCTTCATGTTCAACCCAAGAGATCTTCCTTAGACCCTTTGCAGTACAGATGGCCCTCCACATTTGCGACTTTTACCTTTGCAGATTTGATTATTCACAGATTTGATTAATATGTTCCCTGTAGGAATCTCTAGGTCCTCCGGCATGACTTTGTGGTCAACATCTGCCTGATGTCACACTGGATGATCTAGAGAGAACACTTCTCTAGGCACTTGTAGGTCCTCCAGTGCAATTCTGTTGTCAGCATCTGCCAGATGTTGACCATAGAGTTGCCCTGGAGAACTTAGAAATTCCAAGAGAGCTGATCTCTTAGATTTTTTTTAAAGTGACTTTTTTATTTGCAGTTTTTCCACTTTCACGGGGGTCCTTTGCCCATAACTGTAGCGAATGACCGCTGTATAGACTAGAGACATTATATGAGAGTGAAGCTGGGACCTACCTGTGGTACCTAAAGCACAGGCTGGTCTGCAAAACTAAGGCTTTCTCTCTTCACCTCTCTTCCTCCCTATTCAACCTGGAAGAGAACTCTCTCCTTGGTGCCAAATATGTCCATCCACCTTCAATCCCACTTCCTAAACCTAAACCCTGAGACTGCCCAAGGGAAATACCGATGCCGCAAAGGAAGTGGGGAGAAATCATGAGCCATCAGAGTACACTATTGAATCAGGCTACCCCCTGACATCGCATGGTCCCTCCTTCAATACACACACTCCCTTTCCTGTACTTGTGGAATAATATCCACTTTTCATCCCACTAGCATCCTGGGAATTGTGAACCGCTGCATTTTAGTTTGATTAGCAACCAGTTTGGCCCACAGAGCAAAGCTGAGTGATTCCATGAAAGCAAAGCTAGATGATTTATGGACACATGAAATCAGCTACACTTTAGGATGGGGGGGGGGGGGCTAGAAAAAATCTTTTTCAGTTCTTTTATATAATACACATTATTTTCAATATAGTGATAAAGCCTCCTAAACTTGCTTAAAACTGCAGAATTTCTTAAATGTAACCCTGCCCAAATGATAGATATCTGATATGAAAGAAAGAACATGATGGCATAAAGAGTTCCTAGCAGTCTTGCATCTAAAATGGGTTTTCCGTGGATCAGTTTTCCCCAATCTGACTACAACACCCTTATGGCCATGCTGGGTGGGGGGGATGATGGATTTTGCAGTCCAAATGTGATCTGAAAGTTGGGGGAAGCTGCCACAGATGTTGGTCTCAGGGAACGCCCAAGCACTCAGCATGCCCGTACTTCATCCCAACCAAAATAGTTTCCCCTGATGGCAATGTATATATTATATTATATACTGTCAAACCAAGAACACTATAAGCAATCATCCCGTATTTATTACAAGCAGACAGTATTCTAATTATGCCGATTCGTGTCGCCAAACACCTCCTCTAAATGGGTCTGGAAATGGTGTACCAGTAATTATGGTTTACCATTAAATTACTTTCCCCCCTCCCCCCGCTGTTTCGTCCAGGTTAAATTGGCCATGGCTGGGTTTATATTTATATTTATCCAACTAGGAGCACGCAATCCAAACAACAGGAGACTGGGTGGAGTGCCAAGTAGGACTGCAATTAAAGTTCGGGCAGGTTTGTGGGTTTGTTTGTTTTTTAAAAGAGGGGTTAATGCTACTAGCTCACTTAGCAGGTGAAAGCTTCACACATAGGAAAGGAGGAATAACAAGAGGCACAGCCTCTGAACATGTGCAGAGTACATTCCTTTTCACTGTTGTGGAACCACATCTTCTCCACAAAGCTACAAGATTGGGTGGAAAATTTAGAAGCCGGAAGGATCTGATAGGAGTTGTAGTCTGACACAGCAGACACAGTGAAATTCTGGGTTCTTTTCCAGTGCTACGTCGGGATGCCAGGGATTAATCCTGAGATTTTGGCTGCATCTACACTGCAGAATTAATGCAGTTTAACACCACTTTAACTGCCATGGCTTAGTGCTATGGAATTCTGAGATTTGTAGTTTTGTAAGATATTTAGCCTTCTGTGTCAGAGAGCTCTGGTACCGCCACAAGCTACAAATCCCAGGATTCCATAGCGTGGAGCCCTGACAATTAAAGCAGCATCATTGTTGTTGTTGTGTGCCTTCAAGTCGTTTCCGACTTCTGGCGGCCTTAAGGTGGTGAACCTATCATGAGGTTTTCTTGGCCGGTTTCTTCAGAGGGGTTTGCCATCCTTTGAGGCTGAGAGAGTGTCGCTTGTCCAAGGTCTCCCAGTGGGTTTCCATGTCTGAGCCAGGATTCGAACCCTGGTCTCTCAGGGTCCTAGTCCAACACTCTAAGCACTACACCACGCAAACTGCATTAATTCCGCAGTGTGGCAGCAGCCTTTGAGCCCTTTCACACTATACAGTTATAGCACTGTGATTCCACTGTGCCATGTTTTCAGTCTATGAGATCCTGAGGTTTGGAGAAGAACCAGAGCTCTCTGGTTGATAATTCTAAATACTGGGGATAACCTGTTGGCCTCTATATGTTGTTGGACACTCCCAATCTTCTGCTTAAAAAATAATCAGTTGAAAATCAACCAGAATGATGATGATGATGATGATGATGATGATGATGATGATGATGATGATATAGATATATATTCAAGCAGATTTTGAAATATTCCCATGAGGATTTCCAAATTAGATGAATCCAGCCCACTGCACAAAAAATGAAACAAGACAGTGATAAGTACTGTGGGAAAGCATTCATCACTTTGTGTTCACAGCCATGATGAGATCTGAACTGGAAAGGGATTCTGGAAACATGAGAGATTTACTCATTAAATACATCGACAGAATGCTACTATAGTGAAGAAAACCTACTCCAAGCTGTTATGAGGGAAACAAGTGTAAATAAAACAAGTGCATAGCAATACTTCACATAAATCCATGATGTGGGAACATCTGGAAGATGGTTTGCAGATTACTGGTCTCTTTCTAGTGTAAAAGCATAGCGGCATAACAGTTTCAAGTGTTTGACTATGACTCTGGAGACCAGAGTTCAATTCCCAGATCTTCCATGCAACCCATTGAGTGGCCTTGGGCAAGTCACACTCTCTCAGCCTCAAGGGAAGTTAATGGCAAACCTCCTCTGAACCAATCGTGCAAAAAAAAAAAAAATGGTAGGGATGTCTTAGGATTACCATAAATTGGAAATGACTTGAAGAGACAACTATACCAATAATCCAATGACAACATAAAGGTGTGGTGTGTGTGTGTGTGTGTGTGTGTAGATGTGAACCTTCAAGTCACCTGTTGACTTTAATTCAGGGTAACCAGATGCCCTTCTTTTCCAGGACATGTCTTACATTTCAACCTTCTGTCCAGGAGGAATTAAAAAATGTCCTCCATTTGGAGCAGGAATTTGCCTTTATATTAGTGTTTTTAGGTTTTATTTTGTCATGTTCTACATTTTTCTTGGATGTCTGATGCCTTTAGAATATTTAGGCTACCTTAGACATTGGTACCATTAGCTAGTTTAGACTCTGGACTTGTTATGGGGTGGTGCCACATTAGATTGGGATGGGAATCATGTCGCCCTCCAGATATTGTTGGGTTTTGCATTGTAGCAGTCCTAAGTAATGAGAGTTGCTATCCAGAGATGTCTGGACCCAAGGTTGGTCAGCCAGCATGATATAACGGTTTGACTGTTAGGCTAAAATTCTGGGAGATCAGTGTCCGAGTGCCCTTTCAGCCATTGAAACTCATTGGGTAACCTAGGGCAAGTCACACTCTCTCAGCCATAGAGAAAGGCAAAAGCAATGGCCTCTTCTCCAGTCTTGTGACTTAACTGAAGGCAAAATACTTTGACATTTTGAACCCAGGTTTGTAGCAACTGAAGTGAGCTGAGGAGGAAGGGAGAAAGTGGGAGGAGGAGAGAGAAATGGACATTTTGACCGTAGATGAAACAGTGGGATGACAGAGGATTCATCGGGACTGTTCCTGCCAAATCAGGGCAGTTGGAAAGCATGTGTTAATCAGCCCTGATGATGATTGTGATGATAAATCTGACCAAGAGAGCCTATCCAGTTCTGAACTCATTCTAGCAAGATCTGGGGAAAAGAGAGACCCACCATTGGATAGAAGCATTTGTGTGTTATCCTAACAAACCTCAAACAAAATATGCCTCAAATTGGTCAAACTGTGGAGAGAGTGAGGAGAACAAGTTTTCCAGCCCACACACTGTGGCCTGAAAGAATGATGGCAGCTCCTGAAAAGCTGCATCTGGGACCAATAAAATTAATTTGTTGTGGTTTCACTTATCGCTTTGCAAAACCCAAGATGGCTCTGGATACATGTGATATGGTCGTGGTTTCCTGATGCTATTTCAGGCTGGCTCCATCCAAACAAGGCAACTGACTGCAAGGATGACAACAACAACAACAACAACAACAACAAGGGTGTGGGGGGAGAGGTGCATTAATCAACACAATCATTGCAGCTTGGGTTCACTGACATAGTTGTTTCACACAGTTCAGGCCATATGGAAGAGAAATGCATGCAAATTCTATGTTGAATACTTGTAGTGTACTAGAAGTCTGAAGCATGGAGATGTTACTTTGTTGTATTACAGTTGCCAAAATCCTCCATTCGTCTAGGCCAGTAGCCAGACTAGCTGGAGATTTCTGGGAGATGTCATTTTTTTAAAAAGCTCCACATTTTCAAAATCAATCCCTGATACATTCATGTGTACATGAGACAAAACTGTATGTGTGGGTAGGAACTAGGGATCGGAAGCAGATTTCAAAATTATTGAGAAGTGGTCAAAAATGTTTTTTCTTATGTGTCTAGAAAGTGCGGTGAGAGCAATCTTAGACTAAGAAGAATCTTCACAATTTGAGATTTATTATAAGCAGAATTCATCTATGGTTATTTGTGCAATAAACAGCATTACTCTGCACAAAAAATGCTGTTTCTTTGCATTTTATTCTGCACTGGGAATATGCATCCCTTTTTTGCACAGAAAATGCTGTTTCCTATGGGGGAGTTGCGCACAATGTGTTTTAAACTATGAACAGACTTCCAACTATTCATAGTTCAAAGATTTGAAGGCTTTCTTCCAATGATAATTGCTAAAATTACTCATTGCTTCCTTTGAGAAGGAAATTAGCAAAAATTACATCCCCAGCTGGAAATGGGGATTGGGGGGGATTGCATTAACCAAGTCTTTTTACAGATTTATCCAAGATCATTAATACAGGTGCAGTATGTGTTTTGGTTTCTTCTCACTGGGTAGAAACTGCAGGTTTTTATTTATTTTTTAACTATTTGTTTATTTATGGTAAATACCTAAGTACAATTAGCCCATTGGTATCTGCTGGGGTTTTATTCCAAACCCCCTCATGGATACCAAAATTCATGGATGCTCAAGACCCATTAAATACAGTGGAATAATAAAATGGTGTCCCTTCTATAAAATGGCAAAAAATCAAGGTTCTCTTTTGGAAAAGGATATTTAATATTGTCATGCCATGGATGTTTGAATCCATGGATAAAAAATCTGCAGACATGGAGGGCTGATTGTAAATGTAAACAATTAAACATGCACATATCTGAAAAATGCGCACAAACATGCATTAGGGAATTTTAAAAATGAATTAAAATGAGAAAATTTAGAAAATGCATTCAACATAGACAGCTTAGGGAAGGTGAATACTAAAATACATATTTCTATGAAGGATTTTTTTAGTCTCACAAAAGAATATGGAATTTGGATGAGACAAGAATCCTAGTGAAATTTTGGGAAAGACAACACAAATGAAATCTGTGAAGCTGAAGGCTTTTATGGTCAGCATCCATAGTTTTTTGTGGTTTTTTTCTAGAACATGGCCACTTAGCCTGAAAAACCCACAAAAAACTACAAATGAAATTTGCAAAATTTTCACATTCTGGGTATTTGGGTGAGTTGGTGGGTAAGGAAAAGCACATGAGGAAAGTGCTTTCAAACCGTAAGATGAATTTGTGTACTTTTGCCATGTGGTCCCACTTGCTCTGTGCTACAGCTCTATCAATTGCATTTCTAACCCTGCATCTTCACCTGGATTACCAATTTGGATCCTGTGGCAAAAAAAAAAGTCATATCCCATCCTAAACAGAGCTTAGGCCCTCGCCTACTTTGGGTGATATCTCCACCAGTTACTGACATGTTTCACTGCCTATCAGCCCCTCTCCAAGCCCACATTGCTATTTTTCAGTCTAGGGCACAAGCAGTCAGCAAAGTCAGGAGCTGAACTAACCAGTGTCAGTGGAGGCGGAATTCACACTGAGGTTTAAAGACTGCATCTACACTGCAGAAATTATGCAGTTTGACACCTCTTTAACTCCCATGGCTCAATGCTATGGAATCCTGGGATTTGTACTTTTGTGAGAAATTTAGCCTTCTCTGTCACAGATGTCTAGTGCCACAACAAACTGGAAACCCAGGATTCCACAGGATAGAGCTATGAGAGTTCAAGTAGTGTCAAACTGCATTAATTCTGCAGTGTGACAGCAGCCCAACTCCAACTGTGTTGTAGTACTTTTGCTCTGGACACATTTATTTCAGTTTTCCTGAGGTTGAGAGAGAAAGACGTAGTCAAGGAGACCACCCAGGGAGTCCATGAGGCAAAGGTACCAATTTTGTTTTAGGCACTGCACAGAATATAGAATTAGGGAGTGTTTAGTTTCTTTTCTTCCCTCCCTTCTCTGTCTGCTTTTTAAAGAAAAGCTCAAAGTGGCCTATAAATATTACCCTGACCTGAATAGCTCATGGCTTTCCAGTGAAATTGCCAACATTTTAAACAAAATTGGAAAAGAATTTTAAAATTAATTTTTAAAAAATTAACATAAAAAACTTGGGGACTTTCCTTTCTCCTCCCACTGTAGGGCTTGGTAGGGTTGGGCATCCACACATGCCCAACCCTACTATTGGCGCCCATGCACCATATTGGTGCGCCTTCATTTACATGGGGTGCGCCATAATGATGCACAGACGTCGGAGTGCCGAAACAGTGGTCTGAGCAAGGGGCATCATCATGGCACAAGAGTGTGCCTGTGACACCCCTAAAAAGAAGCTACCTAGAGCAGTTTCTTTTGAGGGAGTGGGTTGTTGCCACAACATGCCATAGCCTGTTTCTGTCAAAAGGCATGTGCTTGGGAAGCAGTGGTGTCACCTCTCTCAGAGTGTCTCCTGGAGTAGTCCGCACCTCCCACATCCCCCTGTTGATGCTCCTGTCCATAGTGGGATCATTTAGGGTCCCCTCTAAATCTCATTCTGACATTTGATTTGAACCTTAAAGGAGTATCAAAGTTGCTGAGTCCTATCCTCAAACTTTACCTACTTTAAAGTTGCTAATCTAAAACGGAGAGTAGATTCACTCACTGCTCAACTGCCAAAGCAGCCACTAGCTGCCACTGGTTGAAGCACATGGTCTCAGTCATGATGGAACTGCATGTAGGCAGAGCCAGGGGTGTCCAGTGGTTTCTGTGTCTGGGGTGCCATGACTCTGCCCTGGGTTTTATTACTTTATATGAGCTCTCCAATGTGCTGAACTTACTTTGAGGCTAGAGTTCAGCATCTTTGACAGTTGCTTTAAAGATTCAGATTCACTACACCCTTGACATGAATACTTCCAGGTGCTCCTGACCAGAACAGGAACAACTTGCAAGAGTGTATAAATCAGATCTCCAAAAACAGAGGTGGAAAAAAACAAGGAGAGAGGACAATTTTCCTACATTGTAGGTCACCACAGAAAAGGCAAAAACTCTGGGGAATAGATATGCATATGAACAGGCGTGGGAACATTTTTTCAAAGGTTAATTCAAGTAAATGAAAGCTCCAGTCAGTATCAAAAGTGCTACTTGCTAAACATAACCATACTAGACTGCTGTTAAAGACACAAAAGCAAGGCTAACCACCTTCTTCTCTACAATGCAAATCCTCCACTGTCATTAACTTCTCTGAATTTGATCATTGGACAGTACAATATTCCTGTGCCACAAAATGTACCCCTGAGTCATGACCTACATCACTGGGACCTGTAGAAAACAACGCCACAGTATACACACAAAAAGTATTCTAGACTCCTTCACCTGATCTCACCAAGCCAGTCTATCTCCTTAGGCCTAATATTGGGAAGAATCCTGTTGGTGACGTAAGTTGTAAGTTGTGCTAGGCATGCAGAGTGGGTTTTTAGACAATGCACAACAATCAGTGTGGAAGTGATGGAAGCACATACTGTGCAGGTGGTAGCGCTTTAACATTCAGAGAATAATGTGCAAATGCATATGGACATTGAGATTTTCCACGTGCACTGCAATATATGGTGACAGACATGTATTGGCTTCCAATGTGCAACTATTACATTATGTTGCTATGTTGCCAAGTTTGGGACCACAACTCTTCTTGCAGATAATTATGCTACAGTGAAGCGGTGCATGATCTCAGCCAGTTGTTCTTGGGTACCTTCAAGTCATTTCCGACTTATGGCAACCCTAGGGTGCACCTAGAGGAAGCGTGGTGTAGTTGTTTGAGTTTAAGACTGTGAATTTGGAGCTCATGGTCCAATTCACCTCTTAGCCATGGAAACCCACTGGCTGACTTTGAGCAAGTCACACTCTCTCAGTCCCAGAAAATCCAGTGATAGGTTCACCTTAGTGTCACCATAAGTCAGAAACTACTCGAAGGTACACAAGAAAACAAGGCAAATCTCTCATGGGGTTTTCTTGACAAGATTTGTTCAGAGGCATTTTGCCTTTGTCCTCCACTGAGGCTGAGAAAATATAATTTCCCCCAAGTCACCCAGTGGATTTCCATGGCTGAGCAGGGATTCAAGCCCTGGTCTCCAGACTCCAAATACAACACACAAACTACTACAGCATTCTGGCTTTCAAGCCTTTTGGTTTCTGTTTCTTTGACATTCCTGCTCTTTTCTTTGGCATTTGGAAGTGACTAGTGACAAACAATTGGCTTCTAGCAATTAATTCCTTTTTCTCATAATGATGAAATAATTAAGACACATTTTGTTTGTAACATAATAAAGGGCAACTCACATGGACAGTGTACCTATAACATTTTAGTCACATTTATAGTTACACAGTGTAGTTTCACTAAGTGGCAAAACAAGGCCATCCTGTAGTTCATGATGTGCCTCATGCTCTGTAGTGGGTGTTCAAGGAATGACAAAGTGGGTGTAAGGAAAGTGTGTTTTGTATCACAGACCAGCTGCTTGCAACACTTAGCTTTTCTTTAAATAACTCAAAAAAGCACTTCTAATTTTTAAGTGAACATAAAAAATAAATGGAAAATGATAACTACATTTGGGTCCTTGGAATGTTAACATTAATTCATTTTAAAGGTCTATTTCCCCATTCAGGTTCTCTTTTTGTCACTGGAAGCTACAGAAGCAGAGCTTGCTGGGAATCACTCCCTGCCAAGAACGGTACTCAGGACGCAAGAGATCTCCCACCATCCTAACCTTGGCTATGAATCTGTGTATTCTGTCAAAGCACTGGCTGTTTCCCACATCCTGTCTTCTAAGAGAGGCTTCCAGGACTTGAATTGACTTGGTCTGAAATTCATCTTGGCCAATGCTGCCTTGTAGCCTCCGTATAACATTTGGCTGGAGAGCTACTGTACTGCTTTCCATGCATGGTTTCTCATGAGGCCTGTGTGTGAGGTCCACTTTTCTCTCTTTCCCCTCATCATCTCCTCATGAAGCAGCTCCAAATGTGTTTTAGGAGAACCCATCTTTCTCCCCTGGGCCACCCACTGCTTCTGCCCCACCTAGATTTTCTCTCTTATTGGCTTCCAATCCATTTTTGTCTCTCCAATACAATCCCTTTTGGAAAGGGGCCTGCTTTCTCAATCTGCTAACAATTTAGACATACCATCAGCATATCCCTTGTCTTCCAAAGAGTAAGAGCTGAAGGATGACACAGAGGGGGTTCTTCCTTGCCCACTTGTTCTTTATTCCCCATGAGATAGGATGGTAGCAGCAGCCCATGATCCAGAAAGTCAAATGGACTACTTGCAGATATTGTCATATGTAAAGTAGACCTGAGAGCTAGTGTGGCATAGTGGTTTGAGTCTTGGATTACAACTATGGAAACCAGGGTTCGATACCCCACTCAGCCATACCTCCTCTGAACACATCTTGCCAAGAAAACCCATGATCGGGTCGCCATAAGTCAGAAACAACTTGAAGGCACACAACAACAACAACAAAGTTGACTCAATGAAGCCAATGAGTTACAAGTTAGTCATGTCTACCTTAAGTCCCATTGATATCAGTGGGTTGAACCCTGTGCAACTAAATTTGGAACAAGTACCCTCTGTGTAGAGAGGGGAGTGGAAAAGCTTTGACCCTCCAAGTATTTTGGACCAAAATTCCCACATTCTTTTACCACTGGCCATGATGGAGGGAGCTGATGTAGGCCAAAACATCTGGAGAACCAGGAAGGAGAGCCCATTCCTGGAAACAGAAGATTGCCCTCTATATATTGGGCATATGGCCACTGTATGCCTGAGACCTTGGAGAATTATCGGCAATAACAACAAACAATACTGGGAAAGAAGATGAACCCAGTAATCTGAGTCACTCTAAGGTATTTCCATCTAGCCATCTTTTACCACGTTGGCTGGGAAATGAAGCCCAGAATATCTGGTTCCTACTAGCAACATACATGTGAAGTATATATGAACTAGTCCATATCTAGACAACATCAGTTTCACATGCAGCCAGCCTTAAATCCATTCCATCCATCTCATTCTGACCTCAGAGCAACTTGTGCCTGCAGCGGTGGCACCAGCCAGTTTGCAGATACCATACAGAAAGACAGCCGCTAGTTGCTCGCCAAAAACCTGCAGCAGGTAAGTGGTAAATTCAAGGCTGGAATATTCTGGAGGCAGCCTAGAATATTGTGGCAACATGTAGATGAGTCCTTTATTAACTGAGATATGCTTGTACCTCTTTCCTTAAAATAGAGAACTATATTTATATTACTACTACTACTTCCTCTTCTTCCTCTTGTTGTTATTCCAAATTTCTCCCAAAATTGGGACGTGTCTTCTTACAATGCATGTGTTGTGGATGCAGTGTTCTCTGAAATATGTGTTTTTTTTCTACGTAGCATTTCAGGTGAGAACATTACAGAATTAAATGAAGTGTGGAACCCACAGGATAACTATATTCCAATCTGTACTTTAGTCCATAAAATGTGAATTAGATTGCTTCACTTAAAAATGCAGACATACCTGTTGCTCATTCTTGCTCCCCACCACTTACAAATTCCATTAAATTCTACAGAACATATTTCTGGACAACCACATTCAGGCCCATCCTGTTAATCCATCTTTTTCCCCCCGCATCTTGACACTATGCACAGCACATACTTCACTTGTGGCACTCCAAACATCAACAGATGGTTGGATCCAGCCATCTGTCACCCTCTTATACAGACTGCTATGGATTACAACTCAGGCAAAGGGCATAGGATGGTCACAGAGAGATGAGATACAAGTGGATCCATGAAAGCAGAACATTTGGAGGGAGGATGAGACACTACAGTACTTGGATAATCTGCTTCCACAAGAAGAGAGGTGGACAACTTTTGGCAAATCCAGAGAGCAATTTGACTCCCCTCCCTCTTGTCCCCATGTCAGTAAGATGGTGGATCATTCTGGGTTTGTGCATGGATTACGACTGTAACTGGGCCTATTTGAGGGTTAGAGATCTGCACCTTGAACATCACCTTTAAAGTTCAAATGAAAAGTCAGGATGGATTTACCACCAGAGTGTCAAGAAAACCACCAGATGCCCCTGGATTTCATCACAGGTCTTACCTCTGCACTGAACTGCATTGCTGCAAAATTTGTCAGTGTGGTAGCAACCTGAAGCGGGTTTTCTGACTCCCAGTTGTAAAGAAAAGGACATTACACACAAAAAAAGATGTGTTTCCTCTACACCTTTTGTTGCAGTTAAAAGTTAAAACACCAGTTTTCTCAACCACTGAGCAACTGAAATGAGGTATGAAAGGGTGCTCCAGAGTTAGCAAAACTAGAGGCCATATGTGCCCTACCCTGCCCTAGAATATTTGAAATATATAGGTAGGTCCTTGTTAGCAATAAAGTATCAATGTTATAAGATGGGCTACCCATTAATGCTTCTCTCCCCATTAATGGCTGCACTGCTTTGTGGAAGCAAGAGAAGGTACAAGGGAGTGATGCAAAATAAAATGAAACAAATGAAAAAGGGGAAACCTGGATTCGAATTCACGCCAGCCATAAAAACCTGCTGGGTGACATTGGGTAAGTCATACTTTCTCAGCCTTAGAGGAAGGAAATAGCAAATGTTCTGTGAATAAATCTTGTCAAGAAAACCCCTACCATAGGGTCACCACAAGTCAGACTTGACTTGAAGACATGCAACAGCAACATAACCAAATATTTATAGGGGCCAGTGTGTAGTAGTGGTTTGAGTGTTGGACTGGGATTCCAGAAGACCAAGGTTCAAATCCCTGCTCAGACATGGAAACCCACTGGGTGACTTTGGGCAAGACATATGTCTTGACCTAAGAGGAAAGCAATGACAAACATCCTCTGAACAAACCTTGCAAGGAAAACTGACTTGAAGGCACATAAGAACAATAGCAAATATTTATAGGCTGCTACTCATGTATTATGTGCATTTTTTGTGCTTTCATGCCTTTGTATTGGGACATCACTTTTGACATACATGTTGAATATATTATATACTGCTTCAACAGTTTGTTCTAGGTTTTTGCACTGTCTGTGGTCTTGTGTAATAAAAAACGGTGCTGCAATCCAATGAATATTGTAGATTTGGAAAGAAAAGAAAACAGCACCCTGTCTCTGCAGGTGAATTTGCAGTATTGTATGTGGAAAAGATGGGAAGGAGAAAGAGCCAACATCCAGCAGAAATTCAGCTCCACAAGTATGTGTCACCATCCATTCCTTCATGTTTCTACTTTGAGATTGGACAGGGGAACACCAAAGAATATAAATTTAAAAACATAAAAATATCCAAAATTGTATAGGCCAGAAAGCGGAAGGGCTGGCTGCTGGTAGCTGCATTTTCCTGTTCCATCCATCCTCATCCAAAACAGGGCACCATGCATAGCTTGCCAAAGTCCTTTATATTTGCTATCCAACAATTTAGAATGCCTGTTTTTCCTGTGCGGTCCGGGTGCCTCCTGGGCCACAGGAGTTGAAGTTGTGTGCCAGTGTGGTCGCCAGAGCTTAATTTAAACAAGGCTCTGGTAGCTCTGAAATCTGATTCCAGTATGAGATCACAGCCCTGGAGTACATTGGTTTTTCAGGAGGAAACAGAAAAGAGTACCTCTGAACATGTACAGAGTGTTATTTGGTGTAATTGTCTGACTCAAAATGATCCATTCCTGTCCACTTTACCTCCTTTATCCCAAGTATTGCAATGTTTATACATTCCATTTCTTGTTTTACTATATCTAGCTTCCCCTGATTGATGCTCCTCACATTCCATGTTCCTATCATATGTGTTGTGCAGTTTCAGACTTTCCTTTCACTTCTAAGCATGTCAACAGCTGAACATCCTTTCAGCTTGAGTCCAGTCGAATCATTAGCCACAGTGCTACTTGTAGTTGTCCTCTGCTCTTTCCCTGGAGCCTTTTGAGTGTCTTCCAACCTGTAAGTGTCATCTTCTGGCACTATCACTTCTTACATTTTGCATTATCTCATTACAGGGTTTTCAACGTGAAAGGCTTCAGGAGTGGCTTATCATTGCCACCTTCTGCACAATACCAACAAGCATTAGCTCTGCCACCCCACATTACTGCTGCTGCCCAGTAGCTGTTTTGTACATTTAGTTTGGCTGATCAACAAAAACCTTTCTGACATGGAAGACCCTACTAACAGTGCTGCTACTAGCAGCATAGCTACCTGCCTCACAGAAGCATGCAGTCCCACTACCGCAGAAAGATTGTGCCATGGTAGGATTGACATTGTGGAAGAGGGAATTTTAGCAGGTGTTGCTTGTTACCTAGTTTCACAACAAGCAACACCTGCTGAAATTCTGTCTTCTATATAACCATGCTATACAGGGACCCCTCCAGTTTCCTCTCTGACAAACATGCAACACAATCCAGTCACCATAAATTATTTAGCAATTGTAGGTCCCCTTCTTTTGGGATGGCAATTCCAGAAGTGATTTTTGACTGGCACCAGAAGCGTGGCTCATAGAAAGGAGGAGGGAGGCATGCATCTGTTTAGCAAAAGCTCTGCAATGCCAAGATCATCTTCAGTTTTTCCTTGGAAAGCTACAGCGAAAGTAAGAGCCAGAGGTTTCTTTCCAAACCACATGGCCTAAGCACTGGCAAAGAAAGCTGTGTGTGTATGTGCACATATGTGCGAGAGCGGGTGCAAACCAAGCCAGTGAGTTCAAACAGATTTCTGTGAAAAAGACAACAGGACCAGAACTATTTGCTTGTTGTTGATACATAGCCCAATGTGGCCACATCCTCTGTGATTCTAGCCGCAGGCACGAGGAGTCACTATAAATTTCTTCCTGTGGGTTAACAAGTAGAGAAAAGGCCTGGTTGTGGTCTACAAATTGTTTCTCTAGTACGCAAATGGGAAGTGTTGTCGAGGACAAGAAGATATTGTCTTGAGTAATAATTGCAAGGGAATAACAATATATAGCAATGGGCTAAGTTCATCGGTTTTGTTCTAGCGTGCAAGCCAGGCTTAGCAATGAGTGGGAGTGTCCCAGGTTTTGTTTGGAAGGCGAAACCAATGGCCTGGGGCCTTAGCCTATATGGGATGTGATATAATCACCACCATAATTGTTGAAGATAGGCTGGTCTGGCTCTCGCCAGCGTCTGAATGGATGACCACACAGGAATTACATGCCAGCTCCCTTAATTTGTATGTTGAAGGTTGTATGTTGTAAGGGGACAGAGATGAAATTATTGAAAGTTAAGAAGTCTCTCTTCCATACACCTGACTTAAAGTTTCATCAACAATGGAAAGGAAAGGATTAGATTCCTGAATTTTACCCTACAGTCCATGTGACATACTGATTTGAGTGTTGAGCCTGACTCTGGAGACCAGGGTTCAATTCCCAGCTTGACCATTAAACCCACTGGGTGACCTTGGGTGAGTATCACCCTCTCAGCCTCAAGGGATGGCAATGGCAAACGTCTACTGAAGAAACCTGCCCAGAAAACCCCATGATAGGGTTGCCATAGAACTTGGAAACAACTTGGAGGCACACAATAACAACAGCAAGTCCACTAGATCAGAAGGATGTACCCTCAAACAGTCCCAGTTTGAAAGGAACACTCCTGATTAATCCTCTGTTCCCAACCTTTTCAGTTTTTTTTTAATATCTCAGTTTCTCTCTCCTTCCATCCCCCCTTTCCCTTAATTTGCATCACTTACTCCAGACTGAGTTCAAAATGCAAAAGTAGTTCAAACTCAAGTAACTCAGAGGTCAAGGGGGGGCATAACCTTGCCCTTCCCTTAGGCTCAGACAAAAGCAAACTGCTGCTGCATCTCCTAGCTTGACTGATGGAGGCATAACCAGAATTACATGGCATAATAGCTTTGACAGATTTCAGAGACTGAGAGTGCATCTACACTGTAGAAATAATGCAGTTTGACACCATGTTAAGTGCTGTAGCATCATCCTGTGGAATCCCGAGATTTGTAGTTTTACAAAATCCTTAGCCTTCTCTAGAGTGCTGGTGCCTCATAAAACTACAAATCCCAGAATTCTGTAGGCCAGAGCCAGAGCTGTTAAAGTGGTGTCAAACTGCATTGTTCCTACAATACAGACACATCCATAGCCATTTTAGTCTGGAATATCAGTATGCAAAGGATCTCGTAGCACCTTTGAGACTAAATGAGTACAAGAAGTAGTTGTGTTAGCTCTTGTAATTTTAGACAGGCCGTTTGGGCTGGCTTGGGGGAAGCGTTAGGGCATAGCATCTCCACAATGCATGCCCCAGCTCTGCCCCAGGGCAGCATGACGCTACGCACTGCACCACATAGTGCTTGGCATCACTCTCCGGCACAGCGTACAAACTATGCAGTGCTGAAGGAGTGCTGCAAAGCCATGCCACCATAGCTATCATGTTCTTTCCAGGGCGCAAAAAGGAGCCACTTTTTGCAACTCCTTTTTGCTCCCTGGACAGGCTGGGTCGGGGCTGTGGCATGCAGTTGCCACGGCCCCGAACCAGCAAAAATGGCAGCACCTGCAGTCTGCACAGCCCCATAGTCTAAGGGGATTATCTCTCAGAGGCACTTATATGGGCGAAATGTTGCTGAAGTATTTCAGAAGCGCAAAGGTGGGATCATCCGCCATGCTTCTAAAACATAATTGAGACTTCCCACTTTCCTTCCATCAAAGAAGTGTTCGTGGAGAAGTCATTTTTTTCAATAATGGGATATCCTGTTATTTTTAAAAATGGCTTCTCCTGGCTTCTCCGCAAATGCTTCATTGACGGAAAGAAAGTGAGAAGCCTCAATTACTTTTTAGAAGTGTGACAGATGATCCCACCTTCACGCTTCTGAAACAGTTCTGCAAAGTTTCACCCACATAAGTGCCTCCATGTGAAAAGGTCCCAAGAAAGCTAATCTGGTTCTTTCACTTTGCATACTGAACTTTAATAGATGTTACTGAAGGAGGTATTTAGTTATCCTGTTGAACAATGTTTTTCCTTATTTTTCTCAGAGAATGTTAATGTAGCCTTTTCTTCCATCAGCATTAAATGGAATTTCAGCCAAACACTACCAAATACGGACTGCTGCTTTTAATATGCTGAAGCTAAATATAAGTCATATAGTCATATATCTAGGGAATATTTGTCCCTAGATGGCAAAAATAGGCAAAGGACAGTTGTGTTATTGTTATTATTATTTTCTTAATGGGTATTGGTTCTGAATGTTGGTTTGCAATGCAAAGGATGTACATTCTGGAACAATAGTAACACAGAATAAATAATAAAACTGAAATAATGAGTAAGGGGTAGAGTCAATAGATTTCTTCCAGCATTTCCACCTCCCTCCAGGCCATAAATGCCTTCCAGCCCTCCTTTTTCTTTGCTAGCAGCAATAAAACTGTTGGAAATTTCTGAATGGCTCGCACTTCATTATAGACTTCTTTTCCACCATTTCTGTTGGTTTTTATTCTTAGTCACTGACTTCATCATACTTTAACTGCCAGTTTTAGGCCCACACACAAGTGTAACAGATTCTATGCTTTTATTTTAATTCAAAGTAATTTTTTTCTCATTTGCACAACTAAAGAAAGAAAGAACTGACACATTTATAGCACTATGATTCCATTTTAAATGCCAGGCCAACATGCTACGGGCCTCTGGGATTTGTAGTTTAGGGAAGGATATTTAGAACTGTAAAACAGAGTTCTAGAGCCTCACTGGACTGCAAATTCCAATATTCTATAGGATATTGCCATGGCAGTTAAAATGGAATCTTAAATCTCACCTGCACTCCAGAGTTAAAGCAATTTGACACTACTTTAACTGACAAGGCTCAATGCTATGGAATCATGAGATTTGCAGTTTGCTGTGGCACCAGAGGCGGCTAAAAATCTCACAAAACTACAAATTGCAGAATTGTACACATCTTGGCCAGATGGGGGCAAAAGAAAATCACCTAAAAATCAGCCTGAATTTTTAAAATAAAATTTGGGGTTCCTTTCTCTCTCCGTCCAATGCCAGGGCAGTGGGAACTGGGATGGAGGGAGGGCCTTTCATCTGCTTTTTGGCCTAGGCATGATGGAGCTGGACCTGTCCCTTCTTCTCTCCCTCCAATGTCAGGGAAGTGGCAGCTGGGATGGAGATAGAACCTTTCATTTGCTTCTGAGTGTAGGCATGATGGAGCTGTACCTGCTTCTTCTTCTCTCATTCCGATGCCAGGGCAGTGGCAACTGGGATGGCTGCTGGACCTAGGCATGACAGAGGCAGAAACAGAGGCAAGCATGACCTACCTGTTCTTCTCTCCCTCTGAGGCTAAGGCAGTGGCACTTAGCATGGAGGGAGAACCTTTCATCTCCTTCTGGCCCCATGCATGATGGAGCCAGTGGTGTTCCCGCACTGGGTGACACTCAGTGCAGGGGTTGGGACATCTGGGGTTGGGGCTTCTATCTAGCGGGGCTTCCAAGTGTGCAGGCCACATGGGAGTGCCTGTGCGGGCTGGAGAGGCACCTTCACAAGCCCAGGGAGCACCCACGCGGGCCCAGAAAGCAGTTATGTGGAAGCATCTTTGTGGGCCTAGGGAGTACACATGCAGCCCAGAGCAGCAGTTGCATAGCCCCAAGGAGCACCCATGCAGGTTCGAGCAGTTCCCACAGCAGTGCTGAGCAGCCCCTGTGTGGGCCTAGCACCCATGGGGGGGGGGGGCAATGGGGTGTACCCCCCCCCTTCTGGGTTGTCACCCCCCTTTTGGGGTATCACCAAGTGTGGTCCGCACCCCTGCATCCCCCAAGGACACTACTGGATGGAGCCATGCCTGGCTCTTCTTCTCTTCCTCTGAGGTAGTGGCAGTTGGGATGCTTCTTCCTTCCCTCACAGTCCTTGTGGTGCAAGGTCTTACCTTCCACTCTGCTCTAATCCATCTTCTAGGTAGAAGTAAGGAGGCTAGATTAAATGTTCTTTACCTCTTTTCCCCCACCAATTGCACGACCTTTCCATAGTGGTGCTCCTGTAATGCAAGAGGCTATGCTGATAGCAGCAGTGCTGCTGGTAAGACAGCCTATGGCCTTCTTGATATTATTGAACTGCTCATGGACCATCACCCTTGGCAAATAGTTGGAGTGTAATCCATCCACATCTGCAGGAAGGCTCCAGGTTCCCAGCAATGACTGACACAACTATTATTATGAACCGACCTGAAATTTTAGATCTTCAGCAGAGGCTCTGTTGCATGCCCAACTCCTAGCAAAGTTGGGTTGATATCATACCCCCCTCTACATTTCATAGATGAAAACTAGGACACATGTGGCCAAGCAACATCAGGGTGAGGACAAGATGGTAAAAGTTAATTGGAAAGCATACACAAGCTAGGAGAATATCAGCAATGATCTCCTTTTGCCTGAGTCTATTGGGAAGAGCAAGATTCTACCTGCTTCCCTCTTCTTCTTTCCTCTCCTAAAGGTAAAGGTAAAGGTAGTCCCTTGACACAAATGTCTAGTCATCTAACCTACTGTAGGGGGTGGTGCTCATCTCCATTACTAAGCTGAAGAGCCAGCGTTGTCCAAGGACTATTCAGGTGGTCATGTGGCCAACATGACTGCATTAAACACTGTTGCATTCCCCGCTGCAGTGGTACCTATTTATCTACTTTCATTTGCATTCTTTCGAACTGCTAGGTTGGCAGAAGCTGGGACTAGTGACAGGAGCTCAACCCATCATGCAGCACTCAGGACTCAAACTGCCAACCTTCCAATCTTTAAAACCGACATCTTATCTACTAAGCCACCGCATCCCTCTCCTCCTCTCCTACTAGTGAGTTGAGTTGAAACTACATTTGCACTTTGCAGCAATTGAAGAAAATTGTGGACAAAGGAGAAAAGTGGGGAAAGCAGAGAGGAACTGGGACATTTTTTAAAGCACCTGAAAAAGTGGGATGACATAAGATTAATTGGTACTGTCCCTGCCAGATCCAAGTCGTTGGTGTGTATGATAAATTAATATATGTCTTTTTTGCAAGCATGTCCTCTTTGGTGATGCATCTCCTCTTGTTTATTTACACACTTCCCAGATGCATCTGGTTGGAGTCTGTACAACACTGGATGGTGGTCTAGTTGTTCTTTCTTTGGCCTAATCTAGCAAGCCCCTTTTGGGGTTCTTATGTTCATTCTCCTGGCCCCCAATTCCCTTCCTCTCCCCCTTCCTTTCCCTTCCCATGAGCCTTGCTGGAGCAGAAGAGGAAGCAAACCTTAAATCCCTACAAATAGCTTCACCCCTCAAAATGAGGGTGTAATTATGTCAAATTGGCGAGACTTATTTCAGGCTTAAGGAGGTTAGACAAAATAAACCACCAAACCCCAAGCTTTTTCTGCAAGCCTGGATTATTACATGCGAGAGTGAAATGAGCTGTATATGTGTTTTATAGCAAGAGGGGAGGAAGGAAGCAGAGAAGCGGAAGGAAAGGAAGGAAGAAGAGAGAGATTAGATACAAATAGTCTGCCAGGAGCCAGGCTGTCCGAAGGCTGTTCCCGCAGGGGGTGTTCGGCACTGAAAGAATCCCAACGAAGGATGACTTCATTGTGTATTTGTCTGGCCAGGCGTGAGCTGTTGTCTTAAACCATGGAAATAACCTCACTGCACAAGCACTACAAAAATTGGCAAAAACGATAAAGGCATGCGCTGTTTAATCTGGGGGCTCAAGAGCCCACCCTGTAAACAAAATTGGTGTGCCCAGCTTGTCAGAAGGAGGTCAAAAAGGGCATGAATGGACTGGTTTAGCTGAAAGAGGAAGACAGAGAGAAGGATGGTTGGGCAATTGTTTGCAAAAGAGAAGCCAAAAAGACCATGACCTGTCCCATGTCTTCTCCTGACCCAAGACATTCTGCTTCTTGAAATGAAGAACAAGATGGTTCACCTTGGACAGGAGTGACAAATGAATCAAATGATTCTAGGGGGTGAAGTTCACAAAAAGTCACTTTTCTAATATTTGCATCTGAATGGCATTGGCAGTTTACTAATCTGCTCCCCTGACCACATGCATGCATATATATTATCCTGTCTCTGCCATGAATTCAGTAAACATTACTGTCATTTTAGATGTAGGTGTCCTGTGAACTTACTACTGGCCAGTGTCACTTTAAGTCAACAAGTGTGGGTTGCAGGCCTCACATGGCCCCCAAGGACATTTTTGTGGGTCCAGCCCCAGCAACTAAAATCTCCTCTTCAATACCTCCTCCTAGCTTTGGGGGATGTCCAAACATACTACGGTTTTGTTTTCTGCTCCAGAAATCCTCCAGAAGCAAGCAGTTTTGCATGGAAACCAGGTACCAAGTCTGCTTAGTTATACCTACTCCACCAAAATCAGAAGTTTGTTTTCCAGACTAGGGCAGCCCATGAAGAACCCTGGATGCAGCCAACTGCATACCCTCCAGCATTTCATAGGTAAAAACTAGGACATGTCAAGGCCAAGCAACATCAGAGTGTGGTCAAGATGGCAAAAGCTATTAATGAGGAAGAAAACACAACGAAGGAGAGGCTGCAGGAGTTTACTTTTGACTGATCCTACTGGGAAGAGCAAGAATCTGCCATCACTTTTCCTTGCCCTTACTGAATTAATTGCATGCAAATTATTTTTGCACTGTGAACTGAGTTTGCAGCAATTGAAGTAAACTAAGGACAAAGGCAGAAAATAATAGTGATACGTGAGAGAAATTTGGGACATTTTTAAAGCAAATGGGAAAAATGAGATGACAGAGAATTAATTGGGGTGTTGGAGGGTATGAAATTGACCCTTGGATTCTCCAAAGTTGCTACCCAGCCTCCAAATTCCCTGTTCCCCTTTGCCTAGAAAAACCATATTGAATAGCTGTGTGGGAAGCCCTACCTGGGATCTGTAATAAAATGGTATTAATACAATGGTTGAGTTTCTAGCAATATTGTATGCAGCTTGTATAGAAAGCCAGCCCTACCAGTAAACTGTGAAATAACCACCAGGAGTAGCAGACAGTAGAAGACAGTAGCTTTCTTCCCTGTCAATTCCTCCTGAGCCTCCAAGTATTCTTTTCTCTTGGAGGAGAAGCTGTGAATGTCACATGTGCTTTCCTGATACTCACCAGTATGGTGGAAAACATTATTTCCTTGCAAATTTCAAGGCAAATACCATACAACCTTAAGGTAATGTCATCATGATCTCCAAAATTTAAAGTAAAGAAAAACCATACGAATGGGGGGGGGGGGGGGCTTTCACACTGCAGAATGACTGCTATATGACCTCATATTAACTGCCACAGTAACATTGTACAGTATGCAATCTTGGGATTTGCAGTAGATATAAGTGAGTGACTAGGGGATCTTTGTGCCTGCTCAGACTGTTGTAGTCCAGGGGTTCACTATCATAGAGGCTGTGCAGACCACCTCTAACTGTGCTGGATTGAGGCCATGGCAACCGCACACTGCAGCCCCAATATCTCCTTTCCGAAGTGCAAAAAGGACCCGCAAGAAGCAGCTCCTTTTTGCACTCCAGAAAGTGTGTGATAGCCACTGCCGCACAGCTTTTCTGCACTCTTTTGGCACTGTATCATGTAAACACAGCGCCAGAGGAGCACCATGATGCCACACACCATGTGGAGCGGTGCAAGACATCATGCCAGCCTAGGGGTGGAGTTGGGCCATGCATCATATGGACACCATGCCCCTACTCCACTCCAGGCCGGCCTTTCCTGCTGGTCTACACAGTCCCTAAGTTCAAATTAAAAAATCATTTTGCATTCAATTTAACTCAGCAGGGGGAGTGGAGAGGAGACAGTGGAATCTTGCCCTTTCTGTAGAACTAGACAAAAGCAAACTGCTGCATCCTCACTGACCTTTCTTTCTTATTGATAATGTTTGCCATTTTGATCACCCCGTGATGTTGCTGGTGATACATGTCTTCATTTTCATATTTGAAGGGTTGGAAGGTATGGTTCTAGTCCAGCTCAGTGATGAAATCTTGCAATTAGACTATTCCTGATGAATATCCGTTCTGTCCCATATCCCCAAAAGTTATATGATAAAATACACATGATAAAAATAAAATCAGTTTTTATTCAATTAACTCAGCAGAGGGAGAGGAGATGGTGGAATCTTTCAGTCTCAAAAGTGCTGCTGGACTCTCTCATTTTCCTCTTGCTTTCCATTTCATTCTAGATCTCCAGGGAAAGAAAGGTTTTCCTGTCAACTCAAGCCAAAGGTGGGACTGTTGACCTTACCATTATACCAAATAATATACCAAATGAGACAGCAGCTTCATTTTGAAGATTAAGGGAGACAGCAGTGGGAGCTTTATGGCTGTTCCTCCTGAAGTCCCCATTCCACTGGCCATTCTCTTGCTGGAGGACCAAGATTTGTGGGCCAAACAACCTGACCGTTTCCCCTAAACTAACTTATGGCCCTTTGATGTTGACGAGGGTGCTTCTATATCAGCTTGTCCTTCACCACAGGTAGCAAAATGTCCTAGGCCAGCCCTGGCCAAAGCTCATAAGGACAATTGTTGCGACTACAGATCAACAAAAAGAACCTTTGTATATACAGAGCAATTAGTCAATTAGATATAAAGGTTTGGATTTGGAAGGGATCTTGGAGCAAAGCATTAAAAAAAAATCCATTGGAATAAAACTTCCAGAATACCCTAGCAGGCATGGCTAGTAGCCATAGGGGTAAGAAGATTCTGGGAGACATAGCTCTCAGATTCCCCCCACCCCACTTTTCCCCATTTTGAGATTGATTGAAGTCTTTACTTAATCTTCTGCAAATCATCCCTGGAAAACGGGCATCAACTCTGTGTTTTAATGTCTCCAGGAAGAACAGCCAACCACCAACTGAGGATATTTCTGTTCCACAACTGAACAGCATCTACTGTTAGTCACTTTCTCTAACTTCTAGCTCCGACCTGCTGCCTTGCAGTTTGCAGCCTCAAAGTTCCACTGGTATCAACAGAAGAGTCAAACATAGGATTTATAGATGGAAACCCATTGGATTATCTTGGGCAAGTCATACTCTCCCTTCCTCAGAGGAAGGCAAAGGCAAACCCGCTCCAAATCAATTCAGCCAAAAAAATCCCGTTATAGGTTTGTTTTAGGGTTGCCATAAGTCAGAAATGCCTTCAAGACATGCAGCAACATAAATGGAACCACTCAGAAATTTTAATTCCCATTTATTTCACTTCCTTTACTCTTGCTCAACCCACAGCTGATGGCACATGGACAATGGCATTGGTGCTACATGGATCTGAGAGTTCCTCCTTTCCCCATCTAGTCTGTGCCTACTTTCATTTATTTATTGTTGATCATTATGGGATAAAATCCATCACTTGGTGAGAGGCACATTTTTAATAAAAAATATGTGTTTTTGTACACTTTTTGCAAGTTACACATGATGCATCCCTCCTTTGACTAATGCATCCTTCCATCTTCAAACTGAACTTAGGAGTTTATCAGATGGGAGGAATTTCTCTTTATTTCAAATGTAGCCAATTGCAGCCAATTCGAATTCATGTGAATTTGCTAATTTAGCGAATTTACGTGAATTCCAATTTTTTTCAGAATGTGCTCAGAATGACTTCCCATTACCTGAAAATGACTTTCCATTGCCCAAAATTGCGTGAGATGCTTTAATATGAAATAACTTTAAACCCATGATTGCATTCGGAATACTTCCCTTTTGACCAAAATTATGTGAGATACTTTAATACGCAATAACGTGAAACCCCATGATTGCATTTGGATTGCTATTAGCTTATATTTCCAATTTCCGTCATCTGATAAACTCCTTAGAAACTTTTTTTTTTTACTGCAAATCACAGAATTCCCAGTCAATATGGCTGCTGGTTTTGGAAATTGTAGTCCCCAAAAGAAACTTGCTGAAGCTCAGATTGTATTAGATATGAAGCTGTAGTCCAGGAAAATATTTTTTTAAGGTCTGAGATGTATGCATTACTTTTCTGTGCATAGTTTTCAGAGCTGTGTTATTAGATGTGGCATCCAAGTAATATGCAGATTCCAGGATGTTAAATGTGTCCCAGTCTTTTCAGTTCAAATCTTTGTGCAGAAGAGGTTCACTGGAACAGATTTATCATATATCTTTAACTCTTCCCTGAACCAGAAATTTGAGACTGGGGATAGCTAGTTCATTCCAACCTTCTGCTACAGTGACATTTGCATTATTCTTTCAAACAAGCAAGTAAAGGAACACTAGACCATCTTTTCATTGAACATGTCTTTATTAATATAATACTCTGAGGAATATATCTGTATATCTCTGAAAACATGAAGCTAAAATATCATAGGAGCAGGACTGCCCAGTTTGCTACATGATGGAAATACAAAGAAACATACTGCATAAATACTTTTTACAGAGAAATAAATACGGCATTGAAATCTCAGAAAAAGTCAGCTCATTTTTCATCACCCCATCCACCAACTGGGAACAAAATCCACTGAGATTGTAGAAAAGGCCGTGCGTCTAGTGAACTGAGCCAACGCTGAAACATGAGCAGTCAGGAAGGAAGCTATCCAGATGCTGAACTGTTGTACTGTTATGATTTGCAGCTTGATAACATATACGCAACCCAAAGACCACTGGAGGTTTTCCAATAAGAGTGTGAGCTCAAAGACACAGGTACAAATCAAAGTAAAGGAATTTTTAAAAATGTGTCTTTCCCCAATCCAGCACTTCCAGGTATAACAGAGTACATCTTCCACCATCCCCACCCCATCCAGTTTACTATCTGGGAATGATGGAAGGTGTGGACCAACATCTAGGAGGTGCGAGAGACTCCAGGAAACAGGGCATAATAGTCAGCCCATATTTCTGTTACAGACCAAGGTGAAATAGGCAATCTTTCCTGGTGTTTTGGACTGCAACTTCCATCGCCCCCAACTTGGTTGTATTGGCTTGGCCTGATGGTAGTTGTAAAGCAAAACGACTGGAGAGGGCAATGTTGAAGAAGATTGGGATAGCAAATTGCCTTTTCTCAGAAGTTACTTTTTGAGACCGGAACTCCCAACCGGCATGGGTAATGGACATGCTGGTGAGTACTCTGGGGGATGTAATCCCCCAAAAGCAATGTTGACATATTCTGTCCTTTGTTGAAACCCCAGCCCAGTCACAGCCCCTGAAGCTGCAGTTCTAAACACAGAGCTGGACCCAGGCATAAAGAATATCTGCATTTATACCCCTTTGATACCACGTTAACTGTTATTGATCCAGCCCCTGGAATTTGTAGTTTGCTGTGGCATCCTTGCTGGAGAGATCTAGGGCTGTACTTCAGGGGAGTAAATAGTTATGTAACAAAAAAAAAAAAAATCCTATAGGACCCAGGATTCTCTTGGATGGAACCATGATAGTTAAAGTGGGATAAAGCTGCAATAACTGTGGCCCAGATACACTCACAGTCAACCAGGAGGGTAAGTAATGCATAGTCTTCTGGATAGCTGTGCTGGCTAGAAGTGATGGGAGCTGAAGTCTCACATCAGAAAGGCCCACATTTTCTACCCATATATTGAGTCTATTGTAATCAATGGCTTTTTTGTTCATCATGACCAAAGTCTGGATCCCACAGACAGAGGTAAGCCCCACTGAACACACTAAGATTGACTTCCAGGCAATGATATATGGGTTTGTACTACAAATCTCTACCATGTTTTATAAGGATCAAAACACCAAAGGGCCAGCACTTCCCAACACTATGGATTCAATTGAAATAAATAATAATTTAGTATTATTTGTTGTTACATAACACTTTGAGAAAATGAATGAATGGTGTTTTATAAAGGAGTTTTGGGCCAAATCACTGGAGAGAACAATTTTAAAAACTGGATATTTTACATAGTAAGGGTAGAAACATGTTATAACTCTCTGATTCAGGAAAACTTTGAAAAACAGAAAGAAGATAAACTAAGATGGACAAGACATACTCTACTGAAGAGCATTAGACCAACAGCACACTAAACATTTCTCCCCCCATCCAAGATAGATTCAGATGATAACATAAGTACTAAGGCAGCTCTTGGCGAATACTACATGCCTGAAAAGCTAATCTCATACAGTCGACTTCTGTGTAGCCAGTTCATCCTGTTTGTGTCCAGAAACCTGTTTTTCTGGAGCTAAGGAATTCTGCTTCTGTTTTGTTTTTTCCCTATTTTGCTCCCTAATCTTTTGCAATTGTAAGGACTAGAAACTTGTTTTGTCTTTTCAGAAGACCGAGCAGGGGAAGATGAAGAAAGAGAAGTGAGGAACAAAGAGAAGGAAGGAGAGAGATGAAGGAAAATGAAATGACAATTGTAGTCATAGTAGCAGTAGTATTTCCTGGAATTCTAGGTAGAGGCTTTGTAGTATATGCTTTTTTGCCTTAGAACAGTGAGACCAAAGCAGCTTTCGATACTCCCCAACTGAAAACAATTTACTTGGAAACATTTTACCTACAGAAATGCACACAGGGAGCACATATCAGCTTATAAAATTGTTTATGACATTTGCATAGTTATATCATACACTCCAAGGGTTCCAATTTGGCAGGGACAGTCCCAGTTAATTATTGTTGTCCCACTGCTTTTCAAATGTCTCTGTTTCTTTCTTCTCACTTTCCTGCTTTGTCCTCAGCTTAGTTCACATTCTGCAAACTGAGTTCAAAATACAACAGTGGTTTGCACTAATCTAATTGGCTTGCAGAAGTGCTCCATTCACTGGCCACTCATGATGATGTGAAGAGGGAAATGCATGCACATGCCTGGCTGGTGTTGTGGGGCTCTGGGGCATCAGACCTTCAAAGTTCTTCCCCACTCATTTGGTAGATAGATAGATTTATTACGATCAACTGATCAGACATATCTCATTTGGTAGTGTCATCAGTACCCATTCACTTGCCTTTCTTCTCTGGGCCCAATCAAAAGCATGAGGGACTGGCAAGGCAACCGGGGCAATTGCCCCCTTCTCTTTGTCTGTGGTCTCATGCCCATATTTTACATGCAGAAGATTCCAGATTCACTTCCAGGTAGGGTTGGTATAAATCCTTGCCTGAAATCCTAGAAAGCCATTGCCAGTCCAGGTTGCTGACAATACTGAGCTAGATGGATTAAAGATATATATTTTTGTAAATTTTGTTCTTGCATGCAAGCGTGACTAATTCTACCAGCTCCTTCGTCACAGTGATAATATCCTCACAGATGTTTAGTTTTTGAGAATTATTTGCAATGTGTGACACAGTGCAAAAACAAAACACTCCAACACACGTGGGGTTTTCTGCAGAAAACAGCATGCTTTCTGCACAGGAGACCTGTTTTCTGTGCAAAAAATGCCATTGTCTGTGCAAAATTCCCACATGTCCCAAACCGCAATGATTCCTATCTATCCAGGAATTTCTTCATCATCAACATTTCCAGGAAACCCATTTTCTTCACTCGTTCACATATTTTCAAATATACATTCCATCCCTAAGATGGGCCAGTGATTTGACTTGGTAGCTTCCTATGGCATAGAAGGGGAGGTGCCAGCATAAGGTACACTGCTAATCTGTGGACCCTACTAAATGCCCTCCAGTGTTACCCCTTGATATCAGCCCTGCATGCACCTTTCAGTCCCACACCTATCTAGGGAAAATATCATGTACATCCATCTGTAACCTGCTCATTTGTCAACTCTGCAAATCAGCATCTGCTTTATCGTTTCTAGCAGAAAGACCTCTGCAAGATTTGTTTCCAGATACTACATACCCCAGTAAAGATGTCTGAAAATATATGTGCAAATGTACAATATAGCTTGACAATATGGCTCTGTACAATATAGCTGGATTGGGGGGGGGGGGAAGCAAAACTTTTTACCTCCATAGTCAAAATATTGCATAGCCCTTTCCTTAAGAAGAGAAAGCCGTTTTACACCATCAAGAGAGAACACAGCATACAGTTCAGGCATAACACAGCAACACAGCAAAAGTCAATGCATGAACACCAAAGCTGGGGACTTTTTGGACTGTAACACCCAGAATGTCCCAGCCACCATGGCTGAGGCATTCCTGAAGTAACATCCCAAAAGTAGCTTTTCCCAAGCTCTGATTTATATACAACTCAAGAGGAAGCAAAGTATGAAAGGCAGTCATGGCAATGCGTGCAGGTAAACACATGCCTTTTGAGATATCACATTGTTTGAATCTGATGTATGTTTGTTTTAACAGAGAGATGCCTGTCCTTGGCCAAATCAAGGAAGGACAAGTAATACTTGGAGAATGGAAGGCCTTTTTTCAGATTAGGGATCAAACAACCTTTCCTAACCTCTGAGTAACTCTTCTCTCTCAGACTGATAACAGCTTTTTTCTCTCTCTCTCGTCCAGGTCTACTCTTTCTTTTTCCTCCTGCCTCTCCATCTTTCTCTCTCTCCCTGGATAACTCAAGGAGAGTGATAACTTTGGGCTGTATCAGCACTGAACCCCCAGCCACAGGACCACTATTGTGGTGATTGTGGCCACCCTACCCCCTCAATCGGTCCCATTTTTGATCCTGGTGCCATCAAAAAATAGGAGGGTGGGTCACACAAAAAATAATAATTCTCTCCACGTCTGGGCTGAGCCTCAAACCAGTCCTCCACTAGTAGGAGTTCTCAAGCTCCGGCTGGTTGGCTTTACTACCCCTGGTTCTGGAGAAGCGTGGCTTTTTGTGATTTTGAGGCCGGGCAGTCTCTTTGCTGAAGTCCTTGAGCTGGGAACGGTTGTGGTAGCGGGTGTACCGCTTGCATTTGCAAGCAGTGATGCTTCGGATCTTGATCGTTCGCACGTCCTCGTTGGGGCAGGTGAGCTGGATGCGCTGGGAGCGACTGTGGGCAGGGATGCAGCGGTAATCCAGAGCATTCTGCCTCCACCATTTCCCCTTGCCAATCGAATTAGGAAGGAGGTGGGCCGGGAGACATTGACCGGAACATACCAGCTCCCTAATTGGCTTGATGCTGCGACACAGGCCTTCAGTAACATAGCGGGTAGAATACACCTCCCGGCAGCTGAATTCCAAAGACTCTGCAAGGAAAAAAGGATGAGATTTTTGTTACTTGGAGCACATTGGCATCAGAGCAATCATGCATCAAACCATATGGACTTAGGCTGCCGCTACACTGAAAAATCCAGAGTAATGAATCTTACCCAAGCATATGCACTTTCTTATCTCAATCTGAGATTCTGGAATTATTTATTTATTTTCACTACAGTAATGATGGATTCACACATCCATATACTGTATATACTGTAGTTCTCAGCAAAAACTGTTATATAACTTGGCATCCTTAAAAGGAAGGGGGAATCTTGGAAGAGAACAATCAAGAAGAATAAAATCACTCAGAAAAATGACATAATAATAATAAAAAATTATTGAGGATTGAATGGGTAGATATGTGCAAAGTCTTAGTTGTTGTTAACTGCTGTCACATTGACTTCGACTTATGGCAACTCTATAAATGAGGGACCTCCAAGTCACCCTGTTATCAACTGTCCTGCTCAAGTCTTGCAAATTCAGGGCTGCGTCTTCCTTGATTGAATCTATCCACATGTGGGGCAGTCTTACCTTTTTCCTGTTGCTTTCTACCTTGCTAACCATTATTATCTATTTAAATATACAGCGGCCACTCCACAATCACTGTGGTTAGGGATGCAGGATGCCCATGAAAATGGGAAATTTGCAAATAAAAAAAGACTTAATTTTTTTAACCTGAAGTAACATCTCTCTAGGACTCTCAGTCCTCCAGTGCAACTCTGTGGTCAACATCTGCTGGATATTGACCATAGATTTGTGCTGGAGGACCTACCCAAATGCCTAGATAAGTGTTCTCTCTCTAAGAATCTCTACATCCTCAGCTGCAACCTCTGCTGAAAGTTGGCTATAGAGTCATGCTGAAGGACCTAGAGATTCTTAAACAGGACATATTGACTCTGCAAATAATCAAATCTGCAAAAGTCAAAGCCGCAAATGTGGAGAACAACTGTATATCTGACAACTGGCAGCAAGTGCCGTTGGTTAGGTAGGCTAAATGGCACCATTTGTACATAAGGGGGTGGCAGGCTTGCAGTTGGAGAAAGCAAATACTATGGAGAACTTAAGAGAGTTCCAAAACTATCCTGTCATTACTGAGTGGGTCCATTGGCCATGAAGGACTGACTCATTTCTCAGGACAGGAAGGTGGACAGAAAACTAGGAAGGAGAAATAGACCAGAGCATCCTGAACAGAGCTTGGAATGTTCTTTTGTCAAAGAACACGTTGTTACTCATGTTACTCATGACATGAAACGAAGCTTGTTCGATTACCCATCATTTTTTAATTTATTATAAATAAATAAATAAAACAAATATGGCCCAACCTCAACATCCTCAAAAGTTATTTAGGAATAACTAGTAAAACTGAAGTGCGATTGGGAATCCTGTGGTCCTCCAGATGCAGCTCGACTGAAAATCCCATCACCCCTAGCTAGCATAGTCAATGGGGGAAAACGCTAAGAGCTCCAGTCCAACAACATCTGGAGGAGTAAGTGAGTCCCATCCCTGTGTGGTACTCATAACACTAAAAATTGATTTATCACTCATTACATTGTGTGTTTGTGTGCATGTTATGTGCCTTCAAGTCATAGTACAGTGCTCAAATGACTCTGCCACACTGCCTCAAAGCACCAGACCATAGAGATGCCACTTCTCAAAGAGGGCTGCCCTTCATGCTTTAAAACAATCAGCTTGAAAGTCCCGGCATGGTAAGGTTGCCTTAGAGACACCATAAGGCAGAAACAACGTGAAGGCACTCAACAACATGGATATACCTCAAGTCTGAATTTCATCACTGCATTGTGGGGAGACCCCATGGGATTCTCATGGTCCCTGAGCATGAAGTTGCATCCTTGATGATGCTAAGCAGCCCCTGGGCCTGACCACTGTTGGAGAAAATATCTTGCTGATCCTAAATGCAAGCAGTATCTTTCCATATGGGAAGAAACCTGGGGTACTTAACTCACAAGCTGTCATTTCAGAAGGTTTATCACAAAGTGTTTCACACTTAAAGGAAGGTTGAGTGAGCAAAGTGACAGAATACCTGCTTTCCATGCAGAGCGTCTATGGCTCAACCTCTGGCATAAGATCTTTGGTTGCAGATAGAATGAAGAATACTTCTGTCTATCTGAGGTCTTGAGGAAAACCAGGACCAGTTGGCATCAACCAGCTTTGCCCATGCTGGCATCATCCAGAGGAGCTGCATTATAACTATCAAGAGCGGGGGCTGGTGGCTTCCTTTGTCACTGTTGTGATAAATCTGCTCTGGCTTTTAGTCCAAACTTGAAAGGAGAGCTCCAACACATTATGACTATGTACAATAACATCCAAAATCCACAAAACAGTGATGCCTTTATCAGCCAGCCAAAATACTGTTTTGGTTTCTGTATCCCTGTTTTGGTTTTGGTAACATTGTTTTTGGATGTTATTGTATTTTGCTACATGGATTTTGGATTTGGGTGTTATTGTACTGTGCTACATAGATTTTGGATGTTACTAGACTTTGCTACATGGATTTTGGATGTTATTCTATTTTGCTACATGGATTTTACTACATGGCCAACACTGCTACCTCTGGAAAAGTTGTGACTATCTCAACAATAAGCTTCAGCACCTCAGATAGGTCCTTTAACTCTGAACCTGAAGCTGATTCACTGCTTTCTGACATGGGTCTAATCGACACTGCAGAAATAATACAGTTTGAAACAACTTTAATTGCCATGGCTCAATGCTATGGAATCCTGGGATTTTTAATTTTATGAGCTATTGGGCCTTCTCTGTCAGAGAGCTGTGGAGTGGCAGCAAACCACAAACCTTAGGATGCCTTAAGATTGAGTCATGATAGTTAAAGCAGTGTCAAACTGAATTATTTCTGCAGGGTAGATCAGATCATGGAAGCCACCAGTCACCATCAAGGATGTTGATGCAGCTTAGGGATGATGGGAATCCAACCCATCAGGAGACCACAAAAATGAGGAATACCAAAATATCCTTGGAGGTCTTTAAAGAGAGGCTGGATGGCCATCTGTCAGGTATGCTTTGATGGAGAGTTCCTGCATGGCAGGGGGTTGGACTGGATGGCCCTTGTAATCTCTTTCAACTCTATGGATCCTATGATTCTATGATCTATCAACGCTGGTCTAGATCATCTGAATAGGCTCCAGGCATGTTCTCACCTACTGTCAGAAAGACCTGTCCCTTTCCTTCCCTTCTCAATAACTGCTTGTGGTCAGGCTACAACATGTCGTGTAGTGGTTAGAGTGCTGTCCCAGGGATTGAGCTGGACCAGATTCAAGTCCCTATTCATTGTGCAACTCACTGTGTGACCCTGATCCAGTCCCTTTCTCTCATCTTGACCCACCTCACAGGGTTGTTGTGATGGTAAAGGGGGAGAGGAGACATGAATACCATGGCACAGTGGTTTGAGACCAGGATCCGATACCCATTGGTTGACCTTGGGCAAGTCACATGCTCTCAGCCTCAGGGGAAGGCACTGACAAACCTCCTCTGCTAAGAAAACCCCACGATAAATTTGCCTTCGGGTTGCCATGAGCCTATAATGACTTGAAGGCGCACACTACACACAAACACACCCACAGAGAGGCATGTACAAGTGTACCAAGCTCTTCGGAGGAAAATGTAACCAGCTGAGAAAATCAAAGCTCAGACCAATTTGTTTTGTGGACAAAACTGGTAAGAATCTTCCCAGCCACTAGAGCCACACATTGGCTGGGGGATTCTGGGAGCTGTAGTCCCAAAAAGAACCTTAGCCGAGTCTTGAATAAAAATGCAATCCCCCAATACCCCATTGCACTGAGAATTTGAGAGAGGCAGGAGAAGTGGAAATAAAGCACCAAACCTCTTACCTATCTGGTTCAATGGACGGGATATTCTTGGAGCTGTAGTCTCCAAAATAAACTCTAGGGAGTTTATCAGACGGGAGGAATTTCTCTTTATTTCGAATGGAGCCAATTGCAGCCAATTCGAATTCACGTGAATTTGCTAGTTTAGCGAATTTACGTGAATTCCAATTGCGTTTGGAATGCATTCAGAATGACTTCCCGTTACCCGAAAATGACCCCTCATTGCCCGAAATTGCGTGAGATGCTTTAATACGTCATAACGTAAAACCCATGATTGCGTTCAGAATGACTTCCCTTTTGCCCAAAATTGTTTGAGATACTTTAATACGCAATAACGTGAAACCCCATGATTGCATTCGGATTGCCATTAGATTATACTTCCAATTTCCGTTGTCTGATAAACTCCTAGGAAAGCTCATGCTGCCAACTTCTTTCTTTCCGTGAGTCTCAAAGGTACTAGAAGATCTCTCTTTGAATTCTACTTCTCTTGTTCAATGTAAGGGGGATCCTGGGAGCTGTAGTCCACAAAAGACACCTTTGTTCTGAAATAAGGAAATGCAGTACCTAACCAGGTACCCATCACACACCTGAGACCCGGTGTCCATGGTGTTGGTGCCTCTAAATCAGTGGTCTCCAAACAAAGTATGCCCTTTAAGAGGTTTTGGACATCAGTCCCAGAAGCCTCAGCCATGTTAGCACATAGTCTGGGATTCTAGGAGCTGAAGTCCAACGTTTCCCCAGTTTGGGGGCCCCTTTTTTTCTGGCAGGTTGCTTCAGAGGGGCTTTGCCACTGCCATCCCCCAGAGGCTGAGAGAGTGTGACTTCCCTAAGCGGGATTTTCTGCTCCGGCGGAGAATTTGAACCCAGGTCAAGTCCAAGGCTCAAAGCATGACACCTCGGTGGCCTCTCATTGCTCTTGTAAGGGAGATTCTGGGAACTGCAGCCCCCCCAAAGCAAACTGTCAGGGGCTTCTGGGCTTTGTAGTCCCCCTAAAAAAAGAAATTATAAAACGGCATCCACAAAAGAAACTATAAAATTGCATCCACACTGCAGAAATAATCTAGTTTGATCCTGCTTTAACTGCCCTGGCTCCATGCTAGGGAACTGTGGCCATGATAGTTTGTTGTGTTAACAGCAATCAAAGTAGCACCGAACTGGACTATTTCTGCAGTGTGGATGCACAACAAAGCACCATGTCCAGACTTCCCTAGCATGGAGCCACAGCAATTAAAGTAGCACCGAACTGGACTATTTCTGCAGTGTGGATGCACAACAAACGGTTTGATGTCGCTTTAACTGCTGTGACTTCAGGCTAGGGAACTGTGGCCATGGTAGTTTGTTGCATTAACAGCAGTTAAAGCGGGGTCAAACCGGACTATTTCTACAGTGTGGATGCACAAGAAACTATCATGCATGGAGACTCAGCAGTTAAAGCCGTATCAAAGCGGATTATTTCTGCAGTGTGGATGCACACCAAACTACCATGCCCAGAATTCATTAGCATGGAGTCACAGAAGGTATCAAACTGGACTATTTCTGCAGTGTGGATGCACAAGAAACTATCATGCTCAGACTTCTCTAGCATGGAGTCACAGCAGTTAGTGTTGTCAAACCGGATTATTTCCGCAGTGTGGATGCACACCAAACCACCATGCCCAGACTTCCCTAGCATGGAGTCACAGCAGTTAAAGTGGTGTCAAACTGGATTATTTCTGCAGTGTGGATGCACACCAAACCACTATGCCCAGAATTCCTTAGCATGGAGTCACGGCAGTTAAACTGGTGTTAAACCGGATTATTTCTGCAGTGTGGATGCACACCAAACCACCATGCCCAGAATTCCTTAGCATGGAGTCACAGCAATTAAAGTGGTGTCAAACCGGATTATTTCTGCAATGTGGATGCACACCCAAACCACCATGCCCAGAATTCCTTAGCATGGAGTCCCAGCAGTTAAAGTGGTGTCAAACCGGATTATTTCTGCAGTGTAGATGCTTAAAGCGGTATCAACCCGGATTCTTTCCCCAGTGCGGATGCAGCCCAAGAAGCCCACTTTCTCTCTTACCCATCCTCCTATTGAGGGCCACTTGGGGGTGCCTCTCCCCTTGGGGCCCTGCTCGGTTGTCCATCCGGGTGTCATTCTCCTGAGGCTGATGCTGCTGGAGGTCCATGGGCTCCTCTTGCTCTTCTTGGGCAACATTTCCCGGGAAATCCGGCACCATCATCTCGGTGGCATCGTTTTTCAGCACTGGCTGCAGCCAACCTCGCCCGGCAGCTGGCATCAGCAGGCAGAAGAAGGAGCCCAAGAAGCAGGAGATCAGCATCTTTCGCACCTGGGGCTTGGATGGATGGAAGGAAGGAGGGAAGGTGAGCCTTGCTGCAACTGCTAAGTCTGAACCTAGGCTTTTCCCTTGCTCCTTTTTAAATCCCACTGGAGAAAGCAGCTGGCCAATCAGGGGGGAGTGGGCGGGACCAGAGAGGGGTGTGTGACTGTGTGTAGGTGGATGATGATGATCATCATCATCATCATTATCATCATCATCATCTCGCCTCAAGTACCTCTATTTTAATCAGCCTGTAATCAACATTCAATATTGGTGTTATTTCTGTTATGATTTTAAGGTAGGGAGAGAGGTTGGCAGCATGAGCTTTCCTAGACTTCAGTCTACTTCTTCAGGTGTATTTCTACTCAAGGAATCTGAGGAAGGAGACTGAAGTCTAGAGTTTATCAGACGGGAGGGGTTTCTCTTTATTGAGAATGGAGCCAATTGGAGCCAATTCGAATTCACGTGAATTCACTAGTTTAGCGAATTTACGTGAATTCGTATTGCATTTGGAATGCATTCAGAATGACTTCCCATTACCCAAAAATGACCCCCCCCATTGCCCTAAATTGTGTGAGATGCTTTAATTCGCAATAACGTAAAACCCATGATTGCGTTCAGAATGACTTCCCTTTTGGCTGAAATTGCATGAGATACTATAATACGCAATAATGTGAAACCCCATGATTGCGTTTGGATTGACATTAGATTATACTTCCAATTTCCGACGTCTGATAAGGTCTTATGAAAGCTCAAGATGCCAATTTCTTTCTTTCAGTTACTCTCAAAGGGGCACAAGATCTAACTAACTGAAAGAAAGAAATTGGCATCTCAGATGCATCTGAGGAAGGAGACTGAAGTCTGCAAAAGCTCATGCTGCCAACTTCTTCCTTTCAGTTAGTCTCAAAGGTGCCACAAGATCTACTCTAAACAAATCTTGCCAAGAAAACCCCATGATCTAGGTGCCCTTAGGGTTCCCATAAAACCACTTGAAGGCAAACAACAACAACAACAAAGGTGAACCTGCCATGAGGTTTCCCTGGCAAGGTTTGCTCAGAGAGGAGTTTGCTTCCAACTGCCTCTGGGGCTGAGAGAGTGTGACTTGTCCAAAGTCAGTAGGGTTGCCGGGCTGAGTCGGGATTCAAACCCAGGTCTCCAGAGTCCTAGTCTGACCCTCAAACCAGGACACCAGGTTGAGAGTGTCTAACATATATGTATACTAAGAGTTCATGGTAGTTTTTATGTCTGCAGAGAAAGTCAAAAAGTCAGTTGGTGGAAGATCTGGATCTAATGGTATTATCTCTTCACACTCCTTGTTCTCACTTGGCTTCTTCTAACAACAACAAAAGTCAGGAAACAAAGGGGAAACAACCTAAATCTTCACTATAGATTGAGGAGAGTTGCTGTCTTTCTCACCTTAAACAGGCATTCTGTGTCACTATTTCACCTTCCTTTTCAGAACTTTTAAAATCCCAAATTTTGAAGTTCCAATTTTTATTTTTATTTTTTGATGATGCTTTTCTTACAATGTCACTTCTTTTCTCTAATCTTTTTTTTTTTAAGCAAACATCTTGATCGGATGGAGAAGTGGGTGTTTGCACTGTGAATGTTGTGTCCTTTTGGTTGACCTCTATCAAGGTTTTATGGAGATTATTTGTTCTTCCTTTTTCTAGTAAGGGAAAATCCCAATCCGGGTGAAACCTAATACCCACAAAGCCTGGTTTACGGTAGGACCCTGTAAAGGTTGCACATTCTTTATCATCACACTTTGAGACTACATGGGGGAGAAGGGAAGGAGAATTCAAGACATTTTCCTCTTCTTCTATCTTTTTCTTTCGAGTTTATCACACGGGAGGAATTTCTCCCAATTTCGAATGGAGCCAATTCGAATTCATGTAAATACGCTAAACTAGCGTATTTACATGAATTCTAATTGTATTCGGAATGCATTCAGAATAACTTCCCATTTCCCGAAAATGACATTTCCTCCCACCCTGAGGACTGCCATTAGCAACAGAACAATGCATTTGCAAATTACCCCTTCCTTCCCAGGATCACACAGGATATATATATATATCCAATCCTTTTCCAGGCTATCATTCTCTGAAGATGCCAGCCACAGATGCTGGCGAAATGTCAGAAAGGAACTCTTTCAGAACATGGCCACATAGCCCGAAAGCTCCACAAAAAATTATGGATGCCGGCCATGAAAGCCTTCGACTCCACTCTGAAATATTTCTTTTGTTTGTTTACTTGTCTGTTTTAACATAATAAAAATAACAAAAGAAAAAAAAAGACCATTTTAAAACATTGATTTTGGCTGTCTCTGATGGTTTGCTTTCCCCTGCATTTGATGCTATTTGCGTATTGCAGAACATGATTCAACTGTGTAGCCCAGAACATGTTGTAATCCAGCAGGCTTAGCATAACCTCCCATGTGATGTGCAAAGATACTGATGCCTACCAGTTGCTTGACAATTTGTTCGGGGGGTTTTTCAGTCTCATGAAGGAAGCTGAGTACGAAATCTAGTAAATCCTGGATGACTCTTCATACATGGCTAGTGGCCCACATTCATCTCAATTGGTTGCAACTTGTGCTGGCATGAAACAAGGCAGTGCTCAATTTACAATCCAAGTCTTGGCTTTAACTTTTGTGGCTACATTGCTTAAAACCATGATTTGGAATGCATGGCCCTCCAGATGTCTTTGGAGATTCATTAACCTTCACCAGCAGCAATGGAGTTTATCATACGACGGAATTTGGGGGTATAATGCAATGGCAATCCGAACGCAATCATGGGGTTTCACGTAATTGCGTATTAGAGTATCTCACACAATTTTGGGTAATGGGGGGTCATTTTCTGGAAATGGGAAGTCATTCTGAATGCATTCTGAACACAATCAGATTTCACGTAAATTCACTAAACTAGCAAATTCATGTAATTGCGAATTGGCTCCATTCGCAACTGAGAGAAATTCCTCCCATGTGATAAACTCCCAATGTTGGCTAGCACTGATGGGATCTGGGGTCCAGCAACAATTTGAGAATTCAGTGTATCTTGGACGTCTAGTTTAAAAGTTCTTAATTTGGTTTTTCCTGTTTTTCACTCATACTGGAGTTACTGTATAGCCATTCTCTCAGAATAGGAGAGTTATATAAATGGTGATCAAGCACATTGGACTATGTCCTCTGCAGTTGTGTGTATGTGTGTGTTTGTGTGATGGTATTTTAATTATCAGCAGGTGGATTGGTGAGTTTTTAAACTTCCTGCGAAGAAATATTTTGGATAAAATAAAACTCATTCAAGGGTTGGCCTCCCAAAATAACAGGACAATATAAAATCCTATCTTGGATCAAACATTGATCAGAATGGAGACTGAAGTCGAAGGCGGGGAATGGGAAGAGCAGCTATGAAAGAACTAGACAAGATCCTAAAGAGTAAAGGTATACATAGGGTGGGGTATAAATACCGCAAATAAATAAATAATAAAATTTGAATAATCCAAGCGATAGTATTCCCCATCACCATGTATGGCAAGAGCTGGACAGTGAAGACAGCAGACAAGAAGTTAAACTCATTTGAAATGTGGTGCTGGAGAAGACTGCTGAGGATAATGTGGACCACCAAAAAGACAAACAAATGGGCCCTTGAGCAGGTTAAGTCAGAAACCTCCCTGGAATCTAAGATGATCAAATTATGGCTGTCGTATTTTGGCCACACTATGAGAAGGCAGGACTCATTAGAAAAGACAATAATGCTGGAAAAAGGGTATCTCTTTTGTACCAATTTGAATAGAGGAATGGGAAATGTCCTATTCATTTCTAGTAGGTGTGGCACTAATGTCGCTTGAGGAAAATGCAAAATGAAGCTGAATTATTTCTTGTCAGTGTAGACAACCCCTAAGACTTGGAAAGGGAACCATTAAAATAGATAAAATGCTAGATAAACAAAACAAATAAAATAAAGATGTAGCATTAAATACTAAAGTCAGAATCATCCAAACCATAGAATTTCAGTTCTGGGGTGCAATGTAAAATGTAAAAGAAAGCAGACAGATTTACCTGATATTATTCTATGGGTAGTGATGTGCATGTGTCTGAGTCAGAGCATCCTTGCGCATGTGCCACCATTGAATAGTATGGGATGTGGTGATCCACAAGTGGTCGAATCTGCAAATCGCTAGCCTGCCAATATGGCAATATTGTATTTTTATTGCAATGGATGGGATTTTCTGTGCCAAAATAAATTGGCTGGATTTGATACTTTGACTGAGGTTCTGGCAGGCAATGCCCTTTGTTGACGTGTTTGGGGCAGCAAAATATCTTTGGCCAGTCCTGGACAGGGTATTATTTCAAGAAAGGTACAGTTCCTTTAAGCTTTTTTTCCATGTGAGAGCTCAGTATTGGAGATGTGAAATTATAAGAACAAAGCTTCTCCAGTTTTGGCCAAATCTGCATTATTCATATTCTCTCTTTCAATCTTTCTCTCATATCCCACCCCCAGACTGAGATTGTGTCTCTCCCTCCCTCACCTTTTATACTGTAGAAATAAACGTCTGCTAGACAGACTCCCATGAGACATGTTAAATGTCCCCTGATGTATGTGTGAGAAGTGAGACATCTTCAGCTTGGTGAGGAGTGTTCAGGCGCCACGTTCCCTCTGGAATTCTGGAATTAAATTCTTAATGTGAGAACTTTACAGAAGGAAAAAAAAAACCTATTAGGAAAGGAAACAATGCTGGCGAAATGTTTGTTTAAATGGTCAAGTTAAGCCGGCCTGGGATTGCTTCCTATCAGTGCATGATTTCCTGAGAAGTGTTGCACAAACGGGGAGCCCCATTCTGGCAGAAAACAGGAAAGAGATGGGAAAAAACAACCCAGATAAGTAAACACAAGGGAAACTGGTCTGGTGCAAGGTGAATGAAAGGGAAAGAAATAGAAAATGGAACGAACTGAACATCTGCTCTTAGGGGCCCAGCTGGGAAGATAGTGTGGATGGAATTCAAAATATTGTTGTTATGTGCTGTTTGCCTTCAAGTTGTTTCCAACTTATGGCAACCCTAGGATCAACCTATTGGCAGTTTCTTCAGAGAGGGTTTACCATTGCCATCCTCACAGACTGAGATGACTAGCCCAAGGTCACCCACTGAGTTTCCATTTTCTCTGTCTGAGTAGCGGAGATGTTGATGGCCATTCCCTAACAATCTAATCAGTAGCCCAGCAAAAGTCTAGGAAAGATTGTCCTTTGATTATGTATATTTATGAGGGTTTCAAAGACTGCAGTCTGCATCAGGATTTTTCTTATATCTCAGTATGCACGTAAACGGTATTGGTCATGCTCCTTGTCAAAATGATAGGATGCAATTAACCCATAGAACTCTCTGTCACAAGATGTGGTGATAGCCCCTTGCTGAGATGGCTTTCAGCTGGCTTAGAAGCATTCATGGAGGATAATCCATCACCATCTAAAAATCCGTCAAATTTAAGATTGTATGTACAGCACTGTGTAAATTTACAGCGCTATATAAATAAAGGATAATAATAATAATAATAACAACAACAACAACAACAACCCTTAAATGGATCCTACACATGCGGAGACAGAATGCTAATACATACCAGTTGCAGGGGATTGACAATAAGAGAAGACAGTTGCCTCTTTCACCCCCTGCTTGGGACGTTCTTAGGCCATGTGCTGGACCATAGCAAGAAAGATGGACTTGATGGACCTTCTAGCTTGGTGGTTCCTAACTTTCATCTTCAGATGTTTTGAATCTCACTTCCCAGAATTCCTGACTGTAGGCCAAGCTAGCTGGGCCTTCTGGTAGTTGAAGTCGAACTTCCAGAGGACCAAACATTGGGAACCATTGTATAGCAAATCCAATGGGCCTCTTTTTATGGTGATCTCAATCCACCCATCCCCACCAGCTCCTGCCAGCAGAGGAAATGTCATAGATCAGCTTTCTGGGTTCAGGTCAAAGGAGACTTAGAAATGGGCAATTCCTAGTCATGTGGCCCAAAAGACTGCAGGTCATTTTGGATGTTGAACACCTTTCGCCTTGTTAGCCAAAGAGAGCTGGTGACTAACAAAGACATTAATCCCAGGATTCTGTAGGATGGTGCCATTGCAGTTAAAGTGGTGTCAATGTGCCCTATTGCTGTAGTATAGATACACCCCTGGTTCCACTACAGCAATTTCCAGAAGGGAAGCTATTGTAGTACGTTGCAGCAAAACAACAAAGTGTGGTGAGTTGACCTGTAAGATTTACAGACTTATCACAGCATAAACTTTTGATGAGCCTCATGGAGCATCATCTTAGGATCTGGAATGGAACTCTTAACAGATCTTTGAGCAAGACAAAGAATTGTGAAACTCCACCAAGAGGACTGTAAGTGCCTAAGGAACATAGGTCCTCCTTCGTCTTTCAAACACCAGCTCTCTGACAGGGAAGGGTAAATATCTCACAAAACTACAAATCCCAGAACCCCATCACATTGAGCCATGGCAGTTAAAGCAGTGTCAAACTATATTATTTCTGAAGTGCAGGTGCAAGGCCTACACATTACTGCTAGAAACTCTACTGCGGTCTCCTGAACAAATAAATATACAGGACTAATGCTTTCTAACAGAAAGTCCCTCGCCAAACTACAGATCCCAATATTCCCTAGAATGGAGACATGAGAGTATCAAATGCCTGTAATTGTGTAGAGTGGATACACTGCAGCTTAGTTCCAATTGCTGCAGAAGATTGGTGTGGGGGTGTTTTGGCAGCAGTGAAAGAACTGGACTTTAGGAATAGGCAGAAGATGCTACTGCAGCTGTTTCATCTCCTGTTTCATCAGTGGATTTATAAGAAGCAATGCTGCTCTCCAGAATGCAACACTTGGGAGCTCCTAGTGTCTTTAGGTAGCATTTAAATTGCTATAATGTGAGGATTTGGACCTACAGATGGTTTGGACTTCCAATTCCCAGATGCCTTAGCCAGCACAGCCAATGGTAAGTGACTGTGGGAGCTGCAGTCTAAAACATCTGGAGAGCTAAAGTTTCCCAACTATAGGGAATATGGTGTGGAATGCAGTTGTGTCAACTTTTGTGTAGTTGTGTCAATCCCCATCAAGTGGGAATTTAGGGCAATGTACAGCATCCTACTCACTAAAATATCTGCTGACCACATGGAATAAAATCAAGCAGGAGTACATCCAGGAAACAGAGCACTGACGGAACAAAACCTAGGAACTGGACATTTCTGTACAATAGCAGCAAAAATTAAATTACTTGAGACAAGTGTCAGGGGTTAAGTAGCGATGTGGTTTATGGAGAGCCAGAAGTATTGGGCCAAAACCAGGGAAGGGTGTAACTGTCTTTGAGAGATTATGCAGAATCAAATGTTGCCGAGACAAAAGTGCTTCCAAGTTTTAGGGTGTATTTTCTCCTGTAAACCCACCCCCTTTTCAAAACTGGCATCGTAAATGCAACCACCATGCCATGATCCCATGCCACAGGTTGCCTAGCATTGCCAGCTGATAGAATTTGAGCAGCTATGCCATTTCTCCTCTCCTTAACAAGATATTTTGTGGAAAGGGGGGAAAGAAAGGCAGACAAGTGATGGAAAAACACCAGAAGGTTATAAACTGACCACCAGCATCCCAGTAAAATTCCATGAATGAGGAAGCAGGGTGATGGCATGATACAACACACACATGCACACAAAAATCTGGAAGCACCCTCAGACTGGCAAAGTTTCAAATCTTTTGTGTCACTGTGACTTTTGGAACCAGGCTTTAGAAGTTTCAAGGCATCAGTCTAGTCTAGGCGTAAGAATCATATGACCCTCCGGGTGTCACTAAAATTCAATTCCTAGCATTCATTTCTTTTGGTTATTGTGTTTGTGGGAGTTGCAGTCCACCAACAACTGGAGGTCCACTTCATTTCCAGCCGCGATCAGTTCCCTCCTTCTAGTTTCACACCTCCCTTAACTCAACCCAGGTTCCGGATTTCAAAGCGGTTGTTGATTTGAAGAAAACAAACTTTCACACCAGAGTGGGAATTGTATGGTCATCCAGATTTGCTGCAACACTTACCCACAAATAGAGAATGGTGAGGGATAACAGGAGCTGTAATATAACAATATCAAGAGAGTCACACGTTGCTGTATTTGACACTGTTGAGCATTTCGGGTACAGCAGCTCTTAAATGGAATGAAAATCCCATTGATCTAGAAAGGCTCACTTCTGAGTAAAAATGCAAAGGACTGAGCTATCAGAATCTTGGAAGCCTGACATGCCTTGAATTTTATGTATTTGTTTGGTTAATTTATATCCTGCCTTCCACCCAGCATGAGATCTGAAGCAGTTTACAACCATTTAAAAGCACACATGACTTTTAAAAAAACGATTAATACAAAAGCTAAAACAGAACTAAACCAGATTTTTATGTTAAAAATAAGTGGAAAATGGCAGTGAAAAACAATTTTAAAAACCACATTTCTAAAAAAAATAAAAATAAAATAGAAACATAACACACACAGCCGTTAAAAACTCCATCTGCCTCACATATTAAAAACAAAATGCCTCTCTAAATAATAATAAAAAAAGGTATTCACCAGCTGGCAGAAAGATGGTAGAGAGAGGGCCTACCAGAACACCCAAGGAAGGGAATTCCACGATTTGGGAGCAGCCAATGATGGTGTTGGGGGAGCAGAAAAGGAACTGAGGTTGAAATGTATGGTTTGGATAGCACTGTATTTCTAAATATTGTCGGCAGCGGCATTCAGTCTGTATTTCTTGTTTCTCCCACACATTTGCTACGAGCGCATGCCTATGAAAGCCACAATGTCTATGTGTTGAGAAGTACCCCAAAGATAACCACCAAACTAATAACATATCCTGGAACCAATGGTGTCAGTAGCTAGGGCATCACCTAGGGTGTCACTCACCCTCCCTGACTGCCCAGTTGCCCTCCCTAGCTGCTCAGTGTCCCACCACCTGGCCAGGCAGCAACAAACTCCCTTGCCTCCCCCTCCTCACTAGCCACTGCATCGTACTGAGTGGGCAAGTGACAGAAAGGATGTGTTTGGCCCCGTGCTGCTCCATCGCTAGGCTTCCTTGCAGACCAGTGATGAAGAGCTGGGAAGGGCATGTATCTGTCCCTCCTTTCCTCCATCACTGGCTTCCTCTCCAGGGAGAAAGCCCAGTGATAGAACAGCTGGAACAGGTGTGCATTCACTCATCCTGCATCAAAGGCTGACAAAGACCCAACCAAGTGTCACCCCTCCTCTAGGATGTCACCCGGTGTGATCTTCACTCACTGCACTCCCCCAATGATGCCACTACCTGAAAAACACACTGTAGGAGTATGCAATAACACCCCCTCCCCATATATTCCTGATATATATTTGTTCAGGGGCTCATGGGATCATTCGACTCCTATTCTCCCTTTATGGGCAGACAATATGATGGGACCCTTGGATAAATGGGATGTCTAAGCACTCTCTCTATGCTTTCACTAGCCCCAGCTCTTAAGTCAATTCAGGTTATCCATGCATTAATGAATTAATCATTCACATGGAGGTTGCTGGGTTCTCACAAGCTCATTTAAATTGTCACAATCCTGTTGCATCAACTGGGTTGTTCTTAGAACTCACAAACCAATTTTTTGCATAGGAAGAATGTGCACCACAGTGACATCTAAGGGTGAAAAATTATTTTCCGAGTTGCAGGATCCTAAAACAAATCAAGGCTGAACTATTCCCCTGGAGACCACGTTGAGTAGTAGATGAAGCCTGTCACATTTTGGACACTTCATGAGAAGACATGACTCACGAGAAAAGACAATAATGCTAGGGAAAGTAGAAAGCAGGAAGAGAGGAAGGTTGCATTACAGATGGATAGACTCAATCAAGGAGCCTGCAAGACCTAAACAGGGTTGTTGAGGATAGCGAGGTTTCTCATTTGTAGCGTTGTCATAAGTCAAGGCTGATTTGAAGGCAGTTAACATATATACAGGGAAATCTAGGAAGATAGATGTAACAGGCATCTTATGAGTGCATGGCAACAATTAGGGCTTAAACAAAACCCTTTCTTACCACCGCAATGTGCTTCACCACCCCAGCAAATAGTTAATATGTGAGGGGGTATTATAAAGTTGAAATGATCACCTTTATTAAAAAATTGACAGAAAGTTTGTTTTGATTTGTCGTTGTTAACTTATCTCTATGTAGTCATCATCCAGATTTACACATTTTCCCCAGCGTTTCTTGACCTTCCAAATACCATTACTGTAGAAGTCTGCAGATTGCGCCAGATGAGGATTTTACACTTTAGTCACTTCTGGCACAGCCAGTCACAAAAATAAAGGACACAATGAGTTGATTTTCTCAGCAACATGCACTTAGGGACCAATGATGACACTGACAAAATTTCATCAATATGGCTTAATAATTTCCGGGTGATAATTATTACTTTACGATACCCCCTTGTAAGGCGCAATCTGCAGGCTTTTGCAATATCAGGTATTTGGAGGGTCAAGATACGCTGGGAAAAATGTATAAATCTAGATAGTGACTACATAGAGATAAGTTAACAACTACAAATCAATACAAACTGTCAATTTTTTTTAAAAGGTGATCATTAAAACTTTACGATACCCCCTCGTAGCATCCGTTGGTGGCCAAATAGAGGCATCCAAGGAAGGGAAAAGCAATTATTCCTGTAGCAGTTGCATGACAGAGAAACTGTGACATAATGGTTAGAATGATGGATTAGAATCAGGAAAATTCGGGTTTAAATCCCCACTTAGGCTGTACCTAGACTGCAGAAATAGTGCAGTTTGGCACCACTTTAACTGCCATGGGTCAATACCATGGAATTACTGAAATATGCAGTTTTTTGAGATATTTAACCTTCTCTGTGAGAGAGTTCTGGTGCTACAACAAACTCACCATCCCCAGCTCTCATAAATGTGGCAATGCTCTTGTGAAGTGCATGTGTCGATGCACCCACATCTTTACATATTGCAGTGCTGGGGCCCTAGATCCTCTTCAGGGTGGAAGCAGTAACTTTTGATTGAATGGCAATCTTTGCTGGGAGAGTGCAGTAAAGCTGAAATAGACTGCAAAATGAAGATCAGTCTAGGATGGAAATACAGTGCATCTTACCAGAGAAGAGTTATGGCACCATCTGGTGGGCAAAAATGATGGCTGAAAAATATCTGCGCCATACAGCAAGGTAGGAGCACCTTGTTGTTGATATTGTTGGGTGCGTTTCAGTCATTTCCAACATACGGCCACTCTAAGGTGAACCTATCATGGAGTTTTCTTGGCAAGGTTCTTCAGAAGGGATTTGCCATTGCCATCCTCTGAGGCTGAGAGAGTGTGCCTTGCCCAAGGTCATCCAGTGGGTTTCATGGTCAAGCCAGGTTTCAAACTCTGGTCTCCAGAGTTGTAGTCCAACACTCAAACTTAATGTGTATTAGTGCATATTGTTTTATATTCTGTTCTTTTAGAGTTGTTTTAATGATAAAGTGCTAGATTGTATTTTGCTGCTTTTGATTTTAGATTGTATGCTGTGGGCAGGTTTTTATCTGTATTTTGGTATGACTTTGTAAAGCACCAGGTAAAACATATGGTACTATATAAATAAACTATAATAATACATATAATAATAATAATAATAATAATAATCTGCTACACCACATTGGATCCCAGAGGAATAGCAGCAAATCATTATTAAGGGCAGAGGGGATAATCACACACTTCAGTCCAAACGTAGGACATGTAGACTCTTCCTTCCTTCCTTCCTTCCTTCCTTCCTTTCTTCTTTCTTTCTTTCTTCTTTCCTTTCCTTTCCTTTCCTTTCTTGAAAAAATGTTTAAATCAGCAATGGGACTTAGGGCAAGAGACTACTGTCAGAACAGAATATGGAGAAACAGAATAGCTCCCAACGGGCAGAGGTCAAGCAAGGCTGCGTTTTATCACCCTATTTTTGTTTTTGGGAATTGTGGTTTTGTGAGATATTTAGCCCTCTCTTGTCTGAGAGCTCTGGTGCCACAATGAACTACAGTTCCCAGGATTCCCTATCACTGACCCAGGGCAGTTAAAGCAGTCTCATAGTGGATTATTTTTGCAGTGTGTTTTGGATCTAGGATATGCAGATGACAGCATACTACTAGCAGAAAATATCAGACTTGGAACAATGATTAAAGAAGGTCAAAGAAGAAAGTGCAAAGGCAGCTTACTGCTGAACATAAAGAAAACAAAAACAATGACCACAGAGGATCTACATAAATTCACCCTAGCCAATGAGGAAATTAAAATAGTTAAAGCATGCCCGTACCTTGGATCAAACATTAATCAGAATGGAGACTGTAGTCAAGAATAAGAAAATGATAGAAATGGGAAGGGCAACTATAAAAGAACTAAAGAGTAAAGATATACAACTGAACACTAAAGTTAGAATTGCCCAAACCATTGTATTCCTCATCATGTACAGATGTGAGAGCTGGACAGTGAAGAAAGTGGATGTGAAGAAAATCTCATTTGAGATGTGGTGCTGGAGAAGAGTGCTGAGGATACCGCAGACAGCCAAAAAGACAAACAAATGGGTTCTAGAACAGATCAAGCCAGAAATCTCCCTGGCATCCAAGATGATCAAATTGAGGCTGTCATTGAGGCCACATCATAAGAAGGCATGATTCATTGGAAAAGACAATAATAGTTGGAAAGGTAGATGGCACACCAGATGGATGGACTCAATCAGGAACATCATGAGCCTGGTTTGCAGGATCCGAGCAGAGCAGTGAAGGACAGGGAGACTGGGAGATGTCTCATCCACAGCATCACCATGAGTCGGGGTTGACTTGAGGGCACTTAACAACTACATATCCCATATCCACAAAAGGTGTGGGATTGATGGGAGGTTTAGTTCCAACATATCTGGAAAATAGGCTTGAAGTTTATTTAAATTATATGGTGTGTGACTTAGTTTGTTCTACCACTCACAGCGATGCCAACAGGCATTGCCATGAATTTTCTGGCATGTTTTCCACGAATTCTGCCATGAATTTTCTGGCATGCTCTAAAATAATACCTGAAATGCATTTGAAATGCTTGGCTGGTGGTGATGTTTGTTGTGTGTCTCCTGGCAGGCTGTAAATTCTTGTTTGAAACAAACATGAACAAAGCTGCCCCTAAGTGGTCAGTTTCCTACCGGTAATAAAGAGAAAGATAAGAATCAATACAATATTCTTCTTAGGAGTCCACTGAAAGAAAAGCAGATTGAGGTTCTGAATTCCAGCTGTTCAGAAGATGTTGCATCAGTTCCAAAAACCCAGTAGTATCCTCTCCTTTTCTCAAGTTACTGGATATGTTACTGGAATATTTGTTAAAATATCACAGTAAAGTGAAAAGCCACACACATCCCTAGCTTAAGATAGACCCCTAAAGGACAATACCAACGAGAATGTGAAAATCTCAAAATTCTCCTTAAAGACCTCCAGTCTTTTCAGGGATCTTGGTAACTTATCATATGAAGGGACAGGACCACTGGTTACACAACTTACAATTTGCAGATACTAATAGATAAAAGAGAGATTTACATTTTTAGCTTGACAAAAAGCATTTTTAATTTAAGTAGTCGATTAGCAACTGAGCAGCTGCTCTGGGCAATGCTTATTATCAGCTAATTCCTGTACTTTTCTTAGCTGCTTTCAACTTATAAAATGGACCTTTTTAAATTTTAATAGCCAATTCTTTTATGTGAAGCTGCAATTGAGGGTGCCCATTATTTTCTTAGATGGAAATCTTGTGGCCTCCAGATTTTACTGGGCTAAAAGTCCCAGCAGCCCTAAGCCAGCACAGCCAATAGTGAGGAACACTACATGTTGCAGTCCAACAAAATCTGGAGAACTGTATGATTTCTATTGGTGCTCTAAGTAGAAACTTAATGAGATGGCAAGGGAGAAGGCAGCCTACATCGAAACATGTTCACAGTAACTGAATAGATTTTTAACATTTTTTAAAAAAATGTTATAACAGAGAAAACTAGACCTTTCCTTTGATACAAATCCACAAATTCACTTTGCTCAGGGAAGACAGCCACAAGAGCCAATATACACAATAGCACACCATTGTACAGTAACACTTCTCCAGCATCCCACATCTCAGGGGTGAGCAACTGTTACTGTGTGCCTTCAAGTCATTTTTAATTTATGCCGACTCTTATCTTTCTTGATGAGATTTGTTCAAAGAAGGTTGGCCATTGCCTTCTTTTGAGGGTGAGACAGTGGAGTTTATCAGACGGGAGGAATTTCTCTCTATTTTGAATGGAGCCAATTCGAATTCACGTAAATTCGCTAAACTAGCGAATTTACGTGAATTCTAATTGCATTCGGAATGCGTTCAGAATGACTTCTTATTGCCTGAAAATGACTTCCGATTGCCCAAAATTGCATGAGATACTCTAATACACAATAACATAAAACCCATTCAGAATTACTTTTCTTTTGCCCGAAATTGCATGAGATACACTCATACGCAATACCGTGAAACCCCATGATTGCGTTCAGATTGCCATTGGATTATACTTCCAATTTCCATCATGTGATAAACTCCAGTGTGACTTCCTCAAGGTTGCCCGGTGGGTTATAGAATCATAGAATCATAGAGTTGGAAGTTCCTCCTAATTTTGAGGTGGAATCTCTTTTCCTGCAATTTGCATCCATTGTTCCACATTCCAGTCTCTGGAGCAGCAGAAAACAGGCTTGCTCCCTCCTCAACATGACAGCCCTTCAAATATTTAAACAGGGCTATCATATCACCTCTTAACCTTCTCTTCTCCAGGCTAAACATCCCCAGTTCCCTAAGGCAGTCCTCATAGGGCATGGTTTCCAGAGCCTTCACCATCTTAGTTGCCCTCCTTTGGACATGCTCCAGTTTTTCCACATCTTTTTTGAATTGTGGTGCCCAGAACTGGACACAGTACTCCAGGCGGGGCCTGACCAAAGCAGAACAGAGTGGCACGATTACTTCCCTTGATCTAGACACTATACTTCTGTTGATGCAGCCCAAAATTACATTGGCCTTTTTAGCTGCCGCATCGCACTGTTGACTCATGTTCAGCTTATGGTCTACCTGGACTCCTAGATCCCTTTCATACGTATTTCATTCATCCAGGTGTCTCCCATTTTATATCTGTGCATTTCATTTTTCCGCCCTAAGTGCTGAACCCTACATTTCTCTGTGTTGAATCTCATTTTGTTAGCATTTCCAGCAGAAATTTAACCCTGGCCTTCCAGTTAGCTTGAGTGTTGGACTAAACATGGAAGCTATTACACCATGCCAGTTCTCTAGCAATTATCACCCGTGAGATGCTTTTGGAGTGCAACTCCCATAATCCATTTCCACTGCAAACTGTTCTTTACCATTAGCAAGGCTGGTTGGAACTGATAGGCAGTGAAGGCATTGAAAACCTCTGGAGGGCCAAATGTTTGAGCCTGGTCCATGTTATCATTAGACCAAAGACCACACATCACAAGCACTGTAATGCCACACAGAATAAGACTTTATTGAACAATTGTGCATCATCATCTCTACCGCAAATGCCAAAAAACCCTCCCAAACCACTGTAAATGTAAAAGACAACAGCATAGGTTCTTCTGGTAACTCATTGCCCACCTCTTACATATGGGTAGTATCTACTGGCTGTTCACTCTTCTTTTTATTCTGGAGTAACCCTCTCCCTTAAGTTCATCAGCTCAGAACTGTTTGTGAATGCAAAGTCCTCTAACATCCACTAGGCTGTAGCAGATCTCTGAGTCTGTAAGAAGGCAAATGCAGAACACAGAAGCAGTCGCTGGCTTGCTTGCTGCCATTGCCAAAATCTCAAATGCTGCATACTATAAAATATGAGTGGGGAACCTTATTTTCAAGGAAGGCAGACCTACTCCCACTGACCCACTCTCTTGCAGGCACATCCTCTGCTATATGATTGTGTCCCCCATCAAAGTAGTGGATGGAGCTTCTCCACTTGACACCTTGGGATCTGTCCTCTCCTTTCCCTGTCTTGCAAATGGCAAGGCAAAACACAGCAGAGATGGGAGTCCCTGCTACCTTCAATCAGCGACGAGATAGCAGGGCTTCGAGAAAGGGTTTCACTGGATGCTTCTGAAAGCTAGGTGGACCACCTCTGACCAGGGGCCACCTTAAGCACATCTCATTTCTTCTGCTCTAAATTATATTCTGCCTAAATACCCTAAAGGCACCAGATTCTCTCTGATCTTGGAAGCTAAGGAGGTTCAACCCTGGTTAGAAAAACAGTTGCCCCTCTGTATCCACAGAGTCTTTATTCACGGATTCAAGCATCCACAGCTTGAAAATGTTCAAAAAATATAGACCCTAAATAGAAAATCAATGATTTAGGATTTTATATAAGGGACACCATTTTACTTTGCTGCTATATTTAATGGGACTTTAATCCACTCGTTTTGGCATCCATGGGGGGGGGGTCCTTGAACCAACCCCCAGAGAATACTAAGGGCTCACCGTACTTGGATGTAAGACCATCAATGATTACCAGGTCCTGTAGGCTATATTTCAAAGCAAAGAATGGGGAAAGACACCTCTGAGTATTCCTTGCCTAAGAAAACCCTATGAATTTCATGGGGTCACCATAAGTCGACAGGCAACTTGAAGGTACATCCACACACCAACTATATTTCCTCATAGCAGCCCCTCTCAACCTTATTATCTTGGAGGAACCCTTGAAATAATCTTCATGTTTTAGGGAACTTTTGCATAGAAATTATTGTTAACTACAGTTCAAAAACTCATTTTTTCCAATCAACATCTCTCATGGAACCCCTAAAACTTCTTGTGGCAACCAAAGGTTTACAAGGAACCCTAACTGAGAAACCCTTCCTCAGAGTAATCACCATGGACTTCAGTGGGACACAACTGTTCACAAAATTGTTATATCTGCAGCTATGCACTCTGATCTCATACATATTTACTCACACTGACAATAGGACATACTCCCAAACAAAAAGTATATAGGATAGCAGCTTTCATTTCCCTATTAAGAGATTTATGGGCACAATTTTAAGCGATACCAAGACATAACTTCCCTCAAGCTGTTTTTATACCAAGTCTGGCCATTGCTCAGTGCTATCTACTCAAACTGGGAGTGGCTCCCTACAGTCTTGGCTAAATAAAATCTTTTTAGCCAGAGATGTCAGGGATTTGACCCACAGGCCTTCTGCATCTGCCAGTCTCAATCTACTTCAGGGTGAGCAGACATATGCGGCCTTTTACTGAAAAGGGTGGCAAGAAACAAGGCAGTGGAAGTGGGCACATGGTTGGCAGTGTTCATTTTCTTTTCTTAAAAGTGTGCCAGAAAATTGTGCAAACACAAAGGCTCAGACATATAGTCATACAGCCCCAAAGGTAGGCTTTAAAGAAGTGGAATGATACTCTGCACATTCCCAGAGGATTCTCATACAGAACACAGGGCTCCAATTAGAGTATTGTGGGTTTAAAGAAAATATTATAGCATTTTCTGTTTTTAGAATTATTCCTCATGGACTGTGGTCAGCCATTTAAATAGCACTCAATAAATGTCCTGAAATGTCTGTCACTGAGCTATGCAGTCTGATCTCATACATGTTTACTCACACTGACAATAGGACATACTCCCAAACAAAGGTATATAGGATAATGTCAGTTCCCTGTCTGTAGAATGGGAATAGCAGAAACCCACATTAGAGGATTTACAAAAATTAAAATTGATATATTAATAGGCATAGTATGTGCTTCAAGTAGCCAAAGTGACCAGAACTCCTCCCCTCGTCAAATATTCTATATATGGATAGTAAAGTTGGAGGACTGGTTTTGAGTAAAGTTCTCCTGGGCCAAAAAACAGGTTCTTGGGACATGGTACAGTATTAGTGATGGCAATGGGGCGACTAAGGGCCTGGGCAGAGTCGGTATGTAGCATCCATATGATGCATGCCCCGACTCCGCCCCCCGGGTGCTGTGATGCTGTGTTCGCTCCTCTGGCACTGTGTCCACACAACACAGCATCCAAGGAGCACCTTAAAGCTGTGGCGCTGCATCTACTGTGCCCTTTCCAGGGCGCAAAAAGGAGCCACTTTTTTGCAGCTTTTTATTTTTTATTTTTGCACCATGGAAAGGCCAGATCAGGGCCATGGCATGTGGTTGCCGCAGCCCCAATCCAGCCGCAATTGAAGACAGCACAGCCCCTAAGTCACCTATCCCAGCTATTTTGCCATCTCCACATGTGACAGGAGCAATTGTAATGACAGTCTGGTCACCATTTGGCGTCTCCTACAATGCCCTAGACCAGTTCTCCAAAAGAGTGGTTCTCTAAATGTTGGATTGCAACTCCCAACAGCCCTAGCCAGTACAGGACTGTGGTGAGTAATGCTGGAACTGTCTGTCACCATCTTGCACCTAGCCTTTTTCTAGGGACTGTGGTTAAAAAGAAAAAAGACAGCCACAACCAAAACTGTTTGGAGAATATTCTCCAAAGTTTTTCCCTTTTCCTGGAGGCTGCAGCAGTTAAGAAAAAGAAAAGTCTCAGAAATATTGACAGAAAAATCTCTTTTGAGGTATTTCTACTCAACTGTACCATGGAGCAAATAAGAGCTGGGGTGGGGGTGTTTGTGCACAAAATGGGAATTAGCAGCACAGCTTACAATTCACCTACAAGTCACTTGCTCGTGTTTGACATCCCTGTATTTCATGTTACCAGAATAAATTATGCCTACACAATATCTGTACATACCAGCTTCTTTTGCCTAATCCACGATTTCAAAGTTATTATTATAGTTATTGACAAAGACTGGACCAAAAGAAGCAGATTGTTAACACCTCTTATTAAATGCCAACAGGTGAGCAGCAGCTGCCATCTTGCATTCAGCTAAACACTGTCCAATCCCACCACATGGAACCAGAAGGATCATTCTGGGGGACTTTGTCCTCCCAAGACAACAGTAGCTATACATCCTGGATGGCCTCAGTCGTAGCACACTGAGTCTCTACCACATTGGCCTAAATAAGAGGTGCTTTTGACACAGAAAATATGAACATATTCATTATCAACAATATATATAAAAGGTTATTTGCATTAACGGCACATTTTCAAATGGCTTTTGCATTGCTTGTGTTCATATATATATATATATATATATATCAGGTTACTTTATATTTTATATATCCACAAATTTCTATGAAACACAGAGCTATACAGTAGGATTACATGGTTACAAGAAAGAGTGGCTTCTGTGTACTGAAGCAACAATAATGCCCCACCTCGTGATGCTCCAAGGGGCCAAGCTTCAAGCAGGAGCATGAGGAAGGGGAGATGTGGTGATGTTATGATATCGCTGTGTTTTTTTTTAATTTTAAAAAAATAGACAAGTGGCAGCTCTGCAAGGGTCATATCCTGGGCCCCTCCCCAGATCTGATGCCCTGCTCTCTCCACAGCAGTTCACCTATTGCTCAGGGGATCACACCCTGCGGAGCATCTTTTGTTCCCATACAGGAAACACAACTACAGAATCATTGCCTCAAGAATGAGATCACCAATAGGACTACCAGATCAAGGGCCGGGGTCACCCTTCTAATGGCAGAGAGGTACACTTTAGAAAAAACTGTTTTGGAAACAGGGCTTGGCTTTGATAGCTGTGCTATTTAGTTTGGTGGCCAAGTTGTCATTTGGCTAATACAATCAAAATGCCAAAGTTACCCCGATGAAGAGAACTGATAGTTATCTTCAAAAATCTGAAGAGCTACCAAGAAGATAATGGAGTAGATGCAGTTTTCTGTTACTCTGGGGAGGTAGAGCTGGAACTAATAAGTGGAAATGTCTGGGAAATGGGATTTGGCTAAAAGTTAGAATATCTGAGCTGTTTGACTGTGGAACAGGAAGGGACTGGTGTATCTTTCTCTACAGGAATATAAACAGAGGCTACACATCCCTCTATCAGGGGATGTTGTTATTGCACATTCCTCCAAGGAGCAGGGGACTAGGTTAGATAACCTATAAAGGACCTTCCATCTGCAAAAACATAATATTACAAACAGTAGCACACGCTGAAGGCTAAGTGGAGACGCAATGCACCAACTGGTTAGTACTGTCTGCTCTGAAAACCTCTCAGGAGCATGCATTAGTGGAGTTTAATCCACAAGTGATGCATCAGCAGAATAATAGTCAGATGCCAAGGTCCAATTGACTTGCTTGTCTGAAGTCTACACTTCTGGAGTGCCACATCTCCAAAGCCTTTTGGCAACTAGGAGTAGCCCAGTGAAGAAGCCAGGTGGATACTATGCATGGATCATATGGGCCCAACCATGATTCTCAAAAGCCATCATGTTTGGCACATATTGGTAGCCAGGTAGGGGAATAGCCCTTGGCTCTTACTATGTTAAAATTTTTATCATTTAAATTTCAAAGGGAAAAGAAGCCAGTCAGAAGGCTGCTCAAGATACAGCAAACAACTGGGTGAAAATGTGGACCACCTGCACTAGAGGGTACCCGACAAAGTGAAACTTAGGGTTGTGGGTGTTTTGTTTTGTTTTTTAAAGGCATTCACAGTTGTGCTGCAAAGTGTGTCCAAACAAACAAAACCACACACACAATATATATATATTGGGCAAAATCCAAAATAAAGACAGGAGACAAGCCATAGCCTGGATGGAGGAGGTGGGAGTACTCCATTAGGGGTGTCTCAATATTGCAAGAATTCCCTGGTGTGTATTAAAAAAAATACAGCTCCCCCGCCTCCCAGCCCAAAGTAGAAGAAACAAGATGGTTTCTTCTGCCTCCCCTTCATGGCCTGGCAGCTAGAGCTGTCAAATGAAAAACCACTAACGGAAGAGTTCCAGGGAGGGCATACAGAGTGGCACCAAGCTAGGCCTTTGCTATGGTTTTTTCAGCTTTCCTTCCTTCACCAATCTCTCATTGAGCTGACACAGCTGCCTCAAGAAGCCATCATTAGGACCGATCTCCCTCTTCTGCCGGACAGCACTGACGGCGGTCTTGACATCCATGTTCTGCCGGAGCATGAGGTAAGCGATGACCAGTGTTGGTGACCGGCTATAGCCTTCGCGACAGTGGACAAAGACCCGGCCTGACAGGCAAAGAAAAAGAAAAAAATTGATATATGCAAGCATTTTGAGCAGAAAAACTGAGGACAAGTTATGTGAGACTGTTTGTGCATGTGTATAAGATGTGTAACTAATTAAGCATATACACATGAGCATACACACATATGAAAGCCAGCATGGCATAGTGGTCTGAGTGTTGGACTGTGACTTTGGAGACCAGGGTTCAATTCCCCACTCAGCTATGAAACCCACTGGGTGACCATGGGCAGGTCATATGCTCTCAGCCTCAGGGGAAAGCAATGGCAAACCTCATCTGAACAAATCTTGCCAAGAAAACTCTGTTGTAGGTTTGCCTTGGGGTCACCATAAGTCAGAAAAGGCTTGAAGGTGCACACAACAACAACAACAACAACAACAACTCTCCAGAGCCCTAATGCTTGGGAAGCAGTTGTAAAATAAAAAACAACTAGGTGCTAGAATTTAGATGGGAAGGGGGAGAAAAAACAGTACGAGAGAGTTGGAGAACTTCCTTCCAAACAGGGCCATCCCTACCATTAGGCAGTCAACTCAGGCAGCAAATGCTTTTTTCGGGTAGGGGACAGCAGCGGCAGCTCTGGAACTATGCCTGCTCAGTCCCCCTGCTATTCTCCTCTGTTAAAGAAAAAATGTTCCATATGGCTTACCATGAAAGCACTAAACCAGGGGTAGGGGATGCTATTATTGGGGTATGTAAAATCAGGATTCAACACGCAACATACAGAAGACATGCACATGGAACAGGAATGCCACTGGAAGGTCTCTGCTGTGTAGTTCTGTGCAGGCTGCAAAGGAAAAGTCCTCCCACACAGAAGCTGCCAGCCAGATAAAGAACTGCTGGACTGCCGAGTACTCACAAAGAGGACTTTAATCTTGGTTCCGATATTTATAATAGACTATCAAAGTGTTTCGCCAGACTCCTATATACAACCATCATCACAATGAACATTCAGTTCACACTCTTATATACACATCCCCTTCTGGGGTTTTGAGTCTCACAACTTCTGGAGGAACATGTGATTCTTGTCCTGTTTTGCTCCCTTCAAGGGTGATGGAAGATGCTATGCCACTGCTATTGATGACGTACATTTCAAGAGCCAGCCTAGTTTCCTTTTATATATGGAATGGAAGAAAAGGAGCCACCTTGCCTGCTGCTTCAGGCACCAAAATAGCTTCTTGCACAAGCCCTGCTGCCAGCAGCCTTTTCTCCACCCAAGTGTGTCCCTACAGGCTTCCAATTTAAGTTTTAAAATGTTTTTTGTTTCAGTTATATTCCCTTCGACACTCAAGCTGTTTACATATTTATTCATTATTTTATCTATTTTATTTATATTCTTTTCCCCCAGCATAGGATCCAAAGAGGCTCATATCAAGTCAAAAACCAAGTATGCTAAAAACTTGATAAAAGGTTGTTTTAACTAACAATAACAATAATAAAAAATATTAAAACACTAAATTGCAGCAGTTCATATCAAAACAAATCATAGTTAAAAGAGAAAAACATAAAAAGATCCTTCTGTCACTGTAACTTGAAAGCTGATCTATGGATTTTTTTAAAAAAAGAATGCTTTATCCTCTATGTACATTGCAATGCAGGAAATTGTGAGGATCAATTAAAAATGTTCATAAAAAGGAAATAACCATACAGGTTTCTGAAGGGAAAGTTAAAAATTATATGACTGAGGAGAAACTAACAAAGAAAATCTGTTCTATGTATCTCGATGTACAAATTGGAAGTCTTGTAGAAGTGAGACACATTGTAATTAGAGATAACAATCATAGATTTTATATCTTTAAACTTTACTTTCATATAAAAATACATTTTTTAAAAAAGAAAAGAAAACTGAAATTAAAAAAAAGTCTTTGCCTATTGGCAGAAATGGAATAGACAGGTGCCCAACCTGAGCCTCGTTACAAGGTATGGAGCAGCCACCAAGAAGGCCTCTTTCTCACCAAACACACCTTTGATGGTGGCAGGACAGAGAGAAAGCCTTCCCCCCAAACCACTTAAAAGTCTGGGAGGCTTGACAAGTTTTTTCCTTGCAGACACACTTGAAACTTTGTGAAGGTGGGAAGAAGGCAAAAAGTATGCATTGGTTAGCCTGGAGACTTAAAGATTAACATGTCCTCAGACAATGTGGGTCAACTTCTACCCTGCCACAATTTTATTTGTTTGTTTGTTTGTTTGTTGCACTTACACAGCCACTCTCCTTTGTCCACACAGTTCCATCCCCAGTACTAGGTACTGTGGTGTAGGAGACAGAGAAGTATTTAAAGTTCCATGAAAAAGTAAGAGAAAGAAGCTATTTGTGTGCATCCAACACACCCAGAGGGCACATGGTTGAGAAGGAGGCTTAAGGCAACCATAGTCTGTTGCCATTTCTCTGTCTGCCTAATTAAGTCGAGTTAAAGCAAGGTAAACTCCCAAAGGAGCAAGGAAAAAAACTCGTCTCCATTTCACGCACGCATGCCCTTCTGGCAACCAAAGTCCATTTTTACCTCAGTCCTCATTATGGTTAGGCTGTTTTGCTTTTAGTTCTGGGAAGGAACCCCGTTTCCTTGATCATACCAAGAAAGAAAGAAAGCTTTCTCACAGGCCATAAGATTTAAAACAATATTCCACTGTCCTCCCTAGCCCTTGCTCAAAATATAAAAGCACAGGATCTATCAGCCCATTGATAGTGATCTTCAGCAAGCAAACAAAAGCTGTACTTCTTTGCAAAGATTAAATGGGGTGTAATTTACATGTTTTTCCCTGTTAAACCTCCCATGCTGCTTTTGATTCCCACCCACATTTCTTGTGTCCCTTAAATTCAACCCTTTGCACAGCCCAAATTTGGGGTTTTAAAAAATCCAAGATGCAGAAGATGAGAAGGGTCACATAATCTGCAGTGGAAAGAGACATACTGCTTTATCACACTAGGTGGCAAACAGGATTTAAATGAGAGTTAAACGAAAGTTAAACAGGAAATGCCCTATGTGTATTTGATCCTCCAGCTCCTGCTGGACTGCAACTCCCAGCAGGCCTAACAATGATGAGGGATGATAGATACTGTAATCCAGAAACATCTGGAGAGACACATGCTCCCTGGTCCTGGGGAGTCCATAGACAGCTGACCATCTCCCATCTCTCCATTAACCTGCGCAGTTCAGACCACAGTGTAACACAAAGAATGACCAGTTCTGTCTATGCAGAGGGCAAGGCAAGGCAGGGGCACATTGGCTGAAGGCTGCAGGATAGGTCTAGCTCCTGGCTGAATTACAAGAATGGGCATGAACTATGAAAAAATTGATATACAGACACTCCCTCCCCCCAGCCAGCCAAGCAAGACTTGAGAAACCCCTGTAGTAAAAGAGGATTTTTGCTGCTGCTTATACTTTTCCACCCTGAAGATGCTTTTTAACAAGAGAGCCAAGGAAAAAGGATTGCTTAAACACTTTCCCAAGCTAACAATTTTTTCGCATTCCCAGTCTTTCTCCCTTTCCTCCAAGCTGCTTCTCCTTTGGCACTCTGTGAGAATCAGAAGCATGTTTGTGAAGCATAGCTCAGGGGAGAGGAAGACAATGTGGAAAGAAAAAATAAAAAGAAGAAAATGTTAAGCACACCCTTTGCTCATCCCATCATTGACATTACACGCCAACACACACACACGCACACATATATATATATATACATACACACACCAGCTCTTCTGCTCAGCTGTGACCTCCTGAACCAGCTTAGCCTTTGAGCTCTTTGGAGGGAACTTTATACATGGCCCTGCCTACAGCCAATGTGCAATGAACAGTGGCACAAGCAAGGGCCCTTTTATTATGGAAATGCCAGCCTCTGGAGGTGCATTGAGAATCTTCAGCTTCACTTATTTCTTAAGCTGTACTACTTCACACAAGCCTTTGGGTCTTTTTATGGTGGCTGAGTGAAATTTTGAGAGTGCTGTATGCTGAACAGTCTTATGTATTTTCTTGCTTCTGGATAGATCTGATGAATATTTAGACTTGTTTTATTAGTGCTAGTATTAAGTGTTTTTGTTTTCATTTTTAAACCACTTCATGATTTGTTAAGAAAAGTAGTGTTCATATTTAATAAATACACTAATAATTGAGAAATATGGAATCTTTCAATTGGATTAAATATCTTACCATCTTTCTGTGCTAATGCCTTTTCAATGAAATCAGCAGCTTCCTCAAAGTAGCGGCTAAGGTTGAACTCCTGAGTGTCGTTGGCCTTGATACCGTGGTAGGTGATGCCAGTTCCTTCATAAAACTCAGCATTTGTGTTCACATGCATGAAAGACTTGCCCTCCGCTGCATTCAGGATGTGGGTGATACCCAGGCGTTGCAATCGCATGATATTTTTGGCTATGAACCTATAAAAAGAAAAAGAGTGATGCAAGACAAAAAGAACAATGAGATGTTCAGCAAAACTCTTTATTAAACCCTAGATTATACACAGGAGTTTAAGTATTCCACTTGGATTCCACTTTAACTGCCATGGCACCATTCTATGGAATTCTGGAATTTGCAGTTATAGCAGGATCAAACTGCTATAATGGTACATGTGGATACATCCCTGGTTTTCTGTTTCACTGTTCGACGGTCTGCATTTCCAAAGCTACAAGGCATTCTTAGTCCTTGGTGGTCTGTTAGGTCTACCCCTACCCTAACAGGTTTCTCTATTACAGTATTTTATATTTCTGCAAACAGTCAGAATTCCCTCAAAGCTTCCAATGCCTCCCATTTTTGCATATGTGCATACACATACCCCTATGCAGGGGTTTTAGCCAAAACAGTAATGACATTCACAACAGAAACAGGTGGAATAAAAATTACATAATTTGATCTGAGTGTCTGGTTTTAATTCTGCAGTAACCAAATGATGTAATGGTAATCATTTACCAGACAAATTACAGCTCAAAATGCTAAGCAACCATACAGTTAGATTACTCAAATCCTTGGGGCCAGCAGAGATTTGAAGCCACATAAGCTAAGGCTGGGCAATTTATGACCAGCTGGATGTTGTCCGACTGAAACTCCCACCAGACCAATAGGCTGCGCACCAGGGGTGTGGAGAATTACAATTCATCAACTTCTTAAAGGCTGACGAACAACTACTCCTAAAGAAGAACTCTATCCTAATGTTCTTGTCTAGATAGTGAACATAATTACTTCATTAGTGTCATTTTGGAAGAATGAGACTAAAAGACAAGCCAGTCTTTGCCTCCAGTTCTATCAGGCCTGAAAAAGAAAAGGCTAGTAAACTGGAAAATAATTAAATAAAGTAAAATTACTGGGGGTTTCCTTGAATAACCTGTCCCAGGGACTTCCAACCTGTCTGAAAGGGAACTCCTTCCAGGTCATTTGCCTACCATAGCATCCAGAGAACTGCAGAACATTTAAACATTTGGTTGCAGGGCAGCCAAGGCAGTTGGTTTATTCTACACTGCATTTTGTTTACTCAATTATAATTTAGATTTACAATTTAGATTTAAATGATTTAAATTTAGACTTAAATTTTCTGCATGTGTAGTCTGAAGCTTGGTTTTACATATATTTTTATTCAGATGTAGACATATGGGATCTCAATCCAAACCAAGTTCATCAGGCACAGGCAGGAAAAGACTTAACATTATAGCTGTTTTCCCTCATGGCCTCACTAGAAAGAATTTAAAAATCAAAGGGCACCAGTGGAGTCCCCCACCACTAGCCCCCATGAAGAAAGATGTGAATTTGAAGAGAAAACACAACCAGGTAAAGGTAGCTTCAAGCTCGCTTGCTTGTGCGGGTAGGCCTGAGCCAGAGCAAGTCCTTCCTGACCTGCTTGCAAAAGAAAAAGTCATGTTTAGCTGCACTTTAGGCATTTGACGTAGTGCAAAGTTCAATCCTTAGACACCCCGTGGCTTCCCACCCGCCCACTAGTGGCAATGCTCTCCTGCAGCTCTCTGTTATAGGAGGAAAATTGGATAGTTTAGGTTTGGAGGATATGTTGAGCTGCCATTTCTGAGCTTCTGAATGTGAATCTGCAGACTGCCCTGAAATGTAGTTTGCAAAGCCGTCTCTTTTGCCAAATAAACAACCCACACAATGCGAAAAGTTCATGTTTTAAGAGATTTGAACTTCACTCGGCTCATTAAAGGGCAACTCCTTCCCTGCCTCTTCAGTGATTTTGCCCTCTAATTATGCCTACGTGTTATTTTTAGCTTTCCTTCAGGCTCAGTAACCATATTTAAAAATGCAACCCATATTAGCATTTTATAATGTCACCAGGGCTGGACAGTAAAGGATGTCAGATAGAGCAAGGCATTTTTGGACTGCATTTATGAGTTTACGCCTTCCTCCTCCCGAAGAGCTGCCAGAGGTCTTTACCCTTACCAAGAGTTGAACCCTTTCAGGAAAGTGCGTGGAAATTAAAGTCCCCCAAACAAAAATAATGAGCACTTCTTATCATCATCATCATCATCATCATCCACAAATCTGCTAATACAGGGATGGACAACTTGTGATCACCTACCACAAAAAACAAAACAAAAACAAAACCCCATGCTTCCACATTTCAGCAGCATAGCAAAACAACAATTCAATCCCACACTGCATGGGTAATGCTTCCTTAAAGTACTGCTGTTTTCATGCTGCCATAAGGTGCCACCAAGTTTTAGTGGCACAGGAGGAGATGTAGTCCTGGTCTGTTCAGGGGCAAAACCTGACCTGAGGACCAGTGGAAGATGTCCTCTATTGATGTATAAAAAGCCTAAAAATCTTCTAAGTGATGTTTAGCTACCGACTAACAAGATAATTCCTATTATCTTGTTAGTCGGTAGGAAAAGGAATGGAATGCAAACACTGGATCAGCACCTAGCTCCTTCTTTGGCCAACAGATGGGTCCAGTTTGGTCTCAGTCCCATTTCTTTCTAGAAGGGAAGGAGAAGAACATTTCCTGCAGCTATTCCTTCTGTAGCTTATAAAATTGCATCAAGATAGCTACAATATTCTTCTGGCAAGAAAGCACTGCAGCCTGCAAGCAGCCAATGGATCTCTGGATGGCAGATTAGTTCAGGGCAGGGATCTGAAGTGTGGCCTGTGGTTCCCAGCCCCCAAAGTCACCTGGGGACCCTCAAGGCCTCCAAGTCTACAAAAGTTTTAAAACCCCAGGTTGCTTTCCTGGATTCCCAGACTGTGGAACTCCCTTCCACAGGTCAGGTTGGCCCTCTCTCTGTTCTCTTTTCCCCAGCAGCTTAAGGCATTTTTATTTAGGTAGGCTTTTGATGAATGAACTTTACTTGTATAGTATAGTGGGCTGTCTTAACGCTTTAATGATTTTTACTGGTTTTAACTATGCTGTTTTAACTTATGTTTTAATATTAGTGACATTTAATTATTTTTTAAAACTTTTATGTTTTAGTCCTATTTTTTAATATTATTTTAAACTGCCTTGAATCCCATTTTGGGTGGAAGGGCAGGATATAAATCCCTTTAAAAATGAATAAATAAATATTTTTCAGACTTTTTTCCCTCAAAAGGACCTAAAACAGACCAAGCCAATCACAAACATGGTGGTTTATTCCATATCCCCACTTGGAAGCCCTCACTGCCCTAGAAAGCTTTCAAATAATGGGCAAAGATGGCAGCCAGAAATGATGTTATGTCACTTTTAGTGCATCCGGGGGGAAGGAGTATGGTCTATAGGGGATCATTGGGGTGAAAATTTTACCTTATCCTGCAATGCCCCCCGCAAAGAAAGTAGGAGCACAAAAATTGTCCACATCCCCCACAATACACCTGCCCAAATGTGGTCGCTAGAATTATTGCCGCCAACTTGTCAACTTCTGTCTATGCAGGATACTTTGTTACCTAAGGTAAAGAATAACATAGCACTGCCTCTCATTCCATGCAGAAAAGCTGATCTGACTAAAATCTTTCTTCTCCATTGACAACAGGACAACATTCTTCTCTACACATAAAGCAGAAGGGGGATTTAGATGGTGGAGGACAAGTTATGTAATAGGGCTTTGCTGTCTCCCAGCACTTGCCACCAAAGGTGGATGCCTCACTCTTTGAATAGCTGGGCTAACCCTGAATGTAGCCTGTGGTTTACTTCCATTTTTATGGTATAATGGTTTGAGTGTTGGACTGGAGACCAGGGTTTGATTCCCAGCTTGGCCATGAAACCACTGGGTGACTTTAGGTGAGTCACACACTCTCAGCCTCAGGGGAAGGCAACAGCAAACTTCCCATGAACAAATCTTGCCAAGAAAACCCCATGATAAGACTGCCTTAAGGTCGCCATAAGTCAGAAATGACTTGAAGGCACACAACAACAACAACAAAAACAACAACAACATTGACCCACCTGCTTCACAAACACCCTCCTGAAAAGCAATGTTGTGTCCAGGCTTAGTAGTGGGAGAGGGGAAAGAGAAGAAAGAGAGGACCTGCCCAATTCCAATGTTGAAACAAATGGCTTTCAGAGATCCCTTCCTACTCAAGGATTCAACTTCTCTGCAGCAAGCTTATAATAAATCCACTTGGCCTTGCTCATACATTTCCCCAGAGAACCAAGTTCCAGTGCCAAAGAAGAAAGCAAAACTTGGAAGACACACCACCAGTCGCTTTTTTTTCCCCCTGCAAAAAAGGGGCTATAATGATCACAGCACACATCAAATGTCAAGTCTTTTTCCACTTGAAACTGCTTTATTGACAAGAGCTGTTTGCACTCAAAGTGATGAGGCAGCTTTTTGGTCAGAAGCAACTAATATATCTAAGGAAAAGGGAAGGGGGTGGAGAGAGCGAGAACAGAAAAAGGTGAAAATCAGCACCATCTTGCAGAAACGCACTGCAATGATTTTTATGTATTGATTCATTCATAGTGCTTCAAGACTGCCCTACTACCAAGGTTCTTTGGAGCAGTACACATACTTTTAAAATACACTGGCAAAGACAAAAACAGAGCTTGAAGGGAAACAGCTTGACATGCTGGCATGGAGGATACTGAACACTGCAATCCAAAAAAGTTATTTTTCCAAGTTCTGGATAAACACCAAAAACAAGCAATGAGTACTAAAACCTCTCATAGTATACAGGCACATCTTAAAATTTCAAACCAAAACCTCAAAAATGTCATAAAGGCATAATATCCCTATGAAGACGGAGATAATCCTCCCCCCTAAAAAGTGTCTGACTGCAACAAAATGAATATAAGGAAGATGCTCAAAAAGCCTCTCCAAGAAAGACTTTCTGGAAATGGGTGCTGCAATTGAGAAAGGCCATCCTTCTAGTAGCCACCTCCAAGATCTCTCCAGACAGAGACAGAAGGAGAAGGATGCCCAATGACCTCAAGGCCTGGATTTGTTGTTATTAACAGCACTTCAGGTATTTCCAAGTCATGGCAATCCTGTGGACGAGACATTTCCAACCCCTCTCCATCCTCCACTGCTCTGTTTAAGTCTTGCAGATTCATGCCCCTTGCCTCTGTAATTGAGTCTATCTAGCGTGCCATCGCCCTCTCTTTCTACTGCCCTCCACCTTTTCCTAGCATTATTGTCTTTTCTAATGAGTCATGCCCTTTCATAAGAGCATTAATTTGATAATTTTGCCTTCCAGGGAAATTTCTGGCTTTATCCACTCACGAACCCACTTGTTTGCCTTTTTGGCTGTGCGTGGTATCCTCAGCACTCTTCTCCAGAACCGCATCTCAAAAGAGTTAATTTTCCTCTTGTCTGCTTTGTTCTCTGTCCAGCTTTCACTTCCATGCATGGTGATGCGGAATACAATCTCTTGAACAATTCTAACTTTATTGTTCAGTTGTATATTAAAGTGTAAAGATCTTGCCTAGTTCTTTCATAGCTGCCCTTCCTATTTCTAGTCTTCCGATTTCTTAACTGCAAATCCTTGTTCCATGTGTCATTCATTTTTTCATCTCTTTTATATAACCCTTCTGTCTATTGCATCTAACATCTTTTTATTTATTATTGACTTGTAGTATGATCTTTTTGTTGTCATATAGCATCCCAGTCTTTGGTCTGAACTTACTTTTGAGTTCCCAGAACTTGTGGAAGAAGTTTCTCATTCTTACTTTGTTGTTGTTGTTTTCTATTTCTCTGCATTGTTTGTTACAATAATTCTCTTTACATTTGTGTGGTAGTCGCTGTACAGTTACATTCATGGTTCTGGTTTTCAAGGCCTGGATAGTTTTATTTTATTCAAGGCCTAGATAGCTTTATTTTAAATAGAAAGCAATTCTTCGGGTAACCTTTGCACATGACCCTGTGCATGATCACACACTCTCCAGCAAATGCAATTCCATGGTGGGTGTGGAAGAGACTTTTTTCCCATGTGGAGAACTGGGTAAAGATTCCCCACCACCACCACTTTTATAACTGCATGTTATTATCTCCAGATTCAGTGCATGGAGCTCTCTACTTTTTTTTTTTTTGAAAGCAGAGTGTGTCACTAACAAGAAGGCCTTTTCTTCTATCAATACTTGCCATCCTATCCTCCAAAGGCTGGGGCACCATAAGAAGGGTTTCAGAGAATGATCTTCCCAGTTTGCCAGCTTCATGAGGGAGCAAGCAGTCCTAAAAATGCTGACCTGTACAGGCCTTTAAATGTTAACTGTGAACTGTATTGTCCTGCCTGTGCTTTGTCAGTTCAGATATCACCACAAGCTGCAGTTGAACTGTATTGTCCTGCCTGTGCTTTGTCAGTTCAGATATCACCACAAGCTGCAGTTGTGTTTTCTTAATACGGCATACTAGAAAGGAATGTTCTGGCCCACAGAAGGTCCCCTCTGGCCCGCAGACAAGAACTGTGCTCTCCATAGGTTCATCTTCTCCAAGCAAATCCCCAAAGAGCATCCCCATTACCTTCAATCCATGATCAGAGACAGTGGGCCCATTCACATTACAGAATTATAGTGGTATTATTCCACTTTACCTGCCATGGGTCTGTCCTATGAAAGTCCCTTCTTGAGAGAAGCCAGTCTCAAGCAGCTTTTGCAAAATTATACACCTCACACCCTTCTGACCTGTCAAAAGGGCAGCATGAACAAAACTGGATCCCTAGCCAGTGTTGGGTAGAACAACTCAATACAGAGCTTTGAATGAGAAAGCAATGAGACGGGAGAGCATGGCCAGAGCATGGCCAGGTCTGTAACATTATTGTCACCTATCTGATCACCAATCCATATCTGATTTATTATACCATTTGACGTGAACTACTGCCATAGCCTAAAAGCTTTGACTGACAAATCTATAAAAGCAACAGGCACTGAGAACTCCAGAGAAGAAGAGGCAGGTCTTTCTTCCCAAGGGAAGTCAGGAACTCTCACTTGCTCTAAATATGGAGCTTGCCCCAGCAAGCCTTGTAATGTTACTCCAGCCCCAGGATCAATGTTACCCTCTTTGGAACATGATATTAGCTCAACAGTGATCAGTTGAGGAGAGAAATCTCTGCAAACCTCTATAGCACGACTGGCTAGAGACAGAAGATTTGATACACAACAGAAATTATCTCATTGAGTTGATTACAGGAATGAAAATTAATTATCATTTCAACCGAAAGAGAAGGCATGGGATGGGGAGTATATGAGAAGAGAAGAGACATAACAGGTCAGCAAGAATGTATGCGAATGTTGTAAAGAAGGAATGGACAACTTGTCTCCTGCTCTCATTTTATTGGACTTCCATTATCTGACCATTGGTCAAGGGGTTTCAGGTTGATATAAGTTGGAATCCAACAGCATCGGGACACAGGTTTCGCACTCCTCTCTGAAGCAAGCTGGCATAAACACAGCTCTGGTTCTCTCCCAATCTGTTCTTCCCAAGCACAGCTAGCTAAAGTTTTGATGCCAAAATCTCTCAAAAGACCTTGGGCTCTGGCATTTGCTTCATCACACTGTTGTCGTGCTTTTCCTCAAAAGAAGCTCAAGTCAACATCCACAAGTCTCTTCCCTCCCCAACCCACTGGTTTCATAGTCCTGACAGGTGAGGTTGAGTGGGGATTTACTTGAAGGCACATAATACATATGTGTGTGCACACATGCACACACACACACACACTTCCCATTTCCCATCTATCTCATCATATTGGCTCTCACTTGTGAACTTCTGAGCTCTGTGCTTGGAAAAGACATCATCCTCACAAACATGTATACTTCCTAAGAAAATTCTTAATGCAGCTGCCTTTGAATTCTACCATGAGAAATCAACGCTGGATATAAATGTGAAAAATAAACTTCCTAGCAGTTCCTAACTTAGTTAGACCAAAACACCTGAAGTCCAAACCATCTGGAAGTGGTTTGGTGATGGCTTTGCTAGAATACTGACTGGGACAATCTTGAGAAAGTATTCTCTCTCACACACACATACACACAAAATCAGATTCAGGGGAAAGATCTCACTGGAGAAAGCATTGCAAAGACAAAATGGGAGCTACAACCAAAAATCCAGCACCCTGTTTTCACCATCCTCTGAGCCTGTCATACAGATTTGTTGTGTGCTGAAGTATTTGGCCCCTTATTTTTTCCTCCAAGCCCATGAAGTGGGCTGAAGGCACCACCTAAAGATTGTCACAGTAATGTCACAGCATTAGACAAAGTTTAAAGAATTTTTATCTTACATCTGAATATGAGGTGGCTGAGCATGTTTCTTTTTACAACAAAAAGCCTTACCAACACTGCATGTGGTGGCTCTGCAGCCCTTGGCAATGGCCACATTCTTCTACAAAATGCATCTGGGAACATAGAAAGCCAGCTCTCCATATTCACGGATTCTTTATCCACAGATTGAACCATCCACAGTTTGGAAAATATGTTTTTAAAGATATAAATTCCAAAAAGCAAAGTTTGATTTTGCTATTTCATATAAGGGACCCTATTTCACTATGCCATTGTATTTAATGGGACAAACCCCAGCAGATATCAAGGGTCCACTGTACTGTTATGATGTAATGTTGTTCCTCGGAGCATTCTTGGGAAGAAATAGATTTCATATATCTTTAGCCAACATGGTGTCGTAGTTTGAGTACTGGAGAACAGGGTTTGAATCTCAGCTCGGTCATCGAAATCCACTGAATGACTTTGGGCAAACCACACTCCGTCAGCCTCGGAGGATGACAGTGGCAATCCCTCTCTAAGAAATGTGCCAAGAAAACCCCATGATAGGTTTGGGTTGCCATAAGTCAGAAACAACTTGAAGGAACACAACAATTTTTTAAAAGTTTTAATACCTTAATTCATACACATTCCATAAAATGACCACAAAAGGCCTCTCTTAAGGCGTTAATGGGAACAAGAAAAAAGTGGGAACATATTGAGAAGCAGAACTATCAATGTCCTCCAGATCTGTGCTTCTCAGATTACCAGATGTGGAGGAGCAGACATTCTTTCCCACAACGTACTAGGAATCAGTACTGTACATGTGCCCATTGTCTACACTGGTTTCTTTCTCTTTTGGAAACTCTCCAAGGATCAGCAACTATTGGCTCATGGACCATGACTTTGAGTAGTGGTGCTCTAGATTATACCTTGAGCTAACCTTTAGATTTTAATTTTGTTTCAACAGCTCTTGTTCCTGTGTTCCCTGAATTGTTTACCCCTTATATATATTTATTTATTTTGTGCCAATGCTGCAATTCTTTACTCTCTATTTCTAGTTCACAAGTTTGACCTTTCCTTCCAAGTACATTAAAATGCATAGATGCCCTGCTTAGCTAGCAATCCTGTATCAATGACCTTGTCAGCATTTCTACCGATCAATGTCTTCTACTATCATCTTCTCAAACTATTTTCTTTGGGAAAAAAATTTTTTTTCCCTCTATTTCTCTAATAGAAAACTTGGCCACCCCTTTGAATTCACTGTAGTCTATGTGCTTGATTTGTTATTTTAATAATATGATTTTAAATTATTAATTGTTTAATTGATAGTTTAGGGGAGGGTGGGATATTGGGACATGGAATTATATGTAATTTTCAATTTATAAGCCGCCTCGATTGTCACTGACAGAGAGGCGGGATATGAATAAATTATTATTATTATTTTGAAGTCTACAATATTTAATCCAATTTCTATTTGTCTAATCAAGAGCTTTAAGAAAAATAATGACCACAAATGATTTACATAACTGAAAAAAATGAAGACATCAAAATAGTCAAAATACTTTCTATACCTTGATTCAGTCATAAATCAAAATGAAAGCTAGCCAAGAAACGGGAAGATTGGGTCTTGGAATGGCAGCTGTGAAGGCACTAGCTAAAATCTTCAGATGTAAATCGGGATTGTCCATGTCATAGTATTTTCAATCTCTCTGCTTCTGAAATCTGGGCACATCATGAGACAACATGATTCATTAGAAAAGATAATAATGTTTGAAAATGGGGAGACAGTAGGGAAAGAGGAAGACCTCACTGCCGGTTGACAGACTGAATCAAGGGAGCCATGGCCCTAAGTTTGCAGAATGTGAGAAGGACTGTTGATGGCAAGATGACTTCTAGCTCTATCATTCATAGGGTAGCCATAAATGGAAGCTGAGTTGATGGCAAATAATAGCAACAGAACTAGGAGTTGGTATGGTCCTTCACTGTGATGAAAGATCTGGGTTCCATCTGCCACCTCCTCTGAAATTAGCTGCATAATTTTATGCAAAGCACCACTGCAGCCTCAAATACAACTGTCTTACCTTACAAGTTGAATCTAGATATCTTGCTAAAACATAGTTGAGAAAGGCGATCCATGATTTTGTAAAATGTTTAAACTGGCAAGCCATGTGAGGATAAGAAAGCATGGTGTGAAGGGAGTTTTACCCCAATGCATGCTGTCTGAAATTTTGACCTAAAAATCTGTTGCTCTGCCTCCAGAGAACAATGTATTTAGACTATGAAGAGCTGAGTGAGCTAAACAAAAAAAGGCAAGTCACTCTAAGCCAGGTATGGCAATTGTGTGGTCCTTCAGATATGGTTGGAATGTAACTCTCAGCATCCCTCCCCACTGATTATATTGGTTAAGGCTGCTGGGAACTGCAGTCTGGTTACATCTCAATGGCTACACGACTCCAACTTCTGTTCCCAGCATGATTTGCCTGCACACTTAGATGCCCAAAGTTTTAAACAATAGCTAACAAAACACAAGACTTTCTCTCTTTGACATTAAAATAAAAAAATCCACAAGCAGAGATTTGTTTATTGGGCCAACTCCAAAGCATAAAACAACACGTTGACAGACATCTGAATATAGCCATGCTGTTCTTGTGATGACCAAAATGTTATAAAGGACTTTTCAGATTAAGAATCCTGGGAATACTAAGAATACAAGAATGCCCTTCTGGGGATTCGGCTCTTTCACATCACTATTTTCCAACCAGATGCAAGGTTCTGTCTAAACCTCGACTGCCACCAAATGTGAAAACTACCGCAAACATCACTGCAATCATTTCCTTATCTCTACTTCAGCCACCAACGTAAAAACTTCCTTCTGTCCTAGCTTTTTAAAAGTACGATATCCAGAAAACAGGTGCAGGACTTCTTCCTTTCCAGTCTTCTTGATTCCTTCTGGATTTAGACCATGGCAACATCTCTATCACAATATCCTGTTAAGCTACTTCCTCTTACTCACTTCCTCTCCTTAATTTTAAAATACACACACAGACACAGAGACACATATAAAATTTAATACATCTCCTTACTTTTCAGCCATATAATGAAGGACACTGACTTTCCTTTTTATTAGCTCTGCTATGATATACAGAAATACAGCAAGTACAGCTTTCCCCACACCTTATCTTAATCTTCCTTAATTTAGTATCCTCCGGATTATTTCAAACCACAAACTCCATTGGTCTCAATTAACATGGGGAGGGACCATGGGAGTTGAAGTCCCAAACATCTGGAGGACAACAGGCCGATGAAGGCAGATTTGTTCATTACCCAGCAAACACAACTTGTACATGTCGTTTTTCCTGGAGGGCTGCTTAAGAACAATAACAACCCTATACAGGTATATAAATACCTACAGCTTTTCCTTACATGTCAAATAAGCTAAAGCCACCATATTGTACACAATGGCCTAGCAGCAAGCCTTGCTGAACATAGTGGAACTTACATCCAAATAAGCGTACAGAGGCCCATGCTATAAATCCAGGCACATGCCCTTAAAAGAAACGCCCACACTATCTTCACTGACCAAACAGGCTGTCAGTATTTTTAGACAGTGTGATTGCATTTGGAAGATAAGCACTGCAGATATTATATGGCTTAGAGTGAAATGAAGTAAATATGTACATAATAAAACTCCCTGTTTACATAAGCCCAATATTTCTGTTCAGCGCATCTAGCACTACGGTAAAATGGTGCACTGCGGTTCGCAGTTGAACCTGTAGTCTACCAGTTTCAATGGCTGAGTCTAAAAGATATAGTTTTGTAATCCTAGATAACAAAGTATTCATTTCCCAGATTCTTAAACTGCCAAAATATCACCATCCACACTCAAGAGGGAGGTTTCACCCTGCTTTTTGCAGGGAGGGCAGATCCCAACATTTGCAGCATGGCATAGTGGTTTGAGCACTGGACTATGACTCTGGAGACCAGGGTTCGATTCCTTGCTCAGCCATGACCCTGGGCAAGTCACACTCTCTCAGCCTCAGAGAATGGCAAAGACAAACCCTCTCTGAAGAAACCTGCCAAGAAAACCTTGTGATATGTTTCCCTTAGGGTCACCATAACTCAGAAATTACTTGAAGGGCCGGCATACATCACCACCAACAACAAAAATTAGAATGAGAAGACAATTCCAAAAGCTCACTGGCTATTGACTGTTGAGAGGCAAATGCAGAAAATTAATAGGGAAATGGAATGGAGTACAGTATCTTAGAATAGGATGCAATTGGCGGGCACCATGAAAGGACTCTAGTATTTTGTTAGAGATTCCACTTGTACTACATTATTTTATAACTTAGACAATCATATACACATATCCCCTCCCCAAGTCCAAGAATAAGGTCATATTAAACTGGAACTGGGCAGGGGAGAAAGAGCACTGTAGAAACCAACCTTTTTTGGTGCTATGTTGAGCTTTCAGCAAAAGCATGAATCATATAGAGAAGGTGTCGATGGGCATTTGTACTTTATATGCCAGCTGAAGATAAAATATGCTTGAAAGAAGAGGAGCAAAGAGACCCACCTAAAGTCAGTACATTCCACAAATATAATACACAGGGAAAGAAGAAAGTATTTCCTTTGGTATTTGGGAAATAACTTTAAAAAAGTAGCCTAGAGACATGCAAACATTTTGGCTGCTGCACTTCAATTCTGCAGTAGTTCTTTACAGAATAACCGTACTCTGAAGAATGACACAGTCCAAGAATTATTTGCAGAATGCTCACAGCTCAGGCATGTAAATGGCCCCAGGTTAAATCTCCAGTATTTCCAGTTAAGCACATCAGATAAGAAGAGACGTAAATTACCTGTACTTGAAACCTTGGAGGTCTGCTGCCTATTTGAGTAGTAGATAATGCTAGGCTAGACTAACAAAGAATCTGGACTGATACAATGCATTTTCCTGAGTTTGAGTCTCTGGCATTTCAACTACAGAAACTCACTGAACAAAGAAGTTGCTTCCAAGGAGAGCAAAATATTATTTTGCTAGTGTCTGTATGCTTCTTTTTTAAAAACATGCTTTTTGTGCTCATTCATCTTCATAGGGTCTATCAAATTCCAGTGGAAACCTTAAAATCATAATGCACCATTGACTTGAGTTGGTTGCGGTGGAGCTGGTTTTTAAACAGAAAAACCCGCAAAGCAACACTAATAGAAACACAGGTGAAGTATGGATGAGCATGGACACATATCACCTGCTCCTTTCTCTGACTCAAGTGGAGCGAGCTACTGCTTCAGCAATGAGACCAAATGTAGGAGCTGGAGGCCTTTTACAAACCCAGAATCAGACAGGAGCTTTTAAAAATTCCCTCCTCATTCTGAGTACTGTAATCCCATGTGTATTTAGCTAGCAATCTACCAGCAGCCCTGATGCTCCACTTGGCTCTCTGTCTTCGAATCCTGTGGTCCCAGGAGAGATGGGGCAGTGTTGGGGAGGTAGTGGGAGATGAAGGTTACACAACTGGTGCAGAGGATCCGAAAAAAGTGGAGGAGATAACTGGATCCAGATAAATGATGTGGAGCCCTCCAAAAGCATCTGAGTCCATAGGTTCCTCAGCCTAATTGGCAGTGCATAGGCCTACTAGCTGAGGACATTTCAAAGAGGTAGCAGTCCTAGGTATGGCTGAACACCAATGCTATCATGTTGCTTTAAAAGTATGTTAAACATTTTGTTGTTGTTGTTCTGCACCTTCAAGTCATTTCCAACATATGGCGAACCTGAGGCATGTTATCTTGGCAAGCTTCTTCAGAAGGAGCTTGCCATTGCCTTACTATGAGAAAGTGTGACTTGCTGAGAGAGTGTGACTTGCCCAAGGTCACCCAGCGGGTTTACATGGCCGAGCCAGGATTTGAACCCTGGTCTCCAGAGGACTTCTTAGAACACAAGTTTGGTTTGCAGCAATTCTTGGTCTCTTACTACCTTAGAATCATAGAATCAGAGTTGGAAGAGACCACAAGGGCCGTCAAGTCCAACTCCCTGCCATGCAGGAACTCCCAATCAAAGCATCCCTGACAGATGGCCATCCAGCCTCTGCTTAAGGACCTCCAAGGATGGAGACTCCACTACATTCTGAGGGAGTGTGTTCCACTGTCGAACAGCCCTTACTGTCAGGAAGTTCCTCCTAATGTTGAGGTGGAATCTCTTTTCCTGCAGTTTGCATCCATTGTTCCGAGTCCTGTTCTCTGGAGCAGCAGAAAACAAGCTTGCTCCCTCCTCAATATGACATCTCTTCAAATATTTAAACAGGACTATCATATCACCTCTTAACCTTCTCTTCTCTAGGCTAAACATCCCCAGTTCCCTACGTTACTCCTCATAGGGCATGGCTTCCAGGCCCTTCACCATCTTAGTTGCCTTCCTTTGGACACGCTCATTTCTCCACATCCTTTATGAATTGTGGTGCCCAGAACTAGACACAGTACTCTAGGTGGGGCCTGACTAAGACAGAGTAGAGTGGCACTATTACTTTCCTTGATCTAGATGCTATACTTCTATTGATGCAGCCTAAAATAGCATTGGCCTTTTTAGCTGCTGCATCACACTGTTTACTCATGTTCAACTTGTGGTCTACTTGGTCTCCTAGATCCCTTTCACACATACTTTCATTCAGCCAGATGTCCCCCATCCTAAATCTGTGCATTTCATTTTTCCTCCCTAAGTGCAGTACCTTACATTTCTCCACATTGAATTTCATGTTGTTAGCATTGACCCAGCTTTCTAGTCTATTCAGGTCATTTTGAATTTTGATCCTGTCCTCTGGAGTATTAGCTACTCCTCCTAATTTGGTGTCATCTGCAAACTCAGGCCTGGCCTATACATGCAGCAGAATAAGTGGGAAAACTGTGGGATGTATCAATTCAGAATGGAGGTGGCGTACCATTTTTAAAATGCACACCCATATTTTTAAAAAGTTCCCTGCTGCAAAGGGTAGAGAAAAGAGCCAGCAAAGCAGGGACAAAGAGAACACTATTTGTTTATCATCTACTTCCAAGGAATTTTTCATAATCACTGAAGAATGCTCACTAATGGTGTTTCCTTTCCTGTAGTTGCAGAATTCCTTTCTGCCTTCTGAAAACAGTCATTCTGCTATATCTTAAGACAGCCATTCTACCTTTGTTCCTGAGGTGGAAAGACATCAGGTGCTTTTAGAAGATTTCCTGGGCTCTGGCCAAAAGAAAACAATACTTCCCTGCTCCAGTAAGCCAGCTGGCTTGCAAAATGCCTAAGTGCCACCTGCCTTCTAAGTAACTTTATGGGGAGGCTGAAGAGTTCAGAGGTACAGCACATATTTCATATAAGCCAGACCCAGCTGCAGTCCAGCATTCCCTGTTTTGGTTTGTTTTCAATTCCAGATAACACCTTTCTGCCTATGGCCCAAAAGACATACTACAGGTAAGGGAAATATTGGTCTAGACAGACTAATAGTATTAATCCATATAAGGCAGCTTCCTAGAAACATGTATAAGTTGCTTAGTAGTAGTAGTAGTATTTATATCCTGCTGTTTCCCAAGAATTGGGACATTAAACGAATAATATAATTAAAAACATACAGTAGCCCTAATGCTGCTGTACATAAACATGTATGTGTGCATCTGTGTGTGTGTGTATATACACACACACACACATTTATACAGCTAGAGAGAGTGTGTGTGTGTGTGTGTGTAAATTAACACTCCCAAATCCACACTGCCACTTGAAAAGCATTTCATAAGGAAGGAAAACCAGGATAGGGGTGGTTTAGGTAAGTCTTCTTTTAGAACAAAGATATCCCGCAATGTGCAACTTAAGGATGACAAAAAGCCATGTTGACTACTCCATAAATGAAGCCTTATACCCAGAGATGTGAATCATGCGGCCTTCAGGATGTTGCTGGACTACAGATCTCTGCATCCCTATATATTTGCTAGGCCTACTGTGACTTGCAGACTAATAACATCTGGAGGACGACATAGTTCCATATTCTTCAAAACGTCACAGATAAAAACTGGGAGATGTGTGGCCAAGCAATAGCAGTGTATGGTCAAGGTGCCAACCACAATAAATACACAAGCCAGGGAAGCATGCAGCAGTTTGTTTTTGCCTGAGTCTACAAGGAAGGGCCAGATCTCATCACCTCCTCGCCTCTCCCCTTTTGCACTTTGAACTTAGTTTGCAGCAATGGAAATAAGCTGAGGACAAAGGGAGAAAGTGTGAGGAGGAAAGAGAAATCAGGATGTTTTGAAAGTACCTGAAAAGATGGGACAACAGAGGATTAATCAGGAGTGTCTCTGCCAAATCAGGACACTTGGAAAGTACAGTATGTGGTTCCACCCCAGCTTTGGCCAATTTCAGAGTTTTCTCTCCAGAACAGTGTTCAAAAGGATCGGGGTCTTTTCCCATCCTCTTTTTTCAATGCCTATTTCAATGTAATATGACAAGCAGCATCTAGAATCCCTATATTTCTTCTATAACGGGGGGGGGGGGGGGGAGTTAATCCAAGATGGAAAGGCCAAAGCCAAAGCCAATGTCACACTCCAGCCAACAAAGCTTTCTCATACAATGTGCAGATGCCAGAAATCTCAAGAAAAAGTTTATAAGCGGCCCTGGTTGAAACAGTGCGACGTTCAGTCTTAAAAGTCATACAGAAACAACTGCCAACATAATGGAAAGGATTTAAATTCCTAGAAAGTACGTTTGGGACCAAGCTGTCAAGCAATTCTCTTTTCAGCCCCAGGCTTTGTCCAAATTAGTACTGAATTATAATCATCCATTCTGACCAGAAAATTTCTCTTATATACCATGAACACACTGTACACTTTATTATTATTATTATTATTATTTATTATTTATTATTATTATTATTATTATCTGGTAGATGGAAAACTTGATCTTATTCTTTCCATCTATGGAGCCCACCCACGCACCACAGAAAACATGAAGCAAATAAGAACATAGTGAATGCCTGCCTCTCAACTCGATATGACTGTAATTGATGGATAAAACCCAAACTTTGGATGCAAAAGAACTAAGGTTCAATTCTGGGCATCTCCAGTTAAAAGGGATCAGCAAAACCTCTCATTTGAGAAACCATGGAAAAGTATAGCCAGTCAGAGCTAATAGTATTAAGCTTAGACAGACCAATGCTATGAAAAACAAGAAGGGAGAGGAGAGTAAAAAAAGGAATGTAGCAACTAGCAACACCTTTAAGACTAACTGGTTTTTATTTTAGCATGAGCTTTTGTGGATACAAACCCACTCTTCAGATGCAGTAGAGAGCTATATCAGATGCAATACAGAGTATCACTCTGTGTGTATGTGTTGTGTGACTAGGCATGTGAAAAAGTGGGCTTAAAACCATGAAAATTCATGCTAAAATAAAAACCAGTGAGTCTTAAAGGTGCTACCACATTCCTTTTCTTCTTCCCTTCCTCCTTTTTAACGCTGCAAGAGACTAACATGGCTGCTTCTTTGGAAAGAGACCGGTGGACTCAGCATTAAAATGATTCTGTTCTTCCTTTCTTTTACCAAGGTTATGCACATCAGAAGTAAAGATGCCCTTGGTTCTCCAGATGTATTCAACTTCCAACTCTCATAAGCCTTGGCTGACATGGTCAATGGTAACGGCCTATGGGAACTGTATTTCAAAACATCTGAACAGGGCCCAAGGCTTGCCAACCCTGATGTGTAAAGAAAGGGAGCCTCCAGACCAAAAGCTGTGGCTACTTGGCAAGCTTTCTGGTGCAGTCTCTCACATCTGGGAAGCAGTAATGTACAGCCTGAGAGCCAGTCTGGTGTAGTGCTTTGAGTGTTGGACTACGACTCTGGCCTCATTCCCACTTACAGATAATTTGGTGTGTGATCCGAATCAATGGATCAATTCAAGAGCGGATTGTGGTTTACACTACACTTGCCCCAATCGCATTTTCTGTCATTTTCTGGCATCAAAATAACCCCACTTGTGGTTCGCATTCACGAATGAATTGATTCAAAATGATTCCGCTCCAGATAGCCAAAGGGCGATCCGCTTGTGGTTCACACTTGCGTTGAATCGATTTGGTGAAAAAGACGTGGGGGGGGAAAATCAGTGTCAAAAAGACGTGGGTTAAATGGGTCTGGTGTATGGCCCTCCTCATTGAATCGCTTCAGCGAATCGATTTAAGTGGGAGCCAGGGTCATTTGAACCGGTTCAAACCGAATTGCAATCCGATTTAAAAAGTAGTGCGAAATAAGGCTTCTAGAGAACAGGATTCAAATCCCGGCTCATTCATGAAACCCACTAGGTGACCTTGAACAAGTCACACTCTCTCAGCCTCAAAGGATGGCAATGGAGAAATTTCTGAAGAAATTTCTCCAGAAAACTCCATGATAAAAACAGCCTTAGGGTCACCGTAAGTCAGAAGCAACTGAAAGGCACACAACAACAACAAAAACAACAATGTGTGGCTTTCCTATGGAGCTTTTGAAAGACATAAAGACTATTTCTTGGCTTCAGTCGTCCCAGACATCTCAGCCCAGGAAGACAACAAAGAGGAAAAGTGTTGTGGTTTCCTGAGGGTCTTATGAAGACGTTGAGCAATAAATTGTACTTTAAAAAAAAAGAACTTTAAGTAGGTGAACAAAGTTGTGTGTCTGTGAGTTGTGTGGCAGGTTTCTTTTTCAGAGGGTGTTTTGCCCTTGGCATTCTCTGAGGCTGAGAGACTGTGACTTGCCCAAAGTCACTTGGTGGGTTTTCATGGCCGAGCTGAGATTTGAACTCTGGTCCCCAGAGTCACAGTCCAACTTTCAAACTGCAAAGAGAATATTGATACCATTGTAATTGCCATCGTCGTCTTACCATCATCGTCTTAGATTCCCTTTTTCTAAGAAAGATTTCAAGTCACCTTATTAATGTTGTTAGTGGTATTGATATGTATAAGGCAGTTTTCCAACACATATGAGTTGCTTCAACAGCAAACTACAGTTCCTAGGATTTCCTAGCACTGAGCCAAGGCAGTTAAAGTGGTCTCAAACTGGATTATTTCTGCAGTGTGTTTCGGAGCATAGTTTGTTGTGTCACCAGAGCTATATCTGACAGAAAAGGCTCAATGTCTCACAAAACTACAGTTCCCAGAATCCCCTAGCATTGAACCAGAGCAGTTAAAGCTGTCTCAAGGTGGATTATTTCTGGCAATGTGGTCCAAAACAGACTGCCAGAAATAATCCAGTTTGAGACTGCTTTAACAGCCCCTATTCAATGCTAGGGAATATTGGGAACTGTAGTTTTGTGAGATATTTAGCTTTCTCTGTCAGAGAGAGCTCTGGTGACACAATAAACTACAACTCCTAGGGTTCCCTTTAGCACTGAGCCAGGGCAGTTAGAGTGGTCTCAAACTGGATTATTTCTGCAGTGTGTTTTGTATATTATTATTATTTATTAAATAAATTATGTAATAATTTATAAATTATATATATAATAAATATTATATATGTTGTATATATTATTATTTATTAAATAAATTATTTGATAATTTATAAATTATATATATATATAATATTAGATATATATATATATAAAATATATGAAATAAATAAATAAATATTATATATGCTATATATATATTGTTATTATTTAATAAATAAATAATTTAATAATTAATAAATTAAATAAATATTAGATATATATATATAATACTGTATATATATATATTATATATTAAATAAATAAATATTATATTTATATATATATATATTAAATGAATAAATAAATATTAAATATGTTTTATATATTATTTATTAAATAATTTAATAACTTATAAATTATATGTATATATATATAAAATATATGAAATAAATAAATATTAAATATGTTTTATATATTATTATTATTTATTAAATAAATTAATAACTTATAAATTAAATATTATATATATAGTGTATATATATATATATATATAGTATGTATATATACATATATATATGGTATATAGTATAACTATGTATATATATATATATATATATAATGAATAAATAAATATTATATATATATAGATGGACCTAAACCAGTCTCTCCCTTTTCAGTAGGAAAGCAGCAGGAAACCACTTGTTCTCTCCAGTGTTTGGGGTTTGGGGGGGGGCTGCATCCGAACTGCAGAAACAAACCCGGTTTGATACCTGTATGATTAAAATAATTAAAATAAAATAAAATTTAGCTACAACAAGGCCAGATCAAGGAGGGAGGGGAGCTGGAGAACAGTCCCACGTGCTGCATCCACACTGGGGATATAACCCGTTTTGGGGGCGGTTTGTGTGGCTGAAGGCTGTGGAATTCTGGGAGTTGGAGTTTGTTGTGGGGCCCAGAGCGGAGCGAAGCTCCGCTCTGGGCCCCACAACAAACTCCAACTCCCAGAATTCCACAGCGAAGAGCCAGACAGAGCCTTAAAGCGCTCCCAAACCGGGTTATATCCCCAGTGTGTCTGCACCCAAGGCCTGGTGTCTTACTCACGCGTTGCCCACGTGGATGCGGGGCGCCACCTCGTTGCTGTGGGCGCTGGGGAGGCTGTAGCATCCGCTGCCGTTGGCCAGGAGGTCGTTCAGCTCTTCCACCGAGATCTGGAACTCTGACATGGCTCGCTCCTCCACCGCCAGAATCAGAAACACACACAACAACCACCACCAGGAGAACCAGCCTCGGCCCGGCCTCAGAGGAGGAGGGGAAGGCGGGGATCAGCTGGTGTCTCTCTGTGCTGCTACTCCTTCCCTCCCTCCCTCCTTCCTTCCCCAGCAGCAGCAGCAGCAGCAAGGCCTCAGCCCCAGGCGCCCAGGTGGGCCCACTGCCAGCCTGGAAGAGGGAGGCTACTACTACTACTACTACTAGCCTGGCCTAGAATATCCTTGGCCTAATTGGCCTTAGCCTTGGCCTTGGCCTCTCTCTAGGCCTAGGCTGGCTCCCCTCAGAACCACCCTTCTATTATTATTATTTATAACATAATATAATATGCTATAATATTAGAATATAATATTACAATGATATAATAGTATAATATAATATTACAGTAATATAATAATATACTATAATTATTATATTGCTATAATAATATAATATTTTATAATATAATATTACAATAATATAATAGTTATAGCATAATATTACATAATAATATATTATCTTGTAATACTATTACTATATAGTATTGCAATGATATAATAGTATAATATAATATTACAGTAATATAATAATATACTATAATTATTATATTGCTATAATAATATAATATTTTATAATATAATATTACAATAATATAATAGTTATAGCATAATATTACATAATATATTATCTTGTAATACTATTACTATATAATGTTGTGCTATGCTTATATTATTATAATGTTATGATATAATTATTATATTATTATTATAACATAATATTAATTTTATAATATAATATTACAATCATATAATAGTTAAAGTATAATTTTATATTACATAATATATTATCTTGTAATACTATCACTATATAATATTGTGCTATAATTATATTATTATAATATAATAATAATATGATATAATTTTTATTATATAATATCATTATACAGTACTTAATATAATGTTATAGTATAATTATAATATTATATTATAATATTATAATAATTATAGCATGATATTATATTTTATAATAATATTATAATATTATGCTGTAATTATTATAGTAATATGTTATTATTATTAATATTGTTATATAAAAGTCTGCTATAATTATTATATTATTACATTATTATTATTATTATTATTATATACAATAATAATAATAATAATACCCATTATATCCTGCCTCTCCAGAAGGATCTAGGCTGGTTGCAATAAAAATACATAAATACAATACATACATATATTACTAAAATCACATAATCCCCTTATCCCCCATCCTACAACTAAAATAACACTACAGAATACAAGTTAAAAATATATTATTATTATTATTATTATTATTATTTTAATATTATATTGCCTTCCTTCAGGGCCTTCCCTGAGGGAAAGCTATGAGGGTGTTGTTTTTTTTTTAAAAGTTTCTTCAGAGGGGGAGGGGGTTTTATTATTGCCCTCCTGTGAGGCTGAGAGAGCAGGACTTGCTCACAGGATACATAGTTGAGCTAGGATTCGAACACTGATCTCTACAGTCATTGCTTTGGGACAACCTATCATGGTTTGGTTTGGTTTGGAGGGGGGAGTTTTCCTCAGCTGTTGCTGCTCTCTGAGGCTGAGAGAGTGTGACTTGCTCACAGGATCACCCAGTGGGTTTACAGAGTCAAGCTAGGATTTGAACCCAGGTCCCCACAGTCATTGTCTTGGGAGAACCTATCATGGTTTTGTTATTGGGGAGCAATTTTTCCTCAGAAGGGGTTTCCATAACCGTTGCCACCCTCTGAGGCTGAGAGAGTATAACTCAGAGGATCCAAACCCAGGTCTCTCCAGAGCCATGTCATGTAGTTTTCTTGGCAGGTTTCTTCGGGGGGGGGGGGGGGGTATGGTTGTCATTGCCATCCTCTGAGGCTGAGAGAAAGTGACCTGGCCAAGAGAGTGTGAGAGACCTGGCTGAGAGAGTGTGACATGAATAATATTTGTTAATGCTGCCCTCCCATTTCTGTATGAACCATCAATACCAAACAAATGCCATACTTCAATGAAGAAATAATTCATTTACTAAAGTTACTGGCATCGCCTCAGTTTCCTCTCTCATACCCATGTTCCAGGCTAAAACTGGGACTATGGTCCAGAACATAAAATATCATTTCTCCTAACTTTAGTCACAGGAAAACTATCATTGGCTGCGTCCAAACCGGAGAAATAACCCAGTTTGGAACCGGTTTAAGTGTCTTGGCTCAAGGCTATGGGATTCTGGGAGTTGGGGTTTGTTGTGGGGCCAGAGCGGAGCAAAGCTCCGCTCTGGGCCCCACAACAACCCCCAACTCCCAGAATCCCATAGCCTTGAGCCAAGACACTTAAACCGGTTCCAAACTGGGTTATTTCTCCAGTGTGGACGCAGCCATTGTCAAACTGCAAGATACTTGATGTTCCCCTCTTTGGAAGACAGAAGCGAGCAAAAGTTCAACCCGCAAACCTTTTCTGGTGTTATAGGATTTGGCTGTGCCTCTGAACACTTGCAGAGTGCCTTTCCTTCACCACTGATTAATTAGGACTGTGGATCTGCACTGCAGAAACAATGCAGTTTAACACCACTTTAACTGCCAGGGCTCAATGCTGTGGAATTTTGAGATTTGTAGTTTTGTGAGACATTTCGCCTTCTTCATCAGAGTGCTCTGGTGCCGCAACAAGCTACAAACCCCAGGATTCCATAGGATGGAGCCAGGAGAATTAAAGCATTGTCAAACTGCAGTGTAACAGTGACTGAGAACTTAATTTTCAGGTTTAAGAGACAGGATTTCAGCACCTTTTTATATTCAGAAAATAATCTTTGCCTGCAAAATAAATGCAGTTTAGAGGCATCTTTCTCCCCCTTTCTCATTATTCCTACAAAGTAATCTTCCCCATGTTGCACCTCTACACCTTACCAGAAGATCATTGGCCCTTTCTTACTGGAAGAGGTGTTATGATGATGTTCCATTCATAACTCCTCCTTTTCTCTCTCTTCCCAGTGTCGCTGGCTTGGATGTTGCGGTGCTTTTCCTTTTTCGGCAACTCGCCATGTCCCGAGAAGATGTAGTATCACTGCCCACTCTGAAGTTACTCTTGGTTGGAGACAGCTCAGTGGGGAAATCCAGGTGCATGGGAGAAATGCGGGCTACAGTCATAGATCAGGAAGAGCACTAGGAATATTGCTCCAGGACAGAGAAAGAAAGACACCTACATAACTCACTTCTTTTCTCGTTTTCTCCTGCAGCCTTTTGCTGAGATTCACCGAAGACCAATTTGAGCCATACCTCAATCCAACCATTGGTGAGCACTGCTGGCTAACCTTTTTTTTTTCCAGCTCCCTTCTATCACCTAAATTAGGATCTGAGCTCTCCCTGATTCACACATACGTCCCCCATACCACAGCTTACGTTGGGAGGTCATCGAGGGTGACCTGCTGTGGAAATAGTGCAATAAAGAGTGCCACCGATCACGTGCAGAACGCTTTGCCTTTCCACTTAATGGGCTAATAGTGAAATAGTTGCACAGACAAAGTTATGGCTTCCAGGCAGGCTGCCCTTTTTAGAAACCCAGCAATTAGAAATGCCTAGTTAAAAACATCTAGGCATGGCATAGGGGTTTGAGTTCTGGACTATTGACTCTGGAGACCAGGGTTCAATTCCCAGTTCATCCATGAAACCCACCATGGGCAATCACACTCGGCCTCAGGAGAAGGCAACAGCAATCCTCCTCTGAACAAATCTTGCCAAGAAAAATCCATGATAGGTGTGCCTTAGCATTGCCATAAGTCGGAAATGACTTGAAGGCATACAACAACAACAACAGGAACAGTTAAAAACAAGAACAATAGTACCTGCCCTCTCATATTTTTATACTTAAATCCTGTTTCTCTCAAAACTCGGCACAGTTTACATTGTACACCTCATGTGTTTTTTCCATCCATGTTCCAGTTAGGTCCACTTGGCTTTCATCATGTTGCAGCAAAGCATGTTCTCAAGCCATTTTGGCAGTTCACAGCTGCGCTTGCAAACAGAAGTGTGTGTGTTTTCTCCTCTGGAGTGATCTCTGGCTCTCCTAAATAGGCTTCTGTTAAAAGCCTGCCACTGCTTGTGTTGCTTGTTCAGGCATGCCAGCAGAAAGGATGTTTTGCTTACAAGAATTAAATTTGGTATGGTTAATGCATCCCACTGCAGCTGTTAACATCTTGGTTGCTATTAGATTTTAACCAGAGATGAGACCCTGGTCTGTAGTCTGTAAAACTGTATAAACATTATGTTAAAATTACATGTAAAAATTTAAACTTTTACAATTAAGAGACATTCATGATAATGGGCCTACTTGCTTGTTAAGTTTTTTATCAGAGGCTCTTCTTTAGCCACATCTGCTGTCAGAGATAAAGCTGGTGGCACTCAGCTTGAGGGGAAGGCAGTGGCAAATCTCCTCTGAACAAATCTTGCCAAGAAAACCCTATGATAAGTTCGCCTTAGGGTCGCCATAAGTCACCTTAGGGTCACCACAAGTCAGAAACAACTTGAAAGCACACAACAACAGCAACAATTCCAAACACTATTTTCTACAAGCTCTGTTGCCATACTATCCCTGCGCTTGTTTTACTCAGCACCAATCTGATAAGTTTCAGATATAATGAAGCAGAGCAATTGTATAAAGGTCCAGGGGGGTGACCCTAAATCTCACTTCCCAAGCCCTGCTCAGCTCACTCCAGATGTGGCCCACGTCACCTGGATAGGAAGACTATCTTCAATGTTACTTGTTCGTGCTTTATTTATCTTTTATTAATCTAAACTGAATTGAAAATGCTCTGCATTGCAGGGCAGGCTACAAGTTTTGAAAAAGTGGGTATAACTACACATGCCTCCATGGCACTGTTCCATCGTTCACATCTTCTGAAACATGCTCGAGTTCTTTTGCAGAAAGCACTCGGAGCATCATTTGCTTCTGTTTATGGTAGTTGTTGCCATTTCTTTGGGAGTTAGCTATTGTACAGATTATTCCTACACATATCAGCTTAGAAGCAAGCCCCATTGAATTTAATAGGACTTCATCGTAATGTGTCAGATTACAAATCCATGCACATTTACCTGGCATTTATGTCTAAGTAGAAATGGGTAGAAATTGCACACCTACTGTGTTTATGTATTTATATTTGAATAATATGTTATCTCCTAGCTGCCTGATGCTGTACTCTGAAAAGGCAGGATATAAATATTCTAAAAACTCATTGTCCAGTGTGTCTCTCTCTATCACCCCACTACCCGAGCCCTTTAACCAGCTGCTTGATAAGTAGAAATTCCACTGGAGCAGTACTTTCCAGCACAAGCATCAAGGGAAAGCTTCCTCTGCTGAGTTGGTATGCCTGCCATGTATCTGCCACAGGCCTGTGAATCTCTGCGGAAAATTGATGTGTCTGCTTTAACTCCTCTGTGTTTTTCTGCCTTTTTGCTTGCCAGGTGTTGATTTTAAAGTAAAGAAGATGGTGGTTGGTGATCTTCCCCTGCAGCTAGCAATATGGGTATGCAACATCTTGTCTTCCTGTCTCAAATGGGGTGGGGAAGGAGTGATCCTGGAAAGTTGCCTCTTTGCAGACAAGAAAAAAAAAAAAAAACTCCAAGAGCAGCTGCATAGGTAGAGAGCATCCTTTATTTTAGAAATGTTTAAAGAGACAATCTTCCAATGTGCCCTTTGCCCATTAGGACTGGAGATGGGCATACCTCTAAATAGGGGCAGCTGTAAGTATGGGGGAAATGGCCTGTATTTCTTCTCTGCCTGTTTTGCAGTGCCTCTCTACTTGTATAAGGAGAGGCGTGCCAGCCTCCAGCTCCAGTGTTATCTCTCCAACATACTTCATTTAAATCTGGACATGTCGTTTCTTGATGAGCACCATTGTATTTTTAAACTTTGTGTTTTTCCTGCTAAAACATTTGGCACACAAGAAGCAAAAGTGAGTTTTTCCCCAAAATCAGCACTGCCCATCTGTGTTTCTCTTCTAAGAGACCCCGGAGGCATCTGCACTACATAATTAATGCAGTTTGACTCTACTTTCACTGCCATGGCTCAGTGCTCTGGAATCCTGGGAGTTGGAATTGGTTATGGCACCAGAACTCTCTGACAGAGAAGGCCATAAAACTATAAACTCTAGAATTCCATAGCCTTGAGCCATGGCAATTAAAGCGGTGTCCAACTGCTTTATTTCTACAGTGTAGAAGCAACCCTCTAAAGATCACTAAAGAGCAAAAAAAGATCAGGAACAAAGCTGGGAAATTGTACTTTTTAACTACAACTGTCAGCATTCCCAAGCCAGCACAGCCACTGGAGGATTCTGTGAGTTGCAGTCCAAATAACTTTTTCAAGTTCTTGAGGTCTGAACCTAGGTTCCCAAAGCCCAAGATGTCCCCCCAGGTGAACATCCAAAGAGGAGCAGATGAAGTAGGAAACAGATCCCACATCAACACCTGAATCAGTATGGATATACCAAGGCACATTGGGATGGATACATTGTTCAGGATATCTTTCCTCCTTACATATTTTGTAGATAGGGAATGACTGGCCAGGTGTGAACATGGGAAAATACTTAATGTTTTATTTGGCTTTAACAATATACTCTCCCTTTCTGCAACCGGAGATGAGCACCGCCCCCTACAGTCAGTTACGACTAAGACATTCATGTCAAGGGACCGTTTTTTCTACAACTAAACAAGACTTTTCACTGGGTCAGCATGTTTTAGAAGCAGAAGCAGCAGAGACAGGCACTATAATGTGATGTAAATGAGTTTTAAAATGCAAAATTGCACATGCTCAGAGGATTTGTTCTTTATCAGAGGTGGCAGACTGTTCTTCTTGGATTCACACTAACTTATCAGAAATGCAGAAATGGTTGGAAAACAGAGCATGGCGGTGCCAGAAGACAAATAGAAATGTTAATTGTGTGTTTCACAACTTAATTTATATGCACGTGGCTATCTAAAATAGAGTTGGGCAGGTTCCTGGGGTTTGGGAACCATTTTTACAGCCCCTCAGAGTAAAAATTTCCACTGGTTGAAATAGTCCCCTTCGTAATGAAATTGGAAATGACTGGAAGGTTGCATCCAATTTAAAAATCCCATTTTAAAAAATTGGGCTCAGAGAAGGTGTGAGGGGCACACCTAGTTTTAAAACAGAATCATGCCATCTGGATGTGTTATTCTCATACTTTAAGAAACATTTTTTTAAATGTGTGGAGACTTTGTTTATTCCGCTGTGCAAAAACAACCCCGGGGAGATAACATTTTCTCTGTATCGATGGCACATTACTTTGTAGCTAGGGTAATGTATTTTTTCCCCTAATTTGGAGTGGAGCGACTTTTGTCCCTCCAGATGTTGCTGGACCATAGTTGTTCCGTGTCTTCAAAGTAATTTCTGGTTTATGGTGACCCTAAGGCAAACCTATCATGGGGTTTTCTTGGCAAGGTTTCTTGGGGGCGGAAGTGGGGATTGCCATTGTCTTCTTGTAAGGAGGCGAAAATATGAGTTGCACATGGTCACACAGTGGGCTGAGTGGGAATTTGAACCTTGGTCTCCAAGAGTCCTAGTCCTAGACTCAAAGCACTACACCTCTCTGGCTGTCTGTATTTCCTCTCAACCCTTGTCAGTATAGCCAATGGGGAGGCATGATGGGAGTTTCCGTCCAATAGCATCCGAAAGGCCACATGATTCCCTTCCCTCTCCTAGATGAAAGGAAATCTATGAACCATGTGCTTGCACAGATACAGAAAGCAACTGGGATTCTGCTGTGACATGAATGATGACTCTACATTTCGTCTGCCTGACTTTGCCATATGTCAGGGCAGGAATTGTCTGGCCCTCCAGATGTTGGCCTGTAACTCCCATCTGCCTGGCTTATAGTCAATGGTGAGGCAGGTCAGGATTTACAGTTCAACATTTGGAGGATCTCAGCCTTGCCATTGTAATCGTTCGTTCTGTTTCCATTGCTGAGGCATTGAACACTGTAACTCCATGCCAGGGTGGCTGGAAGGTAGATCTCGATGTTCTGGTAGAGCTTTGGGGCATTTGTAGAGAAGTTTTCCTTGTTTAGCAAGAAAAAATGGAGGTAGGCAAAAGTGGATCACTGAATGGAAAGCACACATTTGTTTTGAATCCTGGAACTGAACACAACTCACATTTCTTCCTCACACAAGGTGAATAGATGATGGACTTGCAATTATGTACAACACTAGTTGCTTAGAAACCTTGGGGCCCTTTCCCACCACACAATTGTAGCACTGTGATACTACTTTAACAATCATGGTTTAATCCTATAGAATTCTGGGATTTGCAGTTTAGGCAGCAGAATTTAGAAGGCTCAGCTGAAAGCTCTAGTGCCTCACCAAAATATGTAGAACAGCTCTCAGCAAACTACAAGCCCCAGGATTCCATACAAATGCAGTCATAGTAGTTAATGTGGAATTGTGGTGCTATAATTGTGTCGTGTGAAAGGGCCCCAGATTACTCTTTGTCTACTGCACAAAAAAGCATAAAAGTACTATTCCCAAACCAGAAGGCTCTTTAGGTAATAAGGTGTTATAATATCACTTACCGTATATACTCGACTATAAGTCGACTTCATGTATAAAGGCAGGTTTTGGGGCCAAAATTATGAATTTTGATACAGCCCATGGATAAGTAGAGGCTAAAGCTTAGGGGCATGTAACAAAGGATATAAATGACGATGCAAAGGAAAATGATGCCAAAGAACTTAGAATATTCTGGTAGGCATAACTGTTTGTGCTCTTCCTAAGGTTTGGATGGATGAGAGAGTAGAGGATATATATATGAGTTAAAGTACAATACTTACATTGATCTATGGATAAGTCAACCCAGGTATTTTGAGTCAATTTTTTGACTAAAATTTCTAGACTTATACATGAGTATATACAGGACGTTAATTGTTAAATGGGACATATAATAAACTCTTGAAGTGTGAATTGTTCCTGTTCAACCATGTTCCTTTCCAAGATGTTCTCTGTCTGTGTTTTCTAATTTCCTTTCCTCACCCAAGACATTCTGTGACAATGGAGCATGCTCAAACATCATTGGATTATTTGGTGCGCATTATGGTTTCTCACTTAGGGCTATTGTTTGTCTTTTTAAAAATTCTTTTAGACTTCTGCAAACGTTAAGATTCCTTGCTGATTCTTCCCGCTTCTGCATAGGTACTGTTTTAGCCGCAAAGGCATGAGCAGTTGGAGTTGCTATAATTTATGATATTGATTTCAGGGTTGCACAGGTTCATATTTTTATGGCTGTTAAGGTCAAAGGGAAGAATACCTTTTAAAATAAAGGAGAAATCCATATATAACTCTTGCATAATAGCTGACAAGCTAAAGCTATCCCACTTTCTCTTCTTCATATTCAGTTTTGTTTCTACTGTTGGACTTAGAGTGCATCTACACTGCAGAATTAACATAATTTGACACCGCTTTAACTGTCATGGTTTCATTCTATGGAATCCTGGAATTTGTGGCACCAGAGTTCTCTGACAGAGAAGGCTAAATAACTCAATAACAAAACTACAAATTCCCAGAATGCCATTGCATTGAACCATGGCAGTTAAAGCAGTGTCAAACTGTATTAATTCTGTAGTACAGATGCAGCCCTAGAAAACAATCCCATAAATCTAAGTTTAGTGTGAAACCAAAAAGTTTCTAGTGTGCTTAAATTACAGATCATCCAAATTATGACCTTGGTTTTAGCCTGTCAAATAATCTCAAGATAAGATTTCCCTCTGAAACATAATTGGATCCTTGGAAACATAACTTGTGCGTTTTTGCTAAATATTTTTGCTCTGGAGTTTTCAGTAACCATTTTGTTCTAAGTGTTTTTTATTTGTGTTCCCTTTTTTTGCAGGACACAGCAGGGCAGGAGCGATTTCGAACACTGACTCCCAGCTATTACCGAGGCGCTCAAGGTGTAATTTTAGGTAGGTGGCAGACGCAATAGGTCTGTAATTAGAACAACTCTCAAGTCAAACACATTAAGGTACAGGTAAATGGAAAGACATTTGTTCCTCTAAGGATAGCTGGCAATGGCAAACTTGGAACAACAATTAATTGTGTTGCACGCTCCCACGCCATTCAGTTAATGATTGCTGTTCCCTTGGCAGAGAGTCCCTTCATCCTTCTTCAAATTATTTCAGATGTAAAAGCCAAAGCCTCTTTAGTTTGGCTTCTAAGATGTTTCCCTTTGACATTGGTTTAGGCAGTAAAAAGGAATAGGTTTTCAGGCTTCAAGACCTTTTCCAAATCAACCCGAGCCTCCAGCTGCATTCTGACATTGCTGCAATATACTTCCAAAGTTCCTGTTTCAAAGTGAAAGGAGTTTTGTAAGTTCCAAAAAGTGATTCAATCACGCAACATTAAAGTTGTATGACTGAACGCTAATTACAGGCTGGGGGTATTCCTGTGACATTCACAAAACTACATTCTGTGCAACAATTGCAATTGGGTGTACCAGTGAGTGGGAGTGCCTTTTTCTACGAACAAAATACTGTTTTTTAAGTTTTCAGAAACAGTCATGCAAACAAGCAATTTTAAAGCCTGGATGTAACAATCTTATGGGAAGCATTGTGGGGGAAGCAAACGTGTTACTTTTTAATTTCTGGGATTTAAAAAAAGAGTTTAATAATACCGAAAAATGCTCCAGAATTCCACCAAAGACTCTCAAAATGTTGAAGTAACTCATAAATGTTGTTTATCAAACATCAACAAAACCCCTGATGACAAATTCCTTGTGAGTTTTTTCCTTCAAAGAAATGACATCATTACTCAGAAGGGCATTGGTGGAAGTTAAACAAGTAACTATGACTTTGCTACTCTCCCAGGTTCTGATTTTGGAGTCCCCCGTGTAATAGACATGTGTTAAAATAGCTTCTTGCTGCCAGCAAAAGCCTGCTTGCCAACCCTGGAAATTGTCTGAACACACAAGTTTTGTCTTTATAACTTGCTTAAAACATGGCACTGTCAAAACTGCAGGAACAATATAGTTTGTTTCTGCTGTTTTGATGCTAAACACATTTATTTGGCAGTAAGCACCATTTTGTTTCACTATGGAAGCAACAATTCCTATTTAATTTTTTATTTATTTAAAAATGATGTAACTATGTCTGTGTGAATTTGCTTCACCCTGATTCTTTTTTTAAAAAAGGATATTGCACAGAACAGTGTCAGTCCTGGTAGAACTTGGTTAACTGTGAACCTGTTTGGTGCTGCCCCAATTGCCTGTTACTATCCGACTGGTCACATGAGGACCCCTGAAGTAGGAAACCCTGGGTACCCATTCACATTATAGAATTATAGTGCTATCATTCCACTTTAACTACCACTGTTCCATCCTGTGGAATCCTGGAATTGGCGGTTTGGGGAAGGGTATTTAGAGTGCTCAGCTAAAGTATGCCAAACTACAAATCCCAGGATTCCATAAGACAGAACCATGGCACTTAAAGAGTAGCACTGCAATTCTTTATTGTGACTAGGCTTCCTGGACTTTGGTTCTGAGGTGCAGATGCAGCTGCATCACTGTTCATAAAAGTGCATCAGGCTCTCAGCATTGGTGCAGTGTTGAGAAGATAATTCAGATGCTGCAACTCCGGACTTTACCACACGAGCCCCATTTTCTCAGCAGTATTGTTAGTTAAAATAAAATGGGAACAGCAGGGTATAAATACAATAAATAATAATAATAGTATAGAATCTATCACCAGACATCTTCTCAATCATGCAACTAGGCCTGCTTGCCCCCATTGCGCTCTCTTCCTGACATTCTCTTAACCCTCCATCCCTTCCTTATGCCCTACCCAGCATAGTTTTTTGGTTGTTTGTTTGTTTAATTTCCACTTTTTTCACACAATTCCAAAGCTCTGCTACAGTGATTGAAGTTTTTAAAAAGAAAGAAAAGAAATAGAAAAAGTAAATAAAGATAATCGGGGTGCTTGGGAATAGGAAAGGGGATGGGGGACAGCGAGGAGGAAGACACTGACAGCACATTACTGGCAGTCGTGCAACTCTCCCAGGAATGATGTTTCATACCTGAGGACTTTTGTTCTTGCCAGGTGATTGATGAGTTTTCCATCAATGAACAGGGGCAGGTCAGGGACACAGCAGTTGCAGGTCAGAAGCGGTGGCATGTAATGAATATTGCCAAACTCCCACGTCTTTCCTGGTGTAATTGTGGTTTAAAAGCCGCATGTAGTAACATACTCAGATAATCTGGGGGAAGCTTATGTGAGCCACCTCAGGGAGAGGGCTGCTTCTGGCAGGATTTTAAAACAGACCCTGTATGATTTAAAGAGGAAAGAATTACATGAATCCCACAATCCCCCAAAGGAGAAAAACTACTGTAGTGCTCATTATTTAGAGGGCAGTGTGGGGTGGCTGCATACTGGTGTTTTTTAAACTGGAAGGCACTGCTGTTGTTCAAGCCTGTGGTACAGCAAGTTATAATTTACTTATACTAAAAGTCAAAACCCCACCCAAAATATTGAACTACTTCCTAGCTCTGCTGCCTGGCAAGTAGAGGTGGGCAACTGATGTTATACCCTGAAATATACTGTACTGCAAGAGCAGGAAGTCTTTGGCCTGGGAGTTTGACTAAAACAGCCAGAATCCTTTGGCATTATTAGCCATTCTGTTTGGATCTTCTAAGACTTGAAGTATAAAATGCCCATAGCATCCAAATGTTCCCTACATGACTTTGACATTAAATAAGGATTAAAAAGACGATCATCTACTATGGACTGGACAGGGAAGAGTCTGGGAATACAGGTGGAAAGACTGAAATCATGCATTCACAAAGTTACTTCAGTTTCAATCAATGCATCGATTTTGTGGAGCTTACAGACAAATGCCCAGAAAGCACTGTGCAGCTAGTCTGTATTTTTCTTTCTAACAGTTTGTTGTTGTTTGTTTGTTTGTTTTTGGCAAGAAGATGCTTAGTGTAGAAGAAATGGTGGGGGAAACTAGGGAGGATTACAAAGGGAAAGGGGCATCATCTGGGCTCCCAGTAAAATTCTGTTTAAGGCAGTGTAGTTGCATGGTGAAAGCTTTGTCTGGAAGTGACTCCCTCTCACCAATTTGACAGCCCTCATAAGAAAGGTTAATATGCAGAAACAGTTTTCAAAATATTTCTATCAAGGCTGCTGAACGCATGCTTTGGCCCTGGTGAAAAAAAAGAGTGAACCAGATAACAATCTTTTTTTCTGAAGTGCTTGGTTAACAGAACATGCTTGCCAGATGTTATTTATTAGATGTTATTCAGTACTGTCAACTATGAAATATATATTGTTAAAGAAATGTATTTAAATATAATTCTATTCTGTTTTTAATATGTACTGTAATTAGTAGCTCTTTGGCTGATTAGAGGATATATTGGGCAGCAACTGACAGAATTTTGTATAGCATTCACCAATGTTACAATAGTTGCCAAAAGCAATAGACACATAATGATACTACCGAGAAAGACAAAAACATATGCAAGATAGTTGTGCCCTGGGCCCCATTCCAGACTGCCAGACCACAATAATTTGTACCAACTTCCCTCCTCCCCCTTTTATCTTGAGAAATTATCACATGTAGCTTTTAAACTATAGTTATAGTTCTACAACAGTGCCTTTGGCAGTCTTATCACACTCCAACCAGTAGCTGCTGCGTGGTTAAGGCATCCCTTTTCATTGAGAGGGAAACCCATCAATAGTTCACAGTAGCATGGCAGTCGCAGTACTTCTCAGGTACGAAACATCCCTACTGCAGCAATTGCAATATTGACAGTTATGTAGTGTCGCAGTCTCTTCCTCTCCCCCTGTCCTCTCCTTGGAGGAATGTCATTAATGTAATTAAATAAACAAAACCAAAAACTAAGGCATGCTGGATCTTCTTAGAGTGACATCTAAATCTCAATTTGGTTTTCTTTGTTTTAATTACATTTTTCTTCTGCCATTTCTCCAATGAGCCTCAAGACTACACATCGGGGCTATGCTGTACACATCAGAGCTACGCTGACCAAGCAGAATGAGGTGCTTGCCTCCGGCAGAAAATACTGGGTGGTACAAACCAAAGACAGAACAACACCCCCTGGCCATTTCCTTCTGCTGGAGGACAGAGTTGTGTTTAATAGGCATCCTTCTTCACATCTCCTAAGCTGGCCAACTGTGTACAGGTGTGGTGTACAATGCAGGAATAAAAGAAATATGGTTGAGACATGTTCTTTTTTGTGGATACTTAGTGGATACACGCTAGGCAGTTGTTGCCTTTTTTCATATCATTTTTTTACTTCTTACTGGCTGAATATGGAACGCTGTTGATCTTGGAACAAATCAAAGAAACCTTTTCACCAGCTGGAGACAAGCTCTGTTTGTCTGTTTCCATTGTAGAAAGACCTGTGCAGTCACCAGTGTCAGCATAAGATACAACTGATCATCCGCTGTAGTTGGTGCCGTTATTATTTATTTATAGCATGCTTTATTTATTTACTTATAGTGACTCAAGGCAGCTAGCAACAAATTCAAAACAGTACAAATTAAAAATAATACCAAAACATTAAAAGCTGTAACTATAGAGTTAAAAACACACACAACATAAAAATGTAAAACCATTGTATATCAAAATAGTAAAATGTATTTAAAAGTATATACAGAGTTTAAAAGCCCAAGCCTCCTCAGTTTGAAAAAGACTGATGGCAAAATAAATAAATAAATAAATCAAATGCTTTTACCTGCTGCCAAAAGGAAAGTGGGGATGGGGCCACCCTGGCCTCTTTAGGGAGGGAGCAGCCACCAAGAAAGCCTTCTCCCTTGTTCCCACGTAATCTGACAAGATGCTGGGACAGTGAGCAGGGCATCTCCGGATGATATTAGCTCTCTAACAAAGGGAGACAGCGTTCTTCAAATAACCTGGGTCCAAGCTGTATAGGATTTTATCGGTCAAAACCAGCATTTTGAATTGTGTCCTTCTCCTCTTTGGCTAATTCTGGTGTACATTTACCAACTCAATTTTATTGCATAATAGGTTGTAGTACTTGATTAAGAAGGACTGGTTTATTTGTTTTTGTTTTTGTTTTGCTTTTGTTTTGTTTTGTCTCCCTTCCAGTTTATGATGTCACCAAGAGAGAAACTTTTGTGGGACTAGAAAGCTGGCTGCAGGAGCTTGAAGTATATACAAAGAGAAATGTCGTGAAGATGCTGGTGGGCAACAAAATTGATGAGGTGAGTTGGTGGCCCATTGCCAATTCTGGAGGGAGGCAAAAGCTAGCCAGTGGCCAAGGCTGAATCGTGTCCTTTGTTACTGGACGTGATCACTGTGTTGGACTTGCATTTGGAGTGGGGGGATTTCAGCTTATACCACTGCTGCAACCACCAAATGTTCCATCCTTTATTCCACTGCTGTAGTCACCAAATGCGCGTTTCCAACCCCTATTCCCCCAACTGTGAGGTTTACACTTAGGCAATCCCACCAGTGCCACCACCTGTGAGGATTCCTACCAGGTAATACCACCACTGTGGCCAAATGTAGGGTTTCTACACTTTAACCCACCCACTGTGATGGCTTCCACAGTACTCACTTCATTTACCAAGAGTGAGTGCTTTCCCTGATCCCCACCTCTGACATCAACCTTAGGGACTATCTTAATGATGTATACAACTTCTATCTTCAGTGAATGTCACCTCTCTATATTCATGTTCTAGGGGCTCTCAGAAAGATGCTGTTTCCAGAGGCCAAAAGTGTATAGAAACAAAAATCTTTATTTACAAAAGTTAAACATAACACAATAATTATTTATTTATTACATTTAAAACACCACACTCTCTTTCATTCCTCTTAAGCAAACTCAGACCCTTACCAATCACTTAACTTAAACTCCCTTCTCTCAATCCAACCCTGGTCTAACTCAAACCCTTTTCTAGCCACACTCTTCAAAAACTGTAAGCTAACCAACTTCCCCCTCAAACTAAACACCCACAAAATATGAAATACTTACCCATTATTTGTTGATGTGACCAAGAAGGGACCTTTCAATTTACTGGAGCTGTGTTTTTATTATTTTGTACATTCAAGTCATTTCTGACTCATGGCAACCCTAAGGCAAACTTAGCACAAAGTCTTCTTGGCAGAATTTGTTCAGAGGGGTTTGCCCTTGCCTTCCTCTGAGGCTGAGAATGTGGGATTTTTCTAAGGTCGCCCAATAGGTTTCCATGGCCAAGTGGAGATTCAAACCCTGGTCTCCCAGTTTCCTAGTCCAACACTCAAACCACTACATCACCACTATACCAATCCAGATTTTTAAAAAATGCCACCCAAATTGTACATTTCCTAACATACTGTAAAGTTAATGCAAACTGCATGCAGTCTTTGGTATAGCTGAAGTGCACAACACACTACTGGCTGAAGCAAAAAGCATCAGAAGGCTGCCTGTCTGTAATTTACTTCCACCTCCCTCCCTCCCTCCCTCCCTCCCTCCCTCTGTATTGTGCCAAAGTCTTGTCCCGGCTTGTTCCTGTGTTGCCTACCCTCCTACACTTTGCAGAGGCACTAGCTTCCTCCATATCTCAGCTTCCTGGACTTGGCCTCACTTCCACTCTTCCTTAATGGAAAATCTATTTAGTCTGTCACAGAAAACAGAGAGTCTTCCCTTTTGAGTGTTTCTTGTTTTCTGTTGCAGCTTTTGGGATAGTTCTGCTGGTGTTTTCTGTGGCTCCATGGCTCTCTATTCCAATATGCAGTCCTCTGAGTAGGGTTGCCATATCCTGGTTTTTCCCAGGTCATTCCCAGTTTTTAAGGCTCTTTGGGATGTCCCGTCCACATTTAGGATCATGTCCCAGACCTGCCTCCAAAACATCCAGGGGGCAAGGCCTCCCTGGCACAGCCTGCATGCAGGGCCTCCGCCAGCTGGAGGAGGCCTAGAGAGAGCCAGAGGCCAAACTAGCCCCCAAAACATCCAGGGAGTGAGGCCTCCCTGGCACAGCCTGAATTCAGGACCTCTACCAGCCAGAGGAGGCCCAGAGAGAGCTGGAGGCCTGGCCCACCCGCTGAGGTGGTGTGGGTGGTCAGGTAGGCAGGCAGATAGGCCTTGCAGGGGCCTCTGGGGGCAGCATGGTGGTCTTGGGGGCCGGGGATGGGGATTGAAGGCCGCCACTGCCTTTAGTTGGTTGTGCCCTCCATTTTTTGAATGTCCTACATTTTGTCCCAGTTTTGTGGAAGAGAATTATGGCAACCCTACCTCTGAGCATCACTGTTCCTTGAACTTTCAGCTGCTATTCCAGATCCTTGTTTCTTGTTCTGCATCCCTTTGGATTTTATTTTTAAGCTACTAACAATTTATTTACATAAGAAAATCAGAAATGAAATGGAGGCTCACCATAGCCAGTTGGAAAAGCAGTGACTTTCTTCTCACGGTTGTCAGAAGGGCAGAGGAAAACAAACAAGCAACTAAAATCCCTTGGGTTCACTGACTGTTCATGGAAACAGCCCAGAGGAAAGAGAAGCCTCAGTGGATGTCAAAAAGCCTCAGAAGCCTTCCACCAGTTCAGGATAGAGAAGCAAAAGTAAGATGTAAGTGAAATAGGATCAGAAACCTGAATGCAACTGATCAGCAACTTGTGTGCAGGGACAAAGAATACTCCTGTAATCGTCAATGCAGAGAACTAGAAGATGTCAACAAAAAAGGAAGATCTCTTCCATAAAATCTGAAAATGATAAGGAAATTTAAACCAAGAGTAAGGATGCTCAGTTACAAGCAGAGGAACACATGACCAAGTACAAATAAAAAGCTGATGGTAACAATACACTGAAGAACTATATAAAAGAGATGAAAGTTTAACAGGTTCATTCAAGGAAAAACCATCTGAGCCTATATTTTTAGAAAATGAAGTGGTAGTTGCACTCAGAACATTTAGGGAAAATAAATCATCAGGAGCAGATGCTCACCAATACAGCTGCAAAAGCAGGTTTATAGTTGAATGTTAACAAAGCAAAAATGATGACCACAGATGATTTACATAACTTTAAAGTAGATTATGATTACATTGAAATAGTTCAAGATTTTCCATACCTTGATTCAGTCATTAATCAGAATGGAGACTGCAGACTTGGAAGGGCAGTTATGAAGACAAGATCCTGAAGTGTAAAGATGTATTACAAATAATAAAGTTAGGATTGTTCGTGCCATCCTATTTCCAATGTCTGTATATTTGTGAAAGCTGGGCAGTGAAGAAAGCTGGTAGGAAGAAAATCTGTACCTGAAATGTGGCTCTGGAGAAGAGTTCTACGGGAACTGTGGGCTGCTGAGAAAGACAAATAAATGGGTCCAAGAGCAAATCAAACCAGAACTCTCCCTAGAAACCAAGATGACTATATTGAGAGTGTAGTACTTTTGCCATATCATGAGAAGACATGACTCCCTGGAAAAGACCATAATGCTTGGTATAGAAGATGACAGTAGAAAGCCATGGCTCATCCCTCGCAAAACCCTCTTCCTTGTGCTCAGAGTAGTTCAAGTGTCAAAAGCTGTGGAAGGGATTTTACCATTACTTAGCATAACACTACTGTTTAAGCCAGAGCTTGAAAAACTACTTTTATGAATGACAACTCCTTGAATTGCTGTACCAGTTAGTCACTGGCTAGGCTAGCTGGGAGATTCGGAGAGTGGCAATCTCCAAAAGTAACCTTACTGACCTCTGTTCTAACAAGAACTAGCCTTCACTTGAATGCATTTTTTTTTCTTGAATGTTCCTGCATGCCATCTTCCAGGAATTGTTCAATGGAGAAAATCAGAGACGCCAAGACTTGGCTGCACTAGGCAACAGAGGGGGCAGACAAAATGTCTTCTCTCTCTCTCTCCTTTGTGGGCACTGTTTAGGCTTGACAGAATTAAGATCCAGAAGTGTCTCTAGATAACAGTCTCTTGTATGTACAAACAAGACAATCCAGGTTGTTGCTTACTCTCTTAGCTCGTTCACAAATCACTTTGTGTTTATCAGCAGCACAGCCAGCAATAAAAGCTTTGCCATTTTTTCACTGAGAAATACAAATGGGAAATCAAGAATTCTTGATTTTGCTGGTGCTGTTGTTAATTCTAGCTCCTTCCTCTCTTCAGCAAACCCAAGGAGAAGTGCATTCAGAACCCTGGCAAAAGCAAATCATATATGCCAGGGAATGTGACATCTCCTGATGTGTTGAACTATAACGCCCCTAATTTCTTCTACTGATTGTGTTGGCTGGAACATGGTCTAAAGGTTGCCCTTTTGCTCTCCGCTATATGATATTGGTTTATACCTTTGATCAGTGTTTACTTCAGGTTGTGGTGGACTTTGGGCAGGATTCCCTCCTCGCTGCTATTGTCACTTGCCTTGTCCCACTGAGACTAATCAGCAGCACTTCCCAGAGAAGCTCACTTCCTTGGAAAGGACTGACAATAATTGTGAGAAGGAGGAGAAGCAGGCAGAAAGCTCCAGGGATTGTCAGTGGCCCTTCCCCTGTTGGTGTTTGGCCCTCCCCTGATTTGCTTTGCAGTCTGTATTGCAGTTTTCCTTACCACAGCCTTATAAATCAGCTTGCTGAAGGTGACCAGATGTCATAACTGCAAAGGTGGGCAAGGCACTGCAAAATGTAGGGCATTACAAAACAAAAGCTAAAAACACATATATAAATATAAATTTGTTTCATGGAGTTTATTTACAGCTAGATTGCATATAACTCTATTTTATTATGTATTCAACTGTATTTTTCTGATGAACTTATCTTCGTTGAAATGCCTTGTTGGCAATATACATACAGAACTCTGAGAAAGACCAATGCTTAAAATTGTACTTTGCCAGCAGCAAACCCTTGACTGAATCTACATTTAAATTACACGTTATGTTTATCCATTGTGCTGAAATTAAAGAGAAAAACCCTTTCAATATTTGCATTGTGCTTCTTAGTGATGCTCAAAATGAAGGATATTTGAAATTCCTGCTGGAGAGAAAGTTGAAATATTGGACATGTCCTGGTAAAGGAGGATGTCTGGTCACCCTGGGTTTGCTATTTCCCAATTTTTCCATGTAAGAAACAAAAATTGAGTAATTTGGTAAAGAACCACCCAGCAAGTTCATGGCCTGATGTGAGTTAAATCTTACAATCAGCATTCATAAATTTCACCAGCAGCCTTTGGCCTGCGCAGTGTAGACTTCTCATACAGGCCTTTGATGATAGAGAGGTGACTTATTATAGAACTACCAGTTCTAAGCCAATTCAGACCTCCAGTAAGTTTTAGTAAAAGCAACTCTATTTCTTTTTTTCCTTTTATATTTTATTCTGAGAGAAAATGAAAATAAAGTATCTCTGGCTTCTTTATACATTGCTTCTGTTCTGCAGCATTACAAGGAAGATTTTATAAAGAGAAAATAGAAACAATATATTGTGTGATAAGGTCCAGTGATGAGGAGAGGAGGGGATCTGCAAGGAACTCTCCCTCTGAGCATAGGCAGCTCGAAATCTGAAACATCCTATGTGTTCCTAGCCACAGATGAGTCAATATTGATTATAATAATTTGGTCCTCTCATTTTATTAACTTCTCCCAACAAATTCATCACTATTTTACAGGCTGAGATATTATCACATTCCTTCATTATTATTTTTTCTGTTGTTAAACTGGCCCCTCCCTGATGGAAGCATTCTGTTTTCATTTTTCTAGTGCAGAGCATTCTCATCATCTCAGCCTCCTATGCAGGCAATGGCAAACCTCCTCTGAACAAATCCTGCCAAGAAAACCCTGTGATAGGTTTGCTTTAGGGTTGACATTTGTCAGAAATGACTTGCAACCTAGAATTTAGAAAGTTGGACCTAAATACCTTGAGGGCACCGGATCCCATTGATCTTGGAAGCTGGGCAGGGTCAGCCCTGGTTGGTACCTGGATGGGAGACTGCCAATGAATACCAGGTGCTTTAGACTCTGTTTCAGAGGTAGGAATTGTTAAAACCACTTCTTGAGTATTCCTTGCCTAAGAAAACCCTATGAAACTCCTGGGGTCACCATAAATTGATAGGCAACTTGAAGCCACACACACAATGAACAAAACTATCAGTATTTGTTAAATATGTGAGGAGTGGGTGGGGAGGTGGCATCTCAATCAAGATAATGTAAAGGATGTTCCCAGTTCAAAAGGAATCAAATATCCTGATCTGTATGGTCTGCTGCTCGTGCCAGGTTCCTAATATCATCTCTCCTTGTCTGTAGACCGATCGTGAAGTAGACAGATTGGAAGGCTTGCAGTTTGCTCGGAAACACTCCATGCTCTTTGTAGGTATGTGAGGATTACATGAAAGAAAAGTGACAAAGTTTGCCAGAGGTAACATAATGGAGAAGAACACCATCACCTTTAATTATATTTTTCATTTTACTGAGTATCCTTGCCCACAGGCCACAAGCCAATTTAGAGAAACTGAGTAGAAGACGTTTTCCTCCCTTGTAAGCTATGGAAAGCTTTCCTTGTTCTGCTTTCACATTTTAGTCATACCTGGGGCCTTCTGGATCACAGGATAAGGATAATTTTGTAAAAGATGGGAAACTGAAGAACTAAGCAAGACATTGGAAGGAGTGACTGATTTCTCAAAAAAATCCCAAACAGGCTTCCCATAAAGAAAACCTTCCATAAAACTTTAGTCATGCAGCTTTCTCAAATCTGGTGCTTTCATTTATGTTGGACTACTCGTATCTTCCCCAGATAGAAGGTATGATGTGTGCTGTAGTCCAACACATCTACACTGTACCAGGGGGTGGTGAAGGCTGCCATAACAAATGAATAGTGATTTACTGTAGATAATTGCTTCACTGCCTAAATAGAAATAAGAGAAAGCATTTACAATTTGTTTTTGTTTTTTTCAAATAAATGTCTAAGAAACCTCTTGGCTTTTTAGTAATTAATCTTGGGGCCCTTCACACTACACAATTATAGCACTACCACTCTCCTTTAACTGCCATGGCTGCATCCTAAGAAACAGGGATTTTTAGTTGGATAAGGCACCAGAGCTCTCTGGCTGAAAATTTTAAATGCCCTGGATTCCAGTGGATGGAATCATGACAGTTCAAGGGAAATCGTAGCACTGTAATTTTATAGTGTAAAAGGACTCCTTCTTTGCACATAGCCTCCAGATCTGGAGACTTTCCTCAGAGCTGAAAGGAAGAAATTTCTTGCTGTTCTGTTTTGACCTAGAGGCCAGCGCTAAAATGAAGCATGGAGTGCAAAATGCCTTTGAAGAGGTTGTCATGCGGATCCTACAGACTCCAGAACTTTGGAATATCAAAAGGGAAGGAGTGAAGCTGGCTGAAAGCCGGACTCTTAAAGAAGCCAGTTCCTGCAGTGGAGCATCTTGTGCTGTTGCTTAAAAACTCGCCAGCTTCAAATAAAAATAGCTCAGGTCAAATATACCTAAGCAGCAGACTCCTCTATCCTTCTCCCACCACAGTGCTTTTGTTCTGTCAAGAAAATGGCCGTTTTGGTGTATTGCCTACATTCCTGAGCACTTCTCCACACAGTAAGAGCTCCCAGGGATGGCATTGTTACTACATAGGTCTTGTGTCTTTTAGTCTGCCGTGGGTAACTGTCGCCCCAACATTTTTGGCTTACAGCTCCCATAGTCCCTAATCAGCACAGTTTTTGGTGGGAGATTATGTGCTATGAAGTCCAAAAATATTGGCCTGACCATGGTTGTTTAATTTTGCTTTAGATGAGGAAGCACTTGAGGCTTACAAGGCCTGTGTGATTTACAAATGCACAAGCAACTGAGTTCCAGAGCAGAATCCTAAACCAAGATGCACACCTACTGATATCATATCAACAATAATCAAATCGTTACCACTGCACCCAAAAGGTGCTATCTCCAGCCAAGTCACAGCTCTTTCCTTCTGCTTTCAAAGCAGATCCATCTTACTCAATGTTATTTGCATCATTGGTTATCAAACTTTGGTCCTCCTCAGTTGTATGGACTTCAGCTTCATGAATCCTTGACCAATGGCCATGTTGACTGGGGATTCTGGGATATCAAGTCCAGAACAAAAATTGGGAACCCCAAACTGGCATGCACACTCCAAATATGATGGATTATAACTTCCAGCATGGCTGGAGATAGTGTGGGTTATATTCTTCCACAATTGCAGGGCAGATAGTTGAAGAGAGGCTGATCGAAACTGACTGGCAGCAGCAACCCAGATTTCAAATAAGAGCTCTTTCCCAGCTTCGTCTGAGGTACAAAGAGATTGCACCAAGGACCTTCCACACAGAGATGTTCTGTTACAGATCCATGGCCTTCCCTGATCTGTCTTAGGAATGGTTGTCCAGCAGAATAAATATGCACCAGGTTGACAAAGAGGGCATTTATATAGAGCATGTTAAGAACTAATCCTCTTGCATGTTAACTTTGTTGAAATAGCTTTGTGGGATGCTCACCTGTTCACTCACCCTCCCAGAAATGACCTTCCATCAATATCCTTTTTGGTCCAAAGACCTTTGGAGTAGAGTGCAAGCTTGGTTGCTCTGTAGTACTGCCATTATTCTAATTATTTATTTTTCTCTGCTGCTGTTGGTCTATTATTTTATAATGATTTATTTAGGGATTTGGCTGTTCTGTATATTTTCTACTTCTCTCTCCACAGCCCATTGTTAGCCCTTTGGGAATTCATGTTTTAAACCAAAACATGGGGTATAAGAATGGTTTTTCTTTTACTGTATATATTTCCAAGATTTTTCTCCAGTAACATTTCACATTTCTATCATGGGTAACAAAATATTCAAGTGCAATATTAATGTAATGTAATAAATAATAGAACTGCAGCATCAGATAAAATTCAAATCAGAGAGAAAGATTTGCAATAGTAAAACAATTCTATTTTCCCAGACCTTTTCTATGCCTTGGAATTGTGTATATTTTAATTATCTGGAAACTTTAAAAATGCTTCATGACCTTGTTGAGATTCATTTCAGGGAGTGTTCCTTTAGAATACATTTCCTGCCAAGGAAACAAAGACTCCTAGAAGAAAATGTGTATTTTTGCTTTGTTTGTTTGTTTTTACTTCTTGGAAACTACTGTATTGAACATTAGAAGGAATTTCTTGACAGTGACAGTGGTGTGGAAATGGAACCAAATGCTTAGAGAGATGAAAGCATCTTCTCTGGATATCTTCAAAAAGAGTCTGGACAGCTACCTGCCGGGGATGCTTTAACTGGAAATCCTGCATTGAGCAGGAGATTGGACTCATGGCTCATGAAACCCCTTCCAACTCTATTCTATGTAACTACTGTATCACAAAATCTAGAGCTCTCTACACCAACGTTGAATTCTTCCTGACATTCTAATGAAGATGGGATAGGTAATGTTCTCAAAGTGTTTACCTAAACAGAGAGCAAGCTAAATGGGAGATGTGCTGGTGTATAATATGCAGTAAATGAGCGCTGTTAACAATTAAAGCCAATAGCGAAAGCTGCAACAACCACAACCGAAAGAAGAAGAAGAACTTTAGCTTTCTGCATGTTTTAAACATTTTCTACAATCTGTATTTATTTATTTATTTATTTATTTACAGAAGGCTTCCAAATAATTATTTCATTGTACTGTGGATCATGTTAGGAGTTGTTTTAAGAACTCTTGTCCTCAAATTAGAATGTGTGGAACTTGTTCCTCCAAATGTCCTGTGCCCACATGTGAGCAACCAAAGTCGCAGAGATGCAGTTCCATAGCGTGAACAACAAACCTGGAATGCATGAGTGAGATTACTTGCATAGTCACACTAAAATTAACAACGTGTGAATGACCCCTGGGATGTTTGTAAAACTTAGCAAACATGATCAGATGATGAAGGGAAAAAGGGGGAAAGTAAGGAGTTTTTCGCACAGCAAAAAAAACAACAAAAAACGGATGCCGCTGGCCAAGTGCAGCCCAGCTGCAGCCAGGCTCCCAGGTGCCGCTTTTCAAAGCTGGAAAGCTCCCAGATTTGAAAAATGGCTGCTGAAGGGCACCCTCGACCCGGGCTGCAGTTGGGCTGCACTTGGCAGGTTGCATCGGTGGCGAATTTGGAGTTCCTTTAGTGTGATAATACCTGGCTGCATCCTGGAAGAGAATTCAAACTGGGAAAGGTAAGCCGGGTTTTTTGCTGTGCAAAAAACTCCCAAGTCATGTAGTCAGTCAACTAGTGTACATTATAGAAAAAAGTGAAATACAGTTCTGAAAAATAGAGAAGAATAAAATGAGGGGGGAAAGCAGTTAGTGGCCAGATACCTAGTATAGTATCTCCAGCAACTTGAACAATCTGTCTCTGGGAACTCAAACAGGAGGATGATCTTAAATTCATCTGGAAGGGATGTCTTGTAGGTATTGAGATGATCACTGTGCAGGAATCCAAATGGGGAATCTGTGCCAGATAGTATACTGGTGTTCCTACATGTAAATTGGGAACTCACATGATGCATAAAACCATCCAAAGCTGCCTTGAATTTCATTTTGGGAGAAAAGCGAGATAGAAATTCAATAAATAAATAATTCAGTTATCACTCCTGTGGTCTAGTAGTATAGAGTTGGAAAGGGACCACAAGGGCCATCTAATCTAAATCTATCAGGAATACCCAATTAAAGCAATCCTGAACATACCCATTAAATCTCTGTTTAAAGATCTCCAAAGATGGAGAGGCCTCCATTGTCCAAGGCAATGTATCCCACTGCTGAACAGCTCTTACAGCAAAAAATAAAAAAATCTCTTCTTGTCATTTAAATCCACTGGTTTGTATTCTAGTCTCTGGAGCAGTAGATAACAAGCTTGCTCCATCTTCTACATGGCATCCTTAAAGATGGCCATCATGTCACCTCTCAGTCTTCTCTCTCCTTCATGTGAAACATACCCAACTCCCTAATCATTTCTCTTAGAGCTTGCTTTCCAGACCTTTGATTATTTTGGTTGACGTTCTCTGGATACATTCCAGCTTGTCAATATACTTCTTGAACATTGGTACCTAGAATTGGATGCAGTATTCCAGGTGAGCAATACCTTTTTTCTTTCTGTGCTAAAAGGGACAATTTAAAATTAAAACAGTGGTATTGCTTCTGGGGAAGGGGGTGTTTTGCCATCTTACTCCTTTTGTTTCCCAATATTTATCTCATTACCAAAGTCATGCCTTCCTTCCTTACCCCAGCCACATTGTCAGCCCTGTTGTTAGAGTTGTGAGAATAAAGCAGGTTTGAGTGTTAAACTATGACTCTGGAGACCAGGGTTCAAATCCTAGCTTGGCCATGTAAACCCATTCAGGCAAGTCACGCTTTCTCAGCCTCGGAGGATGGCAATGGCACAGCCCCTCCCTCTGAAGAAACATGCCAAGTAACCTCATCTCCTTAGGGTCACCATAAGTCGGAAACTCACACAACAACAACAACCGCAAGCTCATCTTTGAGCTCATTGGAGAACAGGTAAGATAGAAATATAACGTACATAAAGAAAACTGTATTGAAAATCTATAAAACAAAGCTGTATTGAAGTGATGGCATTCAAAGGCTGAGAATATTTGTGTGACACAGTCCTCCTTTCTTTGTGGCATATCATAGTGATGTCACAACCGAGCCATCTATGATGACAACCCACAAGCAAGGAGGAGGGGTAATTCAGAAGCTGATTCCCGTGGGGTTTGCCTTTTTTTCTTGGGACCTGGTATTGGAAGGCTGTACCAAGAAGATGAGCAGCATAGAAATCATCACATTCCCTGTAGTTGTTGCCAATTCAAGGCATAGACTCACCACTGGAAAGAAGCAGGCCCAAACGGGTGAATTCTCTCGCCGTGGCAAAACAGAACTGGGTAGGCGCCTCTCAATCCTAAACCTGCTTATGTACTAGAATCAGACGACGAGATCCTGTGTATTTTTACTTTGAAGTTAGTCCCCACTTGGCTGCATCTCCACTGCAGAAATAATCCAGTTTGACACTTTAACTTCCATGGCTCAATTCTATGGAATGCTAGGAATTATAGTTTTGTGAGACATTTAACCTTCTCTATCAGAGAGCTCTGGTGCCAAAACAAACTATAGTTCCCAGAATTCCATAGCATTGATCCTTGGCAGTTAAAGTGGTGTCAAACTGGATTGTTTCTGCAGTATGGATGCAGCCTGAGTGCTACTTGGGATCACTTCCAGGTAAGCACATATATGGGATCGCAGAGCTTTGGAGCTGGAATATAGATAAGAAAGGTCAATAATTGATGCTCCTCCCTGCTGAACATCTGTAACATCAATATCTTGTTAACTCTCAGTAGTTCAACCCACAAAATCTAGAAATCGATCCCACTAGTGTGTCAGAATCAGAAAGCAGGCGCCTGCCATAAAATACACTACAGATGATTCGAACAAGTGAGCCAAGCCATGTGTTTCTTAAAGTTTTTTGCCCCCCTCCTGCCCTTAATTTTACAAGAACTCCCACCAAGACAGCTCATAAAAAGAATGTCATCTACAAGGTGAAACTCAACATTATCCCACAGAAAGCACTTAAAGCTGAATAGAGCAATAAAAATAATAGCTTCAGTACATTAAAAAAAAGGAAAAAATAACTACCCTAAAAACCCTTCAGAATGAGCTTAGGTGATATGATGGAAGACGCTGGCAAATAAAAAACATATCTTTGCCTGATGCTGGCATCAAATGATGTCCCATTCCCCGGCCAGTGGAAGAAGCCATTGCAAACACCAAGTGTCCGAACTGAGAAAGTTCTTCCTTTCCTCAGTATCCACCTAGCATTAACACATACTTTCCAAGTGTCCCAATTTGGCATCCTCTCTGGTTCCACTTTTTCCAATTGGTTTTAAAATGCCCCAGTTTCTCGCTTCCACTGCCACTTTCCCCCTTTGTCCTCAGCTTATTTAATTTGTTGCGAAATGAGTTCAAACTGAAAAACTAGTTTACACTCAGTTAACTCAACAGCGGAGAGAAGAGACAGGGTGGAATCTTGCTCTTGCCAGTAGACTCAGGCAAAAACAAACTGCTGCAGCCTCTCCTAGTTTGTGTGCTTCTTCGTTCATAACTTTTGCCATCTTGCCTACACTCTAATGTTGTTCCGCCACATGTATCCCATGAAATGTTGGAAGTCACGATTACAAAGGAGTGTAGGGAGTGAGGTGGAGTTGTCCCTGTTTTCATCCTTTTTTTCATCTTTTTCCAAAACAACCAGGCATCTTATTGTTCCTGTGGGTACATTTTGGGTTATTTTATTTCCTTTACAGTTTCTTTAGCATTGATTCCTGTGTAGATAATATTGTTGTCATGTGCTGAGTTGAAGAAGTGTTTTTGACTTTTCACAAGTTTTGTGAACTGATGGAAGCATGAACGCCGCATCATCTATAATATTGGATCGACCCTTTGTACATTTTCATTACTTCCTGCCAAACAAGGACAGCATTACTGCTGAGGGTAGACTGAAGCAGCTGCCTCAGGCATGGATACTGGAGGGTGAGAGCTGTTGAAGGACAGAGCTGTGCATATCACATGCCATACCTACCAAAACTCTCTTACTACCTTGGCAGAGGACACTGTCTCATGGTGTGTATGTGCCTTGAAGTCACCTGTCCACTTCTGGCAACCCCATGAATTTCATAGAGAATTTCTTAGGCAAGGAATACTCATGAATTTCTTAGGCAAAGAATACTCAGAGGTGGTTTTGCCAGTTCCTTCCCCTGAAATTTAGCCTACAGCACTGGTATTCCCCAGCGGTTTTCCTTTCAGCTAATAACCAGGGCTAGTCCTGCTTAGCTTCTAAGATCAGACGGATTTGATGCCTTCATGGTATTTTGACCTCTTTATATAAATCTCACTTTGGCAAGTCATACTCTCTCAGCTTCAGAGGATGAGAATGGCAAACCCCCTCTGAACAAATCTGGCCAAAAAAACCCAGTGATAGGTTTGTTTTAAGGCCACCATAAATCAGAAATGACTTGAAAGCACACAACAGCAACAGACTGTCTCACTACCAGTGCTGGAATAAAACTTCGCTGCCTGTCCGGTTGGCTTCTGTATCTGGGATGGGGCAGGAGGGGAGACCATATCCATCTGCTGCCAAAGTGGAATGAACCACCGGAATGAACCACTGTATCACACCCTCATAATTTTGCAGAGGAAAACCCAGGCACATGGCCAAGCAATTATTTATTTATTTATTTATTTATTTATTTATATTCCGCCCCTCTGGGTGAGCAATCGGGGCGGAGTACAACATTTAAAAATACATACAGTTAAAATAACACTTCAGTCTCCCCTCAAAGAAGCAACATCAGAACATGGTCAAAAGTTATGAATGAGGAAAAACACATAAGCTAGGAGAGGATACAGCACTTTGCTTTTGTCTGTGCTGACAGGGAAGGGCAATATTCCACCGCTTTCTCTTCCTTCACTGAATTAATTGAATATTTTGGTATTCTGAACTCAGTTTGGACCAACTGAAGCAAGCTGAGGACAAAGGAGAAAAGTGGAAGGGAAAGAAACTGGAACATATGGAAAGGTGGGACAACAAGAGGATTAATTGGGGCTCTCCCTGTGCAACCAAAAAAAGTTGGAGGGCATACCCTACTTCAAGAAAAACACTGAGCATCCTTTTACAACAGATCCAGGCCTGACAAATGTAGCCTTTTCAGCAACCTCTGAGAATGAACTACACAGCTTCTGCCCTCTGCAATGCAGAAGCACAAGCCTACAATTTTGGGGCCTTTAATGGCTGAAGTCAGTATACAGCAGTCTCCAAACATCTAGGATTTGGGGACCTGTTAAACCTTTTTAGGACCTGCAAATTGGATACAAGTGAGAAATTGCTGTATACATTTCCCAAAGCAAAAGTGTTGTGGGGAAAGCTTTTTCAGCCCTCTCTGGATAGAAAAGTAGAGGGCTAGAAGTTGTTAACAGAGCAGAAATGTTTCAGGTAACGTTGAATATATGATTGTGGATTTGCCAAAAGCAAACAAAATCTCCACTTTCTCCCCTCCTTTAAAAAAGAAGCAATTATTCTAAAGTTCCCTACTATCAGAGTACAGAAAAGCTTGAGAATTTGACTTTGGCTGGGTATTAGGCTCCTAGACTGTGTGTCCCAAACATAGCGTTAAAATCTACCCGACATTCGGGACACACTGCAGAGAGACGAGGTGACAGAGCCAATATATGGTTCTTGGTTTTTTGCCAGTCCCCAGTGCCACCTGGTCCAGCTGCTCCCATTCAAGGGTGATAGATGGCATAGTAGACAAGACAGAGTTCACACTGTGCAAGATTTAAAGGGGAATCAGCCCTAATGTTTCAAAATGTCAAATGTTGGCCTGAGCTGCTGTTTTGCCGTGTTCTACTTCCTCTAAGCTGGGCATCTAATTATACATTATTAGATTATACCTGGGCATCTAAAATATATTCTGGAAATTATTCTAATTACACTAATCATTCCAATTTGCTTTCCAGTTGTGCAAAATCAGCACTGTGTCTTAACCAGTCTTTTTTTCTTTTTTTTTCAATTACAAATGATCTGAGAGAACCAATACAGAGTAAAGTTTAAAGTGCTGGGCTTGGGACAGGGAGGTCCACGTTCAAATCTGCTTGGTCATGGCATTTACTATGTGATCTTTGGCCGCCTCTTGGCAAACCTGCCCCTTTGCCTTTTGAACTCCACAACTTGCACCTCTTACTTTCTGTTCCTTCCTTTCCCTCCTTCTTCATTTCACTCTCCCTTCCTTCCTACTCACTCTCACCTCTCCTTGTGCACCTCCCTGCCCACTCTCCCATTCCTTCTCTCCATCCCTCCCTTCACCTTGGTTCCATCTGCACTGCAGAGATAATGCAGTTTGGCACCACTTTAACCTCAATATTACAGAATTCAGGGATTTGTAGTTTTATGAGATATTTAGCCTTTACTGTCAGAGAGCTTCGTGCCACAAGAAACTACAAATCCCAGGATCCCATAGCATTGAGCCATGGCAGTTAAAGTGGTGTCAAACTGCATTATGTCTACAGCGCAAATGCAGCCTTTGTCTCTTGGCAAAATGCCCCCTTTGCTTCTTCCACTTCTCCAGTCCCATACCTCACTTTCCCTTCTGCTCCCTAACTTCACCCTCTCAATGTGTCCCTTCCTTCACCACCAACATTTACAGTCCCTTCCCTCTTGGCTTTTACAAGGGCTACTTGCCTTATTGCTGTTTGTTTGTTGTTGTTGTTTTTAATGAAAATTTGAAATCTGGACCACATGATGCCTTCACCAGGCACTACAGTGGTCTAAAATCCAGGTAAAACCTGTCTAAACTGAGATTAGAAAACCCTTGGCCTCAACTAGGAGATTAGCCTAGTCTCTCATACATCCCCTCCTTTGGGGAATAGCCAACTGCACCATCACTCTGCACCATAAAAGTGTGGGGAAGGATGGATTGACACACGAATGCAACTGTTGTTGTTATGTGCCTTCAAGTTGACTCTGAATTATGATGGTCCTCTTAAAGGGTTTCCTTAGCAAGATGTATTTGGGTGTGTGCGTGTGTGTGTGCATTGCTTTCTTCTGAGGCGGAGAGAGTGTGACTTGCTCAAGGTCATCCAGTGAGATTCCATGGCTAAGCAGGGATTCAACATTGGGAGGGCCACACTCGTCCCACCTCAGTGTATATGACTGCAGCCTTAAGAGTATTTCTTGATCTGATGACAACAATTACTGCAATATCAGAGGTGGTCACAATGCATTTTTAATGTTGGAATGGAAAGGTGAGGGAGAAAGGTCTCAATGAAATAAACAATGGACTTGGTGCTATAGATATTGTGTGCACCACTCTCCTCCATTTCATCACCAGGCATCTGTACTGATTTGTTTTTTAAACTGGTCAGCAAGACAGTGGAGATGATACCAGCACAACCAGCCAGGAGACCCCGTGTATTGTGTATTTCTCCCATACATTTCTCCTCTACTTGAGAAAATGCAATGCATGTTTGGAGGGGCTGTAGATTAAGAGCAGGAGGAAAAGGGAGAATTTGGTAAAGGTAACTTTGGGACTACAATGCCCAGAAATCCCATTCTGTAAGTCCCCAAAAGTAATTCCCCCCCGCACTGAGAGAGGGCATGCACAATCTTGAAGTGGAATGGAAATAAATGGGCTAGTTGATGTTAACACCCTCCTGAAATCCTTTCACACAACTGTTTTTTCTTTTCTTCCAGCAAGGAAGCATGTGGATAATCGAACTCCCAATGCCCAGGCTCACCACTACTTCAAGGTCACCAAGATACAGGTACCTGAGCTTCCCCTCTTGCAACTGGTGCTGACCTAGAGCATGATGCTGTACTACTATAATGTGTCCTATGTGGAAGGTTTAGCTGGTCCGCAGTGCTAATAACTACATTTTTCATGGTTTCCTGACCAGCTGTGACATTAGCCATGCTGGCTGGGGATTCTGGGAGTTACAGTATGAAAATGATCTTTTCTTAGCTCTAGTTAATGCTCTCGTGAAGCTTTTTAAAAAAGACATAGGGAACGGTTGGAGGAGAGCTCATGCACTTGTGGGTTTTTTTAAAACTTAATTTGTTGGAGGGATTCCCAATGATACTTAGATTTGTCATCAACAAGGAAGAGGTCACTTTACTTCTGTTGAGATCAGAATTGGGCACCCATAAAATCAATGTGGAGGAAGTCCAGTGCCCATTCTGGTGCCCGGCACCAGGGCATTCCCATTCAGTGCATTTAACGCTCCTCAGCACTGAATGGGAACGCCCTGGTGCCAGGTGCTGGAATGGGGCCATTTTGAGGACACTTTGGTGTGCGGTAAAATCCTTTTTTTTCTCAGTCTCGTGCACCCCGCGCGTCCCTTTTTCATGCCCATAATGGCAAAAAAAAAAAAAAAAGTGTGTGATAAGGTCCTGGGCCAATTCAGACTCAGTCCAGCCAGAAACTCCAGAATAAATCACAGGTTCTCTTAAACCAAATCAACATCTGAAAGCCAAAGTTTTGCTGTGGATGTTGCCATACATCATTTGGACAGATCACACCCAGGACCCATGTGGGCCTGGTATACATCCTTAGTGTGGACAAGCCCCTAGAGAAGCCACAGATGCAGGCAAAACATCAGGAATAAATTCTTCCAAAGTATGGCCACATAGCTGAGAAAAGCCACAGAAAACTATGCATTTAATTTTATTTTTAAATAAATTTCTGTTCTTCCAATAAACCTAACCAAGTCTCCGTACTCTCTTTTCTTCAGAAGCTAAAACTTCCCAAGCTTGTGGAGGAGGAGAGGACAGAGAAGCCAAATGATCCTGTGCCAGTAGACCATGTAATTAAAAATGCTAAGTTATAAATAAAACAAACATTAAAACCAAGATGAGTGTTTCCCCTTTTGAGTTTTAGGAAACAAAGTTGAGCCACTGACCAAAGTCATGCGACATTTAGAGGAAGTGAGGAGAAGGGGTTTCCTAATTCCAGAATAGATGCAAAGGTTATTGATTTTCTGTTAATTAGAAATGGATCCATATATTCATATCATTCAATTTCCCTTTTTGAGTTTAAGTTCTTTGACTATAAGTCTTTGTGGCAGTCCTGGCCAAAATATAAGAATCAAGGCTCCGAATGGGGCAAATGAGTTCCAATATTTGTTACTGCAGTTCACAGGGGCTTTTAAAATATTCAGATATCCAAATACTTGTCTGGACTATTTTCTGGCAGTTCCCAGTACTAGCTGCAACACTTTATTCCCACAATTAAAGGAATTGCTTTTTGATTCTGAGACATAGCAGAAGAACATGTTCCTTTCCCTTTTCTTCCTTTCTTCTTTTTAAAACACTTTTTATAGTTACAGTGGTATAGTGCATCAGTGAAATGGGCCTTTTACACTATAACTCTGTAACTTAAAAAACAAACAAAAACAGACAGCCAAAATTTGACCTTCAAACCATAGGACCACCTAAGTAAATCTTGTCTCAGTTTTTTTAAAAAAAATGTTTAAAGAACTGTAGTGCAGATCCAAGAAATTGCTAGAAATGGTCACCCAAAAGAACAAAACAAGTAGATGCATTGCCGTCTTCTGAGGCTGAAAGAGTGTGACTCACCCAAGGTCACCCAGTGGGTTTCCATGGCCATGAGCTAGGACACTGGGAGTCAATACCCAAACCACTACCTCATGCTGGTTTTCACGATTTTGAGCAGCAGTCATTTAAAATATTTTTATACATGTGAAGAAACACACTGTTATTCCATTTTATTCTGGCTGCCAGACTCTGTTAATAGAAAATACTGGAAATCAAGCCATCCCCATGATTAAAGGAATAGTTTGGGATCTAGGATTGAGGGCAATCAGAAGGTTTGCCTGTGCTGTATTTTTTACTACATAGAGAAATCATGTTGAAAATACTTGTTGAAACAGGGGGGTGTTTTATGTAGTTCTAGGGATTCAAAACTTTGCCTCCTAGAGTGTGCTAGTCCAATACTCAAAATACTACACCATACCAGTTGTCTTGTGAATTATTTTTTAAAAAATATAACTGCCAGAAGGATTCTGAGAGTTGTGGTTCAAAAAAAATTAATATTTTCAATTGACACATCTCCTTCTCCTCTCTGATGTTAGACATTATAATGGAACTTTTGTGTGATGATTGTTCCTTGGTTGCTTATCTGGTAGCTCAGTTTTCCTAACCCTGCAAGTGAAGTGTTTAGTTGAACTTGTTTCCCGCGTTTTATCTTTGGCTTTTATTTTGATTTTGTTGTGCTAGCCTATAGGTACATATAAATGAAATGTGCAATACACAATTAATTAACTGCCTCGGACTTCCCTCTGTTCTAGCAGCCCAATGCAACCTCTGGCCATGCCCACAAATTGCCAGCTTTTACTGTGCCAAATATGGTGATGTCTCTGATTGATAAACTATCAGTACTTCCCCAAAGCTATTTGCACTAATTAAAAAAAAAAGACTGAGATAAAGCTTTTCGTATTTTTAAAACAACAGCAGCAAATGATCCTGTCATACATTTCCCAATATTTCATCCAATTCACCCCTGCCGTTCAGACATCATAGGATAGGCTGGAGGTGTACAAATTCAAGAAGTGGCAAGATTGTAAAATTCCACCATATTTTTTAAATTAGCAAATGAAAGCAAAATTAGAACTAATGTGTAACATGCATAGGAATTGTACACACTGGGAAATGTTGATGCAATTGTAGTTTATGTCCCAGGGCAGTGGTAATGGGGTATATGTGATAATAAATTTGTTTTGAAACTCACACAGTTTTTCTCTTTCCACAGGATGCCCAAAAGAAAATCGGGCTGATTGAAAGAGAAAACAAAAGCCTCTCAGCACGGCTAGCTAATATATATCGCGGAACAGGCATGGTTGACTGCTGGAATGAATACCAACAGAAGAGGTGAGCACTTGGGAGATATGAAGCAATGCCTCCAACCAGGGGGAATCTGGGTTGAATCTTTGCTGTTCACTTATCTTAACCTGGGATGATCAATCTTGGGTTCCCCCCCCCCACAAGTTTTTTTTTTAAATTGCATTCTTAGCTGTGTGAATAACCGATGTGCATAGAGTCCAGATAAACTGGGATAAAACTCTGGATGCCTTGAATGTGCTTCGAATACATTTACATCATTGACCCCATATTTATTCAAGTACAGATACATGTGAGCAACTGAACTCACATAGATGCACATAGATGTGGTTTTATACTGTGAACAACAAACCCTGAGTGAGATTATTCGCATAGTTGCTCTAAAAAACCAACAACATCTGAATGACCTCCAGGATGCCAGGCTTTACCCAAGATCTAGTACATGCCAGAGGTGGGAGTGATGGCAGCAATTTTGCTTCAATCAAACAAGCACCTTGTCTGCACTGGCCATGATACTCTGTGAGGCAGCCAGGAATATCCTGGCCCCACAGCTGCCACAAACTGTCCCTGTTACCTGGTCTTCTATTCCCACATTGCAGCGGTTGTCTGCACACGTCTAGCTGTCTGGCAAGTCTGCAAGTCACTCACTTTTGAGGTTAGAATGAGGCATCCGCCACAGGATGACCAGATGTCATCACTGCAGAGGAGGACAAGGCACCACAAAATATAGGGCATTCAAGAAAAATGTAGAGCGTTACGAAATAAAAACTAAAAATAATAATATACAGTGGGCCCTTGTTATACGCAGCAGATCCATTCCGGACTGCCTATGTATGGAAAAAAACTGTGGGACTTCAAATCCCATTTATTCTAATAGTGGCTGCATGTAGCGGTGAGCACATGCCATGGCCACACGTGCCATTTTGTCCCCCCAGGCTTGTCGTCTGCATGAGCTCAAGTCTGAGGATGGCAAGCCTGCAGATGACGCAGGGGGACTGTAAATTCATAACAAATGTGCCCTGAGCTCTGGGGCCAAGTTTTGTCTGCTACTGTTCCTAGGAAAAAGAATTTTAGAAGGAACCATCCTATCCCCCCATTTGTAGTGAAGTCACACTGCAGAAATGTTCCCCTTTGAGACATACTTCTCAAAGGGAAACAACAAGTGGTATTCCTCAGTGGGCTTCTTAGTCATGCTCCAAATGTTGAATGTTTTGGAATTCTTTTGGACAGAAGTTTGGAATGTAGGACAGTACTAGAAAAGGAGGATGTCTGCTCATCTTGACCCAGCAACAGTGGCTTGATGCCTCATTCTGACTTCAGAATGAGCAATCTGCAATGGTGGCAGATGTGCAGGGTGGCTCAGTGGGACACCTGTGCAGACAGCCACAGCAGTAAGGGAACAGAAGGTAACAGAAAAAAACAGGTAAGTAATTTTAATGCGTTTTAAGGCTGATACAGCCTGGTTCTGATGTGGAACATGCCAAAGACATTCTGCAGACTGCTCACATCAGAACTGGGATTTGGGAAGTGTGTTGTTCAAATAGGGCAATGTCAGAAGGGGGGAGAAATGGCCTTTTGGCCTGCTCAGACAAGGCCAAGGTTCTAGACCGTTCTAACTCTGTTGTAACCTGCCCTGATTGTTTGTTCAGAGGGACGGGCTATAAATAAAAATCCTTCTAAAGTCCTCAGACTCTGGACTTTTTTCTCAGGGTGAGAACACTGCCTTCAAAATGTGAGCCTATATATTTTACTCACTTATTAGATGTGTGACATAATTGGTGCATCTGTGGCTGATGCTTTATACATTATGTTTTATCACATAATTGCTACACAACCCGTGTAACATCACCAGGGCCTGGAGTTGTCCCTAGGTCTCAGGTTTTGACCTGAGCTCTCAGGCCCTGGAATGATATTGACCCATACCTTCCAACTGGATTAATCCTCTGTCATCCCACTTTTCCAACCACTTTTGTAAAATGGCCTGGTTTTGCCTCTCCTCCTACCGACAGGGATTTGATTGCTGTTTGAGGGATAAGGCTGGGGAGAATTTTTTAGGGGCCCACTTCTACCACTGGCTGTGAGGGAGGAATGGATCTTAACAGTGGAAGGGCTGGAATGCTTCTCTACTATCACCTATGGCATCATTTACTGTCAATAAAGCTTATGCTATAACAGAAATGTATGTCAATGTTTGGTACTGAAAGAAGCCTTGGAGAAGCCTGGAAATGCATTCAGTTCCAGAAAGAGACAAAAGGACTGTAATAAGACCAGTTTCCATTTAAAAAAGAACTTTTCCAAATTGAATACTACTTCTTCAGGAGCTGCATGCCTCCCCTGCTGATTTTCTTTTAGAGCGGGAACTTGAATTGATTACTATGAATAGATTACATTTCAACGATAATAAATGTACCACAATAAATAGTTATACTGGTAACAAGTGATTAAATACATGCTTATTTACATTTATACCTTCGAGTATAATATATGCTAACAAATCATTCCATAAATTACCATGAGTATATGGAGACTTTACTATGTCCTTGATGTTTATTAGAGTAAAATATGAGTTTAGGCTATGAGCTGTGTGCTCAGACTCAGTGGGTTTGGTTCAGATGTAGTAATGCCTAAAAAAATAAAATTGTTCAGATCGATGGGACTTCAGTTGCTTGTTGCTGATTGATTAGAGAGGTCTGATGGAAATACAGCTCAATATGAATGACAATCATCAGCCTGCATACCTGTTGAATATGGGTTTTTTTATACCGACATGGCTACCCAGCCCAAATCAGTCTCCTTTTTTGTACCCACATTAAACATGGTCTTTTTGGGATTTGTAGCAAATTGAGACAGAAGCAGAACATGGAAGTTGTGAGGATTACCATGGAGAACCAGGCGATCCTCAAGAGGATCAGAGATCGAAAACCAACCTATGACCGGAGACAATCTGAACTGGACTGGCAGGCAAGTGGATCCTTCACTAGATTTATCAAAAAGCAGCCAGTGACCATTCTTTTTTTTATAGCAGCTCATGGCTTTTAAAAGCCAGCTAATGTGAGAGCAGCATTACCATGATGCTCTCTAGAAGACTCCAGAAGTTCAGGGTTGACTTAATGAGTTTTTCCCCCTAAAAGCCCAACAGCCTTCCTAGAAGCCCAACAGTCTGTTCTGTATTCTGGGTGCAGAATAGCAGCTTCATAGTGAAGATGGAGCCAAATGCAAAATGCTGTCTCAAAGGACAGAACCAATTACTATACTAACAACAATGGTGCATTATAGCTTGTGCTTGTAGAGTTGAAGCAGTGGGATTTTAAATCAGCAGGAGGATTGGTGCCATCCATCAACCCACTGATCCTTCTCTGTTCCTTCTGAGTTTAGCTGTATTCCTCATAGGAACTGGGGTGAACTGGGTGTGTGGAGCAGGTTTTCCTAGCAAGCATACAGCAGTGTGAACTATCCCGATTGTAAGGCAGAGGATGTGAGGATGGCTTGACATCCCAAATGCTATAAAGATCCATTCGTTTTACAAAACAATCTGTTCTGAGTAGAGATGAAAACTGTAAGAACTGGTTTGTTGCTACAGATCAGCAAAGGTGCTTGCCTGTTTGGACTTTCCTATAGTGTTCAAGTAGACTGTTCAACAATGAGCATCTGCACTTCAAAACTTGTCACCTTTGCACTGTACACTGGAATATATCAGTTCATGTCCACATCATGTCCACATCATAGTTACTGGGGAGGTGATATTTTAACATCTTAATTTTAGAAGTGGCAGGGGACTGCTTGCTGTCACTTAGGTTAATTAATGTTGAGCATCTAGAAACATAGTTTAATCATCCCAAGAAAAGGAGCAGGCAGAATTATCAAGGGAATGCAAACACAGCAAATACAAGAGTCCTTGATATGAATGATTTCCCATGTCTTGTCCTTTTCAGTGCAAGAACATGTGGACTGAAGGAAAAGTTTATGGGGAGGGGATTTTTATTTGGCGCATCAAAGCCCTCATTTTGCCCTCCTTCCAAATAGCTGTATCCCCACCTGGTTTCTCATCCCCAGTAGCCGTTGGAGAGAGGGGATCAGTTGAAAGGAGATGTTTGTATTATTTAAACCATAGAACTGGTGTGAGTGGAAAGACATAAATCACTATATCAACTATGGCAGAAACCTGTCCTCCAAGTATTATTTCTGCCTAAATGGGATGGGGAAGAAAGAGGAGGAATGACTATTTTAAGGCAAAGAGTAAAAAACCCTCAAATTAGAACTTTAATTTATACATTTCACTGTATTTTATTCTTTTAACAAGCAATCTGTTTTAATATTGTAATAATTTTAAAAATATTGCAATAATTTAATTCTATTCTTTGTCTGTTTTGAATTGTACTGTAAACTGCTTTGAGTCCCAATTTTGGAGGGGAAAGCGGGATACTTCTTCTTCTTATTATTATTATTATTATTTATTAATGTTGCTAACTTCCATTAATGTAACATTCATTAATGCTCACTGTTTGTTCAGTCTTTGCAATTCCAAATAAAATCGAGTATCAACATTTCAATCAATTTTGCAATCCCCCCCCCCCCCGACACACCTGCTAAGCATTTAGAGAGTATGATCATATTGGGAGAGAAAAGAGATTGTGGAGGGACAATTTCTGAAGCTCACATGTGGGAGGTGAATGTTCTAACCCTGTTATTAGCAAATGTGGAGGAACAGTGTTTCTAGCTCCCCGGTCACGTTGCAGTCTTCTTCTCCTTCGTCTCTCTTGTCTTGTTAATTGTCAAAAATGCTGCCAGCCCTAATTTCTCTGTCGGTGGAATTAAAATGCCTCCCCAAAGTCAAGCAGCATCTTCTTGATGTCAACAACCCTCCCACAGACAGAAAAAGCAAATGGCACAGCTGCAAACTTTGTCTACTTAACACCAAAGTTGCCACGTCTTTGTTTCTTCCATGAAAATGAAACGCTTTATGCTCTGTTGTTATGTCCGACTTCGTTGCTGTTTGTTGTTGTGTGCCTTCAAGTAATTTCCAACTTTTGGCGACACTAAAACAAATCTGTCATGGGGTTTTCTTGGCAAGTTTCTTCAGAGGAGGTTTGTTATTGCCATCCCGAGGCTGAGAGAGTGTAACTTGCCCAAGGTCACCCAGTGGGTTTACCTGGCTGAGCTGGGATTTGAACCCTGGTCTCCAGAGTCATAGTCCAATGCTCACACCTTGCCAACTTACACCAACCTTACAATGGAACTTTTTGGCAAGATTTGTTTTGATAAATTTTGCCACTGTTTTCCTTTTGTCCGAGGTTATCCCATGAGATTCCATAGCCAAGTGACAATTCAAAACCTGGTCCCCCAGAGTCTTAGTCTGGCATTCAACCCACTACACCATAGTGGCTCTGTATACCTGGGCCTAAAACCCTTCAATTTTGCCTTATTTCATGTAGTTTGTTTGTTTGTTTGTTTGTTTGTTTAAACCAGTGGTTTCCAAACTTTGGTCCTCCAGATGTTTTGGACTTCAGCTCCCTAAATTCCTAACTGCTGGCAAGCTGGCTAAGGCTTCTAGAAATTGGTCAAAAACACCTGGAAGACCAAAATCTGGGAGCTAGTGGTTTAAACTTTGAGTCATCCCAAATACAAAAGTTAGGAAATACTGATTATACTAAAACATACCAGTAGCATAGCATACTGAGCTTGCAAACATTACATTTTTACATTACAACCAGGGATTTTAAGGGCTATCATCCAAAAAGTAGAACACCAGCATTGGACTATGACTCTAGAGATAAGGGTTGGAATCCCCGTTCAGCCATGGAAACTCACTGGGTGACTTTGATCAAGTTACACGCTCTCGGCCTCAGAGGAAGACAAAGGCAAACTTCTTCTGAACAAATCTTGCCAAGAAAACCCAGCAATAGGGTCACCTCAGAGTTGCCATAAGTCAGAAGTGACTGGAAGATACACAACAACAACAACAACAACAACAACAACAACAGTCCAGATTGTAATATTTTTAAGCACTGAAGAATGCACACAATAGAAACAAGTCAGTTGGTATCATCTCTAATAGATAGCTCAGATGTGTGTTTCTTCAAAGGTAGCCCTCCAAATGTTGGACTGCAACTCCTGTTAGCCCTAGCCCATCATAGTGAATGGGAAGCACAGTCCAAGAACATCTGGAAAGCCACATCCTTCCCATTCCCACCTTACACTCTTTCAACATTTCCTGTGAATCTGTCCAGTATGGTAGTTGAAACCATTGAGAATCTCTCTCTCTCTCTGCTGAAGACAGTCCTCTTGCTAAGTCTATTGCAACACTGAAGAGGACTATTTGTCAGATTTGTAACACTGTCATCCTAAATGTAGTTGTGGGAATCCAGCCCCAGCATAGTATCTTCACATAATAGTTGAGTTTCTGGGCAGTGAATAGCACCAGCCCCGTGTAGTAGATTGCATTTAGTGACAACGTTAAAGTGATCAAATATGATTCAACTTAACATTCAAATAGCACCATTTACTATAACTAAATGTTTGGCTGTGTTTATCTTCATCTTTGCAGAATTCGAGGAAATACCTAAGGAACACCACCTGCTTTCTAATCTCAAACCGCGAGTAGGTATTTTTTTTAAAAAAAACAACCCACACAAACATTTTTCTGTGGAGAGAATGCATATGTGTATAGAGAAATTCTCTTGAGCTGCATAGGCAAGGGAGGGACCTTGTGAAAAGAAACCGTGCTTTCTTTACAAAACATTGGTTTCAAATACTGAAGCCAGTTACCCAGAAAATACAAGAAAAGACCCTGATATAGGATAATGTACATGAAATAGAAAACTTGCCTGACAAGTGTATCTATTCAAAAGCCAAATGTCTAGAGGCAGTTAAACATTATCTGAGATCTGCAAAAAGCACACTTGCATTTCCAAGATGTCATTAGTAACTCTTTAGTGTAATTTTTGTGGGTATCCTAGGTATCTTATTCTGTTTTCAGATTTCTTGATCTGTCAAAATGCCCATGAGGCTATTTATAATCACATAGTTTTAATCCAGTTTTTTGACTCAGGGGTGGGTAATACTGCAAAGCATTTGTGTGGCCCACACTGGTGCTCTGCTACAGCTGCTGAAATGGGTGCCACTGATACACCAAAAATACAGCTGCTGCCACATCTCAAAAAATCATGTCACTCCATTGCTATAGGTGCGCATGTATCCTGCAACTAAACATCATTTTCTCAACTTTGTGGGACAGCCTAGTTTGTCTTCACCCAGGTCTCTATACTGCAGGAGGATGCCCTTGCCCTCTCCTGTACTGAGTTGCCACAGTGGCCGCAACATCACTAGCAAATAAAACTTCTGGTCCCTCAAGAGTTGCAGAGTGACTAATGTATATCACCAACTCATTCCACCCTCCATGCTCTGGTTGTTACTGCACAGGTGTAGCATTGCCACCTTATTCTTTCATTCCTCCCCCTTTCCCCCAACAGGCTCAGAATGTGGGAAAGGAAAGGAAGCAAACAGAAATGGCATTGTGTTGTGTGGTGGTTGTGCTGGCAGCTTCAGCCTGGGGCTTGGTATCACGGTGAAACTTTGCTTCTAAACAGTCTCAAGAGGAATCCCTTTTATTCTCTGGGGTTGCTTGGGGTCCCTTCACACCAACTAGAGGGGAAAAGAAAGGGGAAAAAAGGGTTCTTAGGTTGGCACTGGTACTAAGGTTGTAATATAATGGTAGAAAAAGTGCAATGATTAATGTGCTCAATTTGCATAACAAGAATGCACATTACTAATTTGCATAATTATAATAGCTTGCAGAATATGCAGATTAGATGCCTGGATGTAAGGGACTGGAGTATGGCGACCCTAGCTACAGTCATAATGGGAATGTGCATGTTTACAGTTCCCCGTCGTGTCTGCACAAAGGCTGTGTATAAAGTGGGCTGATAGAGGCACTATTGCATTAGCAAACATTTGTGACTCTTTTGAAGGAGGTGTTACATAGAATGGCTTGGGCATGATCCACATTTCCGAAGGACAAAGTTGGGGGAAGTTTTGGCCCTCTGAACATTAAAGTATATTTATCATTATTGGAAAAGGAAAGATTCTCTACCCTGGTCCAGAAGTAAAGATATCTGTTTGTTCTCTTTGTTCTGGATCACATCTAACAACCTTTACCAAAAGGTCCTGAAGCACAATAGAAAAGGTGATACAGTTCAGAAAAATCCCCCCTTTTTAGACTAGGGACTGGTTCTGTGCACTATAGTCCAAAAGTAACGTTTTCCCAAGCTGTGGCTAGAACCTGTTACTATAACAAGAAACTTGTGGCAATACACATTATACATCAACAGAGAAAGCTAATGTTCAAAAGCAGCCCTGATAACAAGGATTGCTCCTTCCAGCAGTAGCCTTGATCCAATGCCATATGCTTTTGACTTGCATATTGATGGCTCTGCTTCCAAGATAAGCTTATCGACACATTGGCAAGCCTCCCCAAGCTCTCTGTTGCTTGGCCCTGGGTTGTGTTGTTGGTCCTTAGAGCTTGCCTTCTTCATCCATAAATGGTGTGCTAAATTCTAGGGATTATTCTTTGTTGTGAGCACAAAGAGCACATGATTCTGAGTGTGGCTTTAGAGAGATATTACCAGTCACACCATTGTATTCCCCAACACCATGGATGGATGAAAAAACGCATCTAGGAAGAAAATCAACTCATTTGAGATGTGGTGTCGGAGAAGAGGATACCATGGATGGCAAAGAAGACAAACAAATGGGTCCTAAAACAGATCAAGCCTGAACTCTCCCAGGAAACCAGGATGATGAGAATGAGGCTGTCGCACTTTGGCAACATCATGAGAAGGCACAATAGTAATGCTAGGAAAGATGGAGGGTAGTAGAAAGAGAGGAAGACCACACAGTGTGGTCTAGATGGCTAGACCCAATCAGGCAGGTCATGGACCCAATGGTGTCATTGGTGGGGTACGAGTATGGGTGCAGACCACACTGGGTGACACCCCAGAAGAGGGATGACATTTGGTTGGGCCCCCCTCATTCTGCACCTCTCCCAGCTTCACTGCCATGGTGATGGAGAGAGCCAAGTGTCCCTCTCCCAGCTTTACCGTGGTGGTAGAGGCCTCCTCAAGAGGAGATCTCCATTGCTACAGTGAATCATGCCCCTTTGGCTGCCACCCTCCTGGAAACCCTCCTTGCGCTGGGTGAAACTAGAGGTGGGGATGCCACTGCATGGGTCTGAGTCTACAAGGCCTAAGCAGAGCAGTTGAGTCTTGGAGATGTCCCATCCACAAGATCACCACGAGTCAGGGTTGACTCAAAGGCAGTTAACAGCCAGTCACATCCCCCTGGAAGGACTGAAGGACTATCCCTGTGCTTCAGACTGACTTTTGGTGGTACACTGAATGTGATGTAATGACCTTTCCCATCTCAGCTAGTTTATGGCCATTCTGAGAGTTGGAGGTTGTGGTGAGAGAAAGGAGATAAACTGCCATGTTTGTGAGCATGCTTTCTGGGTGATTTCCAGGGCCAAAATCTGGGGCCAGGATTAAAATTTGGGGGTGTATCAGGGCGTTTTAGGGACTGTAAAAATGGGGCTCAGGGTTCAGCCTGTGTGTATGTACCTTCAAATCACCTGTCAACTGCCATCAATTTCATAGGGGTTTCTTAAGCCAGCAATACTCAGAGGTGGTTTTGCCTTCCTCTGAAATATATCCTGGAGCACCTGGTATTCATTGGTGGTCTCCCATTCAAGTACTAACTAGAGCTGACCCTGCTTAGCTTCCATGATCACATGGATTGCGTGCCTTTAGGGAGTTTAGGCCCTTCTCTCACCTGACCTAACGTTAATGCACCACAGTGATGAATGGGCCTACACGTCTTTGATGTTGTGACTACACCTTTCTTTCTAACTTTCTTTCTTCTGATTTATTGCAGAAAGCTAGGCTATGCGAGGAATAACAACGCATTTGGGGCTGCTCGACTATGACAGCCAGTTGATAGTACTCTCAGCATTCAGCAACTGGTTGATAAACTTCATTAAGATTTTAGAATAAAACATGAAATGTTGGAAACATATCTTCTCACCTCTCTTATTGAACATTGGCAAGCACCAAGGTGTGCTTAATATATGCATACCTACTACCAGATTGTTCACATTTATGAAAGAACAAGCTTGAGCCAGTGGCACCTTAGGAACAGAAAGATTTTGTCAAAAGCTTTCACAGACCTTAATATTTTGTTTGGATTGTGGTTGCTGTCTTGTCTATCTTAATTGGCCAAATAAAACAGTCTAATTTGTTTAAAAAAATATGAACATTGCCATCCATTTTTAAGCAGTTAATGCTGTATTATTCCTTAACAAATATTTTCTGGGTGTCCATTCGCCATGGTCCTGGTGCAATCCCAGCTGCAGTGGCCACAGATCACTCCATCTGACCTGTCTGCTTCTCCCCAGGGCCTTCAGTGGAGATGGCACATGCCTACAGCATACTCTGTCATATTGTCATTTGTAGAAACCATGGAGCAAACATTTCATTTCCTTTTCTGGCGTTGACAGGGCTGGGTGAAAACATTTTGCTGCTTGAGACAGAATGATAAATGATATTGCTAATTCTTTGTCTCCCCTGTCAAAGTTCGTAGTACCCAAGGCTAGCTGAATTATTTTGGAACTTGGCTTGAAGGGAAAAAATCCCACAAATTCTTTCCCAGAACAAGCAACAGCAAGATGAAATGCCCAGGAAGACTGAAATGTTCTGCACTTTTTTGTGTGTAATCCCATTCCTAATGTCTGATTTATGTCCATTTATCTTCTGAAGCAGGGACTGGCCTGTTTGCCCAATGTAGAGTGCTGAAGAGCATTGCTGACACAGTATGGCATAAAACACATTGAAGGATTAGCACATGAAGGTCCCCCTAATATTAGCCTTGTGATGACATTTCTTGAATAAATGTTTTAGTCTACTATGCTTGACTAAGTATTGATGATCTACCATGGAATGATGAGACCAAACACAAGAAGATGGGTTAAACAAAGAAAACTTTATTGACCTATTTATTAACATTTTCAATCCTGAAAAATGACAATAGGAAGAACAACCTGATGTGGGCTCTGCTGAGGCCAGGTGTCATCCCTTGGCTACCTCCTCAGCCTTCCCTAGGGTAAAACAGCTGATACCAGGGGCAGTCCATTGGGATAAGTTGTTCCCTGGTCGATTATCTGCTGGAAAACAATCCTGGGTGCTCCTACTCAGGCAATGTAACTTTACAAGTTGGATCAAAACCCCAGATCCACCTCAAGGGCAGAGAGAGTCCTTTTCCATCCCCAGACCACAGAACCCTAGCGAAGTGGTTCCAAAGATCTATCCTACACCAAAACTCTTATATTTTACCCTACTACCTGGCCAGTGGAGACCTGTTTGCCGTCACCACCCTAAGCCAATTGTACCCAGTTCCCCCAGATACAAAGTGGAGTAGGGAAAAGAAACCTTTGGTAAAAAATGGGGGAAATTCCCTCAGCCCCAGTGACCAGCAATGCTCACATTGCACTAAGGGTGGGAGGATGGATCATGCTGCACCTAACTGGATAGGAACACGTACAGGGGTTTTTCAATGGAAATATCATTCACACACACTCCAGTCCATTCTGCTGGTGATTAGAGTATGGGTGAATGATGTTTTCACCAGGTTTGGGGAGGCTGGATCAGGAAAGATTACACAGAAAAGTATACTTACCCAAGTAGCTGATACAGGATCCCAGCCATTCTGTTTTTGAGAGATGCTTGTGGAATTTTCTGGCTCAGGTGTCAGAATAACTAAGTTGGCTTTGTATACCGTGTACTATGACACTGACACCTTAGGTCTCATGTTGGGGTAAAGCATCTTATAGAAAACAAAAACAAAAAGTAGTAATCTGTGGGGAAAGGTACATCTCTTGCTCTTCTTCAGGCCCACCCAGGAAAAAAACTTTGTGTCTTATGTCTGCATAGTGCTTCTTTACTGTAGGTTCTTCACATGCCTTTGCTCTGTTTAGTACTCCAGTGGTTGACTGTTTGTATAAAATACATGCTGCTTGGTGGACTCCCTACTCTGGGAGAAATCGAATCATTGTTTTCATGGAAAAAAGCTAACAAGCACAAGGAAGCCAGAGGAAACTGAGATAGTTGCCACTACAAAGCAGCATCTACCTGGTGGTGGAATACAAACATTATAGCTAACGCTACAGGATAGACAGCCGGAAGGAGTGGAGAGCATTCATGTGTTCTAAACCAGAGTGAAACATGTATTGAAATCTTGAGCAACCATTAAAAATGGCTATCAAAAAGCAAGTGGACCTAAATAGAATTCTGCAGCATTCATCCAGATAGTTTGTCACAGCAAAAATAACCACTTACATTGAATGCATAAACTCAAATAGACATGTATTGCTCCACTTAAATCGCAAACTGAATTATTTACAGAAAGGAATATGTCAGGGAGGTTTTCTCCCTCTAACCTACCTTCAAACAATCCTTTTGTTTGGATTAGTCAGATGATGAACACCTGCTGTGGAATTCTTGCAAGTTCTGAGCACCCCTCCCCATCCTGTGCCATTGTATTTAATGGGACTTGATCATCCAGAAATTTTGGTATCCATGGGGCACCTTGGAACCAAACTCCAGTAAATACCAAAGGCCTTCTGTAGTTACATATCATATTTTCCCATAATTAATTAGAAGCTGGAGGTCTTATTTGGAATGCAGCACATGAGAACTTTAATCTCTTCCCTTCCCATTTATCATGCTAAAACACTTAAAGCGTCCTCACTAGAGCCAATAGGGACTGGGAGTAGGTAATATGGTGCCCTGAGGATATTTTGGACAACAGCTCCCATAATCCCCAAACACTGATCATGCTGCAGGGAGCTGCAGGGAGCTATAATCCACAACATGTAGAGGAAAGAATCCTGACTATCCCTGAGCAGTGACTGCTGGTGACTTTTGCATAAGTGCAACAGTAAATCTGCTCTGGATTTCAGACTTTGAAAGAGCTATCCAACACAATGAACCTATTTTGAGAATGGCATCTTTGATCAATCCTTAAAGTTCAGAGTAACGTCTAGAAGAAAATCAAGCTCATCTGACATGGAAGCTACCAGGTGAAAACCCCTCACCATTCAACTTATGCATAGGGGGGAGATGTTCTATCCATGTATGGTTAGAGAAATCAATCATGCTAAAGAGGGAAGAATTAACTCTCCACTCCTTATGTACTGCATTTCAAGTAATTACCTCCCTATGGGCCTGCAGTTAGGGAGAAACAACAGGAATTAAGAGGAAACAAGATACACAGTTGGATGTTTACCAAAAATAAGACAGTGTTTCCCGAAAATAAGACAGTGTCTTATATTAATTTTTGTTCCCAAAGATGTGGAAGGTCTTATTTTCAAGTGATGTCTTATTTTTCCATGAAGAAGAATTCACATTTATTGTTGAACAAAAAAATGAACATTATATACTGTATTTATATTTATATACAAAAATTTTGCTAGGTCTTACATTTGGGGGAGGCCTAATATTTAGTAATTCAGCTAAACCTCTACTAGGTCTTATTTCCAGGGAATGTCTTATTTTATGCAGCTCTCAAAATACTAGGTGGGCATCCTAAGATTTCACCATCTGTCCCCATCATGGCATGTTAATACTAACATGTAAGAAACGGTGATTGGAATTCTGTTGGTTGCATACACAAGGGTAAACTCTTGTTATACTTGCCTTAGTCCATGCAAGCACATTGTGGAAGGAGGTCTCCAGTACCTCCTTTGTGCAGGAATCCCTCACTTGAACACAGGTTGTGAACTGGAAGTGCATGCCTCCATAGACATTTAATGGTCAGGGAAGAGGAGGGGTGCCCACGCAGTGAATGCAGCTGGATGAGCAAAGAGTCTGCCCTCCTGGACCCTGGGCATGCATAGACCTACCATGGCCACTAAATTACCAAAGGATGAGTAGCCAAATGGTAGATTGCATACACACAGAATGAAGGAGGCAAATGGGTGCTTCAGGGAGTTTCATGCATTTCCAAGCTATTGCAGGACCTTTTAATGTGTTGCATTTCTCCATTTTCTGCCTACTTTTCCATGCATCCCTGGTTTGTTCATATCAGGTTGTGAGACTTTGGGATTTTTTTTTCTTCATGGAAATTCATACACATTTTCTGCAATGCATGCGTTTATTTACGCACTTTTTGCTCATTTACTAAAGCATGTTCGAATGTATTTTTCAATATTCCACATTTTTTTTAGACATTTGCATGGTTTTGTGCATACGAAACATACCGCGAGCCTCTGAAACATGCAAATTTCTGAGACAAGCTGCATTTTGTCTCTCAGTGAGTCTCAAGAGCTGCAAAATGAACAATTTGCTGAATCTGTAAACCATTACAATTTTTTTCCATCACTGTTGAGAATATAGCCCACTCTCCCTTGTAGAAGATTGACCAGGCTGAGCAAAACTCAGGTGAAACTAGTTTCCCATTACCAACGTTTTCATAACTTGGAAATCCAATAACATCAAAAATCTACCAAACAGAGATATCTTTATCAGAGCAACCGAAGTGCACAATAATCATGTTGAAAGCTTTTGAAGCTCCACTGACTTCTTCATCAGGCAAGGTGTCAAAAGCCATACAGAACTTAAAAATGAACATGTTAGACATAGGCCTGCATTTTGCTGTTTTTGTTCTCAGTTCAGATGGTGGGGAGGGGTGTTTCTTGCAGGCTGGCACTTCCTCCTTCTGGCCACATGGCTACTGGGAAATTCTCAAAGTTCAGGAAATTTAACATCCATATGCAACACAAAAAGGTACTTCTTTTGTAATCCATTATGTCTCCATTCTTTGTGGCCACAGACCCTTTGTTTAGGCAAAAGTGGCCCCATAAAGGTATTTGCTGTTTGCTGTTATTGGATTTGGATTTTTGATGTTACTGGATTTTCTATATGACTAACATGGCTACCCCTGGATGATAACTTGGAAATGTTACTGTTTTGGGCTACACTTTTCAGAATTCCACCCAGCCTGGCTGTGAGCCGTGTTGGCTGTGGAATGGGATCTGGAAGTTGTAGTGCATAAATAGTACTCCAGGCTCTGGACCCTTTCCTGATTAACTTCCGACAAACCTGAGTTCCTGCAGTACATTTTTCAAACCACAGAACAAAACAGTAAGTACATTAAAAACTCCACGTCTAAAGGACAGGTTTGTGATACAGTCTTGGGCTGATACATCAGCAAACCCTGGGAAGATCTGATATCAAGTTTTCATCAATGGGACTCAATTTTACAGAGAATTACAAGACAGGAATGTTTCACATCAGAACATAAAATTGCTATGGATTTTCCAAAAAGGGGAAAAAAACACAAACAAGATACAGACAGGGCTCTGTGTGCTCACACATTTCCTACTCCCAACATACAACACTCCCTACATACAAACAACACCCACATACATGTGCCAAAAAACCCCACATTCTGCAATGAGCATTATGCAAATTTGATAATTTGCTTGTGTATTTTTATATTACAGAAATTAGTCTACTCCTAAGGTTCTTTTTATTTGTTCTTTTTTGATGTGGAATACGAGGGCAAAGAGCGGGGAAGAGAGTGGGCACTGGGGACAGGTTAACTATGGAACTCTGGAGTTGCAGAAACAATGGAGCTTCTCCCCAGTTCCTGGGGGGGGGGGGGGACTTCTCTTTCAACAGACATAAGAACTAGAAACTTGTTTTGCTTTTAATTAAAAAAAAAAAAGGCTGCAGACTAAATCACGGATGGGAATCACATGGCCTTCCAGAAGTTATTTGACTTCAAGTGCCAGGCTAGGATGGTTAGGACTGATTGGACTTACAGGCCAACATCTGGAGAGCCACAATTCCCACCCCAACCCAAATCTAGTTTTGCACACTTTTTTATTGTGCAAAAATTCATATTGGAAAAAAAAAATAAGAAGGGGGGAGAAACCAAGTGCCCAATTCTATGCTTGTCCAGCAATTTCATAGGTGTGAAATACATCAGTTGACCTAGATGACATATGTTATATGATCCCTCCTGCCGATAGACATTTTCTGTAAAACTTCTAGTAATGATTCTGTGAAATAATATGGCACACTTACAATGGGACTCAGAGATAAGCTTTGTCAGTTTCCTTTCAGTATCCCTCATGATGAGCACCTTGAACTGGTTTGACATCTTCAAACCATTAGCATAAAAATAAATTGAATTGGAGTAATTGGACTCTACAAAATTTTCACCATTTTAAAGCATTGCTGAAATCTCATACAAGGGAAACAGGCAGAATATAGAAGCACATCAGGCACCTCCTTATTATTTAACTATTTGGTGTGGAGCTTAGAAAAAGAGGTTTGGATTGTTGTTGTTTTATTGCATCTCCCGGACTTCTCAAACCAATATGGCCATTCAGGACTTTGTTCTACCCATGCTGTGGCCAACAATGTGGTTTTATTTGTGCAATATGTTGGTTCTATTTTATTGTTAGAAATTTAATTTTAAACTCAGCTAATCTAATTTTATTTTAAGGGGTGGGAGGCTGGGAATGGGATCACTGAATTATTTTAATGCAACTGTTTTTTTAACTTGCTGTACCCCGTGTCGATTGTCCTTCAGAGGGGCGGGTAAGAATAATAATAATAATAATAATAATAGTAATAATAAGAAATATTATTATTATTATTATTATTATCCCCCCTCCACCTCCAAAAAAGCAAAATTTTCAAAGCTCTGATCTGGAATTTGGTGGTTTTCCAATTTATGGGAAAGGAAGTTGGTAGAACCTTGAGCATATGATTTATATATGAGCCCTATGTGAGCCTGTGGGTGTCTTAAGAGCTTTTGGGGAGGCCCTTCTCTCTGACCCACTACCTTTACAGGTATGTCAGGTCCTTCTCAATAGCTACTCCCAGGTTTTTGAACTCCCTTCACAGAGAAGTTAGACTGGCACCTTTCTTGCTATTCTTTCATAAGCAGACTACCGGTAAGACTTTTCTGTTCCAGCCAACCTTTGATGAATGCCTGCTCAGAGGAACAGGGCCTTTCATATCCTATGCTGCTGCTGCTGCTGCTGTTGTTGTTGTTGTTATTGGCTTTTAAAACTGCTTTTAATTTTATTGGGAGTTTATTCGTATTTGTAACTTTGGTATGATATAAACTTCTTAGCTGTATTTGTCTTAACTCGTGTAAGCAGCTTGGAGTCCCATAATGGGGGAAGAAGCAGAGTATAAATAAAAATAATGGTGCGTTTTACATTGGCAAAAAAAGGTGTTTTGAAGGCTGGGTGAAAACCCAGCTTTTACATTATAAAATGGGAAAGTGTGACATGAAAACGCCATTTTGGCGTTTTAAGGGAAAAAACGCGCTTTAAAAAAGTAGTTCGGTTGACCCACTACTTTTTTAATAAGTGCGTTACAGCGCTAGTGCATGTAAAGGCTAAGGTGTACTTGCGCAGTTAAATGGGGCTCCGTTTCCTTAAGGTGCCCATTTAAAGGCTGCGCTGTTGGTGCGGATCAGAATGGATCGTAGTTGGGAGCATGCGTGGTGTGGACTCCACTCCTAATTAAAACGTTCTATGCCCTCCAGGTGTAAAAGCTGGGGTTTAACTGCGCAGTTTTTTAAAGCTCCCAAACCCTAGCTCCGCCCTTAATCCTAACCCTAGACATGCGCAGTAGCGCCTTTGGGATATTGACAGTTTTGGTGGCGGATGTTTTTACAGTTGCAGTGATAAGAGGAAACTTTCAATTTTCACACGAACCCCCACACACATTCCAGCGCCATTTCCCACTTGCATTTGTCCAAGTCAGCCGCTCCTAGGGACACTCTTGCCGAGGCTTTGCTGTGGCACTTTGCACAATGGCAGAGACTTCTACAAGTGGCCCAAAAAGGGGGAGAGGGATGTCTTGGTCTCATGCAGAGACCTCAGACCTCATTTCCATCTGGTCAAGGCCCAATCGGACATAGCAATGCCACCGGCTAATTCACACTGCTCAAGCAGTGAGACACCAACTGCAGCTGTTCTCTCTTCTGTATCATCACTGTCATCATCAGCTATCATTTCAGTGGTCACATCAGTCATTTCAGTGGTCACAGCAGTCATTTCAGTGGTCACTTTGACGATCCTGGCAGCACTAGCGGAGGCAAAGGCGGCAGCTTTGGCTGTGCTTTGAACATTGACGACAAGTGCCGACCACAAAGGAGAGGAGGCATCCATGTTGGTGATGATGCCCACAGTGACCCTGTGCTGACGAATGCCAACGTCACTGGGTCAATGGCCAGCACTCCTCCTCCTTTGTCTTCTTGCAGATGCTCGGTCTGTGGCTGCTGTCAAAATCAATTAGGAGCCCCCTTTAAATCATTTAAAACTGCGCAATTCGTAGCCTCGACCCTATCAATAGCGCAGTTCAAACCTCGACCCTCGCAATAGCGCAGTTCAAGACTCGACCATCGCAATAGCGCTGTTCGCGGCGGTACGAACCGCGCAACAGCGCAGTTCGCAGCCGGCAAGGAAAAAAAAATTTAAAATCGCAGTTTAAAGCTGCGTTTCTTGCTGCCCATGTATCAGCTCCGCCTGTGTTTGTAGCGTTCTGACAGCTTCCCATGTAACTGCTGAGCCACAAAAAAGACCACTCAGATAAGTCGTTCCCACACCCCTCAATGTAGCAGCTCTGCACTTTTTTAATGCAAACCTGAGGCTTGCTATGTAGCTGCTAAGCATTAACATAAAGGCGAGTTCAGATCACACTTTCTTGCCAATGTAAAAAGCCCCAAAGATGATAACAACAGTTATAATGAACATCATAATAATGATGATTTAGTACATTATTTAAAGTAATCTTCTCCAACCTGGCACCCACCAGATGCAATGTTCTGTAGCTTCCATTACTCATGCTATTTGAGGCTTTTAATTTGCAGTTATCCTGCCTTAAACACAGAACTTTGTAGAGGGAGGGAATGGTCTAGATAAAGCTTGTGGTATATATTTTGGGGAACATAACTCCCAGAATGCAGGATTCAAGGTATTGTAAACCAAAAAGCAACTCCTTTAACCTCTAGGTCCAGATAACATTGGCCCAAATCCTACCGATTCATCCCAGCTAGAATAGACCCATGAACCAACTTCTGAATGATAAGTCAACACATAGCTAGATCTTATTGATTCAATGGATCTACTCCAGTTGGGACTAACAATTAGATTCAGGTTATTGTCTTCCATGTTTTTTTTTAATATTTTATAATTATCCCATATTTTTTCCAGCACTGCTTGGTCTCTTCCAACTCTATGATTCTATGATTCTTCTTTCTTATCAGCAAAAATATGCATTATAGAGAAAAGACAGAATAGGTGCACAATCCTTTCCAAATGGATGCACTTCTGTCTGGAAGCAACCTTGGTCTGGATCACCACCTGAGCCTAAGTTGCAAGTTTAAAACAAGCTAAAAGTATCCTTCCAGGTACTTGGAATCTGAAAAAAGGCTATTGTTCAATGATGCACATGCCTCTGCATTGTATACAGTGATGACTTTCCATTCCGTTGCAATGTTTGTCCTTTTCTATGAAGCTATAGGCTTCCATCAGAATATATTCCTAGACGGAGAAGGCTTCTCTTTGCTGCTCATCTGAAGAAATTAGTTATTCCAGAGTAGATTTTTTTCCCTTTTGATCATCCATTCATCCATCCATTCTATTTACAACATTTTTGGCACAGCACACAGAACTATGATCTAACCCAAGAGACTGGTACCCAAAAGGAGTCTGTACTCAGTTTCTCCAATATGGTTTTCAATTGGGTGCAAGCACTATGGAGATCTTCCTTCACCAAGACAGTGTCAATCAGGTGGCCATATTGTTCTTCAATGAAGACAGCAGAATTAACCATTTCTTGCTGCTCCTCATCCTACAAATCAAGACAGAAAGAGTGAGTGTGGTGTGTTGGATAAAATTCTGGGCCCAATGAAACTCAATCCATGGCTTTGGGTCAGTCACTCTGTCATCGCCTAACCTACTTCACAAAGTGGTTGTAAGATTAAAGTAGTGGGAAGGAGAAGCATGTTTACTGCCTTGAGCTCATTGGGCAAAAAACAGTATAAATGTACCTCATCTAACACATTTAGAATTGTTTAAAAGCCAAGCAGAAGTACCCAAGGAAGAAAGGTTGAAGATTTAAATTATTATTTCCTTGACAGATTGGCAGATTACACAAAACACTTCAAGCTCTGCTTCTTTAGTTTTTCAGGTCTGCTTCCCTCCAATCTATAGTCTCCCCTTAGCCAGGAAGACCTTTGCATAGTTTTCTTCCTTTATTCAAGTATCCCAAAAAACAGATTGTGTAGTCCTCTTCAAAAAATTCAAAATGCTCAAAATCTGAAACTTGTTGAGTTCCCACATGATGCTCCAAGGCTTCAGTTTGGAAATACTTTGTATTCCGGGATACAAGTAGCATAGTATTACATTCTGTATTTGCAAGGCTGGAGACAGATGCAAGGATCTGTAAAATGGTGGGAAGCATGGATTCACACCAAGCACTGCACTTGGATTCCCTTCATTTCACAGATCCTTGTATCTCTTTCCAGCACTGCATCTCTCTCTCAATGCTTGCCAATACTATATGTATTGTGCTACTTGTACAGGTATACCAAAAGCCATCAAATAAAATAAAATTTAAAAATCCCAGCTCCAAAAAACTTCTGGTCCCAAGCATTTCAGATAAGGGATACTCAACCTGTATTCTTATTTTTCTGTGCAAAAACACATTCTCTGCACAGATGTGGGTTTTTTAATGCAAAAAAGGCAACATGTTTGTCTTCATAGACAAATCCTCCAGAACACTTTGGACATTTGAACATTGGCACAAAACTTAATGAAAGTCTCTCTGTTCTATTATTCTTGCCAACAAAAAAGGCCATTTTTCAATGAATACCGTAATAAAGAATATATTTTTCATACTCAGTAACAACTGTTATGCCCTGCCATGTTCAATGGAACTGAAGACTGTGAGTAAAGGTGGATCTAAACTGTACAATTATAGCACTGTGATTCTATTGTAATCACCATGGCTCCATGTTATGGAAGCCTGGAATTTATAGTCTGCTGAGGAACTTAGTATTTCCTGAGGAACCTAGTGCATTTCCTTGTACTACATTAGAGCTCTCTGACACAGAACTCTTAAATGCCTCACAAAACAACAATTCCCAAGATTTCATAGCATGGAACTAGGACAATTACTTTACAGTGGGACTTTGGTATCCATGAGTGATCTGTTCTGGACTCCTCCACAGAAACCAAATACAACAGGACTTCTAGTCCTGTTGTCCCCAAACAATGGGGGCTTACCTCAAATCCTGTTGTTCCTAATGGTGGTGCGACTGTATGCACACACTGCCATTGGTGACAACAGGGACTTTTCCTAATGGCAATGCATCCATGTGCACATACTGCCACTGGGGACAATCTGTGCTTGCCATCCACAGATGCTTAAATCCGTGGATGGAAAGCCCGCAGATAATGAGACCCCTCTGTAGTACAAAACTGATATTGTGTAGTGTAGTCATATCATAAGTCTGGATCTAACCCAATGTGCATTTATTAGAATTCATGAGAGTAATTGTGTAAGACATCATGGGGAGATAAATATTGTTTGCAACATATTAGAATGAGCCAAGCTCTAGGCTGCTCCAGGTAGCAGAGGCCTGCTCCCATTCCACCCCACCACCAAACAGCCAAATCCACTTTCTCCCATGAGGCTGTCCACCCACTCACCTGCCTTTCTTGCTGCTGGGAATGCTGTGAGCATGTTGCCTAAGAAGCCTCCAGGCACCAGGTCTCTAGAGTCTCCTCCCAGCTTGCAGGGTTAGGATAGCCCTTTCTTTGGATTTCTCCACCATGGATAGCCAGATCCCCTTTCCCACTTGGCTCAAACCCTCTCTGCTAGCCAAGAGGCACTTAGCCAGCTGGGCCTCATTCCCTTTAAACTGGGTTGCAAATTGGTTTAAACCAGTTTAAATGCCTCTGGTTCACACTTGAACTGAATCGCTGAGGCAATTCAGAGAGGGGGGCCATGCACTACCATGTTACCCCAAAAATAAGGCAGTGCCTTATATTAATTTTTGCTCCCAAAGATGCACTAGGTCTTATTTTAGGGGATGTCTTATATTTCCATGAAGAAGAATTCACATTTATTATTGAACAAAAAAAAAATGAACATTTATAATATACTGTATATATATTTATAATATACTGTATATATATTTATATACAAAAACTTTGCTAGGTCTTACTTTCAGGGGAGGCCTTATATTTAGCAATTCAGCAAAACCTCTACTAGGTCTTATTTTATGGGGATGTCTTATTCTTGGGGAAACAGGGTAGAGCCATTTAACCCGTGTCTTTTTGACACTGATTTTTTCTGTGTCTTTTTGGATAAATCAATTCCAAGCAAGTGTGAGCCAGATGTGCATCGGAATCCATTTAAATTTGCTGTTTGGCTGGCTGGAGCGGGTCCATTTTGAATCAATTCATTTGTGAATGTGAACCACAAGTGGGTTATTTTATTTTATTTTGCAGCAAGAAAATGCGATCAGGGCAAATGTAGCGTGAACCACACTCTGCTGCCAAACCAATCCATTGATTTGGTTCACAAGGTGATTTATTTGTGAGTGGGGAATGCGGCCCTGGTTGGACCACAGACACCCACCAGCAGTCCCTGGCCACTGGAGAGACAGACAGTTTGGAAAACAGCTGAGGGGCCTGCCCCTGCCCCAATTTGTTTTCACCAAGGCCCAAATCTGCTCTTGGCAGCCCTGGGAATTGGCCTTCAATTCAAAAGTAAGGAGCTTTTGGCCCTCCAGATATTGTTGGACTTCAGCTCCCATCAAACTCAACCAGAAAGCATCAGGGATGATGGGAGTTACAATCCTGACAATATCTGGTGGGCCAAATCCTGGTTTTAATGCCAAATACTTACTAGTGGGACAAAGATGTCATCTGGCGATAGAGATGTTGGCACATTCTTTTTCTTCTCTGAGACAACAGGCTTCACAAACACAACATATGGCTTGAACTCCGCCGTCCTCAAGTGCTTCACAGCCTGTCAAGAGAAGTACAATGTGAGAATCCTATTCAGCAAGCAAACACAGTGCACAGTACCTTTAAAATAAATAGAAGAAAATCCAATCAAAACTAAGGCTGGTATCATTTCTCCTCATTTGAGGGGTTGGGGAGGATAATAGCTCTGTCAGTAAATCCTAAAAGAGGGTGCGAGGCATCACACAAATCCGTTTCAGTATTTGAAGAACAAGGCTTTAAATGGCAGTGATGGTGGGGAAAAGGAGTTCCTTTCTTCTTCATGTTGTTTTTAAAAATGTCCAAAACCCATCAGTTCCGTGTCTGTGTTTAGTGGTTCACCACAATCGTTCCCTCCGAGGATGCCTCTGGGTAGGCAGAGTTCATAGCAATATGGATTTTTTAAAATGTGTGTGTGTGTGTTGAATACAAAAGGCAATGAAGGCATTCTAAAATATGTAATAACAATGAAAAATGAAGAGGAAAACACTATTTATTAATTTAGCAGAATAGACCATCCTGAAACACAGAATGGTCTGGATGAGACACGCAAGGAAAAATGACACAAGTGTGTAGTCTGCCTTGTTGTGTATGTGTGTGAGAAGCAAATTAATGGGGAAAACTGAATCCTGGGTCTTGGCTGAAAACAATGGCAGGTGGAAGTGTCCATGTTGGGTAGCAACTCTGCTCTGGGTTTCAATACCAAATTCAAAGGAGCTGTCCAAGATGCTGAAACCTTGCACTCAAATAGGCATGGCCACTTAGATAATTCCTTTGAAATTCTGAGCAGATGCACTGTCATGTTGACATGAAAGCTACAAGCCACCATTAGTTGAAGAGCTTGTTGTTCTTGTTGTTGTGTGCCTTCAAGTCTTTTTCGACTTATGGCAACCGTAAAGCAAACCTATCATGGGCTTTTCTTCTGCCAAGATTTGCTCAGAAGAGCTTTGCCCAAGGTCACCCAGTGGGGTTCATGGCTGAGTTGGGAATCAAACCCTAGTCTCCAGAGTCATAGTCCAACAGTCAAACCACTACACCATGCTGGCTCTAGTTCAAGAGTTACCTTAAGTTATAAAAGAGGAGGCAAATCTCCAGCCTATAAGACTGGAAAGGCAGGGCACCATCCAGACAGACAGCTTGATCAACACACATGGAAGAGCAATCTACATGTTCACAAGATGGAACGGGCTTTTTTCATGCTGCTCCAGAAATTAGGACATAAACCTGTGGATTCAGATTATAAGAAAAAAGAATTCCCTGGCAGTAGAGCTGTTTAGCAGTAGAATAGTCTGAAAGCCAGCACAGTACTATGACTCTGGAGACCAGGGTTCAAGTCCTCACTCAGTCACGAGTTACACACACTCAGTCTCTGTGACAGGTTTGCCTTAAGGTTGCCATAAGTTGGAAATGACTTGAAGACACAAAACAACAAGAATAGACTCCCATTCGGAGGCTTTTAAACACAGTACAAATAACCATCTCTCAGGAGTTTAAACAGGTGTAAAGGTTTTAAACAGAGGTTATATTACCATTTCTCAGGAATTATTAAATTAAAACAGCCAGAGAGCAACACAGAAAATAAAACAGTGAAGATTTATTGTAACAGATCAAATAAACATCTGGTGTTATGATGGTTCCACACACAGTACGTGGCAATACCTCAGTTTCAAGCAAAATAACCGTTCCTCAAACTCCTTCCATATTCTCAGCTCCCAAAACCCCATCCAGATCTTATTGATTTCTCTTCTCCTGTCAGCCCTTACTCTCCTTCTTAATGGCCCCACCTAACTCTTTTATAGCCAAGTCTCTAGGCTATAGCCTTTTCCCCACAAGCCTCTCTCTCACAGCATTCCATAAGCAATGATTGACTGGTTCTATCTAGACTTGCCCATTTTCTCGCTTTACAGATGCCTTTTGCAGTCCTTTCCAACTCTACGAGTCTATAATATGACCCTGGAATCAATACACAGTACCACAGAAAAAACACACACACACAGGGGATAGAAGAAAACTAAGGGCAGGAATGGGTAAAGCAAAAAGCAACGTTATGGGATCAGCAATGCAGGCATCTTTTCTCCTTTAATGTACAACTATTGATTAATTGCTCCAACATGTTAGATGTGTTTCTCTGCAACAACAGCAGCACCCGAAGCAACGGACCAGGCTATAAAATCCATCTATAAAGGCACTGCTGCTACACAAAAACATCAACAGTATGAAACAACATTCATTTGAAAATGCAGACCTGCCATCAATCACACGTTAAAGCTAAGGAGGTGCTTAGGAAATAGGCACAGAAATTTGAAAAAATCATCGCCCCCACCAGCATCAAGGGGCTGATCATCTCATAATAAGCCTGTCCCCGAGGAAGGGGAAAATGTGGGGTTTTGCCCTTGAGCGCAGGGTAGATTCCACCTCACAAACTTCAGCTGGTCTAATATGGTCTACCCTGGCATGAAGGATAGGGGGATTTATCCCTTTGTCCTTACTGCTGTTCTGATCTCGATCTGTGGAGTGCAACGGAGGAGTGCCACAATGGGATTGCAATTTCCATTGTAACAAAAGGACCTATTGATTTCAAAGGGACCCTTTTCCTGTTCCAATTGAAAGTGAAGTGCCCCTGAAAGGCAAATCTGTAAGGGAAAAAAATTGGGAGGAAAAAGCACTACCTCAGGCACCACATCCACAAGGCAAATTTTATTTTTGGACATGACCGTCTGTATTGCTTCAAGGCTTGTCCCGTAGAGATTCTCCTTATACTCCCCATGTTCTACAAACCTGAAAAGAATGAGGGATTAAATGGAAGGAAGTAGTGAGCACTCATCTCAGAATAAATAATGACAGAAAGATGCCAAACAGTTACATGTCTTAAATGTTCCTATTTTTAAAGGTTTTATAAAGAAAACAGGATTTAAAGTTCTTTATTTATTAAATCTATAACCCAGCAGTGGCATCACTAGGTTTGGCATCATGATTTCACCACCATCCCAATGACCTCCTCCCATATCACACCATACAGAATCCTTATTAATATTTTTTTGTACTAATGTTAACTTATAAATCATAATTCCCATATATCACACTGAATGTAATGGTAATAGTTGTGACATAAACAACTAGTAAAATTAAAATGACACCTTCAAATTACAGTATCACACACACCACCTAAATATGTTTACATGTACGGAGTGTCATGTGATTAAACTGAAAATTTGGTAAGATGTCATTTTTAATAATAATAATAATAATAATAATAATAATAAATTAATTTTTAAAAATATTAATATTAAATTTAATTTTTTAAAACACCTGGAGCCTCCTCTTTCTCCACCCACTGAGCCTCACCCCACTCACATCATCTCTTCAGCATTTTAATGGGACACAGGCAAATGTCACATCCTATTTGTGCCCAAAGGCAACTGTTTCGAAGGTAGTAGTGTCAGCTCCCCGCCCCCCTTTATTGTGCGACCTAGTGTGGTCCCTACCCACAGCACCCCTTAATGATGCTCCTGTAACCCACCTTTCTACCAGAAAATTACATTCAAGACAGCTAGTGCAAACAACATCAATAAATTCAATTAAGCTAAACAAGTTAAAAACATGGGCCGGAATCCTGTTGGGAACTTGCATATTCGTAATCTGCAGGAAATAGAATAGGGCAATTCTGTTACATCCATATCCAGCATGGGGCTGCTGTTACATTACTACCATGTTTCCCCCAAAATAAGACAGTGTCTTATATTAATTTTTGCTCCCAAAGATGCTCTAGATTTTATTTTCAGAGGATGTCTTATTTTTCCATGAAGAAAAATTCACATTTATTGTTGAACAAAAGAGTGAACATTTATTATATACTGTATATATATTTATATACAAAAATTTTGCTAGGTCTTACTATCGGGGAGGCCTTATATTTAGCAATTCAGCAAAACCTTTACTAGGTCTTATTTTTTAGGGATGTCTTATTTTCGGGGAAACAGGGTAGGTAAGGGAGCTGGAAAAGTGACTGATGCACATTAGGAGTGATACAAAACAGGACCAAGGTACAATGGGACATCTGCTAGTGAGTGCCTAAGAGCAATGATGCACATTGGAACACTTGACAGTGTCCCATTATGTATCTTCACAAGATGGCTTTCTTAGCACCTCTGCTATATCACTAGGTATAATGTTGCATAGTGCAGACTATGATAAAGAATTCCAGCCATTGTTGAAAACAGATTCATAAAACCGCCTCTGAGTATTTCAGTATCCTAATGATACTGATTAGAATGTTAGAATTAGTGGGAATGGGGGGAAGACCCACTGGAAAGTGTCTATACTGACATTTGTGTCCATTTAGTCCAATACTGTTGACCAGCAGCAACTGTTCAGGGTTTCAGGCTAAATTTTTTCCAAGGTCTGATTGGAGATCCCTGGTCTCCCATCCAAGTACTAATCAAGCTCGACCCAGCTTAGCTTTTGAAATCGGATGAGATTAGATGTGTTCAGGATGATAGGGCGACATAAAGATATTTGGGGGGGGGGGGGCTACAAAAGAAACTGTCCTGAAGCTGACTTGATTTCCTTTGTGATTATGCAAAATTATATTCAGGATTACATCTAGGCAGTATGAGTTGGGCTAGCTGGTAATTTTCAGGATGCTTTCAGAATTATCCTGACCAGGAAAATGGAAGAAAGGCAAGTGCCTTTTACTCTTCTTGCCAGCTTTTTAAAGAAACCTCTACAGGCAGAGGAATTGGCAGCATTACTGGTACTGTATCTAAGAATGTCCACAATGTGTGACAGGCCCTGAATTATTTGCCAGAAAAGTTAAACTTTCAGTTTCTCCCCAGTGTACTTGTGCCACCAGTGCCTACTTGTTATGTTGCACATCATTTTCAAACGATTGTTTTGAAACGAAGTTGTACTCTACACCCTCCTTTTCATGACTCTTCTTGGTCCTCGTTGTATCTGCAAAGAAGAGGAAGCCAAGATCAGGCAACGTCAGTGTAGCGAGATCACCTGTTTTGTAAAAGAGCATTTGGTCTGGATAGCACCCAAAAAAAAAAAAAAAAAAAGCAGGACCAGCAGGACCAGCTATAGTATTGCTATGTTATACAGAGCCAGCATGGTGTAGTGGCTTGGTCATTGGACTAAGACACTGGGAAACCAAGGTTCGAATCCTGGTTTGGCCACAGAAACCCACGGGATGACTGTGGGCAAGTCACAAACTCTCAGCCTCAGAGGATGGCAATGGCAAACCCCCTCTGAAGGAACTTGCCAAGAAAACCCTGTGATAAGTTCACTGACTTAGAGTCACCATAAGTTGGAAATAACTTGAAGGTACACAACAACAACAACAACAACAACAACAGTATGGCTACTGTTGTTACTCATGACCTGTTGTGCACCTCCTAAGCTACCCCGTATCCCTCAGGTAAGGTATGGGGTGTTGACATAGCTTCAAAAGGTGAAAGGATGGTTCTTTTCCTTCTTTTCTTTTAATTCAGGCAGCAAAATTTCTTGGGCCACCTAATAACTGTGACAGCAACACAGCAATTGTGTTTCCCAAACGGAGCACCACTTGATTGTGCGTATGAACAACTTTCTAGCAAAGTAAAAACAATATGCTTAAGAAAAGAGGGAAGAACTAATTATGTTGCTTCAAAAACCTATCATGGTTATATTTAGTTTCAAAAGGAGGAACTTCATGAGAACAAGAAAAGTTAAAGATAAATTCAAGGGGATATTCAGAAGGGTCATATTCTTCTGGGAGCTTGAAGATTATTTAGAGGTATTATAACAGAGAATTTAATCTGAATGATTGGATTGCCTTAAATGTCTTAGTCAAACTATAAAAGAGACATTAATGATTTGGACAGGGAGGATTAACTTTTTTTTCCCCCAAGGCACCAAAAAAACCAAAAAACCCCACAATTAATTAAACAGAAGAACTAATTCAAAAATACCATTTGAAATAAGCGGATCTTGCATTAAAATAAAGGCTTATGCTGGACATGAGTTAATTGTACTGTAATAACATACAGAATAGCATGAGAAGTTTGAAAAGAGTTGAAAGCTGATTAAATTCATTGCATGGTTGGAAGAAAACCAGAAGAAGCAATAAGGGTAAGAGAAACCTATTGAAACTTATTTTATGGTAAAAATATAACTCACTAAAAGTTCAAAGAAATGTTAGACAGAATCTTTCACGGTTCCTACCTAGCTCCTAAACTAGGGGCTACATAGGGACCATGAGTATGTGACACTCCTGAGTGCATAACTTTAGGTTTTGCATTTGTAACTGCGATAGAAGATTCTGATTCGAATATAAATATGAGAAAAGAAACACTGGAAGCAATCCAGTACAGAAAAAAACTATACAGGAAAATCATCATGCCAGATGACTGGAGGATTCTGGGAACTCTAATCCAAAAAAAGTAACTTTCCCAGTGTGACACTGGCCTTTCAAAAGGTTCCAGTGGTGTCTAATAGACACAACTAAAAGTGCAAGTATGGAGATGAATAAAAATGTCACTATCTCATTATTCTAGTAAAATTTGGGGCTACTCAGTGAAGTTATTTTAGAGGAAGCATTGGCCAGACAGAAGGTAAGATATTATAATAATTAGAGTACTAAATTGTTATAGCAATAGTAATAGCACTTACATTTCTATAGCGCTTTATAGTGATGAGCACTCGCAAAGCAGTTTACAGTGTGTTAGACAATTGTCTTCAACAATCTGGGTACTCATTTTACCAACTTATGCAAGTATAGAAGGCTGAGTCGACCTGGAACCCTGCAGGATCGATAATAATTAAAAGTACTAAATTGTTCCTCTATTCCAATAACAGGGAAGAGATTTCCACCAATTCCCTCCTTTCCCCTCCTGTTGTAGCCTCCTGAGCCATATTCCACACTGTTTTCAGTGGTCTCCAGGATCAGGTTTCCATGGGACTGCGGAGGGAAGGATGATGTAGAAACAAAAGTCAAGGTTCAAGGCAAGGGGCTGGATCTAGAGAATATTCCTCTGTTAGAGAAAACACCTTCCTGTAAAGAAGAAGCCTCTTCTGTTGTGGTGGCTAGTGGCTCTCATGACATCAGAGCAATGAACCCAGTTTGCATTTCAGCTTTCTCTATACTGTAGTGGGTTCTATCCAAGGTGCTGACCCCTCTAGCCCCAAAATAAGTTCAACTCTTGGAAACTTCCTCCCAAGTTCCACCTAAAGTGTGGAGTAGACTCATTGGCCAACTGACATAGGAGAAACTCGCCTTTAGTCCTTGGGTGAATTAAATGCAAATGAACAAAGAGCTCATCCTAAAAAATATGAAGTTTCTTCTATCAGATGTGGTGCCCGCCAGTAACTAAGCCAGCTTGAAAAATAAGGGGACACATTTGCTAAATACGAGAGCCAGTGTGGTGTAGTGGTTTGAGTGTAGGACTAGGACTCTGAAGATTGGCTGCCCATGAAGCTCACTGGGTGACCTTTGAGGAGTCACATACTTTCAGCCCCCGAAACTCAGTAGTAGATTTGAAGGCATACAACAACAAATCTGTTGAATAGAAGACTATGACCTGACATGTTTAGAGATGACATATCTGTAAGCCAAGGGTGGAGAATGTATGGACCTCACAGGCTGATTTAATGAGGGTGCAGGAGACAGCCTTCTCAGCAGCTGCTCCCAGGCTATGGAACATCTTTCCAAGAGATTCAGTTGGCCCACTCTCAGCTCTCTTTTTATTGGCATGCATTTTTATTAAAATAGGACTTCAGCTTTTAATAAGTTGAGGTAGAAATACAATTTGGTACCATCCCTGGACCAATAGATGCCTTTTTTTAAAACGGGAAGTGAAGAGGAAGTGACTGCTCGCTTCCTACTTTGCACTTCCTATTGTTGTTGTTTTTTAAAGCATCTCCATCCTGGTTCTAAAACTGCCCAGGAATGTCCCCTGAAACATGATGAAAATGCTCTTCATGTCCTCTAGAGGGCATTTTTGGGGGAAAACCCATGTGTGTATACTCTCTCTCTCACACACACACACACAGAGTTACACACAGTGGGCCTTTGGTATTAACTGGGGTTTAGGTCCAGGACCCCCTTTGGATACCAAAATCTGTAGGCACTCCAGTCCCATTAGACACAGTGGCACAGTAAAATGGTATCCCTTAGATAAAATGGAAAAAAAAATCAAGGTTTGCTTTTTGGAATTTATATTTTTAAAAATATTTTCAAGCCATGAATAAAGAATCCATGGATATGGAAGTCTGGCTGTATGTGTGTGTTGTGTGTGTGTGTGTGTGTATGTGTGTGTGTGTTGGTGGGAACAGGTATGGCAGGCTACATCCCCCAACCCTACAATTTCTCTTAAGAGGTTAATGAGGTTCCTTACCCTCCCATAGCTGCCCATTCCTCTCTCAAATGCACGAAAAATGGAGATGGAGGGGTCACATTTAAAATGCTTCCTGCTTCCTGGCTTGAAAGCTCTGTTGTTGTAACTCAACCTTTGTTATCTTAATTAACTTGCAAATGAGGTGGGAAGAGGAGTTCAGCTGGGCATCCACTGCATCATTTCCATCTAGCAAGCTCAGCTGAAGTTCTGGGGCAGTTCACTTAATTGACAAGAACATTGCTTAGGAAACCACAATGAAGGTGAAAAGTACCAGAAGAAGACAGGCAAAGTTAGAAAATAAATTTTCAAAGCAGGAGGGAGGGGAGGCAATCAGCCTGAAAAATTGGCTGTCTCCCGCCCAAAGGGAAGGAGTTGGCAGGTTGGTGCCTTTTCCATTGGAATCGTGCCCAGAAGACACAGAGATAAGGAAAGAAGTACCTTCTGCCATAGTTCCAGAATCATTGAAACCCCTCAAGGAGTTCGTGTGCAGAGGCTGTTCTGGGTTTTTTGTTTCTTTTCACAGACCATTCACCAAATGAACAATTTATTCTTTCCATATTATCCTCCTCGCACACTTAGATCCCCTGGGAGGATTGTGGACAGCCACAAGACTGTCCACAACCTCCCAGCTATCGCTCCCAGATTGTGGAACGGCCTGCTGGATGAGATCCATCACATTACCACCCTAAACAGCTTTTTAAAAGCTATAAAGACGGATCTCTTCCGGCACGCCTTTCCTGAACAGTTCCCTGGCCACTAGAAGGAAAATCTAACTGCTGAACTCTGGTCTCACCACAACCATGGTTTATTGTTTATTATTCTTTATATATTTAAGAAGCCAAGCTCTTCCTCCAGTCCATCTGCCTTGGTGCAGGCCCCAGAAGGAGAGAAGAACCACTGGACCTCATCCCCCTTTCCCACCACCTTTCCCTTCTCCTTTTGTGTTGTCTCTTTTAGACTGTAAGCCTGAGGGCAGGGAACCATCTAAATATAAGAATGTATGTACAGCACTGTAAATTTACAGTGCTATATAAATAAAGGTTAATAATAATAATAAATATTATTTTAAGTATGTTTTAATTCTTGTATTGTTTAATTGTATTTTAAGGGGGGATTGAGGGATTTGGATTGTATATTTTTAATTTCTGTAAGCCACCCCAACTGCATTCTGTAGAGGGGCGGGATATAAATAAATTTTATTATTAAAATATTATTATTGTTGTTGTTTGACAAAACACTTCTTGAGGGGAGAGCTGTTAGGGCTGCCACTAATCCCACCTTCTGCAAACAAGGTGAGGGTTTTTACTCATCTCCTCTTTACCCACCAATGGGAGGACTTCCACTTGTCCCACCACTATAGCATCAAATGTGGGGATTTTTTTTTAGATGTCCTTGTGGTTCTAATGTGAGCCTTTATTCTTTTTACTCCTCACCAGACACCACCACACTGTATCAATTGCTGCCACCACAGACACCATGTCCGAACACAAGCTTTCCAGTATGTAACATTCTAGGAGGCAAACACATACAAGACCAAACAATGCGTTATTAAACAGAAATGGAACATAACATCACAAATTACCTATTTATTACATATAAATCCAGACTGCCACTGCCTTAGGTTCGCTTTAGGGTGTCATCATAAGTCAAGAATGACTTAGAGGCACACAACAACAACAACAACAACAACAACAACAACCATTTACAATTCAGTGTCTGAGAGCTCTGGTGCCCCACCAAACTAAAAACCACAAGATTCCACAAGATGCAGCCATGGCAGTTAAAGTACAATCACAGTATGGTATTTCTGGGTAACGTAAAAAAAGACAGCAATCCCAAACTGCATGCTACTGGTATGTGTAAGCTGCCCCTTGCTGCTACAATCTGTCACCAACTTATTTCAGCTACAGGTGAATTTTCTGAGATGTAGATCAAGAAAATCCAATGTACTCTAAAATGGATTGCAGCATAAAGATTGCCATATTTAGCTTTTCTGGGATGGAGAATTTCATTCCATGGTGCAGAATTTGATTCAAACAGTGCAATCTATATACACATGCATGAGTTCTGTCCTCCCCGCCACATACATACTAATTTGTTCAAGCCTTAACTCTGTGCTGTGAAAAATCTTGCCTCTGATCACTATGTGTGATTTCCCCTGTGGCCTTTACAGCTGCCAGAAATCATATTCAACATCTGTCTCAGCGCTGTTAGCATTTATATAATCTCTTCGTCAGTTCCCCAAACTGGTTTTCCCTTTCTACAGATATGCTCTCCATGTTTTACAGACATTTCAATAATTCAGCAGTAACAGTTTCCTCTAACCTTTTTTTGGGCTTATTTAATTTTAAAGCTGTATAATCGAGTTTGTACTGCTACAACCCCCATCCCACCCCACCCCACCCCAAGTTTAGAGAAGTTATTTTTCAGATTACAGCTCCTAAAATCCCCCAACAGAGACTACAGATCTATTTTTGAGGAGGGAGGGAGCTCAGTATTGGCAGGACATAGCTATTAATGTTGCCTACTTGCCAGGCACCTATGAGTAAAGGGCAAGTTACTTTCCCCATCCATTGTCACTGAAACATATGAAATACTGTTACAAGCACAATGCATACTTAGAAGTGTCCTTCATGTGTTCAGTATAGTGTGCGTGTGTGTGTGTTTGTGTGTGTGCGTGTGTGTGTGTACACCTTCTAGATGCCTGCCAACTTAGGGTGACCTCATGAATTTCACAAGGTTTTCTTAGGCAGAGAATACTCAGAAGTGGTTTTGCCAGTTCCTTCCTCTGAAATATAGCCTACAGCACCTGGCATTTGTTGGTTGTCTCCCATCCAAGTGCTAACAAGAGCTGACCCTGCTTAGCTTCCAAGATCAGACAAGATCTCTGGTGCCTTTAGGGTATTTTAATGTAGCTTAGTACACAACTAGGATGGATGGATGGATGGATAGACAGATAGATAGAAGGCAGCCATCACTCCCATTTTTGTGCCCTTCAAGTTCCTCCATATACCCTCAAATTCCCTGACCGACCAAAACACACAAAAATGATGTGAAACTGCCCCCAAATCACAATAATTTACCTTCCTTCACTTGCATAATCCCCAGTCACCTAAAAACCCCAGAAAATGAGCCAAAAATGAAGCCAAAATTGATATGACATTATTTGCGGTAACTAAAAACACACAAGTGTGACCCACCCAAGTGGCACCAGGTCAAAATTCATCCCTCATCCCCAGTACAGTAGGCCAGCCCTGTTCTAAAGACATCTGTGGCCTGTATCATGATTAGCCACCACAATCCAGGTCACGTGGATAGAACTGTAGTGCCCCTGTTGGTACAGGAGTCTGATTGTCACATTTTGGGCCCAGCTACTGTTTTTCACAATCTGACTGACCTCACAGGCTCATGATAAGAATAAAGGAAGGAGGAGAAGAGGCATGGAATTCCACCTTGAAGGAAAGTAGGAATAGAAATGTCAATAACCAATATATCATCAAAATTCCTTCCTTTCAACCATTATGAATTTGCTGGGAAGAGGAAGGCCCACTGTGACAGCTGCGTAGTTGTTGAAATGCAACTTCCATATCAACTGTTTTTTTAAAGCCTTGGAGATTAGATAAACATTGATGAATATGCCAAAAACCATAGCGAACAGGCCAAGCAGAATCCCGTGGGGCAGGCACTTCTCTTCCCCTCACGCAGAGGCACATGCACTTGGCACGAAAAGTTCCCTTGGCTCAGGTGTGCCTGAAACATTTCAAGAGACAGCGTTGGCATTTATGATCCCAAAGGAGAAAGGGCCCATCTGCACTGACAAGAATGGGCAGCTTGGAGTGGGCATGGGAGCAGGTTGCATGAGACCTCCATGCACCTACAGCAGTTATTTTAGATGGGTTAGGAGGATTTTCTCATATACCACAGATGAACGGCCTGTCAGTTTGTCTGTTTTCTCAACACAGTGGCCCTTTGCAGAGGTTTCACGCTCCCACGACAGAAATGGTGCTAAAACCCAGCCCTGGTGCCAGCTCAAGACATTTTCAGTCAAAAATCAAGGTCAAGATTGTGCCCCCTTTACTATTTCACATATAGAAGTTGATTCGATTGATGGTAGAACCTTCTTTTGACGTTACGAACAGAACAGTGTCTTCCTTCATGCATGAAGGCAGCTGGTGAGTTTAGGAGGTGCAGAACAGGCTGAATGTCACAAACAACTCTGTCCTTCGAGAACAAGTGTATATGGTCAGGAGGCTCAAAAAGGAATAATTACAGGAGCAGAACTACCACAGCTGCCTTCTAGTATCTGCCTAATGGTAGGACCAGCCTTGGAAATTGTACTTCTACCAGTCCATCAAGAGGCACCTAAATCAGGATCCAACCCAAAGGTTTGTTCATTTGTTGCCCATCTGGTATTACTGGAAACTGTTGTCCCGCAAATTGCTGTGCTGTTGTTGTTTTTTTTAAAAAATAGTGCCTTTTGAATTCTATTTTATCATTTTATATTGTAAGTCAGCCAGAAAACAATGTCACTGAGTGACTTTATATAAATATAGTCAACAAACAAGTCAAAGACATGCTAAGGAGGTGCCAGAGGGAAGTGAGGGATGAGTGGGAATGTGTTTTACTAGAAAGGGACTTACGTGGTACAGCAACCCCATACTCCTGTGGGTTCTCAGCTACCACCTTCTGCTTGAGTTCATTTAACCGGGACCCCAAAGAACCTGAGAGGTCAGAGGAAGAAGGTGTGTCAGTGGACAGAGAACATAAGGCCTTTCTTCCTGCAGAGGAAGAAACCTAAAAAAAATGAGAAGAAGAAAAAATACAAGCCAGGAATAGGTCTGCACTCATGGAGCAAACTAGGAATGACACCATGCTTGCAATTTGCAATTGTCTCAACAGCTTTTAAAACCAAAACTGCAGGAAGTCCTTAGCTAGTGACCCCAGTGTTTTTAAGGGAGGGCTCAACTTCAACAGGAAGGTTGTTATTAATTTTGTCTACCTGCAAGCACTTGCAGGAGGAGGCAACTTAATTTTTTCAGCCATTATCACTAAATTGTTCTTAAATATGAAGACTCCTACAAGTACAATGGGTACATAGACGTGCACTCCGTGTGTTCAGTGTAGCTTACTTCCAAATAAGTACACCTAGGATAGATTGCAGCCAGCCTTTATTACTCCTGGGAGAGTTTTAAAACAGTAATTGT